>CM054057.1:135631431-136893040 GCA_028641055.1 Alopecurus myosuroides
GTAGGGTTTCACCGGAGGGGGGCTCCGGATCTTCTGGACCCCAACACAAGCAAGGTTGTGCCATAGCATGTTATTATAGGTGTGTTGTGTGCTTTTGATGGCAAAGATTTCACTCCGGTGTGTGGACCGCTTCACCGACATCCACTTCTCTCTCGTGAGTTTACACGCTCTTATAGGCTTAAACTCCCGTATCGGATGAAACGTCGTGAATCTTCCGAAGAGGTGGGTTCTACCTAGTTGTTTTATGTTTGTATGGCCTACCCTAACACAACCAAGCACCTAGTTCCACATTGCTACCCACTTTCGACGCCGTTACCGCGTGTTTCCGTATAAGTCCGGTATTTCTCCAGCGGGTGTAGGGTTTCACCGGAGGGGGGGCTCCGGATCTTCTGGACCCCAACACAAGCAAGGTTGTGCCATAGCATGTTATTATAGGTGTGTTGTGTGATTTTGATGGCAAATATTTCACTCCGGGCAGTGGGCCGCTTCACCGGCATCCACTTCTCTCTCGTGAGTTTACACGCGCTTATAGGCTAAAACTCCCGTATCGGACGAAACCTCGTGAATCTTCCGAAGAGGTGGGTTCTACCTAGTTGTTTTATGTTTCTATGGCCTACCCTAACACAACCAAGTGCCTAGTTCCACACTGCTACCCCCTTTCGACGCCGTTACCGCGTGTTTCCGTATAATTAAGTCCGGTATTTCTGCAGCGGGTGTAGGGTTTCACCGGAGGGGGGCTCCGGATCTTATGGACCCCAACACAAGCAATGTTGTGCCATAGCATGTTATTATAGGTGTGTTGTGTGCTTCTGATGGCAAAGATTTCACTCCAGGGTGTGGACCGCTTCACCGGCATCCACTTCTCTCTCGTGAGTTTACACGCGCTTATAGGCTGAAACTCCCGTATCGGACGAAACATCGTGAATCTTCCGAAGAGGTGGGTTCTACCTAGTTGTTTTATGTTTGTATGGCCTACCCTAACACAACCAAGCACCTAGTTCCACATTTCTACCCCCTTTCGCCGCCGTTACCGCGTGTTTCCGTATAAGTCCGGTATTTCTCCAGCGGGTGTAGGGTTTCACCGGAGGGGGGGCTCCGGATCTTCTGGACCCCAACACAAGCAAGGTTGTGCCCTAGCATGTTATTATAGGTGTGTTGTGTTCTTTTGATGGCAAAGATTTCACTCCGGGATGTGGGCCGCTTCACCGGCATCCACTTCTCTCTCGTGAGTTTACACGCGCTTATAGGGTGAAACTCCCGTATCGGACGAAACGTCGTGAATCTTCCGAAGAGGTGGGTTCTACCTAGTTGTTTTATGTTTCTCTGGCCTACCCTAACACAACCAAGCACCTACTTCCACAATGCTACCCCCCTTTCGATGTCGTTACCGCGTGTTTCCGTATAAGTCCGGTATTTCTCCAGCGGGTCAAGGGTTTCACCGGAGGGGGGGCTCCGGATCTTCTGGACCCCAACACAAGAAAGTTTGTGCCATAGCATGTTATTATAGGTGTGTTGTGTGCTTTTGATGGCAAATATTTCACTCCGGGGTGTGGGCCGCTTCACCGGCATCCACTTCTCTCTCGTGAGTTTACACGCGCTTATAGGGTGAAACTCCCGTATCGGACGAAACGTCGTGAATCTTCCGAAGAGGTGGGTTCTACCTTGTTTTTTTATGTTCCTATGGCCTACCCTAACACAACCAAGCACCTAGTTCCACAATGCTACCCCCTTTCGACGACGTTACCGCGTGTTTCCGTATAAGTCCGCTATTTCTCCAGCGGGTCTAGGGTTTCACCGGAGGGGGGGCTCCGGATCTTCTGGACCCCAACACAAGCAAGTTTGTTCCATAGCATGTTATTATAGGTGTTTTGTGTGCTTTTGATGGCAAATATTTCACTCCGGGGTGTGGACCGCTTCACCGGCATCCACTTCTCTCTCGTGAGTTTACACGCGCTTATAGGCTGAAACTCCCGTATCGGACGAAACATCGTGAATCTTCCGAAGAGGTGGGTTCTACCTAGTTGTTTTATGTTTCTATGGCCTACCCTAACACAACCAAGCGCCTAGTTCCACATTGCAACCCCCTTTCGACGCCGTTACCGCGTCTTTCCGTATAATTAAGTCCGGTATTTCTCCAGCGGGTGTAGGGTTTCACCGGAGGGGGGCTCCGGATCTTCTGGACCCCAACACAAGCAAGGTTGTGCCATAGCATGTTATTATAGGTGTGTTGTGTGCTTTTGATGGCAAAGATTTCACTCCGGTGTGTGGACCGCTTCACCGACATCCACTTCTCTCTCGTGAGTTTACACGCTCTTATAGGCTTAAACTCCCGTATCGGATGAAACGTCGTGAATCTTCCGAAGAGGTGGGTTCTACCTAGTTGTTTTATGTTTGTATGGCCTACCCTAACACAACCAAGCACCTAGTTCCACATTGCTACCCACTTTCGACGCCGTTACCGCGTGTTTCCGTATAAGTCCGGTATTTCTCCAGCGGGTGTAGGGTTTCACCGGAGGGGGGGCTCCGGATCTTCTGGACCCCAACACAAGCAAGGTTGTGCCATAGAATGTTATTATAGGTGTGTTGTGTGATTTTGATGGCAAATATTTCACTCCGGGCAGTGGGCCGCTTCACCGGCATCCACTTCTCTCTCGTGAGTTTACACGCGCTTATAGGCTAAAACTCCCGTATCGGACGAAACCTCGTGAATCTTCCGAAGAGGTGGGTTCTACCTAGTTGTTTTATGTTTCTATGGCCTACCCTAACACAACCAAGTGCCTAGTTCCACACTGCTACCCCCTTTCGACGCCGTTACCGCGTGTTTCCGTATAATTAAGTCCGGTATTTCTGCAGCGGGTGTAGGGTTTCACCGGAGGGGGGCTCCGGATCTTATGGACCCCAACACAAGCAATGTTGTGCCATAGCATGTTATTATAGGTGTGTTGTGTGCTTCTGATGGCAAAGATTTCACTCCAGGGTGTGGACCGCTTCACCGGCATCCACTTCTCTCTCGTGAGTTTACACGCGCTTATAGGCTGAAACTCCCGTATCGGACGAAACATCGTGAATCTTCCGAAGAGGTGGGTTCTACCTAGTTGTTT
Organism: Alopecurus myosuroides; assembly: GCA_028641055.1. Taxonomy (NCBI): domain Eukaryota; kingdom Viridiplantae; phylum Streptophyta; class Magnoliopsida; order Poales; family Poaceae; genus Alopecurus; species Alopecurus myosuroides. Next base: position 135,634,533 of record CM054057.1, read on the forward strand.
TATGTTTGTATGGCCTACCCTAACACAACCAAGCACCTAGTTCCACATTTCTACCCCCTTTCGACGCCGTTACCGCGTGTTTCCGTATAAGTCCGGTATTTCTCCAGCGGGTGTAGGGTTTCACCGGAGGGGGGGCTCCGGATCTTCTGGACCCCAACACAAGCAAGGTTGTGCCCTAGCATGTTATTATAGGTGTGTTGTGTGCTTTTGATGGCAAAGATTTCACTCCGGGATGTGGGCCGCTTCACCGGCATCCACTTCTCTCTCGTGAGTTTACACGCGCTTATAGGGTGAAACTCCCGTATCGGACGAAACGTCGTGAATCTTCCGAAGAGGTGGGTTCTACCTAGTTGTTTTATGTTTCTCTGGCCTACCCTAACACAACCAAGCACCTACTTCCACAATGCTACCCCCCTTTCGATGTCGTTACCGCGTGTTTCCGTATAAGTCCGGTATTTCTCCAGCGGGTCTAGGGTTTCACCGGAGGGGGGGCTCCGGATCTTCTGGACCCCAACACAAGAAAGTTTGTGCCATAGCATGTTATTATAGGTGTGTTGTGTGCTTTTGATGGCAAATATTTCACTCCGGGGTGTGGGCCGCTTCACCGGCATCCACTTCTCTCTCGTGAGTTTACACGCGCTTATAGGGTGAAACTCCCGTATCGGACGAAACGTCGTGAATCTTCCGAAGAGGTGGGTTCTACCTTGTTTTTTTATGTTCCTATGGCCTACCCTAACACAACCAAGCACCTAGTTCCACAATGCTACCCCCTTTCGACGACGTTACCGCGTGTTTCCGTATAAGTCCGGTATTTCTCCAGCGGGTCTAGGGTTTCACCGGAGGGGGGGCTCCGGATCTTCTGGACCCCAACACAAGCAAGGTGGTGCCATATAATGTTATTATAGGTGTGTTGTGTGCTTTTGATGGCAAAGATTTCACTCCGGGGTGTGGGCCGCTTCAGCGGCATCCACTTCTCCCTCGTGAGTTTACACGCGCTTATAGGCTGAAACTCCCGTATCGGACGAAACGTCGTGAATCTTCCGAAGAGGGGGGTTCTACCTAGTTGTTTTATGTTCCGAAGATGTGTGTTGTGTGCTTTTGATGGGGTATACAAAATAGACACAACTTGATCTAATGCTAGATAATCCCGAAGATCAGCAACCAGAGGGCCCAAGGCCGAACAGTCTCTTTCCTTGTTCGTTGCTAACTGTACCAGCATGACACAGTCGGTCTCGATAGAGAAACGCTACTGACTCAAGTCCATAGCTAAACGGAGTCCCTCCAAACAAGCACATAGCTCTGCTTCCAGCGCCGATAAACAAGAGGTTAGACCTCTGCACGCTGAGAACACCACGGAGCCATCACTACGCCGCAGTACCATATCGGCACCCGCGCGCCCGGTCTGCTGTATAAAACCCCCATCAACGTTTAATTTCAGCTCGTCATCGGGAAGTCGTCTCCATATCGCATGTTCTGAAGGTTTTGGGGGAGGCAAATCCACCACCACAGCACCGACCGGTTGCTTCCCTTTCAACATTTGATCCACCGTCATATGCTTCAGGTTCTCAAGGGTTTTAATGTAGCTGCAAATAAACCTCCTTGAGCTCTCAATGCTTGGCAGATCCTTCCCATGTGTAGAACTTGTTAGATAGCTTTGGTCTTATAGCATTTTGAAAAAAAAAACGTGTGCTGACGGCAATGCCGTCGGCTTATGTTAAAAAAAAAAAAAAATTGTGTGACGACGGCAATGTCGTCGGCGTAGCCTGATCCGCAGAGCTTATCGGGTCGCGACGGTCGTCCCCGAGCAGGCATCTTTTCTTTCTTCCGCTCGATCCCCTCATCCACCCGGCCGCCGCCGCCGTCTCATCGCCGCATCGCCGCTTCCCACCGCCGAGGTATTCCTCCCTCCGCCACCGCACGGACGCCCGCCCGCCACCGCCTGCCACCGCACGGACGCCCGCCCGCCACCGCCCGCCACCGCACGGACCCGAGCACGGACGCCCGCCCGCCATCGCCCGCCACCGCACGGACCCAGACCGGTCGTCGCTTCTCCTCTGGTAACTCGCCGATGCCTCCCTCCCTCCCCCGATTCATCTCTCGCCGCGGTTTGAGCCGATTTGCTCCGCGTGGCTCTCGCGGCGCGTACCCGTGATCTGCTACTTTAGTTCGATCTGTGGGAAGTTCTATTCCTGATCTTTAGGTGGTCCATGGAGTGCTAGTAGTCATCACCTGCAAGCATGGGACCAATAGTATGTGCTCCCGTTTCTGTTCGTCTTACTTTGGTTGAAATGCCACCACTACTAGGGAAAAGCTTACCCGTGACGCACCATTTTGCTTATCCGTGACGCACCTGGGCGCGTCACGGCTATCACGCCGCGCCTATGGGTTTAGCCGTGACGCACCAAGCTGGTGCGCCGCGCCTATCTATACCCGTGACGCACGGGCCTGGTCCGCCGCGGCTACTTCTTGGCGCGTCACGCCTAACTCCGTAGGTGCGCCACGGCTATGAATACAGGTGCGTCATGGGTAAGCTAATGCCTCCACGGCTAAGTTCGCTGGTGCGCCACGGGTATCCAGTTTGGCGCGTCACGGCTATACTCCCAGGTGCGTCACGGGTACACTTTTTGGTGCGTCACGGCTATACTATGCTGTATTTTTTTAAAATACGCAGTACCGTATTTATACAGGTATATACAGCTCAAATACAGAGGAATATCAGTAGACAAAATGTATCAAAACAGTTCTTTGACAAACAAGTTATATATCATAGTTGATCATACTGCTTAGAAATCCTAATAGCTACATCAAACAGTTGATTATGAATACAAAGTGTTTATCAGAGTCAAATAGATACAAGTGACCTACATCACACGGTTAATCATCGGGACCGATTACATCGATTGATGATGCTTCATCATCGGGACAAGTGACCTATCTAGTCGCCGATAACCTAATCATCTAGCTAGGAACCATAGCATGACGAGCGAGGCGACGGCGACAAGAGCGGCTGCGATGGTCTTCATCCACTTGTTGTTGTTCTTCTTGATCTTCTTCTGTTCCTCCTCGAGATGGATGAACCACCTAGCTTCCGCCGCCACTCTTGTGTTGTAGGATTTGTAGGCATTCCCTTTGAACTTGTTCACCTGCTCGAAGCAGTCTTCCCAGTGATCGTAGACTCCTGGAACCCTGCCTCTAAACACCACGTAGCACCTCGGCATCTGTAATGACAAGAAAGAAAAACAAAAACAATAGTTTTAAACATGTCTGCAATAGTAGTAAGTGGAGAAATATGACATAAATAAGATGAAAGTTAAACACAAAGGAACAAGATGATCATCTTTTAATCATCGGCATATTTATTCAAAAGATCAAACGAACATCACAAAGTAAAACTGCAATAATAAAAAGTAAGATAATCAAGCCATGTACGATTTATATCCGTAACGATGTGTGCCTCATATTTAGGGTGGACACATACAAGCGGCCTTGATGGAACTGGTGCGCCAAGTGGGATGCACAAGATCCTAACTTTGTGAAAATCACAAGGCGCACCAGACCACCAAGGCCATCTTAGTGTGAACCAACTCTTGTAATCATCGACATTTATTTATTCCCACCAAGATAATCAAGCGATGTACGATTCATAACCGTAACGATGTGTGCCTCATATTTAGGGTGGACACATACAAGCGGCCGCAAGTGGTGCAGCTGCGCCAAGTGGGATGCACAAGATCCTAACTTTGTGAAAATCACAAGGCGCAGCTGACCACCTGGGCCATCTTAGTGTGAACCAACTCTTTTAATCATCGGCATTTACTTATTCAAAAGATCGAACGACCATCACAAGTAAGACCACAATAATGAAAAGAAAGATAATTAAGCATTGACATAATAAAGCATCTGTTACACGATGGACGATTCATAACCCTAACGATTGAGTTCGACTAATTTCCGAAAATGTAGCAAGCCTTACAATAGTTCTCACTCCTTCTGACTCATCCTCCCAGGGATTACAACGGGACAGCCCTCCTGAGTGATGAATGGCCTGTCGTCACAGGCAGTTTCTAGGTAGGTATCTATGTCGCGGTTCGGCATGTTGAACCGGCAGTAAAATGTCCCACTCTTGTTCACCACTTCATGAACGATTTTCGTGGCGAAGCACTTCTGGATATCATATATCTCTTCTCTAACCTTGTCATCGCCGACCATCGACAAGCGGGAGGCCCATTGTTGGACTTGACTAGGCAGGGTAAGGAACTGTTGATCCCGTACGTACGCCCGCATATGATGGAGGACATAGTAGGTGTCTCGGTTACTGCCTGCCGGCTGCTTGACGCACGCGAAATTCGTCGTGTGGGTGAACACCCGAACGCCCTGAACGACCTTCTCCCTAGTGATTATGCCCCCCCTTGCGTGGTAGCCGGTGAGAGCATTATCCAAGACTTTCTTCACCGTGGAGTAGTCTTTCTTCACCGCACTCCCTGAGTCGAGATACGTCGCATGCGAATGACTGATACAAATGCAGATGAGTGCGCATTGTGTATATCTGCGCGGAACAATCCAAACAACAAAGTGTTGGAAAGGAGCGATGAAAATCTAAAGAAAATCCCTTTCGATTCGGCTAAGAATATTGACTTACCCGGCAAAGTAAGGCATGAGGATGTAATCCTTGGTCTGGTTCGCCAGCATGAAGTCCCGGAGATATGTCGACGCGACTGCCTGGTTGCCAACGGAGCACAACACGTCGTGGCGCATGTAGAAGGGGTCCACTATCGTGATGCCCGGTGTACTATCCCTGCAAACTTGCACCGCCAGACTGAGCGAGTATAGGCGGACCATGGAGAAGTGCAGCGGATTGCTATGGAACATATCAAAGATGTCCGAAAACCGCAGTATTATCCTATCCGCGCCGGTTGATTCGACGAAGCCCAAGTCCTTTGGCACCATGGCAACGAAAACCGGGTATGATGGATCCTTGCTTTGAACAAGGCGCGTTTCAAGAAAAAGAATGCTGTCATGCAAACTCCGCATATCCCCACTTGCGGCCTTGAGCTTGCTCTGGCTAAGCATAGGCTGACCAATCACATGCATCTTCGTATGCTTAGATGTAGGTGGGCCGTCATGAACACGGAGCGGCATCTTAGCAGGCTGGCTCGCGGACTTTCCGGCCTTGGATCTAGGTCCTCTTTTCCGCGCCTTCGTCGCTTTCGGAATGACCTCCTTCTCAATCTCCTCATTAGCCGCCTTACGGATTGTGCTAGGGCTGAAAATAACTCCTCCCTTCGCACTTTTCTGAGTCTCGGTGCAGGGGCCGACATCTGGGGCCGTGTCTTCCTGAGAACCAAAGAGACGCTTGCAATTGGATTTATCCGCAGGAGGAGCCTCACCACGAGCCTCCGTGCTATGGTAGGGTTCTTCTGGAGAAGGAGCAACGTAATCTCCGCCATCAAAGTCATCAGCGATGAAATCCATGGCATCAAGATCAACGTCATTCTCCTGGTCTTGTGCCATCTCCATGTCACGGGTAGGCGACGGCGCGGCGACGGTCTTGCCATGGCTCCGCTCCGGAGCTTCTAGAGGGGTTGTCTTCGAGGTGGTGCCTCGCGCCGGTAGTTCTAGAGGCGATGTACGCGGGGTGGCAAACCCTCTTCCCCAGGCGAATCTGGCTCTTCGGCCATTCCATGTTCCAAGGCATGCACTGGAGCAGCGTCAGGGTATCGGGGTCATCTTATTCTTGGTAGGGTTGAATGGGAGGCAACAAGTCGTCGTAGCCCGCCAGCACTCGAACTCTATATACGTCTTCGCGCATCGGCCTGTTGTGGAACCTGCGGGTTGACGGTTGAACGATCATACCCACAGCAACATCCTTCAACACGCCGTCCACTGTGTGTAAGAGAGTGCATGGAACGTCGTCGTTCTGCGGAAAACATGCAGGGCGTCAGAGAGGCCAGTCTAAGGCAAAGGAAGATCGACGCTCCAACGCTTAACTATTTACCTGGCTGGCGAGGGCATCGAGCTCCTCTAGTGGCGAGGGGCCAACGACGGCGGAGGGCGTGCTACTGTTGACTGGCGAGGGAGTACCGGCGGCGGGCGTGCAACCGATGGCCAGGCGGCGGTTGTTCGTTGGTGCACGCTCTTCATTCGGCGGAGGACCGCCCACTGTGGGCGTGCAACGGATGGTCAGGCGGCGGTTGTTCGTTGGTGCACGCTCTTCATTCGGCGGAGGACCGCCCACTGTGGGCGTGCAACGGATGGTCAGGTGGGTAGAGGCGGGCGGAGTCACTATCGGCGCCGTGGTGTAGGCGGGCGGAGTCACACGTGGGTCCGCCATCGTGGCGTTGGCCGGCGAGACTCTGGACAAGTCTCTTGAGTTGCTGCCCTGCATGCTAGGCACCGGGCACGGCCCCACTCGACCTTCTTCATTCCATCGAGTAACCGTATCGTAGATGGTAGGCAAAACGTTGCCCATTTGTTCTGCGAAAGCTGTTTTGACAATATTAGGAATATCGGCAACTTTGGCCTTGAGGTCTGCAATCTCGCGATCGCGGGCTTCGTCACGTTGGATATCTTCGATGGTCCTCTTTCTATTCCTTCTCGCCTCCCTGGGCTCCTTGAAGTACTTTCTGAGCTTCGTCGTCGTGCCCAGGCCACAAACTCGGCCACCTGACGGCCTTTTGTGCTTTTCCTTCCCCTGCGTCACGTTCACCGCCCTATTTAAAGTGTCGTCCCACGGGCCGTGCAGCCTCGGCATGGATGACGAGGTTCGACCACTATCGATTTATAAGTTCTGCACAATTAGCGTGAACCGTTTAGAATTCCACCAGTACAATATAATGCAATCGACTAGATCGTCGAGAGCAAACTAATTAGGGTGGTGTATTTACTTACCAAGTTGTCATACAACGTCTTCACCTTCTCATCATCGGTAGTATACTCATTAGCTACCGGGTCATATTTAAACCGGGCCCTGATGAAGTTTTTTGTCTGCGGCGAGTACTTTGCGAGAGGGTCAGGGATGCCCTGTTCTGCACGTTTGGCGTCCTCCTTCTCCCAATTGGGAATCGCCTCTCTGTAACCGCCGCATCCCAGTTTGTGGGTACCAATGTTCAACTTCCGCATCCTCTGCCCCCAACCAGAGTTAGCCTTGGCGACTTCGCTCTCGCAAATTACCTTGAAGTCCCGGAGTTCAGCTTCGGTGATTCTCGGCTCACTCGCTAAAACATCCTGCAAGCTATTTTCGGGGTCCAAGACCTTAACCTTCACCCGGTGTTTCCAGTTGGCCAAGGCGGTGTTCATCTTACCAATGGCGCAGTGGTTGACCTTATTCCCCGCCAGATTGTCGTTATTGTACTTAAACGGCTCGTCTGGCGGATGCGGGTACAAGTATCGTCCGTGCAACTTTCTAAAGAGAATAACCCGATAATGTTCATTCTCTTTTTTCCTTAGATCATCGGTTAAGATCCTGACAGTGTCCCAGACAATGCAACCAATTTGGTTGCCGAATCCTCTGACCACCGCCTCGGGCGCGATTGGATACCCAGAGCTATCAATTTCCGTGATCTCTTCACGGTAGGTGCGGAGAGTGTTACTTTTCCGTTTTCTCGTTGCCGTCCTCTTCTTCTTGGCTTTGCTACCACCATCTGTCTGACCGCCGGCATCAGTGGTGTCATTTCCGCCAGCGGCGCCACTAGTGGTATCACCGGCGGCGCCACTAGTCGTGGCGTCATCCTCATCGCCACCGCTAGTGTCCGCGTCAGCCCAGGCATCCGCCGTCGGGTCGTATTGCTCATCTTCTTCATCGGTGATTTGCCAGAACGGCTTAGAACCGCCGGCCTCGTCGTCGTGTGCCATGTTCTGAAGGGGGAAATTATTGGTTAATCTAAAGGAAACAAAAAATCGACATACTACTCGATCACGGGAAAACGGCTAAGTCCTAAATTCACTGGAAAATTTCGGCATGACCTTTGCTAATTTTCTAACACTAGAGTGCCCGATTCTCGCCGAAACGGAAATTAATCAACATTTCGACGAAAATGGGCAACTCATTTGAATTCCCTGCAAAGTTTTAAACGGCTCGATGGCCGGACAGATTTCCAAAACATGATTCAAGCACACAGATCAAGCACATACAACAAAAACCTTCACCACAAATCAATCTCCACAAGTTAATCCAACCACCAGGAACCAGTGAAATCACAGATCCAGTGGAATCATCACAAGGCCAAGCTAGGAACTGAAGTAGCAGGCCTCATCAACTTGCCATTCCTAACTTACTGTGCACTGTTATGACATGTTTGCATGCTTATTAAATAATAATCAGTCTTCTTACTGTGCACTGTTATGTTCTAAGCAATTAAAAGTAGGAGGCAAATTAAATAATAAAACACATTGCAGCTAGATGCAGGTGAGCACAACAGCTCGGGAATCGCTGTAAGCTGTAACTGAGCTAGTCACTCGCTGCTAGTCACTAGCCACTTTTGTCCTCAACGGGCACACGCCCGGATCGTCATTAAACAAGCTTCTCAAGTAAATCCAAATTAATCCGGCACACAAGTGGTACTGGTACTCGCGAGCAACAGCCGCTTATCCGCTTCTTTCCTTTAAAACGTACCTCCCATATATCGTTAATGTCTGGCAGCACAATATGGCACTATCCGTGCGATGCAAATATAGGAGGAGTATCACAAAAACTGTGTAGTAGCAGTACTAATTGATCTATTATAGGAGGAAAAAATTGCTAGTACGGTGCAAGCAAAAAAGTTTTTGAGGCAATATCGCAAATGGAACTAAATAAAGCTCCAGGTCCAGATGGGTTTCTGGTTGAGTTCTATAAGAATTTATGGGAGATTATTAAATTTGATTTGATGGCCATGTTCGCCCAGTTTAAGCAAGGTAATTTTCAGTTGTTTAAGCTGAACTTTGGAGTGATAACCTTGCTTCCTAAGAAATATAATGCGGTTCAAATCCAGCAGAATAGACCTATATGCTTACTCAATATTAGTTTTAAGTTTTTCACAAAGGTGTGTACTAATCGTATTACCCAAATTGTGAACATGGTGGTCAGGCCATCTCAGTCGGCGTTTATGCCTGGGAGAAACATCCTTGAAGGAGTTTTTATTCTTCACGAAACCATTCATGAACTTAAGAAGAAGAAATTGGATGGGGTTATTTTAAAAATTCATTTTGAGAAGGCATATGATAAGGTCAAATGGCCATTTCTCCAACAAGATTTGCGTATGAAGGGGTTTGCACAGGATTGGTGCAAAATGATTATACAATTTGTTCAGGGTGGAAGTGTAGCCATTCGGGTCAATGATGACATTGGTCATTATTTCCAAACAAAAAACGGACTTAGGCAGGGGGATCCTTTATCTCCTATCCTTTTCAATAGTGTTGCGAATATGTTGGCTATTCCAATTCCTAGGGCTAAGGAAAATGGACAAATTGGAGGTCTCATTCATCATCTTGTTGATTTAGGGTTGTCCATACTCTAGTATGCAAATGATACCATTTTATTCATAGAGCATGATCTAGATAAGGCTCTAAATCTTATGTTAATTTTGTGTATCTTTGAGCAATTATCGGGTCTCAAAATTAACTTTCATAAGAGTGAAGTTTTTTGTTTTGGAAAGGCTAAGGAGGTAGAAAGTCAGTATAAACAAATTTTTGGTTATGAGTCTGGTTCTCTACCTTTTAAATATTCGGGAATCCCTATCCATCACGGAAAACATAAGAACTTCGAGTGGCACCCAGTGGAGAGTAGTTTCAAAGACAAAATTGGGTGTTGGAAAGGTAAACTATTATCTTATGGGGACCTCTTAGTTCTGGTTAATTCTATGTTATCTAGTTTGCTCATGTTTATGCTCTCATTCTTGGAAATACCTATTGGAGTTCGTAAGAGGCTTTATTTTTATACATCTCGGTTTTTCTGGCAGAGTGATGAGTGATGGGGAGATAATGACCCGGTAGGCCAACTCCAAGGTGTAACCCGGCCCAAGGGGCGGCGTGCGGTATCCGGCTAAGGATAAAGAAACTTCTGGAAGGCCCAAGTTTTTAGGCCTCGTAACCCGGATTGTGGGCTACGGTAAAGGAAAGTTAGGGTTTGTATGAGGAGTCCGGGTAGGATTCAGGGTGCGCCTTGGAGGGCAAGCCAGGGGGTACGGGTGCTTTATAAACCGACCTCTAGGTTTAGTTGAATCATATTAAAGAGTTCTAGTCATCTCGCCTAATATCGAGTATCCAGTGTAACGTGTGATTTGAGTTATTATCTTGAGATCGGAGACTCGGCGACTTGATTGCCGGCTACCAGATCAAAGTTCATCATCATGTCTTCCTCTGAGCTAAACCCTCTCCCAAACGCCTGTGTCGTCTTGCCCCAAGATAAGTTACCCCCGGTAACGTCTGCCGTGATTATCCCACGACAGTTGGCGCCCAACGTGGGGCCTGCGTCCAAAGGTGTTTACGTCACGGGAGAAGCTCGGAAGAACATGGAGAATCTCGTCGTCGGTGAGATCTACATCGACCACGAAGGAGAGAAGATGGTGGACGATTCCGGCTGGGGGCCAGAGTCGGATCACCTCGAATCCGGATCCGTCGTGACAATCGGCCGGATCAGCGTCTTCATCGGTATGGTACGTACTTCTGGTTCGATCCCTGACAATTTTGGATCTGATTCTGTGTCAGGGGAGGCCACTTATATCCAATCAGATGGAGAGGAATCAGTTGGAACGGCAGATCCGACAAAGGAACCCGTCACGAAGTGGGAACAGCCGGAGGAGCCGGCATGGACCCCGCGTGACCGGGTTGAAAGAGAAGATGATACCGAGTCCATCCTGGATTTGTTGGAGAACCAGTATGAGGAGAATAACAGCGAAGAGGAGCAGCATGAATTTGCGCCAAGCATCATGCGCCGAGTTGCGGTCTACACGGCTCCCGTGGCCAACCTCAATCAAGAGAACGTGACCGCGGCCGCAGTCGGGCCAGCTCAAGCGTTGGCCCAACAGCAGGGTGCGGCTAACGGAAACCCGGTTCTGATCCGGGTGGACGGAGAATCGGCATCGGTTACCAGCCGCGCAGCAGACGAGGAGTTGCAGGCAAATACGTTCGGATTCCTAGCAAACTGGACACCAGGGGCGGGTCCTTCAAATCCACGACACCCGGCCCTGTTCGATAACAATCTGATCCTAGATCCTACAGTTCTTGCTATGGTTATCACCCCAGAAAACGCGGCAGAACGTGCTAGGGATCTAGATGTAGCCCGTCGTGCATTGGAGCAACAGAGAAGACAGGTGGAAGCAGAAAAGCAAGGGATGGCCACGCGCCAACGTGAGCTGGACGCACTGGAAACCCGGCTCCGAGAAGAAACAACCAGAATACATCAAAGGCACCAAACCAGATTACCAGCGTTAGGTGGGGTAATAAATCCGGCTACGCTGTTTATCACGCCTCAAGACCAACCGATCCCAGCAACGAACCAAGGAACTACACCTCAGCCAGCAACAGCAGGAGTACATCCGGCAAACCAGCAGGCCGGGTCACCCTTGCCACAAACTGGGATGGCAACCGGTAACACGTTGCCACCACCACCACCGTCGTGCTTTCGCACACCTGCAGGTCACTACAACAATCCTATGGACAACGTGTACGCAGCGACACTTGCATTGAATCAAATCCCCGTGAGAGAGTCGCCCCACGCGGAGCAGACCCGGCGGGCGATCGATATGTTGCACACTGCGGTGGCGCAGCAAGCCAATTATCCGGATCATAGAAGTGGAATGCATGGGACGCCATACGCCTGTCAGCAACGAGGTAATACTGGCAATGTCCCAACAAGTTCAGCGCGGCGGAGGGAAGAGCAACAACAAATGCCACCTCCTCCCCACGTTCAGGCGGTACCGGCGGCATCAGCAGCGCAAGCTGTTGTAGATAGCTCAAGGGCCAGGAGGGCCGGGGCCGGGTCTGTAATACATGGATTACCAGCAGCACCGCGTCCAGCTGTGCCCCCCGCAGGATCGCATGTTTCCCGAGTAAGGCCAGCTTCTACCATTCTTGCAGGACCAAAGTGTCTCTCGGACAACATCAGGGCCGAACCTTACCCGTAAAAGTTCAAAGAACCAGGAAAGGTAGTGAATTACGAGCCGACTATGGATCCAGAAAAATGGTTGAGCAGTTATGAGATGGCAATGTCGATTCGCAACGCATCCGAGAATCTCCAAGCCAAGTTCATGTACTTGATGATGTCAGAAGGAGCAGCGAAGTTATGGTTCACCAATCTGCCGAAAGGATCGATCAAGTCCTGGGAGGAGTTGAAAACCGCGTTTGTCAAGCACTTTCATGGGACGTGCAGAAAGTTGTTCACTATTGATGACCTAGAACGGTGCGTCCAGAAGAAAGGAGAGTCGGCGCGCAGTTGGGTGCGCCGGGTTATGGAAATACTTCATTCGTCCACAGATATTCAGCCCAAGGATGCATTTCAAGCTATGGCAAAGACATGCAAGTATACGCCTCTAGTGCAAAAGCTAACTCGCATGAAATCCAGTCGGAATGCTTCAGAGGTTACGATGGGAGAATTGATGGATGCTTGCAACAAACACGCTGCAACAGATACCACGGAAGAGGAAGTTGATGACAAAAAAGCAAAAGCAAACACAAGTAACAGTGGAAGAACCGGCAATGGATCAGCACCGGGTAACAACGGAAATAGCCAGAACAAGCGCCCGTTTGAAGGAGGCTCCGAGTTTGTCGCCAACACGGAAGCCGGGTCTTCGAGACCCAGGGCAGAAGGAAATTTTAACACCGGAAACCACAATGGAGGAAACTATCAAGGGCCCCAAGATAAGTTACCCCCGGTAACGTCTGCCGTGATTATCCCACGACAGTTGGCGCCCAACGTGGGGCCTGCGTCCAAAGGTGTTTACGTCACGGGAGAAGCTCGGAAGAACATGGAGAATCTCGTCGTCGGTGAGATCTACATCGACCACGAAGGAGAGAAGATGGTGGACGATTCCGGCTGGGGGCCGGAGTCGGATCACCTCGAATCCGGATCCGTCGTGACAATCGGCCGGATCAGCGTCTTCATCGGTATGGTACGTACTTCTGGTTCGATCCCTGACAATTTTGGATCTGATTCTGTGTCAGGGGAGGCCACTTATATCCAATCAGATGGAGAGGAATCAGTTGGAACGGCAGATCCGACAAAGGAACCCGTCACGAAGTGGGAACAGCCGGAGGAGCCGGCATGGACCCCGCGTGACCGGGTTGAAAGAGAAGATGATACTGAGTCCATCCTGGATTTGTTGGAGAACCAGTATGAGGAGAATAACAGCGAAGAGGAGCAGCATGAATTTGCGCCAAGCATCATGCGCCGAGTTGCGGTCTACACGGCTCCCGTGGCCAACCTCAATCAAGAGAACGTGACCGCGGCCGCAGTCGGGCCAGCTCAAGCGTTGGCCCAACAGCAGGGTGCGGCTAACGGAAACCCGGTTCTGATCCGGGTGGACGGAGAATCGGCATCGGTTACCAGCCGCGCAGCAGACGAGGAGTTGCAGGCAAATACGTTCGGATTCCTAGCAAACCGGACACCAGGGGCGGGTCCTTCAAATCCACGACACCCGGCCCTGTTCGATAACAATCTGATCCTAGATCCTACAGTTCTTGCTACGGTTATCACCCCAGAAAACGCGGCAGAACGTGCTAGGGATCTAGATGTAGCCCGTCGTGCATTGGAGCAACAGAGAAGACAGGTGGAAGCAGAAAAGCAAGGGATGGCCACGCGCCAACGTGAGCTGGACGCACTGGAAACCCGGCTCCGAGAAGAAACAACCAGAATACATCAAAGGCACCAAACCAGATTACCAGCGTTAGGTGGGGTAATAAATCCGGCTACGCTGTTTATCACGCCTCAAGACCAACCGATCCCAGCAACGAACCAAGGAACTGCACCTCAGCCAGCAACAGCAGGAGTACATCCGGCAAACCAGCAGGCCGGGTCACCCTTGCCACAAACTGGGATGGCAACCGGTAACACGTTGCCACCACCACCACCGTCGCGCTTTCGCACACCTGCAGGTCACTACAACAATCCTATGGACAACGTGTACGCAGCGACACTTGCATTGAATCAAATCCCCGTGAGAGAGTCGCCCCACGCGGAGCAGACCCGGCGGGCGATCGATATGTTGCACACTGCGGTGGCGCAGCAAGCCAATTATCTGGATCATAGAAGTGGAATGCATGGGACGCCATACGCCTGTCAGCAACGAGGTAATACTGGCAATGTCCCAACAAGTTCAGCGCGGCGGAGGGAAGAGCAACAACAAATGCCGCCTCCTCCCCACGTTCAGGTGGTACCGGCGGCATCAGCAGCGCAAGCTGTTGTAGATAGCTCAAGGGCCAGGAGGGCCGGGGCCGGGTCTGTAATACATGGATTACCAGCAGCACCGCGTCCAGCTGTGCCCCCCGCAGGATCGCATGTTTCCCGAGTAAGGCCAGCTTCTACCATTCTTGCAGGACCAAAGTGTCTCTCGGACAACATCAGGGCCGAACCTTACCCGTAAAAGTTCAAAGAACCAGGAAAGGTAGTGAATTACGAGCCGACTATGGATCCAGAAAAATGGTTGAGCAGTTATGAGATGGCAATGTCGATTCGCAACGCATCCGAGAATCTCCAAGCCAAGTTCATGTACTTGATGATGTCAGAAGGAGCAGCGAAGTTATGGTTCACCAATCTGCCGAAAGGATCGATCAAGTCCTGGGAGGAGTTGAAAACCGCGTTTGTCAAGCACTTTCATGGGACGTGCAGAAAGTTGTTCACTATTGATGACCTAGAACGGTGCATCCAGAAGAAAGGAGAGTCGGCGCGCAGTTGGGTGTGCCGGGTTATGGAAATACTTCATTCGTCCACAGATATTCAGCCCAAGGATGCATTTCAAGCTATGGCAAAGACATGCAAGTATACGCCTCTAGTGCAAAAGCTAACTCGCATGAAATCCAGTCGGAATGCTTCAGAGGTTACGATGGGAGAATTGATGGATGCTTGCAACAAACACGCTGCAACAGATACCACGGAAGAGGAAGTTGATGACAAAAAAGCAAAAGCAAACACAAGTAACAGTGGAAGAACCGGCAATGGATCAGCACCGGGTAACAACGGAAATAGCCAGAACAAGCGCCCGTTTGAAGGAGGCTCCGAGTTTGTCGCCAACACGGAAGCCGGGTCTTCGAGACCCAGGGCAGAAGGAAATTTTAACACCGGAAACCACAATGGAGGAAACTATCAAGGGCCGCCAAGGCCAAGCAACAATTGGGACATCTTTAGAATGGCGTGCCCAAAGCACAGCAGGAACGGTAGGCCGGCTAATCACTCCCTGGAACAATGCGCCAATCTACAGAGATGGAAGAACGAAGAAGTGAACAAAGCCATGAGAGGAGCAGGCCGGGGAGGAGGACCGGGTCCAGGTGGAAACCCGGGCAATGGCCCACCCCCAGCCGGTAACCCGGCAGCCGGAAATCAAGGCAACAATCAAGGGGGAGCTGGAGTTTTCCAAGCTAACCCCAAACAGCTGGGTCAATATCACGTGCATACAACAGGAGGTTCTAACAAGGACAAAAAGATACTAAAGCAAGCGGTCAACTCAGTTTCTTCGGCTGTCCCGAGATATCTGAGGTGGTCAGAACAGGATGTAACATGGAGCAGAAGAGATCACCCGGAAAGAATAGAACACCCGGGAGTCTTAGCATTGGTAGTTGCACCACAGGTCAATGGGTATGAACTGAAAAAGGTCCTGATGGATGGAGGAAGCAGCATCAATATCCTGTACTGGGAAACCTTCCTACGCATGGGTCTCAAGGAATCTCAGCTTCAAAAAAGTACAACGGTTTTTCATGGCATAGTACCGGGTCATTCAGCATGCCCCGAGGGAAAAATCACATTGGAGGTAGCTTTTGGAGAATCAAAGGACAATTATCGAGTTGAGTGTCTTACTTTCGAGGTGGTTAAGTTGCGCAGTCCTTATCACGCACTATTCGGAAGGACGGCTTATGCTAAATTCATGGCAAGGCCGTGTTATGTGTATCTACAGCTAAAAATCCCGGGTCCCAAGCAGACCATTACCATACATGGAAATCGAGATATAGCAGCTGAATGCGATGAAGGAGACGCAGCAATGGCCGAGCAAGCATGTAGAAAAGAGGAACTCAAGCATTACCGGTCTCAAGCAGACCCGGACGACAGAACCGCATCGAAAAGGCCAAGCACTGAAGGCGAAAGAGCAAAGTCCAAGGCAACACAAGATGTTAAGATGGTAGCTTTCATCAAGAATGATTCCTCCAAACAATCAGGCGCAGGAGAAGAAATCGTACGACAGTTTGCAGCCAGCCGTGATATGGAAACGCCTCACCCGGATTGGCTAGCAAACCCGGTACTCATTATGAAAAAGTCTAACAAGTGGAGAATGTGTATCGGTCACGTCAGCTCGGGACCGATTTCCAAGAAGAATTAAAACAATGTATCAGGCAGCAGGTTTCAGACGCGCTCTTTTCCTACCCAGGGTACCTAAGGGGACTGGTAGGTTTTTAATGAGGCGGCTTGCTGACCCAAACTTTCTCTTATCAATAAAGAGATGGTTATCAAGTCTTATTTTATTACGATCTTTACTTCGGTTAAAGGTAAATATTTGTCTATTTTGCTATCAGTACATCAGTATCATCAAGTGTGTTGCATATATATATATAGGTCTTGGGGGCTGATTGCTCGAGTAGCACAGTTATAAACCCAAAGACCCGGCCTAGATGCCTATGAGTTATAAGGGTCGATTACTCGCAAACGAGTACGGCTGCAATCTTATAACCGGACAAAGGAGCCAAATTTTCTTGACTTTTCTTACTTAAGCTCGATGTGACTCGCACTAAAGTGGCATGATTTGCTCGCTTACGATTACAATCAGCATTGCCCAATGGGAGCTGCCTGATCTTGTTTTCGTATAGATGTAACAACATGGTATCCACGCGAAAGCCGGCTTATAGTACAAGATAGTCAAAAGGGTCATCTAAACCACAAGTTATGCAGAGTACAAGGCTAATAGCCGGAAACTCAACGTTTATCAAGCATAACTTCATTATCTATGAGAAACAACTCTGGGTTTCGGCTTAGCAACAACAAGTTCGTTCTCTTCGAAAAAGACCACACACCACAGACTCGGATAGTCGGGCCTTGGGGACTGTGGGTTTCGAAACAGAATCAAGTTGTTTTGTCGCTAAGCTCGAAAGACCCCAATGTCCGAGTCGCGGGGACTTGGGGACTTTTTTGGAAAAGTCCACCTGTCGAAACTCACGATACTCGGAAAACGAATCTCACAAAAAAGATAAAGAAAGTTGGATATCAAGAATAAGTTCGAAAATAGACAAAGTATCAAGTTCATCAAAAGGCCTAGAAAGGCACGAAGTGTATCACGGAATTAAAGTACGTCACAAATTGCGATACCAGTATCAGGGGTGCACAGGCGCACCGTCAAAAGAATACTTGTTTTGAATAAAAGCATCAGACGATCGAGGTATCATGACGGTGTTTGTTTACTCGGCCTTCTGAGTAAGGTCTACATCTTCGCCCTTGCCCTCTGAGTCTTGATCTTGGGCCTGCTCCTTAGCTCTTCCGGCATCGTTACCCGGATTTTTCGCATCAAGACGGGCAGGAGGAAGAACAGCCGGCGTAGAGGTGGTTGGCCCTGATCTTAATGCGGCCTCCCTCTTCGCGGTTTCTTCTTTCTTCCTAGCTTGGTCGGCAGTCCATTTCTCCAAGATATCGAAGGGTGGGGGTGCTTCCTCTGTCACGATTTTATCCTCAGCATCATACAAACTCATAACTGTGCTCAGATTCAAACTATCGGCCAAAGTAGTTGCCGAGTGGCGCACTGCGGATTGTATGGCCTTGAAGTCCTTGGGCCCAAACTTGGAGCCATCCGCTTTGAATTCTGGAAACCCGGATATAACCTTTGCCGGGTCAAGCTTCGGAAAGTAAGCTTTAGTCAGCGTGAAAGCCCGGGTCACACCAATCCGGCAGGCCGAGCGTTTCCAGATCTCTATCCATCGAGGCACAGTGGAGCAAGCTTGGATGAGATTTTCTTCACCCGGATATACCTCAGTAGGCCACTTCACGGCATCCAATATAAACTTGGTACCGGCGAAGAAAGTGCGGAGTACGGTCTTCAAGGTTTTAGCCTTTGCAACGGCATCTTCTTCTGGGGCCGCAAGGTTGGCACCTGAAGTTGAGACAAAGGAAGAATATATTAGTAATCCCGAGTATCATGTAATAAAGCAAAGGCATGAAGTCACTCGGCAGCAAAAACTTACTAAGTAAGATGCGATAGGTATCGGTGACCTGGTCCGATAGTTTCTTCAGTGCGGCTTGAGCGGTATTGCACTTCTTCTTGTATTTAGACACATCCTTCTTCAAGGTTTCCACGTCAGCCTCAAGGTTTTCTCTCCGCTTTACCTCGGCAAGAAGAAGTTGTTCGGTCTTGAGCAGAATTTCATCAGACCGGGTCATCTGCGCCTGTAAGGAACAAGGAGCACAAGTATCAGTCGGGCATTATGGCAAACTGAATATTGCATAAAGTACCAAGCACAACTTCAAAAAGTTATGCCCGGAACTTGGGGACTAGGCGTACACTACGAGATATCAAGTATTGTTACCTGGTGCTCTACGGCCATGCGCTCCAGAATATTGCTCTCTGAGGTCTTCATAGTAAGGAGAGTGTTCATCAGTTGATCAAAAGTATCATTATCCGTGTTAGAGGACCCGGGGCCTTGGAAACCCGGAGAAGGAGTTTTCTTCTTAGGGGGAGACGGCATCCGGGTCATCCGAATGTCGGAATCTGGTGCTTCTCCTCCTGCATCCAAAGTTGTAGCCTTTTCCTTCTCGCTCGCGTGCGAGGCTATCGGATAGTCGGCTTCTTGTCTGGTCGGGTTTATTGGCGACACTTGTTCTTCGCCGTCAGGTGCGGCTGTCATATTATCAGTCGATTTCCCCTTACCCGGGTCATCGGTCTCCATATCCTCTTGGTCACTAATAATGACCGTGGCCCTAGTATGAGTGAGCAGTTAGCGTGTAACCAAGAAAAGATGATGAAAATATGATAGAATGTCAGGAAAAGAACTTTACCCGGGATTCACCGCATAATCCGCAGGGAATTCGCTGCTGGATCCGGACGAAACTGAAAAGCATCAAAGCAAGATTTTGTAAGGGAATGATTCAGGAAGATTCTTATCATTCAAGAAAAGATAAGGTAAATACCAGCACGTAGAGTTGGAGACGATGGAATACCTGGGTTGAGAGCATCATCACCCGGGCAATTTCGAGTCGCTCTGCGCTTCGTCATGGGTGACTCCTTCAAAGACGGCCAGCGGAATGATATCAAGTTAGCTCATGTGTATCATCAAAGGAATACGGATTGAATACAAGGAGGCGAAATGAAACCTTGAAGACGACCCCTCGGGGCTTTCTCTTAGATCCGACTTTGATTGTCGGCTCCACTTCTTCCTCGTCACTGGCGGATTCTACTTTGCCGTCAGTTTCTTCTTCTTCGTCCTTGTCCTCTTGCTCTGGAAGTTATCAAGGTCACAGTTGGAAAATGAAGAACGTGACACGACGAGTTTAAAGGAACTAAATGAAACCCGGAGTGCACCTTCATCCGAGTTAACGGCATCTTCTTGTTCCTCCGGATTTTCGGAGTTAGGAGGAGTTTCAATCTTCCAGAAATCATCATCGGCCTGAAATGAAGACATAAAAGCAAGGGTTATCAGTTGTATCAGGTGGAAAGAATAAAGGTGAAAACATGAGAACTGGGTCTTTACCACGGGGGCCGGGTTCTCGAGTGTGAAGGGCTCTAATCCGGTTATATTCCGGATTACCTCCAGCTTTTCTGTTAGAAAGCCCTTAATAGTTTTGTTATTGTCGCCGGGTGCGAAGCTATTTGTGGAGTACCGGAGCGAGTCCGTGGTTTGCCCCGAATACTCGCACATTAGTTTCGTGCGGATGGAGTTCGGCTGGATTCGGAAATCGACCCAAGTTTTCACCAGGTTAAGCCCGATGAGGCCTTGGGCCGAAAGAGTGGAGATTTTAGCCAATAAAGGCAGGATTGCTTCCCTGTCCGAGTCAGGGGCAAAGGCATTAAAATTCTCGGAGATGTCAAGAAGGCCTTCCGAGTAACCCGGCAGCTTCTTTTGGCCGGGTGGGGAAGTGTCTCGGTAGTAGAAGTATGAAAGCTGCCAATGTTTGACGTGGGAGTTGAGGGTAAGAGGTGGCATCAGAGAATTCTTGCGGCGCTGGATAGAAACCCCGTCCCAAGCAAGAAGCGCCCCGTCACCGCTTTCGCGGCACGGTTTGCACTGGAAAAGCTCGACGAAAAGAGTCAAACTTGGCGGAGTGCACAAGTATGACTCGGAGAGGACGATGAAATGGGAGATATTTAACACAGAATTAGGCCCTATGTCAAATATACGAAGGCCATAATGGCTCAGAATATCGCGAAAGAAAGGGTGACCCGGAGGACGGAAGCCCCGGGTCACGTGCTCCACAAAGCATATTACCTCATCTTTTGCTGGGGTAGGCCGGGTCTCGTTGCCCGGCGCCCTCCACTGGATGTCCTCTTGGGGGGGAAGAACCCCTAGCTCGACCAGTTCTTCTAACTTGGCCTTGGTGACTGAGGATCGCGCCCAGTTGGCGGATATGGAGTTGGTGGTCTTGGCCTTAGTCGGCTGCTTTCCCTGTTTCTTGGGAGCCATGGGTTTAACCTGCAAAGCACAAGATGAAAGGGCATGAGGAATAAGACTCGGAAACTGTGAGCAGGTCGAGTATCGGCGAGTGATATCGAGATAATATGGAAGTTGCGTACTATCCGGGTATCGATCTGCAGAGTAAGGTTCAAACTATCCGGGTGTCAAGCATCATAATAAAAATTACGGAGGCCTATGCATCGAAAGAGCCTTTGAGGGTGATGGATGGTTGCACAGGGACCTATTGCGAATAAAAAGAACCGGAAAGGGGAAGATTTTCCGGGTGACAAAGACAAGGGCGGAAAAATTGGGCGGCCCGAGCCCAGATCGGAGGTTCCATTTCTGGATTTTTGGTAAGATTAACGACTATGGGCGGTAGGCAAGTGAAATAAAGTCTATATCTATGTAACATCCCAAGTCTGAAAAATAACCTTTAGAATGTTTTGCTCTCTGTTATTTTATGTTTTGCATCATGGCATCATGTTGATTGCATTTGTTTTGTTTGTTTTCCATTTGTTTTTCTCTGTTTTCATTTGTTTTCCAACTGTTTTCATTTGTTTTCCTTTGTTTTCTGTTTGAATTTCAACTCAAAATTCAAACCCTTTGTTTCATCCTTGTGATGTTACAATTTCCAAAATGTTATTTCAAATAAAAACAACCAAATTGTTTTCTTTTCTTCCATAATGTTCATCTATTAAATTGTTGGTTTTATTCAATCAATTACTTCCCAAACTGCTTTCAAATTCAAACCAATCCTAAAAATCATTAATCTTTTGAATCCATGAAATTCACCTCACAATTGTACTCCTTAAACACATTAAAACTTAGGGGTAACCCTATTGAAAATGCTTTGTTTTCTAAAATTAGTTAATATTGAAAATTTCATTAAGTTGGGTTCAATTTTCAAACAGCAAGCAAACCTTTGAACTTTTGAAAATAAAGCTACCAATTGGTTGCATTTGGTCTATTAAACTTCCCCAAATTTTTCCAAAATTTTTCCTAAAACTAAAACCTCTCTTTTCTTCCTAAAGCTAAGGCTACAAAAAAAAACAGTAAAACAAAAATAAAAATAACAAAAGGAGAGAGAGAGCACAGCAGCCCACCCCATCTATTTCTTTCCCCAGCCCAAATTCCCTTTTCACTTAAGCCCAGCCCAAACTCTTTCTTCTGGCCCAGTACCTCTTCGCTGGTCATCTTCCTCGCGTGACGTCAACTGTACGAACCCTTTCAGAACCGCATGATCCTCTCCTCCTCCCACCGATGTGCTGCCGTACAGGAGCATCTCCCTCCATATAGCTCACCTTCCCCCTCTCCCAACCCTAAACCCTAGCTCCCTCTCTTTTCCCTAGCCGCCACCCTCTCTCTTTTCTCCCTCTCTTCCTCCTCTGTCTTCCTTCTCTGTTCTGAACCTAAGCTGCACCGAAATTTGGCCCTTTTGGCTCCGGCGATCGCCGGCCAGCGAGCTCCCCTCCGGCCGCCGCGAGGGTGGGAATGGAAAGCCCCCACCATGGGCTTTCTCTCCCCCCCTCGGCTTGGGCTGGGTTGCAGCGAGGCGCCGCCGCCGTCCGCTCCATCGCCGGCCCGAGCTGCTGCCCCGACCTGCATCTCCCTGCCTCGAATCTGTTCGCCTCCAACCGCCCCAAGGTGATGCCTCCGGTCTCTTCCCCCCACTCGCCTCCTTTCCCTCCTCCTCTAGCCGCACCCCACGGCCGCCCTAGCATCTCCGGCGAGCCGCCCTAGCTACTGCCTTCGACCGCTGTCAAGTTACAGAACCCACGTACTGCATCTTTTCGGATTCAGAAGAAAACAGCGCCCCACCACACCTTAACCTTCCCCCGCTGCATCTCCATTCACAAATTGGTTAGCACCCTAGTGGTAGCATCCCGCAGCGCGCACCCTGGAGGTGCCGGGTTCGAGTCCCAGACCCCACCCCCTTTTGCTGCTATTTGTTCTGATTTAAGCGCAGTGCAGGTTCTGAACAATAACCCCCCCCAACTTCCCCCTTCTATCACAATCAGAGCAGTAGCCCCACTGGTTTGGTTCCCCCAGCGTAGCAGGAGGTGCAGGGCTCAAATCTCACCCCCTGCACCATTAAAAACATTTTTGTTTTGCAATGTTTTGGTCACATAACAAACTGGTAATCACACCTAGGCCCCCTGCAATTTATTCTAGCCCCTGGAAAATATTTTTCTGAGTCCCTAGTTACAAAAAAATGGCAGATTTGCACTATATTTTGTAAATTGCATAAATAAATCATCCTAACTCAAAATCCAACATTTTTGATATGTTTTCAATACCAAATTAAATGTTCTATCCAAATATAAAATTTGTTTACTGTTTTGAATATTTTAAATTGGTGCAATATTTGAAAACTTGTCAAATTCACTTAAATTTGCAAAATTCATAACTTGCTCATAAAAATTCCAAATTTCACAAACCAAATATGTTTTCCAATCAACTTTTCATGTACTTTCCAAATATAAATTTTGTTTGCTGTTTTGAATAATTTAAATTGCTGAAAACAACTGTTTCTTATTTATTGCATTTAAAATTGCCAAAATAATAACTTGCTCATTTTAAATCCAATTTCCACAAATGAAATATGTTTTCCATGCAAAATTAAACCCTCTTTCCAAATATAAACTTTGTTTTCTGTTTTGAACACTTTAACTTGGTGAAAACAACAATTACTTGTGTGGCAAGTTTAAGTAACCAAAATTTCCAAACTTAAATAATTAATTCTCTAACTTGTTAATTCTCTTTTCCATTTGCATCTAACTTGGTCACTTTATTGCTATCATCATGCATGCATCATGTTTAACTACTTACACTTGTTAATCAAATGTAGATCATTGCTTCAACCTACACCATTTGCATCCATATGCAATTCACATTGCATATGGGTCCAATTAAATTGTGTTATCTTGTCAAGTAGTTTATTTTGATGCATCTATTAACATGACATGCATCATCCCATGTTTGTGCACCTATGCCATGATATTGATTGTCTACCTTTTCTGCATTGTTTGTTTGCTTCTTCCCGGATACACGACGACGTTGAGACCGACGATACTTACGACACCCCTTCTAAGGATCTAGCTCAGTACCAGGCTACTGGGTTTTGCAGGCAAGTTATCACTCACATGAACCATTGTGTTCCTTTCAACATTGATTACCGATACTTTCCGTTGTTCTTTTCTGCTAGCCTTAGTAGTAGTTGTTTCTGTTACGAACCCATCACATGAATCCCTTAACCTTTGATATTGCCTCACCTCCCCTCCTATCACCCCTTTGGTTGAGCCAGTGTCTTACTAGTATGCTTAGGTTGTTTTTGCTCGAGTCTGTTACCCGATACTTTCTGTTACTATTCCTATTACGTTGTGGGGGCTCGATGTTTAATCAATCAATCATGCTAATGTTACTATTAATAATAAATTTGATGATAAGGCACCGGCAGAAGGCCCATGAGAGGTTTTGGAGTCTGCTAGTGTCGACCCTAATAGGAAAAGGGTCTTGTCTACTGATCCATGATGAGCGCACTACCCGCATTTGGGAAGCGAGTATGGGCGCCCCCCTCAACTTGACCTGATTCGCATCTCGTCCAAATCACCTCATTTAGTTCGTGTTTTCCATTTGCCGCATGCATGTTTTTGCGAGCCCAGGCCAGGGTGGAACTTTCGTAGTCGGCATATAGGGGGACACGTTCTTAGAGTGCTATGAGGGTCCATTTTCTTCTGGGCTCGATTAGCCGTGCGCCCAAGGTGCTTTGGGCTTGATGCGAGGAATGGTTGGTTGTGTTGAGTACCCCGCTTGGTGGAAGGGCCTTTCCATCTGGCGGGTTATTCATGAGTGTACGGCCAAATTGGTGCAACCCTGCAGGGATAATCTTCTCGAGAAGCCGTGTTTTCCGCGGTTATGGATTACTTGGTGAAAGTACTGGCTAACAAGTACTCAGGACAACTTAAACATAATGATCAAACTTGTTACACCCCATGATTAATAACTTGACTAGTAATAGGCTTATTGACACAATAATTTGAACCATCATTATTACAACTGTGTGAGTTATCCTCGGATCGCTTCTTTGGATAAGGGGCGAGATCCAGGATGGGTTTGTTTGAAGTTATCTTTCAGTTGGTTACAATCCTCGATCTTATCTCCTTTCTGATAGCCGGAAGTGGTAGAATCTCTGTAGTTGGTTAGTGCAGCCAGTTGCAGCATCTTTTATACCCCCTCTCTTCCGTTGAACCCAAGGCATCTGTGCTTGGTGTTGACGGGTTACATTTTGGTGAACTGTGAGTCTTGCTTGCCAGTACGTTTATGTACTGACCCCTTTGGGGCTGTGGTTTACGCAGACGACGTTTCCGAGGATCTACATGGTGGCTACTACGTGAAGTTTGACGAGACTGCGGACGAGTAGATAGCGGACCCGGGCAGGATCCGAGACTTCGTGGATGGGCTCCGTCTTTTCGTGTCCGGCCTCTTAGGCCTATTTGGTTCTTGTCTGTACTCAGACATGTTGAATGCTTCCGCTGTATTGTAATGATGTATTGTTGGGACATGTGTCCTCTGAATGATTGTATCTGCTATCTCTGCTCTAATGAGAGCCATTTGCAACTTATTTCAATCTTTTGTGTCGTAGAGATCTGTTGTGATATCACTTGTTAAACGCCGTTGACGTACCATGTGTGTATGGTTTGAAGTACGTCGACGGAAGTGCCTTTGATCTCTAGTGGATAGTTTACATCGACGATGGAATAGCAGGGCTTGTGTTGTCGCGCATAAGCGCAGGCCTACCAGGAAGCTGGGACGTGGGAGCAGTTATGCCCCATAATCCAAGCATCTGCTATCCAGTTCGTACGGTGAGTATCCCCTAGAAATCAGGGTGCGACAAATGATATCAGAGCCTGTCTGCCTGTAGGATCCCTTTTTACTGGTCGCAGTTGAGTCTAGAAACTATTTTGTAGCTATATAGGAAAAATGAAACGTGAGAGTAGGAATTCTGCCATTTTTCTTCTTTCCCCACCCACCCACCCTTTTCTGGTAAGGAAGTGCAACGTTGTTTTCCCTTCTCATCTAAACTTTCAAGTTAGGATTTCACGAATCTTGGTTTCTCTAGGATGGTTATATCTACTAGACCATAGGAATGGAGGTGGTTGTGACATGATTTATCATGTTGCCTACTCATGATTGAGAACGGAGGCGTGTAAGCCCCGGAAGCAGATCCTCTATTCCTTAAGCAGTAGATATTGATCCTTTAGAAGCCCGGATGGGTTTTCCGTAGTACCTCAGGAGTTTAGTTCTCGTTTTCCCCGATGTTGATATCCTGTTCTTCTCAACATCCTTTTCGTCCGTTGAAATCTTGTTGTTGTTTTCCACTTCAAATCTTCTACCGGCGTCTAATCAAAACTTCCTCGTAAACTCTATTCCAGCTAAAGTGTTGTTTCATACCGGAGAATCACATTCCTTTGTGTCAACAATCTTTTCCACAACATACAACCCAATTCTTGTTCCACTAAGAAATCAAATCTCTGTTCACTCCCCGGAATCTCAAATGTTGACTTCCAACATAAGTAAGAACAATCCAATTCTAATGGGAGGCCACATATTCCTTGTTTCTCTCATAATGCTTGGCAATTCTGACATTGATGTCATTCTTGGTATTGGATTGATCTCAATAACTCTGTTCCACCATTCTAGCCAGATAATCTATTCTCCAAATGAATCAAGTTCCATTCAGCTATACACCCTAGATACAAAAACCTCTCCCCTCACTTGAAAATGTTCCGGTGGTTTCCAAATTCCCTGACGTCTATCCAATGTGCACGATGTGTTTCACGTGTCACAGCTCAAGTGGATCTTTCCAATAAGTATCCGGACCTTTTCTTTTCTCAGTAGGAATCTCGGGGCGCGATTCCTTCAAGGGGGGGCGTTTTGTAACATCCCAAGTCTGAAAAATAACCTTTAGAATGTTTTGCTCTCTGTTATTTTATGTTTTGCATCATGGCATCATGTTGATTGCATTTGTTTTGTTTGTTTTCCATTTGTTTTTCTCTGTTTTCATTTGTTTTCCAACTGTTTTCATTTGTTTTCCTTTGTTTTCTGTTTGAATTTCAACTCAAAATTCAAACCCTTTGTTTCATCCTTGTGATGTTACAATTTCCAAAATGTTATTTCAAATAAAAACAACCAAATTGTTTTCTTTTCTTCCATAATGTTCATCTATTAAATTGTTGGTTTTATTCAATCAATTACTTCCCAAACTGCTTTCAAATTCAAACCAATCCTAAAAATCATTAATCTTTTGAATCCATGAAATTCACCTCACAATTGTACTCCTTAAACACATTAAAACTTAGGGGTAACCCTATTGAAAATGCTTTGTTTTCTAAAATTAGTTAATATTGAAAATTTCATTAAGTTGGGTTCAATTTTCAAACAGCAAGCAAACCTTTGAACTTTTGAAAATAAAGCTACCAATTGGTTGCATTTGGTCTATTAAACTTCCCCAAATTTTTCCAAAATTTTTCCTAAAACTAAAACCTCTCTTTTCTTCCTAAAGCTAAGGCTACAAAAAAAAACAGTAAAACAAAAATAAAAATAACAAAAGGAGAGAGAGAGCACAGCAGCCCACCCCATCTATTTCTTTCCCCAGCCCAAATTCCCTTTTCACTTAAGCCCAGCCCAAACTCTTTCTTCTGGCCCAGTACCTCTTCGCTGGTCATCTTCCTCGCGTGACGTCAACTGTACGAACCCTTTCAGAACCGCATGATCCTCTCCTCCTCCCACCGATGTGCTGCCGTACAGGAGCATCTCCCTCCATATAGCTCACCTTCCCCCTCTCCCAACCCTAAACCCTAGCTCCCTCTCTTTTCCCTAGCCGCCACCCTCTCTCTTTTCTCCCTCTCTTCCTCCTCTGTCTTCCTTCTCTGTTCTGAACCTAAGCTGCACCGAAATTTGGCCCTTTTGGCTCCGGCGATCGCCGGCCAGCGAGCTCCCCTCCGGCCGCCGCGAGGGTGGGAATGGAAAGCCCCCACCATGGGCTTTCTCTCCCCCCCCTCGGCTTGGGCTGGGTTGCAGCGAGGCGCCGCCGCCGTCCGCTCCATCGCCGGCCCGAGCTGCTGCCCCGACCTGCATCTCCCTGCCTCGAATCTGTTCGCCTCCAACCGCCCCAAGGTGATGCCTCCGGTCTCTTCCCCCCACTCGCCTCCTTTCCCTCCTCCTCTAGCCGCACCCCACGGCCGCCCTAGCATCTCCGGCGAGCCGCCCTAGCTACTGCCTTCGACCGCTGTCAAGTTACAGAACCCACGTACTGCATCTTTTCGGATTCAGAAGAAAACAGCGCCCCACCACACCTTAACCTTCCCCCGCTGCATCTCCATTCACAAATTGGTTAGCACCCTAGTGGTAGCATCCCGCAGCGCGCACCCTGGAGGTGCCGGGTTCGAGTCCCAGACCCCACCCCCTTTTGCTGCTATTTGTTCTGATTTAAGCGCAGTGCAGGTTCTGAACAATAACCCCCCCCCAAGTTCCCCCTTCTATCACAATCAGAGCAGTAGCCCCACTGGTTTGGTTCCCCCAGCGTAGCAGGAGGTGCAGGGCTCAAATCTCACCCCCTGCACCATTAAAAACATTTTTGTTTTGCAATGTTTTGGTCACATAACAAACTGGTAATCACACCTAGGCCCCCTGCAATTTATTCTAGCCCCTGGAAAATATTTTTCTGAGTCCCTAGTTACAAAAAAATGGCAGATTTGCACTATATTTTGTAAATTGCATAAATAAATCATCCTAACTCAGAATCCAACATTTTTGATATGTTTTCAATACCAAATTAAATGTTCTATCCAAATATAAAATTTGTTTACTGTTTTGAATATTTTAAATTGGTGCAATATTTGAAAACTTGTCAAATTCACTTAAATTTGCAAAATTCATAACTTGCTCATAAAAATTCCAAATTTCACAAACCAAATATGTTTTCCAATCAACTTTTCATGTACTTTCCAAATATAAATTTTGTTTGCTGTTTTGAATAATTTAAATTGCTTAAAACAACTGTTTCTTATTTATTGCATTTAAAATTGCCAAAATAATAACTTGCTCATTTTAAATCCAATTTCCACAAATGAAATATGTTTTCCATGCAAAATTAAACCCTCTTTCCAAATATAAACTTTGTTTTCTGTTTTGAACACTTTAACTTGGTGAAAACAACAATTACTTGTGTGGCAAGTTTAAGTAACCAAAATTTCCAAACTTAAATAATTAATTCTCTAACTTGTTAATTCTCTTTTCCATTTGCATCTAACTTGGTCACTTTATTGCTATCATCATGCATGCATCATGTTTAACTACTTACACTTGTTAATCAAATGTAGATCATTGCTTCAACCTACACCATTTGCATCCATATGCAATTCACATTGCATATGGGTCCAATTAAATTGTGTTATCTTGTCAAGTAGTTTATTTTGATGCATCTATTAACATGACATGCATCATCCCATGTTTGTGCACCTATGCCATGATATTGATTGTCTACCTTTTCTGCATTGTTTGTTTGCTTCTTCCCGGATACACGACGACGTTGAGACCGACGATACTTACGACACCCCTTCTAAGGATCTAGCTCAGTACCAGGCTACTGGGTTTTGCAGGCAAGTTATCACTCACATGAACCATTGTGTTCCTTTCAACATTGATTACCGATACTTTCCGTTGTTCTTTTCTGCTAGCCTTAGTAGTAGTTGTTTCTGTTACGAACCCATCACATGAATCCCTTAACCTTTGATATTGCCTCACCTCCCCTCCTATCACCCCTTTGGTTGAGCCAGTGTCTTACTAGTATGCTTAGGTTGTTTTTGCTCGAGTCTGTTACCCGATACTTTCTGTTACTATTCCTATTACGTTGTGGGGGCTCAATGTTTAATCAATCAATCATGCTAATGTTACTATTAATAATAAATTTGATGATAAGGCACCGGCAGAAGGCCCATGAGAGGTTTTGGAGTCTGCTAGTGTCGACCCTAATAGGAAAAGGGTCTTGTCTACTGATCCATGATGAGCGCACTACCCGCATTTGGGAAGCGAGTATGGGCGCCCCCCTCAACTTGACCTGATTCGCATCTCGTCCAAATCACCTCATTTAGTTCGTGTTTTCCATTTGCCGCATGCATGTTTTTGCGAGCCCAGGCCAGGGTGGAACTTTCGTAGTCGGCATATAGGGGGACACGTTCTTAGAGTGCTATGAGGGTCCATTTTCTTCTGGGCTCGATTAGCCGTGCGCCCAAGGTGCTTTGGGATTGATGCGAGGAATGGTTGGTTGTGTTGAGTACCCCGCTTGGTGGAAGGGCCTTTCCATCTGGCGGGTTATTCATGAGTGTACGGCCAAATTGGTGCAACCCTGCAGGGATAATCTTCTCGAGAAGCCGTGTTTTCCGCGGTTATGGATTACTTGGTGAAAGTACTGGCTAACAAGTACTCAGGACAACTTAAACATAATGATCAAACTTGTTACACCCCATGATTAATAACTTGACTAGTAATAGGCTTATTGACACAATAATTTGAACCATCATTATTACAACTGTGTGAGTTATCCTCGGATCGCTTCTTTGGATAAGGGGCGAGATCCAGGATGGGTTTGTTTGAAGTTATCTTTCAGTTGGTTACAATCCTCGATCTTATCTCCTTTCTGATAGCCGGAAGTGGTAGAATCTCTGTAGTTGGTTAGTGCAGCCAGTTGCAGCATCTTTTATACCCCCTCTCTTCCGTTGAACCCAAGGCATCTGTGCTTGGTGTTGACGGGTTACATTTTGGTGAACTGTGAGTCTTGCTTGCCAGTACGTTTATGTACTGACCCCTTTGGGGCTGTGGTTTACGCAGACGACGTTTCCGAGGATCTACATGGTGGCTACTACGTGAAGTTTGACGAGACTGCGGACGAGTAGATAGCGGACCCGGGCAGGATCCGAGACTTTGTGGATGGGCTCCGTCTTTTCGTTTCCGGCCTCTTAGGCCTATTTGGTTCTTGTCTGTACTCAGACATGTTGAATGCTTCCGCTGTATTGTAATGATGTATTGTTGGGACATGTGTCCTCTGAATGATTGTATCTGCTATCTCTGCTCTAATGAGAGCCATTTGCAACTTATTTCAATCTTTTGTGTCGTAGAGATCTGTTGTGATATCACTTGTTAAACGCCGTTGACGTACCATGTGTGTATGGTTTGAAGTACGTCGACGGAAGTGCCTTTGATCTCTAGTGGATAGTTTACATCGACGATGGAATAGCAGGGCTTGTGTTGTCGCGCATAAGCGCAGGCCTACCAGGAAGCTGGGACGTGGGAGCAGTTATGCCCCATAATCCAAGCATCTGCTATCCAGTTCGTACGGTGAGTATCCCCTAGAAATCAGGGTGCGACAATCTAGTTCATTGGATGAGCTAGAATGAATACGAGCAACCTAATTCGGCGTGACCAAGAAAATGACCGGCGGGTTGACTTAGGTCTAATCTGAAGAAAATCAAGAAATTGCGGAGGCTAATTAATGGATGAGAAAGGCTTACCGGAGGAGATCGCAATGAAGCTCGACGAAGGCAAATGGCGCAAGCCTGGTGCCCCTTGGCGATTCCCGGCGGGCAGGTCGGGGGTCTGGCGGCGGATCTGGGCGGTGGTGCAGAGCGCACCGTGGCGGAGCGTAGCCGGCGGCAGATAGGCTCCGGTGATGCGCTCGAGGTTTCCGCAATGGTGTTCTGTGAGCTTGAGCGCTGAGGGAGAAAGGAAGAAGAATGGGGGGAAATGAGCCGTTAGGGCTCGGGTTACCCCTAACGAGCCTATTTATAGCGCGAGTGGATAAGCCCAGTTCAACGGGTGGGAGCCGGGAGTTACGGAGTAACGGCTATCTGTTTGAGTTTTGCGAGATGCGCTTTAAATATTGAACGAGGTATCCGGACGGAAATAGGAAGCAGATATTCCCCATGATTTCAAGATCAATTATCGAGTGAAGTATGGGATCTTGGCATCTTTATCAAAGTTTAGACTCGGAAAGCTAAGCCAAGTGTTTGGAGGAGACCCGGGTTACTATATGGCCACCATGGAGTTGATCCTAGCTGTTTATTAAAGCACTTTAACTCGGCCTTCATACACTTGCGCGTTTAATATTTTTGCAGGGAATAGCGGGCGCTTCGAGGGGGATCCGTGAAGCCCAAGCTATTCTGGGGACTACTGATGGGGAGATAATGACCCGGTAGGCCAACTCCAAGGTGTAACCCGGACCAAGGGGCGGCGTGCGGTATCCGGCTAAGGATAAAGAAACTTCTGGAAGGCCCAAGTTTGTAGGCCTCGTAACCCGGATTGTGGGCTACGGTAAAGGAAAGTTAGGGTTTGTATGAGGAGTCCGGGTAGGATTCAGGGTGCGCCTTGGAGGGCAAGCCAGGGGGTACGGGTGCTTTATAAACCGACCTCTAGGTTTAGTTGAATCAGATTAAAGAGTTCTAGTCATCTCGCCTAATATCGAGTATCCAGTGTAACGTGTGATTTGAGTTATTATATTGAGATCGGAGACTCGGCGACTTGATTGCCGGCTACCAGATCAAAGTTCATCATGATGTCTTCCTCTGAGCTAAACCCTCTCCCAAACGCCTGTGTCGTCTTGCCCCAAGATAAGTTACCCCCGGTAACGTCTGCCATGATTATCCCACGACAATGAGGATAAGCGCAAATATAAGTTAACAAGGTGGAATATTATTTGTAGACCTAAGGACCAGGGCGGATTAGGGGTCGAAGAGCTTGAGCTAAAAATAAGTGTTTACTTAGCAAATGGTTGTTTAAAATTCTGACAGAAGTGGGCGTTTGGCAGGAATTATTGCAAAATAAATACCTTCGCAGTAAGTCTTTAGGTGATGTCAGCACAACCTAATGATTCTCCTTTTTGGAAAAGTTTAATGAGAGTTAAGGAGGACTTCTTTCCTAGAGGTTCCTTTTAAATTGGAAATGGGGAGGTAACTAGATTTTGGGAAGATATTTGGTTAGGACCAAGTCCTCTTGGAGATCAATACCCTCGCCTATATAACATTGTGCAATATAAAAATGTATCCGTTCATGACGTACATCACAATGCTCCACCACCTAATATTTCTTTTCGTAGGTATTTAGTGGGCATTACTTGGGATATGTTGTCTCACCTATGTTTGCGTTTGATCAATATTTCTCTTGTTCTATGTGAGGATAAGTTTATTTGGAATTTGACACAGAATGGGATGTTCTCTGTTAAATCTATGTATGAGGATATGATGAATGGTCATGCAATTTTCCTCAAAACTTACTTGTGGAAATTGAAGATTCCCCTCAAGATTAAGATTTTCATGTGCTTTTTAGATAAGAAGGTTTTGCTAACTAGAGATAATTTGGCTAAAAATGGTAAAAAGTTGAGACACATTGTTCCTTTTGTGGGAGTGAGAAGTGAGCTGAACACCT
Source organism: Alopecurus myosuroides (assembly GCA_028641055.1). Taxonomy (NCBI): domain Eukaryota; kingdom Viridiplantae; phylum Streptophyta; class Magnoliopsida; order Poales; family Poaceae; genus Alopecurus; species Alopecurus myosuroides. The sequence continues at coordinate 135,667,779 of CM054057.1, forward strand.
TTTTAATTCTTGCCCTCTTGCTAAACTAGTCTGGCGTGTGGTTTTTTGTTCTTTTAGCATTCCTTCCCCCTCCAATGTGACCAATATTTTGGGAATTGGTTAAATGGTATTGATAAGAAGACTAAAGATAGGATTAGAAATGGAGTGTCGACCATTTGTTTGGCCATTTGGATTTGTAGGAATGATATTGTCTTTAACAGGAAAGATCACTTCCATGTTCTACAGGTTATCTATTCGGCAGCACAATGGATCCAGCTATGGGCTTTCTTACTTCCTCTGGACCAGAGGAAGCTTATGGTGGATCGCTGCAGGCATCTCCTTACGTTGGCACGTGATTTTTTCTCCCGGCATACATGGCAATATTTTAATAGGCTTTCGTAGTTTTATTACTGCTATTTGCTTCGAGGGAGGTTTCCCGTTCTGTAAGGAGCCTAACGTTGTAAACTTTTAAAACACGTTGGCTATCAATAATTAATAAAAGTTGTGTGCATCACTCGATGCAGAGGCTGACGTATACCCCTTTTCTAAACAAAAAAAGTTACACCCTGCACCTACCATGTTCTTTCTCTCCTCCACCTCACTGGCAGGCTACCGTCGCATATTTAAACCGCAAACTCCACCACCCTACAAGAGAGCAGCAGCAACAATGTCATGCTCACAACACTCAACGGTAGAAACTACACAGGTGGTAGAGCTCAGCCTAGGGTCACGGCCAAGAATATTACCGCCTCCTGCTCTGCCTCGCAAGTCCCGCGCATACCCTAAGCCGCAACCAGGACCATGACTGCTGCAGTTGTTGGCGCCGCCGAGGCCTTGCTTCTCACTACAGGAATCGTGTTATGTGCCGACGGCAAAATATCGGGGGCCGTCGGCACAGGCGGCTGGAGCCCCAGCCTGCCAACTCGGCCGTCGGCACGGGGGAGGCCGTCGGCACAGTGGAATAGAGCCCTACGGTGGCCGTCGGCACACCGGCTGCCGTCGGCACAGTCTAAATGGGGCCGACGGCTGCCCCCGGCACCAAATCAGCCGTCGGGACAGGCCACGCGCCCGGTTGGCTAGACCCTACCAAGATCTAATCGGCACAGGTTAAAAGTTTTTTTTTGTTATTTTGTGGTGGAATGTGTAGTTATTAATTACTCACAATTGATAAAATTAATATGATAATATTTCATGTTTAAAATATATAAACTCACAATCGTTACCGAGTGTATCGAGATCTAAGTCCATATTTTTTTGTAATACTAGCTTGTTGCAAAGTCCGACACCACTATCGAGTGGCTTTCTACCTAGTTGTTTTATGTTTCTATGGCCTACCCTAACACAACCAAGCACCTAGTTCCAGAATGCTACCCCCTTTCGACGCCGTTACGGCGTGTTTCCGTATAAGTCCGGTATTTCTCCATCGGGTCTAGGGTTTCACCGGAGGGGGGGCTCCGGATCTTCTGGACCCCAACCCAAGCAAGGTTGTGACATAGCATGTTATTATAGGTGTTTTGTGTACTTTTGATGGCAAAGATTTCACTCCGGGGTATGGGCCGCTTCACCGGCATCCACTTCTCTCTCGTGAGTTTACACGCGCTTATAGGGTGAAACTCCCGTATCGGACGAAACGTCGTGAATCTTCCGAAGAGGTGGGTTCTACCTAGTTGTTTTATGTTTCTATGGCCTACCCTAACACAACCAAGCACCTAGTTCCACCATGCTACCCCCTTTCGATGCCGTTACCGCGTGTTTCCGTATAAGTCCGGTATTTCTCCAGCGGGTCTAGGGTTTCACCGGAGGGGGGGCTCCGGATCTTCTGGACCCCAACACAAGCAAGGTTGTGCCATAGCATGTTATTATAGGTGTGTTGTGTGCTTTTGATGGCAAAGATTTCACTCCGGGGTGTGGGCCGCTTCACCGGCATCCACTTCTCTCTCGTGAGTTTACACGCGCTTATAGGCTGAAACTCCCGTATCGGACGAAACATCGTGAATCTTCCGAAGAGGTGGGTTCTACCTTGTTGTTTTATGTTTGTATGGCCTACCCTAAAACAACCAAGCACCTAGTTCCACATTGCTACCCCCTTTCGACGCCGTTACCGCGTGTTTCCGTATAAGTCCGGTATTTCTTCAGCGGGTATAGGGTTTCACCGGAGGGGGGCTCCGGATCTTCTGGACCCCAACACAAGCAAGGTTGTGCCATAGCATGTTATTATAGGTGTGTTGTGTGCTTTTGATGGCAAAGATTTCACTCCGGGGTGTGGGCCGCTTCACCGGCATCCACTTCTCTTTCGTGAGTTTACACGCGCTTATAGGCTGAAACTCCCGTATCGGACGAAACGTCGTGAATCTTCCGAAGAGGTGGGTTCTACCTTGTTGTTTTATGTTTGTATGGCCTACCCTAACACAGCAAAGCACCTAGTTCCACATTGCTACTCCCTTTCGACACCGTTACCGCGTGTTTCCGTATAAGTCCGGTATTTCTCCAACGGGTGTAGGGTTTCACCGGAGGGGGGCTCCGGATCTTCTGGACCCCAACACAAGCAAGGTTGTGCCATAGCATGTTATTATAGGTGTGTTGTGTGATTTTGATGGCAAAGATTTCACTCCGGGGTGTGGACCGCTTCACCGGCATCCACTTCTCTCTCGTGAGTTTACACGCGCTTATAGACTGAAACTCCCGTATCGGACGAAACGTCGTGAATCTTCCGAAGAGGTGGGTTCTACCTAGTTGTTTTATGTTTGTATGGCCTACCCTAACACAACCAAGCACCTAGTTACACATTTCTACCCCTTTCGACGCCGTTACCGCGTGTTTCCGTATAAGTCCGGTATTTCTCGAGCGGGTGTAGGGTTTCACCGGAGGGGGGGCTCCGGATCTTCTGGACCCCAACACAAGGAAGGTTGTGCCATAGCATGTTATTATATGTGTGTTGTGTGCTTTTTATGGCAAAGATTTCACTCCGGGCTGTGGGCCGCTTCACCGGCATCCACTTCTCTCTCGTGAGTTTACACGCGCTTATAGGCTGAAACTCCCGTATCGGACGAAACGTCGTGAATCTTCCGAAGAGGTGGGTTCTAACTAGTTGTTTTATGTTTGTATGGCCTACCCTAACACAACCAAGCACCTAGTTCCACATTGCTACCCCCTTTCGACGCCGTTACCGCGTGTTTCCGTATAAGTCCGGTATTTCTCCAGCGGGTGTAGGGTTTCACCGGAGGGGGGGCTCCGGATCTTCTCGACCCCAACACAAGCAAGGTTGTGCCATAGCATGTTATTATGGGTGTGTTGTGTGCTTTTTATGGCAAAGATTTCACTCCGGGCTGTGGGCCGCTTCACCGGCATCCACTTCTCTCTCGTGAGTTTACACGCGCTTATAGGCTGAAACTCCCGTATCGGACGAAACGTCGTGAATCTTCCGAAGAGGTGGGTTCGACCTTGTTGTTTTATGTTTGTATGGCCTACCCTAACACAACCAAGCACCTAGTTCCACATTGCTACCCCCTTTCGACGCCGTTACCGCGTGTTTCCGTATAAGTCCGGTATTTCTCCAGCGGGTCTAGGGTTTCATCGGAGGGGGGGCTCCGGATCTTCTGGACCCCAACACAAGGAAGGTGGTGCCATAGTATGTTATTATAGGTGTGTTGTGTGCTTTTGATGGCAAATATTTCACTCCGGTGTGTGGACCGCTTCAGCGACATCCACTTCTCTCTCGTGAGTTTACACGCGCTTATAGGCTGAAACTCCCGTATCGGACGAAACGTCGTGAATCTTCCGAAGAGGTGGGTTCTACCTAGTTGTTTTATGTTTGTATGGCCTACCCTAACACAACCAAGCACCTAGTTCCACATTGCTACCCCCTTTCGACGCCGTTACCGCGTGTTTCCGTATAAGTCCGGTATTTCTCCAGCGGGTGTAGGGTTTCACCGGAGGGGGGGCTCCGGATCTTCTAGACCCCAACACAAGAAAGGTTGTTCCATAGCATGTTATTATAGGTGTGTTGTGTGCTTTTTATGGCAAAGATTTCACTCCGGGCTGTGGGCCGCTTCACCGGCATCCACTTCTCTCTCGTGAGTTTACACGCGCATATAGGCTGAAACTCCCGTATCGGACGAAACGTCGTGAATCTTCCGAAGAGGTGGGTTCTACCTTGTTGTTTTATGTTTTTATGGCCTACCCTAACACAACCAAGCACCTAGTTCCACATTGCTACCCCCTTTCGACGCCGTTACCGCGTGTTTCCGTATAAGTCCGGTATTTCTCCAGCGGGTCTAGGGTTTCACCGGAGGGGGGGGCTCCGGATCTTCTGGAACCCAACCCAAGCAAGGTGGTGCCATAGCATGTTATTATAGGTGTGTTGTGTTCTTTGTATGGCAAAGATTTCACTCCGGGGTGTGGACCGCTTCACCGGCATCCACTTCTCTCTCGTGAGTTTACAAGCGCTTATAGGCTGAAACTCCCGTATCGGACGAAACATCGTGAATCTTCCGAAGAGGTGGGTTCTACCTAGTTGTTTTATGTTTCTATGGCCTACCCTAACACAACCAAGCGCCTAGTTCCACATTGCTACCCCTTTCGACGCCGTTACCGCGTCTTTCCGTATAATTAAGTCCGGTATTTCTCCAGCGGGTGTAGGGTTTCACCGGAGGGGGGCTCCGGATCTTCTGGACCCCAACACAAGGAAGGTTGTGCCATAGCATGTTATTATAGGTGTGTTGTGTGCTTTTGATGGCAAATATTTCACTCCGGTGTGTGGACCGCTTCACCGACATCCACTTCTCTCTCGTGAGTTTACACGCGCTTATAGGCTGAAACTCCCGTATCGGACGAAACGTCGTGAATCTTCTGAAGAGGTGGGTTCTACCTTGTTGTTTTATGTTTGTATGGCCTACCCTAACACAGCAGAGCACGTAGTTCCACATTGCTACCCCCTTTCGACGCCGTTACCGCGTGTTTCCGTATAAGTCCGGTATTTCTCCAGCGGGTGTAGGGTTTCACCGGAGGGGGGCTCCGGATCTTCTCGACCCCAACACAAGCAAGGTTGTGCCATAGCATGTTATTATGGGTGTGTAGTGTGCTTTTGATGGCAAAGATTTCACTCCGGGCTGTGGGCCGCTTCACCGGCATCCACTTCTCTCTCGTGAGTTTACACGCGCTTATAGGCTGAAACTCCCGTATCGGACGAAACGTCGTGAATCTTCCGAAGAGGTGGGTTCTACCTTGTTGTTTTATGTTTGTATGGCCTACCCTAACACAACCAAGCACCTAGTTCCACATTGCTACCCCCTTTCGACGCCGTTACCGCGTGTTTCCGTATAAGTCCGGTATTTCTCCAGCGGGTCTAGGGTTTCACCGGAGGGGGGGCTCCGGATCTTCTGGACCCCAACACAAGGAAGGTGGTGCCATAGCATGTTATTATAGGTGTGTTGTGTGCTTTTGATGGCAAATATTTCACTCCGGTCTGTGGACCGCTTCACCGACATCCACTTCTCTCTCGTGAGTTTACACGCGCTTATAGGCTGAAACTCCCGTATCGGACGAAACGTCGTGAATCTTCCGAAGAGGTGGGTTCTACCTAGTTGTTTTATCTTTGTATGGCCTACACTAACACAACCAAGCACCTAGTTCCACATTGCTACCCCCTTTCGACGCCGTTACCGCGTGTTTCCGTATAAGTCCGGTATTTCTCCAGCGGGTGTAGGGTTTCACCGGAGGGGGGCTCCGGATCTTCTAGACCCCAACACAAGAAAGGTTGTTCCATAGCATGTTATTATAGGTGTGTTTTGTGCTTTTTATGGCAAAGATTTCACTCCGGGCTGTGGGCCGCTTCACCGGCATCCACTTCTCTCTCGTGAGTTTACACGCGCTTATAGGCTGAAACTCCCGTATCGGACGAAACGTCGTGAATCTTCCGAAGAGGTGGGTTCTACCTTGTTGTTTTCTGTTTGTATGGCCTACCCTAACACAACCAAGCACCTAGTTCCACATTTCTACCCCCTTTCGACGCCGTTACCGCGTGTTTCCGTATAAGTCCGGTATTTCTCCAGCGGGTCTAGGGTTTCACCGGAGGGGGGGCTCCGGATCTTCTGGACCCCAAACCAAGCAAGGTGGTGCCATAGCATGTTATTATAGGTGTGTTGTGTTCTTTGTATGGCAAAGATTTCACTCCGGGGTGTGGACCGCTTCACCGGCATCCACTTCTCTCTCGTGAGTTTACACGCGCTTATAGGCTGAAACTCCCGTATCGGACGAAACATCGTGAATCTTCCGAAGAGGTGGGTTCTACCTAGTTGTTTTATGTTTCTATGGCCTACCCTAACACAACCAAGCGCCTAGTTCCACATTTCTACCCCCTTTCGACGCCGTTACCGCGTCTTTCCGTATAATTAAGTCCGGTATTTCTCCAGCGGGTGTAGGGTTTCACCGGAGGGGGGCTCCGGATCTTCTGGACCCCAACACAAAGAAGGTTGTGCCATAGCATGTTATTATAGGTGTGTTGTGTGATTTTGATGGCAAAGATTTCACTCCGGGGTGTGGGCCGCTTCACCGGCATCCACTTCTCTCTCGTGAGTTTACACGCGCTTATAGGCTGAAACTCCCGTATCGGACGAAACGTCCTGAATCTTCCGAAGAGGTGGGTTCTACCTAGTTGTTTTATGTTTGTATGGCCTACCCTAACACCACCAAGCACCTAGTTCCACATTTCTACCCCCTTTTGACGCCGTTACCGCGTGTTTCCGTATAAGTCCGGTATTTCTCCAGCGGGTGTAGGGTTTCACCTGAGGGGGGGATCCGGATCTTCTGGACCCCAACACAAGCAAGGTTGTTCCATAGCATGTTATTATAGGTGTGTTGTGTGCTTTTGATGGCAAAGATTTCACTCCGGGCTATGGGCCGCTTCACCGGCATCCACTTCTCTCTCGTGAGTTTACACGCGCTTATAGGTTGAAACTCCCGTATCGGACGAAACGTCGTGAATCTTCCGAAGAGGTGGGTTCTACATTGTTGTTTTATGTTTGTATGGCCTACCCTAACACAACCAAGCACCTAGTTCCACATTGCTACCCCCTTTCGACGCCGTTACCGCGTGTTTCCGTATAATTAAGTCTGTTATTTCTCCAGCGGGTCTAGGGTTTCACCGGAGGGGGGGCTCCGGATCTTCTGGACCCCAACACAAGCAAGGTTGTACCATAGCATGTTATTATAGGTGTGTTGTGTGCTTTTGATGGCAAAGATTTCACTCTGGGGTGTGAGCCGCTTCACCGGCATCCACTTCTCTCTCGTGAGTTTACACGCGCTTATAGGGTGAAACTCCCGTATCGGACGAAACGTCGTGAATCTTCCGAAGAGGTGGGTTCTACCTAGTTGTTTTATGTTTCTATGGCCTACCCTAACATAACCAAGCACCTAGTTCCACAATGCTACCCCCTTTCGATGCCGTTACCGCGTGTTTCCGTATAAGTCCGGTATTTCTCCAGCGGGTCTAGGGTTTCACCGGAGGGCGGCTCCGGATCTTCTGGACCCCAACACAAGCAAGGTTGTGCCATAGCATGTTATTATAGGTGTTTTGTGTGCTTTTGATGGCAAAGATTTCACTCCGGGGTGTGGGCCGCTTCACCGGCATCCACTTCTCTCTCGTGAGTTTACACGCGCTTATAGGCTGAAACTCCCGTATCGGACGAAACGTCGTGAATCTTCCGAAGAGGTGGGTTCTACCTAGTTGTTTTATGTTTCTATGGCCTACCCTAACACAACCAAGCACCTAGTTCCACAATGCTACCCCCTTTCGATGCCGTTACCGCGTGTTTCCGTATAAGTCCGGTATTTCTCCAGCGGGTCTAGGGTTTCACCGGAGGGGGGGCTCCGGATCTTCTGGACCCCAACACAAGCAAGTTTGTGCCATAGCATGTTATTATAGGTGTGTTGTGTGCTTTTGATGGCAAAGATTTCACTCCGGGGTGTGGACCGCTTCACCGGCAACCACTTCTCTCTCGTGAGTTTACACGCGCTTATAGGCTGAAACTCCCGTATCAGACGAAACATCGTGAATCTTCCGAAGAGGTGGGTTCTACCTAGTTGTTTTATGTTTCTATGGCCTACCCTAACACAACCAAGCACCTAGTTCCACAATGCTACCCCCTTTCGATGCCGTTACCGCGTGTTTCCGTATAAGTCCGGTATTTCTCCAGCGGGTCTAGGGTTTCACCGGAGGGGGGCTCCGGATCTTCTGGACCCCAACACAAGGAAGGTTGTGCCATAGAATGTTATTATAGGTGTGTTGTGTGATTTTGATGGCAAATATTTCACTCCGGTGCGTGGACCGCTTCACCGACATCCACTTCTCTCTCGTGAGTTTACACGCGCTTATAGGCTGAAACTCCCGTATCGGACGAAACGTCGTGAATCTTCCGAAGAGGTGGGTTCTACCTAGTTGTTTTATGTTTGTATGGCCTACCCTAACACAACCAAGCACCTAGTTCCACATTGCTACCCCCTTTCGACGCCGTTACCGCGTGTTTCCGTATAAGTCCGGTATTTCTCCAGCGGGTGTAGGGTTTCACCGGAGGGGGGCTCCGGATCTTCTGGACCCCAACACAACCAAGGTTGTGCCATAGCATGTTATTATAGGTGTGTTGTGTGATTTTTATGGCAAAGATTTCACTCCGGGCTGTGGGCCGCTTCACCGGCATCCACTTCTCTCTCGTGAGTTTACTCGCGCTTACAGGCTGAAACTCCCGTATCGGACGAAACGTCGTGAATCTTCCGAAGAGGTGGGTTCTAACTAGTTGTTTTATGTTTGTATGGCCTACCCTAACACAACCAAGCACCTAGTTCCACATTGCTACCCCCTTTCGACGCCGTTACCGCGTGTTTCCGTATAAGTCCGGTATTTCTCCAGCGGGTGTAGGGTTTCACCGGAGGGGGGGATCCGGATCTTCTCGACCCCAACACAAGCAAGGTTGTGCCATAGCATGTTATTATGGGTGTGTTGTGTGCTTTTTATGGCAAAGATTTCACTCCGGGCTGTGGGCTGCTTCACCGGCATCCACTTCTCTCTCGTGAGTTTACACGCGCTTATAGGCTGAAACTCCCGTATCGGACGAAACGTCGTGAATCTTCCGAAGAGGTGGGTTCTACCTTGTTGTTTTATGTTTGTATGGCCTACCCTAACACAACCAAGCACCTAGTTCCACATTGCTACCCCCTTTCGACGCCGTTACCGCGTGTTTCCGTATAAGTCCGGTATTTCTCCAGCGGGTCTAGGGTTTCACCGGAGGGGGGGCTCCGGATCTTCTGGACCCCAACACAAGCAAGTTTGTGCCATAGCATGTTATTATAGGTGTGTTGTGTGCTTTTGATGGCAAAGATTTCACTCCGGGGTGTGGACCGCTTCACCGGCAACCACTTCTCTCTCGTGAGTTTACACGCGCTTATAGGCTGAAACTCCCGTATCGGACGAAACATCGTGAATCTTCCGAAGAGGTGGGTTCTACCTAGTTGTTTTATGTTTCTATGGCCTACCCTAACACAACCAAGCGCCTAGTTCCACATTGCTACCCCCTTTCGACGCCGTTACCGCGTCTTTCCGTATAATTAAGTCCGGTATTTCTCCAGCGGGTGTAGGGTTTCACCGGAGGGGGGCTCCGGATCTTCTGGACCCCAACACAAGGAAGGTTGTGCCATAGCATGTTATTATAGGTGTGTTGTGTGCTTTTGATGGCAAATATTTCACTCCGGTGTGTGGACCGCTTCACCGACATCCACTTCTCTCTCGTGAGTTTACACGCGCTTATAGGCTGAAACTCCCGTATCGGACGAAACGTCGTGAATCTTCCGAAGAGGTGGGTTCTACCTAGTTGTTTTATGTTTGTATGGCCTACCCTAACACAACCAAGCACCTAGTTCCACATTGCTACCCCCTTTCGACGCCGTTACCGCGTGTTTCCGTATAAGTCCGGTATTTCTCCAGCGGGTGTAGGGTTTCACCGGAGGGGGGGCTCCGGATCTTCTGGACCCCAACACAAGCAAGGTTGTGCCATAGCATGTTATTATAGGTGTGTTGTGTGCTTTTTATGGCAAAGATTTCACTCCGGGCTGTGGGCCGCTTCACCGGCATCCACTTCTCTCTCGTGAGTTTACACGCGCTTACAGGCTGAAACTCCCGTATCGGACGAAACGTCGTGAATCTTCCGAAGAGGTGGGTTCTAAATAGTTGTTTTATGTTTGTATGGCCTACCCTAACACAACCAAGCACCTAGTTCCACATTGCTACCCCCTTTCGACGCCGTTACCGCGTGTTTCCGTATAAGTCAGGTATTTCTCCAGCGGGTGTAGGGTTTCACCGGAGGGGGGGATCCGGATCTTCTCGACCCCAACACAAGCAAGGTTGTGCCATAGCATGTTATTATGGGTGTGTTGTGTGCTTTTTATGGCAAAGATTTCACTCCGGGCTGTGGGCTGCTTCACCGGCATCCACTTCTCTCTCGTGAGTTTACACGCGCTTATAGGCTGAAACTCCCGTATCGGACGAAACGTCGTGAATCTTCCGAAGAGGTGGGTTCTACGTTGTTGTTTTATGTTTGTATGGCCTACCCTAACACAACCAAGCACCTAGTTCCACATTGCTACCCCCTTTCGACGCCGTTACCGCGTGTTTCCGTATAAGTCCGGTATTTCTCCATCGGGTCTAGGGTTTCACCGGAGGGGGGGCTCCGGATCTTCTGGACCCCAACCCAAGCAAGGTGGTGCCATAGCATGTTATTATAGGTGTGTTGTGTGCTTTGTATGGCAAAGATTTCACTCCGGGGTGTGGGCCGCTTCACCGGCATCCACTTCTCTCTCGTGAGTTTACACGCGCTTATAGGCTGAAACTCCCGTATCGGACGAAACGTCGTGAATCTTCCGAAGAGGTGGGTTCTACCTTGTTGTTTTATGTTTGTATGGCCTACCCTAACACAACCAAGCACCTAGTTCCACATTGCTACCCCCTTTCGACGCCGTTACCGCGTGTTTCCGTATAATTAAGTCTGGTATTTCTCCAACGGGTCTAGGGTTTCACCGGAGGGGGGCTCCGGATCTTCTAGACCCCAACACAAGCAAGGTTGTGCCATAGCATGTTATTATAGGTGTGTTGTGTGCTTTTGATGGCAAAGATTTCACTCTGGCGTGTGAGCCGCTTCACCGGCATCCACTTCTCTCTCGTGAGTTTACACGCGCTTATAGGCTGAAACTCCCGTATCGGACGAAACGTCGTGAATCTTCCAAAGAGGTGGGTTCTACCTAGTTGTTTTATGTTTCTATGGCCTACCCTAACACAACCAAGCACCTAGTTCCACAATGCTACCCCCTTTCTATGCCGTTACCGCGTGTTTCCGTATAAGTCCGGTATTTCTCCAGCGGGTCTAGGGTTTCACCGGAGGGCGGCTCCGGATCTTCTGGACCCCAACACAAGCAAGGTTGTGCCATAGCATGTTATTATAGGTGTGTTGTGTGCTTTTGATGGCAAAGATTTCAATCCGGGGTGTGGGCCGCTTCACCGGCATCCACTTCTCTCTCGTGAGTTTACACGCGCTTATAGGCTGAAACTCCCGTATCGGACGAAACGTCGTGAATCTTCCGAAGAGGTGGGTTCTACCTAGTTGTTTTATGTTTCTATGGCCTACCCTAACACAACCAAGCACCTAGTTCCACAATGCTACCCCCTTTCGATGCCGTTACCGCGTGTTTCCGTATAAGTCCGGTATTTCTCCAGCGGGTCTAGGGTTTCACCGGAGGGGGGGCTCCGGATCTTCTGGACCCCAACACAAGCAAGTTTGTTCCATAGCATGTTATTATAGGTGTGTTGTGTGCTTTTGATGGCAAAGATTTCACTCCGGGGTGTGGACCGCTTCACCGGCATCCACTTCTCTCTCGTGAGTTTACACGCGCTTATAGGCTGAAACTCCAGTATCGGACGAAACATCGTGAATCTTCCGAAGAGGTGGGTTCTACCTAGTTGTTTTATGTTTCTATGGCCTACCCTAACACAACCAAGCGCCTAGTTCCACATTGCTACCCCCTTTCGACGCCTGTTACCGCGTCTTTCCATATAATTAAGTCCGGTATTTCTCCAGCGGGTGTAGGGTTTCACCGGAGGGGGGCTCCGGATCTTCTGGACCCCAACACAAGCAAGGTTGTGCCATAGCATGTTATTATAGGTGTGTTGTGTGCTTTTGATGGCAAAGATTTCACTCCGGTGTGTGGACCGCTTCACCGACATCCACTTCTCTCTCGTGAGTTTACACGCTCTTATAGGCTGAAACTCCCGTATCGGACGAAACGTCGTGAATCTTCCGAAGAGGTGGGTTCTACCTAGTTGTTTTATATTTGTATGGCCTACCCTAACACAACCAAGCACCTAGTTCCACATTGATACCCACTTTCGACGCCGTTACCGCGTGTTTCCGTATAAGTCTGGTATTTCTCCAGCGGGTGTAGGGTTTCACCGGAGGGGGGGGTCCGGATCTTCTGGACCCCAACACAAGCAAGGTTGTGCCATAGCATGTTATTATAGGTGTGTTGTGTGATTTTGATGGCAAATATTTCACTCCGGGCAGTGGGCCGCTTCACCGGCATCCACTTCTCTCTCGTGAGTTTACACGCGCTTATAGGCTAAAACTCCCGTATCGGACGAAACCTCGTGAATCTTCCGAAGAGGTGGGTTCTACCTAGTTGTTTTATGTTTCTATGGCCTACCCTAACACAACCAAGCGCCTAGTTCCACATTGCTACCCCCTTTCGACGCCGTTACCGCGTGTTTCCGTATAATTAAGTCCGGTATTTCTGCAGCGGGTGTAGGGTTTCACCGGAGGGGGGTTCCGGATCTTCTGGACCCCAACACAAGCAAGGTTGTGCCATAGCATGTTATTATAGGTGTGTTGTGTGCTTTTGATGGCAAAGATTTCACTCCAGGGTGTGGACCGCTTCACCGGCATCCACTTCTCTCTCGTGAGTTTACACGCGCTTATAGGCTGAAACTCCCGTATCGGACGAAACATCGTGAATCTTCCGAAGAGGTGGGTTCTACCTAGTTGTTTTATGTTTGTATGGCCTACCCTAACACAACCAAGCACCTAGTTCCACATTTCTACCCCCTTTCGACGCCGTTACCGCGTGTTTCCGTATAAGTCCGGTATTTCTCCAGCGGGTGTAGGGTTTCACCGGAGGGGGGGCTCCGGATCTTCTGGACCCCAACACAAGCAAGTTTGTGCCCTAGCATGTTATTATAGGTGTGTTGTGTGCTTTTGATGGCAAAGATTTCACTCCGGGATGTGGGCCGCTTCACCGGCATCCACTTCTCTCTCGTGAGTTTACACGCGCTTATAGGCTGAAACTCCCGTATCGGACGAAACGTCGTGAATCTTCCGAAGAGGTGGGTTCTACCTAGTTGTTTTATGTTTCTATGGCCTACCCTAACACAACCAAGCACCTAGTTCCACAATGCTACCCCCTTTCGATGCCGTTACCGCGTGTTTCCGTATAAGTCCGATATTTCTCTAGCGGGTCTAGGGTTTCACCGGAGGGGGGGCTCCGGATCTTCTGGACCCCAACACAAGCAAGTTTGTTCCATAGCATGTTATTATAGGTGTTTTGTGTGCTTTTGATGGCAAAGATTTCACTCCGGGGTGTGGACCGCTTCACCGGCATCCACTTCTCTCTCGTGAGTTTACACGCGCTTATAGGCTGAAACTCCCGTATCGGACGAAACATCGTGAATCTTCCGAAGAGGTGGGTTCTACCTAGTTGTTTTATGTTTCTATGGCCTACCCTAACACAACCAAGCGCCTAGTTCCACATTGCTACCCCCTTTCGACGCCGTTACCGCGTCTTTCCGTATAATTAAGTCCGGTATTTCTCCAGCGGGTGTAGGGTTTCACCGGAGGGGGGCTCCGGATCTTCTGGACCCCAACACAAGCAAGGTTGTGCCATAGCATGTTATTATAGGTGTGTTGTGTGCTTTTGATGGCAAAGATTTCACTCCGGTGTGTGGACCGCTTCACCGACATCCACTTCTCTCTCGTGAGTTTACACGCGCTTATAGGCTGAAACTCCCGTATCGGACGAAACGTCGTGAATCTTCCGAAGAGGTGGGTTCTACCTAGTTGTTTTATGTTTGTATGGCCTACACTAACACACCAAGCACCTAGTTCTACATTGCTACCCACTTTCGACGCCGTTACCGCGTGTTTCCGTATAAGTCCGGTATTTCTCCAGCGGGTGTAGGGTTTCACCGGAGGGGGGGCTCCGGATCTTCTGGACCCCAACACAAGCAAGGTTGTGCCCTATCATGTTATTATAGGTGTGTTGTGTGCTTTTGATGGCAAATATTTCACTCCGGGCAGTGGGCCGCTTCACCGGCATCCACTTCTCTCTCGTGAGTTTACACGCGCTTATAGGCTGAAACTCCCGTATCGGACGAAACGTCGTGAATCTTACGAAGAGGTGGGTTCTACCTAGTTGTTTTATGTTTCTATGGCCTACCCTAACACAACCAAGCACCTATTTCCACAATGCTACCCCGTTTCGATGCCGTTACCGCGTGTTTCCGTATAAGTCCGATATTTCTCCAGCGGGTCTAGGGTTTCACCGGAGGGGGGGATCCGGATCTTCTGGACCCCAACACAAGCAAGTTTGTTCCATAGCATGTTATTATAGGTGTTTTGTGTGCTTTTGATGGCAAAGATTTCACTCCGGGGCGTGGACCGCTTCACCGGCATCCACTTCTCTCTCGTGAGTTTACACGCGCTTATAGGCTGAAACTCCCATATCGGACGAAACATCGTGAATCTTCCAAAGAGGTGGGTTCTACCTAGTTGTTTTATGTTTCTATGGCCTACCCTAACACAACCAAGCGCCTAGTTCCACATTGCTACCCCCTTTCGACGCCGTTACCGCGTCTTTCCGTATAATTAAGTCCGGTATTTCTCCAGCGGGTGTAGGGTTTCACCGGAGGGGGGCTCCGGATCTTCTGGACCCCAACACAAGCAAGGTTGTGCCATAGCATGTTATTATAGGTGTGTTGTGTGCTTTTGATGGCAAAGATTTCACTCCGGTGTGTGGACCGCTTCACCGACATCCACTTCTCTCTCGTGAGTTTACACGCTCTTATAGGCTGAAACTCCCGTATCGGATGAAACGTCGTGAATCTTCCGAAGAGGTGGGTTCTACCTAGTTGTTTTATGTTTGTATGGCCTACCCTAACACAACCAAGCACCTAGTTCCACATTGCTACCCACTTTCGACGCCGTTACCGCGTGTTTCCGTATAAGTCCGGTATTTCTCCAGCGGGTGTAGGGTTTCACCGGAGGGGGGGGCTCCGGATCTTCTGGACCCCAACACAAGCAAGGTTGTGCCATAGCATGTTATTATAGGTGTGTTGTGTGATTTTGATGGCAAATATTTCACTCCGGGCAGTGGGCCGCTTCACCGGCATCCACTTCTCTCTCATGAGTTTACACGCGCTTATAGGCTAAAACTCCCGTATCGGACGAAACCTCGTGAATCTTCCGAAGAGGTGGGTTATACCTAGTTGTTTTATGTTTATATGGCCTACCCTAACACAACCAAGCGCCTAGTTCCACATTGCTACCCCCTTTCGACGCCGTTACCGCGTGTTTCCGTATAATTAAGTCCGGTATTTCTGCAGCGGGTGTAGGGTTTCACCGGAGGGGGGCTCCGGATCTTCTGGACCCCAACACAAGCAATGTTGTGCCATAGCATGTTATTATAGGTGTGTTGTGTGCTTATGATGGCAAAGATTTCACTCCAGGGTGTGGACCGCTTCACCGGCATCCACTTCTCTCTCGTGAGTTTACACGCGCTTATAGGCTGAAACTCCCGTATCGGACGAAACATCGTGAATCTTCCGAAGAGGTGGGTTCTACCTAGTTGTTTTATGTTTGTATGGCCTACCCTAACACAACCAAGCACCTAGTTCCACATTTCTACCCCCTTTCGACGCCGTTACCGCGTGTTTCCGTATAAGTCCGGTATTTCTCCAGCGGGTGTAGGGTTTCACCGGAGGGGGGGCTCCGGATCTTCTGGACCCCAACACAAGCAAGGTTGTGCCCTAGCATGTTATTATAGGTGTGTTGTGTGCTTTTGATGGCAAAGATTTCACTCCGGGATGTGGGCCGCTTCACCGGCATCCACTTCTCTCTCGTGAGTTTACACGCGCTTATAGGGTGAAACTCCCGTATCGGACGAAATGTCGTGAATCTTCCGAAGAGGTGGGTTCTACCTAGTTGTTTTATGTTTCTCTGGCCTACCCTAACACAACCAAGCACCTAGTTCCACAATGCTACCCCCCTTTCGATGTCGTTACCGCGTGTTTCCGTATAAGTCCGGTATTTCTCCAGCGGGTCTAGGGTTTCACCGGAGGGGGGGCTCCGGATCTTCTGTACCCCAACACAAGAAAGTTTGTGCCATAGCATGTTATTATAGGTGTGTTGTGTGCTTTTGATGGCAAATATTTCACTCCGGGGTGTGGGCCGCTTCACCGGCATCCACTTCTCTCTCGTGAGTTTACACGCGCTTATAGGGTGAAACTCCCGTATCGGACGAAACGTCGTGAATCTTCCGAAGAGGTGGGTTCTACCTTGTTTTTTTATGTTCCTATGGCCTACCCTAACACAACCAAGCACCTAGTTCCACAATGCTACCCCCTTTCGACGACGTTACCGCGTGTTTCCGTATAAGTCCGGTATTTCTCCAGCGGGTCTAGGGTTTCACCGGAGGGGGGGCTCCGGATCTTCTGGACCCCAACACAAGCAAGTTTGTTCCATAGAATGTTATTATAGGTGTTTTGTGTGCTTTTGATGGCAAATATTTCACTCCGGGGTGTGGACCGCTTCACCGGCATCCACTTCTCTCTCGTGAGTTTACACACGCTTATAGGCTGAAACTCCCGTATCGGACGAAACATCGTGAATCTTCCGAAGAGGTGGGTTCTACCTAGTTGTTTTATGTTTCTATGGCCTACCCTAACACAACCAAGCGCCTAGTTCCACATTGCTACCCCTTTCGACGCCGTTACCGCGTCTTTCCGTATAATTAAGTCCGGTATTTCTCCAGCGGGTGTAGGGTTTCACTGGAGGGGGGCTCCGGATCTTCTGGACCCCAACACAAGCAAGGTTGTGCCATAGCATGTTATTATAGGTGTGTTGTGTGCTTTTGATGGCAAAGATTTCACTCCGGTGTGTGGACCGCTTCACCGACATCCACTTCTCTCTCGTGAGTTTACACGCTCTTATAGGCTGAAACTCCCGTATCGGATGAAACGTCGTGAATCTTCCGAAGAGGTGGGTTCTACCTAGTTGTTTTATGTTTGTATGGCCTACCCTAACACAACCAAGCACCTAGTTCCACATTTCTACCCACTTTCGACGCTGTTACCGCGTGTTTCCGTATAAGTCCGGTATTTCTCCAGCGGGTGTAGGGTTTCACCGGAGGGGGTGCTCCAGATCTTCTGGACCCCAACACAAGCAAGGTTGTGCCATAGCATGTTATTATAGGTGTGTTGTGTGATTTTGATGGCAAATATTTCACTCCGGGCAGTGGGCCGCTTCACCGGCATCCACTTCTCTCTCGTGAGTTTACACGCGCTTATAGGCTATGAAGGGGAACGTAGCATAGAAAACAAAAATTTTCCTACGCGAGAGACACCCGAAAGGCCAAGATCTAATCTAGGAGACGAAGTGTAACGGGCAACAAGAGGGTTAAGGAGAACACATACCCTCGAAGACTCAAAGTGGTACGAGATCAAATCTCGTTGTTGGCGTAGTCGTACTCACACCGATCCCGATAGCGAGAAGATGGGCACCGCAATCCGGCGGTGCATCCGTGATCGGTCACACGTACGGTTGATGACGACCTCCGTTCCCTCGTTCCAGCGGGGCGCGGAAGTAGAGGATCCCTCGGAACTCCAGCAGCACGACGACGTGGTGGTGGTGAAGAATCCCACGGTCAGGGCTTCGCCAAGCCGGAGACCATGAAATGGAGCAGCGGGTGGAGGGAAATGGAAGTGGCCAAGTGTGTGGAGGAGGGAGAGCTCTCACCCTCCTTTTATAGGAGAGGGGGGAGGCAGCCCAAGGGGGGTGCGGCCAGCCCATGGGGGTGCCCCCACCTCTTCCCTCATCATGTGAGTGGACACTCCACTCACACCCACTCATTTCCCCATTATTTCCCACTTGGAAAATCCAAAGGTTTTCTTTTAATAAATAAATAAAACCTTTTTATTTCTTTATTTCAGCATTTGTTAATTCTATTAACAAACTTTTGCATATAGCACCTCGAATCATTTGTTAATTCTATTAACAACCATTCGACGAAAAACCCCTTGAACTATTTCAATTTTCCCCGAAACAATTTCGGTGCTGTCCAAAATATTCTTCGATATTCCGTATCCTCTCAAATGCGTCATCGAACCTTAAGTGTGTCACCCTACGGTTCGCGAATAAGATAGACATGATCGAGACTCCTCTCCGATCAATAATCAACAGCGGGATCTGGAGATCCGTGATGACTCCTATATATTCAACGATGACTCTCGTGATCGTGTGAACCAACAACGCCGTGAACTATTCCCTTTGTCTTGCGATATTTTACTTGTCCGAGATTCGATCATTGGTATCAACCATACCTTGTTCAATCTCGTTACCGACAAGTACTCTTTTCTCGTTCCCGTGATATAACATCCTTGTGATCATATCACGTGCTTGCAAGCGGTTTCGATGTGATATCACCGAGAGGGCCCAGAGTATATCTCTCCGTCATTTGGATGGACAAATCCCACTCTTGATCCATGATCCTCAACTAATACTTTCTGAATACTTAACGACACCTTTATAGTCACCCTGTTACGGTGTGACGTTTGATGCCATCAAAGCACTCTTCCGGTATCAGTGATTGACATGATCTCAAGGTCTAAGGAATAAGTTACTTCGTATGTTTGATATAACAATGTAAACTAAATGACTTGATCGCATTGCTATATTCTCTTTGGGTATATGTTCATCACATCATTCTTCTAATGACATGACCCCGTTATTAATAACATCCAATGTTCATGATCAGGAAACCTTGATCATCTATTAATCAACGAGCTAGTTAAAAGAGAGGCTTTACTAGGAACCATTGTTTGTTTATTAAGCACACATGTATCAACGTTTCCGGTTAATACAATTCTAGCATGAGAAATAAACATTCATCATAAACAAGGAATAAGATAATAACCATTTTATTATTGCCTCTCGGGCATATTCCCTTCAGTCTCCCACCTGCACTAGAGTCAATAATCTAGTCTGTAAGCACTTAACACATATGGCGTACCAGTGTTATTACCATGCTTCGCATGTGGTAAACATTATCAAAAAGATCTGAACTGTTCAGGTCCTATTGTATTTGCATGTTCTTTGCGTCTACACGCATCACTCATTCTCTAATGAGATGGCTTTGTATATATATGGTCAATTGGTGGAAACTTAATTCCCCAGCTTAAACTGATGTCACTAACATTGTGAAAATGTAGCTTCATAGTGTTAGCATTCTTGGAAACTCACCAAGTTCCGGTGATACCTTAATTCCTCAGCTTAAACTGATGTTACTAACATTGTGAAAATGTAGCTTCATAGTTTCAGCATTCTTGGAAATTCACCAAGTTCAATAAAGAACTCCTTGACACAAAATACGCTTATAATCAGTTGTCAACACAACGATATACTTTAGCCTTTGTTGTAGTATCTGTCACAATATTTTAATTTTGAAACTCTTTCAAATCCAGCATGGAACTTTCTTCCATCCTATTGTGCTACCGTTCATCACATATTTTAATTGAGATAAAATTACTTGATTAAATGACAAGATTATTAGTGTAACATATTACAACTAATATTTTGTCATTACTATATAGGAAAACATATCCTTAGCATTTCTAAAATGACACAAGGATCTCTCCCACTGTTGTCTAATCATCATATGAATTATCCTACTATAACATTTTATAACATAGGACTTATCTGGTTGTGTACATAGCATGGAAACATGACTTAGAAATCTCAATTTCAATGATGCTCATCATGTGTCAAAACACATGAATCTTGCTCAATTATTTTCCATGTGACAAGAACTCCTTCTTGTCATTTTCATATTGACTTACTTCAATATTTCATCTATGTAATTTGGCTTCAATCATATCAGGTGCGTCAATCCATCTTTTATAGATATCGATGCCCAATATCTTCTAAGCCTTTCATCAATATGAAAATCTTAACCGTGTTAATTTAAAATACATATTTTCCAATCAACCATATGTCATCTACATAAAGTATTGGAAATATGTCATAGCGCTCCCACTTAATTTCTTGTAACTTTACAAGCATCTTTATCGTTCATGATGGAATCAAACTCTTTTGATAACTTCATTAAGGTAAAGATTTCAACTTCGTTATGCTCACTTCAACCATTGAAGTGTGCATACCTTTCTAGCAACCTTTTTGAATTTTACAAAACTCTCAGACTGTGTCAAGTACACATCCTTGATAAAACTTCCTTGGGAGGAGAGTTGGTTTTGTTATTCAACTGCCATATCATAATATGTAACCTTTTGCTAGAACTATCCGCAAAGACTAAAGCATCACTACGGAAGATCAAAATCTTGTAGTAGTTAACTCTTTGAACTTCGTCGAAAACAACTTTTCGATAAGTACAACTTTCAAAGGATGTAAAATTCATGTCTTTGTCGCTATATAGACCCTTTTGCTATCGTTAGGCATCATGCCTATCGAAAGGACTACCAAGTCACATACTTGATATTCATACAAGGATACTATGACGGATATAATGACTCATAGTCAGTTTTACGAAGCCAGGGCCCATCATTTGCTTCCTTTATAAGGTTCAGGTCCTTTTGTTGTCAAAACAACACTTTACACTTAAACCACAAGTTGTTCTAAGTACAAAGTTTTTGGACTTTACTGGTACAGTTCGCAAACTCATTTGAAGTATCTACAACATTTGTAGTGTCTTCTACTTAGTCAAAATAGTAAACCCCGGAACAACTTCCAGTGCTGCGCTACTCTTGACATGATAACGAAGATTCTCTAACCTCGTTGAGTTTGTACTGTGCTCCCACTCACTTGTTTCGCAAGAACTACTTTCTCGAGAAATCAACTCTTTCTGACAAACAACATTTGTCTTTTGGTTCGGTGATAGGAGAAATACCCAATGTTTTACTTGGGATAACCTTATAAACATATATTTATCCTATTTTGGTTGTAAACATTTTACACATGCTATGCATACCAAAACTTAAGAAAAATGACAATTCGGGTCACTACCCAAACCATATCTTAAATGTTGTCAATTTCAACGGATCATGATGGTGCTCTTTTCAGTGGAAAAACGGTTGTCACTAATGTATAAACTACAAAATTATAATGGCAATTTTATTAATCTTACCATGTCAAACAGGGTTTGGTTTTGTCTTTTGAATACTCCAATCTAATGTGGGGTATTCGAGAAGTATAAGTTGTAGAACAATTTTGCAACTTCTCAGATGTTTTGCTAAACTTGTAACTCAAACTTTATCCTTTATGATCCAATCATAAAAACTTGATTATCTTGTTACATTGATTTTAACTTCATATTAACAACCTTTTGAACCAATTCAAAATGTCAAACTCTATTCCCTTTAAATAGATATACTCACATATCTACTTAAATCATCGACATAATTTTATGAAGGAAAAATTAATCCACCATACATGACTACACATAATGGACTATATACATCAATATGTATAATCTCCACTAAATTAGTCGTCCATTCTACTTTGGCCTAAGAACGGAATTCTAGTCATCTTTTGGAAGAGGTCTCACAAGCGTCAATAAAATGACTCCGGAAGTCCATCAATATGGAGTTCCTTCATGTTTTCCTTTCCGATATGAACTAAAATGGTGGTGTCACAATTTAAGTGAAACTCTTCAACGTCTTGCAACGTTTAGCATTTAGTCTTATAGATGTTTACTTTACCAACATGATTTATATTAACATATCCATCAATTATGGAATATGATCATAGTTTGAATAATCTCATTTGTTCTCACAAAAGACTAGAACAAAATAACAAATTATTAAGTTCTTCAAATAAATCTTGACTGGTTGGTTCGATACGACAATGAACACAATAACACTTTATTTATGTTCTTGTCATAATCGATTCCACATCTATTACTAGTTCCTTTTAGGCTCTTGTATTTCTTGCATTGCGTTGCTTTGTATGACAACTCATACCAACCAATGTGGTATCAAAATACCAAAAATACTTTGTTAACTAGTAATACATCTATAACTTGTATATAAAGTATATACTCCTGAGCTGGACTTTTCCAGTTATCTTCTTTTCTGCCATATATCTATTTGTAATTCTATTTTCAATATTCCCTTTCCTTTATAGAAGAATCATTCAACATCAAACAATGCTAGTCTTACTAGCTCATTTTCTTTGGCGTGTTAGTCATATACTATCACCCATTGAGTCATACTTTGAGTTTGATTGTTCTACTAATATCACCATATTAATAGCATTCTTCTAGATTCCACTCTTAGCAATCTCCACGTAAGGTAAACGACTTTGCCCATACTTTTAATCCATCCTATCATAACAATTTGATGATTAAGATACTATAGCTCGAAGGAAGGAATTTAGAGGATAATTTTTAGCGCTCAACTTCTTGGAATATTCAAACGCCTAGCGTCTTCAATCATTGCATATATTCAGATAATATAAGCAAACATTGTCACGCTAAATTTGCATATATTCAGATAATATAAGCAAACATTATCACGCTAAATTATACTCAGTCATGTTGCCACAAATAAGTTTCTAGATATCAATATATCTTTCACTTGATTGTTTCTGAAAACAATTCTTTTCAGTTCCTAAACCACTTTGATCAACAAAACATTCTTTTGAAGATAAAGTGATACAGAAGCAACCATGACTTTGGATTCTAAGTAGGAATTGGTTGCTCTCTAGATCAATCAATCATTAATCACATGGAGCTAGGTAGGAAATACCGAAAATCTACAATAGGATTCAATTTTAAATTTCACTAATACGGTACCAATCTTAAATGGTATTTACCAGATCATAACAGTTATATCTCAATTAACAATCTAAGTGTAAGGTAGTTATGTGGATGCCAATGACTACTACAAGTTGTGCAAATTCACTTTGATTAGTTGTTCATGATAAATAAGTTCAAGTTAATTCAAAATTAAACCATGAACTCCCACTCAAAAACAACATCCCTCTTAGTCGTCTTTAGTGATTACACAAACCAAATTCACTACACCAAAACCGATCATCACGTGAGATGATGTAGCTTCAAAGGCGAACATCGACATGTTCATCATATCATCCATATGACTCATGCTTTACCTTTCGGTTACGTGTTCCGAGGCCATGTCTGTACATGCTAGGCTCGCCAAGTAGAACCGTAGTATTGCGTGTGTTCCAAGGCCATGTCTGTACATGCTAGGCTTGAAAACACCCGTTGTATGCGAACGTTGAGTCTGTCACACCCGATCATCACGTGGTGTCTCGAAACGACGAACTTTCTTAACGGTGCATACTTAAGGAAGAACACATTATTATCTTGATATTAAGTGAGAGGGATCATCTTATAATGCTACCAACGTTATCTAAGCAAAACAAGATGCATAAAAAGGATTAACATCACATACATCACATGTAAGGATAACGTGATATGATATGGTCCTCCTTGCACTTGATCTCCATCAAGTGCATTATGGTATGATCTCAATCATTCCACCGGCGTGGTACCAAGTACCACGGTACCCCAAACTTGATTGTCCATCAATAAGAAGACAACCATATGGATACCTTCCGGTATATCAATAATTTACAAAATAGATCATCTCATAATCAAATTTGTAATATTGACCATATCAATTCACATGCCCAGCAAAAACTAGTTAGACGCTTCTAATTTATTTTTGCATATTTTACGTGGCTTAGGGATTTCGAGGATAGAACCGTTCATACCTACGAACATCAACCACAACGTTGATAAACACATTTTTAACAACCCTTCATAGATTAGATCTTAACTATAGTAGGAGAAACAGACACCCGCAAGCCACTTATGCAATACAAGTTGCATGTCAGTTGTGGAACAAGTCTCATGTACGTGGACATGTAAGGTTAGTCCGGGCCGCTTCATCCCACTATGCCACTAAGATCATAAAATAATCAAGGAGGTAATAAAATGATCATCAACGCCCACATACACCTATGTGTTCTACCCGTACAAAACATCTACGCATAGATCCGGCTCTGATACCACTGAAGGGGAACGTAGCATAGAAAACAAAAATTTTCCTACGCGAGAGACACCCGAAAGGCCAAGATCTAATCTAGGAGACGAAGTGTAACGGGCAACAAGAGGGTTAAGGAGAACACATACCCTCGAAGACTCAAAGTGGTACGAGATCAAATCTCGTTGTTGGCGTAGTCGTACTCACACCGATCCCGATAGCGAGAAGATGGGCACCGCAATCCGGCGGTGCATCCGTGATCGGTCACACGTACGGTTGATGACGACCTCCGTTCCCTCGTTCCAGCGGGGCGCGGAAGTAGAGGATCCCTCGGAACTCCAGCAGCACGACGACGTGGTGGTGGTGAAGAATCCCACGGTCATGGCTTCGCCAAGCCGGAGACCATGAAATGGAGCAGCGGGTGGAGGGAAATGGAAGTGGCCAAGTGTGTGGAGGAGGGAGAGCTCTCACCCTCCTTTTATAGGAGAGGGGGGAGGCAGCCCAAGGGGGGTGCGGCCAGCCCATGGGGGTGCCCCCACCTCTTCCCTCATCATGTGAGTGGACACTCCACTCACACCCACTCATTTCCCCATTATTTCCCACTTGGAAAATCCAAAGGTTTTCTTTTAATAAATAAATAAAACCTTTTTATTTCTTTATTTCAGCATTTGTTAATTCTATTAACAAACTTTTGCATATAGCACCTCGAATCATTTGTTAATTCTATTAACAACCATTCGACGAAAAACCCCTTGAACTATTTCAATTTTCCCCGAAACAATTTCGGTGCTGTCCAAAATATTCTTCGATATTCCGTATCCTCTCAAATGCGTCATCGAACCTTAAGTGTGTCACCCTACGGTTCGCGAATAAGATAGACATGATCGAGACTCCTCTCCGATCAATAATCAACAGCGGGATCTGGAGATCCGTGATGACTCCTATATATTCAACGATGACTCTCGTGATCGTGTGAACCAACAACGCCGTGAACTATTCCCTTTGTCTCGCGATATTTTACTTGTCCGAGATTCGATCATTGGTATCAACCATACCTTGTTCAATCTCGTTACCGACAAGTACTCTTTTCTCGTTCCCGTGATATAACATCCTTGTGATCATATCACGTGCTTGCAAGCGGTTTCGATGTGATATCACCGAGAGGGCCCAGAGTATATCTCTCCGTCATTTGGATGGACAAATCCCACTCTTGATCCATGATCCTCAACTAATACTTTCTGAATACTTAACGACACCTTTATAGTCACCCTGTTACGGTGTGACGTTTGATGCCATCAAAGCACTCTTCCGGTATCAGTGATTGACATGATCTCAAGGTCTAAGGAATAAGTTACTTCGTATGTTTGATATAACAATGTAAACTAAATGACTTGATCGCATTGCTATATTCTCTTTGGGTATATGTTCATCACATCATTCTTCTAATGACATGACCCCGTTATTAATAACATCCAATGTTCATGATCAGGAAACCTTGATCATCTATTAATCAACGAGCTAGTTAAAAGAGAGGCTTTACTAGGAACCATTGTTTGTTTATTAAGCACACATGTATCAACGTTTCCGGTTAATACAATTCTAGCATGAGAAATAAACATTCATCATAAACAAGGAATAAGATAATAACCATTTTATTATTGCCTCTCGGGCATATTCCCTTCAGGCTAAAACTCCCGTATCGGACGAAACCTCGTGAATCTTCCGAAGAGGTGGGTTCTACCTAGTTGTTTTATGTTTCTATGGCCTACCCTAACACAACCAAGCGCCTAGTTCCACACTGCTACCCCCTTTCGACGCCGTTACCGCGTGTTTCCGTATAATTAAGTCCGGTATTTCTGCAGCGGGTGTAGGGTTTCACCAGAGGGGGGCTCCGGATCTTCAGGACCCCAACACAAGCAATGTTGTGCCATAGCATGTTATTATAGGTGTGTTGTGTGCTTCTGATGGCAAAGATTTCACTCCAGGGTGTGGACCGCTTCACCGGCATCCACTTCTCTCTCGTGAGTTTACACGCGCTTATAGGCTGAAACTCCCGTATCGGACGAAACATCGTGAATCTTCCGAAGAGGTGGGTTCTACCTAGTTGTTTTATGTTTGTATGGCCTACCCTAACACAACCAAGCACCTAGTTCCACATTTCTACCCCCTTTCGACGCCGTTACCGCGTGTTTCCGTATAAGTCCGGTATTTCTCCAGCGGGTGTAGGGTTTCACCGGAGGGGGGGCTCCGGATCTTCTGGACCCCAACACAAGCAAGGTTGTGCCCTAGCATGTTATTATAGGTGTGTTGTGTGCTTTTGATGGCAAAGATTTCACTCCGGGATGTGGGCCGCTTCACCGGCATCCACTTCTCTCTCGTGAGTTTACACGCGCTTATAGGGTGAAACTCCCGTATCGGACGAAACGTCGTGAATCTTCCGAAGAGGTGGGTTCTACCTAGTTGTTTTATGTTTCTCTGGCCTACCCTAACACAACCAAGCACCTACTTCCACAATGCTACCCCCCTTTCGATGCCGTTACCGCGTGTTTCCGTATAAGTCCGGTATTTCTCCAGCGGGTCTAGGGTTTCACCGGAGGGGGGGCTCCGGATCTTCTGGACCCCAACACAAGAAATTTTGTGCCATAGCATGTTATTATAGGTGTGTTGTGTGCTTTTGATGGCAAATATTTCACTCCGGGGTGTGGGCCGCTTCACCGGCATCCACTTCTCTCTCGTGAGTTTACACGGGCTTATAGGGTGAAACTCCCGTATCGGACGAAACGTCGTGAATCTTCCGAAGAGGTGGGTTCTACCTTGTTTTTTTATGTCCCTATGGCCTACCCTAACACAACCAAGCACCTAGTTCCACAATGCTACCCCCTTTCGACGACGTTACCGCGTGTTTCCGTATAAGTCCGGTATTTCTCCAGCGGGTCTAGGGTTTCACCGGAGGGGGGGCTCCGGATCTTCTGGACCCCAACACAAGCAAGTTTGTTCCATAGCATGTTATTATAGGTGT
The DNA here is from genome assembly GCA_028641055.1 of Alopecurus myosuroides. Classification (NCBI taxonomy): domain Eukaryota; kingdom Viridiplantae; phylum Streptophyta; class Magnoliopsida; order Poales; family Poaceae; genus Alopecurus; species Alopecurus myosuroides. The sequence continues at coordinate 135,695,159 of CM054057.1, forward strand.
TTTGTGTGCTTTTGATGGCAAAGATTTCACTCCGGGGTGTGGACCGCTTCACCGGCATCCACTTCTCTCTCGTGAGTTTACACGCGCTTATAGGCTGAAACTCCCGTATCGGACGAAACATCGTGAATCTTCCGAAGAGGTGGGTTCTACCTAGTTGTTTTATGTTTCTATGGCCTACCCTAACACAACCAAGAGACTAGCTCCACATTGCTACCCCCTTTCGACGCCGTTACCGCGTCTTTCCGTATAATTAAGTCCGGTATTTCTCCAGCGGGTGTAGGGTTTCACCGGAGGGGGGCTCCGGATCTTCTGGACCCCAACACAAGCAAGGTTGTGCCATAGCATGTTAATATAGGTGTGTTGTGTGCTTTTGATGGCAAAGATTTCACTCCGGTGTGTGGACCGCTTCACCGACATCCACTTCTCTCTCGTGAGTTTACACGCTCTTATAGGCTTAAACTCCCGTATCGGATGAAACGTCGTGAATCTTCCGAAGAGGTGGGTTCTACCTAGTTGTTTTATGTTTGTATGGCCTACCCTAACACAACCAAGCACCTAGTTCCACATTGCTACCCACTTTCGACGCCGTTACCGCGTGTTTCCGTATAAGTCCGGTATTTCTCCAGCGGGTGTAGGGTTTCACCGGAGGGGGGCTCCGGATCTTCTGGACCCCAACACAAGCAAGGTTGTGCCATAGCATGTTATTATAGGTGTGTTGTGTGATTTTGATGGCAAATATTTCACTCCGGGCAGTGGGCCGCTTCACCGGCATCCACTTCTCTCTCGTGAGTTTACACGCGCTTATAGGCTAAAACTCCCGTATCGGACGAAACCTCGTGAATCTTCCGAAGAGGTGGGTTCTACCTAGTTGTTTTATGTTTCTATGGCCTACCCTAACACAACCAAGCGCCTAGTTCCACACTGCTACCCCCTTTCGACGCCGTTACCGCGTGTTTCCGTATAATTAAGTCCGGTATTTCTGCAGCGGGTGTAGGGTTTCACCGGAGGGGGGCTCCGGATCTTCTGGACCCCAACACAAGCAATGTTGTGCCATAGCATGTTATTATAGGTGTGTTGTGTGCTTCTGATGGCAAAGATTTCACTCCAGGGTGTGGACCGCTTCACCGGCATCCACTTCTCTCTCGTGAGTTTACACGCGCTTATAGGCTCAAACTCCCGTATCGGACGAAACATCGTGAATCTTCCGAAGAGGTGGGTTCTACCTAGTTGTTTTATGTTTGTATGGCCTACCCTAACACAACCAAGCACCTAGTTCCACATTTCTACCCCCTTTCGACGCCGTTACCGCGTGTTTCCGTATATGTCCGGTATTTCTCCAGCGGGTGGAGGGTTTCACCGGAGGGGGGGCTCCGGATCTTCTGGACCCCAACACAAGCAAGGTTGTGCCCTAGCATGTTATTATAGGTGTGTTGTGTGCTTTTGATGGCAAAGATTTCACTCCGGGATGTGGGCCGCTTCACCGGCATCCACTTCTCTCTCGTGAGTTTACACGCGCTTATAGGGTGAAACTCCCGTATCGGACGAAACGTCGTGAATCTTCCGAAGAGGTGGGTTCTACCTAGTTGTTTTATGTTTCTCTGGCCTACCCTAACACAACCAAGCACCTACTTCCACAATGCTACCCCCCTTTCGATGCCGTTACCGCGTGTTTCCGTATAAGTCCGGTATTTCTCCAGCGGGTCTAGGGTTTCACCGGAGGGGGGGCTCCGGATCTTCTGGACCCCAACACAAGAAAGTTTGTGCCATAGCATGTTATTATAGGTGTGTTGTGTGCTTTTGATGGCAAATATTTCACTCCGGGGTGTGGGCCGCTTCACCGGCATCCACTTCTCTCTCGTGAGTTTACACGCGCTTATAGGGTGAAACTCCCGTATCGGACGAAACGTCGTGAATCTTCCGAAGAGGTGGGTTCTACCTTGTTTTTTTATGTTCCTATGGCCTACCCTAACACAACCAAGCACCTAGTTCCACAATGCTACCCCCTTTCGACGACGTTACCGCGTGTTTCCGTATAAGTCCGGTATTTCTCCAGCGGGTCTAGGGTTTCACCGGAGGGGGGGCTCCGGATCTTCTGGACCCCAACACAAGCAAGGTGGTGTCATATAATGTTATTATAGGTGTGTTGTGTGCTTTTGATGGCAAATATTTCACTCCGGGGTGTGGGCCGCTTCAGCGGCATCCACTTCTCCCTCGTGAGTTTACACGCGCTTATAGGCTGAAACTCCCGTATCGGACGAAACGTCGTGAATCTTCCGAAGAGGGGGGTTCTACCTAGTTGTTTTATGTTCCGAAGATGTGTGTTGTGTGCTTTTGATGGGGTATACAAAATAGACACAACTTGATCTAATGCTAGATAATCCCGAAGATCAGCAACCAGAGGGCCCAAGGCCGAACAGTCTCTTTCCTTGTTCGTTGCTAACTGTACCAGCACGACACAGTCGGTCTCGATAGAGAAACGCTACTGACTCAAGTCCATAGCTAAGCGGAGTCCCTCCAAACAAGCACATAGCTCTGCTTCCAGCGCCGATAAACAAGAGGTTAGACCTCTGCACGCTGAGAACACCACGGAGCCATCACTACACCGCAGTACCATATCGGCACCCGCGCGCCCGGTCTGTTGTATAAAACCCCCATCAACGTTTAATTTCAGCTCGTCGTCGGGAAGTCGTCTCCATATCGCATGTTCTGAAGGTTTTGGGGGAGGCAAATCCACCACCACAGCACCGACCGGTTGCTTCCCTTTCAACATTTGATCCACCGTCATATGCTTCAGGTTCTCAAGGGTTTTAATGTAGCTGCAAATAAACCTCCTTGAGCTCTCAATGCTTGGCAGATCCTTCCCATGTGTAGAACTTGTTAGATAGCTTTGGTCTTATAGCATTTTGAAAAAAAAAACGTGTGCTGACGGCAATGCCGTCGGCTTATGTTAAAAAAAAAAAAAAACTGTGTGACGACGGCAATGCCGTCGGCGTAGCCTGATCCGCAGAGCTTATCGGGTCGCGACGGTCGTCCCCGAGCAGGCATCTTTTCTTTCTTCCGCTCGATCCCCTCATCCACCCGGCCGCCGCCGCCGTCTCATCGCCGCGTCGCCGCTTCCCACCGCCGAGGTATTCCTCCCTCCGCCACCGCACGGACGCCCGCCCGCCACCGCCCGCCACCGCACGGACCCGAGCACGGACGCCCGCCCGCCATCGCCCGCCACCGCACGGACCCAGACCGGTCGTCGCTTCTCCTCTGGTAACTCGCCGATGCCTCCCTCCCTCCCCCGATTCATCTCTCGCCGCGGTTTGAGCCGATTTGCTCTGCGTGGCTCTCGCGGCGCGTACCCGTGATCTGCTACTTTAGTTCGATCTGTGGGAAGTTCTATTCCTGATATTTAGGTGGTCCATGGAGTGCTAGTAGTCATCACCTGCAAGCATGGGACCAATAGTATGTGCTCCCGTTTCTGTTCGTCTTACTTTGGTTGAAATGCCACCACTACTAGGGAAAAGCTTACCCGTGACGCACCATTTTGCTTATCCGTGACGCACCTGGGCGCGTCACGGCTATCACGCCGCGCCTATGGGTTTAGCCGTGACGCACCAAGCTGGTGCGCCGCGCCTATCTATAGCCGTGACGCACGGGCCTGGTCCGCCGCGGCTACTTCTTGGCGCGTCACGCCTAACTCCGTAGGTGCGCCACGGCTATGAATACAGGTGCGTCACGGGTAAGCTAATGCCTCCACGGCTAAGTTCGCTGGTGCGCCACGGGTATCCACTTTGGCGCGTCACGGCTATACTCCCAGGTGCGTCACGGGTACACTTTTTGGTGCGTCACGGCTATACTATGCTGTATTTTTTTAAAATACGCAGTACCGTATTTATACAGGTATATACAGCTCAAATACAGAGGAATATCAGTAGACAAAATGTATCAAAACAGTTCTTTGACAAACAAGTTATATATCATAGTTGATCATACTGCTTAGAAATCCTAATAGCTACATCAAACAGTTGATTATGAATACAAAGTGTTTATCAGAGTCAAATAGATACAAGTGACCTACATCACACGGTTAATCATCGGGACCGATTACATCGATTGATGATGCTTCATCATCGGGACAAGTGACCTATCTAGTCGCGGATAACCTAATCATCTAGCTAGGAACCATAGCATGACGAGCGAGGCGACGGCGACAAGAGCGGCTGCGATGGTCTTCATCCACTTGTTGTTGTTCTTCTTGATCTTCTTCTGTTCCTCCTCGAGATGGATGAACCACCTAGCTTCCGCCGCCACTCTTGTGTTGTAGGATTTGTAGGCATTCCCTTTTAACTTGTTCACCTGCTCGAAGCAGTCTTCCCAGTGATCGTAGACTCCTGGAACCCTGCCTCTAAACACCACGTAGCACCTCGGCATCTGTAATGACAAGAAAGAAAAACAAAAACAATAGTTTTAAACATGTCTGCAATAGTAGTAAGTGGAGAAATATGACATAAATAAGATGAAAGTTAAACACAAAGGAACAAGATGATCATCTTTTAATCATCGGCATATTTATTCAAAAGATCAAACGAACATCACAAAGTAAAACTGCAATAATAAAAAGTAAGATAATCAAGCCATGTACGATTTATATCCGTAACGATGTGTGCCTCATATTTAGGGTGGACACATACAAGCGGCCTTGATGGAACTGGTGCGCCAAGTGGGATGCACAAGATCCTAACTTTGTGAAAATCACAAGGCGCACCAGACCACCAAGGCCATCTTAGTGTGAACCAACTCTTGTAATCATCGACATTTATTTATTCCCACCAAGATAATCAAGCGATGTACGATTCATAACCGTAACGATGTGTGCCTCATATTTAGGGTGGACACATACAAGCGGCCGCAAGTGGTGCAGCTGCGCCAAGTGGGATGCACAAGATCCTAACTTTGTGAAAATCACAAGGCGCAGCTGACCACCTGGGCCATCTTAGTGTGAACCAACTCTTTTAATCATCGGCATTTACTTATTCAAAAGATCGAACGACCATCACAAGTAAGACCACAATAATGAAAAGAAAGATAATTAAGCATTGACATAATAAAGCATCTGTTACACGATGGACGATTCATAACCCTAACGATTGAGTTCGACTAATTTCCGAAAATTTAGCAACCCTTACAATAGTTCTCACTCCTTCTGACTCATCCTCCCAGGGATTACAACGGGACAGCCCTCCTGAGTGATGAATGGCCTGTCGTCACAGGCAGTTTCTAGGTAGGTATCTATGTCGCGGTTCGGCATGTTGAACCGGCAGTAAAATGTCCCACTCTTGTTCACCACTTCATGAACGATTTTCGTGGCGAAGCACTTCTGGATATCATATATCTCTTCTCTAACCTTGTCATCGCCGACCATCGACAAGCGGGAGGCCCATTGTTGGACTTGACTAGGCAGGGTAAGGAACTGTTGATCCCGTACGTACGCCCGCATATGATGGAGGACATAGTAGGTGTCTCGGTTACTGCCTGCCGGCTGCTTGACGCACGCGAAATTCGTCGTGTGGGTGAACACCCGAACGCCCTGAACGACCTTCTCCCTAGTGATTATGCCCCCCCTTGCGTGGTAGCCGGTGAGAGCATTATCCAAGACTTTCTTCACCGTGGAGTAGTCTTTCTTCACCGCACTCCCTGAGTCGAGATACGTCGCATGCGAATGACTGATACAAATGCAGATGAGTGCGCATTGTGTATATCTGCGCGGAACAATCCAAACAACAAAGTGTTGGAAAGGAGCGATGAAAATCTAAAGAAAATCCCTTTCGATTCGGCTAAGAATATTGACTTACCCGGCAAAGTAAGGCATGAGGATGTAATCCTTGGTCTGGTTCGCCAGCATGAAGTCCCGGAGATATGTCGACGCGACTGCCTGGTTGCCAACGGAGCACAACACGTCGTGGCGCATGTAGAAGGGGTCCACTATCGCGATGCCCGGTGTACTATCCCTGCAAACTTGCACCGCCAGACTGAGCGAGTATAGGCGGACCATGGAGAAGTGCAGCGGATTGCTATGGAACATATCAAAGATGTCCGAAAACCGCAGTATTATCCTATCCGCGCCGGTTGATTCGACGAAGCCCAAGTCCTTTGGCACCATGGCAACGAAAACCGGGTATGATGGATCCTTGCTTTGAACAAGGCGCGTTTCAAGAAAAAGAATGCTGTCATGCAAACTCCGCATATCCCCACTTGCGGCCTTGAGCTTGCTCTGGCTAAGCATAGGCTGACCAATCACATGCATCTTCGTATGCTTAGATGTAGGTGGGCCGTCATGAACACGGAGCGGCATCTTAGCAGGCTGGCTCGCGGACTTTCCGGCCTTGGATCTAGGTCCTCTTTTCCGCGCCTTCGTCGCTTTCGGAATGACCTCCTTCTCAATCTCCTCATTAGCCGCCTTACGGATTGTGCTAGGGCTGAAAATAACTCCTCCCTTCGCACTTTTCTGAGTCTCGGTGCAGGGGCCGACATCTGGAGCCGTGTCTTCCTGAGAACCAAAGAGACGCTTGCAATTGGATTTATCCGCAGGAGGAGCCTCACCACGAGCCTCCGTGCTATGGTAGGGTTCTTCTGGAGAAGGAGCAACGTAATCTCCGCCATCAAAGTCATCAGCGATGAAATCCATGGCATCAAGATCAACGTCATTCTCCTGGTCTTGTGCCATCTCCATGTCACGGGTAGGCGACGGCGCGGCGACGGTCTTGCCATGGCTCCGCTCCGGAGCTTCTAGAGGGGTTGTCTTCGAGGTGGTGCCTCGCGCCGGTAGTTCTAGAGGCGATGTACGCGGGGTGGCAAACCCTCTTCCCCAGGCGAATCTGGCTCTTCGGCCATTCCATGTTCCAAGGCATGCACTGGAGCAGCGTCAGGGTATCGGGGTCATCTTCTTCTTGGTAGGGTTGAATGGGAGGCAACAAGTCGTCGTAGCCCGCCAGCACTCGAACTCTATATACGTCTTCGCGCATCGGCCTGTTGTGGAACCTGCGGGTTGACGGTTGAACGATCATACCCACAGCAACATCCTTCAACACGCCGTCCACTGTGTGTAAGAGAGTGCATGGAACGTCGTCGTTCTGCGGAAAACATGCAGGGCGTCAGAGAGGCCAGTCTAAGGCAAAGGAAGATCGACGCTCCAACGCTTAACTATTTACCTGGCTGGCGAGGGCATCGAGCTCCTCTAGTGGCGAGGGGCCAACGACGGCGGAGGGCGTGCTACTGTTGACTGGCGAGGGAGTACCGGCGGCGGGCGTGCAACCGATGGCCAGGCGGCGGTTGTTCGTTGGTGCACGCTCTTCATTCGGCGGAGGACCGCCCACTGTGGGCGTGCAACGGATGGTCAGGCGGCGGTTGTTCGTTGGTGCACGCTCTTCATTCGGCGGAGGACCGCCCACTGTGGGCGTGCAACGGATGGTCAGGTGGGTAGAGGCGGGCGGAGTCACTATCGGCGCCGTGGTGTAGGCGGGCGGAGTCACACGTGGGTCCGCCATCGTGGCGTTGGCCGGCGAGACTCTGGACAAGTCTCTTGAGTTGCTGCCCTGCACGCTAGGCACCGGGCATGGCCCCACTCGACCTTCTTCATTCCATCGAGTAACCGTATCGTAGATGGTAGGCAAAACGTTGCCCATTTGTTCTGCCAAAGCTGTTTTGACAATATTAGGAATATCGGCAACTTTGGCCTTGAGGTCTGCAATCTCGCGATCGCGGGCTTCGTCACGTTGGATATCTTCGATGGTCCTCTTTCTATTCCTTCTCGCCTCCCTGGGCTCCTTGAAGTACTTTCTGAGCTTCGTCGTCGTGCCCAGGCCACAAACTCGGCCACCTGACGGCCTTTTGTGCTTTTCCTTCCCCTGCGTCACGTTCACCGCCCTATTTAAAGTGTCGTCCCACGGGCCGTGCAGCCTCGGCATGGATGACGAGGTTCGACCACTATCGATTTATAAGTTCTGCACAATTAGCGTGAACCGTTTAGAATTCCACCAGTACAATATAATGCAATCGACTAGATCGTCGAGAGCAAACTAATTAGGGTGGTGTATTTACTTACCAAGTTGTCATACAACGTCTTCACCTTCTCATCATCGGTAGTATACTCATTAGCTACCGGGTCATATTTAAACCGGGCCCTGATGAAGTTTTTTGTCTGCGGCGAGTACTTTGCGAGAGGGTCAGGGATGCCCTGTTCTGCACGTTTGGCGTCCTCCTTCTCCCAATTGGGAATCGCCTCTCTGTAACCGCCGCATCCCAGTTTGTGGGTACCAATGTTCAACTTCCGCATCCTCTGCCCCCAACCAGAGTTAGCCTTGGCGACTTCGCTCTCGCAAATTACCTTGAAGTCCCGGAGTTCAGCTTCGGTGATTCTCGGCTCACTCGCTAAAACATCCTGCAAGCTATTTTCGGGGTCCAAGACCTTAACCTTCACCCGGTGTTTCCAGTTGGCCAAGGCGGTGTTCATCTTACCAATGGCGCAGTGGTTGACCTTATTCCCCGCCAGATTGTCGTTATTGTACTTAAACGGCTCGTCTGGCGGATGCGGGTACAAGTATCGTCCGTGCAACTTTCTAAAGAGAATAACCCGATAATGTTCATTCTCTTTTTTCCTTAGATCATCGGTTAAGATCCTGACAGTGTCCCGGACAATGCAACCAATTTGGTTGCCGAATCCTCTGACCACCGCCTCGGGCGCGATTGGATACCCAGAGCTATCAATTTCCGTGATCTCTTCACGGTAGGTGCGGAGAGTGTTACTTTTCCGTTTTCTCGTTGCCGTCCTCTTCTTCTTGGCTTTGCTACCACCATCTGTCTGACCGCCGGCATCAGTGGTGTCATTTCCGCCAGCGGCGCCACTAGTGGTATCACCGGCGGCGCCACTAGTCGTGGCGTCATCCTCATCGCCACCGCTAGTGTCCGCGTCAGCCCAGGCATCCGCCGTCGGGTCGTATTGCTCATCTTCTTCATCGGTGATTTGCCAGAACGGCTTAGAACCGCCGGCCTCGTCGTCGTGTGCCATGTTCTGAAGGGGGAAATTATTGGTTAATCTAAAGGAAACAAAAAATCGACATACTACTCGATCACGGGAAAACGGCTAAGTCCTAAATTCACGGGAAAATTTCGGCATGACCTTTGCTAATTTTCTAACACTAGAGTGCCCGATTCTCGCCGAAACGGAAATTAATCAACATTTCGGCGAAAATGGGCAACTCATTTGAATTCCCTGCAAAGTTTTAAACGGCTCGATGGCCGGACAGATTTCCAAAACATGATTCAAGCAAACAGCTCAAGCACATACAACAAAAACCTTCACCACAAATCAATCTCCACAAGTTAATCCAACCACCAGGAACCAGTAAAATCACAGATCCAGTGGAATCATCACAAGGCCAAGCTAGGAACTGAAGTAGCAGGCCTGATCAACTTGCCATTCCTAACTTACTGTGCACTGTTATGACATGTTTGCATGCTTATTAAATAATAATCAGTCTTCTTACTGTGCACTGTTATGTTCTAAGCAATTAAAAGTAGGAGGCAAATTAAATAATAAAACACATTGCAGCTAGATGCAGGTGAGCACAACAGCTCGGGAATCGCTGTAAGCTGTAACTGAGCTAGTCACTCGCTGCTAGTCACTAGCCACTTTTGTCCTCAACGGGCACACGCCCGGATCGTGATTAAACAAGCTTCTCAAGTAAATCCAAATTAATCCGGCACACAAGTGGTACTGGTACTCGCGAGCAACAGCCGCTTATCCGCTTCTTTCCTTTAAAACGTACCTCCCATATATCGTTAATGCCTGGCAGCACAATATGGCACTATCCGTGCGATGCAAATATAGGAGGAGTATCACAAAAACTGTGTAGTAGCAGTACTAATTGATCTATTATAGGAGGAAAAAATTGCTAGTACGGTGCAAGCAAAACAGCATCACCAATGGCTTTCACCTTGCTGTTGTCCCGGCCGTGAGAAAGATAAACAACTTGGCGAGTCTCGTTTGGTGATGTGAGGATGACTTCCAAGATGTACATACGGACAAGCATGGGATCGCGCATCACATTCACTGGAAGCCAATACAATGCATGGGACCAAGTATAGTTCGCATGCAGCTTCTACCGCAACCTGATCAGTTCCATTTTACATTACACAACAGCTGGGGAATCGCTGTAAGCTGTAACTGAGCTAGTCATTCATGGGTAAATTAACTAGTTAGCACTCGCTGCTAGTCACTAGCCAATTGGATAGGAATCTTCTGATGAGGATGATGAGCAAAACGTCCAAACCTATATTAAACAGTTGATGCCTATGAGTGGCTATGAAGCACACAGCTATATTCCAGCAATAGTGCACGATGAAGCCCAGGTACAAGATAACAAAACTATTACTGGACAAAAGAAAATACAAACTGTGAACTATGAACGCCTAAGAATGAAAATGTTTACTTATCTAGGAGTACAATTCTAACTACAGACAACACAAGTGATGTTTCAGTATTCATGATTGCAGAAGATACAAAAACCCCTCTCAGGGGGATCACAGAAAAGATTAAAAACAAGTACTCCCTCCGTATCATTTTAATTATCTCAAAAGAATTTCAGCCACACCTAGGGCCAATGCACACGAAAAGCTTCAGGTTTCTTCCATTCTTCGTTGTTCACGCAGGTACAAGAACAGGAACAAGAACAGGGCAAGGAGGAACAATAACATGGCGGGAGGGGAGGAGGAGGGGTCTTACCTAGGGCTCGTTATAGTCGTTCACGCAGCTGCACACGGCGTCGTGGAAGGGGAAGAAGCCGTCGTCCTTGGCAGGCCTGCAGCTGCACACGACGTCGTGGAAGACGGAGGCCTTGGCGCTCCTGTAGGTGGATGGCGGCGCGGCTCCTTGTCCTCCTCCTTGTCGTGGACGGCGGCACGACTCCCCTCCTCCTGGGCGGTGGGCGGCTACGATGCTGGGCAGCGGTGGCTAGGGCAGCGGTGGGCGTGCGGTGGCTAGGGCGGGAGGGCAGCGGTGGCTAGGGCTAGGGCGCTGGGCGGCGGTGGCTAGGGCTAGGGCGCTGGGCAGCGGTGGCTAGGGCTAGGGCGCTGGGCAGCTGCACACGGCGTCGTGGAAGGGGAATGGAGGCGACGGTGGTTCTTTCAGATCGAGATTGGAGAAGAGGAAGAAGCAGAGGGGAACGGCCCCGTACGTGCTATAGAAGAGGATAGCGGTGACGCACCGAGGTGAGGTGCGTCGCGCTTAAAGTAACCGTGGCGCACCAACAAACCGCGCCTAAGCTAACTGTGGCGCACAAGATGGAGGTGCGCCACGCCTATCGGTAGTATCTACATAAAAGAACTGCGCGTGGGTAGGTATCAACAACTGATACTTACCCCAGTGGCTAGTGCCCTTCCTGCCTAGCCTCCCACCAGGGTTCGACTCCTGTCCACCCCCAAATTTTTTTATTTTTTATTTCTTACAAAATGATTCAAAATAAATCAATATATAAATAAATATATACATAGCAAATTATAGTAGATCAACATAGATGTAAATATAATGAAATTTGCAAAATCTCAAATAAAGTGTTGATTAATTTAGATGCCATAAAATCTCAAATATTCTTATTACATCATCTTAATTTTGTCGAATTCATGCACACACACGGCAACATAATGATTCTTGTAGCTCTAGCTAGCGTTTTACAATTTTCTTTCCCTTCTTTGTCGCGGTTGAGTAATTCAGTCCCGGAACACCGTGACTTCTTCGGTGGAATGGGCGACCCGTAGGTAGTGTTGTCCTGCTTCTTCTTGTTGTGTATTTCGTTCCATCGTCATTGTCATCTTCCATTTTCGGGTCGCCGTACTGGTCAAAGTCTTGCTCGTTGGCTACTCCATCCATTCCGATGATGTTTCTTTTGCCTCTCCGCACGACAACACGGCTAGGCCTTGTCGGGTCAGTAATGAAGAAGCATTGGTCCACTTTGTTAGCCAAGACCCATGGCTCATTTTTTGCGGTGACATTCGTGCCGGATTTGGCTTCATGTATCACCATGGCGGTGAAATATTGTCCTTCTTTCCTGACGCTCTTTGCCCATGTGACACGGAACATTGGCACCTTCTCTCCGCAGTAGTCGAGTTCCCATATCTCGTCGATCCTACCATAGTATCTTTCCTTGACGTCACCTGTTAATGATTCCATCGTTACCCCCGAGTTCTGGTATTCGCAGTTCCGGTCCTTATTTGCCGTGTAGAATGTGTAACCATTGATATCGTATGCCTGATATGTCATGAGGTTATGTGCGGGGCCTTGTGACAATGTGAGTATGAGTTTTTCTTCTTCAGAATAAGGCGTCTCCGGTTGATCGGTCATAATCTTCTCCCTGAACCACTGTGTGAAATGGATGTTGTGCTCTTTGATTATTTCTGCTTTGGTCCTATGTTGACCCCGGTCACTGTAATACTTCGCGATTAGCAATTTGTGCTTTTCCAACCAAGGATCGACCACTGTTAGATGTTGTAGCGCGACTAGGTTTGCTCTGTCAAAGTCGTTGCGTCGGCCCTGAAAGTCGACATTCATTTTGCGCTGGCCCTCGCGGTGTCCCCATCCACCGAGCCTGCCAAAGTGCCTGTTTACGGGCAGACCAGGGTTCTCATCTTTGTCTAGAAAATTCGTGCAGAAAGAGATGCACTCCTCTGTCAGAAAGCCCTTGGCAATGCTTGCGTCTGGACGGGCCCTGTTGCGGACGTATCCTTTGATGGAACCATTCATCCTTTCGAACGCCATCATGGAGTGTAAAAACGGCGGCCCGAGCTGGATGATATCATCCACGACATGGACAAGGAGAAGCACCGTAATGTCGAAGAATGCTGGCGGGAAGTATATCTCAAGCTCGCATAGTATCACCACGATCTCTTCTTGTAGCCTTGCGAGTTTTTTCACGCCAATCGACTTTCGAGAGATGACGTCAAAAAAGTTGCAGAGTCCAAACAGCGTTTCGCGGACGTGCTCGTCCATTATCCCTCGAATTGCAACTGGAAGTATCTGCGTCATCATCACGTGACAGTCGTGAGACTTCATTCCGCTGAACTTCTGCTTTGGTACGTCTAGGTATCTGCTTATCTTCCCCGCATAACCGTAAGGAAATTTGACTCCAAGGAGGCACTTGAAGAATTGGTCGATCTCCTTCTCGCATAGCGTGAAGCACGAAGGGGGACAGTAATATTCCGTCTTCTTGGCCTTTTTGCCCTTGCGGCGACCTTCCGTCCCATCTAACACATCGTCATCGTCATCGTCATCATCATCCGGTTTTCCTCCGTGGAGCTCGCCCCTGATATTCAAAAATCTCAAGTCGTTCCTTGCTTTCGGCCCATCTTTGGTCCTCTCCGGCATGTTGAGCAGGGTGCCAAGCAGACTCTCGCACACGTTTTTCGTGATATGCATGAGGTCAAGGCAGTGGGGTGTGCGGAGAATCTTCCAGTACCTCAGGTCCCAGAGAACAGACCTTGTTTTCCATACACCCTCCAACGGCGCCGGCGCCTTTCGCTTCTTTCCCGGTGCAGGGCACTCTTTCCAGTTCTTCAACAGCTCGTCGATTTCCTCGCCGCTCCTTTGACGTGGGGCTCTTCGCATCTCAACTTCATTGTTGAACAGATCTTTGCGTTTTATCCACGGGTCATCCTTGCGAAGCAACCTTCGATGCCCCAAGAACACGGTTTTCGATGACCCGGGGTTTCTCTCTAGCTGGAGATACGTAGTGTCATCCATGCACCTAACGCATGCACAGAATCCGTGCGCCACCTGCCCCGCGACATATCCGTAACCGAGGTAGTCATGCACCGTCGTGATGAGCGCGGCTCTCAATGGGAAAAACGTTTCTCCATAGGCGTCCCACGTATTGGCTGGCTCGTCCCATAACGTGGCTAGCTCCTCTTCCAACAACTGGACATACAGATTGATGTCGTTACCTGGTTGTTTCGGCCCTTGAATAAGCATACTCATCTGTATGTGCTTCCTCTTCAAGCACAACCAGGGGGGAGGTTGTATATACATACAAACACGGGCCAGGTGCTATGGGTGCTGCTCTGGTTGCCAAAAGGATTTAATCCATCCGTACTCATGCACAACCTGATGTTCCTTGGATCGTCGCCGAATTCGGGGTATTCGATGTCTAGCGCCTTCCACTGGCTAGCATCTGAGGGGTGTGTCAGCATCGTGTCATCATTCTCCGGATCGGCTCCATCATGCTCTTCTGTCTTCTTCCTTTCCGCGTGCCATCGCATGAGCTTCGCCTGTGTGGGGTCTGCGAAATACCGCTGCAGACGGGAAGTTATCGGAAAGTACCACACCACTTTTCGAGGAGAGGCCTTCTTCCCTGTCTTGTATCGAGTTGCGTCGCACACCGGGCATATGGTTCTCTCTGCGTCCACGCCCCGATAGATGATGCAGTCATTAATGCAAGCATGGTATTTCACGTGAGGTAAATCCAGAGGGCACACGACTTTTTTCGCCTCCTCGATGCTCGTTGGACACTTGTTCCCCGTGGGAAGACGGCCGTGCCAGAATGCCATGTTCTCATCGTAGCTCGCATCGGTCCATCGGTGTTTTGTCTTCATCTCGAGGGTCCTTAACGTTACGTTCAGACGGGTATCCTCGCTCACGCATCCTTCATACAATGGAGTAACGGCGTCTATCTCCAGTTGCGACAACTTCGATTTCTCTCTAGCAGCAGCTCTGGTGTTGCTAGTCTCCTTGAGAAGCAGAGCTTGGACATGAGGGTCCCGCACCCAGTCCGACGACGATGTCACGACATCTTCATCATGATGTCCTTCGTCTTGATTATGATCATGTCCGACATCTTCATCACGATGTCCTTCGTCTTGATTATGATCATGTCCTTCATCTTGATCATTATGTCCTTCATCATGTCCGGGCAACTCTTCATCTTCATCACTTGTCGGGTAAAGAGTGTAGCCATCCATAAAACCACGACGGATAAGGTGCGACTCCAAGTCACCAGAATCGTATCTGATCAAGTGTTTCAGTTTGCATCTTCGACAAGGACATCTTATCTCCGTCATGCTATTTCGAAACATTTCGTCCGTCGCATGTTTCATAAATCTAGCCACGGTGCCTGTGCTTATATGCATGGTTGCCTACATAGTAAAAAAAGATCAAATGAAAAATTAATTAGAATCAAATTACGTAATATATGGATATATGATGCATGCACATGGTCGTCGACGAAAAAATTCGGCATGACCTATGCTAAAAATAGGACATTCTCGGAGTGCGTGGTCGCCGAAATGGAAATGAATCAACATTTTGGCAACACATGTCAACTCATTTTTAAGACATCCACAAATTTCATCAAAAATACGCAACACAATTTCGCATATATATATATATATGCAACCATATATATGAATCTTTTGTGACGACGCACGGCGCCGACACACATACATACAACACATATACATATCGTCCCTCCAACAACTCACCAACTATAGATCTTGCCGACACGAGACCGAGAGAGTACGTTTGTATGTGGCTATAGAAAGTGAAAAGATGGAAGGGAAAGTGGTAATAAAGTGAGAGATGGGGGTGGAGACAAATGTTTACTAGATTCCCCACACATATATATCAAATAAAATAGGTTAAATAAGTTTTAAATGGTGGGAAAATGGGGGAAATGAGGTGGTGAGGAGGTGGGGGGCGACCAGATCTAAAATGGGGTGGAGATATGGGGGGATGGGAGGTGGGGGGTGGTCCCAACCACTTAAATTCGTTCCAGGTATACCCGGGACGCACATCATATTTGGCACGTCACGGCTATGTTGGGTACCCGCGGCGCACGTTCCAGTGGTGCGTCACGGCTATAGATGCCACCCGTGGAAAAGATAGCCGTGACGCACCACTGGAATGTGCGCTGCGGCTACCCAACATAGCCGTGACGCACCGCTGGATTGGTGCGTCGCGGGTATGCCTCGGAGGCTCGCCACCCCGGCCCCACACATAGGCGCGACGTGCCTTCGATTTGGTGCGTCGCGGCTATGCCTTTAGGCGCGACGCGCAGAAACATGGTGCGCCGCGGGTAATAGGCGTGACGCGCCAAATGTGATGTGCGTCACGGGTATCATCACTCCTATAGCCATTTCCCTAGTAGTCCACATCGCCAGCTGCGTAACAACGGCGAGGTTCCCGGCGTGGCACAGCCGTCAACGGCGAGGACGTACGGCGCAGGCCCTGGCCCTGGCCCGTCTCTCTATATGCAGTGGTTGCCGTCTTCCTTTGATGCCCGCGGTCGATGGTTCGGAAGCGCGCCCACCATGGCGCGATTTCAGCAGCTCTCGCTTCTCTGACATCGGCGGAGGCGCAATAACCGGTGGCGGCGAAGACGGACATAACAAGGAGAGGCCGCTGGTGCTCCGCAACAAGGTTCCGAGGTGGCACGAGCAGCTGCAATGCTGGTGTCTGAACTTCCATGGCCGTGTAACCATCGCCTCCGTGAAGAACTTCCGTGGCTGTGTAACCATCCCCCTAGGATTCTAGTAGTAGATCATGGGTACCCCTTTTATTTCCACCTTGTTTGTTGGTTGTAGTAATTCTGCTTGTCTGTCCGTCTCTCACTAGTGGAAACAACCCCTCTCGTCCAGGGGGCCGGGGGGCAGCTGTCCCGGTTGCAACCAAATCCGCGACAAATGCCCTGCATTGGTCCCGGTTTGTGCGCCCGGGGCAACAGGAATCGCCTGGGCGCATTGGTCCCGGTTCGTGGGGGGCATATCGGTCCCGGCTCTTGCCACGGACCGGGACCAATGCCTAGCCACAGGCCACGTGGGACGCGCATGACCTATTGTCCCGGTTCAGTCCACGAACCGGGACCAATGCCCCCTTCCCCTATATATACTGCCCCAGCCCCCCCTCCTTCCATCTTTTTTTTTTGCTTGGAGGTGTGAGAGAGTGTGGTGTTAGTGTGTTTTTTTTTACTACGCACACGAGGTGTTCGACGAAATTCCCGAGACGCACACAAGCTCACTGAAAATGGTATCTTCGACCGAGGTTAACAAATTATCTTTTTCATCTGTAACTGATACATAAAAAAGTATTATTTGTCGATGTACTGTGGTCATCTCTGTATTAATATGTTATTGTAATGTATTTTGATAAACTTAATTATATGATGCAGATGGATGCACAGTAGCGATGGATGTACGGTGACCGACGCACTTCCGAGTATATGGCAGGCCTGAATGCATTTCTTGCTGTAGCTGAGGCGAACAAAGATAATGGCTTCATGTGTTGCCCATGTGTTGATTGTCGGAACGTCAGAGAACATTCTTCCGAAAGAATCCTTATCAGCCATCTACTTCGGAGAGGTTTCATGCCCAGCTATAATTGCTGGACCAAGCATGGAGAAAGAGGGGTTGTGATGGAGGACGATGAAGAAGAAGAAGATCCTTTGTTCCCTGAATACGACGATACTGCAATGGAAGAGAATGCAGAAGAAGGAGGTGATCAAGAACAGGCATCAGAAGAGCCCGATGATGATCTTGGCCGAGTTATTGCTGATGCAAGGGAAGACTGTGAAAATAAATTGGAGAGGTTGAAGCTGGAGAACATGTTACAGGATCACAAAAATTTGTTGTACCCAAATTGCGAAGATGGTAGCACAAAGCTCGGTACCACACTTGAGTTGCTGAAATGGAAGGCACAAAACGGTGTGACTGACAAGGCATTTGAGAGTTTACTTCAACTAATGAAGCCAAAACTTCCAAAGGATAACGAATTGCCTGAGAGTACGTACGAAGCAAAGAAAGCTCTCTGCCCTCTAGGATTAGATGTGCAGAAGATACATGCATGCATTAATGACTGCATTCTCTTCCGCGGTGAGAAGTACGAGAATTTGGATGAATGTCCGATATGCACTGCACTGCGGTATAAGATCAGAGCAGATGATCCTGGTGATGTTGACGGCGAGCCCCCCCGTAAGAGGGCTCCTGCTAAGGTGATGTGGTATGCTACTATAATACCACGGCTGAAACGTCTGTTTAGAAACAAAGAGCATGCTAGGTTGTTGCGATGGCACAAAGAAGACCGTAAGAAAGATGGAAAGTTGAGGCACCCCGCCGATGGATCACAGTGGAGAAAGATCAAGAGAGACTTTCCAGACTTTGCAGGAGAGGCGAGAAACTTATGGTTTGGCCTAAGTACAGATGGCTTTAATCCTTTTGGGGAGCAGAGCTCCAGTCATAGCACTTGGCCTGTAACTCTATGTATGTACAACCTTCCTCCTTGGTTATGCATGAAGGGCAAGTTCATTATGATGCCAGTTCTCATCCAAGGCCCGAGGCAACCTGGCAACGACATTGATGTGTATCTAAGGCCATTAGTGGAAGAACTCTTAGAACTGTGGGGCAAACCAGGTGTACGTGTGTGGGATGAGAACGAACAAAAGCCATTTGACCTACGGGCGTTGCTTTTCGTGACCATCAATGATTGGCCTGCTCTTAGTAACATTTCCGGACATACAAACAAGGGATACAATGCATGCACACACTGTTTAGATAAGACTGACAGTGTTTTTTTGGATAAATGTAAAAAGGTTGTATACTTGGGGCATCGTAGATTTCTTCCGATCAAGCATCCCTTAAGGAAAAAAGGAGGGAAGCATTTCAGAGGTGAGGCAGATAACCGAAAGAAGCCTGAGCTCCGTAGTGCTAATGATATATTCGATAAGGTCAAGGACCTAGAAGTAATCTTTGGTAAGGCTGCTGGCAGCCAACCAGTTCCGTACGGCCCTGATAAGCGCGCACCCATGTGGAAGAAGAAATCTATATTTTGGGAGCTACCCCATTGGAAAGTTTTAGAGGTCCGGTCTTCGATCGACGTGATGCACGTGACAAAGAATCTCTGTGTCAATCTGCTATGCTTCCTGGGCGTGTATGGGAAGTCAAAAGATACGCCAGAAGCACGGGAGGACCAGCAACGTATGAAAGACCCAAGCAACAAGCACACAGATACAGGGCGCCATTCCTAAAGCAGCTACGCTCTTACTAAAGCAGAGAAGGAAATATTCTTTGAAGTCCTTTACAGTATCAAGGTTCCGTCTGGCTTCTCGTCGAATATAAAGGGGATAATAAACATGGCAGAGAAAAAATTCCAAAACCTGAAGTCTCATGACTGCCACGTAATTATGACACAGTTGCTTCCGATTGCATTGAGGGGGCTTCTACCGGAAAATGTTCGAGTACCCATTGTGAAGCTATGTGCATTCATGAACGCAATATCTCAGAAGGTAATCGATCCAGAAATTCTGACAAGATTACAGAGGGATGTGGTCCAGTGTCTTGTTAGTTTTGAGTTGGTGTTCCCACCATCCTTCTTCAACATTATGACTCATCTCCTGGTTCACCTATGTGAAGAGATTCATATTCTCGGTCCGGTATTTCTACACAATATGTTCCCCTTTGAGAGGTTCATGGGAGTCTTGAAGAAATATGTTCATAACCGTGCTAGGCCAGAAGGAAGCATCTCAAAGGGCTATGGAACAGAGGAGGTCATTGGGTTCTGTGTTGACTTTATTCCTGACCTTAAGACAATTGGTATTCCTGAATCGCGGCATGAGGGGAGACTGAGGGGAAAAGAAACGCTGGGAAAGAAAACAATGATACCTAGGGACGGGCATTCTTTGACCAAAGCACACTACACAGTTCTACAAAATTCTATGTTCATGGCTACGTATGTCGAGGAACACAAGAATATTGTACGGTCTGCAAACCCGGGGAAGGATGACTCATGGATTAAACGCGAACACATGGAGACTTTCGGAAGTTGGTTGCAAACACATCTTATAAATGACAGCACTGTTGAAGATCAGCTGTACATGTTGGCAGGGTCACCATCTTCGACTATTGGGAGTTTTCAAGGGTACGAGATAAATGGGAATACATTTTACACGAGCTCCCAAGATAAGAAGAGCACCAACCAAAGCAGTGGTGTCCGCTTTGATACAACAAACGAGAATGGAAAAACTGACACATACTATGGTTACATAGAGGAGATATGGGAACTTGACTATGGACCTTCTTTTAAGGTCCCTTTGTTCAAGTGCAAATGGGTCAACCTGAATGGAGAAGGGGTAAAGGTAGACCCGCTTTATGGAATGACAACAGTGGATCTCAACAATATTGGTTACAATGACGAACCATTCGTTCTAGCCAATGATGTGGCTCAGGTCTTCTATGTGAAGGACATGTCTTCCAGACCGAAGAAAAGAAAAAATAAGGGAACAATTTCATCATACGATGAGCCAAAACGTCACATAGTTCTCTCAGGGAAAAGAAACATCGTGGGAATCGAGGACACGACAGACATGTCAGAAGATTATAATAAGTTTGTTGAAATTCCACCCTTCACAGTGAAAGCTGACCCCACCATCCCGTTAAATAATGAAGATGCTCGATGGTTACGGCCGAAGCGATCATAAGCAAGGGACACGAAGAAATTTCAGAAGACTAGATAGGGATGTTGTTGGTGATGTGTAATAATAAACGTGGAATACATGATCATAGTTCTTCTAACGTAGTATGAACGAGATTTTGTTAGCCAAAATGATATTTATACATATTATGTGATTATGAATGGAGTAGGTGCAAGTTTGACCAATAATTTGTATTGATCGGTCAAAAGCTGGCAAGCATTGAGTGCTTGACAACTATGACCAGCCTGGCTTCATTATTATTCCAACCAGCGGCACACCCACCCACTTTTCTGTTTCTCTCTCCTCCGTATGTTGGTGATGTGTAATAATAAGCGTGGAATACATGATCATATAGTTCTGTTTGATCAGTATTTTGTATTGACCGGTAAAAAGCTGACAACTATGACCCATATCCGAGTATGAGATAACTGTAGGCAGATATTGCAGGAACATTTCGAAGTGATAGTACGGATACCATCCTGACAGATATTGCAGGATTATACACTACTAGGGAAAAGGCTACCGCAGGCGAACCAAATTAGCCTACCGCAGGTGAATGTTTGTTCGCCTGGGACCACATCGCCAGCGGTAATGACTTACCGCAGGCGAACAACCTAATGCGCCTGGGGTATCTTGACATACCCCAGGCGAACAAACCTTGTGCGCCTGGGGTAAGCCTCTTACCTGAGGCGAACAGGCGCTGTGCGCCTGGGGTACGTGTTCGCCTGGGGTACGATTCCTTATTCGCCTGGGGTATGGTTTACTGTGTCAAAAAATAAAAGAAACAAAAATAACAGAATTACAGCAAATTGACAGTAATAAATATGAAAATGACAGCAAAATAACAGAAATATTTCGATCATCACCAAATAGTCTCGAAACGAATAGTTTAGTTACAAGCATAGTTCAAACACTAGGAGTACATAGTCCAAACAAATCGATAGTTTAGTTATCTAGACAAGCAAAACAACAAGTAGCATCAACACTAGGAGTACAAGGAGTATAAGCACGGTGATGGCGAAGGTGGTCATCCGGGCCCTCGTCTTCTCCATCTTCTCTCTCGCTAGGTAAGTGGCGTATCGAGCTTCCGCCTCCACCATTGTCTTGTACCCCTTGTAGCTGTTGCCGCTGAAACCGTGCACCTGTCTTCGGCATTGGTCCTAGTCGTCGTAGACTCCAGGAACCCTACCGACATACACAACATACCATGTCATCTGTGCATAGGACAAAAATACGAGTTTAGCATCGAAAGTGATAATAGACCGCAAATAACTATCAAAAAATAGAAGCATCAAGGTTTACGAATAAAACACGACAAATAAAGGTCTAAAAGTTATATGATGCAAGTGTATACTAACATTTTGTCAATCCTATATTCTCGGCGGGAACGGACGAACGCCTTTTAGCGTGTTGAATGTCCGGGTGTCACGTTGCTCTCGTAGGTGTGCTTCTATGTCACGGTTGCTCGGTGGTGTGTGGCCGTGGAAGAACAAGCCACCCCGAGTGATGACATCCGACGAGAGTATCGTGCAGATCCTCCGCTGGATGCGACGGAACTCAGCCCGCACATATTCATCGGGGGTGTTGGCCATTTTTGTGGTCAGGTCTCGGAGATCACTTGGTAGATGGTCCTGTTGGGCATCCTTTAAGTACTCCCTCATCTGAAAGATGACATACCAAGCTTCCAACTCAGATTCTTGCTCCGATTGCTTGAGGCAGGGGAAGTTTGTTACGTGGGTGCACACGTAGGCGCCTCGGACTATTTTCTCCTTTTTTAGGGGCTTGCCTAAATCGGCGGCGAAGCCGTTGAGGGCACTATTAAGAACAGCTCTTATGTCGGTGTAGTCCTTCTGCACCGCCCTACCCGCATCAAGATAAGTGCATTGTGACCAATGCGGTTCCATGACGATGAGTACGCATCCTCCGTTTCTGCGCAGAACATTTCGAACAAGAGCAATCAATATCATCAATCGGAATACTAAGGAGATTCTAGAAAGAATGTAACGACGTAAAGCGGAGAGGACTACTTACTTGGGAAAGTATGGCATGAGAATGGCGTTCTTATCCTTGTTATCTATCAAAAACCCCGTTATGTAAGTCGTGCTAAGAACTCGGTCCGCATGTGACCGCAAGTAGTCCTCATTCATGTAGTACGGGTCCATAATCGCCATGTGCGGGGTATTCTCCATGACCATATCATGCGCCATGCTAAGCGATACCAGGCGGACAATGCTTCGGTCGAGCTTACCCAAGTGGAAGACCCTGAATATGTCTTCGTATCTGATGAAGAACACCTCTGCGGGATTTGAATCCACAAACCCCAAGGATCGGGGCACCTTGACCACGTATAGCGGGTAGGAGGGACGTTTCTCACGTAGAAGTTCATTCTCTTTGAACAAAATCCCGTCATGGATGGTCCTCATGTCACCACCCATGACAGCGACAACCTCTGCCGGCAGCATCGGCTGACCCATCTTATGCACCTTCCTCCACGGGACGGCGGGTGGCAAACGGTCCAGGACTCGGGAGACCGTTGGCTGGCTACTAGAGGAGGCACCACCTTTCTTCTTGTTGCCCGGCCTCTTCCGATTCTTCTTCGGCCTCAAGCAGATGGGAGTGCCGCTTTGTTTTACCGCCTCCGTGGCCGTAGCACGTAGTGTATTCGGGGTAACCAGCGTAGGCTGTGGAGCCGTAAAGGACGTCTGCTCCTCGGGAGTTTCTTGGGAATAGGTTAGCTTCTTCTGGATATCCGGTTTTCTGGTGGGTAACTCAGAAGAACCGCCCTCTCCGCCATCTACCTTCTTCTGGATATCAAGAGTTCTGGCGGGTAACTCCGGAGGAGGAACCGGCTTCTTGCCATCCAACTGATTTATGAAATCGTCAATGGGAGCAAGTTCAATATCCATGTAGTCGTCATGGGTCTCATGCTCGTGCTGTTGCTCGTCATTGGACGTCTCGTGCTCGAGAGGAGGAGGATCCACCGGAGGTGGAGAGAGGACATTGCCATGTTGGACCTTGTCTTGTTGGCTTGCCGCGGGCGCAACCGGTGTAGTGGTGACGGTGATGGCTTGGCTTGGCGCCGACCCTGACGCCGTGTTCAGCCGAATAAGGGCTTTCGGCCATAGCAAGATTTGATTGTCCAGTTGGCCGAGATTCAGCTCGCCGTCGGCATCGGCGGGTTGATTAGGAGGATACAAGTTCTCGAATCCCGGTAGCACAAGATCGACGCGAACCCGAAGCTCGTTGGCCGGTATATCTCTGCAGTGGTACTTGCGGGATAGTGGCTGCAAGATGCTCCCCTTTGCAACATCCTTCAACTCGCTGCCCACTTTTAGCAGGAAGGTGCATCCCGTCGCGTCAGCCTGCAATAACATGCATGGATAGGTCAGAGAGTAGGGTTATATTGAACTGGCTACAGCTTGAGACGGTCAATAATTTACCGTGAGGGCATTGAGCTCGGCTAACATCGACGGACCACAGGTGATGGTGGTCTCGTCGAGCAACAGGGTGGTGGCCGCGCCGGACACGGCCGACGGTCCATCGGGGGCAGGCGCATCGGGCACGGCCGACGGTCCATCGGGGGCAGGCGCGTCGGGCACGGCGGGGGCGACAGGCACGGCCAACATCGACGGTATGTTGAACGTCGGTAAGGGCCCCTGTGAGCCCCCGGCGATGTAGCCACATATTTTTTCAAATACGGCGGGGATGAGCGCATTCATCTTTTCCCCCACCGTTTTCTCAATCTTCTTCTCCATGTTTGTTTCCAAGTCATGGACCTTCTTCTTCAGCTCCTCCGTCTCCTCGCTCTTCTTCGCCGCCCGCGACTCCTTAGTGCTGGGCTCAGCCAAGCCATAGTTGGCGTGCTTCTTATTAAGTCCGCCGCCGGTGATACGGCCTAAGTGCGGCCTTTTCAGAGGGTCCTGGCTCTTTGCCTTGTTGTACCCCCTGATGAAAGGCTTATCCCACGCGACTTTGGCCGTCGATGTATGCGACGAGGAAGATTCAAGTTGTTGTTCTTCTAGCTGCAGAAGCAACATATAAACGGTTTAGAATTGGTTTCGTACTAGAATGAAATCATGGACTTGATGATGATGAGTTGCATGAAATGGTAAATTTCTTACCACCAGCTTATCAACATTCTTCACGCTATCGTCCGTGACCAAAATAACACCCTCCACCATCTTCGGGTCCGAGACAAGTTCCCCGGTCGGAGTTACTTTTCTGTACCTCGACCTCATGAATTTCTGGAATTGCGGGTCATGGGCATACTTGGCGTAAGGGTTCTCAATCCCTTTTTCAATGAAGGCCTGGTCCTCTTTCTCCCTAACTGGCTCCTTCCCGTCGTAGCCACGACAGCCGAGATTGTGGTGACCGATGTTCTTCGACGCTAGATCCTTCCCCCATCCCGTTTGCTTCTTAGTGACATCAAGCGACTCGTTATCTAGGAAAGTCTTGAAGTCATCGGGCGTAATCCGCGGGAAGTGGCGATGGATCTCTTCGAATGGTGTCGATTCCTTAATCATCGCCCTCACCATAGTCTTGTAATTTCTCAGGGCTTTGGTGAATCTAGTGAGGGCGAGTTTGTTCACGAGGTTGCCCTTTAGATTCTCGTTGTTGTAGGGGGGAGGGAACTCGTACCGCGCGTAGCCTCGAGATGAGTTGGGCGCGCAGAGTTGGTTTCTTCTTGAGAGTCGGCTCGTTGACATTGACGACGTCTCGAAGTATCGCGCCAAGTTGGAGGAAGTACCCCTTCACAAGGTCCAATGGCATTACAGGCGTGCCACTGGAAGGGTCCACCTCCGTGAATTTCTCTCGAACAGTGCCTACCTTGTTTGGAGCTCGCTTCCGACGCTTGTTTCCCGTCGTGCTGCTCCCTGAGGGACCCCCGGCGCCACTATCAGTGGTTTCCTCCTCGCCACCGGTGAGCCCGTCATCATTGTGGGGCTCGACATCATGGTCAGTTTGTGTCCAATCTTCCTCTTGCGACTCTCGGGCCATAAGGATGTAGTGGTCCAATAAAGCCGGATCCGTAGTAGAAGAAGACATGCCCTAGCTAGCAGTAGACAAAACGTATACTGTTAGTCACCGAAAAAATTCGGCGTGACCTCGGCTATATATAAATGGTCATGCCGGAGTGCCAGAAATTCGCCGGAACGGAAATGAATCAACGTTCCGACAAAACATTGGCACTCAATGTACCTGCAACAGAAATTGAATGCACACATGCATGGCCACAAAAACAGTTCCTTGCATTGCTGTCATCACATGGCACAAAAACTCCCAGGAAATTCATATATCATGCCAAAAAAACCTCCATATATATTGATCAAAGTAAAATACTGCACTTAATTAATAACAAATCACGGATAATTCTAGCAGTGTCCAAAGCTTCAGTGTTCTATTCACATGTAATTAGTAGGTGATTCAGCTAGTGTAAGAAATATAGCATTTTATACAATGAGCTGAACTACCAGAATCCAGAAATAATGGTACATGATCAGATCCAGTTCTAGCTAAAGCATGTATGATGGAGTAGCAGCAGTAGTATGAGGGCGATGGAAGAGGGGGGGGGGGGCTGACCTGGGTTCGTCGTGGGCGTGGGCGACGGCGGCGTGGGTGACGACGGCCGGCGTGGACGACGACGATGAGAGGGACGGCGCGCGCGGCGTGTTCCCGCTCCTCCTCCCCTGCTGCTCCCGCTCCTCCTCCGCTGCTGTATAACAAACCGGTCCTAAAGGCCTGCGGCCATTTGCTGCGGGTAGGTAGGGGGCCCAGGGGACAGATCCTTTAGAACCGGTTTGTGATACAAACCGGTTCTAATGTGCTTGGCTCGATGCCCTGTTATGCGTGGCCCACAGATTCTTACCGCAGGCGCATTACCTAGATGATGCGCCTGCGCTAAATTTCGTAGGATTTTGGTTTGCGCGGTCCCACATGGCATTACCCCAGGCGCATGTCCTGTCAAAAGCGCCTGTGATAAATATTACCCCAGGCGCGTTTTCTCGATGATGCGCCTGTGCTAAGATTTTCTAAATTACACAGCCCCACCCCGGCCTGGGACACATCGAGCAATACGAATGCTATAATATGTGGCTCCCCCACGTTGGTTTTCACTTAAAAAATACATACATATGAAAGTTAACATGTGCAAAAATATTGAATGTCGCATCGAGCGTAAATAGATTGGTTTAGCGAGATACCGCAAGTGTTTCTCTCTAAAAACACATTGTACATAGTAGCTATTAGCATGTTATATCGCGAGTATTTCCCTCTCTCAACCTTTCGTCACAATATTAGTCTTGCCTTTCTTGGTCGCAGTTGAATACGTGACCGCCATATTGTGACTTCTTCTTGTGAATGGAAGACCTGCCCTAGGTAGTGTGGTCCTGCTTCTTCTTGTGGTG
Organism: Alopecurus myosuroides; assembly: GCA_028641055.1. Lineage (NCBI taxonomy): Eukaryota > Viridiplantae > Streptophyta > Magnoliopsida > Poales > Poaceae > Alopecurus > Alopecurus myosuroides. The sequence continues at coordinate 135,722,052 of CM054057.1, forward strand.
TATGGTGCATCGTCTTCACCGGGTTCTTCCATCATCGGGTCTCCGACTAAGCCGTCGAAGTCCTTCTCATCGGCGACTCCATCCATTCCGACGAGGGCCCTTTTTCCTCTCCTTACGACAACACGACTAGGCTTTGCCGGGTCGGTTATGAAGAAGCATTGCTCCACGTGCTTAGCCAATACCCAGGGCTCATTTTGCGCGGTGGGGTTCTTGGACTTGGGTTTGTTGGCTTCAGACATCGACATAGTGGTGAAATATTCGTCTTCTTGAAGGGGAACGTAGCATAGAAAACAAAAATTTTCCTACGCAAGAGACACCCGAAAGGCCAAGATCTAATCCAGGAGACGAAGTGCAACGGGCAACAAGAGGGTTAAGGAGAACACATACCCTCGAAGACTCAAAGTGGTACGAGATCAAATCTCGTTGTTGGCGTAGTCGTACTCACACCGATCCCGATAGCGAGAAGATGGCACCGCAATCCGGCGGTGCATCCGTGATCGGTCACACGTACGGTTGATGACGACCTCCGTTCCCTCGTTCCAGCGGGGCGCGGAAGTAGAGGATCCCTCGGAACTCCAGCAGCACGACGACGTGGTGGTGGTGAAGAATCCCACGGTCAGGGCTTCGCCAAGCCGGAGACCATGAAATGGAGCAGCGGGTGGAGGGAAAGGGAAGTGGCCAAGTGTGTGAATGAGGAGGAGCCCTCACCCTCCTTTTATAGGGAGAGGGGAGGCAGCCCAAAGGTGGGGTGCGGCCAGCCATGGTGGTGCCCCCACCTCTTCCCTCTTCATGTGAGTGGAAGCTCCACTCACACCCACTCATGCTCCCATAATTTCCCACTTGGAAAATCCAAAGGTTTTCTTTTAATAAATAAATAAAACCTTTTTATTTCTTTATTTCAGCATTTGTTAATTCTATTAACAAACATTTGCATAAAGCACCTCGAATCATTTGTTAATTCTATTAACAACCATTCGACGAAAAACCCGTTGAACTATTTCAATTTTCCCCGAAACAATTTCGGTGCTGTCCAAAATATTCTTCGATATTCCGTATCCTCTCAAATGCGTCATCGAACCTTAAGTGTGTCACCCTACGGTTCGCGAATAAGATAGACATGATCGAGACTCCTCTCCGATCAATAATCAACAGCGGGATCTGGAGATCCGTGATGACTCCTATATATTCAACGATGACTCTCGTGATCGTGTGAACCAACAACGCCGTGAACTATTCCCTTTGTCTCGCGATATTTTACTTGTCCGAGATTCGATCATTGGTATCAACCATACCTTGTTCAATCTCGTTACCGACAAGTACTCTTTTCTCGTTCCCGTGATATAACATCCTTGTGATCATATCACGTGCTTGCAAGCGGTTTCGATGTGATATCACCGAGAGGGCCCAGAGTATATCTCTCCGTCATTTGGATGGACAAATCCCACTCTTGATCCATGATCCTCAACTAATACTTTCCGAATACTTAACGACACCTTTATAGTCACCCTGTTACGGTGTGACGTTTGATGTCATCAAAGCACTGTTCCGGTATCAGTGATTGACATGATCTCAAGGTCTAAGGAATAAGTTACTTCGTATGTTTGATATAACAATGTAAACTAAATGACTTGATCGCATTGCTATATTCTCTTTGGGTATATGTTCATCACATCATTCTTCTAATGACATGACCCCGTTATTAATAACATCCAATGTTCATGATCAGGAAACCTTGATCATCTATTAATCAACGAGCTAGTTAAAAGAGAGGCTTTACTAGGAACCATTGTTTGTTTATTAAGCACACATGTATCAACGTTTCCGGTTAATACAATTCTAGCATGAGAAATAAACATTCATCATAAACAAGGAATAAGATAATAACCATTTTATTATTGCCTCTCGGGCATATTCCCTTCAGTCTCCCACTTGCACTAGAGTCAATAATCTAGTCTGTAAGCACTTAACACATATGACGTTCCAGTGTTATTACCATGCTTCGCATGTGGTAAACATCATCAAAAAGATCTGAACTGTTCAGGTCCTTATTGTATTTGCATGTTCTTTGCGTCTACACGCATCACTCATTCTCTAATGAGATGGCTTTGTATATATATGGTCAATTGGTGAAAACTTAATTCCTCAGCTTAAACTTATGTCACTAACATTGTGAAAATGTAGCTTCATAGTGTTAGCATTCTTGGAAATTCACCAAGTTCCGGTGATACCTTAATTCCTCAGCTTAAACTGATGTTACTAACATTGTGAAAATGTAGCTTCATAGTTTCAGCATTCTTGGAAATTCACCAAATTCAATAAAGAACTCCTTGACACAAAATACGCTTATAATCAGTTGTTAACACAACGATATGCCTTAGCCTTTGTTGTAGTATCTGTCACAATATTTTAATTTTGAAACTCTTTCAAATCCAGCATGGAACTTTCTTCCATCCTATTGTGCTACCGTTCATCACATATTTTAATTGAGATAAAATTACTTGAATAAATGACAAGACTATTAGTGTAACATATTACAACTAATATTTTGTCATTACTATATAGGAAAACATATCCTTACCATTTCTAAAATGACACAAGGATCTCTCCCACTGTCGTCTAATCATCATATGAATTATCCTGCTATAACATTTTATAGCATAGGACTCATCTAGTTGTGTACATAGCATGGAAACATGACTTAGAAATCTCAATTTCAATGAGGCTCATCATGTGTCAAAACACATGAATCTTGCTCAATTATTTTCCATGTGACAAGAACTCCTTCTTATCAATTTTATATTGACTTACTTCAATATTTCATCTATGTAATTTGGCTTCAATCATATCAGGCGCTTGAATCCATCTTTTATAGACATCGATGCCCAATATCTTCCAAGCCTTTCATCAATATGAAAATCTTAACCGTGTTAATTTAAAATACATATTTTCCTATCAACCATATGTCATCTACATAAAGTATTGGAAATATGTCATAGCGCTCCCACTTAATTTCTTGTAACTTTACAAGCATCTTTATCGTTCATGATGGAATCAAACTCTTTTGATAACTTCATTAAGGTAAAGATTTCAACTTCGTTATGCTCACTTCAACCATTGAAGTGTGCATACCTTTCTAGCAACCCTTTTGAATTTTACAAAACTCTCAGACTGTGTCAAGTACACATCCTTGATAAAACTTCCTTGAGAGGAGAGTTGGTTTTGTTATTCAACTGCCATATCATAATATGTAACCTTTTGCTAGAACTATCCGCAAAGACTAAAGCATCACTACGGAAGATCAAAATCTTGTAGTAGTTAACTCTTTGAACTTCGTCGAAAACAACTTTTCGATAAGTACAATTTTAATAAGATGTAAAATCCATGTCTTTGTCGCTATATAGACCCTTTTGCTATCGCTAGGCATCATGCCTATCGAAAGGACTACCAAGTCACATACTTGATATTCATACAAGGATACTATGGCGGATATAATGACTCATAGTCAATTTTACGAAGTCAGGGCCCATCATTTGCTTCCTTTATAAGGTCCAGGTCCTTTTGTTGTCAAAACAACACTTTACACTTAAACCACAAGTTGTTCTAAGTACAAAGTTTTTGGACTTTTCTGGTACAGTTCGCAAACTCATTTGAAGTATCTACAACATTTGTAGTGTCTTCTACTTAGTCAAAATAGTAAACCCCGGAACAACTTCCAGTGCTGCGCTACTCTTGACATGATAACGAAGATTCTCTAACCTCGTTGAGTTTGTACTGTGCTCCCACTCACTTGTTTCACAAGAACTACTTTCTCGAGAAATCAACCCTTTTTGACAAACAACATTTGTCTTTTGGTTCGGTGATAGGAGAAATACCCAATGTTTTATTGGGATAACCTTATAAACATATATTTATCCTATTTTGGTTGTAAACATTTTACACATGCTATGGATACCAAAACTTAACAAAGTGACAATTCGGGTCACTACCCAAACCATATCTTATATGTTGTCAATTTCAGCGAATCATGATGGTGCTCTTTTCAGTGGAAAAGCGGTTGTCACTAATGTATAAACTACAAAATTATAATGGCATTGTTATTAATCTTACCATGTCAAACAAGGTTTGATTTTGTCTCTTGAATACTCCAATCTAATGTGGGGTATTCGAGAAGTATAAGTTGTAGAACAATTCTGCAACTTCTCAGATGTTTTGCTAAACTTGTAACTCAAACTTTATACTTCATGATCCAATCATAAATACTTGATTATCTTGTTACATTGTTTTTAACTTCATATTAACAACCTTTTGAACCAATTCAAAATGTCAAACTCTGTTCCCTTTAAATAGATATACTCACATATCTACTCAAGTCGTCGACAGAATTTTATGAAGGAAAAAATTAATCCACCATACATGACTACACATAATGGACTATATACATCAATATGTATAATCTCCACTAAATTAGTCGTCCATTCTACTTTGGCCTAAGAATGGAATTCTAGTCATCTTTTGGAAGAGGTCTCACAAGCGTCAATTTATTCAAAACAAAATGACTCCGGAAGTCCATCAATATGGAATTCCTTCATGTTTTCCTTTCCGATATGAACTAAAATGGTGGTGCCACAATTTAAGTGAAACTCTTTTACGTCTTGCAACGTTTAGCATTCAGTCTTATAGATGTTTACTTTACCAACATGATTTATATTAACATATCCATCAATTATGGAATATGATCATAGTTTGAACAATCTCATTTGTTCTCACAAAAGACTAGAACAAAATAATAAATTATTAAGTTCTTTAAATAAATCTTGACTGTTTGGTTCGATACGACAATGAACACAATAACACTTTATTTATGTTCTTGTCATGATCGATTCCACATCTATTACTAGTTCCTTTTAGGCCCTTGTATTTCTTGCATTGCGTTGCTTTGTATGACAACTCACACCAACCAATGTGGTATCAAAATACCCAAAAATACTTTGTTAACTAGTAATACATCTATAACTTGTATATCAAGCATATACTCCTGAGCTGGACTTTCCAGTTATCTTCTTTTTCTGCCATATATCTTTTTGTAATTCTATTTTCAATATTCCCTTTCCTTTATAGAATAATCATTCAACATCAAACAATGCTAGTCTTACTAGCTCATTTTCTTTGGCGTGTTAGTCATATACTATCACCCATTGAGTCATACTTTGAGTTTGATTGTTCTACTAATATCACCATATTAATAGCATTCTTCTAGATTCAACTCTTAGCATTTTCCAAGTAAGGTAAACTATTTTACCCATACTTCTAATCCATCCTATCATAACAATTTTATGATTAAGCTACTATAGCTCGAAGGAAGGAATTTAGAGGATAATTTTTAGCGCCCAACTTCTTGAAATATTCAAACGCCTAGCGTCTTCAATCATTGCATATATTCAGATAATATAAGCAAACATTGTCACGCTAAATTATACTCAGTCATGTTGCCACAAATAAGTTTCTAGATATCAATATATCTTTCACTTGATTGTTTCTGAAAACAATTCTTTTCGGTTCCTAAATCACCTTGATCAACAAAACATTCTTTTGAAGATAAAGTAATACGGAAGCAACCATGACTTTGGATTCTAAGTAGGAATTATTTGCTCTCTAGATTAATCAATCATTAACCACATGGAGCTAGGTAGGAAATACCAAAAATCTACAATAGGACTCAATTTTAAATTTCACTAATACGGTACCAATCTTAAATGGTATTTACCAGATCATAACAGTTATATCTCAATTAACAATCTAAGTGTAAGATAGTTATGAGGATGCCAATGACTACTACAAGTTGTGCAAATTCACTTTGATTTGTTGTTCATGATAAATAAGTTCAAGTTAATTCAAATTAAGCCATGAACTCCCACTCAAAAACAACATCCCTCTTAGTCGTCTTTAGTGATTACACGAACCAAATTCACTACACCAAAACCGATCATCACGTGAGATGATGTAGCTTCAAAGGCGAACATCGACATGTTCATCATATCATCCATATGACTCATGCTTTACCTTTCGGTTACGTGTTCCGAGGCCATGTCTGTACATGCTAGGCTCGCCAAGTAGAACCGTAGTATTGCGTGTGTTTCAAGGCCATGTCTGTACATGCTAGGCTTGAAAACACCCGTTGTATGCGAACGTTGAGTCTATCACACCCGATCATCACGTGGTGTCTCGAAACGACGAACTTTCTTAACGGTGCATACTTAAGGAAGAACACATTATTATCTTGATATTAAGTGAGAGGGATCATCTTATAATGCTAACGTCGCTATCTAAGCAAAACAAGATGCATAAAAGGATTAACATCAAATACATCACATGTAAGGATAACGTGATATGATATGGTCCTCCTTGCACTTGATCTCCATCATGTGCATTATGGTATGATCTCAATCATTCCACCGGCGTGGTACCAAGTACCATGGCACCCCAATCTTGATTGTCCATCAATAAGAAGACAATCATATGGATACCTTCCGGTATATCAATAATTTACAAAATAGATCATCTCATAATCAAATTTGTAATATTGACCATGTCACATCACATGCCCAGCAAAAAACTAGTTAGACGCCTCTAATTTATTTTTGCATATTTTACGTGGCTTAGGGCTTTCGATGATAGAACCGTTCATACCTACGAACATCAACCACAACGTTGATAAACACATTTTTAACAACCCTTCATAGATTAGATCTTAACTATAGTAGGAGAGACAGACACCCGCAAGCCACTTATGCAATACAAGTTGCATGTCAGTTGTGGAACAAGTCTCATGTACGTGGACATGTAAGGTTAGTCCGGGCCGCTTCATCCCACTATGCCACTAAGATCATAAAATAATCAAGGAGGTAATAACATGATCATCAACGCCCACATACACCTATGTGTTCTACCCGTACAAAACATCTACGCATAGATCCGGCTCTGATACCACTGAAGGGGAACGTAGCATAGAAAACAAAAATTTTCCTACGCAAGAGACACCCGAAAGGCCAAGATCTAATCCAGGAGACGAAGTGCAACGGGCAACAAGAGGGTTAAGGAGAACACATACCCTCGAAGACTCAAAGTGGTACGAGATCAAATCTCGTTGTTGGCGTAGTCGTACTCACACCGATCCCGATAGCGAGAAGATGGCACCGCAATCCGGCGGTGCATCCGTGATCGGTCACACGTACGGTTGATGACGACCTCCGTTCCCTCGTTCCAGCGGGGCGCGGAAGTAGAGGATCCCTCGGAACTCCAGCAGCACGACGACGTGGTGGTGGTGAAGAATCCCACGGTCAGGGCTTCGCCAAGCCGGAGACCATGAAATGGAGCAGCGGGTGGAGGGAAAGGGAAGTGGCCAAGTGTGTGAATGAGGAGGAGCCCTCACCCTCCTTTTATAGGGAGAGGGAGGCAGCCCAAAGGTGGGGTGCGGCCAGCCATGGTGGTGCCCCCACCTCTTCCCTCTTCATGTGAGTGGAAGCTCCACTCACACCCACTCATGCTCCCATAATTTCCCACTTGGAAAATCCAAAGGTTTTCTTTTAATAAATAAATAAAACCTTTTTATTTCTTTATTTCAGCATTTGTTAATTCTATTAACAAACATTTGCATAAAGCACCTCGAATCATTTGTTAATTCTATTAACAACCATTCGACGAAAAACCCGTTGAACTATTTCAATTTTCCCCGAAACAATTTCGGTGCTGTCCAAAATATTCTTCGATATTCCGTATCCTCTCAAATGCGTCATCGAACCTTAAGTGTGTCACCCTACGGTTCGCGAATAAGATAGACATGATCGAGACTCCTCTCCGATCAATAATCAACAGCGGGATCTGGAGATCCGTGATGACTCCTATATATTCAACGATGACTCTCGTGATCGTGTGAACCAACAACGCCGTGAACTATTCCCTTTGTCTCGCGATATTTTACTTGTCCGAGATTCGATCATTGGTATCAACCATACCTTGTTCAATCTCGTTACCGACAAGTACTCTTTTCTCGTTCCCGTGATATAACATCCTTGTGATCATATCACGTGCTTGCAAGCGGTTTCGATGTGATATCACCGAGAGGGCCCAGAGTATATCTCTCCGTCATTTGGATGGACAAATCCCACTCTTGATCCATGATCCTCAACTAATACTTTCCGAATACTTAACGACACCTTTATAGTCACCCTGTTACGGTGTGACGTTTGATGTCATCAAAGCACTGTTCCGGTATCAGTGATTGACATGATCTCAAGGTCTAAGGAATAAGTTACTTCGTATGTTTGATATAACAATGTAAACTAAATGACTTGATCGCATTGCTATATTCTCTTTGGGTATATGTTCATCACATCATTCTTCTAATGACATGACCCCGTTATTAATAACATCCAATGTTCATGATCAGGAAACCTTGATCATCTATTAATCAACGAGCTAGTTAAAAGAGAGGCTTTACTAGGAACCATTGTTTGTTTATTAAGCACACATGTATCAACGTTTCCGGTTAATACAATTCTAGCATGAGAAATAAACATTCATCATAAACAAGGAATAAGATAATAACCATTTTATTATTGCCTCTCGGGCATATTCCCTTCACTTCTTTCGTGACGTTTGTAGCCCATCTGACATGGAACATCGGCAGCTTTACCCCAACGTAGTCAAGCTCCCAAATTTCCTCGATCTTTCCGTAGTATCTTCTAACCTCTTCGCCCGTGTAAGATTCCATCGTTATAGACGAGTTTTGATAGTCGCTACTTTTGTCTCTTTCCTCCGTGTAGAATGTGTACCCATTGATGTCGTATGCTTGATAAGTCATCAGATTGGGCGCGGGGCCATATGACAAGGCCAATACAATTTTATCTTTCTCACATGTCATTGGCGGGGGATCGACATCAATCTGCTTCTTGAACCATGTCGCGAAAGAGGAGCTTCAGACACAGCCACGGGGGGAGGTTGTACATCCATACAAACACGGGCCAGGTGCTATGTTTGCTGCTCTGATTGCCAAACGGATTGAGACCGTCGGTGCTCGCACCAAGCCTGATGTTCCTTGGGTCGTTCCCGAATTCCTCATCGAATGCTTCTAATGCTTTCCACTGATGTGCATCCGAAGGGTGTGTTAGCACTGGTTTTTCAACACGTTCTGGATCGCTCAGCACCGCCTTCTTTCTGTCCTCGTGCCAGCGCATGAGCTTTGCTTCCTTGGGGTCCACGAAGTACCGCTGCAGACGGGGAATAAGTGGAAAGTACCACACAACATTCCTAGGAGCTTTCTTCGTCCCCCTCTTGTAACGATCAGCACCGCACACCGGACATTTGATCTGGTCCGCGTGCTCGTTACGGTAAATTATGCAGTGGGGTGGATAGGGGTGGTGGTGGGTGGCTGGCCGCACTTATATTGGGGACAAATATTACCCCAGGCGAATATGTTCTTGGAAGCGCCTGCGCTAAGTGGTGCTACCCCAGGCTACTCTTTGTCCCAGGCGAACAACGTACCTGTGCGCCTGCGCTAAAGGGAGCTACCCCAGTCCACTTTTTACCCCAGGCGCTTCGGTATTTACTCGCCTGTGGTATCTGTTATACCGCAGGCGAACTGGGATGCTATTCGCCTGCGGTAAAGGAAGCGTGCCAGGGTCGGCCGTGGTTGGCCCTGCCACACTTTACCCCAGGCGCTTCCGGTTTCTGTTCGCCTGGGGTAACAGGCCTACCCCAGGCGCACCTAATGGAGCTTCGCCTGCGCTAATTAACCCAGGCGCACAGGTTTTCCTGTTCGCCTGTGGTAGGATATGCTGCTATAAGCAAATCTCTAGTAGTGATAACTACTTTCGAGATGTAGTATGTGTTGACACACGGTATAGAACAAGTGATTATGATAGGCCTCTATTGTTATTCATTGTAGTTAACCACCATAAACAACCCAAAAAAGCGCAGATATTGCAGGCACACTTCGAAGTGATAGTAGGGATACCATCCTGACAGATATCCTTAAAACAGAAATAGAGCTTCCGTACTTCTTTAACAGATATGATAAATTTTTGGAGGAGAAACATGTGTCAACACATACTACATCTCGAAAGCGCGACAGCAACGGCGCGGTCTCCCCCCCCCCCCCCCCGACCGCCCGTCTCTGCTTTAAGTCTGATGCTCCCGCTGCGGCTTCCCGCGTACACGGAAGTTACTATGTTTTCAAGCGGGGGTCGGGATAAAGGGAAAATGCGTGTGGATGCGCAGAGTAAACCTTCGAAGGAAAACTATGGTTTTTCTGTTGTAGACGAAGATCTCAAATTCACCGTGTCAATAAGGTACAACTCGCTTTGTCGAACTTTATATAAATCACCCGGGATGCCTTGTATGCTCTGGACTAACTCGGAAGATCACGAGAGAAAACAAAAATTGTAACATTTTTATATTCAAATTATATACAAATGATAAAATAATTAATAGTTTCAATAGTTAGAATAATTATTTAGTTAAACGAAAAATGGATTTAAATTAGTTTTGCAAATTCTAGCATTTTTCATGTTGGAATTTTTGTCAAATTTGAAAGTATATTGAAGTTGTTAATGCGCAAAATTAACCGTTTTCAAATTTTGGCGCTAAAAAATTTTGGGCGCGCAGGGTGCCACCGAAATTCGAAATTAGTTTTTGGTCCCGGCCCGTGGTACTAACCGGGACCAAAGGGGCTCTAGTCCCGGTTGGTGGCACGGGCCGGGACCAGAGGCCCAGGTGTATAAAAATCGCGGCCCTCTCTCCAGGCCGAACGAACACCCCAGGCCGCGGGAACGAGTGGACATGGCTTGGCGAAGCCCTGCCGGCGGCGGGAACGAGTAGACAGATCTCGCCGGCGGACCGCCGGCGGGGATGGGCTAGGGACACGGTAGACGGGCACACAACTTCTTTACCTAATAATAAAAGCGTTAAGGTTTCTTACCCTATTTTTCGTCCGTCTTTTTCGTCCGTCGTAGTCGTTTGGTACGTCGTCCTTCCCCTAAACGTTTGCCTCTTCGCTCAGCTGTAAAACCGGCCCACGCACGATAACAGTTCGTGTAGGAGTAGTGCTACGATTTCTGATTTTTCAGCCCATAAAAAGACCTACCTCGAGCCCGCAGCAGCCGCACTCCGATCCCTGCCTCGAGCCGGCCGTAACTGCCCTCCAATCCCCTGCATCTATGTCGTCGGAGCTGCCTCCTGGATCCCTGCATCACCCTCGTGAACCGCTAGACCGCAACGCCAATCTCGGACCCTGCAAGCTCCACTCTGGACTGCTACGACCGCCGGCGTAGACTACCGCGGACCGCCGCTCTGGAATTCCACGAGTAACGTCGGGTATGTGATGAGAAGCAGCCGATGAAAAACGATGGCCCGGACCGCCAGCTCGCACTTTTCCGACGAGATGAAACAGTTTAACTGCTCCTCTTCCCAATTCCCGACCACTGTACAGCCTGCGCGGTTCCATATCTAGAAATCCATCCCGCCGCCGCCTCCAACATGGGGATCATAGGCAGCAGCAGAAGTTAGCTCCACCGCAAACCGACACTTACATGCTGCAGGTTTGCTCAAACGGCAGGATCTACCAGGGTGTCGCACACATCGGCCTGGCATGCCAATGACAGTTTATGAGCACGCACGCGTGGGAAGTCTAGGCCTTGAGCCAGCCTTGTTGTGGAAGCACGGCGCGTCAGCGGTTTGAGGTGGCGACGTGCACTGCACGATGCCGACGTGCACGCCGGAAGAGCCTGAGCACGGTGAGCATTACGGAACGAACTCATCGAAGCCGACGACCCACAGCTTGGTCTGCTCCATGTAGATGATGGAGAGCCGCATCACGGTTAATTAGTATCAGTTGAAGAAGGTCTACGATGTGTGTACCTTCTTGGCTCTATTGTCCGGCTTGTCACGCTGGTCCGCCCCCAACACCAGTGTGCACGGCCGGATGCCGCCTGTCTGGTCCGCCCCCAACACCGGTGTGCACGGCCGGATGCCGCCTGTCTGGTCCGACATGACCAGGAAAGACGTGAACACCGACAGTTGGCATGACGGATTGACAGTACCGTGCGCCAGTGCGCCGATGAATTGCACGTACAAACATCCGGATGTAGTGCAAGCTGAAAAGTGTGCAAGTTGGTAACAAAACCGACTAGCAGTTCAAATCCTACTCAGGTAAGGACAGGGAATCCTAATCCCACGTGCTTAGCTACCTGCTTTTGTTCATGTCACCGTGCTGATTACATATAGCTAGCGTCACACCGGATTAGTCGAACGGTATTTGCGCGACCAGAAAGTACTTTGGCGAGTTATATTGGCATAAAAACACTTGGTTAAGTTGCGTCGCCCGTTATCAACTCTGATAAAAAATACAACGAGTCACTGTCTCACCGGGTATGTTATTTATCTCCTTCCCAGGTTTGGTTTGCACACATAATTTCCCAGTTTGGTCAATGCAAATTACTGCTGTTGAGTTAGTAACATACTCCCCCTGTTCTCATATGAGGTGTCGTAAAAGTGGATAAATGTGAGCATATCTAGACATGTTTAAGTGTTATCAATTGTTGTCTATTTTTGCGACACTTAATATAAGACGGAAAGACTATTTTTTACTACAATGGTGAACTAATACTACTCTCTCCGTTTCAAATTAATTTTCTCAAAGTTGGACAAAAGTGGGCGAGGCTAGCGCATACACATCGAAGATGCACACAGAAGCAAAACTCATATATTTATTGTTCTTTATCAAGAAAAAGTTGGATATGCTGGAACCTGGATGCATGTGGTATGGAGGAACGTGGCGGACACCTAATACATCCTTTTGACTTCACCATTATATCTACGAAGGCAAAACAAAAAATCCATCTGGGTAATTACTTCAACAAAAAATGTTGCGCGTACATTTTTATGTCAGAAACTCACCATGCAGGTTAATCATCCAGTGTGATATGTTATGTCACATGCATCTACAATATTGTACCCAAGTCGGACGAAAAACACCATGTATATACATTGCTCTTATAAAGATAATATCAACTTAAAGCTGGAAGAAAAAATGGCTACTGAACTTTAAAAATGAATGTGGAGAAGAAGTAAAACATTATTACTATACAAACAACACATATATTCTTATGTTTATGTCTCACATAATTAAGCTAAGTTACAAGTAGCTACATATGCTTTAGTTCTGATGCACAATCTAATATCCGTCTTCGTTTTAATAGGTAACAGGTTCATACAGTAAAGAAAACTCTCGTGCAGTAAAACAAGTTGAAATACAGTCTTCAATAATAGATGCCAAGGAACAAAGATGGAAAAGAGACAGGGATCAGAATGCTCGGATGACCAATGAAGAAAAACAAGAAAAACTAAATTAAATATTCAACTTCGTTGCAAAAAACAAATACACATGAGAGTGGAAGAAATATGCAAATATGGAGCAACCACGGAAGATCGAAAATGCGCGCAAGAAAGGAAGAAATATTTAAGTATGGAGACACAGCGAAAGAATAGAGCAAATGAAAGCTAAACGTGAATTGAGACCCTACAAAAACCATGCAAAGAAACAACATATATCGCAAAATATGAAAAGTTATGTACATCTACATGGCAATGAATTTACGGTTAACACACATGAAAAAAGTACATATGCACAATCACCCGGCAAAGTATGTGACATTTTCATTCTCTGATGTCACTCAACGTAAGTGATGCGTGCAGAAAATTCCTATTATTTTTAGTATTGATATCGGACAACACCTTGATATCGGACAACACCGAAGGGCATGAGTACCCTTCACATATATTACATCATCACATCGTCTAGACAACTATACAATACTAAACTGACCAAATTATTTAGGACCAAAGATATTCAATTAAATCAACCCGTAGCAACGCACGGGCATCTTGACTAGTATATTAAAAAAAGGCCAGGGGCCTTGCTTACATAGATAGGGGGCGGCGCGGCCACAGGCGGCCGGCCGTTTTCTTGGGGGGGTAGCTTAGTCTAGGGGGGGCGCACCGGCGCCGATCTACTCGTCCTCCTCGTCGGAGGAGATGCACTGGTAGGGGGGTGGCTGCCACAGGTGGGCAGGAGGCTGGGCCGGGGGTGGAGGCATCGGGGGCATCGGAGGCGCGTACGGCGGTGGCGGGGGCGGCACCTCCTGCGGCGGCGGTGGGGGCAGCACCTCCTGCTGCGGCGGTGGGGGCAGCTCCTCCTGCTCCGGCGCCCAAGCGCCGCCGGTCCAGGCCCAGGACATGCCGTACTCCAGGCCTGGGGGGAGCGGCTGCGGCGGCGGCTGGTCCTCGGACGCCTCCCAGTCGGCGTTCATCTGCTGCCACGAGGGGGCAGGATCGGTAGGGGCGGCGGCGGCGGCATGGCGGCGGCGTCGGCGGCGGCGGCGGCCACGACCCGCTCCCACCACTTGAGCTCGTCTTCCCGGAGCGAGCGGTGGGAGGCCTCGCAGGCCTTCTCCATGGCGGCCCGGAGCTCGGGGTCCTCCTCCCCGGAGAAGTCCTCCGGGATGTCCTCGAGGAGCCACAGCTCCCTCTCCCGGCCGGGCGGTGGCGGGGGGTAGTCCACCACGTCCACCTCGTGGGGGGCGGGGATGAAGGAGCGCCGGCGCTGCTCGTGCTCCTGCTCGAGCCAGGCGGCCCAGTAGGGGGAGCTGCGCGCGTACGCGCGCTCCCTGCGGACGGGGGCCGGCAGGAGCGCGCGCCGGCGGTCGATCTCCTCGAGCAGCGCCTCGCCGGTCGGGACCGGCGGCACAGGGATCCGCTGGGGGTTCAGGTCCCAGCCGTCCGGGAGGTGGACGTCAGCATAGAACACCGGCGTGGCGTTGTTCTAGTGCCACTCGGCCTCATCCCCCCGGAACCTCTTTCCCTTGGGCGCGGCGCGGGGCGGCGGGCGTGCCGCCGGAGGTGGCGCGGGGACGCGCGGCGTCCCGCCGAGGCGGACACCTCCAGGGCCGTAGCCGAAGGTCTCCGCCGGCGGGGGTGGGACGCGGCCGGCGCCGCTCGAGGAGCCTTCGTGGTCGTTCCTGGGGCGCTTGCCGGAGCTGCTGCCGAACCAGCAGGACATGGTGGCTATGGTTGCTCTGCCTTGGGCGCGGCCGGGGTGGATGGGTTGTACGGGTGGCGGGGGCCCTTTAAAAAGGACCCGGGGGGGCTGGCATGCCAACCGGCGGCCTGAACGTGGCGGCGGTTGCAGGCGGCCATGAATGCGGGGTGGGAGCCGAGGCGTGGCGGCGGTTGCAGCTGTGGCACGCGCACGTGGGGAAGTGGGGGCGCGGGAAGCCGAGGCGGGGCGGGAAGACGAGGCGACAGTGGCCCTTTGACCGTCATGTGGTCTTAATTTAAGGGACCAGGCGAGCCAGCCAACAGGCCGCTGGCCAGTGGCCCCTTCGAACCGTTGACTGACCATAATAAAAGACGCTGGCCAGTGGGCCCTCCGAACCGTTTACTGACCATAATAAAAGACGCGGGCCAGTCGGCCCTTTTGACAAAAAAATGTGACCAGTGGGCTTAATAAAAGACGTGGGCCTGGACGCGGTTGGGGAAGGGGAGGCCGGCTCGGGATTGGGAGACAGGAGCCCAAAAGACGTGGGCTTGGACGCGAAAATTGACGATTATATATATTTTTGTCAAAAAGTATCCATCCCGGTCCCTTGAACGAACCGGGACGAACTCCCTGGCCCAGATTCGCCACGTGGCCTATCCTTACCATCCCGGGTCCTGGCACAACCGGGACAAATGGGAGGGCCATTTGTCCCGGCCAGCCCATCCCGGTTGCATAACCGGGACAACTGGCCCTTACGACCCGGGACAAAAGGCCCTGTTTCCACTAGTTCTCTGTCTGTAGCTTTGGAACTGGACCTCTGTTAGCACGTGATGTTTCACCGGGCCGCGGCATGATTAGCTCCCTTCGAAGCTAAGTTTCATCATGGACGCGTTCCCGGATTTAACTATTAACGCCACGCCTATGATTGTCTCGAAAGCTTTTCTATGGAAGGATACCCGGCTGTCTGGTTAAAGAACAGAGAAATGCCGGCCGGTGCATGGCTTTGTAATTTACAGGGTGTTGCACATGCGCGTTTTCTTATTCTGTAAGATGAGAATCAGGCTCCAGTAGCGCTGGACTTGTCACGCAGGATGAAGCCTTTCTCCTCGGTACTCGCCCTTTTTTTAGTGTGGTTGGTCAGGAGCATTATGCAGTGGAAGCAGGCATCATTGCATCGTTTTGAAAAATGACCAGCACATTGGAGGCTCTCGTGAATTTGTAGCGGCGATATATGTGTTGGCTTGACAAAGCTCAGGGAAGGCGAGACCACAGTGTAATGTTAGGGGCACCTTCCTAATCTTCACGAGTAGCGAGACAACAACAAAAAATGGCCAGAATTTGACGTTGTGCAATCAATTACGAGCTGTTTATCACATAATCAAGAGTTCAGTCCTTCCAACTGATATAAGTAGTAAAAGTGTAAAAATGAAATAAACTGAAATAAATAAAATGGAAAACATTACCATTCATCGTACTTGTCCTTACACCCAACGAAATACTATAACACCAGGAGGGTGGTGTTTAAACAAAAGACACCAGGAGGTGGGCGGAAACAATTTTCTACAGGGATGTAATTTGATTACGTGGGACCTGATTGCGTAGGAGAAGCCGCCGTTCTTGACGAAGTCCGCGTCCGGGTTCTCGGCGAACACCACGGACGTCGACGGGTCCACGGCCGCCCTCACGGCATCGAGGATGGTGGTGCCCACGGTGGTGCGTCCGGTGTCGCCCTGCCACTCGGTCGTCCACCCGCCGCACTGGTAGCCCAGATTGTCGGCGTGGCTCCCGGTAGAAGTAATAAAATAGGAAAAAACATGAGTGGTAGTTTATCCGTGATGATGCTATTCTAGTGAAATATTCATGTTGGCATACAAATGTTCTTACATATGTTGTTTCTGTGTTTTCAGATGGACTAGGTCTCGCCATTCACCAGCGTAGGCCCCGCGTGCTCCGGTGCACGTCCCCGAGCTTCTCCTTCCTTGCTGCTCCACCGTCTTCGCTTTCGCCCTGTGCGGTTTAGGTGAGCTACATTTCCATCACCTCCAGCTTTCCACCCTTTGCTCTGCCCCGGCCTTCGAGCCGATGACACATTTACATTCATGTCTAGTCGCGTAACCGTAGGCGTCTCCCGTCCGTGAGAGTTGCAAATTTATAAATATGCAGGACTGTCTGTCTCTGCATATTTATAACCGTAGCTCTTCCGGATTGTCCACGTTTTGGACAACTCGGGTATGTGTAGTTCGGTTCGTGTTCCATGTTCTGCTCCTTCCTGAGACGGATTTCGGCAGCACCCCCCGTTGTTCTTCGGATGCACACCCTCTCGGCTTGAAAAGTTCGAGACGTGTATTCTGAGGAACAGCGGGGAGGTGCTGCCGAAATTCCGTCTCGGGTCGGGGTAGAACATGGGACACGAACCGATCTACACATACCCGGGTGGGATTAGGCCCCTACCTATTATACATGTAGGTGAACTGTTGCATGCTGTAAAATATAAAATTTTGTCGTAATTAATCCGATGACATTGTAGAAAAGTATTATAACTTGTTTGTCTCCCAATAAAGCAGAGGATGTCTGGTAATGAGTGGATGTACAATGGCCGTATTTCTGTGACTGAAAGAACAGATGAGTGGGAATGCAAGACCAACATGTTAGTGAAAGAGTTAGCGTGTGGTTCAAAGTCAGTGGTTCGCCCATTATGCCCTTGCTCTAATTGCCGGAGGCGGCATCGTCATGGAAAGGTTGAAATGGCTAAACACCTGTGGTTGCATGGATATATGCAGAACTACATGACGACTATCGACTTTGCTCAGTACGAGCGTGATAGAGGAGAGGTGATGCGACAGCGGATCAATGGCATTGAGTACGATGGGATTAGGAACTTGTTAGATGATTTCCGTGATGCCGACATGCCTGATTCGCCACCTCAAGTGGAGGAACAGCCCGAACCGGAGGACCCGGATGAACCCGAGCCAACAGCGAAGGCCTTTTTTAAAATGATGGGCTCGACTAAGAGGCCGCTATACGAGGGTGCAAAGATTTCTCAACTCGATGCCATCTCTCAAGAACTAGCCGACAAGGCCCGGTACTCCACCACCCGTGCTGGATTTGAAGCTAATCTGAAAACCTATGGTAACATGTTGCCCGAGGGGCATTTTCTGCCTAAAAGCATGCACGTAGCGAAGAAAGTCTTGAAAGAGCTCAACATGGATTATACAAAGATAGATTCTTGTCCAAAAGGCTGCATTCTGTTTTGGAAACAGTTTGCGGATGACAAGTACTATAGCATTTGTAAGGCATCTATGTATCATGAGGTAAAGGGAGCCGATGGTCAGTTGAAGCAGACGAAAGTCGCTATGAAGATTCTTCGGTATCTCCCATTCATTAAAAGTATCCAACGGCTGTATTGGTCCGAGGAGAATGCCAAACAGATGACTTGGCACAAGATGGGGAAGAGATACACTGACGAGCACGGACGGGAAAAGATGGGACATCCATCTGATGGTCAGGCATGGAAGAATTTCGATGCAAAATACCCCGATGAGGCAAAAGAGGCTCGAAATGTCAGGATTGCGATAGCAACAAATGAATTCAATCCATATGGTATGTCGACTGCCTCATACAGCTGTTGGCCCGTGTTTGTTATTCCGCTCAATCTCCCTCCTGGAGTCTTAATGCAAAGGAATACCATATTTCTGTCGCTGATCATCCCAGGGCCAGAATACCCGGGGAAGAATCTGAGTGTCTACATGCAGCCGCTTGTGGATGATTTGAACCAGTCTTGTCACCACGGGACGTTCACATACGACCGGGCATCAAAGAAAAACTTCTTAATGAAAATTTGGTTCCAATATTCCATGCACGACCTTCCAGGGTACGCTCTATTCCGCGGATGGTGTACCCCCGGTAAGTGGCCATGCCCAGTGTGAAGGAACAGATTGGAGTTCCTCTGGTTAAGCGCGGGTAAGAAGTATTCCTCGTTTGACATGCACCGATAGTTCCTCAAAAGAATGCATCGATTTAGAGAAGACAGAAAGAACTTCAAGAAGAACAGAGTTGAGCATGTAGAAAAAAGATACCAACATTCGATGGTGCAGCTGTTGATGCCGAGCTACGTGCTCTCGTTCCCGCTGGGGGAAATGGCCCACGATACGTCGGATATGGTAAAACACACAACTGGACTCACGTGGCAGGCTTGACGCAGCTTGATTATTACAAGGATCTTGAACTTCCCCATAACATCGATGTGATGCACACCGAAAAGAATGTCGGAGAGTCACTCTTTCACACAATCCTGAACATTCCTGAGAAGTCGAAGGATAATGTGAAGGATAGAGTCGATGTCCATAAACTCTGTGATAGAAAGAGATTACATATGCAGGCTCCTGACCGCCGGCGAAAAAATTGGTTTAAACCGCTCGCCGACTACTGCCTTGACAGTATTCAAAAGAAGGAGGTATTCAAGTGGCTCAAATTCATTGTCATGTTTCCTGATGGTTATTGTTCGAATATAAGTAAGGGGTTCAATCTTTTAACGGGAAAATTCAACGGGCTCAAGAGTCACGACTATCATATATGGCTTGAGCGGCTGATGTCGGTGATGGTTCGAGGGTATCTACCCGAGCGTGTCTGGCGAGTGCTCGCGGAGTTGAGCCATTTCTTCCGCACGCTTTGTGCTAAGCAGATATGTCCTGTGATTATTCAGAAGCTGCATGATCTAGTGCCGGAGTTGCTATGCAACTTAGAGATAATATTTCCGCCAGGCTTCTTTACTCCGATGGCACATCTCGTTGTGCATCTTGCGAACGAGGCACTTTTGGGTGGACCGGTGCAGTTTCGTTGGCAGTTTTGTATTGAGAGAGAGTTCAAGTACATTAGAAACAAAACTGAAAATAAAGCTAAGATTGAAGCATGCATAGCTGAGGGAGTATGTCTTTAGGAGATGGCAAACGCCGCGACAACGTACTATCCTGCTGAAGTTCCCACTATGCATAACCAGGCATCTCGGTATAATATCGACGAGCCCAAGCATGACCCCCAGCTCCTCCTCTTCCAATGTCCCGGTGGCAAGTCAGGTGGCCGAGAAAAATATACCTTGACCAAGGAAGAGCAAGATTGCATAATGCTCTATGTGCTTACGAACATGAAGGAAGTGGTCGATTATATCAGGTAAAATGGTGGTACAAATTACTTTCCAACTAGTAACCCTGTTTCGATCTAATACGTATTCTCTTCTTTTAGAGAATTCACGGATGAAATGTGGTCTGGAGCGGAGGAACCATCTATCGGAGAGCTGGACACTCTTCTGAAAGAGGGTGCTCCCGGAGAGAAAAAATTTGTGTCTTGGTTCATGGAAAAAGTAATTTCTAACCTCTCCCTATTACCTTGCAATCTGTGACTTGTCCCTTTCGTTACACCTATCTAATGCACAAAACAATTTGTATCGTATTTGTAGGGAGCTAATCCCAACGTTCAGATGACAGATGAGTTGAGATGTGTTTCCCAATGTTTTACCTGTAGCGTCATGAAATATGAGAAGTATGATGTGAATGGGTATCGCTTCCATACTGAGGATCACCAGAAGAGTCGGCCGAATGCAAAAACGGTAAATACCGGGGTTTTCACCCGAGGCGCCGATTTCGTAGACTACTACGGAAGGTTAGAGAAGGTATACGAGCTGACGTTCAATCGCACCAACGTAGAACTCAAGCTCGTTGTGTTCAAATGCCACTGGGTCAACCCTGTCCATGGATACAAAAGTACCCCTTCCATTGGGTTAGTTGAAGTTAGGCCTTCAACCACCTATAGCAGAGCCGATGTCTTTATTGTGGCTCACCAAGCTAAGCAAGTTTATTATTTGTCTTACCCATGCCAGAAAGAGGCACTCAAGGGTTGGGAGGTCGCGTTCAGGGTATCGCCACATGGTAAACTACCCATGCCGTCCGACGACGATTATAACAACATTGACCCGAAATCGTACCAGGGAATTTTCTATCAAGAGCAAGAGGACTTCGGGGACTTTGACTTACAAATGGGTGATTTTGAGGACCTTGAGAACAATGCAGAAACTCGTGGTGAGTCAGTGGTGGATCTAAAGGACATAGACATGCTCACCAAGCTACATACAGACAATGAAGACGATGATGAGCCACCACCGTTCGAAGATCCTCTAATTTACTACTCACGTGATAGTGATACGGATAGTGAGAACGAGAACCCACCTAATTATGAGAGTGATGATTCTAGGTGATGTCTTTATACTTAGGATTTTATCTTAGTATTTTATGCAAGTTTCACCATTTTATACTTAGTATTTTTTCTTTTGAACATGCCTAGTGATGCTCTACATTTTATGCCAAGTTTCACCATTTTATGCTAAGTGCCTACATTTCACCATTTTATGCTAAGTGCCTACATTTTTACTATGTATATGTGATTTAATTGTTTTCTATTTCTCGATGCAGGTGATTGGACAATATGAGCCAAGGCAAGGAATCGTCGTCGTCCTTGCTCAAGAAGATTACACGGAGTGGTAGATCCTTGATTCGCAATCGGCGCTACCCCGTGGACGACGATGCGGTTGGAGGACGAGGGCGCCGGGCACGAGGTGGAGGTGGAGGTGGAGGTGGAGGACGAGGACGAGGACGAGGTGGAGGCGGCCGGGGAGGTGTAGACTTGGAGCCTCCACCCTCCGCGTCTGGTGACGTGGCTTCCCAGCTGCAGATAGAGTATAGGGAGGAGGGGGAGACAGAGTCCAGACGGGAGGAGGAGGAGGAGTATAGACCGGAGGAGGAGGAGGACGAGGACGAGGAGGTGGAGGTGGAGATGGAGGGGGAGGTAGAGGGAGGAGGAGGGGCACCGAAGAAGCTGCAAGTTCGTGGGGAAGCGGGAGTCCCCGGTGCGGATAAGTAGCCTGCCACGGAGGAGGAGAACACTCTTATTTATCCAAATAAGAAGGAGTAACTTTACTAATTTTGTAAATTTAAATATGTAGTTTCATTTTTGGCATATGTACTAATGTTTGATTATTATGCAGCAATTGGACATATGCTGAAGGGAGCCGCCAGCCTTCGAGCTTGATTGGAGCTCTGATCCGGCTTTATTGGCCGGGCTTTTACACCACGGCTGTGGATGGCGAGCCGAAGTGGGCCACTTCTTGGCTGGACTACGAGGCTGCCGATTGCCCGACCTTCGGGAAGGCTTCTGACACCGTGATCACCAAATTTTGGGTAAGTTATATTTTCTTGAGTTTCGTTCGTAGTTGATGACACCACCGTTCTAACTCGCAATTTTCTTTATGCATGATTGAAGTGCTTTTTCCGGGTGCTTGAGGAGGATAGAGCCGCGGCGGTTCGGGTTCTCCGCACGGCGTGCGTGAGGTTGACCCGCCAGGTGTGCTACAACCAGAAGCACACCGCCATCAGCGCGTTCATGGCCGAGAAGGGCAAAAGGGCCAAGAATCATGAGAATGACGAGAACCCCCCCAAGATGACAGTCGAGGATTTCATTAGGGTAAGTAAACTATCTATGTCATTCTACATTTCAGTTAAGTTGCCATTGCATTGCCTCCTATTTACTTCACTATTGCATTCTCAGGTCATTCCACACTGGGCCGAAAGACACGAGGACGCATGGGCGGCGCTGGCTAGGAGGTGGGCCGGGGAAGACCCCGAATTCGATGCCATGAGCAAGCGGAACAGGAGGAACCGAGGCCACGGGGGCACCCACAGTGGAGGCAGCCTCAGCACCGACCGCTTCAAGAAGAGGATGGTGTGTACATACATGGAAAAGATGGTTTATTTTCTATCATGCATGTTTCTACTTGATACACATAATGTTTACTTTTGCGATGCACGAGAAACAGAGTGGGGTGCCAGCTACTTACTTGGGGGCGTGGCAGAAGATGAGGCAGAAGAAGTCCGTTTCGGACGTCGCCACGTCCTCGGCTCCTGAGTACTACGGCACAGCCGAGGAGTACATGCGGTCTTACTGCTCGGCGTTCCAGATTCTGCACCCGCAGGTCGAGAACCCCATCGAGCACGAGTACGACGAGACGGCGTTGATGCTAGCGGGGAACGGGAGGGAGCACGGCCATCTGAAAGTCCTTGATAAGGTGGCCATGCCTACCGCGAGACTCACTCGTATCAAGGCTACCCTCCCCGTCGACGCCGTCCCTGTCCAGCCTCGTCGACGGCGTGCTGGAGCTGCCTTTGCCTCTGCCGATGTAAGTTGTCC
Organism: Alopecurus myosuroides; assembly: GCA_028641055.1. Lineage (NCBI taxonomy): Eukaryota > Viridiplantae > Streptophyta > Magnoliopsida > Poales > Poaceae > Alopecurus > Alopecurus myosuroides. Next base: position 135,745,375 of record CM054057.1, read on the forward strand.
TCTTATTCTCATCATGTTTTCTGACATTCCCCTCTGCATTGCTAAGTTGTCGATATTAACTTGTTTCCTAAATTGTAGCCGGAGTTCGATGCGGCCTATGCCGCCGCTTATGCGAAGTACAAGGAGGACCTACAGGCGTGGCAGCAGAGGAATGAACTAATGGTAAGTTTTCAATCCATATTTCTGCAAAATATGACAAGTCTAAACCATCTTGGCAACACATGACATCTAAACCATCTTGTAGGCGATGGTGCGGTGGATGACCACCGGAGAGGGAGGAGCGCCTCCTGAAGCGCCAGGGCCGGTCCCGATATTCACATCGAGGGAAGAGTTTGCCCTCACATACTACGCAGAGACCCCGGTATGTGTTCTTTTCCACACGTCGATTACTGATTTACTTTGCCTCTAAAGTGTCTAACTCATGCTCGAACATGTAGGGTACTGGAGCTTCGGAGAACATGGCTTTTGGCCGGGCTTCTCCTAGTGGCTCCCCGGGTTCGCGCCAGACGACACCGATTCACGGCCGTGCTTCGGCCACTCCTGGTACCTCGCTTGGTGGCTCCGGAGCTGGTTCGACGGACGCGACACATGATCGTCCCGTTTTCACGAGGGGAGACTTGGGCTTCACCCCTTCTCCTCCGGACCGTCTGTAGCTAGCTAGGGATGTATCTAGATCGATGTATGGATGTATCTGGATCGATGGACCTATCTGGATCGATGTATGACATTAAACGATGTTTGTATGGATGTTTTGATGGTCAATAATGATAGTACTGTGCTTCTAGATGTTTCTGTTTCATTGAATTATTATTTGTGCCATTTCTGTGGATTTTGGAACCAAAACAGCAAAAAAAAAGTCTGGGGCAGAGGCTATGCCGACGGCAATGCCGTCGGCACAGGACCTGCGATGACCAAATGGTCAGGCTTGTGCCGACGGCATTGCCGTCGGCATAGCCCGTCCCCCAGGAGCGCACCTGCGCACGCCACGTGTCCCCCGTTGTGCCGACGGCATTGCCGTCGGCACCGTTGCCTCCACCAGCCCAACGCGCTGACAACGCGGGGCCCGCTGTCAGACCAAGGTGGGGCCCACCACATCCCTGTGCCGACGGCGTTTGCGTGTGCCGACGGCCAACGTACCTGCGCCGACGAGGCGTGTGCCGACGGCGAGGTGCCGACGGCCACCGTCGGCACAGCCTGTGTCGACGGGATTCTTACCTGTGCCGACGACTTCTGGCCGTCGGCCTATGGACAGATTCCTGTAGTGTCTGGTCGTCCCAGGAAAACCCTGCTGGCATACCAGCGGCGGCCAAGAAAAGCCCCGTTTGGTATATGTGTGTACAGTCTGGGGTTGTGGCGTTTGTGTTTGGTTGTGTGCACTTCTACGGGTAATTACTAGATAAATATGTGAAGTGTATTTCTGCTGTCAAAATAAAAAAAATATGAAGTGCATTTCTAATTTCTTGTTGCGTGCTCCAGACAGAGAATGATTACTAAGGCTTTCTGCAGTTCTCATTGCAGCATATATATTTGAAAGAAAAACATGTATATGCGTATTGAGTAGTGTGGGACAGATCTTACTTGGTCCACGATTTTTTTTTGTTCTAACTGACATATATATGTGTTAGGCTGAATGTAAAGGTGGAGACAACCCTGCTCGTTCCATCAATAAAGATGACTCAACTAAATTCAAGAAAAGTTAAGACAATATCGATTAGCCATGTGAGCAATGCCAAGAAGTATTGCTGTTGAAGGTCCAATATCGGCGTCTCCGAATTCTTCATGTATGCAATATATGCCACGATATGTTGCCACGAAAAATGAGCATCACAATCCCTTTAACATTTGGAGAGGGGGAATGCAAAGAAAATACCTATATAGATTTTTATGGCGACATGACAATCGATCCATTTTCATTTTATCGATTCTTTTTGATAGTTAATTTACTATCATTACCTGCATCACCACGATTGTGAAAGTTAATTATGATGTTTTCTTGTGAAGAAATAGACACTACTTTTAGGTGATGTGTCACCATTTCTTATCTTGTGGTTTAGATTACAAAGGGGTCTTCTTCTACAAAAATCAATGGTGTGATGACATCTCGGCTTGCTTCCTCGATGAAACCCCAGATGGAGAAATACCGTACTTATACGGAAACACGCGGTAACGGTATTAAAAGGGGTAGCAATGTGGAACTAGTTGCTTGGTTGTATTAGGGTAGGCCATAGCAACCCAAGTCACATTGTTAGAACACAACTCTTCGGAAGCTTCACGATGTTTCGTCCGATACGGGAGTTTCACCCTATAAGCGCGTGTAAATTCACGAGAGAGAAGTGGATGCCAGTGAAGCGGCCCACACCACGGAGTGCAATCTTTACCATTAAAAGCACACAACACACCCATACTAACATGGTATGGCTCCCCATAGCTTGTGTTGGGATCCAAACGCTCTATATCCCCCCTCCGGTGAAACCCTACCTCCGTTGGAGAAATACCAGACTTATACGGAAACACGCGGTAATGGTGTCAAAAGGGGTAGAAATGTCAAAATAGTTGCATGCTTGTGTTAGGGTAGGCCATAATAAACAATGTGATTTATTATAAATTGATAAATAAAATTAAATATTATAATTATAAATTTAACAAGCTATTTTGGAAGATAAAATAAAAAAAGTCCTTTACCGTGTGCATGCACACGGCAAAGAAATGACTGTGGGGCCAGAAATGGAGGATTCAATGTCAGTTCTTTTCCGTGTTGCCCTGTGCATGCACACGGTAAGCGTGTGCTCTTTTCGCAACTAGACCGCGTGTTTGTCTTTACCGTGTGCGACACACGGCAAAGAGAATCAATGCCGTGTGCCCGATGGAGTGCACACGACAAAGATTCTAGCACACGGTAAAGATGTGCTCTCCCGTAGTGCATCCGCTTTTCATCGTGATCGATTACGTCGATTTGCTTCATTCTGACACTAGTAGAAAAAAGGCCTACAGTCCCGGTTCGCCAGGCCCATTAATCCCGTCCGGGCAACCGGGACTAGCAATGCGCGACTAAAGGCCCCCGCCTATAGTCCCGCCATTTACGGACCGGGACTAAAGGCCCGTCCACGTGGGCGCCAGGGATCCGTCGCGGCGGAGGCCCTTTAGTCCCGGTTCTTGTCGCCAACCGGGACTGAAAACCTGCGCAGGTTTAGGGTTTTAGGCCCCCTAAACCTGGTTCCTTTTTAATTTGTTTTGTTTTATTTCTTTTATATTTTATTTTGTGTTTTATTTTAATTTTGATGAAGTTTCAGTACACATATATATATATATTTTACGATACTATATACATGCATATATATATATATGAAATTTCAAACAAGGAGAATTCAATAGGAATATATAATATATATTCAATATCGGGTGACCATATATACAACCTCGAATAAGTTTCCATATTACACAATTAAGATGGATGACCATACACAAATTCGAACAATTAATTAGATAGCTTATGCGTATAATAGTCATCGTCGGTGGACGCATGGTACTCTCCTTCCCTATCGATGACATGCCTAAGGAAAAATCCTGCTATTTCCTCTTGAATTGGTCGGAAGCGAGCTTCTGGAGTAAGCGCCCTCCGCAAGTTATTGAGAACCCTCCGCGTGGACTCGTCCTTCTTCCTCTCAGAGATTTCTTTCCGTATGTTCTCACAGACATAGTATCCACATAGACCGGTCCCCGGTGGCTGCTTATCCACTCCTTTGACCACATTTTTAAATTTTAGCTCATTTTTGAATCCACCGACATGTCCAAGTGAGAACTGTCTCCAAACTCTACATTGCAAATAAAATTAAATGAACAAGGGAGTTATTAGCTTAGGAAATGAACAAAAGAGACCGATCGATATAGAGCGCAAATGATTGAAAAATAATTACCTTTGCATCATTTTTCTCAAGTTGATCCAAAGATCTGTATTTGAATTCATAGAGTCAAAGATCAAAACTATGGAGTCCTGAAGATCAATTTTTAGCAGAATCCAGTGGAACCTGCGGACATGTTAGATGCACAGTCATGCATAACTTATCGATTAGACATACCATGCATGGAGTAAACAAAAGAGAATGGGAACATGAGAGAAACACTCACCCAAAAAGGTAAGGAAATAGAATATATCTTTTGGATTCATGCTTTTTAAAAAATTTGTACAAGTCTTTCTCCACTTCTTTGGGGTGACGTTCTAACATAGTTCCATTAATGATTTGTGGGTCAATGAACCCAACATCATGGATGAGTCTTATTTTGCATTCCCAAATCTTCAATCTGCATAATAGCGTACGCAACAATATAATTAGGACAATATATATATATATATATATATATATAGTGTAGGCAATGAAGAACGAGATGACGTAGAAATAAATCACTTACAGAACGTAGCAACTCAGGATAGATTTGTCGAGCTCACGCAGATTGAACAGCTGGAACAATTCACTCATCTCAACTGTTACAGAGTACTTTTTAGTGTGATGCTCCTCTGTATAATCCACATACACAAATTCTTTGTCGGTCCATGTTATGAAATGTTTGTACCAACGTAGCAGAGCTTGCATTAGTGGTGGTAGATCCTTTTCCTTCGCAGGCTCGACGAGAGGCCCTTTCTTCTCATATTGTAATCCTACCTCAGCCACTGGCGCATCGTCTAGGCCTAAAAAGAGACGAAGAGATATACCGGCCTCGGACGCAGTTTGCATGGCAGTAGGTAAAGTCAATCCCATTTCTGCCACAGCATTTATGACCTCGGGATCCTGTTCCGGAGCGGCTTTCACTATGAGCGGGGGGATCGATTTTTTACTCTGCAGCCCGAGCTGGGCAACTTGTTTCCCGCTTCTTTTCATTTTTCCTTTTCCTTTCTCCTCCTCCACTTTTTTTGCTTTCTCTTTCTCCTCCTCCAATATTCCTGCTTGCGCACGAAGTTCATTATCATAGTCTTTAGGCAAATTCTTCTCGGCTTGGGACGGTGTCGACAAAAAACCCGTAGCCCAATATTCTACAATCGGAGGGAATACTTCCTTGGGCTCAGCCTCCTTTTGCGCCTTCAGTCGGCCAATCCATTTGTCAACGTCAGCCTTCACGGCCAATTTTGTTTCAGCATCGCTAAGTTCCCAAGGCCTTGGGGGGAGAGGCTTCAGTGATGGCTCCGGTACCCGTGTGGTCTTAGCTACATAAGGCTCCAGGTTAATAGACCAAGAGCAGGTTCCCTTGCTGTCCGCCTGCCTCTGTTTCTTCGCTGGAGGAGGAATGGAGGGCGACGTCTGCTTAACCTCCGGAGGAGGAATGGGGGGCGACGGCTGCTTTTCCTCCGGAGGAGGAATGGGGGGAGACGGCTGCTTTTCCTCCGGAGGAGGAATGGGGGGAGACGACTGCTTTTCCTTCGGAGGAGGAATCGTGGGCGACGGTTGCTTAACCGCCGGAGGAGGAATCGTGGGCGACGGCATCTTACCCGCCGGAGACGGCGTCGAATGGCGTGAAGGAGGCGTAGGCGAACCAGCACCACCAGCACCACCACCACCAGCACCTGCACCATCGGAGGGGGGTGGACTTGTTAGCCTTGGCATCTCGCGTGGAAACACTATGTACTTCTTTTTCCATAGAATGAACTGACGCTTGACATCTCCAAGTCTTCTCTCCCCTTCGGGTGTAGCTATGTCAATCTCCAGGTCCTCAAACGCTTGGACTATGTCTTCCACCGTGACTCGAGCATAGCCATATGGAATGGGGTTGTTGTGATGGAGTGCTCCAGGTGTATAGGGTAAAGCACTGCCGGTAGCTACCTTCATGGAAATGTTCGCCACGGGATAATGCAGATCACATTCTTTCATCTCCTTTACATCATCCACGGGGTAGTGAGGCTCCGGTGCACGACTCTCGATCATCGGTGCATTAGTACCTGCAGTCGGGGCCTCCGTGGAAGCCACGCTGCTTCTCCGCTGATGCTGGCTTCCGAGATCCGCTGCATGTTCTTCATGGGGCCTGCAGCCGCCGCTTTTTCTTTCTCAAGTATTCCCGCCACGATCTTCTTCAACTCATTGAATTCCGCTGCAAGATTCGACAGTTGATCTGCAGCCCGGTCCGTACCTCTCTTACGGCTTCTGTAACAGTACGGGTCACCCTCCTGGGAAAACCCTACTTTCCACGGCAATCTGCCTTTGCCTCGTACATGTCCTACGTGTTCAGGATTCCCGAGGGCATGGGTCAGTTGGTCTCTCTCTCTGTTGAACGTGATCACTCCCTGTTGAGCTGAGGTCATTGCGTCAACAAGGTCTTTTGTGGGAGCAAACTTTTTCTGCCGGTGAACACACTCCCCTGTCTCCGGGTCTAGCGATCCCCCATGCCCGTACCACCACATTTTGGCTCTTTCGTCCCATCCCTCTGTACCTAGACGGATTCCTCTTGCCCTTAGGCCGTCCTCCATTGCCTGCCACTTAGGCGCCGAAACGCGGTATCCTCCTGGCCCCATAACATGATGGTACTATTTCTTTTCCGCATTAGCCTTATTTTTTGCCGACATTTCCTTGAAATGCTCCGATTTATGTTGCGTCACAAATTCTGTCCAATCATCTCTCAGTTTCTCATGTTGTCCAGTGAAAATCGGAGTCTTGCCCTTGCTGACATATTCACGGAACAATTTTTTCTTGAAGTTCCGGAATGCTTCGGCCATCTTCTGAAGAGCGAACTCTTTGACTATCCTCATCCTCTCACGTCCACCCGGAACGTCCTGACCGAATTCATCTTTTTTGTTGTATTCCGGAGGTAGAATGAAATGTGCAATAAGCTTTCTAAACATAATCTTTTTCGTTCTCTTGTCGACATAAGTGAAACCAAAACGTGCTTTCTTTGGCTCCTTCCATTCCTGGACGGTGATCGGGACGGTATCTCTAACAATGACTCCGCATTGGTTGATAAACTTTGTGGTGTGCTGTAGGGGCTTGCCGATTACACTGACTGATTCGATGGTATATGTTTCTCGATCTTTCATCGACTTGGATTTGCCACGCTTTGACATACTAGATCCGGCCGAGGGCTAAAATAAGAAAGAGAGTCGCGCGCGTTAGTGCATATGTATTCACATTTCAGTAAGTTTGTATCACGAGAGTCCCAATGTATATATATATATATACCTCGCCGGAGGTGGTTGTTCTTTGCAATTGGAGATCGTCGTTTGTCGACGGTTGACCTCCGTCATCAATGTCCATTCCTTCAGCTCCTTGATCATCGACAATGTCCGTTCCTTCACCTGTTTCATCATCGACAATGTCCGTTCCTCCACGTTCTTGATCATCATGGTTCAGATAAGAAGAGACTACATCGTCTTGTTGCTCATCTTCTGGGCCCGGCACATAATGGGTCTGGTTGGCTATCATGCCGTATATAATACCTTCAGCCTCCTGCTCTGTATACGGCAAGGCTCCATTGTCCGCCATATGTCACTCCTGCAGACATGCATATAGTAAAAATTAATTAAGTATATAGGAGACTTAGCAAATATTACACCCTCTTTCTCAAATTGTCCGCCATATGTCACTCCGGTGGAAGAACGATGACCACCGGAGGGGGAAAACCATACTTTAGAGGTGTGTCCAAGATTAGTTTCTCAAATGACTTGGAGAACCCCATAGCTACGTTGCATTTGCTTTTCTGGTCATTTTGGTATATTACACTTAATATTCTGAATTTATTGAATTAAAACTTATTTTCATTATTTTAATGAATTTAACTCAAATTCAAATATGGTCTCATTTTGAACTTTGTCAAACATGGTTGAAAATGATATAAACAGATAGCTTACATTTTTACGAACATTTCGCATATTTTTCCATAATTTTTGGAATTATAAATTAAAAGTTGTTTAATTTTGAAGATTTAATTATTTTCTGTAATTCCATATACAGTGGGCCCCTGGCGTCATGATGACGTCACCCTGGCGTGACACTGTGGCCGGCGGTGTGGCAGTTTGTGCTCTCTGTCTCCGGTGATTCCGGCCACGGGGAAGGGTTCAAGGGTGGCGCGAGGCCCGCGGCGAGGGCGGCGTTGGTTCGTGGTCCCCTCTCGAGAGCGGGAGGGCGGCGCTGGTTCGAGGGCGGCGCGAGCCCCGCGGGGAACCTACCGGAGACGACGACGGGGCGGGGCCGGAGCAGGGCGGAGGCGGTGGAGAGAAGGGCGCGGGCGACGGCGACGGCGACGGCGTGGTACTCTCGCAGGCGACGACGACGGAATCGGGCGCGACGACGACGGAATCGGGCGACGACGATGGAATCGACGAGCAGGGCGACGGCGCGAGGAAGACGAGGGTTTGGACGAAGAAAATTTTGGGGCCGGGAATATATAGGGCCAGCCTTTAGTCCCGGTTGGTGTCACCAACCGGGACTAAAGGTCCCCTGGGGTACCCTCCGCGGGCCTTTAGTCCCGGTTGGTGTCACGAACCGGGACTAAAGGTGAAAATTTTCGCGGCGTTTTCGTTCCCGCGCAGAACGAGCCTTTAGTCACGGTTCGTGACACCAACCGCGATTAAACGTGGTTATTCGAATACTATTCTTTTTTCCAATCTTAAAAATACAAATAATATATCAGAAAATTCAGAAAAATAAAACTAATTCTTTTTCCAATCTTAAAAATACAAACAATATATCAGAAAATTCAGAAAAATAAAACTAATTCTTTTTCCAATCTTAAAAATTCCCATAGATAAAAAAGGCAGTACATAATGGCAAGAGTGGATCTAAACCTAAACGGAGAGCATAGATGCATGATCTGATATCTGCTGCTAGTCATACTCCTGCCTAGGCCTACACATGAGAAAATTCAGAGCCCAGGACTGGGCCTGAGGGTAGCGCAGGCGGGGGATATCGCCGGCCCTGATGTAGTCCATGACGCTCTGTAGAGTCCGGCCGGACCACCATAGCCGACGACCGGCCTCGTGAAAGTTCCTAGGATGCAGGCCGTCCTCCTCATACCTGGCGAGCGCCCTCTCACGCCAATTGATGAAGAAGGCATCCCAAGTATGCTGGTTATCGGGATGCCAACTGGGATCCCTCCGCTGCTCCGGCGTGAGCTCGTGATAGTAGTGGTTCGTGATGGCCGCCCGACGCGCCACACCTTCAGGAAGAGGAGGGACCGGCACTCCTCCGGCGCTCAGCATCCAACCGGCGGGAACACTGTAGCCGGGCGGGCAGGGGTAGTTCGAGGCGGAAAGTGCCTCCGCCTGGATGAATGTTAGAGTGGGTACGGTAGAAGCCATGAGAGAGAGTGGTGAGTTTGTATGTGTTTATGCCAATGGTGTGGCAATGCATATATACATATATATAGCGAGAAGAAAACATCCCTTTAGTCCCGGTTGGGGACACCAACCGGGACTAAATGGGTTAGGGTTTTGTTTGGACCAATCAGATAGAATCACACGGATCGTGTGTTTCTTTAAAGCGCGTGTGAGTCGTTGGATCCGGGGTGTGTTTCTTTCGAGCTGTTGTGAGCCGTTCGATCAGGGCTACGGTGTGTTTCTTTCGAGCTGTTGTGAGCCGTTGGATGAGGTGGTTTCTTAACCGTTGGATCAAAACCCTAGCACAACACTTTGTGAGCCAGAGGACCCTATATATAGCCCACCTTCATACACCGGTCAGTTCATCGAGCAAATACAAAACATCCGGATTCGCCATCATACGGCCTGCCGTGCATTTGGTATGCATATTCCACCCAGTAGCCACGGTGGGGCTGTATGATGGCGATACCGATTGTTTTGTTCTACATCCCCCTTTAAGGTTTGATACATCATATATTCAGTTTATCGAGCAAGTACAAAACATCCGGATTCGCCATCATACGGCCTACCGTGCATTTGGTATGCATATTGCACCGAGTAGCCACGGTAGGGCTGTATGATGGTGATACCGATTGTTTTGTTCTACACCCCCCTCCCCCTTTAACACATCCATCCATGCTATGGGTCAGTGTTCACTTTGAGCTCGGTTAGTAATGTGCAACTATTTGCTTGGTTCTGTTAGGGTGGCGCGTGGCACGGGAGTCGCGACGCGTGGCGCGGGAGTTGTGACGCGTGGCCAGGAGGGCGCGGTATAAACTGTCGCGCCTCGAGCGCGTCTTCTCCTGTACACGCACCGTCGCTCTTCCACCATGCCTCCGAGGAGGAACAGCACCACCGGCTTTCGCGGCATCCGAGCACGGCAGAACGGAATGTTCAGCGCAGATATCCGCTGGGGGGACGACCGCATCCCCTCGGCTCCTTTGCGACGGCGGCGGAGGCCGCCCGCGCCTGGGACGCGGCGGCCTGGCGCCTCAACCGCCCGCGTTCGCTGATGAACTTCAACGACTGCCACACCGTCTGGGAAGCGGAGGCAAGGGCGCCGAAGCCGCAGATCGTCACTGCCGCCGACCACCTCCACCTCCGTCACCGCGCGTTTCAGGGCCTAGTCGACGCCAGGGAAGAACGCGTCGTCCGCGAGTATTACCGGAACAACCCGGGGGAGGAGAGCGCCGACGAGGAGCTCTGGCAGACCCGCGCGGCTGAGCGGGCGGAGCGCCGCCTCGAACGCCACCTCGCGTTAGATGCCGCTCGGGAGGCGAGGACGAGGGCGCTGCAAGAGCTTCGTCGGGCCGACCGCGCCGGCGAAGTCTGGGCCTCCGACGATCCGAGGTGGGGGCCTATCTCGGACATACCATCATGCACCTCCGACGACGACGAGGAGGTCACCGACGAGTTCACCGACGTCGATGATCCGGAGGAGGTCACCGACGAGTTACCCGACGACGACGACGAGGAGTAGTGTTCGTATGTTCTCTCTTTTCAATAAAAGAATTTGTATTCCGCAAGGTTCGTATGTTCGTATGTTTTCTGTTTTTAATAAAAGTTATGAAATCAGATATTTTATCTCACAAACTCGTTTTCTCAAATATTTTGCAAAGGAGTTAGTCTTAAACACATCAGAGATAATATAATTCACATGATCCATTCAAAAAAGTTTGGTACACAATAAATTATTACACATCAATTCTTCCCTTGTGTCCCTGCTTTCTTACGATCTGGCCGTATCCATGGAGCATCCTCATCATTTAACTTAATGCTTGGGTCAGTGTTGACTTTGAAGGGCGGAATTTCACCAAACATATTATAATCTTCTGACATGTCTGTCTTGTCCTCCACTCCCACGATGTTTCTTTTCCCTGAAAGAACAATGTGGCGCTTTGGATCATCACATGATGTACTGATCGTTTTATTATCTTTCCGTTTCCTCGGTTTGCTACTCATGTCCTTCAAATAGAAAACCTGAGCGACATCTTTGGCTAGGACGAATGGTTCGTCAAGGTAACCAAGATTGTCGAAATCCACCATTGTCATTCCGTATTGCTCGTCCACCTTTACCCTACCTCCTGTTAGCTTGAACCATTTGCACCGGAACAAAGGGACCTTAAAGGAGGGTCCATAGTCAAGTTCCCATATCTCCTCTATGTAACCATAATATGTGACCTTTTGCCCAATCTCGGTTGCTGCATCAAAGCGGACACCACTATTCTGGTTGGTGCTCTTTTTATCTTGGGAGATCGTGTAAAATGTATTCCCATTAATCTCGTACCCTTGGAAAGTCGTTATAGTCGAAGATGGTGTCTTGGCCAACATGTACAGCTGATCTCCAACATCATTGTCATTCATTAAATGTTTTCGCAACCAACTGCCGAAAGTCTCCATGTGGGCCTTTCTAATCCATGATTCAGGCTTTCCCGGGTTGTTCGAGCGTAAAATATTCTTGTGTTGCTCGAAGTACGGAGCCACCAAGCTCAAATTTTGCAGAACTGTGTAGTGTGCTTCAGTCATAGAATGACCGTCCATACATATCGTTGATTTCCTTCCGATCGTGCCTCTTCCACTTAGTCTCCCCTCGTGCCGCGATTGAGGAATACCAATCGGCTTAAGGTCAGGAACATAGTCAATACAAAACTCAATTACCTCCTCATTTCCATAGCCCTTTACGATGCTTCCTTCTGACCTAGCACGGTTACGAACATATTTCTGTAATACTCCCATAAACCTCTCGAAGGGGAACATATTGTGTAGAAATACAGGACCGAGAATGGAAATCTCTTCGACTAGGTGGACCAGGAGGTGCGTCATAATATTGAAGAAGGATGGTGGAAACAGCAACTCGAAACTGACAAGACATTGGACCACATCGTTCTGTAACCATGGTAGATCTTCTGGACTGATTACCTTCTGAGAGATTGCATTGAGGAATGCACACAGCTTCACAATGGCTACTCGAACATTTTCCTGTAGGAGGCCCCTCAAAGCAATCGGAAGCAATTGCGTCATAATCACGTGGCAGTCGTGAGACTTCAGGTTTGGAACTTTTTGTCCGCCATGTTTATTATTCCCTTTATATTCGACGAGAAGCCAGACGGGACCTTCATACTACTCAGGCATTCAAAAAAAATGACCTTCTCTTCTTTCGTAAGAGCGTAGCTGGCACGACCTTGAAACCATTCCGGATGCCGGTCATCTGGGTCTTTCAAAAGTTGTTGATCCCGCCGTGCTTCCTTTGTATCCTTTGTCTTCCCATACACGCCAAGAAGCTTAGCAGGTTCACGCAAACATTCTTCGTAACATGCATCACGTCGATTGCAGAGCGGACATCTAGGACTTTCCAATACTGCAGCTCCCAAAATATCGATTTCTTTTTCCACATGGGTACGTGCCCGTCAACTCCCTGCGGAAATGATTGTCCGCCAGGTCGACCCTTTCCAAAGATGACATTCAAATCCTTGACCATATCAAATATCTCAGCTCCAGTATGTTCCGCAGGCTTCGGCCGGTGATCTGCCTTGCCATTGAAATGCTTGCCTTTCTTTCTTACGTTATGATTTCGGGGAAGAAATCGACGATGACCCAGGTACACGTTCTTCCTACAATTATCCAAAAATACACTTTCAGTCTCATGTAAGCAGTGCGTGCATGCTTTGTATCCATTATTTGACTGTCCCGAAAGGTTACTGAGAGCAGGCCAATCGTTGATGGTTACAAAAAGCAACGCTCGTAGGTTAAATTCCTCTTCTTTGTGCTCATCCCCCACAGGTACACCAGGTCTGCCCCACAATTGTAAAAGTTCATCAACTAATGGCCTTAGGTACACATCGATGTCGTTGCCGGGTTGCTTCGGACCTTGGATGAGCACTGGCATCATAATGAACTTCCGCTTCATGCACAACCAAGGAGGAAGGTTGTAGATGCATAGAGTCACGGGCCAGGTGCTATGGCTGGAGCTCTGCTCGCCAAAAGGATTCATGCCATCAGTACTTAGACCAAATCTTATGTTCCTTGCGTCAGCTGCAAAATCTTTGAACTCTCTGTCGATCTTTCTCCATTGCGTTCCATCAGCGGGGTGTCTCAACTCCCCGTCGGACTTACGGTCCTCTTTGTGCCATCGCAACAACTTGGCATGCTCTTTGTTCATGAACAGGCGTTTCAGCCGAGGTATTATAGGAGCATACCACATCACCTTGGCGGGAACCCTCTTCCTGGGTTTCTCGCCCTCAACATCGTCACCAGGGTCATCGCCTCTGATCTTATAACGCAATGCAGTGCATACAGGGCATTCATTCAAATCCTCGTATGCACCACGGTAGAGGACACAGTCGTTAATGCATGCATGTATCTTTAGAATCTCTAAACCTAGAGGGCACACAACCTTCTTTGCTTCGTACGTACTGGCGGGCAACTCGTTATTCTTCGGAAACATATTCTTCAACATTTTCAGCAAATTTTCAAATGATGAGTCAGCTACACCTTCCCGTGCCTTCCATTTCAGCAAATCCAGTGTGCAGCCCAGCTTTTTCAGACTATTGTCGCATCCTGGGTACAGCGACTTCGTGTGATCCTCTAACATGCGATCCAAATTCTCCCTCTCCTTGTCAGTTTCGCAGCGTCTCCGTGCATCAGCAATGGTCCGACCAAGATCATCATCGGGCTCATCATGTGCCTCTTCTTCACCTTCACCAAACCCTTCCCCACCTTCAGCATCATCCTCCATGAAGGTATCACCGAAAGCGTCATGATAGTTGAAATCGATATCATCCTCTTCTTCATCTTCTTCCATTCTAACCCCTCTTTCTCCATGCTTGGTCCAACAATTATAGCTTGGCATGAAACCGTGCCGAAGCAGGTGCATGTGAACGACTCTTGAGGAGGAGTGACCCTTCTCATTCTTACATTCAGCACATGGACAGATAATAAAACCTCGCTGCTTGTTCGCATTTGCCACTACGAGGAAATCTTTCAAACCCGTAGTGAACTCGCCGGAGAGTCGGTTACCGTACATCCATTGCCGATTCATCTGCATTATTATTATATAAAGTATATAATTAACCATCATGCATTTGTTAAACTAACTAGCTGGAAATAATACAAATCATGAAAGGGTTCAAGTTGCTAACCGCGACCGCGGAGGTAAAATAAATGAAAACGCTCAAGTGCGGCTCGGACACTTAATATCATGTGTGTTTCATGCTATCGGGCATTTCATCGAACACCTTGTGTGCATAGTAGGAACCAAAAGAATACCCACCACCCCTTGTGAATGTTGTGAGCAGAAGTGACACCAAATGTGGCTAAGTGCAGCGAGCTGAGTTCTATATATAGGGATGGGCCTTTAGTCCCGGTTCACCTGGACAACCGCGGCTAAAGGCCGTGGGGCCAGACCGATGAACTATTAGCGCCGGTTGGTCTGGCCAACCGGGACTAAAGCCCCTCCCCTCCGACAGCTGTGGACCGAGCGCGCTGGGCCCAGACTATTGGTCGCGGGTCTCGTCCCGAACCGCGACTAAAGACCCCTATGGTCGCGGGCCGATTATTTTGGGGACTAATGGGGGCGTACCGAAGGCCTATTTTCTACCAGTGTGATGCCCTAATATGTATGTGAAACCAATCGAGCGATTTTCCGAATATTTTGAAACCAAAGCAAGGAAGAGAAAGAGAGAGCAGGGGCTTAAGACCTAAATGTTGTGGATAATTTTTTCCAGCCAGGGCGATTACCTATCGTTTTCCAGCCACTTGGGTCAATTTATTTACAGCTGTGTATAATAGGCAACAAAAAGGAACGCAGGTCATGGACCACCTATCGTTCATAAGAATCTTAACCAAGCCCTCAAACCACACCAGGTCTACCACGGATTGCCTAATAACGTTTGAGCAGCTCACGGAGTTGACTACTCCCTCCGATCCATATTAATAGGTGCTAAAGTGGATGTATTTAGACATGTTTTATTGCTAGATACATCCACTTTAGCACCTATTAATATGGATCGGAGGGAGTACCATATTTTTTGCGGGCTTTCCATAAGCCCCGATCAGGATGCCTGTGAGGCCGACGTCGGGGTGAGCACCGACCAATCGCATGTGAAGAAGCGGTGGCATCCATCTTCTTCAAGTGCAAGTACACTTGGGTACTAAACCCGTAAATACGAAGAAAAATAAAATATTGTAGGAATGTTGCCATTTTGACATTTTACTCTCTTTGTTTGCTTAAGTTAATAATCCCTGCATTTACGAGTTGAATTATCAGCACTTCATCGACCCTAGAAGAAGATCGCTGGGTCGAATGCGACGATCAGGCCAACCTAGTGAAGCCTAAGAAATTGGATCCACAAAACAAAATAAGTAAAATGTTTGCTCG
The DNA here is from genome assembly GCA_028641055.1 of Alopecurus myosuroides. Lineage (NCBI taxonomy): Eukaryota > Viridiplantae > Streptophyta > Magnoliopsida > Poales > Poaceae > Alopecurus > Alopecurus myosuroides. The sequence goes on from CM054057.1 coordinate 135,761,082, forward strand.
TCGATCGTGTTAGGGTATAGTACCTCGATGTTCATCTATTTTTCTTGTCATGTCCCGGCGCTCGCCGTTCGTAGTCCACCACGAACTCAGCACCAGTGGAGACTTGCAGCCCCCCTCCCCCCTGTTTCTCCTTAGCCACCTATTCCATACACAAGGAGCACGCACTATGCGTGGGTTATGGGGCCGGACTAAACGAGCACCATCTATGTTCTATTCTTCAGGTATTTAGGAGACGTCGTACCAGTTCTATGATTTGAGTGCACTATTTCATACTTTAACCCTTCCTATTCACATTCTAGATCTAAAGTTTCTATTTCCATTTCCCGTATGATAGTTACATGATGCATTTTTTTCTTCCTAAACCAGCATAATACAATTTTGTATGTACATGCCTTATATTAAATTCAGTGAAATCTTCATATATCAGACTATAAGTCAGAAATTACATGGCCTAGTAGGATGCCATATGAGAAAATATGCATTCAATAATAGTGTTCGTTTGTGTTAGCATAAAGCCAGTAGATGACACAAGGTATACCAGAAGCCAAAACATAAATTCCAAAACTATTCAAATAAACAGTGAAAGGACAAAGTAAATGATCTAAGATTGAGATAGAAACTTGATGATTAAACTAAAATCATGAAGATGTCTACCTTCCTCCCCCTGGTTCAAAAGTGACAACAAGAATGAAGGGGAAGGACCACCTAAGAACAATAAGCATGGGAGGCATTTCAAAAAGTCCCAATAAAATATTAAACCTTAGTTATATAATGAAACACTAATATACGCTTTCCTACATGACCTCATGATCAATGCTACTACATGCTATTTTTCTTCCTCTCATTCACTTGCTTTAACTTCCCTCGTCATTTAGACCTATATGTGCCATTTGTTATGAAAATAGCACAAGCTAACAGCAAAATGAAGGAATATATAAGAACAAGACGCATGGGAGGCATCAGGAAAACAAAAAATATATTGGCCTCCAAATTTAGGGGAACATAAATCTAGGTTTTCCTCCATATTCGCCTGCCCACCGCTCTAAGAAAATCACGTCTTCCTTTTCCCAACTCACACTCATGGTCTCATGTCCGGAGACCTACACTATATATGGAATTTTTAAGATTTCAATATGGAAAATATTGTGAGGTAAAAGAATTAGGAAGGTGTCGCACCCGGACTTCTAAAGGATACTCGCCGTTCCGTTGAACAGTAGTAGATTGGATTACGGGGCTTACCTGCACCCGCGTCCTCTTACGAATAGGCCAACACACGTATGTGTGACAACCAACCCCTATCTGTTCAGCGTCGACGTAAACTATCCCATAGAAATCAGGATACTACCATTGACGTACTTCATACCATACACACATGGTACGTCAACGGCGTTTAACAAAATGATAGCACAACAGATCTCTAAGACACAAAAGATGGAAATAAGTTGCAAATGGCTCTCACTAGAGCAGAGAATAGCAAATACAATCATCCAGAGGACACATGTCCCAACATATCATCATTACATAGCAGCGGAAGCAAACAAAGTGTCTGAGTACAGACAAGAACCAAATAGGCCTAAGAGGCCGGCAATGAAAGGAAAACGGAGCCCATCCACGTAGTCTCGGATCCTGCCCGGGTCCGCTATCTACTCGTCAACATCGTCGTCATACTCCACGTAGTAGCCACCATGGGGATCCTCGGAAACGTAGTCTGCGGAAACCACAGCCCCAAAGGGGTCAGTACAACAACGTACTGGCAAGCAAGACTCACAGTTCACCAAAGTGTACCCGGCAACACCAGGTACAAATGCTTTAGGTTCAACGGAAGAATAGGTGATACAAAAGCACAGCAGCGGGCTGCAGTAACCAACTACAGAGACACGCTACAACTTCTGGCTAACAGAAAGAAGATAAGATAGCGTATCGTAACCAACTATTGTTAACCACCAAACAAACCCATCCAATGTTACCCCCTACTAAGGAAGCAACCCAAGGATAACTCACAGTGTTGATTAGGGTGACATCATTCTTATGGTTGAAGTAATCTATATTACTAGACAAATTATTATAGTTAGGTGTAAGTTGTCTGAGTACTTGTTAGCCAGTACTTTCACCAAGTCGTCACATAACCGCGGACAACACGGCTTCTCGAGAAGATTCATCCCTGCAGGGTGTGCTCTAGTACCCGTACACCCTCGAGCCACCAACTAAAACTCAGGTGGGCTCAACACGACTCGAACCATCTCTACAGCCTGTCCTAGGAGCCACGGAGCTATAAGGTCCCAGCCACGCAGCCGAATACTCAGCGCAAGTGTGCAAAACTCCCGCATAACACAACACCCCGGCAATACAGGCCTCGCCCTATATGTGTGTGTCATCATCATCAGTAACCATGGGAGCGACCCATTCATGCGTATGAGCCAAATGGAACACTCGAACTAAGTGTGGCTCTTCGGACAAACTGCGGATCAAGTCAAAGTCGAGGGGGGTTCCATACCACCACCCGGATGCGGTGAGCACGCTCATCATGGATCAGTAGACAAGACCCTTTTCCTAATTAGGGTCGACACTAGCAGGCCTCAAAACCACGCCGGGCCTCCTGCCGGTGCCTTATCATCAAATTATTATTACCCATAACATTAACAGGTTGTTGTTTAACATCGAGCCCATAGAACATAATAAAAATATGGTAACAGAAAGTAACGGGTAACAGACTCGAGCACAAGCAACCCTAAGCATGCTAGTAAGACACGGGCAACAACCAAAGGGTTATAGGTGTGGAGGTGAGGCAATATCAGGGTTATAGGATAACATGTGATAGGATCGGGACACAAGCAACGAGTCATAGGGCTAGCAGAGTAGACAACGGAAAGTATCGGTATCCAATGTTGAAAGGAACACAATGGTTCATGTGAGTGAATACTTGCCTCCAAACTCAGTAGCCTGGTACTGGGCTAACTCCTCAGAAGGGGTGTCGTAAGCCTCGTCTGTCTCAACGTCGTCGTCTATTCGAGAAGAAGCAAACAAACAATCGAAGAGAGACGAACAATCAATACCATGGCATAGTGCACAAACATGGGATGATGCATGACAATTTCTTATATGCATCAATTTAATGATGAAGGACATAAGAGAAATTTTAAATGGGCCCAATAGCAATTTAAATTGCATTTGGGAAATACCCATATGTAATATTAGTGAATTAAAAGAATTACAAGTAAACATTAGGTTGAAGTGATTACATGCATGAAATGATGCTTTTCTGTTATTAACTCAAGTTCTTTCCATTTTGGTATAGTTTCCATAATTTTTTGGGTGAAGAAAAAATAATAACTAGGAATTAATTCTTATTGTTTTCATTTCTGCCATTTTTGGTAAACAATTTAAAAAGAGGTACTTTCAGTTACAAAAGCATGGGAAATACTTGAAAACATGTGGACAATGTTTCACTGAACATTTTGAGATATTAAACATAATTTTTGGATCATTATTGAATTTATTATGCATTTTTCCATAACCATTTTTATTCTGCCCCTTTTAGTAAACAGAGGGAAACATGCTCAAACTTAATCCAATTGTGACCAAATAAAATACCAATGTGTAGAGTTTGTTAAGAAAAATTTTTAGAGCCCAAGTTTGCTCAAATTGGATGAACAGAACTCAAGTTATGAAATTCCAAAGTTTCAAATTTTAAGTGCATTTTCAGTATTTAATTATTTAGTGCAAAAATTGTTACAGAAACATGTTGCAAACTTGACATTAACAGAAAGGGCTCAAGATTATGAATCCACAGCAATTTGAATCGTTGAATTTGGAGCAATATTTAATTTTATGTTGATTTTACAAATAAGGTTTCAGGTCTGCTTTTCTGAAATTCGAGAGAAAAAAGAAAACACAGAGAAAAAAAAGGTGGCTTTTCTGCCTGGGGGGGGGGGGGGACTCGAACCCTGGACCTGGGGCATGCGCGCAAGGGGGTTAACCAGTGGGCTGGTGCTCGCTTGGTGATAGGTATAGAGTGCGTGGCCTTTTGAGGTGAACATGGAAGCAAAAAACGAATCTGAATCGAAAAGTTCAGAACTGAACTTAACGACGTCGACGGGAACGGCGATGGCATCGCTAGCGGCTGCAGCGCTGCGGTCGCTCGTGCGTGTGCGCCGTGCTGCGGGCGTGAGCGGTGCGTGGCCGCCGTGGAGGAGAGAAAGGAGGAGGGAACGGGGTCTCACCGATGGCCCGCGCGAACGGAGGGAGGAGACGGCGCGCGTGCTGCTGCCGGTCTGGGAAGAACTCGTCGCCGGCGTGCTCGCTGCAGTCCGCCTCCGGCCGTGGCGTCTTCAGCAAAACGGGAGGTGGAACCCTCCTGGTTCCATTCCCGCGAAGAGGGAACCCCGCCGGCGATCACAGCAACCTCGCCAACCTCCAACTTCCGGCCATGGAGGTGCCTTCTCCGGTTCAGTATAAAGTTCAGAGAAAATTCGTGGGAGGAAAGAAAGGGGAGAAAGAAGGGAGGGCGGCGGCGCTGGGAGGAGAAAGGAAGAGGAGGCTAGGGTTTGGGGGTAGATATAGGAGGAAGGGGGAGCAGGTGAGGAGGGGGCAGGTGCGGTGTTCTGTTTATGTACGTGTTGATGTCGACATCGCTGTACGGACGGAGGTTGAAGAAAAGGAAGTTGTGCTGGGTCGTAGGTGGCTGGGCCGGCCCAGTGTGGCTGGCCTGGCTACCTCCCCAGCCCTTTTACAAATTTTATTTCTTTTTTCTTCTGTTTATTTTTTTTTGCTGAAAGGGAAAAGGGAGAAAAAGAGATGGTTTTAGTGGTTAGAAAATTTTAGGGATAATTTGTATTGATTAAGTATTGTAATAGCAACAAGTACACACTTTGGTTTTTCCAAAAAAAATTGAAATTAGTTGCTGTTTGCAATTTGATTGAATTTTGAATGAATTTGAGATTAAATGAATAATTGAAACTTAATCAATGTAAAGTTTTTAATTTCAAGTTTAATGGAACAATTTATTTGTTTGTTTTGTAGTTTTTATTTGAAACATTGTAACATAACAAGTATGAACAAGAATTTGTTTGAAATTTCAAATGGAAAACAATGAAAACAATGCAAACAAAAAGCAATGCTTATGATGCCATGATCAAAACAATAATTTAACAAAAAGAAAACATTCTAGGGGAGATTTTCATACTTGGGATGTTACAGAAGGAGAACCTAAGAAAAGTAAGAATTGTATGCATCAGGAAACACTAAGACATATATCAACCTCTACTTCTATATGCACAGACGGGTAGCTAATGATTTACTCTTTGTTCTCATTCACATTTCTCTTACACAATTTATCCCTCTTTCTAGTTCACCAAGACTATATATCCTAGATTAAGTAACTTCCACTTACAGTATATAGTGTAACTTGGATGACTCTGGAGTGTATATTGTAGTCATCATTGCAATTGAAATATGAAATTAATGATCGCACTCCCACATGTGCATCAGGGACCATAGTGTATAAGTGAACTACAATGGGGGCAAGGAACTTCTACTATCAATATGAGTACATGGAGCAACATTTATTATTAATATTGGTGCATGGGGGGGGGGGGGGGTTAAGGGAGATCTTTTGTTTATGCACATCTCAACATAAAGAAACATATATGTGTCCTTGCCGGTGACTATAATTTACACAAAAAAGGAAAATAAAAATAATTAAGCATAGAGTCGTTCAACTTATTCAATGAGAGACAAGTGTAGGAAGATATAATAGTACATGTGAAGAAAGATCACTAGAACGAACAAAATAAATCCAACAATTTAAGGTTAACACAAGCTAGTCATGGCAGTATTAAATTTGGCAATATATCAATAAAATATCTATAGAAAAAAATTGATTAGATGCATTTGATCCAACAACTCTGGCCTAAACAAAAGTGTAGTATTTAAAATAATTGTACTGAGGCTAGAAATAATAAGATGACTCTAACGCAATATTACGAAATCGGCATTTGGCACTATGGCTAGCCTGGAATTAAAGTATTATTAATGTATTTTTTCCCAATTAATTTGAAGATATTTAAAGTTGGACATCCTACTACAATTAAATTGCTATTCCCACTCACATGGTGCTATATTTCTCCTATATTCCACTATCATATGGACATATTTTCCCTACCCTTTAACATTGGGAATATTGTATTAATTAAAAAAAATGCTTACACTTCTAATCATGATTTGGTGACAGTTGTTGTACATTAATTACCACATGTGGTATGCACTTCTAGAAAACACAAATATGTGTATCATTTTACTAAATGGCTGAAATTGTTTTACAATTTAGCCAATAGGTTATGCATCCTTATGCTAATTGTCTGGGAAGCCGCCAAAATTATTTCAGGAAATATAATAGGTCCCTCAACTGGCTGAAATGGTTCTCTCAACTGGCAGTATTACTTTGTAACATGATTGATATGTTAGGTCCCTATTGGTTTGCTTCTCAAAAAATTTATAATTTTATTGGCCAATACAGAATAGTAGTAAATTAAACACTTATCACAACTAAGATCAAACTAGATTGACTCTATTTATATTTCTTGAAAGCATCCCATCTAATGGTATATTAAATTGCTATTATCTGTCTTAGAAAATAGACGTGGACGACTATTATTTAATATGCAATTGTTCATATGAAAGCATATGAATGATGTTATGATTTTGATTGACATATTTATGGAACATTCACACGTTATTATTGAAATCATCCATTTGAAGAAATAAATGCACTAAGGTAATCCTGGTACTCATATAAAGTACTAGTTTGACAATACCATTGGACAGCCCATTTAACTACAAAAAGGTGCTAATTATTTTTTACTAATGGTTACCCATTTGAGCATGCAATAATGCCCTTGATACTTGTGATCATTTTAGAAAACTGGTGATGACATGCCGGCAATGAAAACATGTCAAGGCTTGTGTTAGATTTTTCGACAGATCTATGTTTTGAATTGTTATGGATTATTTTCTACCCACTCATGATTTTATGACAAACGGGCGATATAGTGCTAGGAGTTTCTTTAAGAAGTAGGTTGCCCTAGTTTCCTAAATTTTGATGTTGTAGGTATGGATAATTGTGTACCTGGTGGGGAGGAACATTACCTCTTTTTGTAAAGTCTTAGTATATGTGGTTTCGAGAACAACATTCGGTAAACACATTTTTACAGATAAAGAGAGGATAAAGGCTTAGGTAGATCCCACATATAAGTCCCAAGGGGTGTAGGAGAGAGAGAAAAATGTTGAAATATATCGTGTTGCCCTCCGTTCCACGGAACCTTATACTTTATAATGGTGCGTGAAATTGAATCAAGGTGGTATGACTAATTTTCTTATAATAAAGTTGGTGATGGCTTCTCCGCTACTCCTTCCAAATTTACTCCTCCAAATTTCCTGAAAAACATTCACTACAATCACATACGATCGTACTTAAAGTCTCTATTTTACCCCTCCCAATCGCGGTGGCCTATTTAAATCCTGAAATCCACCGCACCACACAACACTAAAAGTGCAATACGAGAGGCTTCTCACGAAAAAAGAACAGAAGCACTTCGCGTACGACGTTTAGTGTCCGATACATGTACGACAAAGAAATCATTCGTTCCTTGCGGGCATGCATATGCAATCAGTCGGCCATGGCTTCTCATCGTAAAAAAATTATCGGACGCATAGCACTCTCAACAAAAAAAATGCACAAGAGAACTAGCAGAATTGATCTACATCTCAATGGACTGGTTCCTGTTCTGCCTTGCGCTAGTGTCACACCCCATTATGGTAGCAAGAACTATGCCTGCAGCTAGCAGCGTCGGGGAGGCCTCACTTCCTGCCTCCGCCACAATAGAGATGGGATCCGCGGTGGTAGGAGTGTTGGACAAAAATAACTTACTGGTGAGCTTAGGAGGCATGGGGAACCTTTCGGGCCTCCCGGCTGTGGGCGGCGGCTAGAATGGGGGTTTCAGCACCAAGAGCGCCAACGTCTTCACATGCCACACGTGCGCACTTGGTGGTGTCAGGGACAGTGTTGGGAGTGGGACGTGCCTCGGCGGTGTCATTAGCGCAAGTGGTATTCCGTTCTCGGCAGCATACTGAGCTAGATTCATTGGTGTGTAATCCGACATGGGGTTATAGCCTTACCTGATGTTGCTACACCTTGAGTACAGGACCCTCTATTTTGTTACAAGCAATAATCAAACAACAATGAAGTTAAACAAGATCAAACCAATGGAGACACGAGATTTTAACGTGGAAAACCCTTCCAACAAGGAAGGGAAAAAACTACGGCCGCCAGCCAACAATACTTCACTATTTTGGGTGAGGATGCAAACGCGTCGGGATTTATAATGTGTGTCTTATCCCGTGCAACGGCTTACACGAGTTATATAAAGGCGGTCCTGACCTAACTAGGTCGGTAACGGTGAATCCAGCTCCAACTCGGCCCTAAGACTCCGGCGACGGGCTTCGCTCCGCTCCGTCCGAACTTTCCTTTATCTTTATATGAATTTGGATCACCACAAAATAACACTCTACCTTGAGACAAATGCCTTCATGTAGCATAAATAAAACCTTCACCCTGAAACAAACAAAGAAAACGCCTTCGGCGCCAAATAGCCTCTTGTGCTAAACAGTGATACCAACTAAGATTGAGCAAAGCCCAAACTTAGCAACATGAAACGACTTTGTCATCATATGAACATGATTTTCATGAGTACTAATCTTGCATACCTTCAGCTTACCTTGTGCAACAACATCACGCACATAATGGGTACTTGACATCAATGTGCTTTGTTCTCTCATGAAACATGTGATCCTTAGTAAGGTAAATAGCACTCTGACTGTCAAAAAACAGGTTAATGCAAGTATCATCTCCACAAAGCTCAGTAAACAGACCTTTCAACAAAACCGACTCTTTGCATGCTTCAGAAATAGCCATATACTCGGCCTCAGTAGTAGATTGTGCAACAACACACTGCAAGGTAGCCTTCCAGCTAACAACATATCCACTAACTATAAACATATAACATGTGAGGCACCTCCTCTTACACAAGTCGGCAAAAAAAATCTAAATCCACATAGCCTGCGATTTCCTTGCTAGTCTTGCCAAACTTCAAGCAAGCTTTGGATGTGCCACGAAGGTACCTGAAAATCCATTGAACAACTTTCCAATGTTCTTTACCAGGATTAGCCATGTATCGACTGACCAAACTCATAGAATAAGACAAATCAGGTCGAGAACACACCATGACATATATTAAGGAACCAACAGCACTAGAATAGGGAACTCGTGACATGTACTTAATATCTTTATCAGTAGTAGGACATTGCAATGCTGACAACTTGAAGTTTGAAGCAATAGGAGTACTAACAAACTTTGTAGCATGCATATTAAAACGATGAAGAACTTTCTTAATGTAATTCTCCTGACAAAGAAATAGCAATCTAGATTTTCTGTCTCTTGAAATTTCCATACCTAGAATTTTCTTAGCAGGACGAAGATCCTTCATATAAAAATCACTACTCAATTGTTTCTTCAATATAGTGATTTCTTTCATGCTCTTGGCAGAAATTAACATATCTTCAATAAATAGCAACAGGTATATAGGTGATTCATCAAAAAAATTAATGTACACACAGCTATCTGAAGGGTACGTTGCATAGAAAACAAAAAAAATTCCTACGTGCGATAAACCCGAATGGCCAAGATCTAATCTAGGAGATGAAAGGTAACGGGGAGAAAGAGTCTAAGAATAAGATACCCTTGAAGATTCTAATTGGTACGAGATAAAATCTCGTTGTTGGCGTAGTCGTACTCACGCCGATCCCGAGAGCGAGAAGAAGTGCACCGCAATCCGGCGGTGCCTCCGTAATCGACCACACGGTTAGCTCGATGAAGACCTCTGTTCCCTCGATCCAGCGGAGTAGCGGAGGTAGAGGATCCTCCGGAACTCCAGTAGCACGATGGCGTGGTGGTTGTGAAGAATCCCACGATCAGGGCTTCGCCAAGCCGGAGACCATGGAATGGAGCACCGGGGCGACTGGAAAGGAGGTGGGACAAGTGTGTGAGGAAGAGGATCTCTCACCCTCCTTTTATAGGGGAAGGGGGGCATCCCAAGAGGGGGTGCGGCCAGCCATGGTGTGCGCCCACCTCTCCCCTCTTCATGTGAGTGGAAGCTCCACTCACACCCACTCATGCTCCCTTAATTTCTCACTTAGAAAATCCAAAGGTTTTTCATTAATAAATAAATAAAACATTTTTATTTCTTTATTTATATTTGTTGATTCCATTAAAAACACATTTGCATATAGCACCTCGAATCATTTGTTAATCCTTTTAACAACCATTCGACGAAAAACCCCTTGAACTATTTCAATTTTCCCCGAAACAATTTTGGTGCTGCCCAAAATATTCTTCGGTATTTCGTATCCTCTCAAACGCTTCATCGAACCATAAGTGTCTCACCCTACGGTTCGCGAATAATATAGAAATGATCGAGACTCCTCTCCGATCAATAATCAACGGCGGGATCTGGAGATCCGAGATGACTCCTATATATTCAACGATGACTCTCATGATCGTGTGAACCTTCAACGTTGTAACTATTTTCCTTTGTCACACGATATTTTACTTGTCCGAGATCCGATCATTGGTATTAACCATACCTTGTTCGATCTCGTTACCCGACAAGTACTCTTTTCCCGTTCCAGTGATATGACATCCTGGTGACCTAGTCACGTACTTGCAAGCGGTGTCGATGTGATATCACCGAGAGGGCCCAGAGTATATCTCTCCGTCATTTTGGATGGAGAAATCCCACCCTTGATCCATGAGCTTCAACTAACACTTTCTGAATACCTAACTCCACCTTTATAGTCACCCTGTTACGGTGTGAAGTTTGATGTCATCAAACTACTCTTTCGGTATTAGTGATTAACATGATCTCATGGTCTAAGGAATAATGTTACTCCGAATGTAAGACATGACAACAAAACTAAATGACCTGATCGTATTGTTATACTTAGTTAGGGTCTAAGTTCATGATGCCATTCTCCTAATTACATGACCCTGTTATTAACAACATCCATTCTTTATGATCAGGAAACCTTGATCATCTGTTAATCAACGAGCTAGTTAAAAGAGAGGCTTTACGAGGAACATTTGTTTCTTTATTAATCACACATTGATACGTCATAAATTTATCCCTAATTTCTGATGTTCCATGTTTTTTTCTTATTGTTTGCCACATGTTTTCTATACACATTATATCATTTTTACACATTTTCGGGGACTAACCTATTAACAAGATGCAACAGAGCCAGTTCCCTGTTTTCTGCTGTTTTTAGTTCCAGAAAAGTTGTTCTGGAAATATTCTCAGAATCGGAAAATTCTAAATCCAGAAGTCTTAGAAGTCCCGGGAGCTTCCATAAGTCCCGAAGATCCCCGGAGGGGGGCCACAGGGTGGCCACACCATGGGGTGACGCGGTCCCCCCCGACCGCGCCACCTAGGGGTGTGGGCCTCCTGGCCACCTCCCTGCATCACCATTTCGCCCATACACTAGATTTAAACCAAGAAAATAATGGTAAAGAATATTCCAAGTACTGGTTCCTCCATTTCATTACTCTCACCATTTTATTGTACTGATCGGAACAAATTTTACTCTAAGAGAGACATGGATATAGACGCCACTGGTGTTTTAGAGCACACACCTTGTGTCAATTTTGTAAACAATAAAATGACTGCTAGTGTTAGTGACAGAAAGTTACCCCACAAAAGATGAGTCTAACAAACTATCGATCTGCATTAATTGTTCAAGTTAATTACCCAAGGGAGCCTGAAAAGATGGTGAACGACGTGGATTAATTTATATCCAGAACGATTCAGCACCGAAACCCTCATCAAGTACTTCGTAAGAGCGAGCAGGTCCCTATGAAGTGACAACATGCTCTCCGTCCTCACCGTAGCTGACCCGGAACACGGTGAAGCGGAGTACAAGATTGTACCTATGGCCAGGTGCTCCACTAGGCAGTACTCGCCGCGTTCCTTCATGTACATGCGTTAGACCTTGATGTGGTGGACCTCCGAGTAGAGCTCCTCGATGCTGACTTTCTTCCACTCTTGCCGACGAGGAGCATGGGCAGTCATGACCCGGGAAATGCACAGTTAATCTTTAGTAAAAATGATTAAAAGTAAGACTCTTGGCTTTCGAGCCAAATGTCGGGTGTTATGACCACATCCATGGCATAGTTTGTTAAAATGTGCCCATATTCTACACAAACATGCATCTTGGAAGCACATACAATGTTGATGAACAAAGTTTTCCTTTTCATTGTACGAAAATTCCATTTTCCCTTTTCCGGGTGATAAAAATGGTTTTTTTGTGAAGGACCAACCGCAAATATGTTGACAAACTTCCAAACTACATTTTTTCTAAACTGCTAGATCATGTTATATGTACAAATAACCATTTTTTTGCCTCTAAAAGGTTTGCATCAACCTCTTTCAGAAAACACAATTTTCTGCCGATTCAGTTGGAAACGATTCAGATTTGAACTACAGGCAACCTGTAGTTTGCTCATGATTTTTTTCAAAAAAAAAATTTAGGTACACAATTACCTATTTCACCAAAGATACACCAATAGTTTCTCCGTATGAAAACCCTAGCTACGAAGATTCGTGCCCGCCGTCTTGGCTTCCTTCTGAAACCGGCAAAAGAAAATCCGAACAAATTAAATAGAATCAAAATGATGTATGACCTTCGAGTGGTGTCATTATATATTTCCTACTATCCACAAGAAAAATATAAACTTGGAATACGACAGTTATATTGAAAATGAGTTCATAGAAATGAGTTATTTTCTACGAAGATTCTTGGCTTTCGGGCCAAATGATGGGTGTTATGGTCACATCCATGGCATAGTTTGTTAAAACGTGCCCATATTCTACACAAACATGAATCTTGGAAGAACAGACAATGTTGACGAACAAAATTTTCCTTTTCATTATACGAAAAAATCCATTTCCCATTTTCCGGTTGGCAAAAATGGGGTTTTGGTGAAGGACCACGGTATATGCAGAAATAAAAAATTTGTTCCCCTAAAAATGGTTGCATACACCTCTTTTAAAAAACACAACTTTCTGTCGATTTAGTTGGAAATAGTTCAAATTTGAACTACGCCCCCCTCGTAGTTTTCTCATGATTTTTGGAAAAAATGATTTTGAGGTACACAAGTAACTATTTCATCATAGATACACCAAGAGTTTCTCCGTATGCAACCCCTAGATACGAATATTCTTGTCGGCCGTCTTGGCTTCCTTTTGAAACCGGCAAAGAAAATTCAAACAAATTAAAAAAAATCAAAATGATGTAAGACCTTCGTGTGGTGTCATTATATATGTCCTTCTATCACAAAAAATAATAAACATGGAATACGATAGTTATATTAAAAAGGTGTTCACAGAAATGAGCTATCTTCTACGAAGATTCTTGGCTTTCGCGCCAAATGACGGGTGTTATGGCCACATCCATGGGATATGTTGTTAAAATGTGCTCATATTCTACACAAACATGCATCTTGGAAGGAAGGATAACATTGATAACAAATTTTTCCTTTCCATTGTACGAAAAATCACCATTTTCTGGGTGCAAAAAACATGTTTTTTTTATGAAGTACCAACCATAAATATGTTGCAAAAAATTGAGAACTACAATTTTTGAAAATACAAGAGCATGTTATATTCACAAATAAACAAGTGTTGCCTCAGTTATCTTCAATTTTTCTTTCAAATTGTTGTTTTATTTTTCAACTAAATTTAATGTCTCAATAATAGGGTCAGTTGGAATTTCCGGTTCACATACCTCCTAGATAATAGTTTCTAGGTTAAGTTGGGCGGCATAATTGTCATAAACACTGAATGCAACAAATAGTTTAGAAAAATAATATACCACATCCGAATCATAGACCGGCCAAGGGCCGACGGGGGCGGATATCAAAACCATGGCACTATATATAACAAAACAATCAAATAAGAATTAATATTATACAAATACCTATTTAAATCATACAAATAATAATTTTAAAAAGTTAGCACACTAAACTAAAGACTAAAACTAGCTACCAATAAACTAACATTAAAACCTAGCTAAGACACACCCTTGCACACCCTAGCACACCCACTAGCTAGCTAATTAATTAACACTAAGACGTACCCTAGCACACACACTAGCTAACACACTAACACTATCACCAACCTCACATTGAGATAAACAAACTAATAAACCATACCACATACACACATAGAAAACTAAGGAATTAATTTGAGCTCGAATTGCAAATAAATCAAGATAAGATACCACATTTACACCTAAATTAAAAACCACTAATTGCACTAATCTAGAGTATGAAATGAAAAAAAATGGAATGCGAGATGAGAGGATGAAATTGCTAACCTCTTAGACAAATTGAATATTTGCTCCACCACCGTATCTTGACAAATTTTTGAGAGATAGTGAGGCTAAATGGCAGATGGGGCTTGGGCACGAAGCAGGTATATCCAGAAAACATCTAGTACCGCTTGGTTTCACAACCTGGGACAAAGGACCCCCTTTTGGTCCCAGTTAGAGACACCAACCTGGACTAGAGGTTCTACATCAGGTTGCAGCCTGACACCCCCTTAAGTCCCGGTTGGTGGCTCAAACCGGGATTAAATGTTTGAAACCAACCGGGACTAAGGTTGGACGTGCCCCGTTCGCCCCCTTCCGATTGCAACCGGGTCTAATGCCCAATTAGTCCCAGCCCAAAACACAACCGAGACTAAACGGGGCAGACAAAAGCTCAGTTTTCTACTGGTGGAATCTAGGCAGGGAGACCTAGTTGCAGTTGACAGAAGCAAGGTGATGGGAAAGAAATGTCCATGAGTTGCTGAGGAAAGAGGCAACTGGATATGGGTCTGCCAGATGTATTCGATGTCGCTACGACGGGGTCGTACACGCGACCACAATATGCGCGCGTGGCCGCCACACGGCTCCTTTACACGGCCGCCGCCATTATCGCCACCACACGCGACGAGGAAGGGGCGCCCTCGAAGAGGATTGAGGTGATGCTAGGCGTGGTGGCGGAGAACCGTCTGGGTGAAGGCCGATGCGGTATGGTGTCACAGAGGTGTAGGCGCGGCGCGGCCCTCCTGCGTGGCTAGCTCGTGCAGGAACCCGTAAGCACGGCCGTCCGGTCGTCATGCAGAGGGTCGAGCCGGTGCGCCGCCGACCGTCGCCGCTCCTTCGCCATGCCCCCGGCCTTCTCTACAGCTTCACCCTCTGCGCTTGTCGCCCTCCCCAGAGAGGCGCCTCCCGCTGCCACCGTTGATGTACCCGGCTCCGTCCGCTCGAGCTTCCCGCGCAGGGACAGCTGGCCCGCGGTGGCGGCGGCTCTGCGCCGTATGGAGGACGAGGGGGAGACAAGGGCACGGGGCTGGTATGGAAGACGGGAGGGGACTGTCCTAGATTTTCACGGAGCGACGCGGAGGAGGCGATTTTGCCTCTTGATCTTCTGAACCCACACGCAACAAGGCACACCGGTCATTGGCCCAATCAGCCAGCCAAAAACTGAAAAACAAATTACCGCATTGGGCGGCTGAGGTGAATAGCGGGGTTGCGGTTTTTACTGTTTAGAGCATCCACAGTATTGGCAAAACCAAATTTGCCACATAGATTTATTTGGCATCAGAGCTAAACTTGCTATGTTATCTACAATGTGTCATAGCCAATGTCAAATACCAAATTCCCCTATTATGGGGTCTACCATGTATAAAGTAAGAATAAAATATTTTGGGCTGCACACACTCTCTCTAGTCTCACCCCTCCATCCTAATATTTTATTCACTTAAAAGAATTTGGCATTGGATCTTCTATTTGCTCCTACGCCAAATTATTTAGCTTTGGCACCGAGATTTGGCACCTCTACAATGTAGAGAACCGATGTCAAAAGCCAAATAAGATATTTGGCACCCAAATTTGGCACACACGGTGGATGCCCTTAGGTCGATCCAACGTAGGCTGTTGATCCTGGCGTAATGCTGGCCTGGTTGGCCGAGTAGGCTAGCGCCTTTTAAGGTTTAGAATTGTCCCATGTTCCCTGATAGTATTAATACAGCAACATCAGTTCAGCTCCCCACGGTGCACTGGTCTCGTTACACCCTGCACCTACCATGTTCGTTCTCTCCTCCACCTCACTGGCAGGCTACCGTCGCATATTTAAACCCTACAACACAGCAGCAACCCTTAATGTCATGCCAACAAAACTCAACGCTAGAAACTAGCCAGGTGGTAGAGCTCTGCCTCGCACTTCCCGCGCATGCCCTAAGCCGCAACCAGGACCATGCCTGCTGCAGCTGTTGGCGCCGCCGAGGCCTTGCTTCTGATCGTCGCACAAAAAACCCTGCTGGCGTACCAGCGGCGGCAAAAAAGAATCTAATAGTGTGCATAGGAGGCATGGGGAAGCTGCCAAGCCTTGTGATCATAGGCGGCAGCCACAGCGGGGGTTTCGGCAACCACCGCGCCGGCGTATTTAGCAGCCACAACTGACTGGTCAGCCGCTACTGTACCCTTGTTCATAGTTTCAGGATGACCACCGGCGTCAGCGGTGCCACAGGCGCGTATCGTTCAGCTGGCTTGGTGGCGGATACAACGGCGTCACCCCATAAAGTGCGGTTCTAGCAGCTTGTGCCGCTTGCACGGACTATCCGGTCAAACACTACTGGAAAATCCAATGCCGCCGAGTATCCTAATTTTCGCCGAGTGCAAGTTCACGGGATACTCGGCGGACACGACGGAAAGCCGAGAAGACCAAGGTCACACTCGGCGTATACAAAACACTCGGCGTATACACCGTTTGCCGAGTAGCCACTTCCTGTCACACTCGGCAACTAAAGAACACTCGGCACTAACTACCTTTGCCGTGTGTGCCATGCTTTCAGCACTCGGCAAAGACTAAACTGTCGGCTTACAACCTCAAGGACACTCGGCAAAGAACACGCTCGGCAAAGAGGCAAGACACGTGGCATTTTCGAGTCTGTAGAACAGTGGTTTCTACTTTGCCGAGTGTCCCTGGGACGGGGACTCGGCAACGATTTCTTTTTTTTTTTGGACCAAATGTTTGCCGAGTGTTTTCCGCACAGGACTCGGCATACATGTTGTCAAAAATCCTTTTGGTTCCGCGCGGTTTCTTCCCGCCCATATTTTGAATCTTTGCCGAGTATCCCAAGGTGGTACTCGGCATATGTACGTTAGTCCATAGTTTCCATTTCTTCCCGCCCCGCGTTTGAAACTTTGCCGAGTGCCCCGTGATGTGACACTCGGCATATAGACCAGCAGACCAAATACTTTACTTCTTCCCGCCCGTGTTTGAGACTTTGCCGAGTGCCCCGTGACATGACACTCGGCAAAGAAGTGAAAGAAGCACACAATCCGTGTGCCTATCTTTAATCCACCGGCTCACAAGCACTTGAAAGATCCAACGGCTCGGAACAGCTCGAAGAAAACACACGATCCGTGTGCTTCTTCCCTCCATTTCTCACTATATAAACACACATGCATCTAGCTTGGTTAGCACATATCTACAACCCAGCACTCTTCCATTTCTTCGCGCCAACTCTTCCATGTATTTCACCGTACCCACTATAACCTACTCGCAGGCGGAGGAGCTCTGCGCCTCGAACTACCCCTGCCCTCCCGGGTACGGCGTCCCCGCCGGGTGGATGCTGAGCGCCGGAGGCGTGCCGGTCCCTCCTGTCCCTCGAGGTGTGGCGCGCCGGGCGGCCATCACGAACCACTACTACTTCGAGCTGACACCGGAGCAGCGGATGTATCCCCAATGGGATCCCAACTACCGCGCAGGTTGGGACGCCTTCTTCTTCAATTGGCGTGAGAGGGCGCTCGCCAGTTACGAGGAGGACGGCTCGCCTCCTTCGAACTTAAAACGAGGCTGGTCGTCGGCTGTGGTGGCGCGTCCGGACTCTCCAGGGCGTCATGAACTGCATAAGGAACGGCGATAACCCCCGCCAGCGCTACCCGCAGTCCAGGCGTGCTCCCCTATCGACATTTCAGCCCCCATCCGACGACAGCGACGACGGCGGCGGCGACTTTGACGACTACGAGTACATGTATTATACGCCTAGGCAGGAGTATGACTAGACCTGAGCCACAAGATGGCTGGGACAAATGGTTTGTCCATGTATCCTAGAATGTTTAGATCCACTGTCGTGTATCCCGCTTCCTTGGAATTTCAATCTAGTCGTAAAATTAAAAAATAATCGTATTGGTGTGTGTTCAAGTGTCATGTTAGTCCCAAGGAACACCCTTGAAACATGGCATGGCAAAGCATTGGTTTAGGTGGGATACCGACGCTCCGGATCCCCTCTCCGGAGATACCGTAGCCCCGGTGTAGAAAAAGACGGAACCGGCGTCCAGCCCCCTCTGCGTGAGCCGGAAGTGGGTAGCAAAGTGGAACTAGTTGCTTGGTTGTGTCATGTTAGGCCCAAGGAACACCCTTGACAATGGTAGGGCCCACCTCTTTGCAAGATTTCCCCCGTTACGTCAGATCCGGGATCTTCGGGGTGTGAGCAGTCCTGGAACCCGCGAGAGAGAATCCGACGTCGGTGAGGCCCCAACACAGAGAGTGATGGTATATTTGGCACCCAACACCCATGATACACTATAACACACATGGCATGACAAAACATTGGTTTAGGTGGGATGCCGACGCTCCGGATCCCCTCTCCAGAGATACCCTAGCCCTGGTGTAGAAAAAGACGGAACTGGCGTCTAGCCACCTCTGCGTGATCCGGAAGTGGGTAGCAAAGTGGAACTAGTTGCTTGGTTGTGTCATGTTAGGCCCAAGTAACACCCTTGACAATGGTAGGGCCCACCTACTTGCAAGATCCCCCCCGTTACGTCAGATCCGGGAGTTTCGGGGTGTGAGCAGTCCTGTTACCCGGGAGAGGGAATCCGACGTCGGTGAGGCCCCAACACAGAGAGTGATGGTATCTTTGGCACCCAACACCCATGATAAACTCTAACACACATGGCATGGCAAAACATTGGTTGAGGTGGGATCCCGACGCTCCGGATCCCCTCTCCGGAGATACCCTAGCCCCGGTGTAGAAAAAGACGGAACCGGCGTCCAGCCCCCACTGCGTGAGCCGGAAGTGGGTAGCAAAGTGGAACTAGTTGCTTGGTTGTGTCATGTTAGGCCCAAGGAACACCATTGACAATGGTAGGGCCCACCTATTTGCAAGATCCCCCCCGTTACGTCAAATCCGGGAGTTTCGGGGTGTGAGCAGTCCTGGAACCCGGGAGAGGGAATCCGACGCCGGTGAGGCCCCAACAACAGAGAGTGATGGTATCTTTGGAACCCAACACCCATGATACACTCTAACACACATGGCATGGCAAAAAATTGGTTTAGGTGGGATCCCGACGCTCCGGATCCCCTCTCCGGAGATACCCTAGCCCCGGTGTAGAAAAAGACGGAACCGGCGTCCAGCCCCCTCTGCGTGAGCTGGAAGTGGGTAGCAAAGTGGAACTAGTTGCTTGGTTGTGTCATGTTAGGCCCAAGGAACACCCTTGACAATGGTAGGGCCCACCTCCTTGCAAGATTCCCCCCGTTACGTCAGATCCGGGAGCTTCGGGGTGTGAGCAGTCCTGGAACCCGCGAGAGAGAATCCGACGTCGGTGAGGCCCAAACACAGAGAGTGATGGTATCTTTGGCACCCAACACCCATGATACACTCTAACACACATGGCATGGAAAAACATTGGTTTAGGTGGGATCCCGACGCTCCGGATCCCCTCTGCGTGAGATACCGTAGCCCCGGTGTAGAAAAAGACGGAACCGGCGTCTAGCCCCCTCTGCGTGAGCCGGAAGTGGGTAGCAGAGTGGAACTATTTGCTTGGTTGTGTCTTGTTAGGCCCAAGGAACACCCTTGACAATGTTAGGACCCACCTACTTGCAAGATTCCCCCCATTACGTCAGATCCGGGAGCTTCGGGGTGTGAGCAGTCCTGGAACCCGCGAGAGAGAATCCGACGTCGGTGAGGCCCAAACACAGAGAGTGATGGTATCTTTGGAACCCAAGACACATGAGACACTCTAACACACATGGCATGGCAAACCATTGGTTTAGGTGGGATTCCGACGCTCCGGATCCTCTCTCCGTAGATACCCTAGCCCTGGTGTAGAAAAAGACGGAACCGGCGTCTAGCTCCCTCTGCGTGAGCCGGAAATGGGTAGCAAAGTGGAACTAGTTGCTTGGTTGTGTCATGTTAGGCCAAAGGAACACCCTTGACAATGGTAGGGCCCACCTACTTTCAAGATACCCCCCGTTACGTCAGATCCGGGAGTTTCAGGGTGTGAGGAGTCCTGGAACCAGGGAGAGGGAATCCGACGCCGGTGAGGCCCCAACACAAAGAGTGATGGTATCTTTGGCACCCAACACCCATGATACACTCTAACACACATGGCATGGAAAAGCATTGGTTTAGGTGGGATCCCGACGCTCCGGATCCCCTCTCCGGAGATACCCTAGCCCCGGTGTAGAAAAAGACGGAACCGGCGTCCAGCCCCCTCTGCGTGAGCCGGAAGTGGGTAGAAAAGTGGAACTAGTTGCTTGGTTGTGTCATGCTAGGCCCAAGGAACACCCTTGACAATAGTAGGGCCCACCTCCTTGCAAGATTCCCCACGTTACGTCAGATCCGGGAGCTTCGGGGCGTGAGCAGTCCTGAAACCCGCGAGAGAGAATCCGACGTCGGTGAGGCCCCAACACAGAGAGTGATGGTATATTTGGAACCCAACACCCATGATACACTCTAACACACATGGCATGGCGAAACATTGGTTTAGGTGGGATCCCGACGCTCCGGATCACCTCTCCGGAGATACCCTAGCCCCGGTGTAGAAAAAGACGGAACCGGCGTCTAGCCCACTCCGCGTGAGCCGGAAGTGGGTAGCAAAGTGGAACTAGTTTCTTGGTTGTGTCATGTTAGGCCCAAGGAACACCCTTGACAATGGTAGGGCCCACTTCCTTGCAAGATCCCCCCGTTACGTCAGATCCGGGAGTTTCGGGGTTTGAGCAGTCCTGGAACCCGCGAGAGAGAATCCGACGTCGGTGAGGCCCCAACACAGAGAGTGATGGTATATTTGGAACCCAACACCCATGATACACTCTAACACACATGGCATGGCAAAACATTGGTTTAGGTGGGATTCCGACGCTCCGGATCCCCTCTCCGGAGATACCCTAGCCCCGGTGTAGAAAAAGACGGAACCGGCGTCTAGCCCACTCTGCGTGAGCCGGAAGTGGGTAGCAAAGTGGAACTAGTTGCTTGGTTGTGTCATGTTAGGCCCAAGGAACACCCTTGACAATGGTAGGTCCCACTTCCTTGCAAGATCCCCCCCGTTACGTCAGATCCGGGAGTTTCGGGGTGTGAGCAGTCCTGGAACCCGCAAGAGAGAATCCGACGTCGGTGAGGCCCCAACACAGAGAGTGATGGTATCTTTGGAACCCAACACCCATGATACACTCTAACACACATGGCATGGAAAAACATTGGTTTAGGTGTGATCCCTACGCTCCGGATCCCCTCTCCGGTGATACCCTAGCCCCGGTGTAGAAAAAGACGGGTTCCAATTATGTAACAGGTGGGTTAAGCAGGATTTTAAGCATTAATGGGTTATGAACCATTTGTGTTCCAATTATGTAACCGTGAATGTATAATTAGCATTATGTCTCAACTATTTTGTGTGGCACTTCTAGACTAATCACAAGGTTGTAATAATTTTTTTAATTTCTCTCTTGTTATGTATTAGTTTGATTTCAACTATTAATTGCCTTTCAACTATCATTACCATTTTTTATTCCAGTCTTCTTATGCTTGGTATATATCATTAGTATTTTATTTACAACTATTACTTGTCTTTCAACTATTAATTGCCTTGTAAATATTAGTTTCCTCTCAACTATTAATTGCCTTTCAACTATCATTAGCATTTTTTATTCTAGTTTTCTTATGCTTGATATCATTAGTATTTTTATTTACAACATTAATTGCATTTGGACTATTACTTGACATTTTTTATCACTTTGTACTAATCGGGACCCCTCATTTTCATAACAGGTTAGTGCAACATGGCCCCGAAAGCCAAGCCAAAAGGGGTGAAGCGGACCGCGAGCAAAGTTGCACAGGTGGAAGCTCTGTACGCTAGAAGAGAGGATGGCAGCCGAGTGAAGATAGGGAGAATCCGGCGCAAGCAGCATGTGGACGCGCCCTCGTCTTCCAGAGCACGTTCCATAGGCCGGGGAGGTGCTACGCGGTTCGTGACTCGCTCACGTAGTCCCTTGCCCCACATTTCTTCTTCTTCTGAGGAGGAGGAGGAGCAGCAGGAGGAGGAGGAGGAGGAGGAGGAGGAGCAGCAGCAGGAGGAGGAGGACGTGGAGCAGCAGCAGCAGCAGCAGCAGCAGGACTCCGAGGACGACTACAGATACTCTTCACCATCGGAGTCAGAGGATGGTGGTGAGGAGGATGTCGAGGTGTCGGATCCGGAGGACGAGCCCGAGGACTTGTTTGCCCACCCTCTCCCTGACTTAGGGAAAGTGGCACCCCCCGGCCAAAAAGTTTGGCTCCGAGGGACATCTAGGCTCCCTAAGCCTCCATACCCCTTCAAGGACATAGTTGTCACCGTCGACGGAGATAAGTAAGTGGACATTGTTCTAATTACAATTTACTTTGTTTATGCCTCATTTATGTCATCGAAATCTCACCGACTCTTCTACTTGTTTGTGCAGGTCGTTGGAGTGGCTTGGGGACGTTCCACCACCACGGACCATGAGCGGCATCTTGGGGCTTGTTTGCAAGAATTATTACCCTGGCTTGGTCACGTTGGAGAACGGCAATCTGGAGCCAGCTTGGTCCTGGAAGGACTATGAGAGGGTCCCGGACATGGAGGACAAGCATGGACTGGTGTATGGCCACTTGGGCCTCCGAGTGGTCGCCGATTTCTGGGTATGTATTTGTCTTCACCGCTGATATGTGTATTTCTCTTTAAATATCGTTCTAATGTCTTTATCGTATGCTCAATGGTTGTAGGACTACTTCACCTACGCCCCGTATATGGAGGACAAGGCCAGGGTGGTGCTCATTAGAATGGCCAAGAAGCTCATCCGCGACATGCTATACGAGGCACGTGTGCTCTGCGTGGTGAAGTTCTACGCGAAGCACAAGAACACCAAGCTGACGAAGACGGATGCACGACAGATACACCTGTCAGCGGTGCAATACTTAGCGGTAATGGCATCATTTTCATTTTAATCCATACATTGCTGCGGCGAAGAACTACTCATATGGATTGTTTTTGTTAACAGGTGGTTCCTCAGTGGCTGGCCAACAAGATGCCTTGCTTCAAGAAGATCGTCAAGAAGTGGACGAGCGACGCGTACAAGAACCAGCACGCCGAGTGCCGGGAGCGGCGCCTTATGCTTGGTGATGGACACCGTCAAGGCGGCCTCACCCTCACCGGCCGCGTCCAGAGAGAGGTAAGGAATTGTTTTGCTAATAATTCCATACGCCGCTTCATTCTTAAGATGATAGTTTGAGCTGATCATTTTTCTTTGAATTGTAGAAAGCAAAGAAGGGCAGGGTCATCACTCGCATGGTGGCATTCTGTGAGACCCGGAGGCCCAAGGTCCTGAAGCAGGATGTACCGGTTGAGAAGCAATGGATCAACCCCCAAACCGGCGAGAAGTGGGACAAGTACACCGAGAAGTTGAAGGAGGTGCACGGCCCGACGCCGACCCACTGGCGACCCCCTATGACCCTAGGGTCGCTCTGTTGGCGGGAGAGGGTCGGAAGAACGGCCGGTTTGCCTTTGCTGATGGCGCCTTCGACACATCAGGTACTCCACCGCTCTCGCAGATCCGTGCCAGCCAGACGAGCTCATCGCCGTCTATTGAGCGCCGCCCACGACCAGGAGTGACTGCCGTCGCCACACTTCAGGTATGAACACAAACAATTTCCTTGGTCAGTCTTATCTTCGCTTTCTATACATGCTTGCATTGCACATTTAATGACATTTTCACATACCGTAGGCTGAACTTGAACAAAGCAAAAGAGAGGCGGCGGAGTCAAAAGAGAAGATGCAGATGATGGAAAACCAGTTGTCTTCCCAGCAGGCAGTCATGGCGGCGATGCTCGAGGTACTGGTTTTCACACATAAGACAGATTTCCATTCCATTCTATTCATCGATTTACGCATGTTAACTCACGGATCGATCACTTGGTCATTGCAGAGGATGCGAGCTATCCCAGCGGATCCGTCTGCTCCTCCTCTACCTGATCTCCCTCCACTCAACTTCAACATTGTAAGTTGGCCTGAACTTGCTCAATGAAACACTATTTAGCTTCCTCGACTAATGCGGTTGTTCATAGGGAGGGAATGCATCGCAGGGATCCCACATGGAGCAAGGAGGGGGCACCGGAGATGCCGAGACGTCGACCTCCAAGACGCCGCAGTGATGCTAGGTTAGTACCATTTTTCTTATTTCTTTTGCTTCTCATGCTTCTTTATTTGTTTTGCTTCTCATGCTCACTTACATTGTTCAAACCTAATCATTTTGCTTGTTCACTTGTAGGTTTGCATTAAGGAAACACGATGCATCAAAAGGACATCTTCTATGAACCTTTGGTACACGGTAAGCTATGCTTGATTCAACAGGTGTTTTCTTGTTCTCGAAAGAAACAATGTCATGACCCCAATCTCACTCTTCTATAGGAATGTGCAATGACCTACATATCACCTAGAAGGCGGATTTCCTTCGAGAAAAAGAAGATGTTGCTCTCGAGATTGCTCAAGAAGACGCGGCTCTCAATTTGAATAAGCTTCCTCGAGAAGCTCTCGATTTGAACAAGCTTGCTCAAGAAGATAATGCTTTCGAGATTTCTCAAGAAGATGCTGCTCTCAAGATTGCTCAAGAAGTTGCAGCTCTCGATTTGAATGAGCTTCCTCGAGAAGCTATCTATTTGAACGAGCTAGCTCAAGAAGATGCTCCTTTCGAGATTGCTCAAGAAGATGCTGATTTGGATGGTCAAGAGGAAGTTGGTATCGGTATGGATGGTCAAGAGGAAGTTGGTATCGGTTTGGATGCTCAAGAGGAAGTTGCCATTGATCAAGAAGAAAAACATTCAACAACAAAAAAAGTAAATCTATCAAATGAGCAAAGATATGGTGTCTACTTTGCTTTGGCAGTGATCAGGAGCAGAGATGGACAAGTCATGCCTGAGGACAAGATGATAGTTGCAAGCTTATTGAACATCACTTTACGAACAGTCGAAAGAATCTGGGAGGAAGCAAATAAACAACTTGCTCAAGGTGAAGAAGTTGATGTCTCAAGTAAGAGGAAAGGTCGAGTTGGTCGTAAAAAGAAAGATCTAGAACTCGAGAGGATAGAGACAGTGCCATTGAACAAGAGGAAAACAATCCGAGCTCTATCAAGGTCTTTGGGTGTTTCCCGGTCAACCTTGCATGAAAGATTCCTTTTGGGCGAGGTGGTTCGGCACACTAGCACCATGAAGCCGACGATGTCAGAAACTAACAAGATTGGTAGACTAAAGTTTGGAATATCTTTCGTCGATATGAACAGTCTTATGTTCCAGAAGATGAATAAAATCGTCCACATCGACGAGAAGTGGTTTGATATGACAAAGGTGAAGAACACATACTACCTCCTACACTGTGATCCTCGACCCTTGCGCATCGGAAAGAGACAAAGCATCGGAAAGGTGATGTTCCTAGCCGCTGTGGCGAGGCCCAGATATGGCGCTGATGGTGAAGTAACTTTCGATGGCAAAATTGGCATTTGGCCCTTTGTCATAGAGACTCCAACAAAGAGAAAGAGCCGATGCCGGAAAAAGGGGACACTTGAGCTGAAGTCACTAAAAGTTACTCGAGATGTCATGAGGACATATCTCTGCGAAAAATTGATTCCTGCTATACAAGATTTGTGGCCCGACGAAGATGAAGGAAGCACAATCTTCATCCAGCAGGACAATGCAAAACATCACGTCTTGCCCAATGACGAGGGTTTTGCCCATGCCGTAGAGCAGACTGATCTGGACATTAGGTTGATGCAACAACCACCAAACAGCCCTGACATGAATGTTCTCGACCTTATCTTGTTCTGATCCCTTCAGTCACACACAGACACAAGACCACCGAAAGATATCCGAGAGTTGATAGAGGGTGTGGAGCAAGAATTTCTGGAATATGATGTCGACACCCTGGAATGAAGCTTTTTGACACTGCAGGCGTGTATGATTAAGGTCATGAAGAGAAAAGGAGGAATTGACTACGATCCCCCTCACATGAAGAAGGATCAAATGCTGCCAGAAGAACGACACGACCTCTCTCTACCTATTCCAGCTGAATTAGTTGCTGAAACCATTGCCCATATAGAAGCAGCTCCCCCTGAGCCTCCAAGAAGAGAGAAGAAAAGTAAAGAAACAACACCATCCAAGATAAGAAAGGTAAAGAAGAGTAGCAACACCCATCAACCCTCTGAGCACCAGGTCCCTCCAAGAAGCAACAACAACAATCTCCAAGCAACGGTATCACCCTCTGAGCACCAGGTCCCTCCAAGAAGAACCAACAACAACAATCTCCAAGCAGCGGCATTAACCTCCAAGCAAGAAGAGAAGCATCACCCTGCAAGCAACGGTAACCTTCAAGGAGAAATTCCGTTGGTCATGTGCGTCCCTACAAAGGTTGTGTTCAGCAGGATAATGGAAGCGCTTGGCAGGCCATCTCAAGCTCTTGCTTGCTGTTAGCCGATGTTGTGGGTCTGAGGAGTAGGAATAAGAAGGAAAGAAAAGTTAGAGAAAGGATTATGCGTGTAACCATAACATGTGTGTAAGTAGATTATGTATACAATACATGTGTGTAAGATTTGTTAATGTTGATGGACAATATGTACTCTGATTGGAATTGTGACATGTATGCTTTATGGATGGATAATTTCTATTGACTGTTGAACATATCATTCAACCACTCATGGACAGAACTCGAATTACGAAACTAACAAGTGAAAATAGCATGATGAACTAGGAGTGTTTCATTCTGTTAAGTGTAGAAGTAACACATCTATGGTCTGTTGAAAAGAGTAAACTAAAAATGAAAGTTTTAGTAATGTTTTCCTTTGAGTGTCCTAGCTAGGCAATAGAAATTTTGTTTGGAAGCAACTCCCTGCCAAAGTCACCACAGGTGGTATCCTAGCAAGAGTAGATTGTGATGTTCTACATGTTATCAGTTGTGAAGTTAAGAACTTCTTTGCTACTCCCTACCAAAGCGGCTTACATTTAGGAATAGAGGCAGTAGTGTAGTAATTAAAGAAAAATCTTCAGAAATAGTCAACAGAATCACAGTCTCCTTATGAGGAAGGAAAACAAGAATTTATTTTTGCTGGTGCTGCTATTATAGTAGGAAAATTCAATCTTCTTAGAACCCAAGCTGATAAAATCTATGGCAGTGTATACTTTAAACGGGCTGATAGATTTAATTCTTGGGCCGATGGAATTATCTGCTTACAGAAAATGGGATTATCTAGATTTGATCCCTGATAAAAGCAATGGCGGTGTATACTTTAAAACCATTGCTCCACTAGGTGAATTCAGATAGACTTCAGAAAGAAAAGAAAAAAGGTTATCCTATGTGATAGTTCAGCTCAATTTTAAAATGGTATTTAGTTGGTTATGAAATCAAATCACTTGGCTCAGGTCTGTCATATCCTTACAAGTTGCAACATCACTTTTAAATCGACACCGACAGAATCAGAGAAGCAACTCATCTCATCTGTTCAAATCTCATGCTACAGACCCAGGCAAAATGAATTCCAATTACTGTTAACAGCCAACAACATTTCCTGGGGATCTCATTATACATGTAAAATCGAACTCTTGTTCTGAACCCATAGCAAAACAACCTAATTGTTCCCTAACCAAACCGTAAAGCATCAATTCATCACAACCATGTTCATTGCAGAGCTCAACCTCTGCAATCTAATCGCAAGAAAAACCATAGATAAGAAATCAAAGGGAAAGAAAGGAGGAGGATGGCACAAGAGACTCACTTCCAGGGTACGTCGCCGACGAGCATCCAGTAGCCGTCGTTGTCCTCGTATGTGGGCACGTACTCCGTCCCATTCACTGCGTCCACGAGCTTGGTCTCGTCGTTCTCGAACCTCCCTGCGCCGAGGTAGGGAAAAAAATTCTGGAAGCTGTAAAAGAAACCAAAAGGGAGAACACAGACCATTAAAGGAACATCACTCCAGAACAATGGTTCAGTGGCACATTTTAATCTGAATCTAGAAATGTATTTCTCCCTAGCCCGCTAGGTTTCTGCTCTTTGGTAGCTATCTGCTTCGAGTACCAAAGGGGCAATATGTATGCTTTACAAAGCCAATTTAGGAAAGATAACAGTTCTGTACTCGGTTTGGACATTTTTTCTGTCAATTGTTGGTGGTAACCGCTCGGATACCATTACTCAATGTTGTTGCCAAAACATAGTGAATTGTGGTTTTGAATTCTGTAACTGGATTAAAGCAACCACACATTAAATTTCAAGCAACAAAAGATAGAAAGCACAAGTCACACTCTTGTCCACAATTTCTGAGGTACTGTTTATTATCTTGTCAATGAGTTCATGCTTCGCCAATACAGAACGCTTCCTCGACTGATAGGTAAAGAAGATAATTTCAAAGGTTTGGCAGGAATGCTATAAGCTTCTGCCTTTGAACTTGATCTGCAAAGCCTCTTTCCTTCTAAAAAACCCTCTTTTCCCTTCTCCTTTACCTGCAAGTAACACACGTGTTATCATTCGCTCACAAAAATCATCAATCACCTTAAATCAACTTATGCGGTAGAGAAGAGATAATCATCAATCATAAGTCCGGACTCTAGCTTTCTCGGATAATCATCAATCACCTTAAATCAAGGTATGCGGTAGAGAAGAGATAATCATCAATCATCCATGAACTGCATCACAGCAAGCACACATGCAGGGTGGTGATGGTGAAGAGCGTGGCGGGGAGGGGCACCCCGTGCGGCCAGGGGCGGTTGACGATGACGAGGTCCTGCACGCCCTTGGCGGCGAGGAGCTGGAGCTAGCGCGAGAGCCGGGCGCGGTACTTGTCCATGTGGCTGCAGACGAGGTGGACGCAGGCGAATGGCCCGGGGTGGGCCTCGAGGATGTTGGAGACGGCGGCGTGTTGGCGGGCCTGGGGCGGAAACCTTGGCCTTTGGGAGGAGGTGGGCGTCGACGAGGACGAGGGGCGTGCAGAGCATGGAGCGCCAGCGCAAGGAGAAGACGGCGGTGCGCGCGCCCTGATTCAGCGGAGGAGGAGGAGGAGGCGGGGAAGGAGGTCGTCCCGCATCTCGCGGCCACCGGATCCGCCGGATCCGACGCCGGTTACGGCGATTCCTCGCGGGATTGGAGCAAAAGCTCCAAGCTTTTTCGGAGGCTCGCCGAGAGTAGGTGGAGGGGAGCACGACGACCTGACTGAAGGTGTAGGGGAGCGCATCCCTGCAGGAGAATATGGAGGTGAGGGAGAAGCGAGGATCTTGGCAGCAAGCAGAGCGTGTCGGCGGCGAGCGAGGAAGTGGACAGAGAGCAACGAAATGGGACGGGGAGCGACCGAGGAAGGGGGCGTGGACTGCGGGTTCGGTCGGGAATAATCCAAGGGGCATTTCGTAAATACTCCGTTGCGACATTTATTTCCGGACGGAGGGAGTACTTTTTAACGGTGAGTGCAATTGAATGAACGTGGTATGACTAATTTGCTTATAATAAAGTTGGTGCTGGCTTCCCCACTACTCCATCCAAATTTACTCCTCCCAATTTAATGGAAAACATTCACTAAAACCACATTTGATCGGACATAAAGTCCCTAGTTTACCCGTCTGAATCGTGGTGGCCTATTTAAATCCTGAAATCCACCGCACCACACCACACCACAAGTGCAATACCGAAGCTTCTCACGTACAAGAAATGCACAAGAGAACTAGCACAATTGATCTACATCTCAATGGACTGGTTCTGTTCTGCCTCACGCTAGTGTCGCCCGCCATTATGGTAGCAAGAAATATGCCTGCAGCTAGTAGCACGTGGGAGGCCTCAGTTCCTGGCGCCGCCACAATAGAGATGGGCTCCGCGGTGGTAGGAGCGTTGGACCAAAATAACTTATTGGAGCGTGGGAGGCATGGGGAACGCATCGGGCCTCCTGGCCATTGGCGGCTGCTAGGCTGGGTGTTTCCGCAAAAAGGGCGCCATTGTCTTCACATGCCACACGGGCGCACTTGGTGGTGTTTGGGATAGTGTCGGGAGTGGGACGCGCCTCGGGTGTATTCTGTTCGGTAGCATATTGTGCGGGCAGTCTCACACTATGAGGGGCGCGCGTTGCTATATTGGTTCGTTGGCTGAAATATTTTTTGTGCGCCATTGTTTGATGCACAAATAGCCTAGGGCGGCAAAGTCTCTATACGTAACGATTAGCCGGGTGCAACCAAGTTCAGGTGGGGCCCACACAGCAGCGACGACGTTTAAATCGTTTTCCCCTTTCGCGCGTATCCTCCCTCTGTTTCTCCCTCAGCTTCTCCGACGATGAAGCTCCGATTCAGACAATGCATTTAACCGAACTCAAATAAAAGACAGGCAGACAAGCAAACAGCAAACAGAGTAGCTTATTAGATTACTATTACAAACCGCACGGGGACAGCATGAGTTTTGATCATCTTTTAGTTCAATTGTATTTTAGTAGTTTATCTGAGACACATGTACGAGGAAATGCACATCACCCTTACACTAGTCATGTTGAAATTTTTATTTGTAGGTAAATTCATGTGGACATCTGATTTAGGGGCACATTTGGCTGGTGTATTAGTCTGGAAATCACATATCACCTAAATCCGCGGAAAATGCAAACCACCATTTG
Source organism: Alopecurus myosuroides (assembly GCA_028641055.1). Taxonomy (NCBI): domain Eukaryota; kingdom Viridiplantae; phylum Streptophyta; class Magnoliopsida; order Poales; family Poaceae; genus Alopecurus; species Alopecurus myosuroides. The sequence goes on from CM054057.1 coordinate 135,792,139, forward strand.
TAAAGTGTTATTGTACGTACACGCGGGGTACATGTCGCTTCAAAATAAGATTTTCACGTTCTCTTCTATAATGAACACATCTTTATATCTTAAAACAAAAAGTGTACACATACACCAGTTACAGCCGCCGCCATGGATCCTCGTGGAGGTGGACACGGAGGGGCCGACCAGCGGGGCGGCGGGGGTGGCCAAGGTAGAGGTGGACACAGGCTTCCTGGTTTTGGCTCGAATTTCGTCCAAGGGGGACCGAGCGGGACTGCCGGGCATCAGGAGGGACAGCATGGTGGCGGGGCTGAGCTGCCGCTGGCGTTCCATGCTGGTGCTGGTTTCAATCAAGCTGGGAATCGAAACTTCCATGGCGGGTGGCGTGGTAGACAGCGCTACGATCGCGGAAGAAGCAATACTGGGCGAGGGCGTGGCGGATACGTGCATCATGTTTATCGTCCCAACGGCCATGGTTTTGATAATGGGCGTGGACGGTACATACCAGCTGTGGTGCAGCCGGCCGTGGCTCAACCGAACGTCGTTCAACCAGCTGTGAATGTCGTTGTTCAACCAGCAGCAAATCAACCGGTGCCGCAGCAGGGTGGTACAGCGTTGGCTGCACCTGTGGTGCCGCAGGGACAGAGTGTCCTGCCGTCAGCTAACCAGCAATTAGTGCATGCATCTGGTGCGACTGTGCAAGGGAATCAGCAGGCTGATATTGCGCGTGTGCAGATCGGCGAAAAGCGAGTCTCAGCGGAGCAGCTCGCAGTGGCAGTAGCTGGTGCGGTACAGAAGAAGAGCAAAAAAACAGAGAGAAATAAATGTTTTCGCTGCGGGGTGGCTGGGCACTTCCTTGCGGATTGTCCTGCACCGGTTTGCGATTTTTGCCATGGTTCCATGCACAAGAATGGCTCGTGCCCGCTGATCACTGCTCCTAAACCACATCCAGTGATGTATGGTTACGCGCATGATGAGCTTATGATATTTGGTATTCCGCTCTCTCAGAACTTTAGACCAAAGGTGATCAATGCTCGATGGGCCTCGGTGGTGGTGAACAAGGGGGAGATGTCGATACCACAGATTATTAGCCAGTTACAGAGGTTGGTTCCAACTGATGGGTACATCTGGGATGTTAGTCAGGTTGGCCAGAATGTTTTCAAGGTTCTTTTCCCATCTAAGCTCGAGTTAGATCGTCTGAGAGTGTTTGGTCCTTGTAGAGTTCCGAAATCACAATGTGAGATGACAGTGGATAGTTGGGGTCAGAAAATAGAAAGATTAGACATGTTACCGATTTTTTGGGTCCGGGTGTCAGGGATACCGGAGGAGCACACAGGTGACCTTCTGGCTATGTGGGCTGTGGGTTATATGATCGGTGTCACACGGAAGGTGGATATGGCATATACTCGTCAGCACGGTGTGTTACGGATCCTCGTGGGATGCCTAGATTACACCAAAATACCGCATATTATTCCTATGTTAGTTAAGGATGAATTCTATGCTCTAACATTTTATGTGGAGGGGGAGGAGAAACCAGAGAATGACGATGATATGGCGGTGGACAAGGAACCTGAGGAGGATGAGGGCGATGATAGTGAGATGGGCTCGGATTTTCGTGACGCACTCGCGAAAACCTCGTTGGAGGATACCGCGGGAAACGAGGGTAGTGGCCAAAATACGGCATTGGATACCGATAATTTTGGGCATAATGGTCAGAGTTCTAATGGGAGAAGTGGTATGGAGCTGAGGAGGACTGGGGTGGTTTTCTCACTTATGTTACTTGAACAATTTAGAAAGGTGGATTGTTTGGGGAGCTCTTCGGTTCAGGCAGCTGTTGGGCAGACAAAACAAATAACACCTGATGCCAAGCTTGGCGTTGGACCACGGTCTACCTCGGTTGGGAAGTTAAGTGGAAAGGGGAGAGCGATGGAAGTGTTGCCAGGAAAGGAGCGTGCTGGTGCGGTTTCTGTAGGCTTGGATGTAGTCACGTTGCCTAGCCTGCATGCTGCTAACTCGCTGAGTAAAAAAGATGTGCTGCCAGGGTGCAGGCTGAACGTCCAGCGGGAGGCTTTATGTGTTGATGACCTCGTAAATAAATCTCCAAAGGGCTTGGTATCACCGGGTGCCGCTGACCCGGGGACAGGTGCAGTGTTGGCTGCTGTTGTTTCGACTGATCGGGAAGCTGATGGCGCTGACGTCGGGGGCCGTGCGGTGACTACAGCGGACTCTGTCAGTACTACGCCTGGAAGCGAAGCGGTGCTGTCGTCGGCCTATGGTGGCCTGACAGTGGCTGCTGCGGTGGACTGCTCTAATCTGCCGCAGAAGGGTGGTCAGGTGGTCCACGCGGAAGACAAGGTTCAGCACGGACAGGAGTGTCTCGCGCCACGGCCAGGTGTGCCTGGTGGTGCTCTCTGTCAGCCAGGAGGGCTGACACTGGAGGCTGACGGGACCTGGACGCAGGCAGTGGTTGCTCAGTCAGGTGGACTGGGCGAGCACACTGTCACGCCGGATCTTACTGCTATGAAGACTCCTTCGCGTGAAGAAGTAGCGGCATACGGAGGCATTGCGGACCCGGCGACGGAGGGACGTCGTTCCAGCGCACGTCTTCGGGCGCATCCGGATGCGGATGTGCCGGTGGCTGAGAAGGCATCTCGGCTTGCTGCGCGTCGCGATGACAAGGCTGCAGATAAAATTTCATTTTCAGCTTTTTCTCATGATGATATTATTTCTCGTGCTGCTCGTTTGGGCGTTTCGTTGGGCACTTCTCATGCTGCGGTAGAGAGTTCTGTTAGTCGTCTTATAGATTTAGAAACATCACGACAATGTACTTTTCTTAATAATAATCTGGGAGGTGGGGAGAATGAGGAGTCTAGTCTTGTGGTTCGTCAGGCGTCCTCCTTGTGTGAGGATTATCTTGACGACATTGAGGAGGGTTTGGGGGATTGCAGAGATCCCATTGCCCAAGGAGTGAAAATTTCACGAGTTCGTAGAGGTACGAAAAGTGGGGTTACTAATCCAAAAAGAAGAAGCGCAAGACTAAAATATTTAAGTATTAAGTCGTGATGAGAGGTGTTTTTTGGAATAGTAACGGGTTTGGGGACCCGGCAAAACATTTAGCGGTTAATGAGATGGTTAGACAATTTCGGCTAGACTTTATAGCTATTATGGAGACAGGAAGGTCAAGTTTTGAAAAGCGTTTGTTAAACCATTTGGCAGGTGGTTTTGATTTTACTTGGTATTGTTTACCTCCACACGGCCGGTCAGGTGGAATTTTAGTGGGACTTAATACCGCAGTTTTCGCTGTACACACAGTGATTGCGGGTGATTTCTCGGTGAAATTCCATATACGCACAAAGGATGATGGTTTCCTTTGGGCGTTGGTAGTTGTCTATGGGGCTGCCCAGGATGACAAGAAACCGCAATTCCTTTCTGAGCTGGTTCGGATTTGTGAGGGGGAATCACTACCCATAGTGGTGGGTGGTGATTTCAATATTATGCGGCGTCCAGAAGATAAGAATAAGAGTAATTTTAACCCCAGATGGCCTTTCATTTTCAATGCTATTATCGAGTGTCTTGATTTGAAAGAGCTCGAAATGTCGGGTAGACAATTTACATGGGTGAGTAGAGGGGCTGATGCGACCTACGAGAAACTTGATCGGGTTCTTGCTAGTGTGGAATGGGAACATAAGTATCCGTTAGTGACGGTGCAAGGATTGATCCGTACGGGATCCGATCATGTGCCATTACTATTGGATTCTGGGTCCCCTCCTCATAGAGGGAATAAGTCGTTATTCTCTTTTGAGTTGTCTTGGTTACGTCAGGAGGGTTTTTATGAGATGGTAAAAGCAGAATGGCTATCCATCTCTATTGGTGATTCTCCTATTGAACGTTGGCAGTATAAGATTAGGCACATTCGTAGTTTCTTACGGGGATGGGCGCAAAATATGTCTGGGGAGTATCAGCGATTGAAGCAAAAGCTGCTACTTCTTATAGAAGAGTTGGATGTGAAAGCGGAAACTGTTCCACTTTCTGAGAATGAGCGACGGGCTAAGCAGAGTGCGGATGTGTATCTTGCTAAGCTTCGACGCGATGAAGAGTCCAAGTGGGCTCAGAGGGCTAAAGTTCGTTATGTCCAAGAAGGTGGAAATAATACGAGGTATTTCCACCTAATGGCTAATGGTAGATATCGAAAGAAAAAGATCTTTCAGCTCGAACAAGAGGAAGGTATGATTGTTGGTCAATCGAACCTTCAGCTATATAATTCGGAATACTATAAGAAACTGTTTGGAGCGCCGGCCTCCAATTGCTTTTCGCTTTTTGAATCAAATCCTAATGATATATCTCAAGTCTCTGAGGAGGAGAATAGTATTCTAACCAAGCCTTTTTCTGAAGAGGAAGTGTTTGATGCTATTGATCAAATGGAACTTAACAAAGCACCGGGACCAGATGGGTTCCCTGCTGAGTTCTATAAGAGATTCTGGGATGTCATTAAAGTAGATCTCATGTCATTATTTGCTCAGCTGCATTCAGGGGATTTACAACTGTTCAAATTGAACTTTGGTGTGATAACCCTGCTTCCTAAGAAGGAAGATGCATGTAGGATTGAGCAGTATAGGCCGATTTGTCTGCTAAATGTTAGTTTCAAAATTTTTACTAAGGTGGGTACGAATAGAGTTACATCTATAGCGCAGCGTGTGATCAAACCCACTCAATCAGCGTATCTTCCGGGGAGAAACATTTTAGAGGGGGTTGTGGTGCTGCATGAAACTATTCATGAGTTGAAGCAAAAAAAGTTAGATGGGGTTCTACTTAAGATAGACTTTGAGAAAGCATACGATAAAGTTAATTGGTCCTTTCTACAACAGACACTTCGCATGAAAGGATTCTCACCGCAGTGGTGTGAATGGGTGGCGAGGTTCGTTCAAGGGGGTAGTGTGGGGATCAAAGTAAATGATGATATTGGTAATTATTTTCAAACTTTAAAAGGATTAAGACAGGGTGATCCGTTATCACCTATTCTTTTCAACCTGGTGGCTGATATGTTGGCAGTCCTAATTGCTCGGGCAAAAGAGGATGGACAGGTTGGTAGCTTAGTACCTCATTTGGTTGAGGGAGGCGTCTCGATCCTTCAGTATGCGGATGATACTATTTTGTTTCTCGAACATGATATTGAGAAAGCAGTTAATATGAAATTGTTGTTATCATTGTTCGAGCAACTTTCTGGGCTCAAGATTAATTTTCACAAAAGCGAGATCTTTTGCTTTGGGGAAGCGGCTAATCACGAACAGGAGTATAGACTCATATTTGGTTGTGAGGTAGGTCAACTCCCGTTCAAGTATCTTGGTATCCCTATTCATTACCGTAAGCTGCTGAATAGAGAATGGAAACCCATAGAGGATAAGTTTGAGCAGAAACTTAGTTCTTGGATTGGGAAGATGCTCTCATATGGAGATCGTCTTGTTCTGATTAATTCAGTATTATCGAGCTTACCTATGTTTCTATTTTCATTCTTTGAGGTACCTGTTGGGGTACGCAAAAGATTGGATTTCTTTAGATCTCGTTTCTTTTGGCAGTGTGATCAGCAGAAGAAGAAGTATCGCTTAACCAAATGGAATATTGTGTGTCGTCCTAAAGACCAAGGGGGTCTAGGAATTGAAGTGCTAGATGTTAAGAATAGGTGTTTACTCAGCAAATGGTTGTTTAAACTCTTAACTGAAGAAGGAGTCTGGCATGAGATGTTACATAATAAGTATATTAAGGGATTACCACTGGCTCAAGTGGAGTCAAAACCGACGGATTCTCCTTTTTGGAAGGGATTGATTAAGATGAAAGAAGATTTTTTTTCTAACATCTCTTGTTCGGTGGGTGATGGCCTTAGCATACGCTTTTGGGAGGATACTTGGTTAGGCACTACTTCGTTAGCAACACAATATCCATCACTCTACAATGTGGTTGCACATAAAAATGTGACGGTGTCTCATGTGCTAATGGGTGATCATCCTAATATTACCTTTAGGAGAACGCTATTAGGTGGTAAGTGGGAACGATGGTTAAATTTAGTGGAAAAATTGATGGATGTATCTCTTGATGATACGCCAGACAGGTTTAATTGGAAGTTAACACAATCAGGTGTGTTTTCAGTTAAATCTTACTATGAGCACCTTATGAATGGAAATACACGTTTTTTACACAAATACCTATGGAGGTTAAAGGTTCCCCTTAAGATTAAAATTTTTATGTGGTTTTTTTACCGTAAGGAACTATTGACTAAAGATAATCTAGTTAAAAGGAATTGGACGGGGTGTACGAAATGTGTATTTTGTGCGGAAGATGAGACTGCTGATCATTTGTTTGTTTCTTGTGATTTTGCTCGGAAAATTTGGAGATTAATTCATTTTACTTTTTCTATTACACCACCTGTATCTGTTTCCAATTTGTTTGGGACTTGGTTAAATGGTGTGGATAAAAGTACGAAAGCAAGTATACGTATAGGCGTATGTGCTTTTATTTGGGCAATTTGGAATTGCAGAAACGATGTTATTTTTAACAATTTGAACTCTGTTAATTTTATGCAGGTTGTTCACAGAGCTACATTCTGGATCCAGCAATGGTCGCTCCTGTTACCCGAAGACCAGAGAGGACGTTTGGCTTCTGGATGTACCCGGCTCGTGGCGGTGGTCCTGGCTATCTTCAACCAGGGTGGCTGGTTGCACACTAGGAGATTACAGCATGTGTAATTTACATGTGTGGAGGCTTTTTCGTTAGCTTGTGTTTTTAGCGACGCTTCGGCATCGTTGATTTGTATTCTGGGATTATTTGCTACATTGAATATTCGATCTTTAATATAATAACCCGTGTGCATCGACTAGATGCAGAGGCTGGGCTTCCCGTTTCAAAACAAAAAACAAAAAAAAACATGAAATGATTGGACTTTCGTCAGAGCACAGAAATAGGCATCCATTTCAAATATAAATCAATCACTGTTTGAAGAATTAGAATTGTAAAAATATGTTGGATATATGATGACGATGAGATTGGGAATCGGAAGTTGGATACTTGCATTATTTTGGGTAGACTAGTGAAAATACTCTTTATGCTACTTGCTAAGAATAAGTTGTTTAAGATTTAACTAATATATTGAGGTGTGGAGCCAGCCTTGATTCGTACTATATATTTATTATTTTAGTTGTGCGCCATTGGAAGTGGACAGGTGTTTGAGTTTCAAGCTCCAACCTCTAACGTAATCCTCCAACAATCTGGACATTAATTTAGAGCATTTTATTAATAACTAGGCTTCGAGAATCTGATGTCACGAAATTAGAAGCTCTGCCTTTACAAATTACAAGCACTGGCAACGGCTCTTCACCGCTCCGTTCACCTAAACTTTACTCCTCTCCTCTGTATGCTCAACAAACATCCACACCTGCAGACTTAACTCGCTGGCTTACATACTCCTCTTGAGCGGCCTATTTAAGCCGTGAAATCCACTGCACCATACGACAAGTGCGTCAACACAAACATCTCACGCGAGGAATACACGCATGAGAACTAGCATAATGGATCTACAAAATTAACCTACTCCTGTCTTCTGCTATCCTTCGCGCTGGCGGCACACACCATGGTGCCCGCAACTGCTAGCATGCGGAGGACAAAGACAACTCATTTGTGGGCGTGTGAGGCGTGGGGAACATGTCGGGCATCTCGGCCATGTGCAGATGGTGCAATGACGCTACAGGCATGCTCGGCGGCGTTGAGAGTCTCAAGGCCATGGGCAGTGTCATCACTGACATCACATGCACGGTCGGTGCCATTGGGAATACCAGGGCCGTTCTCTGCGGCGGCACTGCCCGTGGTTGATAGATATCTCGGTGCACTAGTGGAAACAACCCCTCTCGTCCAGGGGGCCGGGGGGCAGCTGTCCCGGTTGCAACCAAATCCGGGACAAATGCCCTGCATTGGTCCCGGTTCGTGCGCCCGGGGCAACAGGAATCGCCTGGGCGCATTGGTCCCGGTTCGTGGGGGGCATATCGGTCCCGGCTCGTGCCACGGACCGGGACCAATGCCTAGCCACAGGCCACGTGGCACGCGCATGACCTGTTGTCCCGGTTCAGTCCACGAACCGGGACCAATGCCCCCTTCCCCTATATATACTGCCCCAGCCCCCCCTCCTTCCATCTTTTTTTTTGTTTGGAGGTGTCATAGAGTGTGGTGTTAGTGTGTTTTTTTTTACTATGCACACGAGGTGTTCGACGAAATTCCCGAGACGCACACAAGCTCACTGAAAATGGTATCTTCGACCGAGGTTAACAAATTATCTTTTTCATCTGTAACTGATACATAAAAAAGTATTATTTGTTGATGTACTGTGGTCATCTCTGTATTAATATGTATTTTGATAAACTTAATTATATGATGCAGATGGATGCACGGCAGCGATGGATGTACGGTGACCGACGCACCTCCGAGTATATGGCAGGCCTGAATGCATTTCTTGTTGTAGCTCAGTCGAACAAAGATAATGGCTTCATGTGTTGCCCATGTGTTGATTGTCGGAACGTCAGAGAACATTCTTCCGAAAGAATCCTTCACGGCCATCTACTTCGGAGAGGTTTCATGCCCAGCTATAATTGCTGGACCAAGCATGGAGAAAGAGGGGTTGTGATGGAAGACGATGAAGAAGAAGAAGAAGATCCTTTGTTCCCTGAATACGACGATACTGCAATGGAAGAGAATGCAGAAGAAGGAGTTGATCAAGAACAGGCATCAGAAGAGCCCGATGATGATCTTGGCCGAGTTATTGCTGATGCAAGGGAAGACTGTGAAAATAAATTGGAGAGGTTGAAGCTGGACAACATGTTACAGGATCACAAAAAAATGTTATACCCAAATTGCGAAGATGGTAGCACAAAGCTCGGTACCACACTGGAGTTGCTGAAATGGAAGGCACAAAACGGTGTGACTGACAAGGCATTTGAGAGTTTACTTCAACTAATGAAGTCAAAACTTCCAAAGGATAACGAATTGCCTGAGAGTACGTACGAAGCAAAGAAAGCTCTCTGCCCTCTAGGATTAGATGTGCAGAAGATACATGCATGCATTAATGACTGCATTCTCTTCCGCGGTGAGAAGTACGAGAATTTGGATGAATGTCCGATATGCACTGCACTGCGGTATAAGATCAGAGCAGATGATCCTGGTGATGTTGACGGCGAGCCCCCCCGTAAGAGGGTTCCTGCTAAGGTGATGTGGTATGCTCCTATAATACCACGGCTGAAACGTCTGTTTAGAAACAAAGAGCATGCTAGGTTGTTGCGATGGCACAAAGAAGACCGTAAGAAAGATGGAAAGTTGAGGCACCCCGCCGATGGATCGCAGTGGAGAAAGATCGAGAGAGACTTTCCAGACTTTGCAGGAGAGGCGAGAAACTTATGGTTTAGTCTAAGTACAGATGGCTTTAATCCTTTTGGGGAGCAGAGCTCCAGTCATAGCACTTGGCTTGTAACTCTATGTATGTACAACCTTCCTCCTTGGTTGTGCATGAAGCGCAAGTTCATTATGATGCCAGTTCTCATCCAAGGCCCGAGGCAACCTGGCAACGACATTGATGTGTATCTAAGGCCATTAGTGGAAGAACTCTTAGAACTGTGGGTCAAACCAGGTGTACGTGTGTGGGATGAGAACGAACAAAAGCCATTTGACCTACGGGCATTGCTTTTCGTGACCATCAATGATTGGCCAGCTCTTAGTAACATTTCCGGTCATACAAACAAGGGATACAATGCATGCACACACTGTTTAGATAAGACTGACAGTGTTTTTTTGGATAAATGTAAAAAAGTTGTATACCTGGGGCATCGTAGATTTCTTCCGATCAAGCATCCCTTAAGGACAAAAGGAGGGAAGCATTTCAGAGGTGAGGCAGATAACCGAAAGAAGCCTGAGCTCCGTAGTGGTAATGATATATTCGATATGGTCAAGGACCTAGAAGTAATCTTTGGTAAGGCTGCTGGCAGCCAACCAGTTCCGTACGGCCCTGATAAGCGGGCACCCATGTGGAAGAAGAAATCTATATTTTGGGAGCTACCCTATTGGAAAGTTTTAGATGTCCGGTCTTCGATCGACGTGATGCACGTGACAAAGAATCTATGTGTCAATCTGCTATGCTTCCTGGGCGTGTATGGGAAGTCAAAAGATACGCCTGAAGCACGGGAGGACCAGCAACGTATGAAAGACCCAAGCAACAAGCACACAGATACAGGGCGCCATTCCTTAAGCAGCTACGCTCTTACTAAAGCAGAGAAGGAAATATTCTTTGAAGTCCTTTACAGTATCAAGGTTCCGTCTGGCTTCTCGTCGAATATAAAGGGGATAATAAACATGGCAGAGACAAAATTCCAAAACCTGAAGTCTCATGACTGCCACGTGATTATGACGCAATTGCTTCCGATTGCATTGAGGGGGCTTCTACCGGAAAATGTTCGAGTACCCATTGTGAAGCTATGTGCATTCATGAACGCAATATCTCAGAAGGTAATCGATCCAGAAATTCTGACAAGATTACAGAGGGATGTGGTCCAGTGTCTTGTTAGTTTTGAGTTGGTGTTCCCACCATCCTTCTTCAACATTATGACTCATCTCCTTGTTCACCTATGTGAAGAGATTCATATTCTCGGTCCGGTATTTCTACACAATATGTTCCCCTTTGAGAGGTTCATGGGAGTCTTGAAGAAATATGTTCATAACCGTGCTAGGCCAGAAGGAAGCATCTCGAAGGGCTATGGAACAGAGGAGGTCATTGGGTTCTGTGTTGACTTTATTCCTGACCTTAAGACAATTGGTGTTCCTGAATCGCGACATGAGGGGAGACTGAGGGGAAAAGGAACGCTGGGAAAAAAACAATGATACCTAGGGACGGGCATTCTTTGACCAAAGCACACTACACAGTTCTACAAAATTCTATGTTCATGGCTACGTATGTCGAGGAACACAAGAATATTGTACGGTCTGCAAACCCGGGGAAGGATGACTCATGGATTAAACGCGAACACATGGAGACTTTCGGAAGTTGGTTGCAAACACGTCTTATAAATGACACCACTGTTGAAGATCAGCTATACATGTTGGCAGGGTCACCATCTTCGACTATTGGGAGTTTTCAAGGGTACGAGATAAATGGGAATACATTTTACACGAGCTCCCAAGATAAGAAGAGCACCAACCAAAACAGTGGTGTCCGCTTTGATACAACAAACGAGAATGGAAAAACTGACACATACTATGGTTACATAGAGGAGATATGGGAACTTGACTATGGACCTTCTTTTAAGGTCCCTTTGTTCAAGTGCAAATGGGTCAACCTGAATGGAGAAGGGGTAAAGGTAGACCCGCTTTATGGAATGACAACAGTGGATCTCAACTGTATTGGTTACAATGACGAACCATTCGTTCTAGCCAATGATGTGGCTCGGGTCTTCTATGTGAAGGACATGTCTTCCAGACCGAAGAAAAGAAAAAAATAAGGGAACAATTTCATCATACGATGAGCCGAAGCGTCACATAGTTCTCTTAGGGAAAAGAAACATCGTGGGAATCGAGGACACGACAGACATGTCAGAAGATTATAATAAGTTTGTTGAAATTCCACCCTTCACAGTGAAAGCTGACCCCACCATCCCGTTAAATAATGAAGATGCTCCATGGTTACGGCTGAAGCGATCATAAGCAAGGGACACGAAGAAAATTCAGAAGACTAGATAGGGATGTTGTTGGTGATGTGTAATAATAAACGTGGAATACATGATCATAGTTCTTATAACGTAGTATGAACGAGATTTTGTTAGCCAAAATGATATTTATACATATTATGTGATTATGAATGGAGTAGGTGCAAGTTTGACCAATAATTTGTATTGATCGGTCAAAATCTGGCAAGCATTGAGTGCTTGACAACTATGACCAGTCTGACTTCATTATTATTCCACATGACATCGACTCTAGAGGATGAACAAGCCACCCTACTTCTACTATGAAAATGAGGCCCTAGCTCCAAAAAGTGTATGGGTGGAAATTTCCAGAAATTTGTATGACATAGAGCCGGAGTTTGTGGATTCTAAACACTTCTGTGCAGCTGCTCAAGAAAGAGGCTACATCCATAATTTGCCAATTGAGAATAACAAGGTTGCCCCTCTAGAGCCAGATGAGATGGAATTTTTACTCGGTCTCCCAAGAAACCACACAAGGGGAGTCGCGAAGAGAGAGAGGTACAAATCTCTTGGCAATTCATTCCAAATTGATACTGTGGGTTGCCACTTGTCGGTGTTGAAGAACATGTTTCCCAATGGTGTTAATGTGGTGTCCTTATTCTCCGGTATTGGAGGAGGAGAGATAGCTTTGCACAGGCTTGGCATCCACATGAAGACAGTGATTTCAGTTGAGATAGGTGAAGTTAATAGGAGGATTTTGAGGGGTTGGTGGGATCAGACACAAACTGTCACTTTAATTGAGATTGCCGATGTGAAGTCTCTCACTAATGATAGCGTACACGGAAGGCAATTCATTCCAAATTGATACTGTGGGTTGCCACTTGTCGGTGTTGAAGAACATGTTTCCCAATGGTGTTAATGTGGTGTCCTTATTCTCCGGTATTGGAGGAGGAGAGATAGCTTTGCACAGGTTGGGCATCCACATGAAGACAGTGATTTCAGTTGAGATAGGTGAAGTTAATAGGAAGATTTTGAGGGGTTGGTGGGATCAGACACAAACTGGCACTTTAATTGAGATTGCCGACGTGAAGTCTCTCACTAATGATAGCGTACACGGAAGGCAATTCATTCCAAATTGATACTGTGGGTTGCCACTTGTCGGTGTTGAAGAACATGTTTCCCAATGGTGTTAATGTGGTGTCCTTATTCTCCGGTATTGGAGAAGGAGAGATAGCTTTGCACAGGCTTGGCATCCACATGAAGACAGTGATTTCAGTTGAGATAGGTGAAGTTAATAGGAGGATTTTGAGGGGTTGGTGGGATCAGACACAAACTGGCACTTTAATTGAGATTGCCGACGTGAAGTCTCTCACTAATGATAGCGTACACGGAAGGCAATTCATTCCAAATTGATACTGTGGGTTGCCACTTGTCGGTGTTGAAGAACATGTTTCCCAATGGTGTTAATGTGGTGTCCTTATTCTCCGGTATTGGAGAAGGAGAGATAGCTTTGCACAGGCTTGGCATCCACATGAAGACAGTGATTTCAGTTGAGTTAGGTGAAGTTAATAGGAGGATTTTGAGGGGTTGGTGGGATCAGACACAAACTGGCACTTTAATTGAGATTGCCGACGTGAAGTCTCTCACTAATGATAGCGTACACGGAAGTTACTATGTTTTCAAGCGGGGATCGGCATAAAGGGAAAATACGTGTGGATGCGCAGAGTAAACCTTCGAAGGAAAACTATGGTTTTTCTGTTGTAGACGAAGATCTCAAATTCACCGTGTCAATAAGGTACAACTCGCTTTGAATTAGGAAGATCACGAGAGAAATCAAAAATTGTAACATTTTTATATTCAAATTATATACAAATGAAAAAATAATTAATAGTTTCAATAGTTAGAATAATTATTTAGTTAAACGAAAAATGGATTTAAATTAGTTTTGCAAATTCTAGCATTTTTCATGTTGGAATTTTTGTCAAATTTGAAAGTATATAGAAGTTGTTAATGTGCAAACTTAACCTTTTCAAATTTTGGCGCTAAAAAATTTTGGGCGCGCAGGGGTGCCACCGAAATTCGAAATTTGTTTTTGGTCCCGGGCCGTGGTACCAACCGGGACCAAAGGGTCTCTAGTCCCGGTTGGTTGCACGGGCCGGGACTAGAGGCCCAGGTGTATAAAAATCGCGGCCCTCTCTCCAGGCCGAACGAACACCCCAGGGACAGGTACGAGTGGACATGGCTGGGCGAAGCCCTGCCGGCGGCAGGAACGAGTAGACAGATCCCGCCGGCGGACCGCCAGCGGGTATGGGCTAGGGACACGGTAGACTAGGGGGCACACAACTTATATTAAAAAAAGGCCAAGGGCCTTGCTTACATAGATAGGGGGGCGGCGCGGCCACAGGCGGGCGGCCGTACTTGCATAAAGGGGCGGCGGCGCGGCCACAGGCGGCCGGCCGTTTTCTTGTGGGGTAGCTAGGGGCCTTGCTTACATAGAATAGGGGGCGGCGGCGCGGCCACAGGCGACCGGCGCCGATCTAGGCGTCCTCCTCGTCGTCGGAGATGCAATGGTAGGCGGGTGGCTGCCACAGGTGGGCAGGCGGCTGGGCCGGGGGCGGAGGCATCGGGGGCATCGGGGGCGCGTACGGCGGCGGCGGGGGCAGCACCTCCTGCGGCGGCGGCGGCGGAGGGGGCAGCTCCTCCTCCTGCTCCGGCGACCCCGGCGCCCAAACGCCACCGGTCCAGGCCCAGGACATGCCGTACTCCAGCCCGGGGGGAGCGGCTGCGGCGGCGGCTGGTCCTCGGAGGCTTCATACTCGGCGTAGAGCGCGTGCCACCAGGGGGTAGGCTCAGGGGGCGGCGGCGGCGGCATGGCGGCAGCGTCGGCGCGGGCGGCGGCCACGACCCGCTCCCACCGCTTGATTTCGTCCTCGACGAGTGAGCGGCGGGAGGCCTCGCAGGCATCCTCCATGGCGGCTCGGAGCACGGGGTCCTCCTCCCCGGAGAAGTCCTCCGGGATGTCCTCGAGGAGCCACAACTCCCTCTCCCGGCCGGGCGGTGGCGGCGGGTAGTCCTCGACGTCCACCTCGTGGGGGGCGGGGATGTAGGAGCGCCGGCGCTGCTCGTGCTCCTGCTCGAGCCAGGCGCCCCAGTAGGGGGAGCTGCGCGCGTACACGCGCTCCCTGCGGACGTGGGCCGGCAGAAGCTCGCGCCGGCGGTCGATCTCCTCGAGCAGCGCCTGGCCGGTCGGGACCGGCGGCACAGGGATCCGCTGCGGGTTCAGGTGCCAGCCGTCCGGGAGGTGGACGTCAGCATTGAACACCGGCGTGGCGTTGTTCCAGTGCCACTCGGCCTCGTCCAGCCGGACGTACCGGCGGAACCTCTTGCCCTTGGGCGCGGCGCTGGGCGGCGGGCGTGCAGCCGGAGGTGGCGCGGGGACGCGCGGCACCCCGCCGAGACGGACACCTCCAGGGCCGTAGCCGAAGGCCTCCGCCGGCGGTGGTGGGACGCGGCCGGCGCCGCTCGAGGAGCCGCCTTCATTCCTGGGGCGCTTGCCGGAGCCGCTGCCGGAGCCGCTGCCGAACCAGCGGGACATGGTGTCTATGGTTGGTCTGCCTTGGGCGCGGCCGGGGTGAATGGGTTGTACGGGCGGCGGGGGGCCTTTAAAAAGGACCCGGGGTGGGCTGGCATGCCAACCGGCGGCCTGGACGTGGCGGCGGTTGCAGGCGGCCATGAATGCGGGCAGGAGCCGAGGCGTGGCGGCGGTTGCAGCCGTGGCACGCGTGCGTGGGGAAATGGGGGCGCGGGAAGCCGAGGCGGGGCGGGGAAGACGAGGCGACTGGCCCTTTGACCGTCCTGTAGTCTTAATTTAAGGGACCAGGCGAGCCAGCCAACGGCCGCTGGCCAGTGGCCCCTTCGCACCATTGACTGACCACGCTGGCCAGTGGGCCCTTCGAACCGTTGACTGACCATAATAAAAGACGCGGGCCGGTGGACCCTTTTTGACAAAAAAATGTGACCAGTGGGCTTAATAAAAGACGTGGGCCTGGACGCGGTTGGGGAAGGGGAGGCCGGCTCGGGATTGGGAGACAGGAGCCCAAAAAAACGTGGGGCCTGGACGCGAAAACTGAACGATTATATATATTTTTTTGGTCAAAAAAGTATCCATCCCGGTCCCTTGAACGAACCGGGACGAACTCCCTGGCCCAGGTTCGCCACGTGGCCTATCCTTACCATCCCGGGTCCTGACACAACCGGGACCAATGGGACGGGCCATTTGTCCCGGCCAGCCCATCCCGGTTGCACAACCGGGACAACTGGCCCTTACGACCCGGGACAAAAGGCCCTGTTTCCACTAGTGGTGAAAAGGATCCCTGGCGGTCGCGCCCGGTTCTACGCCTCGGTAGTGGGTACAGTGACGTCCAAAAATGGTTGATAGGCTTACCGTATATACATTCAACTCGAGAACTGGTTTTGCGCATGCATACGTGTAGGGATCGACAATACTTCGGCGGGAGTAGCTAGTTAACTACTCACTCCGTCCATGAATAAGTGTATATCTAGCTTCTACACTTTATAGAAAATAGCAACAACATATATGAATTGAAAATGGTATATTTGGAAACTTCGTGTCAAGAGAAATCTATTAATGCTAATTTGGTGCAATAAATTTTAGGGTTTTTCCAATAAAGTTGGTCAAAGTTCAGTAAATTTGACTACCAAAAAAGGTAAACGTACACTTTTTCACAGACGGAGGGAGTAGTGGCGTCGGATATCCGGCTGTTGGTGTAACACCGGGATACAAATCGCATAACGGTTTCTCCTATATCTTAAGCATTATTGCCTGGATTTTACTACGTCTATGTTATTTTATTGTGTTCCGAATCTCATACAAGTGTCGTACTAAATACGGGCTCCTATCAGAATAAGGCATGCAACCATGCTAGACATAACACAACTACAACTTTATTTCGTGTCGGTCAGGAAAGAGAGTTGTTTTCCCTATATATAGTACGAGGTACTAATAAAATAGATTGTGAGATCAAGAGATAAAGATCGATTGTGAGATCAAGAGATACAGGTCCACCAGATTAGTACACAGAGTGTTTGTACTCTCGTGTATTGTAATATTTCTCACAATTATAGTGATACCCCATTGTACGTTCCGTGGTTTTTTCCCTTCAGGGGGTTTCCACGTAAAAATATGTGTTCTTGTTTCTTGTTTATCTACTTTTTGTTGCGCTATTTTGTAACCATTGCTATCAGAGCTTCATGCTTATAGATTGATACGCTTCCTGGTCTTCCTGTGCTCCCGGGCAGCATCGTGCAACGCCAATTGGATCAACCGCCTCAATCATGAGAAATCGTGCAGCTACATCAAAATCGAGCATCGTGTGGAGATCGGATCTGATGAGAAGGTTCACAGTTCTTTGGCCGGCGTTCCCGTACGCTGCCTTCTGCGACCCGTCATGTAGCTGTCTTCGACTCGATCGGGTACTACTTACTATCCACCTCCTTATCCAGTCTTCTAATTCGTATCAATTCCTTGAGTGGGCTAAGGATTTGCCCCTGAGCCACTTTGGAGTACTAGATCGTCGATCGGATTCAAGTCCCGAGGCCAGTAACAAAAAGTGTCATTGGTAGAAAAAAGGCCTTCCATACGCCCCCATCAGTCTTCAAACGTTGCGCACCGTGACTAATGAGTCTTTAGTCCCGGGTCGGGAGGAGACCCGTGACAGAAGGTCATGCGTCGCGGGTTGGGAAGCGCGTTGAGGCGCGTGGAGGGCATTAATTCCGGTTGGCCTGGGCGCCCGGGACTAATGGTCCTTTAGTCCCGGTTGGCGTGCCCACCCGGGACTAAAGATCAAACTGCTCGCCTCCCGTGCGGCGGTTTTTATGTCGCGAGCGAGGCAGAAGGGCGCCATTGCTACAGTGCGCGTCCGAGTCTCTGTTTCTTCCTCTCTTCTCTTCTCTTCCCTCTCTTCGATCTTCCTCCACCAAGCACACCATGGCTGAAGTTTGGGAGACATACCGTGGTCCCACACCATGCGGCAAGCGTCTCGACGTGTGCTACACCAACAGTTGCGAGAGGCTTCCCGGTGCTCTTGCGCATTTGACCAATCTCTATTTCTCCTCTCCCGATGAACACCGGTTCTTCGGGCTTGATTTGGAGTATATGACGGATCATAGGGATGTTGCCGTCATCCAGATTGCGTTCAAGGAGGCCGTTTAGGTCTTCCAATGGTCAAGGTAACGCACACGTACAATCTTGCATCTTCGATTTGTTTGTTGCATGTGAAGAATACATGTGTTGCAACATATCTAACACATATCAAATTTTTGTTGTTGTAGTAGTTCAAAGCATTTTCCTGCACTTGTTGATTTTCTTGTCAACAAGGGATATGACTTTTGCAGCGTTGACATCACTCAAGACCGTCCGAAGTTGATGCGCTTGGGTATTGTGATACCTGAAGATCACTACATTGATCTTCAGGATCTTATCCGTTTGAACGGGCCAAAGACCGGAATGGCTCGCATGGCAACTGCCTTCATCCACGAGGGCTACGAAACCATGAAGTCTTGTTTCCCCTCGAGGAATCACTGGTATTGGGAGAAGACCCCACTTGACTTGACGAACATCAAGTACGCAGACATAGATGCGTACGTCTCCTACGAGTTGTTCCGCATCTACTCGACGGAGCCATAGATGTATGCGTTCGATATATATGCATGTAATGGATATCTTAATTAGTAAATAATGGATATCTTAGTATTGTGAGACTTATGTTTGTGTTATGTGTGATCGTAAGACTCTATGTTATGAATGTGATAGGATTGTGTTCTATTCATGATTGTGATGTCTCTACTCGTATTTTACTTGTGATTTAATTATCACTTGTCTTTTGTTGTTCATAAAACTATTTTTGTTTCCTAGTTTTAAATGACTTGGAAAAATTTGCAAATTGTTGCAAAGCGTAATGGATATTATTTCTATATTAATTCCTAGCTATACTATTTCTATATTATGTAAAACACATGTTTCAAAATAAGCAAAAACAAAAACACATCAAGAAAACAAACAAAAACACATCAAGAAAACAAAACAGAAAAACTACGGTTTCTAAAATGAATTTGTATTATTGTTCTTAATTTTTTGATATATTATTTGTATTTTTAAGATTTTAGAATGAATTAGTATTATTGTTCTTGATTTTTTGATATATTATTTGTATTTTTAGATTTTAAAATGAATTAGTATTATTGTTCTTAATTTTTTGATATATTATTTGTATTTTTAAGATTTTAAAATGAATTAGTATTATTGTTCTTAATTTTTTGATATATTATTTGTATTTTTAAGATTTTAAAATAAATTAGTTCTATTTTTCTTAATTTTTTGACATATTATTTGTATTTTTAGAAATAATACAAATTAAAAAGTTAATGTTTATTTATTTATTCAAAATTATTAATTACATCATTACTTTTGTTTATTAAAAGATGTATTTGAAATTCAAACAATAAAGAAACATGTTAATAAGATTGATATGATACTATTATCACATACATGCGTGCAAAACACTTAGATGCGGGACGGTATGGAACTCGGAAGTTAAGTGTCGTGGTGGTGTCACGGCAGATGCCATAGGATGGCTAAAGATGTGGGAACGATGGACGCTGGAGGTGTCCGGGGAGGGATCACGCGACGAGTAGCCGCGTGAGGTGAGATCCACACAACACAAACAACACGATGTACCCAGGTTCAGGGCCCTTGTGAGGAGGTAAAACCCCTACTCCTGCCTTTCTCTATGAATTACGATGCCTCTCCGAGTAGCCACAGTACAAATGGTAACGCTACCGAGTAGCCTTTCTCTCCTCTCCGAGTAGGGCTAGGTCAAGAACTTAGGGTTTCTAGGGTTCCCAGTGAGCAACTGTTCGCGTACCTCGCGCAGGAGGCGGCGGGGCACCTTATATACACGGTGCCCAGCCGGATACGTCCAAACCTAGACAAGTGTCGACATAGTGTGCACATCGTCCTTTCTCCGAGTACCCGCTGACAGCTTTGGTTCCTAACCTTGGCTGCTTCTGTAAAGTCGTTGGGCAAAACTAGGGGACAGACTGGTAACACTGTACCTAGGCACAGAGTAGGCCCCCCTTATCCTGCCACGGCCTGCTTCCATGCTGTCACTGTCAGGCAGGCCGTCCCCACGTGAACAGTAGTTCGAATGCTGCCAAGTACGGTCCCAGGATACGCGGGATCCTGTGTCAGAACGGCTCCTTTGACTTTCTGGCCCGAGTAGGTTCCCGCCAATGGTTCCGGCCAATTGTACTCGGGCCAAACCTTTACTCGTCAGGGTAGAACTTGACTGATATCTCCTTCTGGTCATCTTTAGGTGAGTCCGAGTAGCAGTCGACCGGGTAGCGAGTACCTGGTAGTCGGCTACTCGACCAAGCCTTTCTTCTGTAAGCGGCCTTTACCACCTGTCTTTACCCTACTCGGGGGTAACCCCCCGACAGCAGTCCCCGAAGCTGGTTGAGTCTTGCGAACTTGTTCACTAGGCTCTGCCAGCTTAAAACCAGCCTTTGCATCTCAGCTCTTGAACCTCAAGATGCCGAGTAGAAACTCCGAGTAGCTATCTGGAAAGTACTTTGAGTTTCCTCTCTTCCGAGTAGCACTTGCTTTCTACTCTGTAACCGAGTAAAAAGACTTAGAGAAATTTCCCAGCTTGAGCCTCTGCAGCACAGAGCACAATCCAGCCCTTCGCGCAGCAACTGCACACGTGTCAAGCATCCACGACCTTGTCGTTTGGTTGCCCAGGACACGACCTGCCACGCGTCCAGTTTTCACGCAATGGGCCCACCGGCCGTCATGTCCCATCAAGTGCAGTTATAGGCCACGATTCGGTGGTGGGATCAACTGTGGCCATTACGCGCGCGACCGGCGCTTGTGTGCGTTTCTAACCGGCCACAGGATCCACCACACGGCACAATCGATCCCACTCCCGAGACGGTAACGGTAAACTCGCGGAGGGGATATAAATACCCCGCCGGTAGCTTCCTTTTCCCCTCCCTTGCACTATTCCTTCTCCGTCTCCTGCTCTTCTCCGCCACCGTGCTCTCCGCCGCCGCGCAAGCTCTCGCGCCGCCGCGGACTCGATCCACCAGCCAACTCCACTCGAAATCTTCCACCTTCTCAACTCACCACAATGGCCAAGTCAGGCTGGGCCGGCTCCTGCGTCACCGCGGAGGATTGCGCCTGGCTCGTCAATACCCGGCGGGTCCCTCCCGGCGTGGAGTGCCGGGCGCCGGACGGCGAAATCGTGCCGTCCCCGCGGGAGGGGGAGCGCGTCGTCTTCCTGGCGCATTTCGAGCGCGGGTTTGGATTGCCCGCGTCCGATTTCCTGCGGAAATTCCTCAACCACTTCGGCATCCAGATGCACCATCTGCCGCCGAACGCCGTGGTCTTCCTCGCCTACCACGCCGTGGTCTGCGAGGCCTTCCTCGGCATTCGGCCCACGTGGGAGACGTGGCTCAGGTATTTCCACCTGCGCCAGCAGTCTACCGGGAAGAAGGACTCCGCGGGCGTTGCCCGCGCCACCGACACCGGCTGCGCCATGATGGTGCAGCGGTCCGGGACGAACCACCCCCGTGTCAAGGGGCTGGACTCCGTCAAGCTATGGCAGAAGACGTTCCTCTACGTCAGGAACGTTGCCGCCGAGCCAGGAGCCCCGGTGAACGACAGAATCAACCTGCCCGTTTGGTGCAATCGCGCTCCAATCGGGATGTACTGGAAGGACAAGCCCGTCAACGACGATGACGCCATCGAGATGGAGAATCGACTCGGCTGGCTGAGGGCGGAGGGCCTCAAGAACGACGACCCGGTAGCCTGCTGGATCCAGCGCCGAGTACTGCCCTTGCAGGAGCGGTGCCATCTCATGTGTTACATGGGAGGGCCCCGCGACTGCACCAGGACCACCACCATCGAGATCGACAACATCGACATCCCCTGGCATGCCAGGAACATCTTGACGACAAGCCTTGGCGACCACTGGCAATACGGGTTCGTCCCGTATAGCCGCACAAAGCCGATTGAGCGGGTACGCCTTCCTTACTTTGCTCTCCGCATATATTTTCCGAGTAGATAGCTCCTCCTTCTTGCATCAACCAGCAATTGCCTCGCGTTCCGAGTAGGACATCTAGCCGAATCGCCTTAGGCTTTAGTATGCTTCGTGTTTGCACGCCTTGCCGGGTAGCCTACTCGAGAACGATTCTTAGGCTCCATGTGCTTTATGCCTGCACGCCCTTCCGAGTAATATCTCTCGGCAAACATGCGTAGGCCTAGTATGCTTTGTGTTTGCACGCCTATCCGAGTAAAATGCTTAGTAAGCTGCCTAGGCCTTGTGTGCTTTGTACCTGCACGCCTATCCGAGTAGAGTTCCTTCCTGGTACTCGGCTGGTTTGTGATCCTTCTCTGTTTTTCAGGTTCTTACTCGCCAGATAATCGAGAGCTGCGAGGTTTTCGAGGGCAACTGGTCTCCTGACCGTGAGGAGGATGATGTGCCCTCCTTCGATGCCGTGGAGCAGCCCAACCTTTCTCGCTCCCCCGTTCCTGATAAGCGCGACGCTCTCCGCACCTGGTCCGACGAGGATTTTGATGGTAACGGTACTTTCATTCTGTTTGCTTCCAAGAAGCACCAATCCCTCGTGTGCTGTTTCTGATTCTTTCCTCTTTTCTCTTTGATTCCCAGATGAAGCTGCCGCGGACAAGGACGACGAGGACGAAGACGAGAACGAGGGCGATGCGCCCCTAGTCGTCAAGCCCCTGGCCGTCGCCGCTCCTGAGACCCGCAAACGGGCTGGTAGCGGGGCACCAGCGCCTCCTGCCAAGAAGAGGAAGCCCGCCGAGAAGAAGGCGGTTGCGAAGAGAACCAGACGAGAGCTCAAGTGCACCACCGCGTAAGCCCTCTTCTCGGTCACCTCCCTTCTCGCGCAGTGCTATTTTCCCAAATCTTCTTCTAACTTGTGATTTCTCTTTTTCTGCAGACCTCCTATGGACGCGAACGCAGCTCTCGCGTCCGATCACGCTAAGGAGAAACCAGTACCTCTGGTTAATCTGGACGATGATGATGAGGACCACAACGCCAATGCTGCGGCTGCCAATCCCGCACAAGGAGCAGCGTCCGAGCCAGCGGCGCAGGACACTGCCGTCCATGATGAGAGACCCCCTTCTCCTCCGGCCAGCAATGCCGAGGAGAGCCAAGACCAAGTGATGCAAGACAACCCCGCCGCCGAGCGGCCTGAAGCAGAGCAAGAGCAGCCCGCCACAGGGGCTGCTGCACAAGAGAGCCTCGCTGCCGCGCAGCGAGTAGAAGACACCACCGCCACGGATGCCACTGCTTATCCATTGAGCAGCGTGCAACCGGGCGTGACACCGAGTAGCGCCCAGCCAGGAGCTGCGCAAGGCGATGGATCTGCGGCGCCACCAACTGCGCAAGGCCCTACCGCACCAACTGCGCAAGGCCCTACACCTTCAACTGCGCAAGGCCCTACACCGCCAACCTCCTCCTCGCCGTCGAAGACCAAGGATACATCCAGCCCTCCTGCCGGGCGAGTAACCAGGCAGCGAGCCTTGGAAGCTCTGAGGGACGAGGTTGTCAGAAGGGAATCCGAGAAGGAAGCTGCTGAGAAGGCCAAGGCCGAGAAGGAAACTGCTGACAAGGAGGCTGCTGAGAAGGCCAAGGCTGAGCAGAAGAAAGCCAGGGCCGAACAGAAGAAGGCCGAGAAGCAAGCTGCCGAGAAGGCAGTCGCCGAGAAGGCGAAGGCCAAGACTGACGGCAAGGCGACTGAGGATCCCGAGAAGCAGAGGGCTGAAAAGGAGCAAACGAAGAAGCGGGCCAGAGACCAGAGTACATCCTCAGGCGGAGCGCTCGTGATCCACGAGTCCGGCCCGATTCCTGCTGCGCTCTCAGCTGATGCTCGCGCTGCTGGTCAGCCCTGCTACCCGGAGTACATGATTGAGGTTAGCCATCAGCACTCCATCGGCTTCCCTCCCAAAGATAAAGCTTTAGCTATCCAGAGGGGAAGGAAGGTTGTGGCCATGAACTCCCCTCCTCCGGATCCAAGCCAACAGCAATCTATCAACATTGCTTCTCGCGGAGCCCAAGACAAACCAATAACCTCCAAGGGTCTTGAACAGGTTTTGGACACTGTTGGCCACATCAACGCCAGGTGGGACAGCAGGGTTCTCGGAGAGGAGAAATGGCACGGCTTGACCCTTGGCTCCATCGACCACATGCGCGTGGATTGGAACAAGGTTGATCTGGGACACAAGCCCATGTCCGTCTCCACCGAGACCGCGACGCTCGCAGCCAAGATGTTCTTGCATCGCAAGAATGCCGAGGACATCGAGCAGTCCTACGCGGTAAGTCCTTCTTGCCTTTTCCGAGTTGAATTTTCTTCTCTTCTACTCGCCTTTCTTCTTTCTTACCATCACCCCCAGTCCCCGAGATTTGGGTCGAGTAGACGGATACTCTCCGAGTAGCCTTCTACTCGGGTCGAATCTTCTCTGCTCTTGTCTAACTCGTTTTCTTCTCGCTTCTCAGGATAGCGTCCTTAAGCGGACCCACTTATACCGCATCCTTCTCTGGAACCACTCCATCGCCAGGAGGCGTATCGCCGTACTGGAGAAGGAGAAGTCAATTGCCGAGGCCGCGAGCAAAGATGCCACCACCAGCACCCAACAGCTGGCTGAAGTGCAAGGTACGCCTTTAGCTATGCGGTTTCTGCGTTTTATGTTTACGCCCGCTTTTGCTTTCTTATGCGCTAACCCTTCCTTCTCTGCAGAAAAACTAAAGGCCTTGGCAGATGAACATGAAAAATGCCGTAGCTTCGTGGAGAACGCCGAGGCCACCATAAAGAGACTTGAAGGTGAGTTTGCTGTTTACTCGGTATGACCTTGAATTTGGTTCTTCTCTGCTTATGTACTAACCTCATCTATCTTTTCGCAGAAGATCATAAGTCATTTGCTGAGGCACACCAAGATTGCGTCAAGCCAGCGGAGGTGGAGAAACAGCTATCCGACCAGGCCATTACTCTGGTGAAGGACCACACCACTGAGATGGAGAAGCTGTAGCTCCAGCTTCAGAAAGCACTCCAAGATGCCGTCAAAATTGGCGCCGAGAGGGACAAGGCAATCGCCGAGAAGGCCAAGGCCGAGACCACTTTCAAGGCCAAGGAGAGGGCCCTCGAGTCTGAATGCGAAACTTTGAAGAAAACCAACGCTGATCTCTTCGCTCAGATGACCACCCTGCGCGATATCCAGGAAAAGCACATTGGCAACGAGGAGTCCTGGAAAACCAAGCTGCAGCAGCTGCGCCGCCAACTGATCGGTAAGTTTTCTCTTCATTGCATCTTTTCTTCTCGGTCTTGTTCCTTCTCGGCTTCTTTTTTCTTCTCGGTTTTTGATCTTGCCACTTGCTATTTCAGATATCTGGCCTCGTCTTGATTCTTCCTCTGCGCCTACGGTAGCCAAGGCCCGAGCAGTTCGCCTTTCGCTGGGTGAGCCAATTGACACCAGGGCTGATATCGAGGACAGCTTGCTGGTGCTCAAAGGTTACTTCGAACAGCTGGCCGGCGTCGGAACTGACTTGATGCATGCGGGCTTTGAGCTCCACCGGCTGTTCTGGCCTCATGACCCCCAGCCAAGAAACATGCGGGCTCTCGCCCTCAAGCTGGAGAACGTGAAGGCCGAGCTGAAAAAATGGCGAGCCTCTGGAGCCCGTGCTGGTGCGGACGTGATGCTTCTCTGCATAGCATCTTGGTATGAAAACCTGGATATGCAGCGCATCCGCGGGAAGCGCAATGATTCCAAGTGGGAGACGGATGCCGAGAGCGTGGCCTTGCGCAAGCAGATTGCGTATGAGGTCGCAGAGTGCGCCGAGACGGAGGTCTACATCGAGGGCGTCCCCGAACCCGACACCGAGTACGAGGACGAAGGAGATGATGACGAAGACGAAGACCTTGACGGCTTCTTCGAATCTCCCAAGGGCAAGGCCGGAAAGGGAAAAGCCACCGTCGTCGCGAGTAGCGATGAAGACGAAGGGGCGCACATCGACAGCGAGCCACTCGACTTCGGCACCTCCTCAGGTGCTGCTCTCGACGACACGGTGCCCCCTCCTGGCCACGCTTCATGCTCCTCCTCGGCTCCAGGACCCGTCTCGGTGGCCACGGCCACTTCTGAGCAGGCAGCCGCCCAGCAAGATGCCGAGTTGGAAGAGTCCGCCACCGTCCAGACGGAGGCAGATGCCACCAACACCGAAGAAATGGCCGAGAAGGCGGTCACTGAAGAAGCAACCGCCAAGTCTGCCGCCGAGGAAACAGCTGCCAAGGCCAGCGCCGAGAACAGTTGCTCACTGGGAACCCTAGAAACCCTAAGTTCTTGACCTAGCCCTACTCGGAGAGGAGAGAAAGGCTACTCGGTAGCGTTACCATTTGTACTGTGGCTACTCGGAGAGGCATCGTAATTCATAGAGAAAGGCAGGAGTAGGGGTTTTACCTCCTCACGAGGGCCCTGAACCTGGGTACATCGTGTTGTTTGTGTTGTGTGGATCTCACCTCACGCGGCTACTCGTCGCGTGATCCCTCCCCGGACACCTCCAGCGTCCATCGTTCCCACATCTTTAGCCATCCTATGGCATCTGCCGTGACACCACCACGACATTAAGCGTGCTAGTGCTAGAGTAGTGGGAGGATGGGTGACCGAGTAGGAAGTTTGACCATGAGTAAGTAATTTGACTAGAGATAATTGTAGTTAGACACTAAGCAAATAATATAAATTCTGAAAAAAAAAGGGAGTGAAAAAAAAGGAGAGAAAAATTGGTGTGAAAAATAATTAGAAACCCAAATGAATTAAGGAAATAACGAAATAAAGTCTAGTCCCGGTTCAGGTGGCCAACCGGGACTAAAGGTCCTCCGACCCCCGGCTCCGCCACCTGCCCACGTGGCCGGGCCTTTAGTCTCGGTTCGTAATCGGCGCGACTATAGGGGGTGTCTTTAGTCGCGCATAGCTAGTCCCGGTTGCGTGGCCGGAACTTTTGGCCCTGGCGAACCGGGATTATAGGCCTATTTTCTACTAGTGTGTGCTGCTACAACTTCACTTCACGTGAAGGCAAATCAATGTTTGGATCCTCAATCTGCTACGCACACACAAATCACGTGGGCTGCTGCTACTTCACATCAAGAGTAATCAAAGCTTTGATATTTAAATTACTACTTCCACCCAATCAGCTACTATATGCTATTTTTTATGTTTTGGTTCTCGACAAAATTAATTTTGTCACCAATTTATCTTTTGGCTTGTACTACTTTATGTTTATGGATTCGTCTACTCACGAATCTTGTGAAGTACAACCTTCTGCTGCTGGATCATAGCACAAGATTTACCCTATGGCAAGTTAAGATGCGAGCATTGTTGACATAAGCCTATTGTGTGGATGCACTCTGATAAGTTTTTTGTTAAAGCTGGAGTTTGTTGGATTACAGCCGTCGGGACATAATTGTTGCAATATTATTGCAGTTATTTGAAGAACATCGTTAAGTTATGAGAAAAATAAATTAAGGATGAGTTAATTATTAAGCCTGTTGGTAGCCAGCATATATTCTTTGGTCTCTCGAGATTTTTTTTGTTATGCATGTGATGGCTTTGTTCTATTATTTATGTTCCTGATGATGAATAGCTGAGGTGCAAGAGGAGATTTGTTTTCTACTAGATATTGCAATATCTGTACTGTTGAGTTTAAGTGCAATTCAATTGTCTTTACTCTTTCAAGAGGGGTCTAATGCAGAGTTGAAGCTCTACTACATGTTTAGGCGGTTTTTTCATCCGACACTTGTTCTACATGGAGATTCTTTCACCTTGTCATGAATTTTTATTACGGCAGTTTTTGGTGTACGTGATGCGCTCCGTACCGGATGCTCTTAAATGAGTTTTGTTTGCCGAGATTTGTGCTTTCTGGTTTGCAGCACGTTCAGATTCATGATATGATTTCTTAACAATGTTATGTGTATAAAGACGTTGCACTATAAGCTATGCGCTCGTTCAAGCACCGCATAAGATATGATGACTTAAGTCATTTGTTGATTGAACAATTTCTATTTTTGAGTTCAGTGACACAGACTCAAGACTTGTATTTGGAGACCCCAAGTTTTGTATGTCTGCTTTGTTTACAAAAGTGTGTTTTCTCAACGACCAACCATTGATCTGCTCAATATGACTTCACGAGAATCTTGTGAGTCCTATGGACGTTTCAAGGCACAACGTTTACTTGTGGTGATTTTGATCGAGGAGTTGACGCTATCTATGATTATTATACGGGATTTCGTCTCATGGTGTAGTGTTATTTTATTATTATCCGAATACCATACAAGTGTTGTACTACAGATGGAGTCCTACTAGACTAAGGAATGCGAACCATGCTAAACGTAGCACAACCAGAACTATGTTTTGTGTCCATCAAGAAAGAGACTTGTTTGCCCCAATATTTAGTATGAGGTAGTCATAGAATAGATTGTTACATCAAGAGAGACATATCCATCAAATTAGCACGTAGATGGTTTGTCCACTCGTGTATTATAATACTCCTCCTGATTATATTGATACGCCGGCGGGCGTTCCATGCTTTTTTTTAACGTAAATGTTTTCCTGGTGAAAAATTTGTGTTCTTGTTCTTCGTCGGTCTACTTTTCACTGCTCTATTTTGTAACAGTGTATTGAAGTTTGGGCTTGTGTGGTTTGATTAGATGTGGTTGTTCGAACTGAATCACGCATGTATATATGACTACCTAAAGGTTGAATTTGATTTGATTTTCTAGGTGGTATGACTTGTGAACTTGGAATGTTTGTTGTGCTCAACTAACACGCTAAGGCCTTTTGTGGTACCCTCAAATTAATAAGAACCATTAATTTTTTTAATCCAAGAGGATTTCTACGGTACCCACATTTAGATAGAGGTCGTTCATTTTTTGACATCTCACGGACTGTATTGAATCATACTAGTGCCTAAAAGTAGAGTAGTAGAACTCGTACTAGTACTTACTACGAGGGTATAATCGAAAGAGTTACACCAAGAAATCCCTAAAAAATGGAGAGTCTCACAAGAAATCCCCTAAAAAATTGTTCGGATCTTTACTTCTTCGATTTTTTTCGGTAGGTCTGTCTTCTATTATCCGGATGATGCTACAGATTTAAAGAGTTACAGAATGTAAATAACAACCATGACTATCACATGTCGTTGATTGAGAAGCCCACTTGGTTGGTTTCGTTTTGTTTTTCCGTCCGAAGGCCCGCTTTCTTATGGGCAGGCGCTCCGACGAGATAGCTTTTGTTATTTTTGTCATATTAAAGCATGAATGCGGGCCCATCTCAAGGCAGGTGCCGAGACAAACATGAAGAGAATGGGAAATATAAATCTAGGTAATAGATTTTAGGAAAAATTAATGTGATTAGTGTTACCATAAACGAAATTCTATTTGAAAAGTCTATTAGACCCTTGTAAACCAATGGCTGGATTTGAATTAATAATACTCACCTCCCACGGGTAGTAAAAGGTATCGTATAAGTTCCTTAATCCAAAGGCAGATATCAATTCATCCTAGTGGTAGAAGTGCGAGTAGTTAAATTCTTACTAGTGACCTTCAGAACCACCACAAAAAGCCTCGTCGATGAGCCGCGGCCCAAGATAACATGGATCCCGTACAGCTTATCACTAATGTATGCATGTCATGCCTGGCTACAACTCCGATGTTATGTCATGCGTTGGAGAGACGCACATTTTTATCTAAAAACTTTTGGAATAAATATAATAAGAGCGGATGAATTATATGAATTTATTAAAAATTTAAGATGTGTCTATACATGCTTGAATTTCAAGCGGTGTCGCACTACACTGTCCCCTTTTGTTCAATCCAAGGTTGGAAAAAGTGCTAGGCGTAAGCGAGGCTGTTGCCATTCGCCTAGCGCCTAGGCGATGCTTTATCGAACTAGGCGTGGCCTAGGCGGGTATATAGTTTTTACAATTAGGTGTACATTTGAGTTACTATATCTATATAGACTAATTTAGACCATATAAATGAGTAAACTACTAACATCTGCCATTGGATTATGTTCCATATTATTTGTAAGTGCAATATGGTATAATTTATTGCAAGAGAAGATAATTTCTTAGTTGTGATGCCTAGAGTTCCGCTTATGCCCTAAGCGAGGCGTTTGTCCATCGCCTAGTGCCTAAGCGTGCTTAAGCGCTGCCTAGGCGCCGCCTAATCCAACACTGCTTCAATCATTATCGTATGATGACCCATATATTCCTTTTTTTTTATTTTCCGGACAGGGCTTTGAAGCGGTTCCAGAAGCAACTACCCGGTTTAACGGAGTTGGATCTGAAAATTGACACAATCATCGTAAGTAGTACTTGCTACATTTACGCATCTCTCTTTAATTGCTTGAGCATTATGTGATTCAATTCTATTTCTTGTAAAGTGCCCTCGGCAGACACAGGGAACAAATTTATGTGGCTACTATGTCAAGGAGAACATAAGGAAAATTGTGAATGAGCGGCTAAAAAGAAGGACCAATTTAACGCTGCACGGTCTCCGGAGGGAGCTCCTAAAGGCAGACCGCTTACAAGCACTTCAAGAGCAATTGGCGGGTTTTCTGCTGAAGGAAGTCATAGATCCCGATGGACCATTCCATTATTCTATATAAACAATGATCTGCATGTAATGATCTCAATGCATGTGTATAAATATTTTCAGATGTAATAATCTAATTGAGATCGATGTAATTATCTTGTTATGATATATGTAATTATCTTCTGATGATATCAATGCATGCAATGATCTCTATGATGATTACTGTCGATGTGCAAAAAAAAAATCATTTACAGCATAAACGTAATCCACGAAAAGAAAACACCACATAAATAACACCCAAAAAACAGCCCCAAAAAGAAACATGCCAAAACTCTACCGCGTGAGAGAAACACCCAAAACTCTGCCGCGGCAGAGAAACTTTTGCCCCGGTTCGTGTTACCAACCGTGGTAAAAGGGTGCCAACCTGCACGCTGCGTAGACAACACATGGGCACCCCTTTTACCCCGGTTGGTACCACCCATCGGTTCATTTGGG
Source organism: Alopecurus myosuroides (assembly GCA_028641055.1). Taxonomy (NCBI): domain Eukaryota; kingdom Viridiplantae; phylum Streptophyta; class Magnoliopsida; order Poales; family Poaceae; genus Alopecurus; species Alopecurus myosuroides. The sequence goes on from CM054057.1 coordinate 135,823,002, forward strand.
AGGGACTTTAGCCCGGGTTTGGCAAACCCGGTTGGGCAGCCGGTGCATAAGCCCCCCTCCCAACCGGGGAAAAAGACCTGCAGTCCACTAGTGTCACATGTCATTGATTGAGAAGTCCACTTGGTTGGTTTCGTTTTGTTTTGCCGTCCGGAGGCCCGCTTTCTTATGCGTAGGAGCTCCGACGAGATAGATTTTGTTATTTTTGTCGTATTAAAGCATGAATGCAGGCCCATCTCAAGGCAGGTACCGAGACAAACCGGAAGAGAATGGAAAATAGTAATCTATGTAATAGATTTTAGGAAAAATTAATGGGATTAGTGTTACCATAAACGAAATGTTATTTGAAAAGTCTATTATACCCTTGTAAACCAATGGCTAGATTCGAATTAATACTACTCACCTCCCACGGGTAGTAAAAGATATCTATGAGTTTCTTAATCCAAAGGCATATATCAAGTCATCCTAGTGGTAGAAGTGTGGGTAGTTAAATTCTTACTAGTGACCTTCAGAACCACCACAAAAAGCCCCGTCGATGGGCCCCGGCCCAAGATAACATGGAACCCGTACATCGTTTCACTAATGTTTCATGTCGTTCCTGGCTTGGAAGCGGTTCCAGAAGCAACAACCCGGTTTAACGGAGTTGGATCTGAAAGTTGACACAATCATCATAAGTAGTACTTGCTACATTCACGCATCTCTCTTTATTTGCTTGACATTATTTGATTCAATTCTATTTCTCGTAAAGTGCCCTCAGCAGCCACATGGAACAAATTTATGTGGCTTCTATGTCATGAAGAACATAAGGACAATCGTGAATGAGCGGTTAAAAAGAAGGACAAATTCAACGTTGTACGATCTCCGGAGGGAGCTCCTACCGGCAGATCGCTTACAAGAACTTCGAGAGGATTGGCGGGTTTTCTGCTGAAGGAAGTCAGAGATCCCGATGGACCATTCCATTATTCTATATAAACAATGATCTCAATGTATGTGTATAACTCTTTTCAGATGTAATGATCTAATTGAGATCAATGTAATTATATTCTGATGATATCTATACGATGATTACTGTTGATGATCTATACGATGATTACTGTTGATGTGCAAAAAATATGTCATTTACATCATAAACGTAATCACCGAAAAGAAAACATCACAGAAATAACACCCAAAAAACAGCCCCAAAAAGAAACATGCCAAAACTCTGTCGCGGCAGAGAACCTTTTGGCAAACCCGGTTGGGCAGTCGGTGCATATGCCACTACTAAATTCCGCGCGATCCGGAACGTTTTGAGCGGTATGTTTTGATACCGTCGAGCGTTTCCGTCACGTATGGCTGAAAACTGGTGTTTGCTCTCGACGTATTGGTTTGGTCCGTCGCAGACTGGTTTTGCTCGACTTTTTGCTAGTTTTATGTCGCGGATTTTCGTCTCCGGCCTAGTAGCCCACTAAGAGCCCAGTTGCCTTCGACGAAACTTGCTGGGTCACGTAGAACGTCGCGAATTTTTCTTGGGGCCTCACATTCTGCCCTGTTTGACTGCTTTGACTGGCTACGACCGACCAGTTGATGCCTAGACCCCACTTTTCATTCACTTTAAATAAGCATGCACATAATCTTCGAAATTAAGCATGCACATAATCTTCGAAATCATCACAGTTAACAGTCAACAAGCCGTTTCTGAAACAAATAACAAAAAGAAAAGGATAGACACCGGACCTAGCGTCCTAGCCAAGCGTGCGCCGCCGTGCCTCCTCCAGGGCCGCCGCATCTTCATTCTGCATCGAATGGAGGATCGTTTCCGCGCCGTCGGCCTCTAGCTTGACAGTGAAATGCCGGGTGAGCCTCGCTTGCTGGAGCTCTTCTGCTGCGAAACTCTCTATGGACGCTAAAATCCCCGCCTGCATGTGGGGCCACTACAAGGCCTCGTTGTGGAACTCGACGGCGAGACACCCCTCCTCTTCTTCCTCCTCGACGTCCGAAGGTGCGATGGGTGGAGCCGGAGGTGGTGGTGCGCGGGACGAGTTGGCCTGATGCACCTCGCGCCGGTACGCCTCGCGGGAACGCGCACGCTCTGCGCCTTGGACGCTGCGCCGGGGAAAGTACCTAGGGATCTACTGTTGGCGGCCCTCCTCGCGACGGCCAGACATGGTACCGGTGGATATGCGCACCGCGAAGGGGAGTAGAGAGGTGTGGCACAGACGGACAGATTGGGAGTAGAGAGGAGAGCGTTACGCGCCCGTATGGGGGAGCCGCTGCATTATCCACAGTTTAGGAGTGGAGAGGAGAGCTGACCGGGTATCCCACGTGGCGAGTGTCAACCAAATTACCGAATAGATAGGAGATCTAAATTATAAAATGCACTCCAAAATGGAAATGAATTGACACGGTTTTACATTTGCAACAATGGATACCCTAGTACTAATACTAATATACTGTCTCATCGCCCTCTTCGATGTCTGTTCCGCGCCATCATCCCGGTTACATGCACTCCGAAGCATAGGAGATTTATAGTAACTGAAATTAGCATCACACAATGTTCAACAACAGGTCCATAGTTAACCAGAACTTTTTTATGCCAACATCCACTCCGAAGCCATATCCACTGTTTCACATCATCCAACGGATATTTTTCTATGCCAGCAAGCATTCCGAAGCCACATCCAGAGGTTCACATCATCCACTGGAACTTTCCGAAACCGCGTCGACAGAAACACTAGTAGAAAAGAATTATACATGTTTAGCACAACTACAAAAAAGAAGCAGATATACTTCCAAACATACAAAGATGAGTGACAAAACTGCCTCACATGTACAAATGACACAAGTACAGAGGTGTTAAACCGCTAGACCTAGTCGCATAAACAAGCTACTAGGTACTTGTAAACGCTACTAGGTCTAGAGGAGTCTCCCTCTGCATTTTAACATTGCACAATTTAATCATCAACACTCTGATCAAACACAAATATGGCACTCTTTTTTCTATGGTACGCAAACCGTTGGAGACATTGTTGCATATTAATCATCGGCAGAGAACCAAACTTAGATAGGGGCCTCATGGTAAAGAAGCACACACAAATCAAAGAAATTATCGAACACTTGCCAAGGAATATGCAGAACCAATATGGCTCGTGCATTACAGATAAAATCATAACTGGGGCCTCATAGTAAAGAAGCACACAGAAATCAATGAGATTGTCGAACACTTACCAAGGAAGATGCAGAACAAATGTAGTTATACACAACACTAGGTAAGTGCCAATATCTCACCGAGAGAAGGTGTAGAGTTTAATCATCGTCACACAGAACAGAGAATGAACATAAAATAAGCAAGCCTCATACATACATTGCAAAAATAGTCCAAAGGGTTAAGCTCCACAGGACCAGGGAGCACGAACAAACAATGTCCGTGTAAACGCTACTAGGTATTGGGGAGTAATCCTTTGGATTTTAGCATTGCACAGTTTAATCATCGGCACATGCAACAAAACAGAAAAATGAATAACAGTTAGAATCATTGGCAAGAATTGCAGGTTGACATAATCTAATTAAAGAGCAAAGTAGTTTTACCTCATTCCATGATCTTGCAAGAAACTTAGAATGCATCTCAACTTCACATTGGTGTCCTTCGCACTCTTCAACAGGGTGTCTTTTCCCCTCTGGAGCATGTTGCACTTCTCTTCGGCTACTTTCAAAATTTTCTTCGCACTCTTCAACTCGGAAACAAGCTTAGTAACCAAGCCGTGCATGATCATATAGGTTCCCTTTTGCTCCCGCAGTTCCAACTCGAGTGCTAGCATTTTTGAAGCTTTTATCGCCCTGTCCAGCCTGTCCTCACAGCAGACGAAACATATTAGCTTCACATCGCTGGTATCATCAACCAGCTTGCAAACTTCAGAGAGACGATGAGATTCAATTGTCTCAACTGACTGCTGCACCAATTTCTGAATTGTCTCAACTGACTGTTGCACCAATTTCTGAATTTCAGTACGCGACATGCTGCAGAAGCCACAGCCTGCACTGTGGTCCTATAGCCAAATACGAAAAGAATAAAAATCATAGAAGTGTCGATGAAGGCGTAAGGAGATAGATGAATCTTAAGAGAACATTTGGCTACATGACTAATTTATATGCTATTTACCTCGGCTATCTGAATAACAGGGGGTTTGCGAGCTCCGAGGCCTTGTTCAGGTAGATCTCCACCTGGGTGGGGTAAACAATCTCTGAGGGCCTGTAACGGTAGCGTGAGCTAGATCCATGGCCGGTGGTAACTTAAAACATCAACGGTGACCTACATCCACCGGCATTTAACCTACATCCGCTGGTATCAAACCTAAATCTGCCGGCATCTAACCTACATCACATCGTTTGGTTGAGGATGGGGAAGGGAGGGAACCATTGCTTACCAGTCATTGTTCGAGAACGACACCGATGACAGGGGAGGGCGAAGCCGTGGCAGCCGCCCTTGGGACGGGAGGGCGAAGTGGAGGCTTTCTGTGGAGGTCGCTTTCAGTGGAGGAGTAGCCGAGTGGGCGAGGAGCGCGGTGTGGTGGAGATTTGGCGCGTAGACGGTGGCGAGTGGGACCCTGCGTGAGGCTGATTCCGTGGAGATTGGCGCGCGGCTGTTAGTCATAATTTATTCTTGTATTTCGGATTAAAAAAATAAAAAGATGCAAAAGGAAAAGAGTCTTAATTAGGATCTGATCGCATTTTTATTCTACTTCTTCGGATTCTTCCTTATTTTAGTTAGCAAATAATTGCAAAATAAGACAGTGCCTAGTGGTGGGGGGAGGGGATGACTCATTTCCACAGACTATTGGCTTATTAAGCATGATCCAGTAGTAAAGGGATGTGACAATTCATTGATCGACCGGATCAATGAGTTGTCACATCAACTTATTACTAAATCATGCCTAATAAGTTTTTTGACATCCTTAAAACATGATCGGGTTAAGAAACATAAACTAACATAATATACATATTAGGTTCTTACATACCAACATGATAGAGGTTCTTTAAAAGTTCTTACTACGCACAGACCAGACGACACTACAAGAGTAAGAGATAACACAAACACAGCGGGCAAGCTGCAACAACGAGCGCAACAGCAGCAGCTACATCATGTTCTGCCGCTTCCGAGCCTTCATGGCCCTCCTGGCCTCGTTGAAGTAAGGGAGCGGAACATGTTCTCCCGCTTTTGAGCCTTCGCGGCCCCCCTGGCCTCTTTGGAGAAAGGGCAAGGAGGAGGTTCCGCACGACCTGCGAGGATATCCTACGCAAGGAGCTTCTTCAGGAAGACACCGTAGGCAGCGTGCTTGGCCCTAACATGAGGCGCACGATACTCAGAGCCATTTCCCACACCGACGACATGTCGGATCATGCTGTTGCGATCGTTGGCTACCTTTCTGACACAGAAAGGGCAGAACAAGTTGCTGTGATGATGGTACCAAATAGTGCCCGCCTGCAGGTTCCTCATGACATATCTTCTCTTCGCAGCCCTATCGTCCTCACTCGAGCCGACTTCCAGATCTTCTTCCTGCAAATTTGCAATAAAATAAAAGTTAGCAACACAATCTTATTGGCAAAAGAGTAATCACTGGTAGAAAAAAGGCCTTCCATACGCCCCCTTTAGTACCCAAAATATCCGAACCGTGACTAAATAGGTCTTTAGTCGCGGTTCGCGAGGCGACCCGCAACCGAAGGTCTTGAGTGGCGGTTTGGGAAGCGCGCGGAGGGCTTTAATCTCGGTTGGCCTGGCCACCCGCGACTAAAGGTCTGAACTGCTGGCCTCCTGGTCTTTAGTCCTGGTTGGCCTGGCCACCCGCGACTAAAGTTCCAAACTGCTCGGCTCCCGCGCGGTTCTTATTCGCAGCGAAGGCAGAAAGGCCTCATTGCTACAGTGCACGCTCGGCACTCTCTTCTTCTTCCTCTCTTCTTCTTCCTCCACACCATGGATTCTCCCGTTTTCAAGATTCTAAAGGTGGTCACACCATGTGGCAAGACTCTCCACGTCGCCTATACCAATATTTGCGAGAAACTCCCTGAAGCTCTTAACCGTTTGAGCAAACTCTATGAAGCCGATGAACACCACAAGTTCTTTGGGCTTGATCTCGAGTACACGGCCAATCAATAGGATGTGGCCGTCATCCAGATTGCTTACAAGGAAACCGTTTTGGTCTTTCAATGGGCAAGATACGCACACGATCTCTCTTGTAGGAAAATTGTGTTGTCATGTTGATAGAAATAGTGATATGGAACATTTGTAGAGATGAGGAAAATTGCATAGGGTATCAACATTTGTAGAGAGGAAAATTGCATAGGGTAGCAATATGGCATTTTCGATTTGTTGTTGCATTGAAAGAAATACACTTGTTGCAACAATATGTAACATGTGTTCCATTTTTGTTGTTGCATTGAAAGAAACTTGTTGCAACAATATGTAACATGTGTTCCATTTTTGTTGTTGCATTGAAAGAATACACTTGTTGCAACAATATCTATAACATGTGTTCCATTTTTGTTGTTGCATTGACAGAATACACTTGCGTTCCAACAATATCTAACATGTGTTCCATTTTTGTTGTTGCAGTAGTATAAAGAAATGTCCAGAACTTATGGATTTTCTTGTGAACAAAGGTTTTGACTTTTGTAGCGTCGATATCACAAATGACCAGCAGAAGATGATGCGCACGTGGAATATTGAGATACCTGAAGACCACTACATTGATCTTCAGGACTTGATCCATTTTGATGAGCTGGGGGCCCAAGACCGGAATGGCTCAGATGGCAACTGCCTTCATCCACCACGACTACAGAACGATGAAGAGTAGTTTCCCCTCGAGAAATCACAACAATTGGGGGAAGAACCCACTTGACCTGATCAATCTCAAGTATGCATTAATAGATGCATATGTTGCGTTCGAGTTGTTCCGCATCTACTCTTCGATGCAGCAGTAGATGCTATGTTTGCATTATTCGAGACTTTCTATATGTAGTACTACTATTATGTGCTATGTTTGCATTATTCGAGACTTTATATATGTAGTACTACTATTATGTATTATATGTCCTATATTATTTCTATTAATTGTGTATGTGTTTAAGTACCGCTGTGTTTAAGACTAACTCCTTTGCAAAATATTTGAGAAAACGAGTGGAAAACTTGGAAAACACAAGGTTACTTAAATGTCTCAAAACCTTATGAGAGAAGAAGACTAATGAAATGGCTAAAATAAAACCAAGGGTTAAAGAGGACATGATGCATTCATAAGGACTAGAAAATAGAAGAGATTTAGGAAAAGGGAAACAAAAGATTTCCTAAGATTAAGAGATATGACCACTTAATCAAGATGCATTCATAAGGACTGGAAAACAGTGAGATAAAAAAATTCTGAATTTTTTGATATATTATTTGTATTTTTAAGATTTTAAAATGAATTAGTTTTATTTTTCTGATTTTTTTGATATATTATTTGTATTTTTAAGATTGTAAAATGAATTAGTTTTATTTTTCTGGATTTTTTGATATATTATTTTTTTTTTAGATTTTAAAATGAATTATTTTATTTTTCTGAATTTTTTCATAAATTATTTGTTTTTTTAGATTTTAAAATGAATTAGTTTTATTTTCTTGAATTTTTTGATATATTATTTGTATTTTTACAATTGTAAAATGAATTAGTTTTATTTTTCTGAATTTTTTATATATTATTTGTTTTTTTAGATTTAAAAATGAATTAGTTTTATTTTTCTGATTTTTTAGAAATAATACAAATTAAAAAGTTAATGTTTATTTATTTATTCAAAATTATTATTACATCATTACTTTTGTTTATTAAAATATTTATTTGAAATTCAAACAATAAAGAAATATGGCATCGACCAACATGTTAATAGGATTGATATGATACTAGAATCACATACATGTGTGCGAAACACTTGGATGCGGGACGGGATGGAACTCGGAAGTTAAGCGTGCTAGTGCTAGAGTAGTGGGAGGATGGGTGACCGAGCGGGAAGTTTGACCATGAGTAAGTAATTTGACTAGAGATAATTGTAGTTAGACACTAAGCAAATAATAAAAATTCTGAAGAAAAAAAGAGTGAAAAATTGGAGTGAAAAAAAAAGGAGTGAAAAATAATTAGAAACTCAAATGAATTAAAAAATAACGAAATAACCTGTAGTCCCGGTTCGTGTTACAAACCGGGACTAAAGGTCCTCCGCCCCCGGCGCATGCCAGCCGCCCACGTGGACGGACCTTTAGTTGCGCTTCGTAAGGGGCGCGACTAAAGGGGGAGCTTTAGTCGCGCATATTTAGTCCCGGTTGCACGGCCGGGATTAATGGCCTTTGCGAACCGGGACTAAGGGCCTATTTTCTACCCGTGAATATACCTAACCAGATCACAAAAAACATAAAGAAATAGTAGTTCTTCATTTATTTGCATACACTTCATCAAGTAACTTTTTTAGCAGATGCGCCCTAAAGAGGACATCAATGTTGAGAAAAATGTGTCGAATTTTATACAACATTACAGTTTGCACTATATATATATGGTGAACTAATGCACAAAAACAGATAATAACACATTAGGAATTCATTGATGATCTAAGATAACATTCAACATATTAATATTGTAATCAGGACATGTTATCATACCTTACTAGATCAAAAATATCATACAAGAATCGTTCTTTCATTATATGCACGGCGGTACCATATGTGATTTTGCAGCAAATTCATAATGTGTCAAGAGTGTCTGCGAGGCAAAATAACTACATATTGAAAATGCCTCCGAAAAACGTAGAATCTCTAACTCACATGCATTCTAACATGCACACAAAAAACTAGAAACCATCAGAACAGATGCAACTACAAACTCTGGATCCCTAAAATACAAAAAACCTGTGAACCCCTAAGTACAGATGCAAGTAAGCTTCTGAATCAACTCTCATCTATATTTTATCATCCATAACTCTATATAGAAGATCATTTAAAAAGATTCATGCATAGATGTTAATTATTAGTTTCACAGCAGGACATCTATATTGTCAATTTAGTGTCTAGTACATGTCTATTTTTTAACAATATTTTTTCCTTTGGTCTCTAATTAGTAAGTACAGATGCAAGCAGACTTCTCAATCTTGAACTTGCGTGTACAAAAAACCCTCGAACCCCTAGGTACAGATCCAACTACAAACCTTTTAATCCCGAATACAAAAAACCTCGAATCCCTAAAGAACAAATGCAACCGCAAACACCAAAAGCCCAAACTTTACAAAAAAAAAGTATACATGCAACTACAAACACTAGAAGCCGGAACTTGCGTGCAGTCATGCACAAACCCTGGATCTTTGACAATAAACTAAGCCAACCTGGACATAGATACCTCAGAGTCCTGGTCGTCGACGTCCTCGTCGAACGCCGGGTAATCCCCGTTGGGATCACCCAGATCTGCCACGAGAGGGAAAGCAGCATGCGCCTCCACCGCGGCAGGAGCAGGCGGTGCACTCAAATCGCCATGGCCCGCCGACGAACCTGCGGCGGCGACGAGCTCCTACGGCTACGACGAACTAGAACCGCTAAGGGCGACTCCTGCGGCGACGACAATAGAAGGGATGACGCCGTCGTTCTCCTGCTGCAAACCTTCCATTCTGCGGAACCGCCTCATGGTTTTGCGCTAGGCAGTTGGGAGAGAAGAGGAGGGCTGGGGTTTTTTGCTAGAAATGGGGTTAGAATGGATGGGGTAGAGAGAGGCAATGTGGTAGGAGCATTATATACATAGTGCCGTTTCGAGGCCGCTTCGACTGGTCGCCATGTTGTGTGCGCATGCATGCATGGTGGTAACGCGCCGGCCGACATTTATTTACTGGCATGTGGGGCCAGGGACGCAGCGGGGATACCAATCAGTGACCCAAATTCACCACAAATCTCACCCCACCAAGTCAGCGAATATCAAAGGCTCTATCGTACGTGTAGAAAAGAGGATACCGTTTTATACGTGTACGCGTACAAAACGATATGGGACGTGTTTGCTTGTGAAACGTGGTACCAATCTTTCCCAAGTTCACTACAAAAAATGGTACGTGCCAGCACAAGTACCATTCACACGCCTTGGACATGCACACGGCGTCGTGCAGGTGGTTAGCCTGCCGCGCGTAATGGCGACGACGGGACGCGAACTGCACCAGGCGGCGGGATTGTGCTTCGCCTCTGCCGCACGCCTAGCATTAACGTGGTATGCAGCCTTCCCGGCTCCCCAAGCGGCGCCAGGGCCATTGCGGTTTTCAGGTCATCGCCATTTACTCCGACGGGACGCGAGCTCCGACGCGTGCACCGACTACACAGCTTTTATCAATGGTATGCAACAAAATGTTTAAAAAGGTGCATTTTACTACACAATTTCGCATCTCACTACACAGAGTTTGAGTCCTGGCTCAGCCACTCCCGACGTGTCCTCGCCATAATCTCACCCATCGCCACGCGGCTTCCCCTCTATCGACGATAACATGCCGCGCCGCCTCCATACTTCCTGGGTGACGTTCACCCAGCAGGCGGCGCACCGTGGGCTAGACCCGCCGTCAGACGACGACGGGAGTGGCGACGACCCCTTCGATTGGGGGTACAACGAGGAGGCAGATGGGGAGGAGGAGCCGGAGCTGCCGCAGTAGGAGGCGGCGTAGGAACCGGAGCATCACCCTCCGTTATGGCCTGACCAGGTGGTGGCGTACAACTCGTTCGCCACATGGCGCAACGAGGAAGCGTTTCGCCGGGTCCGATCGGGGTTCCTTACCACGTGAGCTATAACCCTGTGAGGGTTCCTTACCTATGGATGCATAGCACCCGCGACTCAGCACCCTGCGGCTTAGGACCCGGTCGGAGTTAATTAGTTTGAGAGATGTCATGAGACTATGTATAAGTGATATTATTCGATCCTGATGTATTAGGGTTAAATAAAATGAATCCGAGCTATGTAACTCTTTGTGTGTATTGATACGTTTAAATATTCCATGAATATGTTGATCTTTTTGTGTATTATCTATAAGCAATTTTGATGAAATGGATCATTAGTTATTATCTATAAGCAATTTTGATGAAATGGATCTGGAACATATAGTTACTCTTTTTTTGTATTTTCAGAATATATAGTATGGAGCCAAGAGACGAAGATGCGGAAAACTTGCTCGAGGGTTTAATCCGCGGGGCCGACGGAGAGACGATGTGAGCCAGTGGATGAACAACTCCGGTGAGGGAGATCTGGAGCTCATCCGGGGAAACGTCTCTGCTGAGGGAGAAGCTGACGGCTCCGGGGAGAAGCCGACGACTCCTGTGAGGGAGAAGCCGACGGCTCCGATAAGGGAGCAGCCGACGGCTCCGGTGGAGCCGTACAAATTACAAACACCGGCTCCGAGGTGCATATATATAGATAATTTAATTAATGAAGCATCTGTTGTCTATATACATGTATTAACAGTCTTTACATTTTTAGCCATCCGGTTCAAGCATATCAACCGGAAAAAAGACTAAACGAGGCGCAACAAAGAAGTTGAAAGGTACAGAAAGATATAGGATCGACACGATCGCAGCAGACGGCGCACCCGAGCTTCTCGCTGATGTTGCCCAAAAATTTGTGAACCAATGCGGAGTGCTAGTTAGGGATCACATCCCGATCACTGTTCATGAGTGGAATGAGCCAAAAGATCCGCGGAGACAAGGAATTTCATATGTCAGCAAAAAAGCCAAAGAGCATCTTTTCTCGAAAATCATGTGTAATTTCAACTTAACCTTGCCGGAGGTGGACGAGAATGAGGCGGATAAGAATGAAGCCGATGTTACTAAAAATAAAATTGAGATACGGGAAAGGTCAAGGCGTGGACTCTGAAAAAGATGGCTGAGCAATTCAAAAACTGGAAGAAAAGATTGAACCTTGATTATGTTAAGAAAGGGCAAGACTCCAGATTTCACTCAAGGGTATGAGAAAATAAAACCCTTATGGTCAGAGTTTGTGAAGTACAAGCTGTCAGAAAATGTACAAGAAAGGACAAAAACAAATGAGAAAATGCCGCCAAAAAGGTATATCACCATATTATGGGGCAAGCTGGCTACAAGGGTTCCAGTCCCAAGTGGGAGAAATGGGAAAACGACCTTCTTGAGCTGGGGATCACTCCCGAGCCGTTCTTGTGGGTCGAGCGGACAAGGTCATGGTTCTACGGGCATGGGGGCACGTTGGACGCCGAAGGAAAAGCAATCTATAAGGCATAAAGAGAATCCTCTACCCATAGAAAATCTGAGAAGCGCAATAAAGGACGTTAAAGAGGGAAAGTTCATGCCAGATAGATAGAACGACGAGCTCACACGCGCCCTCGGGAATAATGAACACGTAGTGCGTACACGAGGCACAAAAGGCAATCCTCCGTGGAGTATTGGGTTCGACGACACCAAAAAGAAATACCCGATAGAAGCCGTCAACAAAAAAAGGACACGGAGGCAACTGAAGCAGAGAGTCAGACAAACTGGAGGCGTCAACTTGAAGAACATAAAAAGCGGACGCACGATGTAGCAAAGAAGCAGCAGGACCAAATTAACACACTTAGCCAGCAGATAGTGTCTACTGACGTACCACACATGGTAGAAGGTGAAGTCGAGGCGACCGGCGCCGCACATTCTCATCGGAAAAGCAGCGTTGGGTCCATGCAGCTCCCGGGTGATGATGCACCGCCGATGATTCACCCGGTGGATGATATCACGGAGATGACAACCTGTGAGCTCCACGTGAAAGTCGTCAATATAACGATCAAGGCGGCGGTCGTCTATGTCTTACCAATTGGCAACAAACCAACTCACCATAGTCTTCCGGTTCCACGGGGCTTCGTTGTTGTTGGGGTCGATAAAGTTGTCAACAGATTCGAGCGGGTGAGGCTTGATTTCCCTGAAGGTGAAGACAGAGAGTTGACTTAACTCAGAGAAGCCAAGAACTTGACCGTTCTATGGATAAAGGAATGCATTATGCTTCGAAATCAGACGACAAGGCCATCGACTCCTCGCCATTCTACAGCACAACAGTCTCCGCCATGCATGCCGTCTCCAGCGCGGTCTCCTCCGCCGCCACGTCAGCCTTCTCCACCGCGGTCTCCTATGCCGCCACGTCAGCCTTCTCCACCGCGGTCGCCTATGCCGCCACGTCAGCCTTCTCCACTGCGGTCGCCTACGCCGCCGCGTCAGCCTTCTCCGCCCACTAAGTTTCTACCAAAACGTAAAAGATCATCCAAACGTCAACGGTCACCCCTCCCGAAGGTACCAAAGGAGCTACCCAAGTTACGTTACGACTATACTCCTGAGCAAACCCAGAAAATCGCAAGAGACGAATACGAGGCTTGGAAATCGAAGCAGAAGGAGCAGAAAAGGCAGATTTCCCCGAGACCGAATAAGATCTAGAACGAGCTTGGAAAATGGTGAAGACTCTTCATCAACCCGAGACAAGTCTGTCATCTGACTATGACCGCTCTATTCTGAAGTCACACCAGGAAATGGTGCGGTCGATGAAGAGTAGTAGCGCAAGCGGGAAAAGGGGGAAATCAGTTGCCCAGCTCGGAGAGCAGAAAAAACAATCCATCTCCCCGCTCAAAGTTATTTCCAATACCCAAGTGAGGCCGGGCACTAATGCTGACGAGTAAATTGATCCGAAGTTTATAACACTGTACGAAGAAAGGGAAGCTGCTGCAGGTTTTGTCCATTGTTGAGTATATGCAAACAATAGACTACTTCCCCGAAGCTGAATGTGCGTACAAATACCAGTACGGGAAGCCTCTCATCAAACCCGAGGAGATAAAGGATCTACCAACGAAAATGCGAAGAGTGCATAGTTGGTATATGGAAGCCGCTGAGAAATCTCAGGAATGGATATGTGTCGCAGTTAGAGACGAGCACTACGGGTATGGAGATGGAATGGTTGTGATTGATTTTGACGAATTGTTTCAGTTATTCCAGCAGCAGGCCCTCGACAAATCTCTTGTTACTTCGTATTGTCTGTAAGTACTTATTTATCTAATTAAGTCTCTAGCTAGCTCACCTTGTTCATTGCATATTCATATATATATATATAGTACACTCATTATATTGTAATTGCAGAATGAAGATTCTCGAATGCAAAAGAGGTGGAATCTATGATATTGGGTTCATTGACCCACATTTTATTAATCATAAGACTCTTGAGCTATCTCCCAAGGATATAGAACATAATATTCTGAGGGCAATAATGTTTCACGAACACCGACGGGAAATACTATTTCCTTACAACTTCGGGTTAGTGTTACTGTGCTATACACATTATGTTTTCCTTCCTCGCGATGTTCAGTGTATAATTCATGAGTTATGCGTGCGCAGCTTCCACTATATTCTGCTAATCTTCCAAGTTGACAAAGGAAAAGTAATGGTAATGGACCCAAAACGTAAACCCCTAGCGATGTGGGCGGACATGCAGGAAATGATCCAGCGATAATTTCATTATTAATTTCAGTCTTTATATATATATATATGGCACTATATCGACTACTTTGTTTCATTTTCGGATATCAAGTAATTACTAACTATTTTTATTCTTTTTCTTTCTCGGGCAGCGTTTGGAAGAGGTTCACAAAAAAGTCTCCTGGTGAATGGAAATCAGAGCTTACATTTGATATTGTGCAATTAAGTACTACTATCTAGATCCGCGTATCTCCTTGATTCTAGTGTTTGATACCATTATCATGGTTGGTTGATTATTATTTTTATTGGAACCATGTTCTCGTAAAGTGCTTGCAACAAGAATACGGGAATCACTTCTGTGGATACCACGTATGCGAGTTCATTTGTCAGACGACCTGTCCCAAGGGCAGAGATTTAAAGCACCTTCATGTACGTCAGTCGTCGATTTTTCTTATTACCATCTATTTTAGTTAGTTAGTTTTATTAATATATATTGATCACTCTTCTTTATGTTTGATCGAACGGCTCCGGGACGGTCTTCTACCAAGGACCGCATACGAGCAATTCAGAAGGAAATTGCGGACTTCTTAGATGCAGAGGTCCTAAATGTAAATGGAGAGTACTATAGCGCCGGTTGGAACTAAATTTGATTTTGTAATTCATTCCATCGGTCATGTAATATGCTCGATATACTTTGATTATATAATATAAGTGTTCCTTATTTTGCTATATATATGCACTACTTAGTCACTCGTGGGATCCGGAGGTCCGGGGAGAGGCCACCGAGGCTCCTATCTTCTCGTGGGATCCAGGAGGTGTCCGGGGAGGGGCCACCGGGGCTCCTCTCTTCTCGTGGGATCCGGGATGTCCGGAGAAGAACCACCGGGCACCTCTCTTCTCCGGGGATCCGGGGAGGGGCCACCAGGAGGTCTGGGGATCGCAAAACATAAAAAGGAAAATAATAAACACACAAAATAAAAACTCTTCCGCGGCAGAAGGGGCATTCATCCCGGTTCGTGGTAAGAACCGGGACGAATAGCCCTGCCAGAATGGCTTCTTCCCTGCCACGCGGGCCATCCCTAACCATCCCGGCGCCTGGCACAACCGGGACCAATGGGGGAGGGCCATTTGTCCCGGCTGGCCCATCCCGGTTGCACAACCGAGACAAATAGCCCTCACGAACCAGGATTAATGCCCCTGTTTCCACTAGTGTGATATGTGCTTTTGGGTTTCTTACTAAGGACATTTATGCGGAAACATACCGGTAGGAAGAGAAATATTAAATGGAACATATACTATAGAGAATAATAATTGTGCTAATTTACATGAAAAGACTCAATTTGTCATTGTTTCATTCTTATTATAAAAAAACATTCATTTATTTATGCTCCTTATTTAGAATTACCACTTTGATAACAAACCACGACGGTATTTTTATCTTCAGTTGTAATTTCATCTAGATATAGTTGGTAAAGAAGTCCTTAGCTAGAATCACCACTTTGCTAAGTATAGAGATAAATTTCTCCAGGAAGTTATTCGCATCATTTGTCACATCTAGATACAAAGATATGAGCACGAAATCCCTCGTGATGCAAAAATATTCCATAGAAAGATTCTTTCTCATATGTTAGTTCGACACACATCATCCTTCGTACTAGGTGTAAGGAGGAAGACCATTTGTCTCTTATTATCTTTCTTAAAAATGTAATTTTCAAGGGTGAACTTGCTAAACATCCACTATTATAACATGTTTTCTTTGAAGAATATTGCATATCAAACGTACTAGCAACTGAGTCTGTCATTTCTAAGTCACATGTCCTGCAAAAGTAGGATCTTAGTGCTATTTCCAATATCATTGGTTCCTCTACTACCTACTTCTTTCATTGCGCACATGAGACCTTTCCAAAAACGAAAATATGTAGGTTATTTAACACATGTGGTAAAGTTTGAGTGAAAATATAAAAAATATAGTTGGTTATGGTTTTTGTCACAACATTGCCAAGCCAAAGTATACCTTGATTTTTTTGGGTCTAGACATAATATCACATTTATTCAATTTATAGTTTAACTAATGTCCATACATTTCCAATAAAATCTAAAATGATAACAATCTATTTTTTTGCACCACATTTAGCACTTAAAAGAACGATAACATAAACATGGCGAGACTATTAAGAGCTGCGTTTATAGGACCAACTATCCACAATAGAGCAAGATCGTTCCCTTCGAAGTAATCAATTTTGTCGCAAAACAATCTTTAATTTTCTTCCATTGATTTTCTTATCATTTACAGTAGTGAATATATGATCCACAAGTCACATAAATGAAGGGATACGACTTCACAACCCTTCTTATATTACTCCCATATTCATCCTTTCAAAGACAAATGTATTCAATTATCCAGAGATCAATCTTAAGGTACGATTATTTATGTAAAATACATATGATTAAGGTCATATTTCTACAATTATAAACTTCATGCTCAATTAAATGCATTGTATATTGAATGATGGAAATGTCTCCGTCCACCAGATGTGGACTAAGTCTCCATCAACCAGTTTTAAAATAATATCCGGTTACATATCATTAATCCATGATATGGTTTAGAAAAGGATTCAAATTTAATGATCAGCCATCACAATCAAATATAAAAAATGTGATTTTTTTTTTGATAGTGTGATTGATGTACCGATTTTAGACATATCCTCAAGCTTTGTTTTATAAAAAATAAAATTTCAATTGCCTGAAATTATTTGTTTTTTTCCAAACACGAGCCACACTCTCTACTTCTAGCCACGAGTGGTTTGACCTTAACAATTGAGGCAATCGAAATACCGTTTATCAGATATATGTCTAACAATCCGAGCAACACACCTCATCATTGGAAAGATCTATTAAGATGGAAAAGTTACTATGTAGATAAGCCGCAAGCACCATCTTCCCCCAACTTCTTATGGTGGCAGACTTTTCCTGCATCACAATGATTCTATATATAATTAATTTTTAATACACCCTTAGATCCACGTTGATTGTCACTTAATTAGGTGAATTTAGACATTTTTTTAGTGGTAGATACAAATGATTCAGCGACAATTAATAGGGATTAGAGGGAGTAACATTACTTGAATTATTAGTCTTGTATTTGTTATGCGCGAGTGAAATGCCTAAGTTAGCGGCTCTAGACGAAATAACATTATGCAGAATAGATGAACCTGAATATTTTATATTAAATCTTGACTGGATATGATGTTGGCATCATTAAGTCATGCAAGTCGCATTTCCCTCTACATCTGCACGTTGTCCACATTGGGCTAAGGGCAGATTTCTACGGTAGTATTGAGGCCCAACGCCTCCATGTCAGGATTCCCACCTAAAACGCTTTGATGTTGCTTTAGTTGTAGGAGATAGAGAAGTAAAGCAAAACAAATCATGCACATCATGCTCCCGTAAGACGGAGAGACATTTACATATCTATGCATTAAGTAGCATGGCTTGTCATTTTTTATATTGAGTAAGACAGACTAGCAAGATCAATATAGTGTCCTTGCTAAAATAAATGGTAGTGCTATTTAGGTTAGATGAGTGATTAATTTTAAACATATATCTAATTGAATGGTCTAACTTATATGTTTTGTTCATATGGGTCCAACAATCTACATTACCCATAAATTCATCATTGTATTACTAATCTCACAATATTGCTAATATGTGCCTTGGTTTGCTTTGATTTCTCGCCCCTAGTTATGTTGTTTGATCCGACAATCAACAATATCTACAATTGGATGATATTTGTAGGCTCAGGTGTCAATAAATCGATGGGAAAAGCCTTGATAAATTTAGTACACTTTCTCTTACGTGCATATAAACCCACCACCAATCTCGTTGTGCTAATGTAGCTACATTCGGTCATATGTAAAAAAAGTTATCTCAAAAAAAATAAAATAGAAATGACGTTGTCATCCTAAATTTGCATATATTATAAATTCCGTCAAACAGTGTTGGCCTCTGACCCTTTATTGATATTGTCTTTGAGCTTCTCAAATCTCGAGCGAAGTGAAGTAATTCCTGTAAAAAAGTGGAGGGGGTGGGGGGCGAAACAACATCTTCATTCTCCCAGTTTGACGCTACGGTTACCTCCTCTTTTCAAATTCCTTCTCTTGAACCTTGACAAAGGCGTTTGGTACCCATTAATCTTAAGCTAGTCCGCGATTGGTACCCTTTAATTATAGGATTTAATTTACTAAGGCGTTAATACTCATTCACTATATCGGTCTGTATATATCTACCACATATGATTGCCATTATGGACATCGGCATATCTCGTCAATCAGCTTTTTAGCTAGTTCTTGAAAAAAATGTTCCATGGTTGGTCATCATCATTATCACTGATTAACTATGTTTGGTGCATACTATGAGTCCATATATTGCCAGATAAATGCATCCAATACATAAATTTCTATCATCATCTTTTAGTTTAATCTTATTTTATTTGTTTATCTGAGAGACACATACGAGGAAATGCACATCACGCTTACAACAGTCATTTTGAAATTTTGAACCAGTAGGTAAATTCGTGTGTACATCTCGTTCAGAGGCACATTTGGTTATTGTAATAGTTTGGAAATGACATATCACCTAAATCGCAGAAACAACAAACCACCATTATTTGTAAAGAGTTACTCGACGTACACTAGGGGTAGATGTTGTCCCATAATAAGATTTTCAAGTTCTCTCCTATAATAAACACATCTATCTATGTTACAAGAGAAATTGTACACAAACATGAAATGATTGGACTTTCAGAGCATAGAAATAGGCATCCATTTCAAATATAAATCAATCACTGTTTGGAGAAGTAGAACTGAAAAAATATGTTAGATATACGATGACGATAAGATTGGGAATCGGAAGTTGGGTACTTGCATTGTTTTTGGTAGACTAGTGAAAATGTCCTTGATGTTACTTGCTAAGAAAAGGTTGTTTAAGATTTAATTAATTTAGTTAGGTCTGGAGCCCTAACCTTGATTCGTACTATATATTGTTAATTTCTAGTTGTGCGCCATTGGAAGTGGACATGTTTTTAAGGTTCAATCTCCAACCTCTAGCGTGACCCTCCAACAATCTCGACTCTTAGGGAATCTAACTGTCTTGATAGTGCAACCAGAAAGATCTGGGTTGAGAGCTTTTTATTAATAACTAGGCTTCGAGAAACTCATGTCCTAAAGTTACAAGCACTAACTTTACAAATTTACTCCACTCCTATGTTGGCTGAACATACATTCACACCTGCAGACTTAACTCCCTGGCTTACAGCCTCCTCTTGAGCGGCCTATTTAACCCTTGAAATCTACTACACCATACGACAAGTGCATCCACAACAACATCTCACGCGAGTAACACACACATGAGAACTAGCATAATGGAATTACAAAAATAACCTAGTCTCCTGATACCCCTCGCGCTGGTGGCACACACCATGGTGCCCATAGCTGCTAGCACGGCAGTGGTCAAGGGGCGGCACTATGGAAAAACGAAGACAACTCATTTGTGGGCATGTGAGGCGTGGGGAACAAGTCGGGCATCCCGTCCATGTGCAGAGGGTACAATGACGCTACAGGCAGGCTCGGCAGCGTTGAGACTCTCAGGTCCATGGGCGGTGTCTTCACCGACGTCACATGCATGGTCGGCGCCACTGGGAGTCTTAGGGTCGTCGCCAGTGGCGGCACTGCCCGTGGTCCACAGATATCTCGGTGAAAGGGCTCACTAGCGGCCACGACCGGTTCTGCCCCTCGGTGATGAAAGCAGTGTTGTCCAAGAATGGTTGTTAGGCTTACTGTATGCACATTCAGCTCGAGAACCGAAGCCTGGTTTTGCACATGCATACATGCAAGGATGGAAGGCAGGAGTAGCTAGTTAACAAATGGCGTCTGGTATCCGGCTGTTGGTGTAACACATGGATACAAAGAGCATAACGGTTTCTCCTATATCTGTATATAGCATTATTCCTTGAAAATTTTACTACGTCTATTGAAGTTTGGGCTTGTGCGCATCTGTGCTCGAGTGACAGAAACGTGAAAGATGGAGGATGTGCTGTCGCCACTAGGGATAAAACAACAATGTTTTTTCTAAGGATGATGTTATTGTTTACATTACACACTTTGCTTACTGCGATTATCTGTTTCTTGCAACTTAATACCCAACGTTTATTCAAATTATATTCGGAGGGTGGATTATTAGTCATATATGAAGTTGGATGATGGTCTATGTATCTTGTTGTAATGCCCGCATGAATCACATAGTAATCTTTATGTCTTGCATATGCACTACGGTGCAGTCTTCATTTCTGTCAATTGCCCAACTGTAATTTGTTTACCACACATGTTATTTATCTTTCACGGAGAGACATCACTAGTGAATTGGGGACCCCGGTCCATTTTTCTCATACTGATAATACAAACCACTGTTTCCACTTCTTTCATACTGCTACTACTGCTTTCATACGGTTTTCATAGTGTTTTCCACACCATACTTTTAACCTCTTTGTGTTCAGCAAAACCAGTGAGATTGAGAACCTCACTGATTCTTTCGGGCAAAGTAATTTTATTGTGTTGTGTAGATTCCACGTTGCTCCTGAACCGGTAGTGCGCCCTGCCATCTAAGTTGCATCAACCTTCTAAAGTTACTCTTTCCTCCTACTAGTCGATTCAACTTTGGTTTTTTTTCTGAGGGAAACTTGCTACTGTGCTCTTCATACCTTCTTCTTGGGGTCTCCCAAAGAACGTGTGTTACACGCGCATCAGCATCATATTGGATCATGTTGACATGTGCATTATGTGTACTATGCATTTCATCTACATCTAGTTTTTAATTGCGTCTACATAAGAAATTTCACTCACCTCGAAGTCGAGGCTCTATCTCCACCAAGGTTTTGGTTCCTGGTAGGAAATATTTCCTGAGGGGGTCAGGATTTCATGTACAGGAAAACCCATACCGCTTCTCGGAAGAATTTGAAAACAAAAAATTCAAAACTTTTTTGTTACTGTTATGCCCATTTGCCTAGTGTTTTCATTAAAATTGAAATATTCCGGATTTTTTTGCCTACTATGAACGTTTCACAGGGTACTTGCGATATTAGGTTACCAGGCGGTAACCGAATTTCCCGACCGTAACCAAAAACCTTCATCTCCACTGAACCGATGACCATCCGTCTTATATTCATTACCTCTATTGTGTAACTTCATCACTACATTCTCGACTTAAGGGTAGGGACTGGTTTTTGAAAATTATAAAAACTTTAGGTAGTAAACATGAAACTATATCTTGTGCAACTAACACATTCTCTCACATATGTGGTTGTTCATAGGTTTGTCCTCTATTAAAAAATATAAGAAACTATATGCATTATTTTGATACAAAGGCTAGGAGCTTCATCCACCCTTTCGAAAATACGAGTGTGCACTAGTTTGCCTACATTGCGAGTTACGTCGGCTGGATTTAGCTCTGAGTGGCAACTATGATTAACTAAATTGCTGCCTCTAGCCAAGTTGATTGATCAATTGTTTGGCTTTTGCAAGTTTACGTATTAAAATGTACATATGTGCAAAGTTCTTGTATGTGTAGGCATATACATACAACAGTAATTGTTCTTTGTAATTAGAGATATGGATTCTTAGAAGATAGTGGTTTCATTATCTCCCGTAATTATTTATATGCCGTAAAAATGAAGAATCCTGAGGTAAAAAGTTAAAAAACACTAGCAACCCGGACTATTAGAATAGACCTTAGTAGTTGTTGCTCCAATAAAAGTTTACCTTCTTTGGCTGGATATTTCAAACTATGTTTTAGAGTACAATTATAGAAGGTAGAATTTCAAGTACAATACGATTACCACTCGCTGCACACAACAAAAATGGAACAAAATGAACACCTTGATAGTTCAAAGACAGCCACTAGCGACATTATATCTAGAAAGAAAAGGAGCCTTTCCTAAGCTAAACAACATCGCCGTGTCTCGACCGGTGCTAGTCAACTCTGAAGATTGAAAATTTTAATTAAACTCCCCTTGTCGATGCACCATCCACCCATCATGTGTGAAAGAAGGTGGGAAAGTAGATGGCGGGACTTGGTCGGTCCCACAAATATTTCACTACACTTGACCGGAAATTGATACCCGGGGGGAAAAAGCACCATGCACATGAAGTAGAAAATATCACTAATAGTAGTAGTAACAACACATACAATAATAATAAGTTGACAGTTCCACTACAACAAAAAGAAGCGCAATTAACAAATAAAAATGCAATGCAACAAAGAAAGGGCGTGTGGAAAATTAAAGGGAACACTTTTATAAAATGACTAGAACTTCTCAAAAGCTACTGAAATGATTGAAACCCTAAACACCATTTAGAGAAAAATAAAGTGACAGAAACTTCAGAATAATTCAAGAGCATACTATTTACCAACATTGTATTCTAAAACAAACATGGTATACATTTTGTTTGGTCACGCATCCCTACTATGAGACAAGCTACCTACACTCTTTTGTCGCATAGAGCTGCAATGTTGTGGTGCTATTATGTTACCCCCGTTAGGATTGCTATTGATAACTCCAACAACGAGTCTTGCAACTGATATTCTGAAACTTAGCAAGTGGCCAACAAGTCCATCTGAATCAAATCTTGTTCGATGCGAAACATAACCACTGATGGATGCATATATCTTGGTACGTGGTTGTAGATTATTTCACGACGCACTCATTCCGAAACTCATGCACACAACCACAATCATGTCTGTTGTTTCTCCTTCATACACTCACTAATCAACATATGCTGAGTGGTCTGGTTTTGGATCATAAATAATACTACTCAGATATCGCCAAGAACTGAGACGCCACTTATGTTTTGGTCGGTACAAAAATGTTTCCGCTTATTATGTGTCATCTCAGCATAGTACTACCAAGATAGTTTATATATAGTATTAGTTACCATTGAAACATGTTAATAACTGCGCACATGGTGAATTTTCACATGATGACTAACATAGAGAGAATCATGCTTTCTAGCCACACGATATTTTTACAACCTATCAGTCGATTTAAACCACAGAAATAATGGTAAAAAATCTAATCAAATTAAGTACTAGTTCCTCCATTTTATTACTCCCACCCATTTCATTATACTAAGACGTGGATAGACACCTCTCCTATTTTAGACCACACATCTTGTGTCAATTTTCTAAAAAATGACATGACTACTAGTGTTATTAACAGAAAGTTACCCCACAAAAGATGAGTAACACAACATCGATCTGCATTAATTGTTCAAAGTAATTACCCAGGGAAGCCTGAAAAGATGGTGAGGGGCATGGATTACTTTATATCCAGAAGGCTTGAGCATCAAAACCCTCGTCAAGAACCTGGTAAGAGCGAGCAGGTCCCTGTGCCGTGACAACAAGCTCACCGTCCTCACCATAGCTGACACGGAACAACACGGTGAGGCGGAGTACAAGCTTGTACCTGGCCAGGTGCTCCACGAGGCAGTACTCGCCGCGTTCCCTCATGTACAGGAGCTGGACCTTGACGTGATGGTCCTCCGAGGAGAGCTCCTCAATGCTGACCTTCTTCCACTCCGGCGGATGAGCAGCACGGGCAGTCATGACCCCGGAAGCGCAGAGGTAGGAGACTTTCGGTGTGGGTTCACGGTGAGCATATTTGTCGTGAGGGTCAAGGTAGATGCCGCCCCAAGCGTCTAGGTCATGATCGTAGTGCACGGGTCCGTTAAATGGCAGCAACCACTCACCGCGACGCGTCCAGCTGCGGGTCGCCGTGCTGTAGGAGAAGGTGCCCAGCGGCGCTCTCTCCACTACCTCGGGGTGGACACGAAGAAGGTGCTTCCACTCGGGTGCACGGCGTGTGCAGAGATGGTCTCGGTGTCGAAGGGTAGTCGTGGGAATGCCTTAGAACTCCACGAAAAACCCGGAGACTCGGGCAAAGGCTGCCAGCGCCAGCGTTCGTGGTCGCGATCTGGATCTGGCATGTCGTCGTCATCGTTGGGGTCCATTTGGTCTCAGAGGAAAAAAAGCCCCATTTTTTCCTCTGCCTCTCACAGTACTTGATTTTTAGTTGTTGTTACTCTGTCTTTTGTTGGTGGAATGCTCTCTCTAGCTGATACAATGAATGCATTTTCAGGTAGAGGGCCCAGTAGCGGACTATTTGTAATATGTTCTATTTCCTGAGAAGAAACAATACACAATTAGCAAAAACTATAATATACTATGAACAATTAAATAATTGACCAGCAACAACCTCCTACTGCATTGTGTAGACTATGATGCCCACAAAATTAGTCAGATCAAGAGTTGGATCTTCTAAATGAGGGATGATATGCTACAGAAAAATTAAAATATGGCATGTAAGTAAAAATGACAACTACAACAACAGTTTTTTTCTATATGAAAAAATAATGGGAATTGTACCTCTAAAATGCTTGGCATATCTATTTCTTCATCCTCACCACATGTATGCATTTTCAATCCCTCTCTTCGTCTGTCAACGTATTTCGGATGTCCTTTGCTGTTGTGATCACCTGTCCCACATATAGAGCAGTGTATTGTCACCCCTGCCTTTGTGAAAATCTTTACTCCTATTGGGGGATTAGGTGAGGGGGAACCTCACCGACCGCCCATATAAAACGGAATCCACTTGATCCGGTTCAGAGTGACTGGTCCGGTTTATGTCAAGGAGAACCGGATCGTGATGGTCACTCGGCAGAAGGAAGACCCGGGTTACCATGTGCGTAACCCGGAGAAGACAGAGGAACCGGCACACGGTCCTAGCTGGGAGGCGTAAGGGCCCAAGGCCTGGAGATCAGCCCTAGGCCGGACGGAGACAACCAGGTTGCGAGGAGAACCGGAAGATGACGACCTAGAACCGGATGTAACTAGTACTCCGACGACGGGTATAACACGGATCCTTTGTAACCCGGGGGACTCGACCACTATATAAGCCGAGACCCTAGGACGTAGAAAGACAGGTTCTAAGTCAATAGCAAGGTACCTCCAAACATCGAGAGCCAAAATCTCCCTTTCTAATCGAGACCTTGTTCCCCAATAGTAAGAAGGAAGGAGTAGGTTTACCCTCAATCGAGGGGCCAAACCTGAGTAAACTCGCGTCTGTTATTTCCTCCTAAACCCTTTCGAAGTTTCGCTCAGTAGCAATAGCCTCGCAATCTAGTTCTTATCTGAGGACACTTTCCGTGACAACACCACGACAATTGGCCAGTCAGGAAGGAGCCTTACCTGGGTTCGAGAAGCTCATGATAGGCCAGTCAGGAGGAGTCGGCATGGAAACTATTACAACCATGACACGTGGGGTCCCGAGTTTCTTCCGTGGAGTCAGGATTTCGTGTCCCCTTTGGAAAAATGCACGTCTTAACCGAAGTCATCACATGCATGGTCTGCGCCATTGGGAATATCAGGCCCGTCGCCAGTTGCGGCACTGCCTGTGGTCCACATATATCTCGGAAAAGGGTTCCCTAGAGGTCACACCCGGTTCCGCGCCTCGGTGGTGGAGACTAGGGATGAAAACGGTATGGAAACTTTCCGACATTTTCGTGGAGAAACGGAATTTTGCGGAACGGAATCGAAAACGGAAACTTTTATGCGGAAACAGATCAGCATATTCCGGCAGAACGACCACGCAAACATAACTTTTGTTTTTGGCAATATGCATATTTCCATTTTTACTGCATTATTGTGCTAGCGCAACCTTGTATGACCAAAATTTCTAGTAGGATATTTAGGCTCAACCCAAAACATGAAGTGACCATTCTTAGGACCTACGTACTCGCATGTTATCTCCCACTCGACATATTCCTAGCTCGTCAGTTAACTATTGCACTAGGGTTGCGTCCGGTACTATGAATTTTGTGGTTGCCAAAGTTGATTAGCTGAGCACACTATATTATATAATCATGATATATCCTTATATTTGATTTCATCTTAGAAAATTGACAATTTTATCAATTTTCCTGAGGCCTCGTACATGATTCAAGGGTTCTCTTGGTCCCGGAAAACATTTGTTTTAAGTTCTCTATTTGTTTCGTATTTTTTTCTATATTTGGTTCCGATAACATCTGTTTCGTATTTGTTTTCGGGTATCTGTATTCATTCTAATTGCATATAAAAATGTGAAAACAAATGTGGCACCACCCAATTCCGTCTGTATCCGCTCCGTTTTCATCCCTAGTGGAGACAATTGTCGTCGAAGAATGGTTGATAGGCTTATGGTATGCACATTCAACTCAGGAACGGAAGTCTGGTTTTGCACATGCATACGTGCAAGGATGGATGGTAGGAGTAGCTAGTTAACCAGTCGGGTATCCGGCTGTTGGTGTAACACCTGGATACAAATCGAATAACGGCTTCTCCTATATCTGAAGCATTATTGCTTGGATTTTACTATGTCTATTGAAGTTTGGGCCTATGCGATTGTGTTTAGATGTGTGTTGTTCGAACAGAATCACGCATGTATATATAACTACCTAAAGGTTGAATTTCATTTGAACTCAGAATAACAACCATTTATAGTTCATCAAATGAATAACTCAGAATCACGCATGTATATATAACTACCTAAAGGTTGAATTTCATTTGAACTCAGAATAACAACCATTTATAGTTCATCAAATGAATAACTCAGAATCACGCATGTATATATAACTACCTAAAGGTTGAATTTCATTTGGTGGTCTAACTTATGAACTCAGAATGTTTGTTGTGCTCAACTAACAAACCGAGGCCGTTTATAGTTCATCAAATGAATAACAACCATCCATTTTTGTTAATCAAAGAGGACTTCTACGGTATCCCCATTTAGATAGAGGCCGTTCATTACTAGAGATCTCACGGATTGTAATGATTCATACTAGTGCCTAAAAGTAGAGTAGTAGAACTCATACTAGTACTGACTATGGGGTTATCACGAACTCCCTCAACGAATCCCCTAAACACAGAAAATCGTTCAAATCTTTACTTCTTTGAAAAATATTTCGTTAGGTCTTTTGTTATTTCTGTCGTAATAAAGTATGAATGCAGACCCATCCCAAGGCAGGTGCCGAGAAAAATGGTCCCTGTGCCGTGACAACAAGCTCACCATCCTCGCCATAGCTGACCCACAACACGGTGAGGCAGAGTACAAGCTTGTACATAGCCAGGTGCTCCACGAGGCAGTACTCGCCTCGTTCCCTCATGTACAGAAGCTGGACCTTGACGTGGTGGTCCTCTGAGGAGAGCTCCTTGATGCTAACCTTCTTCCACTCCGGCGGATGAGCAGCACGGGCAGTCATGACCGGGGAACACTGGTAGAAAATAGGCCTACAGTCCCGGTTCGCCAGGCCCATTAATCCCGTCCGGGCAACCGGGACTAGCTATGCGCGACTAAAGGCCCCCCTATAGTCTCGCCACTTATGGACCGGGACTAAAGGCCCGTCCACGTGGGCGCTAGGGGTCCGTCGCGGCGGAGGACCTTTAGTCCCGGTTCTTGTGGTTAACCGGGACTGAAAACCTGCGCAGGTTTAGGGTTTTAGGCCCCCTAAACCTGTTTCCTTTTTAATTTGTTTTGTTTTAATTTCAGTACATATATACATGCATATATATATATATATATGAAATATCAAACAAGGAGAATTCAATAGTAATATATAATATATATTCAATATCGGGTGACCATATATACAACCTCGAACAAGTTTCCATATTACACAATTAAGATGGACGAGCATACACAAATTCGCACAAGTTTCAAAGTACTCAGGGCTTATACATGCGGATAATAGTCATCGTCGGTGGACGCATGGAACTCTCCTTTCTTATGGATGACATGCCTAAGGAAAAATCCTGCTATTTCCTCTTGAATTGGTCGGAAGCGAGCTTCTGGAGTAAGCGCCCTCCGCAAGTTATTGAGACCCTTCTGCGTGTCCTCGTCCTTCTTCCTCTCAGATATTTCTTTCCGTATGTTCTCACAGACATAGTATCCACATAGACCGGTCCCCGGTGGCTGCTTATCCACACCTTTGACCACATTTTTAAATTGTAGCAGATCTTTGAATTCACCGACATGTTCAAGTGAGAGCCGTCTCCAAACTCTACAATGCAAATAAAATTAAATGAACAAGGGAGTTATTAGCTTAGAAAATGAAGAAAAGAGACCGATCGATATAGAGCGCAAATGATTGAAAAATAATTACCTTTGCATCATTTTTCTCATGTTGACCCAAAGATTTGTATTTGAATTCATAGAGTCAATGATCAAAACTAAGGACTTGTGAAGATCAATTTTTAGCAGAATCCAGTGGTACCTGCGGACACATTAGATGCACAGTCATGCATAATTTATCGATTGGACATACCATGCATGGAGTAAACAAAAGAGAATGGGAACATGAGAGAAACACTCACCCAAAAAGGTAAGGAAATAGAATATATCTTTTGGATTCATGCTTTTTAAAAAAATTGTACAAGTCTTTCTCCACGTCTTTGGGATGATTTTCTAACATAGTTCCATTAATGATTTGTGGGTCAATGAACCCAACATCATGGATGAGTCTTACTTTGCATTCCCAAATCTTCAATCTGCATAATAGCGTACGGAACAATATAGTTAGGACAATATATATATATATATATATATATATATATATATATAGTGTAGGCAATGAAGAACGAGATGAGGTAGAAATAAATCACTTACAGAACGTAGCAACTCAGGATAGATTTGTCGAGCTCACGCATATTGAACAGCTGGAACAATTCACTCAACTCTACTGTTACAGAGTACTTTTTGGTGTGATGCTCCTCTGTATAATCCACATACACATATTCTTTGTCGGTCCATGCTATGAAATCTTTGTACCAACGTAGCAGACTTTGCATTAGTGGTGGTAGATCCTTTTCCTTCGCAGGCAAGACGAGAGGCCCTTTCTTCACATATTTTAATGCTACCTCACCCATTGGCGTCTCGTCCAGGCCTAACGAGGCACGAAGAGACACACCCATGTCGGACGCATATTTCATGGCACTCTCTACAGTCATTCCAACTGTTGCCAAAGCATTTATGACCTCGGGGTCCTGTTCCGGAGCGGCTTTCACTATGAGCGGGGGGATCGATTGTTTACTCTGCATCCCGAGCTGGGCAACTTGTTTCCCGCTTTTTATCATTTTTCCTTTTCCTTTCTCCTCCTCCAATATTCCTGCTTGCTTACGAAGTTCAATATCATAGTCTTTAGGCAAATTCTTCACGGATTGGGACACTGTCGACAAAAAATCCGTAGCCCAATAGTCTACAATCGGAGGGAATACTTCCTTGGGCTCAGGCTCCTTTAGCGCCTTCAGTTTGCCCTTCCATTTGTCAACGTCAGCCTTCACGACCAATTTGGTTTCAGCATCACTAAGTTCCCAAGGCCTTGGGGGGAGAGGCTTCAGTGATGGCTCCGGTACCCGTGTGGTCTTAGGTACATAAGGGTCCGGGTTAATAGACCAAGAGCGGGTTCCCTTGCTGGCCGCCTGCTTCTGTTTCTTCGCTGGAGGAGGAATGGGGGGCGACGTCTGCTTATCCTCCGGAGGAGGAATGGGGGGCGGCGTCCGCTTATCCTCCGGAGGAGGAATGGGGGGCGACGACGTGTGCTTTTCCTCCGGAGGAGGAATAGTGGGAGACGTCTGCTTTTCCTTCGGAGGAGGAATGGGGGGCGACGTCTGCTTAACCGCCGGAGGAGGAATCATGGGCGACGGCTGCTTAACCGCCGAAGATTGTGGATCGGGGGACGGCGTCGAATGGCGTGAAGGAGGCGTAGGTGAACCAGCACCACCACCACCACCACCAGCACCTGCACCATCGTAGGGGGGTGGACTTGTTAGCCAGGTGTACAGGGTAAAGCACTGCCGGTAGCCACCTTCATGGAAATGTTCCCCACGGGATAATGCAGATCACATTCTTTCATCTCCTTTACGTCATCCACGGGGTAGTGAGGCTCCGGTGCACGACTCTCGATCATCGGTGCATTAGCACCTGCAGTCGGGGCCTCCGTGGAAGCCACGCTGCTTCTCCGCTGATGCTGGCTTCCGAGATCCGTTGCGGGTCTCGTCCCGAACCGTGACTAAAGACCCCTATGGTCGCGGGTCCATTATTTTGGGAACTAATGGGGGCGTACCGAAGGCCTATTTTCTACCAGTGGAACCGCACAGGTAGGAGACTTCCGGTGTGGGTTCATGGTGAGCATATTTGCCGTGAGGGTCAACGTAGATGCCGACCCAACCGTCTATGTCATAGTCGTAGTGCGCGGGTCCCTTAAATGGTAGCAAGCACTCACAGTCACCGCGACGCCTGGAGCTGCGGGTCGCCGTGCTGTAGGAGACGGTGCCCAGCACCGCTCTCCACTCGCTCGGGGTGGACGCGAAGATGGTGCGTCCACGGGGGTGCACGGCGTGTGCATACATGCTCTCAGCATCAAAAGGTAGCCCGGGTGGGAATGCCTTAGAGCTCCAGGAGAAGCGGGGGGAATGGGGCAAAGTCTGCCCGCGCCATCGTTCGTGGTCGCGATCTGGATCTGGCCGCACTGACTGGTGATTTCACCGGCGGAAGGGACTAAAACCCCAGCCACATGGTGATGGCTTTCTTTTCTATCATATGGTTTCTTACGGGTTTGATCCAAAACCTAGCATGACCGTTGTTGTAACGCGAAAAACTATTTCAACATGTTCCATGGTCTGCCTGGATACCATTAGACAAAATTTTGCGACCAAATGTCCATAATGACTTGCAGACACTTTTAAACAATAGAAGGTTCCCATGCAGGGATGGGCCATCCCAATCGCAAAAGACACCGGGACCGCAAATAATAGGCATATAACAAAAAATGCCATCTAATGACTAACACGGAGAATTTAAGTACTAGTCAGTCCTAGTGATTACTTTTACACTTAAAGAACTTCTATTACAGTTATCATTGCATTGAATTATACTCTAAGAGAGGTACGAATAGAAGCATATCGTCTCAATATGGTCATGCATGAGAATAGGTGTACTAACACAAGGTAACACTACGAGGTGGGGCTTGCAGCATCGATCCACATTATTATGCAAATAAACATGTGTATAAATTACATCCATAATGCTTTAACATCAAAAGCCTCATCCAAACATTCAACATAGTAGGTGGGTATCTCGTAAGAGCGAGCAGGCCGGTGGGTCGTGACGACGAGCACTCTGTACACCGTAGCTAAGCCAAAACATGATGAGGCCGAGCAAGCGACTATCCCTGGCCATGCATGGTGCTCCACGAGACAGTACTCGCTGCACTCCCATATGTGCAAGAGCTGGACTTTGATGTCCCACTTCCACTCCGGGGACTTACGTGACTCCCGCCTCTAGGGAGAGCAGCAAGTAGTTCCAGGCACTATCTCGCTGTCCCGCGGCTGTGCTACTTGCTGCACATGACTTACTACCAACCACCGCACAAAAGGAAGAAGATGAACTCCGGGCCGAAGATACAATTGCCATACCAGATTACCAGTGTAGTAGACACCGGACCTAGGTCGGAAATCCTGCCCAACTACACCATCCGGCGTAAAGTTTAGGTCGGACCCACTGCATGTACTCCCATACTATGATGCGGCCCAGCCCATAAGAACGAAAATCTGAAAAGTTTTGTATTGTATGGATCAAAAAGTGATTCCCATATCACAACGAACAATGAACGGTCAATTCTACTCCGCTAGGGTGCAAAGCCACCAAAAAAATCAAGTTGGTATGTGTAGTGTTATATGTCTACAAGACTCAGTGATGAAAATGCAGCTCTCCCGCGGCATAAAAAAATAATGTTCTATGTATTTGAATGCATAGAGAGATAATTTCTTCCATATATATGTAAGAGACGGTTTAGACATGTCTCCTCCTAATTTATATGTGCGGTGTGCGGTGCAAGACATGGAACTACCCAGACTCTATGTCTCTAAGACCAAACTTGTTCGAGTCTTAATTTACCGTTCCCATTACTATTGACTTTGCTAACCCCAAGAACAATCATCGCATCTCTTTTTCATCAACTATGGACGGGATCTTCAATTCAAGGTGAGTCAAATAATGTTAGATAAGAAACATAACCATGGTGGATGCATGATTTTGGGAATTTGTCTACTCCCTCCGTTCCAAAATAGATGAATTCTATTTCTCCAAACATGCATGTCTCTAGACATGTTTTAGTGTCTACATACATGCATGTATGGATAAATGAAAGTCATCTATTTTGGAACGGAGGGAGTAGATATGTTTTCACGATGGCACTCCTGTCTACATACATGCATGTATGGACAAATGGAAGTCATCTATTTTGAAACGGACGGAGTAGATATGTTTTCACAATGGCACTCCTTCTGATTATGTGCATGTACACACCACGTTCCATTAACTATGTTATTTTTCCTTCTCTTGCAAGCTAAAGAACCGAAGATGTGTGGGTTTGGATCACAAATAATACTAACCCAATATTAGAATAGTTGTGGTTAGTTTCTTCCAAAATATTGATACATCAAATAGATCACTCACTCCCAATTCTGCAACCATCACAGCGTCCTACCTCTTCCGCCATTCAACGCACCAGCAAGATTTTCCCTAATGACGAGCTGCAACCGCCTTCTGGACCAATATCATCGCATGCGACACCTAAACTCCACAAGTAGCCCCGCTGGTGCAGGACTCCCCCAAGCATATGCTACAAACACCGCGGTCCCTCGCGACCACGCCATTACGATGCCATGAAATCTACAAATAGCGTCAACAAGAGATTTCTAGCTACCAGGGCATGACCACAAATTCCGTTGCCCAAGTAATGTCATAGATGCACGATATTGGTAATCTGGCTGGATATGTTTTCAAGATGCCACTCATTCCCAATATGTGCATGCACACGTCAAATTCCAATAACAAAGTGATTTTCCTTCATTCACGCGCTAAAGAACCTACTAAGTATGAGTTTGGATCAATACTAGTCGTATATCGCAAGAGTTATGGTGTCAATTATGTTTGCTTAAAAATAAAATTACATGAGTTATTATGAATGTGTGAACTTAGAGAGAACCACAAAGATGACATATATATATTAGCGAATGGGTACTTTAGGTAATGAGGACACAAATGATGAAGTTCTTTTCTTTTGTCCCCTACAAGAGTGATATCTGAGATTGCGGATGCAGTTATTAACGGTGATATGCATAGGCAGAGCTGCTATAAAGGCATCGGCGTCCGTGGACCGTAATGAAATTCTTTAAAAATTTAATTAGATGTTCTAAATTTGGTTAATTTGTTAAACAAATAGCACTAATTAATGAAGCTAACACCGTGGCATTTCTACCCTAGCTCCGCCCTTATCATGCGGCTAGTAAAACAGATCTTTGTGAGATGGTATGTTAGGATGTTCTGCATTGTAGCCCCTAAAAAACTATGATATAAACATGTTTCTTTGGATAGTTTCTTTTGAACTTCCATATAAAAATAAAAAACCATCTCTCCCGATTCCCCGGGCATTCCTATATCCTTCCTCTTCCTTCATTCAACATGCTGCCAACATGTTCCGTAGTGATGACCCATGGTCGCATGCTAGAGAAATGCAGAACATTTGCTACCCATGCACACGTTCCACACAACCAAGATGGTAATTATTCTACCCATGCACCAGCTGCTCTGTGAAGAGGAGATTCGAGTCTTGGGCGTATTCCCTGCAGGATTGAGCTATTCATTCTTTCAACATGTCCATTGGATTATGGGTGTGCCACAAATGTAAGATTTAGGCATATTCCCGTTTGTCGGCAATATTTTGCCAACTCTCCAATAGATAAATTTGTCCCGTTGTCCGTGATTATGTTGTGTGGAAGACTGTATATCATGACTATGTCAATGATGAAACTTCTATCAGTCACATCGTCCTGTTTTTTGATGAGGTTCGCCTCCACCCACTTGGTATACTTATCTACCGCAACGAGTAGATGTGTAAGTCCACCTCTGCCAGTTTTGAATGGTCTCATCATATCTAGCCCCCAGACCGCAAATGGCCATTTAATGGGGATAATTTTGAGTGATCGGGCTGGCATATTCGTCTGCTTGGCGTAATACTGACATCCGGCACATGTGTTTACTATGTGTTCCGCGTCTGTCTTGGCTGTCAGCCAGAAAAACCCTGTACGGAATGCTTTTTTGACTATCCTTTTTGATTGAGCATGATGTCCGCAATCTCCTGCATGGATTTCTTGCAAGATTTCTTGGTCTTCCTCTAGCGAAATACATCGCTGAAAATTCCGATAGTGCTGCGTAATACAGGAAACCATTAATTACCGTGTATCCTTTGCATCGATGTTGTATCTGTCTTTGCAAGACCTCATCTGCTCCATCCGGGAACTTCTGATTAACTAAGAAGTTTAAGTATGGAATTGTCCAATCTGGGTTAACGAGCAGAACTTCAATTGACTCGGAAACGAGAGTTTAATCAACATATCCACCGTTTATCGATGGTTCATCCAAGTGTCGGACAAACACACCAGGTGGTAGGGTTTTCACTCTTTCCGAGCCCATGCGGGCTAATGCATCCGCGTTGCAATTTTCTTCCCTTTTGATATGAAGTACTTCGAATCCCAGGAAGAAAATGGCGAATTCATCCACCTTTCTCCAATATTCGGCCATGATGGGACTTTTGGCGTCCCATGTTTGGTTTAGCTGATGTTGTACCAAATCTGAGTCGCCATAGAAAAGTATATGTTTAACTCCTAATTCTTTTGCAATATGCAAGCCATGAAGCAAAACTTCGTATTCTGCCACATTGTTACAGTAGTTGAAGTGTATTTGTAATACATACTCCATAATGTCACCCTTTGGAGATTTAAGAACCACACCAGCTCCAGCGTCTTATTTCATTTTGGATCCATCAACATGCATGATCCAATATTCCGACTCTGGCATTGGTGTGTTTTTCATTGCTTCCGTCCAATCTTGGTATTGTCATCCCCTTGCCTTGTTACAAGCTTGGGGAATTGCCGCGGTATAACACCTTTATCTTTCACCTTTTTACCTTTTAGTAGAGTCATATCATGAATAGAGAAAATATCATACAGGATGGTTTGCAGTATGGAAGTGTCACTCTTTAGTTGGTTATCATTGTATCTCTTGGTTTGAGTTTCCTTTATGGAATATTAATGAGTAGTTTAATCATCTTCTACACTTTATTTTAGCCTTCAATTTCTGTTATATGGTTGATCTTGTTATCAATATTGGTATCAATATTGGAGCCTTAAGTTAATCTAGTTTGTTTTTGGCAAACTTAGCATTGGTTTGTAGAAACAATACTTTGAGTCTTAAGTAGAAAAGAAAGAGTTGCATGTAGATATATTATTCCATGATCTTCCTTTCTTGTTGGCACATAAGCTTAGTATTCTCAAGTTAACATAGTTTGAACTTCCAAGGAAGATTGTATGATTGGTTCTATCATATATATGGTTGTTTGTTTTCCATCAACTCTTAGGCTTGCTACCCAACCTTGCTAGCCAAAAACCTGTACTGAGAGAGAAGGCTTATCGTGCATCCAAAACATGAGCCGAAAACCATTTCATTTGTGTCCACCATACCTACCTATATGTGGTACTTAACCTCCACTCCAAGTAAATTACTCGTGTGCTACCTTTAAAACCTTCAAAATTACACCTATTTTGCGCCCCTGTTTTAGCTCATGAGGACGCAAATAGAGAATCTTTATCTCACTTGTTTATTGGACTTTAAAGACCTAGAATAGTGGCTTCATCCGCTTACCCAAATGCTAGAAGAGCTGGCAGCGGGGTGCCTAGCCCCAAACTTAATTAAAACAAATTCTCTTCACTATTTTTGTCTCAGTCAAAGAATGATTGTGTTAAACAAAAGCGAAGAGGTATGATCTGCTGATTTCATTTATCGTCCTTCAATGGGAGCTGCTCTTGTAAGGTCTGGTTGGCTTGTGACATACTATATTTTCTGTTTGCCATTCATTAACATAAAATACACCACTCTTAAAATTATTTTCAATGACTCTCTTTATCAAATAAAAAGCTATATCACATGCGTTAATCCCTTCTTCCCTGTGCGAAGGGCCTATCTTTTACTTTTATGTTGAGTCAGTAAACCTCCTCCCTTGTGACTTAAGCAAGCATTTGAGTTGTTGTGATCCACCCAATTATATGTTTATTTACTGAAACATGTCCTTTATTCTTCCTTGTTTAGTACAAATGTTTTTATCTGAATGAATACCACTTTGAAAGATAACAATCATTTTTAGGTACGCAACTACCTATTTCATCAAAAATACACCAAGAGTTTCTCCGGATGAAAACCCTAGCCACAAAGATTCGTGCCCGCCATCTTGGATTCCTTCTGAAAACGGCAAAAAAAATCAAATAAATTAAAAAAAATCAACATGATGTAATAAATTCGTGTGGTATCATTCTATATTTCCTAGTTTCCACAAAAAATTATAAACTTTGAATACGACAATTATATAGAAAAGGTGTTCATAGAAATGACCTATCTTCTAAAAAAATTATTGGCTTTAGGGTCAAATGACGGGTGTTATGGCCACATACATGGCATAATTTGTTAAAATGTGCCAATATTGTACACAAACATGAACCTTGGAAGCACGGACAATGTTGACGAATAGAATTTTCCTTTTCATTGTACGAAAAATCCATTTTCCATTTGCCGGGTGAAAATTTGGGTTTTTGTGAAGGACCAACCACAAAGATGTTGCAAAACATGAGAACTATATTTTTTGAAAATTCTATACCATGTTATATGCACAAATAACAAATTTGTTGCCTCTAAAAATGTTTGCATCCACCACTTTTAAAAAAAACACAAGTTTCTGCCCCTTGTAGGTTTCCTATGAATTTTTGCAAAAATCATTTTTAGTTACACAATTACCTCTTTCATCACAGATACACCAAGATTGTTTCCGTATGCAATAGATAGCTACGAAGATTCCTGTCCGTCATCATGGCTTCCTTTTGAAACCGGCAAAGAAAATTCAAACACATAAAAAAAATCAAAATGATGTAAGACCTTCGCATGGTATCATTTTATATGTACTACTATCCGCACAAAAAATAAACCTGGAATACGACAGTTATATTGAATAGGTGTTCACAGAAATGTGTTATCTTCTACGAAGATTCTTGGCTTTCCGGGTAAATGACGGATGTTATGACCACATCCATGGCATAGTTTGTTAAAATGTGCCCATATTCTACACAAAAATGCATATTGGAAGCAAGGACAATGTTGACGAACAAGTTTTTCCTTTTCATTGTACAAAAAATCCATTTCCCAATTTCCGGGTGCAAAAAATTGTTTTTTTGTGAAGGACCAACCACAAATATGTTGCAAAACTTGAGAACTATATTTTTTGAAACTGCTAGATCATGTTATATGCACAAATAACCAATTGGATGCATCTAAACAGGTTTGCATCCACCTCTTTCTAAAAACACAAGTTTCTGCCGAATTAGATGGAAACGGGTCAAATTTGAACTACATGCCCCTCGTAGTGTGCTCATGATTTTTGGCCAAAAAACAGTTTTAGATACACAACTACCGATTTTATCAAAGATAAACCAAGAGTTTCTCAGTATGAAAACCCTAGCTACGAAGATTCGTGCCCACCGTCTTGGATTCCTTCGGAAACCGACAAAGAAAATTCAAAAAAAAAATCAGAATCATGTAAGACCTTCATGTGGTGTGATTCTATATTTCCTAGTATCCACAAAAAATTATAAACTTGTAATACGAAAGTTATATTGAAATGGTGTTCACAGAAATGTGCTATTTTCTACGAAGATTCTTGGCTTTCGGCAATGGCATAGTTTGTTAAAATGTGCCCATATTAAACAATAACATCAATACTGGAAGCACGGACAATGTTTACGAACACAATTTTCCTTTTCATTGTACGAAAAACCGATATTCCATTTTCCCTGTGAAAAAATGGGGTTTTTGTGAAGGACCAACCACAAATATGTTGCAAAACATGATAACTGCATTTTTTGCAAATGATAAACCATGTTATATGCACAAATAACAAATTTGTTGCCTCTAAAAATGATTCTATCCACCTCTTTTAAAAAACACAAATTTCTGCCGATTTAGTTGAAACAGGTCAAATTTGAACTACGACCCCCTCGTAGTTTGCTCATGATTTTGGGCAAAAATCATTTTTTAGGTACACAACTAACTATTCCATCGCAGATACACCAAGATTTTCTCCGTATGCAAGCCCTAGATACGAAGATTCGTGCCCGCCGTCTTGTCTTCCTTTTGAAACCTGCAAAGAAAAGTCAAACAAATTAGGAAAAAATCAAAATAATGTAAGACCTTCGCGTGGTGTCATTATTTATGTCCTAATATCCACAAAAAATAATAAACATGGAATACGATAGTTATATTGAAAAGGTGTTCACAGAAATGAGCTATCTTCTATTAAGATTCTTGGCTTTTGGGCCAAATGACGGGTGTTATGGCCACATCCATGGCATAATTTGTTAAAATGTGCCCATATTCTACACAAACATGCATCTTAGAAGCACATATAACGTTGACAAGAAAATATTTCCTTTCCATTGTACGAAAAATCCATTTTCCATTTTCCGGGTGCAAAAATATGTTGTTTTGTGAAGAACGAAGCACACATATGTTGCAAAATTTGAGAACTGCATTTTCTTTGAAAACACTAGAGCATTTTATATGCACAAATAATCGATTTTTTTTCCTCAATTTTTCTTTCAAATAGTTGTTTTCTTTTTCAGCTAAATTTAATGTCTCAACAATAGGGTCGGTTGGAATTTTCCGGTTCACATACCTCCTATATAAAAATTTCTAGGTCAGGTTGGGCGGCATAATTGTCATAAACGCTAAATGAAACAAATAGTTATAAAGATAATAGACCACATCCGAATCATAGACCGGACGAGGTACGGGGGCGGATATCAAAACCATGATACTATATATAGCAAAACAATTAAATAAGAATTAATATTATACAAATAACTATTTAAATCATACAAATAATAATTTTAAGAAGTTAACACACTCAACTAAAGACTAATCCTAGCTCCCAATAAACTAACTACAAAAACCTAGCTAAGACACACCCTAGCACACACCCTAGCTTGCTAATTAATTAACATTAATACATACCCTAGCACACACACCAGCTAACACACTAACACTATCACCAACCTCAAATTTAGATACACAACCTAATAAACCATACCACACCCACACATACCAAAGTAAGAACTTAATTTGAGCTCAAATTGCAAATAAATCAAATAAAATACCACATTTACACCTAAACTAAAATCCACTAATTACACTAATCTAGAGCATGAAATGAGAAAAAAATGGAATGGGAGATGAGAGGATGAAATTGCTAAGCTCTTAGACCAATTGAATATTTGCTCCACCACCAAATCTTGACAAACTTTGGAGAAATTTATAGATGAAACCGAGCTTGGAGTGAAGAGACGGTAAGAGAAAAGGCAGATGGGGCTTGGGCACGAAGAAGTATATCCAGAAACCGGTTGGTTTAAGAAACCGGGACAAAAGGCCCCCTTTAGTCCCGGTTTGAGACACCAAACCGGACTAGAGGTTCTTCGTCAAGTTGCAGTCTCGCGCAACCTTAAGTCTCGGTTGGTGGCTCAAAGCGGGACTAAAGCTCGACGGGCCCGTTTGCCCCCCTTCCGGTTGGAACGGTACTAATGCCCAATTAGTCCCGTACCAAAACACAAAAGAGACTAAAGGGGGCGGACACAAGCTCAGTTTTCTACTAGTGGAATCAACGCAGCGAGAAATAGCTGTAGTTGAAAGAAGCAAGGTGACGGGGAAGAAATGCCGATGAGCTGCTGAGAAAAGAGGCGACTGGATCTTGTTAAACGATAAGGCTTGTACGTTTGTATTCCTATCTGTTGTAACCGAGTACGGTATGATAAACCGTACTTATCTCTAGGTCTTCTTGGTAGCCAAGTTAGGTTCTAATCTGTTGTAATCTTGTAAATCTGTTTGCCACGGTTTGGCACTATATTAACACGCAACCGGGCCGAGTCCAAGGCACCGTTCCCATCCAATCTACATACGTTGATATGGTATCAGAGCTGGCCCTCAGCACGACAACAATGGAGAGCTCCTCCTCGTCCTCGCGGCTCGGCGGCTCCCAGTTCAGTCAAGGCGTGACCGAGAAACTGGTGAAGGGCAACCACGTGATGTGGCGTGCCCAGGTCCTCTCGGCGACCAGAGGTGCTCAATTGGAGGAGTACCTCAACCCCAAGCACACGACGCCGGAGAAGGAGATCGCGGTGACCACCGGCACCACGGTCACCCAGCAGCCAAACCCTCTGTACTGGATTTGGGTGGCTCAAGATCAACAAGTACTTAGTTTTCTTCTAACTACTCTGTCGAGAGAGATTGGTCAGCAGGTAGTCTCGAAAACCACTTCTGCAGCGATGTGGGCGGCGATCGAAGGCATGTTCGCCTCGCAAAGCCGCGCCAGGACGGTTAACCTGCGCATCTCCCTCGCCAACACACAGAAGGGTTCGCAATCTATGGCGTACTACTTCGCCAAGGTCCGCTCCCTCGCATATGAGATGGAGGCGGCCGGCAAGAAGCTCGACGAGGAAGACATCATCTCGTACCTCCTAGCGGGCTTGGACGGCGACTACAATGCAATAGTCGCCGTGATCTACGCACGGGATGATCCAATCACCGTGTCCGAGCTATATTCTCAGGTCTTGGCCTACGAGATGAGGGTTGATCTGCTTCATGGCGGCACCCAGTCGTCCGTGAACGCAGCTGTCCGCGGCGGGCGTGGTGGCGGCCACGGACGCGGCAACTTTTGCGCTGGAGGCCGCGGTGGTGGCGCTCCGCAACAAGCTGCTCGTGGCAATGGAGGCCGTGGGAATTTCGTCAACAACTACGGTGGTAACACCCCCTATGGTGGTGGTGCGAACTACGGCGCGGCGGCTACGGAGGTGGCCGTGG
This sequence comes from Alopecurus myosuroides, assembly GCA_028641055.1. Lineage (NCBI taxonomy): Eukaryota > Viridiplantae > Streptophyta > Magnoliopsida > Poales > Poaceae > Alopecurus > Alopecurus myosuroides. Next base: position 135,864,548 of record CM054057.1, read on the forward strand.
CGGTGGCGACAGTGGCAATGCGAATCCCCGTTGTCAGCTATGTGGGAAGACTGGCCACACTGTCCTCAAGTGTTGGCAAAGGTTTAACCTGGACATCACTGGGCCGGTCCAGGAGAAAAGTGCGGGCTCGGCATCAACCTCCTACGACATCAACAACACTTGGCACATCGACTACGGGGCTACTGACCACATCACGGGAGACTTGCACAAACTGACGGTTCGTGACAAGTACAACGGCAACGAGCAGGTGCACGCTGACAATGGTTCAGGTATGGACATTGCCCATGTTGGTCACTCTAATGTTTATACCCCTGGTCGAAATCTCCAACTCAAAAACATTCTTCATGTTCCTAATGCCAACAAGAGTCTTCTTTCTGCTCATCGTCTTGCATACGATAATGATGTTTTCGTTGAAATTCACCCCTTCTCATTTTTTATGAAGGACCAGGCAACGAGAAAAACACTTCTTCAAGGCAAATGTAGAAGGGGTCTCTATCCTCTTTCGTCCCAAGTATCCAGCTCAAGTAAACAAGCCCTCAGTGCCATCAAACCTTCATCGGAGAGGTGGCATGCTCGTCTAGGACATACTTCATCAATTATAGTCAATAAAGTCCTTAGCCAGAATAATCTTCCTTTTTCTAGTGTGTTGAATAAAGATGCAGTGGGTGATGCTTGTCAAAAAGGCAAAAGTCACCAATTGCCCTATCCAAAGTCGTTTAGTGAGTCTAGTGCTCCTTTAGAGCTTATTTTATCGGATGTTTGGGGGCCTGCAATTGAGTCTGTTGGACGAAATAAATATTATGTGAGATTTATTAATGATTATAGCAAGTTTACTTAGATCTACTTGCTTAAAAATAAATCTGATGTCTTCCAAAAATTCAGTGAGTTTCAAAGCTTTGCTGAACGACCGTTTAGTCGAAATTTTTTTGCTATGCAAACAGATTGGGGAGGTGAATATGAGCGCCTCAATTCTTTCTTTAATAGAGAGGGAATATCACATCATGTTTCATGTCCCTATGCACACCAACAAAATGGTTCGGCCGAATGAAAGCATCGACACATTGTTGAAGTAGGATTATCTCTTCTAGCTCATTCCTCCATGCCACTAAAATTCTCGGATAAAGCCTTTATTTCAGCCACCTATCTTATTAATCGCACACCTAGTCGTTTGTTGAATTTTCCACTCCTTTGGAACGTCTCTATAAGGAAAAACCAAACTATCAATCCCTTAGGATTTTTGGGTGTGCGTGTTGGCCGAATCTTAGACCCTATAATCCTCGCAAACTTGAGTTTCGATCTAAGAAATGTGCTTTCCTTGGTTATAGTAATCTTCACAAGTGATTTAAATGCCTAGACATACCAAATGGTAGAGTTTATATTTCTCGCGATGTACTTTTCGATGAGAATATTTTTCCCTTCTCTACTTTGAACCCAAATGCCGGCGAAAGACTATGGTCTGAAGTTCTACTTCTGTCTGACCAAGGGGTAGAAAACAGTGTTGATCATAATTCGGGTGATGTACCTATTTTTCCTGATACTAATTGTGCAAAAAGTGTGCAGCAAAACCCTGTTTTTGTGCAGACAGAAACGACAGGCACAGCGACCGGAGAGGATGCCCCTGGCAGCAGCAAACCCGAGAGATCTCGGAATAGCAGCGAGGTCGATCTCCGTCTGCGCCACAACAACGTGCCATGTGGCAGCAACCCACTGGCACGCAGATGGGAGAAAGCGCGTGGTCCCCGTCCCGGTCCCCGTGCAGCGCAGGTGGCGCAGGAGAAAATGCGTCCTCGCCCCGGTACCCGTGCAGCGTGCGTCGGCCACACGCCACGAACGGTTCTGCAAGCGCCACGCGGAGCAACCCGACAGCCGGGCCAGGAGCGGGCCAAGGTGCTGTCACGGCGGGCGGATCACCTTTCCAGGTGGCGACGCCGGATTGGTCGTTCGGGGGAGATTCTCTCCCTGACGACAGCGATGGTCCAGAAGCGGATTCAGCTGGATCCTCTGTGGCGCCCTCTCCAGAGGTGCCTGCTGTGCCTCCCCGAGCCCATACACGGTCTCAAAGTGGTATATTTTGGCCTCTTATTACCAAGGATGGTACAATCCGTTATGCTTGCTTTACTTCTACAAATGAACCGGAAAATTTGAGTGAAGCACTAGGGAATAGAGAATGGAAAAATGCTATGGATATAGAGTATGATGCTTTAGTTAAAAATAAAACTTGGCATTTGGTAGAACCACATCAAGGGAGGAATATTATTGATTGTAAGTGGGTGTATAAAATTAAAAAGAAGGCAGATGGTAGTATAGACAGGTATAAAGCTAGACTAGTAGCAAAAGGCTTTAAACAACGTTACGGAGTTGACTATGAGGACACTTTTAGTCCTGTAGTAAAAGCAGCAATTGTTAGGCTTGTGTTGTCTATTGTTGTTTCCAGGGGATGGAGCTTACGTCAATTGGATGTCCAGAATGCGTTTCTTCATGGCGTTCTTGAGGAAGAAGTGTATATGCGGCAACCTCCAGGATGAAGATGAGAGGAAGCCACATTATATTTGTAGGTTGGATAAAGCATTATATGGTCTGAAACAGGCCCCTCGAGCATGGTATTCCAGGTTGAGTACAAAACTTCAGCAACTTAGGTTTAAACCATCAAAAGGAGATACATCACTGTTCTTTTATAAGAAGGGGCATGTCACTATCTTTATGCTTATTTATGTTGATGACATAATTGTTGCAAGTTCATCACAAGAGGCTACTGTTGCATTACTAAATGATTTGAGGGGTGATTATGCATTGAAAGCTCTAGGTGACCTACATTATTTCTTGGGCATTGAGGTTAAAAGAGTTGGTACTGATATTTTTCTAACACAAGAGAAATATGCTACTGATGTGCTAGCACGTGTAGGGATGAAGGGGTGCAAACGAGCCAATACTCCTATCTCCACTACAGAGAAGTTGTCCTTGCATGACGGAGTTTTGTTGGGTCCTGAAGACTCAACTCGGTATAGAAGCATTGTTGGAGCATTACATTATCTTACTTTGACTCGACCTGATATTTCATTCTCTGTTAACAAAGTATGTCAGTTTTTACATGCTCCTACCACTCTGCATTGGACAACAGTAAAGAGGATTCTGAGATATCTCAGAGGAACTACGGTCACTGGTCTTAGAATTAGTAAATCAGTATCAACACTTGTGAGTGCTTTTTCTGATGCTGATTGGGCAGGTTGTCCTGATGATAGACGTTCTACTGGTGGCTTTGCGGTATATTTTGGCTCTAATTTGATATCTTGGGGTGCAAAGAAGCAAGCCACAGTGTCAAGATCAAGCATAGAAGCTGAATATAAATCCCTAGCAAATGCAACAGTTGAGGTAATATGGGTAGAGTCAATACTTGATGAACTTGGCATTAATCATCGTGAGACAGCATGATTATGGTGTGATAATTTGGGTGCAACTTACTTATCTGCAAATCCTGTGGTCCATGCGAGAACAAAACATATTGAAATTGACTTTCACTTTGTAAGAGAGAGAGTTGCACAAACATTGTTGGAAATTCGGTTTATTCCAACAGGTGATCAAGTTGCAGATGGTTTTACTAAACCACTGCAGTTTAGACAGTTGCAAGCCTTCAAGAGCAACCTCAACTTGGAGACGTTGAGATTGAGGGAGGAAGTTAAACGATAAGGCTTGTACGTTTGTATTCCTATCCGTTGTAACCGAGTACGGTATGATAAACCGTACTTATCTCTAGGTCTTCTTGGTAGCCAAGTTAGGTTCTAATCTGTTGTAATCTTGTAAATCCGTTTGCCACGGTTTGGCACTATATTAACACGCAACCGGGCCGAGTCCAAGGCACCGTTCCCATCCAATCTACATACGTTGATAGATCTGGGCCGTCCGGGGTGTAGTCGATGTCGCTACGGCGGGGTCGTACACGCGACCGCAATATGCGCGTGCGGCGAGACGCCTTGTTGTTGCGTCGTGCTCGTGGCCTCCACCAGCATCCATCCCCCACCTCCTCCACACGGTTGCGGCCATTGTCGCCGCCACAGCGACGAGGAAGAGGTGCCCTCGCGGTATGGTGTCAGCTCCTGCAGCGACCTGCAAGCACGGCCCTCCGGTCATCATGCAGGCCGGTGCGCTGCCGACAATCGCTGATCCCTCTCCATGCCCCCGGCCCTCTCTACAGCTTCGTCCTCTCCGCTTGTCGCCCTTCCTAGAGAGGCGCCTCCTGCTGCCACCGTTGTTGTACCCGGCTCCGTCTGCTCGAGCTTCTCACTCAGGGACAGCTGCACCGCGGCGGCGGCTCTACGCAGTATGGAGGATGAGGGGTAGACAAGGGCGCGGGCCTGGTATGGTGGACGGGAGGTGACTGGCCTAGGTTTTCACCGAGCAGCCGGTTTCCACCTGGCGTGAGCGACGAGGACGAGGCGATTTTCCCTCTTGATCTTCTGACCCCACTCGGAACAAGGCACACCGGTCATTGGCCCAATAAGCCAGCCAAAAAGTGAAAAACAAATTACGGCATTGGGCGGCTAATGTGAATAGCCGGGTTGCCAATTTTACTGTTTAGGTCGATCCAACATACTCGGTTGATCCTGCCGTGAGGATGGCCTGGTTGGCCGAGTAGGCTAGCACCTTTTAAGGTTCAGAATTGGCTCACGTTCCCTGATAGTATTAACTACAGCAACATCAGTTCAGCACCCCACGGTGGTGCACACTAGTCTCGTTACACCCTGCACCTACCATGTTCTTTCTCCCCTCCACCTCACTGGTAAGCTACCGTCGCATATTAAAACCGCAAACTCCACCACCCTACAACACAGCAGCGGCAACAATGTCATGCCCACAACACTCAACGGTAGAAGGCAGGTGGTAGAGCTCAGCCTAGAGTCACGGCCAAGAAGATTACCACCCTCCTGCTCTGCCTCGCACTTCCCGCGCATGCCCTAAACCGCAACCAGGGCCATGCCTGATGCAGCTGTTGGTGCCGCCGAGGCCTTGCTTCTGCTCGTCGCAGAAAAACCCTGCTGCCGTACCAGCGGCGGCCAAGAAGAATCTAATAGTGGGCATGGGAGCCATGGGGAAGTTGCCAAGCCTTGCGATCATGGGCGGCCGCAACAGCCGGGGTTTCGGCAACCACCGCGCCGGCGTATTTAGCAGCCACAACTGACCGGTCAGCCGCTACTGTATCCTAGTTCATAGTTTCAGGATGACCACCGGCGTCAGCGCTGGCACCGTCGCGTATCGTTCAGCTCGCTTGGTGGCGGATGTTGGAAATAATCCAATATTGTCAAGTTATATATGGGTATAACTAGGTAAGTACATGTGCGTGTCATAGTTATATTGACATGTGGGTCTAGCAAGTTGGCTTAGATGCCATATACGTGAGTAGTATTGCCAATTAGTACTAGTCCAACTCGGTTAGTAAGTTTCCATGTTTATGCATGACTCCTAGTACGAAGAGGCATAGGAGTTCGGGTGTGCTAGCTAGGTGGTGGCTTGGTCCAATATATATACGTGGCTTATAGGTTGTAAGCTTGTACCAAAGATATTGAGAGAAATAAAGAGAAAAACAACGGGCGCGATAAGTGCCCTTGGCAAAAATATTTGTGTGCGTGTGTTTATACCTAGATTGATGTGATTCGATGGGGAATTCTAACAATTGGTATCAGAGCGAGGTCAAAATTTGGAGCCACGCTTGCCCCGGGGATGCGACCCGTAATAGCGCCTCGGGGCGAGCGATCGTCGTTCGTCGGAGCGACACGAAGGTGACAACAACGGGTTGTCATCGACAAGGCAGGAGGAAGGCGTCGGGCAGGCTGTCGTCGCCGATACGACGGGAGGCTGCTAAAAATTCAAGGATGTAGAGGTGGATGATCGTTGGTGAGAGCGGTGGTGCCGAGGTGCGGTACCGAAAATCTCGTCAAGATTTCCAGGGGAGTATGAAGAAGGTGTGCTCATGAGTTCTTGCTAGATGTGTCCAAGAGCTTGTGGATGTGGGTTTTCTGCGGCAGTTGTGTTACTGGCTGAGAAAGTTGTGTGCGAGAGCGAGCAGATAAAGGAAATTGCGTCCTTGTGTTTCTGTTCGTGATCGGGGAGTTCCGGTGAGTTCATGTACGGAGAGATGTGTTGCGCGTACATGACAAGTTGTGTTGCCACCGGATGCGAGGTGTTGTTCGGTAAGATGTGTCACCGACAACAAAGATAAGATGTGACCAAAGTCCAGTAAGTTCATATACGAGAAATTGTGTAGGCGTATATGGCGAGTTGTGTCGTCGCTGGACCAGTCGAGGATCAGGTGTGATGTTGTGTCCAAGTGCTGGTCTGCGGGACGCTGGGTGCAGTGGAAGCGCGTCACGGTCGAGGTACTCCAGTGAGATACATCTCCAAGGAGCGAAGACGTGCGTGAAGACAAGATGGCAGGTGGCTATCTCCGTGTCTCAACGAGAAGACGAAGACCGACGTGAAGATGGATGCGAACCGGTTAAGATGAGTTACCTGCATGAGGCTATGTGTTTAGTCTGCATGTGGCACGCTAAGATGCGGCAGCGTGGGCTGGTAATCCGGAGAACACGTTATGTCGAGTCATCAAGTTGTGAAGCTGTGTCGATGTCAAGACCAGAAGGATCACAAGGAGACGACAAGTTTGGATTAGGGGGAGAATGTTGGAAATAATCCAATATTGTCAAGTTATATATGGGTATAACTAGGTAAGTACATGTGCGTGTCATAGTTATATTGACATGTGGGTCTAGCAAGTTGGCTTAGATGCCATATACGTGAGTAGTATTGCCAATTAGTACTAGTCCAACTCGGTTAGTAAGTTTCCATGTTTATGCATGACTCCTAGTACGAAGAGGCATAGGAGTTCGGGTGTGCTAGCTAGGTGGTGGCTTGGTCCAATATATATACGTGGCTTATAGGTTGTAAGCTTGTACCAAAGATATTGAGAGAAATAAAGAGAAAAACAACGGGCGCGATAAGTGCCCTTGGCAAAAATATTTGTGTGCGTGTGTTTATACCTAGATTGATGTGATTCGATCCGTGGGGAATTCTAACAGCGGATACAACGACGTCACTCCATAAAGTGCGGTTCTAGCAGCTTGTGCCGCATGCACCGACATCCGGTCATATATGCAGAACCAGCACGTCAAGGAAAAAGATAGCGTGCTATGAGAAATAGCGGCACGAGTCCTCCAGATGCTATGCACGCTATAGCGTGATAATAGCATGCTATATGAAAATTGCGTTTTGAAAAAACTATCAAATATATCACAAAAATTGAAGGATTTCAACAAGAATAAATGTTATAGCCCAAAAAAGTCAGAACAATTTATGTATAACCACATAAAAATTGTTCCCTAGCTGGTTACATCCTGACATCAACAACCAATGGGGCAATAACACAGTATAAATTACTTATTCAAAATTATAAACCTAGCGACGTCAACTTCACGATTAATTTTCATCGCTACGAAAAACATAAAGCAACATTTTTCTTCTTCTTAAGGTGAAAAACTAGGACATTTTTCCCTATAGGATGGAAAAATTATAGCGTGCTATAACGTTATGCTGTTTTAGCGTGATATAGCATGCTATTTCGTGAATAGCGCAATAGCGAGCAAAAGTGTTAAAGTTTAGCGTATACCCTCCAGATATGTTATATCGTGCTATTTTTCCATGCGTAGAATGCGACGATTAGGCCAACCCAGTGAAGCCTAAGACATTGGAGATGCTAAGAAATATGGTTGCTCGTTTCCTGAAAACCCAAAGAGGATACAGGAAACAAAAGAAGTAAAATATTTGCTCGTCGATCGTGTTAGGCTACAGTACCTCGATGTTCATCTATTTTTCTTGTCATTTCCTTGCGCTCGATGTTCATCCATTTTTCTTGTCATGTCCCGGCGCTCGCCGTTCGTAGCCCACCACGAACTTCGCACCAGTTGAGACCTGGAGTCCCCCCGCAACCCATTTTCTCCTTAACCGCCTATTCCATACGCACTATGCGTGGGTTATGGGCCACAGACTAAACGGGCACCATCTATGTTCTGTTCTTCAGGGTTGTAGGAGACGTCGTACCATCTCTATGATTTGAGTTCACTATTTCATACTTCAACCCTTCCTATTCACGTTATAGATCTAAAGTTTTTTATTTCCATTTCCCGTATGATAGTTACATGATGAATTTTTTTCTTCCTAAACCTGCGTAGTACAATTTTTTATGTAGATTCCTTATATTAAATTCCGTGAAATCTTCATAAATCAGACTATAAGTCAGAAATTATATGGCCTAGTTGGATGCCATATGAGTAAATATGCATTCAATAATAGTGTTCTTTTGTATTATCATAAAGCCAGTATATGACACCAGGTATACTAGAAGCCCAAACCAAAACATAAATTCCAGAATTATCCAAATAAACAGCGAAAGGATAGAGTAAATGAACTAAAATTGAGATAGAAACTAGATGATGAAAATAAAATCATGAAGATGTCTACCTTCCTCCCCCTGGGAAAAATTTCCAACAAGAAGGAAGGGGAAGGACCACCTAAGAACAATAATCATGGGAGGCATTTCAAAAAGTCCCAATAAAATATTAAATCTTAGTTATAGAATGAAACACTAATATACGCTTTCCTACATTACCTCATGACTAATGCTATTATATTCTCTCTTTTTTTTAGAAACACGGTACAAACTCAAGCGCTCATATACAGGCGCATACACTCACCCCAATGAACGCACACACGCACACCCTACCCCTACGAGCACCTCCGAGAGACTGAGCCGGCGGGTTGTGAGATTGACGAAGTCGCCACAGGCACCTCGCTGTCGACTGAAACGTCACCTCCCACTGAAAGAATAATCCTCCTAACTGCAACACAAAGGTATCAAACCTAGGGTTTGAACTCTGGTGGGTAAGGGGTACAAGCACCCTCTTAACCATCCAACCACATGTTGGTTCGCAATATATTCTATTTTTCTTCCTCTCCTTCAATCACTTTAACTTCCCTCATCATCTAAACCTATATGTGCCATTTGTTATGAAGATAGCCCAAGCTAACAGCAAAATGAAGGAATATATAAGAACAAGACACATGGGAGGCATCATGAAAACACAAAATATATTGGCCTCCAAATTTTGGGGAACATAAGTGTAGGTTTTCATCCATATTCGCCTGCCACCGCTCTAAGAAACTCATGGCTTCCTGTTCCCAACTCACTCTCATGGTCACTTGTCCTGAAACCTACACTATATATATGTCATTTTTAAGACTGTAATATGGAAAAAATTGTGAGGTAAAAGCATTAGGAAGGATAACCTAAGAACAGTACGAATTGTATGCATCGGGAAACACTAAGATAAATATCAACCTCTACTTCTATATGCACAGACGGGTAGCTAAGGATTTCCTCTTTGTTCTCATTCACATTTATCTTACACAATTTCTTTCTCTTTCTAGTTCACCAAGACTATATATCCTAGATTAAGTAAATTCCACTTACGGTAGATGGTGTAACTTGTATGACTCTGGAGTATATACTGTAGTCTCATTGCAACTGAAATATGAAATTAATGACCGCACTCCCACATGTGTATCAAGGACCATAGTGTATAAGTGAACTAGAATGGGGGCAAGGAACTTCTACTGTGAATATTAGTACATGGAGGTTATATTTATTATTAATATTGGTGCATCGAAGGGGGGGCATAAGGGAGATCTTTTGTTTATCCACATCTCAACATAAAGAAACATATATGTGTCCTTTCCAGTGACTATAATTTACACAAAAAAGGAAAATAAAAATAATTAAGCATAGAGTCGTTCAACTTATTCAAAGAGAGACAAGTGTAGGGAGATAGTACATGTGAAGGAAGATCACTAGAACGAACAAAATAAATCCGACAATTTAAAGTTAACACATGCTAGTCATGGCAGTATTATATTTGGCAATATATCGATCAAATAGCTATAGAAAATATTGATTTGATGAATTTGATCCATCAACTCTTACTTAAACTAAAATGTAGTTTTTAAAATAATTTTACTGAGGCTCGAAATAATAAGATGGCTCTAATACAATATTACGAAATAGGCGTTTGGCACTATGGCTAGCCTGGAATTAAATTATTGTTAATGTAAAATTTTCCCAATTAATTTGAAGATATTTAAAGTTGGACATCTTACTACAATTAAATTGCCATTCTCTCTCGCATGGTGTCATTTTTCTCCTATACTCCACTATCGTATGCACATATTTTTCCCTACCCTTTAACATTGGGAATATTTTATTAATTAAAAAAATGCTTACACTCTAATTATGATTTGGTACTAGTTGATGTGTATTAATTACCACATGTTGTATGCGGCTTCTAGAAAACACAAATATGTGTATCATGTTTACTAAATGGCTGAAATAGTTTTACAATTCAGCCAATATGTTATCATCCTTATGCTAATTGCCTGGGAAAGATAATATAGAAAAAGCTCTTATAAACTAACTTGCCAAAATTATTTTAGGTAATATAATATTTTAAAACAAAACAATTCTAGGGTTCTGCCAACTCTCAATATTACTTCATGATTTATAATTTTATTGGCCAATATGCAATGTAGTAAAATTCTTGGGTTCTCCCAAGCTCTCCAGTATTACTCCTATCACAACTAAGAATCAAACTAGATTGACTCTATTTATATTTCTTGAAAGCCGACCCATCTAATGGTATATTAAATTCCTATTATTTGTCTTAAAAAAATAGACATGCACGACTATTATTTAATATGCAATTATTGCATATGAATGCATGTGAATGATGTTATGATTTTGATTGACATATTTTAAGGGACATTCACACATTAGTACTAAAATTATCCATTTGAAGAAATAAGTGCGCTAACGGTAGTCCTGGTACTCATATAAAGTATTAGGTTGAAAATACCATTGGAGAGTCCGTTGAACTACAAAAGGGCGCTAATTTTTTGTACTAATGGTTAACATTTGACAACACAATAAGGTCCTTCATACTTGTGATGATTTAGAAAAACCGATAATGACATATCGTCTGCTGCTAAGAACCACAACATGTCAAGGCTTGTGTTAGGATTCTTGACAGATCTATGTTTTGAGTTCTTATCGAACACTGTCTACCCACTCATGCTTTTATGATAAACGGGGGAATATAGTGCTAGGAGTTTCTTTACGGAATTAGGTTTCCCTGGTTTACTAAATTTTGATGTTGTAGGTATGGATAATTGTTTACCTAGGGGGATGAAGATTACCTCTTTTCGTATAGTCTTAGAATATGTGGTTTCTACAACAACATTCGGCAAACACATTTTTACGGAAAAAAGAGGATCAAGGCTTAGGTAGACCCCACGTATAAGTCCCAAGCTGTGTAGGAGTGAGAGAACAAAAAAATGATGAAATTTATCGTGTTGCCCTACTTTCCAGGGAACCATATAATTTTTAATGGTGCGTGCAATTGAATGAAGGTGGTATGACTAACTTTCTTATAATAAATTTTGTGATGGCTTCTCCACTACTCCTTCCAATTTACCCCTCCCAATTTCCTAAAAAACATTCACTACAAACCACGTTAGATCGGATGCGAAGTTCGTCATCCATCCTAGAGGGTGAGAGGGGGGAGTGAAGCGAATATGCCCGAGAGGCAATAATAAAGTGTTTATTATGTTATTCCTTGTTTATGATAGATGTTTATTTCTCATGCTAGAGTTGTATTAACCGGAAACGTTAATACATGTGTGATTAATAAACAAACCAATGTTCCTAGTGAATCCTCTCTTTAACTAGCTCGTTGATTAACAGATGATCAAGGTTCTTGATCATAGACATTGGATGTTGTTAATAACGGGGTCATGTCATTAGGAGAATGACGTGATGAACTTAGACCCTAAATAAGTTTAACAATACGATCAAGTCATTTAGTTTTGTTTTTATGTCTTACATTCTGAGTAACATTATCCCTTAGACCATGATATCATGTTAATCACTAATATCGAAAGGATACTCTGATGACATAAAATGTCACACCGTAACAGGGTGACTATAAAGGTGGCATTAGGTATTCAGAAAGTGTTAGTTGAAGGTCATGGCAAGAATGGGATTTTTCTATCCAATATGACGGAGAGATCTACTCAGGGCCCTCTCGGTGATATCACATCGACACCGCTTGCAAGCACGTGATATGATCACAAGGATGTTATATCACGGGGACGAGAAAACAGTACTTATCGAATAACGAAATCGAACAAGGTATGGTGGATACCGATGATCGGATCTCGGACAAGTAAAATATCATGAGACAAAGGGAAATCGTTAGGACGTTGAAAGGTTCACACGATCACGAGAGTCATCGTTGAATATATAAGAGTCATCACGGATCTCCAGATCCCGCTGTTGATTATTGATCGGAGAGGAGTCTCGATGATGTCTATATTATTCGCGAACCGTGGGGTGACACACTTAAGGTTCTATGAAGCGTTTAGAGAGGGATACGGAATACCGAAGAATATTTTGGGCAGCTCCGAAAATTGTTTCGGGAAAAATTGAAATAGTTCAAGGGGTTGTTAATTGAATTAACAAATGATTCAAGGTGCTGCATGCAAATGTTTTTTAATGGAATTAACAAATATAAATAAAAAATAAAATGTTTTACTTATTTATTAAGAAAACTTTTGGATTTTCTAAGTGGAAAACTAAGGGAGTATGAGTGGGTGTGAGTGGGGCTTCCTCACACAAGAAGAGTAGAAGAGGTGGGTGCACCCATGGCTGGACGCACCCCGCCTTGGGATGCCTCCCCCTCCCTATAAAAGGAGGGTGAGAGCTCCCTCTTCTTCACACACTTGCCCACTTCCTTTTCCCTCCACCCGCTGCTCCATTCCATGGTCTCCGGCTTGGCGAAGCCCTGACTATGGTATTCTTCTCGCTCGAGTTGAACGTGTGCCGATTACGGAGGCACCGCCGGATTATGGTGCACTTCTTCTCGCTCGGGATCGGCGTGAGTACGATTACGCCAACAACGATATTTTATCTCGTACCACTACAAGAAATATGTTGATACATGACCCTTTTTTAGTGACCGTGGATGAATTTGTCATAGATCCATGACCATTTTTAATCTGTTGGTCATGACATGTTTGGGAGGGACTAAACACATGACTTTTTTGCCAAAAAAGTCATGATTTTCTTTAACAAGATGGTCATAGCACATGTTACCTGGTGTACGACCCTTTTTTTTGCTTAACTAAGACCAAATTAATTGGTCATGCGTTTGTTGATTGTGATTTTCGCCAACATGTCATATCCACGTGTCAATTTTTGCCTACGTGTCATGTTCACGTGTCAAGTTTTGACTATGTGTCATGTACTGGACCTATGTGTAAGCAAGCCAAGCAAGCTCTACTTCCGTTGCATGCAGCAGGTTGCCTCATCGGTGCCACGTATTTTGTCCGAAGTGCCATGTAAGCAGGGTGCATGCAGCTGACACGTGGGAACCCACCGAAGTGAGAAAATGATGCAGAAAATATGGGGCGGGGGAAGGCTCGAACCCGCCCTCACGGCCACTAGGAAACGCTTCTACCAGAAGACCACGGAACGGATTTTGATAGAGTGAGGCATTCAATTCTTTTAAACATTACAGCTCTACCTAGGCTGCTGGACTGGGCCAGACGCGTAGGGAGGGATCTCAGCGGTCCTTGGCTGGGCCTGTCGCGCAGGCACGGGTCATATAGGGCCGTAATAGGAGCGTGGAGAGCGCTAGCTGGCGAGGCTGCAGGCCGTATGGTGTGACTAGCTCACAGCCTCGGAAGATTAAACAAACTCTGTTCGGAACGTGCAGGGCGGCCGACAGTTTCCGCGACTAGGAACTTCTCTTTGGAACGAATACTCGCATACTGTACATGCATGCATATCCGTTTCTGATCGAGGAGGCTGGGAACGAGTTCTGGTACTTTTTTTTAGTTTTTTTTAGCTAAACTTTTTTCTGGTACTTGAGCTGCTCTTCGGCCCTGGGCTTGAGTCTATCGTAGCTCTGCCTCTGCCTCTGTTCCCTCACCAAAAAGAAGCCCAACCTCTGTTTAATTGCGGCATGTAGTATCCACCCGTGTATCTTCTTGTAGTAACTGAATGGGAAAAAAACCGTTTTCTCTTTTCGAACAAGCTGAAGGCCGTGAGCTAATATGGCCCAAATGAACTGCAAGAGGCCGCTCCCGAGGAAGTGTACGCATCCAGGCAACTCGTCAGCCCAAACCACATCCCCGTTGGCCCTGAAACCCGCCTGTCTTCCCGGCAGCTGCGACATGTTTTCAATTAATGTTTTTTTTGTTGTAGTCGGGCATATTCAACCAGGGGCGTACCCATGTTATAGTACCAGGTGTCACAGGACACCGGGTAAAAATCGATTTCTTTTGATATATTTTAACTATTTGTAGTGTGTGACACCCGTAATTCTTGGTAAAAATTATACGTGTCTTAAAGAGTGACACCGGCTTATTTTTGTTCTGGGTCCGCCACTGTATCCAACGTACTAGTTTCCGTAGCAAACTATGAGAGGTTTATTGTCATCGAGAAAAGGACATCAGATCCAACAAAGTGAAATAAAAACAAATAACAAGCGGCGAATATTGTCGAGATTAAACATTACAACTCTACCTAACCTTTATATATTGTTTCATATAGGGTTGTGAAGATTCTTAATTAAATTTTTAGATTACTCTTATAAATTAAAATGGAAAATACAAAATGCAAGGTTTTAAAAATATTCCAAGTTTATTATATTTTATGGTTACTAGGTCACATATGATGACACACTACGAAAGTTATCCATTTTTTTTGAAATTTGTAAACATGTTTTGAACCTTCTATGCCGGTTTCGGAAAACGGTCAAAACGGGGGACATGACCGTTCGTACCTAGGGGTTGAATCTTGATTAACTCTTGGTGTATCTATGTTTAAATATGTACTTGGGTACATAAAAATGATTTTTACAAAAAATCATGAGCAAACTACGAGGCACCTGTAGTTCAAATTTGGCCTGGTTTCAGCTGAATCGGCAGAAATTTGTCTTTTTGAAAGGAGGTGTATTTTGAGCTATTGAGAGGTAGTAAATTTGTTATTTTTAGATCAAATATGACATAATATATTTAGAATTTTACTTTGTACATTTTTGCAACATATTTTGTTTATGTGCTTCACAAAAAAATCCAGTTTTGACACTCCGAAAATGAAAAATGGTATTTTTATTCAACGAAAAATAAAAATTTCTCCGTGAACATTGTTAGTTGTACCAACATGCATCTTTGTGTGGAATATGGTCACATTTAAACAAACTATGCCATGGATGTGGCCAAAACATCCGTCATTTGGCTCGAAAGTCATGAATCTTCGTATGAGATAGCTCATTTCTGTGAACACATTTTCCACCAAATCGTTGTATTCCAAGTTTATTATTTTTGGTGGATACTAGGACATACATAACAACACCACGCGAAGGTCTTGCATCGTTTCGAGTTTTTTTGAATTTTATGGAATTATCTAAGCCGGTTTCGGGAAACGGTCAAAACGGGGGACATGACCGTTCGTACCTAGGTGTTGAATCTTGATGAACTCTTGGTGTATCTATGTTGAATAGGTACTTGGCTACCTTAAAATGATTTTTTCAAAAAATCACGAGCAAACTACGAGGCAGCTGTAGTTCAAATTTGGCCCCGTTTCAACGGAATCGGCAGAAATTTTTCTTTTTCAAAAGAGGTGTATTTTGAGCTATTAAGAGGTAGTAAGTTTGTTATTTGTAGATAAAACATGACATAATATATTTAGAATTTTACTTTGTACATTTTTGCAACATATTTTGTGTATGTGCTTCACAAAAATACCCGGTTTTGACACTCCGGAAAGGGAAAATGGTATTTTTATTCAACGAAAAATAAAACTTTCTTCGTGAACATTGTTAGTTGTACCAATATGCATCTTTGTGTGGAATATGGTCACATTTAAACAAACTATGCCATGTATGTGGCCAAAACATCCGTCATTTTGACCGAAAGCCATGAATCTTCGTACGAGATAGCTCATTTCTGTGAACACATTTTCCACCAAATTGTCGTATTCCAAGTTTATTATTTTTGGTGGATACTAGGACATATATAACAACACCACGCGAAGGTCTTGCATCGTTTCGAGTTTTTTTGAATTTTCTGTAATTTTCTAAGCCGGTTTCGGAAAATAGTCAAAACGGGGGACATGACCGTTCGTACCTAGGTGTTGAATCTTGACGAACTCTTGGTGTATCTATGTTGAAATAGGTACTTGGCTACCTTAAAATGATTTTTTCAAAAAATCACGAGCAAACTACGAGGCAAGTGTAGTTCAAATTTGGCCCGGTTTCAGCGGAATCGGCAGAAATTTGTCTTTTTCAAAAGAGGTGTATTTTGAGCTATTGAGAGGTAGTAAGTTTGTTATTTGTAGATAAAACATGACATAATATATTTAGAATTTTACTTTGTACATTTTTGGAACATATTTTGTGTATGTGCTTCACAAAAATACCCGGTTTTGACACTCCGGAAAGGGAAAATGGTATTTTTATTCAACGAAAAATAAAACTTTCTTCGTGAACATTGTTAGTTGTACCAATATGCATCTTTGTGTGGAATATGGTCACATTTAAACAAACTATGCCATGTATGTGGCCAAAACATCCGTCATTTCGACCGAAAGCCATGAATCTTCGTACGAGATAGCTCATTTCTGTGAACACATTTTCCACCAAATTGTCGTATTCCAAGTTTATTATTTTTGGTGGATACTAGGACATATTTAACAACACCACGCGAAGGTCTTGCATCGTTTCGAGTTTTTTTGAATTTTCTGTAATTTTCTAAGCCGGTTTCGGAAAACGGTCAAAACGGGGGGCATGACCGTTCGTACCTAGGTGTTGAATCTTGACGAACTCTTGGTGTATCTATGTTGAAATAGGTACTTGGCTACCTTAAAATGATTTTTTCAAAAAATCACGAGCAAACTACGAGGCAGCTGTAGTTCAAATTTGGCCCGGTTTCAACGGAATCGGCAGAAATTTGTCTTTTTCAAAAGAGGTGTATTTTGAGCTATTGAGAGGTAGTAAGTTTGTTATTTGTAGATTAAACATGACATAATATATTTAGAATTTTACTTTGTACATTTTTGCAACATATTTTGTGTATGTGCTTCACAAAAATACCCGGTTTTGACACTCCGGAAAGGGAAAATGGTATTTTTATTCAACGAAAAATAAAACTTTCTTCGTGAACATTGTTAGTTGTACCAATATGCATCTTTGTGTGGAATATGATCACATTTAAACAAACTATGCCATGTATGTGGCCAAAATATCCGTCATTTCGACCGAAAGCCATGAATCTTCGTACGAGATAGCTCATTTCTGTGAACACATTTTCCACCAAATTGTCGTATTCCAAATTTATTATTTTTGGTGGATACTAGGACATATTTAACAACACCACGCGAAGGTCTTGTATCGTTTCGAGTTTTTTTGAATTTTATGTAATTTTCTAAGCCGGTTTCGGAAAACGGTCAAAACGGGGGGCATGACCGTTCGTACCTAGGTGTTGAATCTTGATGAACTCTTGGTGTATATATGTTGAAATAGGTACTTGGCTACCTTAAAATGATTTTTTCAAAAAATCACGAGCAAACTACGAGGCAACTTTAGTTCAAATTTGGCCCGGTTTCAGCGGAATCGGCAGAAATTTATCTTTTTTAAAAGAGGTGTATTTTGAGCTATTGAGAGGTAGTAAGTTTGTTATTTGTAGATTAAACATGAAATAATATATTTAGAATTTTACTTTGTACATTTTTGCAACATATTTTGTGTATGCGCTTCACAAAAATACCCGGTTTTGACACTCCGGAAAGGGAAAATGGTATTTTTATTCAACGAAAAATAAAACTTTCTTCGTGAACATTATTCATTGTTCTAAGATGCATGTTTGTGTATAATATTGGCAAGTTTTACGAAACTATGCCATGGATGTGTTCCATATTGTATTTTTAATTTCTAACGGTGGTTTGAAAATCCGGACGAAATCGCCGTGTTGACCGTTCGTGCCTCGGGGAGGAATCCTGCTATGCTCTTTGTAAACTCACCTTTCAAAGCATGTAGAGGTATATCTTTTGTGTTGTTGACAACTTAAATTAACACTTAAGTTTTGTATTTTCTGCTTTTGACATAGTGAAAACAAACAGTTTTTTTGCTACATATGAGTGAAACTAATTTATTGTTACTATCAAACCACCCACTAGAGACATGTACAGTGGGGCCAAGAAATAGCAGGTCCCAACCGCAGTCAATCTACGGTGAGGTGAGAAAGTGATGAGTATGAAGGAATTTTTTTGGAAATGAGCGCGCCACACTCCCTCCTCTCTTATCCCCGAACCGGGTCCAAACCCTAATTTCCCTCCCTCTCGCCGCCACTCCCTCCTCTCTATCTCCCACCCCAGATCCGCAGCCCACCCTCCTCTCTCCCACATCCTATCTCACCACCGCGCGCACATCGCTCACCCACCACCACCGTCACCCGCAATGGCGCCCCCCCGAGCCGCCGCTCACCACCTAATCACTAAATCTCGACCCCCTCTTCTCCAAGCCGCTCCTCTCCCCACCTAATCACCTAATCCCGATCCCCTCATCCGCCCTCCCCTCATCTGCCCTCTCCTCCTCTTCCACGCCTCGCTACGAGATCGATGGCTCCTTGCTACGAGATGGCGGCCTCCATCCTGCTCTGCCCCGAGGACAGCAGCAGCAACCTCGGCTTCGGCGACGAGGAGGAGACGAAGTTGACGGCGGAGTGAAGACGACGAGCGGGTCGCCGTACACTTCGAGAAGATCACGGCGCGGCTCAAGAAGAGCTCCCCGCCGGCAGGAGGCCGTTCACTTCGACAAGATCACGACGCGGCAGGAGGCCGTTCACTTCGACAAGACAACGCCCTCGACCTCCCTGCCCCTCCAGATCCGCTCCTTCCCCGATTCGTTAGGCCACCGCCGGATCCGCTGCCTCTGACCCCACCGCCACCGGAGCACCGCCGGGATCTCGACGGCATGGTCGGAGCACCACCACCGCCTTCGTCACGCCCACCTCCGCCGCCGGAGTAGCCGCAGCTCCACGGCGTGGTCATCATCACCCTTCCCCCGCCCGACCAGCCCTCCAAGGGCAAGACAATCACCGCCTACACCTACACCGACGATCCCCCACGCTCTCTGACCCCGCCGCCGCATCGGGTACCAGCGATGGCGCCCGCGGACTGCAGGCGGTCGAGGCGGGTGGCGTCGCCGCGGCGGGCGGCGGCGATGGTTCTCCTTCTAGGCGCGCTCGCGCTCGCGGCCTCCTCCTTCTACCCGCCGCTGCTGCCATACACGTATTCGTTTCCGCGAGATCTCCTCGTCTCCGAGCTTGGGTAAGGTAAGTCACGGGTCATGCCTCATCTCCCCTCGAGAATGCTTCCTATTCTTCACTTGTTCGCTCCCATACTGCTTGCTGTTTGCATACTAGTTGGATGGATACATCTAAAGATACTCATCAACATGTCTAGATTGTTAACTCGGTTTGCTGCCGACTGCCATTGTTGTCTGTAGGTAGTATGGAGTGGGGAACAGGGACAAATGGCATCTGAGTACATAAGCCTGACAGAGATAGCAAGCAACAATTTTATGCTAGTATGCTATCCTGCTACTATCTCCTGCTATTGAACATTAGGAGTGCACTGCATACTATCCAACTTCTGTAATGTTTCCCTGTTTATATCTGTTTCAGATTAGCATGTAATGTATGCAAGTTAACACAATGTCAGTATCATGGTTGTATGCTTTTTTTTATACTAACTACTAAGGCTCTGATTTATAGGACTGGCTCCACTTGGGTTATGTGTGCTGATTTGTGGTAGCAGATTTAAAGTTTACTAAGATTTGTACTTCCTTAAATAATTTAGTAGAATTATTTGCATATACTGTTATAATTTGTCCGGGATGTCGAGGCTGGTTCATCGTGCATACTCCTGTATTGTTATACCAATTTCCTTCTGCTTGCTGTTACATGTATTTTTTGTAGAATACATATGGGCTACCATCTGATCTATATTGAATGGCTAGTCTATGAAAGAGTAATGTAACCAATGCAAAATGAAATGTTTGTTTACTTCATTCGGTGATTGTTTCTTTGTAGACTCTAGTGTCGGACCTTGGTGGCAAGTATACCTAGGTCGGTTCAACTGATACACCACCCGAGTATAGCGAGAGTATAACTGCAGCAGAATCGTTTATTATAATGGATTTCTACTATTCTGCTATTTTTATTGTCCTGCTGAGTTATTGTGTTTGTAGTAGCTAGCTCAAGTAGCATCAGGGTATCCAAAATAGTAGTATTCTCTTTACTTGTAGACATGATCGTAATGAAATTTAAGAAAAACATCAGGGTTTGAGGAAAGTTGGATGTTGGGACCTTATGTTTCATAATAGTTACATCGGTACTGATGTACTGTTGTGTAGATTGAAATGGCCATCTCATGTCTTGTTTATAATCCTGTGAAAGCAGCTGCTTGTGATTAGGATGAATAATTTTTTCATAATTCTATGTAGGAATTTTAGCAGATATAACATTTAGCACTGCTTGTATTTCATGCTCCTACCATTCCATCAAAGTGACTGATCTCACTTGCTGAATGAAATTGACAAAATTGTTATTCCTTGTTGCTTAAACTGAATCCAAGATCTTTTGAAACACTCATGCAAGAGACTGAGGTTGTGCGAGAGAAGATGCTGGATCATATTCACCAGGTAATTCTTATAAATAATTCTGCTACTAACCTGGGCACTCCCTGAATACAACGGAATTATTTGGTAAATATGATTTTCTACAGGAAATCCCATATGTAATTGAGCATAGGCTGATGGACTGGAAGGAGCTAAAGGATGGTTCTCTTAGGGTGGAACAGCACTTCATAGCACCAAAGCAGAGCCAACGGCAGATTCTTGTTGGAAAAAATGGCTCTAAGATTGGGTAACATTCTTGTGTACAAACAATCTCCCCTGTATTAGTATGAGAAGCTATTTATCTGGTGAAGCACACTTTTGACATCTCCAATTAGATGATATATACTGCCATGTATGACTGCTTCAACTCTCTCGATGGATTATGAATCAAGTAAACTGACTGTTCTTACACACTTGCAACCAACAAATCCTGCCAATGTTGTAGTATTGATCGGAATCATGCCCATGTCTATACATGCCCAAAGCATGCTTTTTGTTTTTAAACACTACTATATGCACTGCCTAGTGTAGTCTGGTGTCTGCTTCATCTTGCATAGTATTATACTTCATCTTGCATAGTATCTAGAATGGATGATGAATACTATGTTGTCTGCACCGTTAAATGGCTGTCATTTCTTGCATCGTTGGTACGTTCATTTTCTTGGTGATCCTAGTTTCTCATGCATGATTCTTCCACTTCCAGGTGAATGTGGATTTCTGAAGCTGGAAGAGGAGGGTGATAAGGACTTCTGCTATTTTTTATCATCTTGATTTTTGTTTTTATGTCTTTGTTGTATAGTGTGTGGAACAGTTTTGCTGGGCACTTGGCTCAAAGCATTTTGCGGAGAATAATTTGTAAAGATTTGTACTGAAACAATTGGTTGCAATTATGTGTAATATTATTTTGGGTTTCATAATATTTCATTTGTTATGAAAATTAATCCGAATTGTGCTAGACCTGAGATAGCACGTGGTGACGTAGAAATGAAACACTTACTGGGCCAAGCCTTAGAACATTCTGAATAATGAACAAAATAAATTATATTGGACCAGTATTTTGGAGATAACAATAAAAGGCGTGAAAAGGCCAAGGCCCATGAAGGAAAAGCCCATACTAAATTCGACCTGGTCCATTTAGCTAGAATAAAACAGGCAGAAAATTATCTCAAAAGGGCCAAAATATTGGGCTTGGCCCGTTTAGAAGAGCTGTGTGGATTGGGCTGAATCTCTTTCATGACCTAGTAAGTTGGTCATAATTTTGCCACGTAGGATCTGACGTGGCTATGGCAGGATATCACATGACCAAATCAATCGGTCATAGGGTTATGACTCCTCTGATTGGGTCATAGAGGTTATGACAATTCCATTCAATTAGTCATTGACGATCAAATAAGACGCTCGGTATGTGACTTTCCATTTTTGGTCAAAAAGGGGTCATGAATCAATCTACGTGACCTTCTAGTGACAAAAATTGAGGGTCACGTATCAACAAATTTCTTGTAGTGTACCACTTTGAGTCTTAGAGGATATTTTATCTCAAGACTCTCTTTCTGCCCATTGCCTTTCATCTCATAGATTAGATCTTCGCCATTCAGGTTTATCGCGCGTAGGAATTTTTTTGTTTTCTATGCAACGTACCCTTCAGTGTTATCAGAGACAGGTTCTATGCGTAGATGATTTGTACGTGTATACCACATAGGACTATGTGTGCGTTGATGATCATGTTTTTGCCTCTTTGAGTATTTTATGATCTTAGTGGCATAGTAGGATGAAGCTGTCCTAGACTAAGTTTACGTGTACCATGTACGCGAGAATTGTCTCACTTGTGACTAAGGGGGTGTTCATTTCTCCTACTATA
Source organism: Alopecurus myosuroides (assembly GCA_028641055.1). Classification (NCBI taxonomy): domain Eukaryota; kingdom Viridiplantae; phylum Streptophyta; class Magnoliopsida; order Poales; family Poaceae; genus Alopecurus; species Alopecurus myosuroides. Next base: position 135,887,237 of record CM054057.1, read on the forward strand.
GTTAAGATCTAATCTACAAAGGATCGTTAAAAATATGTTTTATCAATGTTGTGGCTCTTGTACGTAGGTATGAACGGTTCTATCCTCGTAAGCCCAAGCCACGTAAAATATGCAAAAATAAATTAGAGACGTCTAACTTGTTTTTGCAGGGCATGTGATGTGATATGGTCAATATTGAAAACATTATGCATGAGATGATATCTTTGGTAAATTATTGACATACCAGCTGGAGCCATATGGTTGTCTTATTTTTTATGGCCTGCGTGTTGTATATCATATCCATGTGATATGTTGTAATGGACAATCAAGAAGGACGTGCCACGAACCTTGGTGCCACGCTGGTGGAATGATGGAGATCATACCATGATGCACAAGATGGAGATCAAGTGCAAGAAGGACCATATTATATCACATTATCCATGCATGTGATGTTTATCCTTTTATGCATCTTATTTTGCTTAGATAGCGACGGTAGCATTATAAGATGATCCCTCTCACTTAATATCAAGATAATAATGTGTTTTTCCTTAATTATGCACCGTTAAGAAAGTTCGTCGTTTCGAGACACCACATGATGATCGGGTTTTATAGACTCAACGTCCGCATACAATGGGCGTTTTCAAGCCTAGCATGTACAGACATGGCCTTGAAACACACGCAATACTACGGTTCTACTTGGCGAGCCTAGTATGTACAGACATGGCCTCAGAACACTTTGATTGTTAAGGTAAAGCATGAGTCATAAGGATGATATGATGAACATTTTGATGTTCGCCTTTGCAACTACACCGTCTCATGTGATGATCGGTTTGGGTGTAGTGAATTTGGTTCGTGTAATCACTAAAGACGACTAAGAGGGACATTGTTTTTGAGTGGGATTTCATGTGATAATTTTAGAATTAACTTGAACTTAATTTATCATAAACATAGTCTAATAGTCTTTGCAAATATGTTGTAGATCATGGCACCACCCACCTTCAATTTGAATATGTTCATGGAGAGAGAAAAACTAGCCAACAATAGAAGCAACTTCACCAACTGGGCACTTAACCTGTGGATTCTCCTCACCGCTTGCAAGAAGCTCTATGGGCTTGATGCACCGCTAGTTGACCGGCCCGCTGATGATGCTTCTGATGAAGATTAAAATGTTTATTTGACTCAACAAGAAGACCACAATATAGTTCATTGCGCCACCCTCTATGGATTAGAGCCAGAGCTGTGAAAACGTTTCAAGAACAACACTACTTATGCTACAATGGGAGAATTGAAAATGATTTTCGATACCCATGCCACAGTTGAGAGTTATGATACTTTAGAAAAGTTCTTTAGCTGCATGATGGAAGAGAACAGCTCCGTTAGTGAGCACGTACTCAAGATGTGTGCGTACGCTGTTAAGCTCATAGCCTTGGGAATAACGATTCCCATTGACCTAGGGATACATTGTGGTCTCCAATCTTTGCCACCTAGTTACAAGAACTTCGTGATGAAGTATAATATGCAAGGCATGAAGAAGTCTCTTCCTGAGCTTCTCTCGATGCTTAAAACTGCTGAAGTGGAGATCAACAAAGAACATCAAGTGTTGATGATCAATAAGACCACTAGTTTCAATAAAGGCAAGAAAGGAAAGCCAAGGGTAAACTTCAAGAAGGGTGGCAAATCTGTTGCTGCTTCTGAGAAGAAAACCAAGTATGGCCCTAAGCCTGAGACTATGTGCTTTTATTGCAAGGGTACTGGCCACTTGAAGCGCAATTGCCCCAAATATCTGGCAGATAAGAAGTACGGCAAAGTGAACAAAGGTATATATGTTATACTTTTTATTGATGTCTACCTTACTAGTACTCACAGTAGAACCTGGGTATTTGATACTGGTTCGGTTGCTCACATATGTAACTCGAAACATGAGCTACAGAAGAAGCGACCACTATCAAAGGATGAGGTGACGATGTGCGTCGGCAATGGATCAAGAGTTGATGTGATCGTCATCGGGACGCTACCTCTATATCTACCATCGGGATTAGTTATAAACCTCAATAATTGTTATTTGGTGCCTGCATTAAGCATGAATATCGTTTCTGGATCTTGCTTAATGCCGAATGGTTATTCCTTTAAGTCTAAGAACAATGGTTGTTCGATTTATATGAATAATATCTTTTATGGTCATGCACCTTAGAAGAATGATTTATTTCTTTTGAATCTTGATAGTATTGATACACATATTCATAATGTGAATACCAAAAGAATTAAGTTCAATGATGATATTGCTACCTACATGTGGCATTGCCGCTTAGGTCATATTGGTGTTAAACGCATGAAGAAGATCCATTCTGATGGACTGTTAGAATCACTTGATTATGAATCATTTGAACCATGTGAACCATGCCTTATGGGCAAGATGACTAGAAACCCGTTTTCTGGAACCATGGAACGGGCGACAGAGTTACTAGAAATCATACATACTGATGTGTGTGGACCAATGAGTGTATCGGCGCGCGGTGGATATCGTTATTTTGTCACTTTCATTGATGAGTAGTATGGTAATATTTACTTAATGAAACACAAATCTGAGACATTTGAAAAGTTCAAAGAATTTTAGTGTGAAGTTGAAAATCATCGTAACAGAAATATTTAATTTCTACGATCTGATCGTGGAGGTGAATATCTAAGTTACGAGTTCGACATGCATATGAAATAATATGGAATAGTTTCACAACTCACACATGCCGGACCACCACAGCGTAATGGTGTTTCCAAACGTCGTAATCGTACTTTATTTGATATGGTTTGATCTATGATGTCTCTTACAGATTTCCACTATCATTTTGGGGTTATGCAGTAGAGACCGCTGCATTCACTTTAAATAGGGCACCATCTATATCTGTTGAAACGACACCGTATGAATTATGGTTTGGAAAGAAAGCTAAGCTGTCATTTCTAAAAGTTTAGGGATGTGATTTTTATGTGAAGAAGCTTCAACCTGATAAACTTGATCTCAAAGCGGAAAATGCGTCTTCATAGGATACCCTAAAGAAACAATAGGGTACAGCTTCTATCACAGATCCGAAGGCAAGATTTTCGTTGCCAAGAATGGATCCTTTTTGGAGGAGTTTCTCTCGAAAGGTGTGAATAGTAGGAAGGTAGAACTCGACGAGGTTATTGAACCTTATCTTCTCGGAATGGCGAGTAGCGCAGCGCTGGAAGTTGTTCCGGTGCCGACCCCTTTATTTGAAGAGAGAGCTAATGATCAAGATCATAAAACTCCTGAAGAGGAAACTACCGCACCTCGCAGGTCAAATAGGGAACGTACAACTTCTGAACTGTACGGAGATCCTGTATTAAACTTCATGGCAGAAGGAGGTGATGATCCTGCGATGTATGATGAAGCGACGATGAGCCCAGATTCCAACAAATGTCTTGAATCCATGAAATCCAAAATAGGATCCATGTACAAAAACCAAGTTTGGACTTTGGTGGACTTACCCGATGACCGCAAGGCCGTTGAAAACAAATGGATCTTTAATAAGTAAACTGACGCTGATGGTAATGTGACCGTCTATAAAGCTTGACATGTCACAAAAGGTTTACGACAAATTCAAGGAGTTGACTATGATGAGACTTTCTTACCAGTAGCGATGCTTAAGTCAGTTAGGATTATGTTAGTAGTTGCTGCATTTTTCGATTATGAAATCTGGAAGATGGATGTCAAAACGGTGTCCCTAAATGGTGACATTGAGGAATAGTTGTATATGATGCAACCCAAAGGTTTTGTTGATCCTAAGGATGCTGATAAGGTGTGCAAGCTTCAACTTTCCATTTATGGACTAAAGCAAGCATCCCGGAGTTGGAACCTCCGTTTTGATAAGGTGATCAAAGAGTTTAAATTTGTCCAAACATATCGATATGTATTGTATGGATCAAAAAGTGATTCCCATATCACAACGAACAATGAACGGTCAATTCTACTCCGCTAGGGTGCAAAGCCACCAAAAAAATCAAGTTGGTATGTGTAGTGTTATATGTCTACAAGACTCAGTGATGAAAACGCAGCTCTCCCGCGGCATAAAAAAATAATGTTCTATGTATTTGAATGCATAGAGAGATAATTTCTTCCATATATATGTAAGAGACGGTTTAGACATGTCTCCTCCTAATTTATATGTACGGTGTGCGGTGCAAGACATGGAACTACCCAGACTCTATGTCTCTAAGACCAAACTTTTTCGAGTCTTAATTTATCGTTCCCATTACTATTGACTTTGCTAACCCCAAGAACAATCATCGCATCTCTTTTTCATCAACTATGGACGGGATCTTCAATTCAAGGTGAGTCAAATAATGTTAGATAAGAAACATAACCATGGTGGATGCATGATTTTGGGAATTTGTCTACTCCCTCCGTTCCAAAATAGATGAATTCTATTTGTCCGAACATGCATGTCTCTAGACATGTTTTAGTGTCTACATATATGCATGTATGGATAAATGAAAGTCATCTATTTTGGAACGGAGGGAGTAGATATGTTTTCACGATGGCACTCCTGTCTACATACATGCATGTATGGACAAATGGAAGTCATCTATTTTGAAACGGACGGAGTAGATATGTTTTCACAATGGCACTCCTTCTGATTATGTGCATGTACACACCACGTTCCATTAACTATGTTATTTTTCCTTCTCTTGCAAGCTAAAGAACCGAAGATGTGTGGGTTTGGATCACAAATAATACTAACCCTATATTAGAATAGTTGTGGTTAGTTTCTTGCAAAATATTGATACATCAAATAGATCACTCAATTCTGCAACCATCACAGCGTCCTACCTCTTCCGCCATTCAACGCACCAGAAAGATTTGCCCTAATGACGAGCTGCAACCGCCTTCTGGACCAGTATCATCGCATGCGACACCTAAACTCCACAAGTAGCCCCGCTGGTGCAGGACTCCCCCAAGCATATGCTACAAACACCGCAGTCCCTCGCGACCACGCCATTACTATGCCATGAAATCTACAAATAGTGTCAACAAGAGATTTCTAGCTACCAGGGCATGACCACAAATTCCATTGCCCAAGTAATGTCATAGATGCACGATATTGGTAATCTGGCTGGATATGTTTTCAAGATGCCATTCCCAATATGTGCATGCACACGTCAAATTCCAACAACAAAGTGATTTTCCTTCATTCACGCGCTAAAGAACCTACTAAGTATGAGTTTGGATCAATACTAGTCGTATATCGCAAGAGTTATGGTGTCAATTGTTTTCTTAAAATAAAATTACATGAGTTATTATGAATGTGTGAACTTAGAGAGAACCACAAAGATGACATATATATATTAGCGAATGGGTACTTTAGGTAATGAGGACACAAATGATGAAGTTATTTTCTTTTGTCCCCTACAAGAGTGATATATGAGATTGCGGATGCAGTTATTAACGGTGATATGCATATGCAGAGCTGCTATAAAGGCATCGGCGTCCGTGGACCGTAATGAAATTCTTTAAAAATTTAATTAGATGTTCTAAATTTGGTTAATTTTTTAAACAAATAGCACTAATTAATGAAGCTAACACCGTGGCATTTCTACCCTAGCTCCGCCCTTATCATGCGGCTAGTAAAACAGATCTTTGTGAGATGGTATGTTAGGATGTTCTGCATTGTAGCCCCTAAAAACTATGATATAAACATGTTTCTTTGGATAGTTTCTTTTGAACTTCCATATAAAAAAAAAAACCATCTCTCCCAATTCCCCGGGAATTCCTATAATCCTTCCTCTTCCTTCATTCATGCTGCCAACATGTTCCGTAGTGATGACCCATGGTCGCATGCTAGAGAAATGCAGAACATTTGCTACCCATGCACACGTTCCACACAACCAAGATGGTCATTATTCTACCCATGCACCAGCTGCTCTGTGAAGAGGAGATTCGAGTCTTGGGCGTATTCCCTGCAGGATTGAGCTATTCATTCTTTCAACATGTCCATTTTATTATGAGTGTGCCACAAATGTAAGATCTAGGCATATTCCCGTTTGTCGGCAATATTTGCCAACTCTCCAATATAAATTTGTCCCGTTGTCCGTGATTTTGTTGTGTGGAACACTGTATATCATGACTATGTCAATGATGAAACTTCTATCAGTCACACCGTCCTGTTTTTTGATGAGGTTCGCCTCCACCCACTTGGTATACTTATCTACCGCAACGAGTAGATGTGTAAGTCCACCTCTGCTAGTTTTGAATGGTCTCATCATATCTAGCCCCCAGACCGCAAATGGCCATTTAATGGGGATAATTTTATTATGAGTGATCGGGCTGGCATATTCGTCTGCTTGGCGTAATACTGACATCCGGCACATGTGGTTTACTATGTGTTCCGCGTCTGTCTTGGCTGTCAGCCAGAAAAAAACCCATGTACGGAATGCCTTTTTTGACTATCCTTTTTGATTGAGCATGATGTCCGCCAATCTCCTGCATGGATTTCTTGCAAGATTTCTTGGTCTTCCTCTAGCGAAATACATCGCTGAAATTCCGATAGTGCTGCGTAATACAGGAAACCATTAATTACCGTGTATCCTTTGCATCGATGTTGTATCTGTCTTTGCAAGACCTCATCTGCTCCATCCGGGAACTTCTGATTAACTAAGAAGTTTAAGTATGGAATTGTCCAATCTGGGTTAACGAGCAGAACTTCAATTGACTCGGAAACGAGAGTTTAATCAACATATCCACCGTTTATCGATGGTTCATCCAAGTGTCGGACAAACACACCAGGTGGTAGGGTTTTCACTCTTTCCGAGCCCATGCGGGCTAATGCATCCGCGTTGCAATTTCTTCCCTTTTGATATGAAGTACTTCGAATCCCAGAAGAAAATGGCGAATTCATCCACCTTTCTCCAATATTCGGCCGATGATGGGACTTTTGGCGTCCCATGTTTGGTTTAGCTGATGTTGTACCAAATCTGAGTCGCCATAGAAAAGTATATGTTTAACTCCTAATTCTTTTGCAATATGCAAGCCATGAAGCAATTCGTATTCTGCCACATTGTTACAGTAGTTGAAGTGTATTTGTAATACATACTCCCATAATGTCACCCTTTGGAGATTTAAGAACCACACCAGCTCCAGCGTCTTATTTCATTTTGGATCCATCAACATGCATGATCCAATATTCCGACTCTGGCATTGGTGTGTTTTTTCATTGCTTCCGTCCAATCTTGGTATTGTCATCCCCTTGCCTTGTTACAAGCTTGGGGAATTGCCGCGGTATAACACCTTTATCTTTCACCTTTTTACCTTTTAGTAGAGTCATATCATGAATAGAGAAAATATCATACAGGATGGTTTGCAGTATGGAAGTGTCACTCTTTAGTTGGTTATCATTGTATCTCTTGGTTTGAGTTTCCTTTATGGAATATTAATGAGTAGTTTAATCATCTTCTACACTTTATTTTAGCCTTCAATTTCTGTTATATGGTTGATCTTGTTATCAATATTGGTATCAATATTGGAGCCTTAAGTTAATCTAGTGTTTTTGGCAAACTTAGCATTGGTTTGTAGAAACAATACTTTTGAGTCTTAAGTAGAAAAGAAAGAGTTGCATGTAGATATATTATTCCATGATCTTCCTTTCTTGTTGGCACATAAGCTTAGTATTCTCAAGTTAACCTTGTTTGAACTTCCAAGGAAGATTGTATGATTGGTTCTATCATATATATGGTTGTTTGTTTTCATCAACTCTTAGGCTTGCTACCCAACCTTGCTAGCCAAAAACCTGTACTGAGAGAGAAGGCTTATCGTGCATCCAAAACATGAGCCGAAACCATTTCATTTGTGTCCACCATACCTACCTATATGTGGTACTTAAACCTCCACTCCAAGTAAATTACCTCGTGTGCTACCTTTAAAACCTTCAAAATTACACCTATTTTGCGCCCCTGTTTTAGCTCATGAGGACGCAAATAGAGAATCTTTATCTCACTTGTTTATTTGGACTTTAAAGACCTAGAATAGTGGCTTCATCCGCTTAACCCAAATGCTAGAAGAGCTGGCAGCGGGGTGCCTAGCCCCAAACTTAATTAAAACAAATTCTCTTCACTATTTTTGTCTCAGTCAAAGAATGATTGTGTTAAACAAAAGCGAAGAGGTATGATCTGCTGATTTCATTTATCGTCCTTCAATGGGAGCTGCTCTTGTAAGGTCTGGTTGGCTTGTGACATACTATATTTTCTGTTTGCCATTCATTAACATAAAATACACCACTCTTAAAATTATTTTCAATGACTCTCTTTATCAAATAAAAAGCTATATCACATGCGTTAATCCCTTCTTCCCTGTGCGAAGGGCCTATCTTTTACTATTATGTGAGTCAGTAAACCTCCTCCCTTGTGACTTAAGCAAGCATTTGAGTTGTTGTGATCCACCCAATTATATGTTTATTTACTGAAACATGTCCTTTATTCTTCCTTGTTTAGTACAAATGTTTTTATCTGAATGAATAACACTTTGAAAGATAACAATCATTTTTAGACGCAACTACCTATTTCATCAAAGATACACCAAGAGTTTCTCCGATGAAAACCCTAGCCACAAAGATTCGTGCCCGCCATCTTGGATTCCTTCTGAAAACGGCAAAAAAAATCAAATAAATTAAAAAAAATCAACATGATGTAATAAATTCGTGTGGTATCATTCTATATTTCCTAGTTTCCACAAAAAATTATAAACTTTGAATACGACAATTATATAGAAAAGGTGTTCATAGAAATGACCTATCTTCTAAAAAAATTATTGGCTTTAGGGTCAAATGACGGGTGTTATGGCCACATACATGGCATAATTTGTTAAAATGTGCCAATATTGTACACAAACATGAACCTTGGAAGCACGGACAATGTTGACGAATAGAATTTTCCTTTTCATTGTACGAAAAATCCATTTTCCATTTGCCGGGTGAAAATTTGGGTTTTTGTGAAGGACCAACCACAAAGATGTTGCAAAACATGAGAAACTATATTTTTGAAAATTCTATACCATGTTATATGCACAAATAACAAATTTGTTGCCTCTAAAAATGTTTGCATCCACCACTTTTAAAAAAAACACAAGTTTCTGCCCCTTGTAGGTTTCCTATGAATTTTTGCAAAAATCATTTTTTAGTTACACAATTACCTCTTTCATCACAGATACACCAAGATTGTTTCCGTATGCAATAGATAGCTACGAAGATTCCTGTCCGTCATCATGGCTTCCTTTTGAAACCGGCAAAGAAAATTCAAACACATAAAAAAATCAAAATGATGTAAGACCTTCGCATGGTATCATTTTATATGTACTACTATCCGCACAAAAAATAAACCTGGAATACGACAGTTATATTGAATAGGTGTTCACAGAAATGTGTTATCTTCTACGAAGATTCTTGGCTTTCCGGGTAAATGACGGATGTTATGACCACATCCATGGCATAGTTTGTTAAAATGTGCCCATATTCTACACAAAAATGCATATTGGAAGCAAGGACAATGTTGACGAACAAGTTTTTCCTTTTCATTGTACAAAAAATCCATTTCCCAATTTCCGGGTGCAAAAAATTGTTTTTTTGTGAAGGACCAACCACAAATATGTTGCAAAACTTGAGAACTATATTTTTTGAAACTGCTAGATCATGTTATATGCACAAATAACCAATTGGATGCATCTAAACAGGTTTGCATCCACCTCTTTCTAAAAACACAAGTTTCTGCCGAATTAGATGGAAACGGGTCAATTTGAACTACATGCCCCTCGTAGTGTGCTCATGATTTTTGGCCAAAAAAACAGTTTTAGATACACAACTACCGATTTTTATCAAAGATAAACCAAGAGTTTCTCAGTATGAAAACCCTAGCTACGAAGATTCGTGCCCCACCGTCTTGGATTCCTTCGGAAACCGACAAAGAAAATTCAAAAAAAAAATCAGAATCATGTAAGACCTTCATGTGGTGTGATTCTATATTCCTAGTATCCACAAAAAATTATAACTTGTAATACGAAAGTTATATTGAAATGGTGTTCACAGAAATGTGCTATTTTCTACGAAGATTCTTGGCTTTCGGCAATGGCATAGTTTGTTAAAATGTGCCCATATTAAACAATAACATCAATACTGGAAGCACGGACAATGTTTACGAACACAATTTTCCTTTTCATTGTACGAAAAACCGATATTCCATTTTCCCTGTGAAAAAAAATGGGTTTTTGTGAAGGACCAACCACAAATATGTTGCAAAACATGATAACTGCATTTTTTGCAAATGATAAACCATGTTATATGCACAAATAACAAATTTGTTGCCTCTAAAAATGATTCTATCCACCTCTTTTAAAAAACACAAATTTCTGCCGATTTAGTTGAAACAGGTCAAATTTGAACTACGACCCCCTCGTAGTTTGCTCATGATTTTGGGCAAAAATCATTTTTTAGGTACACAACTAACTATTCCATCGCAGATACACCAAGATTTTCTCCGTATGCAAGCCCTAGATACGAAGATTCGTGCCCGCCGTCTTGTCTTCCTTTTGAAACCTGCAAAGAAAAGTCAAACAAATTAGGAAAAAATCAAAATAATGTAAGACCTTCGCGTGGTGTCATTATTTATGTCCTAATATCCACAAAAAATAATAAACATGGAATACGATAGTTATATTGAAAAGGTGTTCACAGAAATGAGCTATCTTCTATTAAGATTCTTGGCTTTTGGGCCAAATGACGGGTGTTATGGCCACATCCATGGCATAATTTGTTAAAATGTGCCCATATTCTACACAAACATGCATCTTAGAAGCACATATAACGTTGACAAGAAAATATTTCCTTTCCATTGTACGAAAAATCCATTTTCCATTTCCGGGTGCAAAAATATGTTGTTTTGTGAAGAACGAAGCACACATATGTTGCAAAATTGAGAACTGCATTTTCTTTGAAAACACTAGAGCATTTTATATGCACAAATAATCGATTTTTTTTTCCTCAATTTTTCTTTCAAATAGTTGTTTCTTTTTCAGCTAAATTTAATGTCTCAACAATAGGGTCGGTTGGAATTTTCCGGTTCACATACCTCCTATATAAAAATTTCTAGGTCAGGTTGGGCGGCATAATTGTCATAAACGCTAAATGAAACAAATAGTTATAAAGATAATAGACCACATCCGAATCATAGACCGGACGAGGTACGGGGGCGGATATCAAAACCATGATACTATATATAGCAAAACAATTAAATAAGAATTAATATTATACAAATAACTATTTAAATCATACAAATAATAATTTTAAGAAGTTAACACACTCAACTAAAGACTAATCCTAGCTCCCAATAAACTAACTACAAAAACCTAGCTAAGACACACCCTAGCACACACCCTAGCTTGCTAATTAATTAACATTAATACATACCCTAGCACACACACCAGCTAACACACTAACACTATCACCAACCTCAAATTTAGATACACAACCTAATAAACCATACCACACCCACACATACCAAAGTAAGAACTTAATTTGAGCTCAAATTGCAAATAAATCAAATAAAATACCACATTTACACCTAAACTAAAATCCACTAATTACACTAATCTAGAGCATGAAATGAGAAAAAAATGGAATGGGAGATGAGAGGATGAAATTGCTAAGCTCTTAGACCAATTGAATATTTGCTCCACCACCAAATCTTGACAAACTTTGGAGAAATTTATAGATGAAACCGAGCTTGGAGTGAAGAGACGGTAAGAGAAAAGGCAGATGGGGCTTGGGCACGAAGAAGTATATCCAGAAACCGGTTGGTTTAAGAAACCGGGACAAAAGGCCCCCTTTAGTCCCGGTTTGAGACACCAAACCGGACTAGAGGTTTTTCGTCAAGTTGCAGTCTCGCGCAACCTTAAGTCTCGGTTGGTGGCTCAAAGCGGGACTAAAGCTCGACGGGCCCGTTTGCCCCCCTTCCGGTTGGAACGGTACTAATGCCCAATTAGTCCCGTACCAAAACACAAAAGAGACTAAAGGGGGCGGACACAAGCTCAGTTTTCTACTAGTGGAATCAACGCAGCGAGAAATAGCTGTAGTTGAAAGAAGCAAGGTGACGGGGAAGAAATGCCGATGAGCTGCTGAGAAAAGAGGCGACTGGATCTTGTTAAACGATAAGGCTTGTACGTTTGTATTCCTATCTGTTGTAACCGAGTACGGTATGATAAACCGTACTTATCTCTAGGTCTTCTTGGTAGCCAAGTTAGGTTCTAATCTGTTGTAATCTTGTAAATCTGTTTGCCACGGTTTGGCACTATATTAACACGCAACCGGGCCGAGTCCAAGGCACCGTTCCCATCCAATCTACATACGTTGATATGGTATCAGAGCTGGCCCTCAGCACGACAACAATGGAGAGCTCCTCCTCGTCCTCGCGGCTCGGCGGCTCCCAGTTCAGTCAAGGCGTGACCGAGAAACTGGTGAAGGGCAACCACGTGATGTGGCGTGCCCAGGTCCTCTCGGCGACCAGAGGTGCTCAATTGGAGGAGTACCTCAACCCCAAGCACACGACGCCGGAGAAGGAGATCGCGGTGACCACCGGCACCACGGTCACCCAGCAGCCAAACCCTCTGTACGGGATTTGGGTGGCTCAAGATCAACAAGTACTTAGTTTTCTTCTAACTACTCTGTCGAGAGAGATTGGTCAGCAGGTAGTCTCGAAAACCACTTCTGCAGCGATGTGGGCGGCGATCGAAGGCATGTTCGCCTCGCAAAGCCGCGCCAGGACGGTTAACCTGCGCATCTCCCTCGCCAACACACAGAAGGGTTCGCAATCTATGGCGTACTACTTCGCCAAGGTCCGCTCCCTCGCATATGAGATGGAGGCGGCCGGCAAGAAGCTCGACGAGGAAGACATCATCTCGTACCTCCTAGCGGGCTTGGACGGCGACTACAATGCAATAGTCGCCGTGATCTACGCACGGGATGATCCAATCACCGTGTCCGAGCTATATTCTCAGGTCTTGGCCTACGAGATGAGGGTTGATCTGCTTCATGGCGGCACCCAGTCGTCCGTGAACGCAGCTGTCCGCGGCGGGCGTGGTGGCGGCCACGGACGCGGCAACTTTTGCGCTGGAGGCCGCGGTGGTGGCGCTCCGCAACAAGCTGCTCGTGGCAATGGAGGCCGTGGGAATTTCGTCAACAACTACGGTGGTAACACCCCCTATGGTGGTGGTGCGAACTACGGCGCGGCGGCTACGGAGGTGGCCGTGGCGGTGGCGACAGTGGCAATGCGAATCCCCGTTGTCAGCTATGTGGAAGACTGGCCACACTGTCCTCAAGTGTTGGCAAAGGTTTAACCTGGACATCACTGGGCCGGTCCAGGAGAAAAGTGCGGGCTCGGCATCAACCTCCTACGACATCAACAACACTTGGCACATCGACTACGGGGCTACTGACCACATCACGGGAGACTTGCACAAACTGACGGTTCGTGACAAGTACAACGGCAACGAGCAGGTGCACGCTGACAATGGTTCAGGTATGGACATTGCCCATGTTGGTCACTCTAATGTTTATACCCCTGGTCGAAATCTCCAACTCAAAAACATTCTTCATGTTCCTAATGCCAACAAGAGTCTTCTTTCTGCTCATCGTCTTGCATACGATAATGATGTTTTCGTTGAAATTCACCCCTTCTCATTTTTTATGAAGGACCAGGCAACGAGAAAAACACTTCTTCAAGGAAAATGTAGAAGGGGTCTCTATCCTCTTTCGTCCCAAGTATCCAGCTCAAGTAAACAAGCCCTCAGTGCCATCAAACCTTCATCGGAGAGGTGGCATGCTCGTCTAGGACATACTTCATCAATTATAGTCAATAAAGTCCTTAGCCAGAATAATCTTCCTTTTTCTAGTGTGTTGAATAAAGATGCAGTGGGTGATGCTTGTCAAAAAGGCAAAAGTCACCAATTGCCCTATCCAAAGTCGTTTAGTGAGTCTAGTGCTCCTTTAGAGCTTATTTTATCGGATGTTTGGGGGCCTGCAATTGAGTCTGTTGGACGAAATAAATATTATGTGAGATTTATTAATGATTATAGCAAGTTTACTTAGATCTACTTGCTTAAAAATAAATCTGATGTCTTCCAAAAATTCAGTGAGTTTCAAAGCTTTGCTGAACGACCGTTTAGTCGAAATTTTTTTGCTATGCAAACAGATTGGGGAGGTGAATATGAGCGCCTCAATTCTTTCTTTAATAGAGTGGGAATATCACATCATGTTTCATGTCCCTATGCACACCAACAAAATGGTTCGGCCGAATGAAAGCATCGACACATTGTTGAAGTAGGATTATCTCTTCTAGCTCATTCCTCCATGCCACTAAAATTCTCGGATAAAGCCTTTATTTCAGCCACCTATCTTATTAATCGCACACCTAGTCGTTTGTTGAATTTTCCACTCCTTTGGAACGTCTCTATAAGGAAAAACCAAACTATCAATCCCTTAGGATTTTTGGGTGTGCGTGTTGGCCGAATCTTAGACCCTATAATCCTCGCAAACTTGAGTTTCGATCTAAGAAATGTGCTTCCCTTGGTTATAGTAATCTTCACAAGTGATTTAAATGCCTAGACATACCAAATGGTAGAGTTTATATTTCTCGCGATGTACTTTTCGATGAGAATATTTTTCCCTTCTCTACTTTGAACCCAAATGCCGGCGAAAGACTATGGTCTGAAGTTCTACTTCTGTCTGACCAAGGGGTAGAAAACAGTGTTGATCATAATTCGGGTGATGTACCTATTTTTCCTGATACTAATTGTGCAAAAAGTGTGCAGCAAAACCCTGTTTTTGTGCAGACAGAAACGACAGGCACAGCGACCGGAGAGGATGCCCTGGCAGCAGCAAACCCGAGAGATCTCGGAATAGCAGCGAGGTCGATCTCCGTCTGCGCCACAACAACGTGCCATGTGGCAGCAACCCACTGGCACGCAGATGGGAGAAAGCGCGTGGTCCCCGTCCCGGTCCCCGTGCAGCGCAGGTGGCGCAGGAGAAAATGCGTCCTCGCCCCGGTACCCGTGCAGCGTGCGTCGGCCACACGCCACGAACGGTTCTGCAAGCGCCACGCGGAGCAACCCGACAGCCGGGCCAGGAGCGGGCCAAGGTGCTGTCACGGCGGGCGGATCACCTTTCCAGGTGGCGACGCCGGATTGGTCGTTCGGGGGAGATTCTCTCCCTGACGACAGCGATGGTCCAGAAGCGGATTCAGCTGGATCCTCTGTGGCGCCCTCTCCAGAGGTGCCTGCTGTGCCTCCCCGAGCCCATACACGGTCTCAAAGTGGTATATTTTGGCCTCTTATTACCAAGGATGGTACAATCCGTTATGCTTGCTTTACTTCTACAAATGAACCGGAAAATTTGAGTGAAGCACTAGGGAATAGAGAATGGAAAAATGCTATGGATATAGAGTATGATGCTTTAGTTAAAAATAAAACTTGGCATTTGGTAGAACCACATCAAGGGAGGAATATTATTGATTGTAAGTGGGTGTATAAAATTAAAAAGAAGGCAGATGGTAGTATAGACAGGTATAAAGCTAGACTAGTAGCAAAAGGCTTTAAACAACGTTACGGAGTTGACTATGAGGACACTTTTAGTCCTGTAGTAAAAGCAGCAATTGTTAGGCTTGTGTTGTCTATTGTTGTTTCCAGGGGATGGAGCTTACGTCAATTGGATGTCCAGAATGCGTTTCTTCATGGCGTTCTTGAGGAAGAAGTGTATATGCGGCAACCTCCAGGATGAAGATGAGAGGAAGCCACATTATATTTGTAGGTTGGATAAAGCATTATATGGTCTGAAACAGGCCCCTCGAGCATGGTATTCCAGGTTGAGTACAAAACTTCAGCAACTTAGGTTTAAACCATCAAAAGGAGATACATCACTGTTCTTTTATAAGAAGGGGCATGTCACTATCTTTATGCTTATTTATGTTGATGACATAATTGTTGCAAGTTCATCACAAGAGGCTACTGTTGCATTACTAAATGATTTGAGGGGTGATTATGCATTGAAAGCTCTAGGTGACCTACATTATTTCTTGGGCATTGAGGTTAAAAGAGTTGGTACTGATATTTTTCTAACACAAGAGAAATATGCTACTGATGTGCTAGCACGTGTAGGGATGAAGGGGTGCAAACGAGCCAATACTCCTATCTCCACTACAGAGAAGTTGTCCTTGCATGACGGAGTTTTGTTGGGTCCTGAAGACTCAACTCGGTATAGAAGCATTGTTGGAGCATTACATTATCTTACTTTGACTCGACCTGATATTTCATTCTCTGTTAACAAAGTATGTCAGTTTTTACATGCTCCTACCACTCTGCATTGGACAACAGTAAAGAGGATTCTGAGATATCTCAGAGGAACTACGGTCACTGGTCTTAGAATTAGTAAATCAGTATCAACACTTGTGAGTGCTTTTTCTGATGCTGATTGGGCAGGTTGTCCTGATGATAGACGTTCTACTGGTGGCTTTGCGGTATATTTTGGCTCTAATTTGATATCTTGGGGTGCAAAGAAGCAAGCCACAGTGTCAAGATCAAGCATAGAAGCTGAATATAAATCCCTAGCAAATGCAACAGTTGAGGTAATATGGGTAGAGTCAATACTTGATGAACTTGGCATTAATCATCGTGAGACAGCATGATTATGGTGTGATAATTTGGGTGCAACTTACTTATCTGCAAATCCTGTGGTCCATGCGAGAACAAAACATATTGAAATTGACTTTCACTTTGTAAGAGAGAGAGTTGCACAAACATTGTTGGAAATTCGGTTTATTCCAACAGGTGATCAAGTTGCAGATGGTTTTACTAAACCACTGCAGTTTAGACAGTTGCAAGCCTTCAAGAGCAACCTCAACTTGGAGACGTTGAGATTGAGGGAGGAAGTTAAACGATAAGGCTTGTACGTTTGTATTCCTATCCGTTGTAACCGAGTACGGTATGATAAACCGTACTTATCTCTAGGTCTTCTTGGTAGCCAAGTTAGGTTCTAATCTGTTGTAATCTTGTAAATCCGTTTGCCACGGTTTGGCACTATATTAACACGCAACCGGGCCGAGTCCAAGGCACCGTTCCCATCCAATCTACATACGTTGATAGATCTGGGCCGTCCGGGGTGTAGTCGATGTCGCTACGGCGGGGTCGTACACGCGACCGCAATATGCGCGTGCGGCGAGACGCCTTGTTGTTGCGTCGTGCTCGTGGCCTCCACCAGCATCCATCCCCCACCTCCTCCACACGGTTGCGGCCATTGTCGCCGCCACAGCGACGAGGAAGAGGTGCCCTCGCGGTATGGTGTCAGCTCCTGCAGCGACCTGCAAGCACGGCCCTCCGGTCATCATGCAGGCCGGTGCGCTGCCGACAATCGCTGATCCCTCTCCATGCCCCCGGCCCTCTCTACAGCTTCGTCCTCTCCGCTTGTCGCCCTTCCTAGAGAGGCGCCTCCTGCTGCCACCGTTGTTGTACCCGGCTCCGTCTGCTCGAGCTTCTCACTCAGGGACAGCTGCACCGCGGCGGCGGCTCTACGCAGTATGGAGGATGAGGGGTAGACAAGGGCGCGGGCCTGGTATGGTGGACGGGAGGTGACTGGCCTAGGTTTTCACCGAGCAGCCGGTTTCCACCTGGCGTGAGCGACGAGGACGAGGCGATTTTCCCTCTTGATCTTCTGACCCCACTCGGAACAAGGCACACCGGTCATTGGCCCAATAAGCCAGCCAAAAAGTGAAAAACAAATTACGGCATTGGGCGGCTAATGTGAATAGCCGGGTTGCCAATTTTACTGTTTAGGTCGATCCAACATACTCGGTTGATCCTGCCGTGAGGATGGCCTGGTTGGCCGAGTAGGCTAGCACCTTTTAAGGTTCAGAATTGGCTCACGTTCCCTGATAGTATTAACTACAGCAACATCAGTTCAGCACCCCACGGTGGTGCACACTAGTCTCGTTACACCCTGCACCTACCATGTTCTTTCTCCCCTCCACCTCACTGGTAAGCTACCGTCGCATATTAAAACCGCAAACTCCACCACCCTACAACACAGCAGCGGCAACAATGTCATGCCCACAACACTCAACGGTAGAAGGCAGGTGGTAGAGCTCAGCCTAGAGTCACGGCCAAGAAGATTACCACCCTCCTGCTCTGCCTCGCACTTCCCGCGCATGCCCTAAACCGCAACCAGGGCCATGCCTGATGCAGCTGTTGGTGCCGCCGAGGCCTTGCTTCTGCTCGTCGCAGAAAAACCCTGCTGCCGTACCAGCGGCGGCCAAGAAGAATCTAATAGTGGGCATGGGAGCCATGGGGAAGTTGCCAAGCCTTGCGATCATGGGCGGCCGCAACAGCCGGGGTTTCGGCAACCACCGCGCCGGCGTATTTAGCAGCCACAACTGACCGGTCAGCCGCTACTGTATCCTAGTTCATAGTTTCAGGATGACCACCGGCGTCAGCGCTGGCACCGTCGCGTATCGTTCAGCTCGCTTGGTGGCGGATGTTGGAAATAATCCAATATTGTCAAGTTATATATGGGTATAACTAGGTAAGTACATGTGCGTGTCATAGTTATATTGACATGTGGGTCTAGCAAGTTGGCTTAGATGCCATATACGTGAGTAGTATTGCCAATTAGTACTAGTCCAACTCGGTTAGTAAGTTTCCATGTTTATGCATGACTCCTAGTACGAAGAGGCATAGGAGTTCGGGTGTGCTAGCTAGGTGGTGGCTTGGTCCAATATATATACGTGGCTTATAGGTTGTAAGCTTGTACCAAAGATATTGAGAGAAATAAAGAGAAAAACAACGGGCGCGATAAGTGCCCTTGGCAAAAATATTTGTGTGCGTGTGTTTATACCTAGATTGATGTGATTCGATGGGGAATTCTAACAATTGGTATCAGAGCGAGGTCAAAATTTGGAGCCACGCTTGCCCCGGGGATGCGACCCGTAATAGCGCCTCGGGGCGAGCGATCGTCGTTCGTCGGAGCGACACGAAGGTGACAACAACGGGTTGTCATCGACAAGGCAGGAGGAAGGCGTCGGGCAGGCTGTCGTCGCCGATACGACGGGAGGCTGCTAAAAATTCAAGGATGTAGAGGTGGATGATCGTTGGTGAGAGCGGTGGTGCCGAGGTGCGGTACCGAAAATCTCGTCAAGATTTCCAGGGGAGTATGAAGAAGGTGTGCTCATGAGTTCTTGCTAGATGTGTCCAAGAGCTTGTGGATGTGGGTTTTCTGCGGCAGTTGTGTTACTGGCTGAGAAAGTTGTGTGCGAGAGCGAGCAGATAAAGGAAATTGCGTCCTTGTGTTTCTGTTCGTGATCGGGGAGTTCCGGTGAGTTCATGTACGGAGAGATGTGTTGCGCGTACATGACAAGTTGTGTTGCCACCGGATGCGAGGTGTTGTTCGGTAAGATGTGTCACCGACAACAAAGATAAGATGTGACCAAAGTCCAGTAAGTTCATATACGAGAAATTGTGTAGGCGTATATGGCGAGTTGTGTCGTCGCTGGACCAGTCGAGGATCAGGTGTGATGTTGTGTCCAAGTGCTGGTCTGCGGGACGCTGGGTGCAGTGGAAGCGCGTCACGGTCGAGGTACTCCAGTGAGATACATCTCCAAGGAGCGAAGACGTGCGTGAAGACAAGATGGCAGGTGGCTATCTCCGTGTCTCAACGAGAAGACGAAGACCGACGTGAAGATGGATGCGAACCGGTTAAGATGAGTTACCTGCATGAGGCTATGTGTTTAGTCTGCATGTGGCACGCTAAGATGCGGCAGCGTGGGCTGGTAATCCGGAGAACACGTTATGTCGAGTCATCAAGTTGTGAAGCTGTGTCGATGTCAAGACCAGAAGGATCACAAGGAGACGACAAGTTTGGATTAGGGGGAGAATGTTGGAAATAATCCAATATTGTCAAGTTATATATGGGTATAACTAGGTAAGTACATGTGCGTGTCATAGTTATATTGACATGTGGGTCTAGCAAGTTGGCTTAGATGCCATATACGTGAGTAGTATTGCCAATTAGTACTAGTCCAACTCGGTTAGTAAGTTTCCATGTTTATGCATGACTCCTAGTACGAAGAGGCATAGGAGTTCGGGTGTGCTAGCTAGGTGGTGGCTTGGTCCAATATATATACGTGGCTTATAGGTTGTAAGCTTGTACCAAAGATATTGAGAGAAATAAAGAGAAAAACAACGGGCGCGATAAGTGCCCTTGGCAAAAATATTTGTGTGCGTGTGTTTATACCTAGATTGATGTGATTCGATCCGTGGGGAATTCTAACAGCGGATACAACGACGTCACTCCATAAAGTGCGGTTCTAGCAGCTTGTGCCGCATGCACCGACATCCGGTCATATATGCAGAACCAGCACGTCAAGGAAAAAGATAGCGTGCTATGAGAAATAGCGGCACGAGTCCTCCAGATGCTATGCACGCTATAGCGTGATAATAGCATGCTATATGAAAATTGCGTTTTGAAAAAACTATCAAATATATCACAAAAATTGAAGGATTTCAACAAGAATAAATGTTATAGCCCAAAAAAGTCAGAACAATTTATGTATAACCACATAAAAATTGTTCCCTAGCTGGTTACATCCTGACATCAACAACCAATGGGGCAATAACACAGTATAAATTACTTATTCAAAATTATAAACCTAGCGACGTCAACTTCACGATTAATTTTCATCGCTACGAAAAACATAAAGCAACATTTTTCTTCTTCTTAAGGTGAAAAACTAGGACATTTTTCCCTATAGGATGGAAAAATTATAGCGTGCTATAACGTTATGCTGTTTTAGCGTGATATAGCATGCTATTTCGTGAATAGCGCAATAGCGAGCAAAAGTGTTAAAGTTTAGCGTATACCCTCCAGATATGTTATATCGTGCTATTTTTCCATGCGTAGAATGCGACGATTAGGCCAACCCAGTGAAGCCTAAGACATTGGAGATGCTAAGAAATATGGTTGCTCGTTTCCTGAAAACCCAAAGAGGATACAGGAAACAAAAGAAGTAAAATATTTGCTCGTCGATCGTGTTAGGCTACAGTACCTCGATGTTCATCTATTTTTCTTGTCATTTCCTTGCGCTCGATGTTCATCCATTTTTCTTGTCATGTCCCGGCGCTCGCCGTTCGTAGCCCACCACGAACTTCGCACCAGTTGAGACCTGGAGTCCCCCCGCAACCCATTTTCTCCTTAACCGCCTATTCCATACGCACTATGCGTGGGTTATGGGCCACAGACTAAACGGGCACCATCTATGTTCTGTTCTTCAGGGTTGTAGGAGACGTCGTACCATCTCTATGATTTGAGTTCACTATTTCATACTTCAACCCTTCCTATTCACGTTATAGATCTAAAGTTTTTTATTTCCATTTCCCGTATGATAGTTACATGATGAATTTTTTTCTTCCTAAACCTGCGTAGTACAATTTTTTATGTAGATTCCTTATATTAAATTCCGTGAAATCTTCATAAATCAGACTATAAGTCAGAAATTATATGGCCTAGTTGGATGCCATATGAGTAAATATGCATTCAATAATAGTGTTCTTTTGTATTATCATAAAGCCAGTATATGACACCAGGTATACTAGAAGCCCAAACCAAAACATAAATTCCAGAATTATCCAAATAAACAGCGAAAGGATAGAGTAAATGAACTAAAATTGAGATAGAAACTAGATGATGAAAATAAAATCATGAAGATGTCTACCTTCCTCCCCCTGGGAAAAATTTCCAACAAGAAGGAAGGGGAAGGACCACCTAAGAACAATAATCATGGGAGGCATTTCAAAAGTCCCAATAAAATATTAAATCTTAGTTATAGAATGAAACACTAATATACGCTTTCCTACATTACCTCATGACTAATGCTATTATATTCTCTCTTTTTTTTAGAAACACGGTACAAACTCAAGCGCTCATATACAGGCGCATACACTCACCCCAATGAACGCACACACGCACACCCTACCCCTACGAGCACCTCC
This sequence comes from Alopecurus myosuroides, assembly GCA_028641055.1. Classification (NCBI taxonomy): domain Eukaryota; kingdom Viridiplantae; phylum Streptophyta; class Magnoliopsida; order Poales; family Poaceae; genus Alopecurus; species Alopecurus myosuroides. The sequence continues at coordinate 135,909,288 of CM054057.1, forward strand.
GAGAGACTGAGCCGGCGGGTTGTGAGATTGACGAAGTCGCCACAGGCACCTCGCTGTCGACTGAAACGTCACCTCCCACTGAAAGAATAATCCTCCTAACTGCAACACAAAGGTATCAAACCTAGGGTTTGAACTCTGGTGGGTAAGGGGTACAAGCACCCTCTTAACCATCCAACCACATGTTGGTTCGCAATATATTCTATTTTTCTTCCTCTCCTTCAATCACTTTAACTTCCCTCATCATCTAAACCTATATGTGCCATTTGTTATGAAGATAGCCCAAGCTAACAGCAAAATGAAGGAATATATAAGAACAAGACACATGGGAGGCATCATGAAAACACAAAATATATTGGCCTCCAAATTTTGGGGAACATAAGTGTAGGTTTTCATCCATATTCGCCTGCCACCGCTCTAAGAAACTCATGGCTTCCTGTTCCCAACTCACTCTCATGGTCACTTGTCCTGAAACCTACACTATATATATGTCATTTTTAAGACTGTAATATGGAAAAAATTGTGAGGTAAAAGCATTAGGAAGGATAACCTAAGAACAGTACGAATTGTATGCATCGGGAAACACTAAGATAAATATCAACCTCTACTTCTATATGCACAGACGGGTAGCTAAGGATTTCCTCTTTGTTCTCATTCACATTTATCTTACACAATTTCTTTCTCTTTCTAGTTCACCAAGACTATATATCCTAGATTAAGTAAATTCCACTTACGGTAGATGGTGTAACTTGTATGACTCTGGAGTATATACTGTAGTCTCATTGCAACTGAAATATGAAATTAATGACCGCACTCCCACATGTGTATCAAGGACCATAGTGTATAAGTGAACTAGAATGGGGGCAAGGAACTTCTACTGTGAATATTAGTACATGGAGGTTATATTTATTATTAATATTGGTGCATCGAAGGGGGGGCATAAGGGAGATCTTTTGTTTATCCACATCTCAACATAAAGAAACATATATGTGTCCTTTCCAGTGACTATAATTTACACAAAAAAGGAAAATAAAAATAATTAAGCATAGAGTCGTTCAACTTATTCAAAGAGAGACAAGTGTAGGGAGATAGTACATGTGAAGGAAGATCACTAGAACGAACAAAATAAATCCGACAATTTAAAGTTAACACATGCTAGTCATGGCAGTATTATATTTGGCAATATATCGATCAAATAGCTATAGAAAATATTGATTTGATGAATTTGATCCATCAACTCTTACTTAAACTAAAATGTAGTTTTTAAAATAATTTTACTGAGGCTCGAAATAATAAGATGGCTCTAATACAATATTACGAAATAGGCGTTTGGCACTATGGCTAGCCTGGAATTAAATTATTGTTAATGTAAAATTTTCCCAATTAATTTGAAGATATTTAAAGTTGGACATCTTACTACAATTAAATTGCCATTCTCTCTCGCATGGTGTCATATTTCTCCTATACTCCACTATCGTATGCACATATTTTTCCCAACCCTTTAACATTGGGAATATTTTATTAATTAAAAAAATGCTTACACTCTAATTATGATTTGGTACTAGTTGATGTGTATTAATTACCACATGTTGTATGCGCTTCTAGAAAACACAAATATGTGTATCATTTTACTAAATGGCTGAAATAGTTTTACAATTCAGCCAATATGTTATGCATCCTTATGCTAATTGGCTGGGAAAGATAATATAGAAAAAGCTCTTATAAACTAACTGCCAAAATTATTTTAGGGTAATATAATATTTTAAAACAAAACAATTCTAGGGTTCTGCCAACTCTCAATATTACTTCATGATTTATAATTTTATTGGCCAATATGCAATAGTAGTAAATTCTTGGGTTCTCCCAACTCTCAGTATTACTCCTATCACAACTAAGATCAAACTAGATTGACTCTATTTATATTTCTTGAAAGCCGACCCATCTAATGGTATATTAAATTCCTATTATTTGTCTTAAAAAAATAGACATGCACGACTATTATTTAATATGCAATTATTCATATGAATGCATGTGAATGATGTTATGATTTTGATTGACATATTTTAAGGGACATTCACACATTAGTACTAAAATTATCCATTTGAAGAAATAAGTGCGCTACGGTAGTCCTGGTACTCATATAAAGTATTAGGTTGAAAATACCATTGGAGAGTCCGTTGAACTACAAAAGGGCGCTAATTTTTTTGTACTAATGGTTAACATTTTGACAACACAATAAGGTCCTTCATACTTGTGATGATTTTAGAAAACCGATAATGACATATCGTCTGCTGCTAAGAACCACAACATGTCAAGGCTTGTGTTAGGATTCTTGACAGATCTATGTTTTGAGTTCTTATCGAACACTGTCTACCCACTCATGCTTTTATGATAAACGGGGGAATATAGTGCTAGGAGTTTCTTTAAGGAATTAGGTTTCCCTGGTTTACTAAATTTTGATGTTGTAGGTATGGATAATTGTTTACCTAGTGGGGATGAAGATTACCTCTTTTCGTAAAGTCTTAGAATATGTGGTTTCTACAACAACATTCGGCAAACACATTTTTACGGAAAAAAGAGGATCAAGGCTTAGGTAGACCCCACGTATAAGTCCCAAGCTGTGTAGGAGTGAGAGAACAAAAAAATGATGAAATATATCGTGTTGCCCTACTTTCCAGGGAACCATATAATTTTTAATGGTGCGTGCAATTGAATGAAGGTGGTATGACTAACTTTCTTATAATAAATTTTGTGATGGCTTCTCCACTACTCCTTCCAAATTTACCCCTCCCAATTTCCTAAAAAACATTCACTACAACCACGTTAGATCGGATGCGAAGTTCGTCATCCATCCTAGAGGGTGAGAGGGGGAGTGAAGCGAATATGCCCGAGAGGCAATAATAAAGTGTTTATTATGTTATTCCTTGTTTATGATAGATGTTTATTTCTCATGCTAGAGTTGTATTAACCGGAAACGTTAATACATGTGTGATTAATAAACAAACCAATGTTCCTAGTGAATCCTCTCTTTAACTAGCTCGTTGATTAACAGATGATCAAGGTTTCTTGATCATAGACATTGGATGTTGTTAATAACGGGGTCATGTCATTAGGAGAATGACGTGATGAACTTAGACCCTAAATAAGTTTAACAATACGATCAAGTCATTTAGTTTTGTTTTTATGTCTTACATTCTGAGTAACATTATCCCTTAGACCATGATATCATGTTAATCACTAATATCGAAAGGATACTCTGATGACATAAAATGTCACACCGTAACAGGGTGACTATAAAGGTGGCATTAGGTATTCAGAAAGTGTTAGTTGAAGGTCATGGCAAGAATGGGATTTTTCTATCCAATATGACGGAGAGATCTACTCAGGGCCCTCTCGGTGATATCACATCGACACCGCTTGCAAGCACGTGATATGATCACAAGGATGTTATATCACGGGGACGAGAAAACAGTACTTATCGAATAACGAAATCGAACAAGGTATGGTGGATACCGATGATCGGATCTCGGACAAGTAAAATATCATGAGACAAAGGGAAATCGTTAGGACGTTGAAAGGTTCACACGATCACGAGAGTCATCGTTGAATATATAAGAGTCATCACGGATCTCCAGATCCCGCTGTTGATTATTGATCGGAGAGGAGTCTCGATGATGTCTATATTATTCGCGAACCGTGGGGTGACACACTTAAGGTTCTATGAAGCGTTTAGAGAGGATACGGAATACCGAAGAATATTTTGGGCAGCTCCGAAAATTGTTTCGGGAAAAATTGAAATAGTTCAAGGGGTTGTTAATTGAATTAACAAATGATTCAAGGTGCTGCATGCAAATGTTTTTTAATGGAATTAACAAATATAAATAAAAAATAAAATGTTTTACTTATTTATTAAAGAAAAACTTTTGGATTTTCTAAGTGGAAAACTAAGGGAGTATGAGTGGGTGTGAGTGGGGCTTCCACACACAAGAAGAGTAGAAGAGGTGGGTGCACCCATGGCTGGACGCACCCCGCCTTGGGATGCCTCCCCCTCCCTATAAAAGGAGGGTGAGAGCTCCCTCTTCTTCACACACTTGCCCACTTCCTTTTCCCTCCACCCGCTGCTCCATTCCATGGTCTCCGGCTTGGCGAAGCCCTGACTATGGTATTCTTCTCGCTCGAGTTGAACGTGTGCCGATTACGGAGGCACCGCCGGATTATGGTGCACTTCTTCTCGCTCGGGATCGGCGTGAGTACGATTACGCCAACAACGATATTTTATCTCGTACCACTACAAGAAATATGTTGATACATGACCCTTTTTTAGTGACCGTGGATGAATTTGTCATAGATCCATGACCATTTTTAATCTGTTGGTCATGACATGTTTGGGAGGGACTAAACACATGACTTTTTTGCCAAAAAAGTCATGATTTTCTTTAACAAGATGGTCATAGCACATGTTACCTGGTGTACGACCCTTTTTTTTGCTTAACTAAGACCAAATTAATTGGTCATGCGTTTGTTGATTGTGATTTTCGCCAACATGTCATATCCACGTGTCAATTTTTGCCTACGTGTCATGTTCACGTGTCAAGTTTTGACTATGTGTCATGTACTGGACCTATGTGTAAGCAAGCCAAGCAAGCTCTACTTCCGTTGCATGCAGCAGGTTGCCTCATCGGTGCCACGTATTTTGTCCGAAGTGCCATGTAAGCAGGGTGCATGCAGCTGACACGTGGGAACCCACCGAAGTGAGAAAATGATGCAGAAAATATGGGGCGGGGGAAGGCTCGAACCCGCCCTCACGGCCACTAGGAAACGCTTCTACCAGAAGACCACGGAACGGATTTTGATAGAGTGAGGCATTCAATTCTTTTAAACATTACATCTCTACCTAGGCTGCTGGACTGGGCCAGACGCGTAGGGAGGGATCTCAGCGGTCCTTGGCTGGGCCTGTCGCGCAGGCACGGGTCATATAGGGCCGTAATACGAGCGTGGAGAGCGCTAGCTGGCGAGGCTGCAGGCCGTATGGTGTGACTAGCTCACAGCCTCGGAAGATTAAACAAACTCTGTTCGGAACGTGCAGGGCGGCCGACAGTTTCCGCGACTAGGAACTTCTCTTTGGAACGAATACTCGCATACTGTACATGCATGCATATCCGTTTCTGATCGAGGAGGCTGGGAACGAGTTCTGGTACTTTTTTTTAGTTTTTTTTAGCTAAACTTTTTTCTGGTACTTGAGCTGCTCTTCGGCCCTGGGCTTGAGTCTATCGTAGCTCTGCCTCTGCCTCTGTTCCCTCACCAAAAAGAAGCCCAACCTCTGTTTAATTGCGGCATGTAGTATCCACCCGTGTATCTTCTTGTAGTAACTGAATGGGAAAAAAACCGTTTTCTCTTTTCGAACAAGCTGAAGGCCGTGAGCTAATATGGCCCAAATGAACTGCAAGAGGCCGCTCCCGAGGAAGTGTACGCATCCAGGCAACTCGTCAGCCCAAACCACATCCCCGTTGGCCCTGAAACCCGCCTGTCTTCCCGGCAGCTGCGACATGTTTTCAATTAATGTTTTTTTTGTTGTAGTCGGGCATATTCAACCAGGGGCGTACCCATGTTATAGTACCAGGTGTCACAGGACACCGGGTAAAAATCGATTTCTTTTGATATATTTTAACTATTTGTAGTGTGTGACACCCGTAATTCTTGGTAAAAATTATACGTGTCTTAAAGAGTGACACCGGCTTATTTTTGTTCTGGGTCCGCCACTGTATCCAACGTACTAGTTTCCGTAGCAAACTATGAGAGGTTTATTGTCATCGAGAAAAGGACATCAGATCCAACAAAGTGAAATAAAAACAAATAACAAGCGGCGAATATTGTCGAGATTAAACATTACAACTCTACCTAACCTTTATATATTGTTTCATATAGGGTTGTGAAGATTCTTAATTAAATTTTTAGATTACTCTTATAAATTAAAATGGAAAATACAAAATGCAAGGTTTTAAAAATATTCCAAGTTTATTATATTTTATGGTTACTAGGTCACATATGATGACACACTACGAAAGTTATCCATTTTTTTTGAAATTTGTAAACATGTTTTGAACCTTCTATGCCGGTTTCGGAAAACGGTCAAAACGGGGGACATGACCGTTCGTACCTAGGGGTTGAATCTTGATTAACTCTTGGTGTATCTATGTTTAAATATGTACTTGGGTACATAAAAATGATTTTTACAAAAAATCATGAGCAAACTACGAGGCACCTGTAGTTCAAATTTGGCCTGGTTTCAGCTGAATCGGCAGAAATTTGTCTTTTTGAAAGGAGGTGTATTTTGAGCTATTGAGAGGTAGTAAATTTGTTATTTTTAGATCAAATATGACATAATATATTTAGAATTTTACTTTGTACATTTTTGCAACATATTTTGTTTATGTGCTTCACAAAAAAATCCAGTTTTGACACTCCGAAAATGAAAAATGGTATTTTTATTCAACGAAAAATAAAAATTTCTCCGTGAACATTGTTAGTTGTACCAACATGCATCTTTGTGTGGAATATGGTCACATTTAAACAAACTATGCCATGGATGTGGCCAAAACATCCGTCATTTGGCTCGAAAGTCATGAATCTTCGTATGAGATAGCTCATTTCTGTGAACACATTTTCCACCAAATCGTTGTATTCCAAGTTTATTATTTTTGGTGGATACTAGGACATACATAACAACACCACGCGAAGGTCTTGCATCGTTTTGAGTTTTTTTGAATTTTATGGAATTATCTAAGCCGGTTTCGGGAAACGGTCAAAACGGGGGACATGACCGTTCGTACCTAGGTGTTGAATCTTGATGAACTCTTGGTGTATCTATGTTGAATAGGTACTTGGCTACCTTAAAATGATTTTTTCAAAAAATCACGAGCAAACTACGAGGCAGCTGTAGTTCAAATTTGGCCCCGTTTCAACGGAATCGGCAGAAATTTTTCTTTTTCAAAAGAGGTGTATTTTGAGCTGTTAAGAGGTAGTAAGTTTGTTATTTGTAGATAAAACATGACATAATATATTTAGAATTTTACTTTGTACATTTTTGCAACATATTTTGTGTATGTGCTTCACAAAAATACCCGGTTTTGACACTCCGGAAAGGGAAAATGGTATTTTTATTCAACGAAAAATAAAACTTTCTTCGTGAACATTGTTAGTTGTACCAATATGCATCTTTGTGTGGAATATGGTCACATTTAAACAAACTATGCCATGTATGTGGCCAAAACATCCGTCATTTTGACCGAAAGCCATGAATCTTCGTACGAGATAGCTCATTTCTGTGAACACATTTTCCACCAAATTGTCGTATTCCAAGTTTATTATTTTTGGTGGATACTAGGACATATATAACAACACCACGCGAAGGTCTTGCATCGTTTCGAGTTTTTTTGAATTTTCTGTAATTTTCTAAGCCGGTTTCGGAAAATAGTCAAAACGGGGGACATGACCGTTCGTACCTAGGTGTTGAATCTTGACGAACTCTTGGTGTATCTATGTTGAAATAGGTACTTGGCTACCTTAAAATGATTTTTTCAAAAAATCACGAGCAAACTACGAGGCAAGTGTAGTTCAAATTTGGCCCGGTTTCAGCGGAATCGGCAGAAATTTGTCTTTTTCAAAAGAGGTGTATTTTGAGCTATTGAGAGGTAGTAAGTTTGTTATTTGTAGATAAAACATGACATAATATATTTAGAATTTTACTTTGTACATTTTTGGAACATATTTTGTGTATGTGCTTCACAAAAATACCCGGTTTTGACACTCCGGAAAGGGAAAATGGTATTTTTATTCAACGAAAAATAAAACTTTCTTCGTGAACATTGTTAGTTGTACCAATATGCATCTTTGTGTGGAATATGGTCACATTTAAACAAACTATGCCATGTATGTGGCCAAAACATCCGTCATTTCGACCGAAAGCCATGAATCTTCGTACGAGATAGCTCATTTCTGTGAACACATTTTCCACCAAATTGTCGTATTCCAAGTTTATTATTTTTGGTGGATACTAGGACATATTTAACAACACCACGCGAAGGTCTTGCATCGTTTCGAGTTTTTTTGAATTTTCTGTAATTTTCTAAGCCGGTTTCGGAAAACGGTCAAAACGGGGGGCATGACCGTTCGTACCTAGGTGTTGAATCTTGACGAACTCTTGGTGTATCTATGTTGAAATAGGTACTTGGCTACCTTAAAATGATTTTTTCAAAAAATCACGAGCAAACTACGAGGCAGCTGTAGTTCAAATTTGGCCCGGTTTCAACGGAATCGGCAGAAATTTGTCTTTTTCAAAAGAGGTGTATTTTGAGCTATTGAGAGGTAGTAAGTTTGTTATTTGTAGATTAAACATGACATAATATATTTAGAATTTTACTTTGTACATTTTTGCAACATATTTTGTGTATGTGCTTCACAAAAATACCCGGTTTTGACACTCCGGAAAGGGAAAATGGTATTTTTATTCAACGAAAAATAAAACTTTCTTCGTGAACATTGTTAGTTGTACCAATATGCATCTTTGTGTGGAATATGATCACATTTAAACAAACTATGCCATGTATGTGGCCAAAATATCCGTCATTTCGACCGAAAGCCATGAATCTTCGTACGAGATAGCTCATTTCTGTGAACACATTTTCCACCAAATTGTCGTATTCCAAGTTTATTATTTTTGGTGGATACTAGGACATATTTAACAACACCACGCGAAGGTCTTGCATCGTTTCGAGTTTTTTTGAATTTTCTGTAATTTTCTAAGCCGGTTTCGGAAAACGGTCAAAACGGGGGGCATGACCGTTCGTACCTAGGTGTTGAATCTTGACGAACTCTTGGTGTATCTATGTTGAAATAGGTACTTGGCTACCTTAAAATGATTTTTTCAAAAAATCACGAGCAAACTACGAGGCAGCTGTAGTTCAAATTTGGCCCGGTTTCAACGGAATCGGCAGAAATTTGTCTTTTTCAAAAGAGGTGTATTTTGAGCTATTGAGAGGTAGTAAGTTTGTTATTTGTAGATTAAACATGACATAATATATTTAGAATTTTACTTTGTACATTTTTGCAACATATTTTGTGTATGTGCTTCACAAAAATACCCGGTTTTGACACTCCGGAAAGGGAAAATGGTATTTTTATTCAACGAAAAATAAAACTTTCTTCGTGAACATTGTTAGTTGTACCAATATGCATCTTTGTGTGGAATATGATCACATTTAAACAAACTATGCCATGTATGTGGCCAAAATATCCGTCATTTCGACCGAAAGCCATGAATCTTCGTACGAGATAGCTCATTTCTGTGAACACATTTTCCACCAAATTGTCGTATTCCAAATTTATTATTTTTGGTGGATACTAGGACATATTTAACAACACCACGCGAAGGTCTTGTATCGTTTCGAGTTTTTTTGAATTTTATGTAATTTTCTAAGCCGGTTTCGGAAAACGGTCAAAACGGGGGGCATGACCGTTCGTACCTAGGTGTTGAATCTTGATGAACTCTTGGTGTATATATGTTGAAATAGGTACTTGGCTACCTTAAAATGATTTTTTCAAAAAATCACGAGCAAACTACGAGGCAACTTTAGTTCAAATTTGGCCCGGTTTCAGCGGAATCGGCAGAAATTTATCTTTTTTAAAAGAGGTGTATTTTGAGCTATTGAGAGGTAGTAAGTTTGTTATTTGTAGATTAAACATGAAATAATATATTTAGAATTTTACTTTGTACATTTTTGCAACATATTTTGTGTATGCGCTTCACAAAAATACCCGGTTTTGACACTCCGGAAAGGGAAAATGGTATTTTTATTCAACGAAAAATAAAACTTTCTTCGTGAACATTATTCATTGTTCTAAGATGCATGTTTGTGTATAATATTGGCAAGTTTTACGAAACTATGCCATGGATGTGTTCCATATTGTATTTTTAATTTCTAACGGTGGTTTGAAAATCCGGACGAAATCGCCGTGTTGACCGTTCGTGCCTCGGGGAGGAATCCTGCTATGCTCTTTGTAAACTCACCTTTCAAAGCATGTAGAGGTATATCTTTTGTGTTGTTGACAACTTAAATTAACACTTAAGTTTTGTATTTTCTGCTTTTGACATAGTGAAAACAAACTGTTTTTTTGCTACATATGAGTGAAACTAATTTATTGTTACTATCAAACCACCCACTAGAGACATGTACAGTGGGGCCAAGAAATAGCAGGTCCCAACCGCAGTCAATCTACGGTGAGGTGAGAAAGTGATGAGTATGAAGGAATTTTTTTGGAAATGAGCGCGCCACACTCCCTCCTCTCTTATCCCCGAACCGGGTCCAAACCCTAATTTCCCTCCCTCTCGCCGCCACTCCCTCCTCTCTATCTCCCACCCCAGATCCGCAGCCCACCCTCCTCTCTCCCACATCCTATCTCACCACCGCGCGCACATCGCTCACCCACCACCACCGTCACCCGCAATGGCGCCCCCCCGAGCCGCCGCTCACCACCTAATCACTAAATCTCGACCCCCTCTTCTCCAAGCCGCTCCTCTCCCCACCTAATCACCTAATCCCGATCCCCTCATCCGCCCTCCCCTCATCTGCCCTCTCCTCCTCTTCCACGCCTCGCTACGAGATCGATGGCTCCTTGCTACGAGATGGCGGCCTCCATCCTGCTCTGCCCCGAGGACAGCAGCAGCAACCTCGGCTTCGGCGACGAGGAGGAGACGAAGTTGACGGCGGAGTGAAGACGACGAGCGGGTCGCCGTACACTTCGAGAAGATCACGGCGCGGCTCAAGAAGAGCTCCCCGCCGGCAGGAGGCCGTTCACTTCGACAAGATCACGACGCGGCAGGAGGCCGTTCACTTCGACAAGACAACGCCCTCGACCTCCCTGCCCCTCCAGATCCGCTCCTTCCCCGATTCGTTAGGCCACCGCCGGATCCGCTGCCTCTGACCCCACCGCCACCGGAGCACCGCCGGGATCTCGACGGCATGGTCGGAGCACCACCACCGCCTTCGTCACGCCCACCTCCGCCGCCGGAGTAGCCGCAGCTCCACGGCGTGGTCATCATCACCCTTCCCCCGCCCGACCAGCCCTCCAAGGGCAAGACAATCACCGCCTACACCTACACCGACGATCCCCCACGCTCTCTGACCCCGCCGCCGCATCGGGTACCAGCGATGGCGCCCGCGGACTGCAGGCGGTCGAGGCGGGTGGCGTCGCCGCGGCGGGCGGCGGCGATGGTTCTCCTTCTAGGCGCGCTCGCGCTCGCGGCCTCCTCCTTCTACCCGCCGCTGCTGCCATACACGTATTCGTTTCCGCGAGATCTCCTCGTCTCCGAGCTTGGGTAAGGTAAGTCACGGGTCATGCCTCATCTCCCCTCGAGAATGCTTCCTATTCTTCACTTGTTCGCTCCCATACTGCTTGCTGTTTGCATACTAGTTGGATGGATACATCTAAAGATACTCATCAACATGTCTAGATTGTTAACTCGGTTTGCTGCCGACTGCCATTGTTGTCTGTAGGTAGTATGGAGTGGGGAACAGGGACAAATGGCATCTGAGTACATAAGCCTGACAGAGATAGCAAGCAACAATTTTATGCTAGTATGCTATCCTGCTACTATCTCCTGCTATTGAACATTAGGAGTGCACTGCATACTATCCAACTTCTGTAATGTTTCCCTGTTTATATCTGTTTCAGATTAGCATGTAATGTATGCAAGTTAACACAATGTCAGTATCATGGTTGTATGCTTTTTTTTATACTAACTACTAAGGCTCTGATTTATAGGACTGGCTCCACTTGGGTTATGTGTGCTGATTTGTGGTAGCAGATTTAAAGTTTACTAAGATTTGTACTTCCTTAAATAATTTAGTAGAATTATTTGCATATACTGTTATAATTTGTCCGGGATGTCGAGGCTGGTTCATCGTGCATACTCCTGTATTGTTATACCAATTTCCTTCTGCTTGCTGTTACATGTATTTTTTGTAGAATACATATGGGCTACCATCTGATCTATATTGAATGGCTAGTCTATGAAAGAGTAATGTAACCAATGCAAAATGAAATGTTTGTTTACTTCATTCGGTGATTGTTTCTTTGTAGACTCTAGTGTCGGACCTTGGTAGCAAGTATACCTAGGTCGGTTCAACTGATACACCACCCGAGTATAGCGAGAGTATAACTGCAGCAGAATCGTTTATTATAATGGATTTCTACTATTCTGCTATTTTTATTGTCCTGCTGAGTTATTGTGTTTGTAGTAGCTAGCTCAAGTAGCATCAGGGTATCCAAAATAGTAGTATTCTCTTTACTTGTAGACATGATCGTAATGAAATTTAAGAAAAACATCAGGGTTTGAGGAAAGTTGGATGTTGGGACCTTATGTTTCATAATAGTTACATCGGTACTGATGTACTGTTGTGTAGATTGAAATGGCCATCTCATGTCCTGTTTATAATCCTGTGAAAGCGGCTGCTTGTGATTAGGATGAATAATTTTTTCATAATTCTATGTAGGAATTTTAGCAGATATAACATTTAGCACTGCTTGTATTTCATGCTCCTACCATTCCATCAAAGTGACTGATCTCACTTGCTGAATGAAATTGACAAAATTGTTATTCCTTGTTGCTTAAACTGAATCCAAGATCTTTTGAAACACTCATGCAAGAGACTGAGGTTGTGCGAGAGAAGATGCTGGATCATATTCACCAGGTAATTCTTATAAATAATTCTGCTACTAACCTGGGCACTCCCTGAATACAACGGAATTATTTGGTAAATATGATTTTCTACAGGAAATCCCATATGTAATTGAGCATAGGCTGATGGACTGGAAGGAGCTAAAGGATGGTTCTCTTAGGGTGGAACAGCACTTCATAGCACCAAAGCAGAGCCAACGGCAGATTCTTGTTGGAAAAAATGGCTCTAAGATTGGGTAACATTCTTGTGTACAAACAATCTCCCCTGTATTAGTATGAGAAGCTATTTATCTGGTGAAGCACACTTTTGACATCTCCAATTAGATGATATATACTGCCATGTATGACTGCTTCAACTCTCTCGATGGATTATGAATCAAGTAAACTGACTGTTCTTACACACTTGCAACCAACAAATCCTGCCAATGTTGTAGTATTGATCGGAATCATGCCCATGTCTATACATGCCCAAAGCATGCTTTTTGTTTTTAAACACTACTATATGCACTGCCTAGTGTAGTCTGGTGTCTGCTTCATCTTGCATAGTATTATACTTCATCTTGCATAGTATCTAGAATGGATGATGAATACTATGTTGTCTGCACCGTTAAATGGCTGTCATTTCTTGCATCGTTGGTACGTTCATTTTCTTGGTGATCCTAGTTTCTCATGCATGATTCTTCCACTTCCAGGTGAATGTGGATTTCTGAAGCTGGAAGAGGAGGGTGATAAGGACTTCTGCTATTTTTTATCATCTTGATTTTTGTTTTTATGTCTTTGTTGTATAGTGTGTGGAACAGTTTTGCTGGGCACTTGGCTCAAAGCATTTTGCGGAGAATAATTTGTAAAGATTTGTACTGAAACAATTGGTTGCAATTATGTGTAATATTATTTTGGGTTTCATAATATTTCATTTGTTATGAAAATTAATCCGAATTGTGCTAGACCTGAGATAGCACGTGGTGACGTAGAAATGAAACACTTACTGGGCCAAGCCTTAGAACATTCTGAATAATGAACAAAATAAATTATATTGGACCAGTATTTTGGAGATAACAATAAAAGGCGTGAAAAGGCCAAGGCCCATGAAGGAAAAGCCCATACTAAATTCGACCTGGTCCATTTAGCTAGAATAAAACAAGCAGAAAATTATCTCAAAAGGGCCAAAATATTGGGCTTGGCCCGTTTAGAAGAGCTGTGTGGATTGGGCTGAATCTCTTTCATGACCTAGTAAGTTGGTCATAATTTTGCCACGTAGGATCTGACGTGGCTATGGCAGGATATCACATGACCAAATCAATCGGTCATAGGGTTATGACTCCTCTGATTGGGTCATAGAGGTTATGACAATTCCATTCAATTAGTCATTGACGATCAAATAAGACGCTCGGTATGTGACTTTCCATTTTTGGTCAAAAAGGGGTCATGAATCAATCTACGTGACCTTCTAGTGACAAAAATTGAGGGTCACGTATCAACAAATTTCTTTTAGTGTACCACTTTGAGTCTTAGAGGATATTTTATCTCAAGACTCTCTTTCTGCCCATTGCCTTTCATCTCATAGATTAGATCTTCGCCATTCAGGTTTATCGCGCGTAGGAATTTTTTTGTTTTCTATGCAACGTACCCTTCAGTGTTATCAGAGACAGGTTCTATGCGTAGATGATTTGTACGTGTATACCACATAGGACTATGTGTGCGTTGATGATCATGTTTTTGCCTCTTTGAGTATTTTATGATCTTAGTGGCATAGTAGGATGAAGCTGTCCTAGACTAAGTTTACGTGTACCATGTACGCGAGAATTGTCTCACTTGTGACTAAGGGGGTGTTCATTTCTCCTACTATAGTTAAGATCTAATCTACAAAGGATCGTTAAAAATATGTTTTATCAATGTTGTGGCTCTTGTACGTAGGTATGAACGGTTCTATCCTCGTAAGCCCAAGCCACGTAAAATATGCAAAAATAAATTAGAGACGTCTAACTTGTTTTTGCAGGGCATGTGATGTGATATGGTCAATATTGAAAACATTATGCATGAGATGATATCTTTGGTAAATTATTGACATACCAGCTGGAGCCATATGGTTGTCTTATTTTTTATGGCCTGCGTGTTGTATATCATATCCATGTGATATGTTGTAATGGACAATCAAGAAGGACGTGCCACGAACCTTGGTGCCACGCTGGTGGAATGATGGAGATCATACCATGATGCACAAGATGGAGATCAAGTGCAAGAAGGACCATATTATATCACATTATCCATGCATGTGATGTTTATCCTTTTATGCATCTTATTTTGCTTAGATAGCGACGGTAGCATTATAAGATGATCCCTCTCACTTAATATCAAGATAATAATGTGTTTTTCCTTAATTATGCACCGTTAAGAAAGTTCGTCGTTTCGAGACACCACATGATGATCGGGTTTTATAGACTCAACGTCCGCATACAATGGGCGTTTTCAAGCCTAGCATGTACAGACATGGCCTTGAAACACACGCAATACTACGGTTCTACTTGGCGAGCCTAGTATGTACAGACATGGCCTCAGAACACTTTGATTGTTAAGGTAAAGCATGAGTCATAAGGATGATATGATGAACATTTTGATGTTCGCCTTTGCAAATACACCGTCTCATGTGATGATCGGTTTGGGTGTAGTGAATTTGGATCGTGTAATCACTAAAGACGACTAAGAGGGACATTGTTTTTGAGTGGGATTTCATGTGATAATTTTAGAATTAACTTGAACTTAATTTATCATAAACATAGTCTAAATAGTCTTTGCAAATATGTTGTAGATCATGGCACCACCCACCTTCAATTTGAATATGTTCATGGAGAGAGAAAAACTAGCCAACAATAGAAGCAACTTCACCAACTGGGCACTTAACCTGTGGATTCTCCTCACCGCTTGCAAGAAGCTCTATGGGCTTGATGCACCGCTAGTTGACCGGCCCGCTGATGATGCTTCTGATGAAGATTAAAATGTTTATTTGACTCAACAAGAAGACCACAATATAGTTCATTGCGCCACCCTCTATGGATTAGAGCCAGAGCTGTGAAAACGTTTCAAGAACAACACTACTTATGCTACAATGGGAGAATTGAAAATGATTTTCGATACCCATGCCACAGTTGAGAGTTATGATACTTTAGAAAAGTTCTTTAGCTGCATGATGGAAGAGAACAGCTCCGTTAGTGAGCACGTACTCAAGATGTGTGCGTACGCTGTTAAGCTCATAGCCTTGGGAATAACGATTCCCATTGACCTAGGGATACATTGTGGTCTCCAATCTTTGCCACCTAGTTACAAGAACTTCGTGATGAAGTATAATATGCAAGGCATGAAGAAGTCTCTTCCTGAGCTTCTCTCGATGCTTAAAACTGCTGAAGTGGAGATCAACAAAGAACATCAAGTGTTGATGATCAATAAGACCACTAGTTTCAATAAAGGCAAGAAAGGAAAGCCAAGGGTAAACTTCAAGAAGGGTGGCAAATCTGTTGCTGCTTCTGAGAAGAAAACCAAGTATGGCCCTAAGCCTGAGACTATGTGCTTTTATTGCAAGGGTACTGGCCACTTGAAGCGCAATTGCCCCAAATATCTGGCAGATAAGAAGTACGGCAAAGTGAACAAAGGTATATATGTTATACTTTTTATTGATGTCTACCTTACTAGTACTCACAGTAGAACCTGGGTATTTGATACTGGTTCGGTTGCTCACATATGTAACTCGAAACATGAGCTACAGAAGAAGCGACCACTATCAAAGGATGAGGTGACGATGTGCGTCGGCAATGGATCAAGAGTTGATGTGATCGTCATCGGGACGCTACCTCTATATCTACCATCGGGATTAGTTATAAACCTCAATAATTGTTATTTGGTGCCTGCATTAAGCATGAATATCGTTTCTGGATCTTGCTTAATGCCGAATGGTTATTCCTTTAAGTCTAAGAACAATGGTTGTTCGATTTATATGAATAATATCTTTTATGGTCATGCACCTTAGAAGAATGATTTATTTCTTTTGAATCTTGATAGTATTGATACACATATTCATAATGTGAATACCAAAAGAATTAAGTTCAATGATGATATTGCTACCTACATGTGGCATTGCCGCTTAGGTCATATTGGTGTTAAACGCATGAAGAAGATCCATTCTGATGGACTGTTAGAATCACTTGATTATGAATCATTTGAACCATGTGAACCATGCCTTATGGGCAAGATGACTAGAAACCCGTTTTCTGGAACCATGGAACGGGCGACAGAGTTACTAGAAATCATACATACTGATGTGTGTGGACCAATGAGTGTATCGGCGCGCGGTGGATATCGTTATTTTGTCACTTTCATTGATGAGTAGTATGGTAATATTTACTTAATGAAACACAAATCTGAGACATTTGAAAAGTTCAAAGAATTTTAGTGTGAAGTTGAAAATCATCGTAACAGAAATATTTAATTTCTACGATCTGATCGTGGAGGTGAATATCTAAGTTACGAGTTCGACATGCATATGAAATAATATGGAATAGTTTCACAACTCACACATGCCGGACCACCACAGCGTAATGGTGTTTCCAAACGTCGTAATCGTACTTTATTTGATATGGTTTGATCTATGATGTCTCTTACAGATTTCCACTATCATTTTGGGGTTATGCAGTAGAGACCGCTGCATTCACTTTAAATAGGGCACCATCTATATCTGTTGAAACGACACCGTATGAATTATGGTTTGGAAAGAAAGCTAAGCTGTCATTTCTAAAAGTTTAGGGATGTGATTTTTATGTGAAGAAGCTTCAACCTGATAAACTTGATCTCAAAGCGGAAAATGCGTCTTCATAGGATACCCTAAAGAAACAATAGGGTACAGCTTCTATCACAGATCCGAAGGCAAGATTTTCGTTGCCAAGAATGGATCCTTTTTGGAGGAGTTTCTCTCGAAAGGTGTGAATAGTAGGAAGGTAGAACTCGACGAGGTTATTGAACCTTATCTTCTCGGAATGGCGAGTAGCGCAGCGCTGGAAGTTGTTCCGGTGCCGACCCCTTTATTTGAAGAGAGAGCTAATGATCAAGATCATAAAACTCCTGAAGAGGAAACTACCGCACCTCGCAGGTCAAATAGGGAACGTACAACTTCTGAACTGTACGGAGATCCTGTATTAAACTTCATGGCAGAAGGAGGTGATGATCCTGCGATGTATGATGAAGCGACGATGAGCCCAGATTCCAACAAATGTCTTGAATCCATGAAATCCAAAATAGGATCCATGTACAAAAACCAAGTTTGGACTTTGGTGGACTTACCCGATGACCGCAAGGCCGTTGAAAACAAATGGATCTTTAATAAGTAAACTGACGCTGATGGTAATGTGACCGTCTATAAAGCTTGACATGTCACAAAAGGTTTACGACAAATTCAAGGAGTTGACTATGATGAGACTTTCTTACCAGTAGCGATGCTTAAGTCAGTTAGGATTATGTTAGTAGTTGCTGCATTTTTCGATTATGAAATCTGGAAGATGGATGTCAAAACGGTGTCCCTAAATGGTGACATTGAGGAATAGTTGTATATGATGCAACCCAAAGGTTTTGTTGATCCTAAGGATGCTGATAAGGTGTGCAAGCTTCAACTTTCCATTTATGGACTAAAGCAAGCATCCCGGAGTTGGAACCTCCGTTTTGATAAGGTGATCAAAGAGTTTAAATTTGTCCAAACATATCGATATGTATTGTATGGATCAAAAAGTGATTCCCATATCACAACGAACAATGAACGGTCAATTCTACTCCGCTAGGGTGCAAAGCCACCAAAAAAATCAAGTTGGTATGTGTAGTGTTATATGTCTACAAGACTCAGTGATGAAAACGCAGCTCTCCCGCGGCATAAAAAAATAATGTTCTATGTATTTGAATGCATAGAGAGATAATTTCTTCCATATATATGTAAGAGACGGTTTAGACATGTCTCCTCCTAATTTATATGTACGGTGTGCGGTGCAAGACATGGAACTACCCAGACTCTATGTCTCTAAGACCAAACTTTTTCGAGTCTTAATTTATCGTTCCCATTACTATTGACTTTGCTAACCCCAAGAACAATCATCGCATCTCTTTTTCATCAACTATGGACGGGATCTTCAATTCAAGGTGAGTCAAATAATGTTAGATAAGAAACATAACCATGGTGGATGCATGATTTTGGGAATTTGTCTACTCCCTCCGTTCCAAAATAGATGAATTCTATTTGTCCGAACATGCATGTCTCTAGACATGTTTTAGTGTCTACATATATGCATGTATGGATAAATGAAAGTCATCTATTTTGGAACGGAGGGAGTAGATATGTTTTCACGATGGCACTCCTGTCTACATACATGCATGTATGGACAAATGGAAGTCATCTATTTTGAAACGGACGGAGTAGATATGTTTTCACAATGGCACTCCTTCTGATTATGTGCATGTACACACCACGTTCCATTAACTATGTTATTTTTCCTTCTCTTGCAAGCTAAAGAACCGAAGATGTGTGGGTTTGGATCACAAATAATACTAACCCTATATTAGAATAGTTGTGGTTAGTTTCTTGCAAAATATTGATACATCAAATAGATCACTCACTCCCAATTCTGCAACCATCACAGCGTCCTACCTCTTCCGCCATTCAACGCACCAGAAAGATTTGCCCTAATGACGAGCTGCAACCGCCTTCTGGACCAGTATCATCGCATGCGACACCTAAACTCCACAAGTAGCCCCGCTGGTGCAGGACTCCCCCAAGCATATGCTACAAACACCGCAGTCCCTCGCGACCACGCCATTACTATGCCATGAAATCTACAAATAGTGTCAACAAGAGATTTCTAGCTACCAGGGCATGACCACAAATTCCATTGCCCAAGTAATGTCATAGATGCACGATATTGGTAATCTGGCTGGATATGTTTTCAAGATGCCACTCATTCCCAATATGTGCATGCACACGTCAAATTCCAACAACAAAGTGATTTTCCTTCATTCACGCGCTAAAGAACCTACTAAGTATGAGTTTGGATCAATACTAGTCGTATATCGCAAGAGTTATGGTGTCAATTATGTTTTCTTAAAAATAAAATTACATGAGTTATTATGAATGTGTGAACTTAGAGAGAACCACAAAGATGACATATATATATTAGCGAATGGGTACTTTAGGTAATGAGGACACAAATGATGAAGTTATTTTCTTTTGTCCCCTACAAGAGTGATATATGAGATTGCGGATGCAGTTATTAACGGTGATATGCATATGCAGAGCTGCTATAAAGGCATCGGCGTCCGTGGACCGTAATGAAATTCTTTAAAAATTTAATTAGATGTTCTAAATTTGGTTAATTTTTTAAACAAATAGCACTAATTAATGAAGCTAACACCGTGGCATTTCTACCCTAGCTCCGCCCTTATCATGCGGCTAGTAAAACAGATCTTTGTGAGATGGTATGTTAGGATGTTCTGCATTGTAGCCCCTAAAAAACTATGATATAAACATGTTTCTTTGGATAGTTTCTTTTGAACTTCCATATAAAAATAAAAAACCATCTCTCCCAATTCCCCGGGAATTCCTATATCCTTCCTCTTCCTTCATTCAACATGCTGCCAACATGTTCCGTAGTGATGACCCATGGTCGCATGCTAGAGAAATGCAGAACATTTGCTACCCATGCACACGTTCCACACAACCAAGATGGTCATTATTCTACCCATGCACCAGCTGCTCTGTGAAGAGGAGATTCGAGTCTTGGGCGTATTCCCTGCAGGATTGAGCTATTCATTCTTTCAACATGTCCATTTTATTATGAGTGTGCCACAAATGTAAGATCTAGGCATATTCCCGTTTGTCGGCAATATTTTGCCAACTCTCCAATAGATAAATTTGTCCCGTTGTCCGTGATTATGTTGTGTGGAACACTGTATATCATGACTATGTCAATGATGAAACTTCTATCAGTCACACCGTCCTGTTTTTTGATGAGGTTCGCCTCCACCCACTTGGTATACTTATCTACCGCAACGAGTAGATGTGTAAGTCCACCTCTGCTAGTTTTGAATGGTCTCATCATATCTAGCCCCCAGACCGCAAATGGCCATTTAATGGGGATAATTTTGAGTGATCGGGCTGGCATATTCGTCTGCGTGGCGTAATACTGACATCCGGCACATGTGTTTACTATGTGTTCCGCGTCTGTCTTGGCTGTCAGCCAGAAAAACCCTGTACGGAATGCTTTTTTGACTATCCTTTTTGATTGAGCATGATGTCCGCAATCTCCTGCATGGATTTCTTGCAAGATTTCTTGGTCTTCCTCTAGCAAAATACATCGCTGAAAATTCCGATAGTGCTGTGTAATACAGGAAACCATTAATTACCGTGTATCCTTTGCATCGATGTTGTATCTGTCTTTGCAAGACCTCATCTGCTCCATCCGGGAACTTCTGATTAACTAAGAAGTTTAAGTATGGAATTGTCCAATCTGGGTTAACGAGCAGAACTTCAATTGACTCGGAAACGAGAGTTTAATCAACATATCCACCGTTTATCGATGGTTCATCCAAGTGTCGGCCAAACACACCAGGTGGTAGGGTTTTCACTCTTTCTGAGCCCATGCGGGCTAATGCATCCGCGTTGCAATTTTCTTCCCTTTTGATATGAAGTACTTCGAATCCCAGGAAGAAAATGGCGAATTCATCCACCGTTCTCCAATATTCGGCCATGATGGGACTTTTGGCGTCCCATGTTTGGTTTAGCTGATGTTGTACCAAATCCGAGTCGCCATAGAAAAGTATATGTTTAACTCCTATTTCTTTTGCAATATGCAAGCCATGAAGCAAAACTTCGTATTCTGCCACATTGTTGCAGTAGTTGAAGTGTATTTGTAATACATACTCCATAATGTCACCCTTTGGAGATTTAAGAACCACACCAGCTCCAGCGTCTTATTTCATTTTGGATCCATCAACATGCATGATCCAATATTCCGACTCTGGCATTGGTGTGTTTTTCATTGCTTCCGTCCAATCTTGGTATTGTCATCCCCTTGCCTTGTTCCAAGCTTGGGGAATTGCCGCGGTATAACACCTTTATCTTTCACCTTTTTACCTTTTAGTAGAGTCATATCATGAATAGAGAAAATATCATACAGGATGGTTTGCAGTATGGAAGTGTCACTCTTTAGTTGGTTATCATTGTATCTCTTGGTTTGAGTTTCCTTTATGGAATATTAATGAGTAGTTTAATCATCTTCTACACTTTATTTTAGCCTTCAATTTCTGTTATATGGTTGATCTTGTTATCAATATTGGTATCAATATTGGAGCCTTAAGTTAATCTAGTTTGTTTTTGGCAAACTTAGCATTGGTTTGTAGAAACAATACTTTGAGGCTTAAGTAGAAAAGACGGAGTTGCATGTAGATATATTATTCCATGATCTTCCTTTCTTGTTGGCACATAAGCTTAGTATTCTCAAGTTAAGATAGTTTGAACTTCCAAGGAAGATTGTATGATTGGTTATATCATATATATGGTTGTTTGTTTTCCATCAACTCTTAGGCTTGCTACCCAACCTTGCTAGCCAAAAACCTGTACTGAGAGAGAAGGCTTCTCGTGCATCCAAAACTTGAGCCGAAAACCATTTCATTTGTGTCCACCATACCTACCTATATGTGGTACTTAACCTCCACTCCAAGTAAATTACTCGTGTGCTACCTTTAAAACCTTCAAAATTACACCTATTTTGCGCCCCTGTTTTAGCTCATGAGGACGCAAATAGAGAATCTTTATCTCACTTGTTTATTGGACTTTACAGACCTAGAATAGTGGCTTCATCCGCTTACCCAAATGCTAGAAGAGCTGGCAGCGGGGTGCCTAGCCCCAAACTTAATTAAAACAAATTCTCTTCACTATTTTTGTCTCAGTCAAAGAATGATTGTGTTAAACAAAAGTGAAGAGGTATGATCTGCTGATTTCATTTATCGTCCTTCAATGGGAGCTGCTCCTGTAAGGTCTGGTTGGCTTGTGACATACTATATTTTCTGTTTGCCATTCATTAACATAAAATACACCACTCTTAAAATTATTTTCAATGACTCTCTTTATCAAATAAAAAGCTCTATCACATGCGTTAATCCCTTCTTCCCTGTGCGAAGGGCCTATCTTTTACTTTTATGTTGAGTCAGTAAACCTCCTCCCTTGTGACTTAAGCAAGCATTTGAGATGTTGTGATCCACCCAATTATATGTTTATTTACTGAAACATGTCCTTTATTCTTCCTTGTTTAGTACAAATGTTTTTATCTGAATGAATACCACTTTGAAAGTTAACAATCATTTTTAGGTACGCAACTACCTATTTCATCAAAGATACACCAAGAGTTTCTCCGTATGAAAACCCTAGCCACAAAGATTCGTGCCCGCCATCTTGGATTCCTTCTGAAAACGGCAAAAAAAATTCAAATAAATTAAAAAAAATCAACATGATGTAATAAATTCGTGTGGTAGCATTCTATATTTCCTAGTTTCCACAAAAAATTATAAACTTCGAATATGACAATTATATTGAAAAGGTGTTCATAGAAATGACCTATCTTCTAAAAAAATTATTGGCTTTAGGGTCAAAGGACGGGTGTTATGGCCACATACATGGCATAATTTGTTAAAATGTGCCAATATTCTACACAAACATGAACCTTGGAAGCACGGACAATGTTGACGAATAGAATTTTCCTTTTCATTGTACGAAAAATCCATTTTCCATTTGCCGGGTGAAAAATTGGGTTTTTGTGAAGGACCAACCACAAAGATGTTGCAAAACATGAGAACTATATTTTTTGAAAATTCTATACCATGTTATATGCACAAATAACAAATTTGTTGCCTCTAAAAATGTTTGCATCCACCACTTTTAAAAAAAACACAAGTTTCTGCCCCTTGTAGGTTTCCTATGAATTTTTGCAAAAATCATTTTTAGTTACACAATTACCTCTTTCATCACAGATACACCAAGATTGTTTCCGTATGCAATAGATAGCTACGAAGATTCCTGTCTGTCATCATGGCTTCCTTTTGAAACCGGCAAAGAAAATTCAAACAAATAAAAAAAATCAAAATGATGTAAGACCTTCGCATGGTATCATTTTATATGTACTACTATCCACAAAAAAAATAAACCTGGAATACGACAGTTATATTGAATAGGTGTTCACAGAAATGAGTTATCTTCTACGAAGATTCTTGGCTTTCGGGGTAAATGACGGATGTTATGACCACATCCAGGGCATAGTTTGTTAAAATGTGCCCATATTCTACACAAAAATGCATCTTGGAAGCAAGGACAATGTTCACGAACAAGTTTTTCCTTTTCATTGTACAAAAAATCCATTTCCCAATTTCCGGGTGCAAAAAATTGTTTTTTTTTGTGAAGGACCAACCACAAATATGTTACAAAACTTGAGAACTATATTTTTTGAAACTGATAGATCATGTTATATGCACAAATAACCAATTGGATGCATCTAAACAGGTTTGCATCCACCTCTTTCTAAAAACACAAGTTTCTGCCGAATTAGATGGAAACGGGTCAAATTTGAACTACATGCCCCTCGTAGTGTGCTCATGATTTTTGGCCAAAAAACATTTTTAGGTACGAAGATTCGTGCCCACCGTCTTGGATTCCTTCGGAAACCGACAAAGAAAATAAAAAAAAAAAAATCAGGATCATGTAAGACCTTCATGTGGTGTGATTCTATATTTCCTAGTATCGACAAAAAATTATAAACTTGTAATACGAAAGTTATATTGAAATGGTGTTCACAGAAATGTGCTATTTTCTACGAAGATTCTTGGCTTTCGGGGCAAATGACAGGTGTTATGGCCACATCAATGGTATAGTTTGTTAAAATGTGCCCATATTAAACAATAACATCAATACTGGAAGCACGGACAATGTTTACGAACACAATTTTCCATTTCATTGTACAAAAAATCGATATTCCATTTTCCCTGTGAAAAAATGGGGTTTTTGTGAAGGACCAACCACAAATATGTTGCAAAACATGATAACTGCATTTTTTGCAAATGATAAACCATGTTATATGCACAAATAACATATTTGTTGCCTCTAAAAATGATTCTATCCACCTCTTTTAAAAAACACAAATTTCTGCCGATTTAGTTGAAACAGGTCAAATTTGAACTACGACCCCCTCGTAGTTTGCTCATGATTTTGGGCAAAAATCATTTTTTAGGTACACAACTAACTATTCCATCGCAGATACACCAAGATTTTCTCCATATGCAAGCCCTAGATACGAAGATTCGTGCCCGCCGTCTTGTCTTCCTTTTGAAACCTGCAAAGAAAAGTCAAACGAATTAGGAAAAAATCAAAATGCTGTAAGACCTTCGCGTGGTGTCATTATTTATGTCCTAATATCCACAAAAAAAATAAACATGGAATACGATAGTTATATTGAAAAGGTGTTCACAGAAATGAGCTATCTTCTATTAAGATTCTTGGCTTTCGGGCCAAATGACGGGTGTTATGGCCACATCCATGGCATAATTTGTTAAAATGTGCCCATATTCTACACAAACATGCATCTTAGAAGCACATATAACATTGACAAGCAAATATTTCCTTTCCATTGTACGAAAAATCCATTTTCCATTTTTCGGGTGCAAAAATATGTTGTTTTGTGAAGAACCAAGCACACATATGTTGCAAAATTTGAGAACTGCATTTTCTTTGAAAACACTAGAGCATTTTATATGCACAAATAATCAATTTTTTTTCCTCAATTCTTTTCAATTTTTCTTTCAAATAGTTGTTTTCTTTTTCAACTAAATTTAATGTCTCAACAATAGGGTCGGTTGGAATTTTCCAGTTCACATACCTCCTATATAAAAATTTCTAGGTCAGGTTGGGCGGCATAATTGTCATAAACGCTAAATGAAACAAATAGTTATAAAGATAATAGACCACATCCGAATCATAGACCGGACGAGGTACGGGGGCGGATATCAAAACCATGATACTATATATAACAAAACAATTAAATAAGAATTAATATTATACAAATAACTATTTAAATCATACAAATAATAATTTTAAGAAGTTAACACACTCAACTAAAGACTAAACCTAGCTCCCAATAAACTAACTACAAAAACCTAGCTAAGACACACCCTAGCACACACCCTAGCTTGCTAATTAATTAACATTAATACACACCCTAGCACACACACCAGCTAACACACTAACACTATCACCAACCTCAAATTGAGATACACAACCTAATAAACCATACCACACCCACACATACCAAAGTAAGAACTTAATTTGAGCTCAAATTGCAAATAAATCAAATAAAATACCACATTTACACCTAAACTAAAATCCACTAATTACACTAATCTAGAGCATGAAATGAGAAAAAAATGGAATGGGAGATGAGAGGATGAAATTGCTAAGCTCTTAGACCAATTGAATATTTGCTCCACCACCAAATCTTGACAAACTTTGGAGAAATTTATAGATGAAACCGACCTTGGAGTGAAGAGACGGTAAGAGAAAAGGCAGATGGGGCTTGGGCACGAAGAAGTATATCCAGAAACCGGTTGGTTTAAGAAACCGGGACAAAAGGCCCCCTTTAGTCTCGGTTTGAGACACCAAACAAGACTAGAGGTTCTTCGTCAAGTTGCAGTCTCGTGCAACCTTAAGTCTCGGTTGGTGGCTCAAAGCGGGACTAAAGCTCGACGGGCCCGTTCGCCCCCCTTCCGGTTGGAACGGTACTAATGCCCAATTAGTCCCGTACCAAAACACAAAAGAGACTAAAGGGGGCGGACACAAGCTCAGTTTTCTACTAGTGGAATCAACGCAGTGAGAAATAGCTGCAGTTGAAAGAAGCAAGGTGACGGGGAAGAAATGCCGATGAGCTGCTGAGAAAAGAGGCGACTGGATCTTGTTAAACGATAAGGCTTGTACGTTTGTATTCCTATCTGTTGTAACCGAGTACGGTATGATAAACCGTACTTATCTCTAGGTCTTCTTGGTAGCCAAGTTAGGTTCTAATCTATTGTAATCTTGTAAATCTGTTTGCCGCGGTTTGGCACTATATTAACACGCAACCGGCCCGAGTCCAAGGCACCGTTCCCATCCAATCTACATACGTTGATATGGTATCAGAGCTGGCCCTCAGCACGACGACAATGGAGAGCTCCTCCTCGTCCTCGCGGCTTGGCGGCTCCCAGTTCAGTCAAGGCGTGACCGAGAAACTGGTGAAGGGAAACCACGTGCTGTGGCGTGCCCAGGTCCTCTCGGCGATCAGAGGTGCTCAATTGGAGGAGTACCTCAACCCCAAGCACACTGCGCCGGAGAAGGAGATCGCGGTGACCACCGGCACCACGGTCACCTAGCAGCCAAACCCTCTGTACGGGATTTGGGTGGCTCAAGATCAACAAGTACTTAGTTTTCTTCTAACTACTCTGTTGAGAGAGATTGGTCAGCAGGTAGTCTCGAAAACCACTTCTGCAGCGGTGTGGGCGGCGATCGAAGGCATGTTCGCCTCGCAAAGCCACGCCAGGACGGTTATCCTGCGCATCTCCCTCGCCAACACACAGAAGGGTTCGCAATCTATGGCGGACTACTTCGCCAAGGTCCGCTCCCTCGCAGATGAGATGGAGGCGACCGACAAGAAGCTCGACGAGGAAGACATCATCTCGTACCTCCTCGCGGGCTTGGACGGCGACTACAATGCAATAGTCGCCGTGATCTACGCACGGGATG
Organism: Alopecurus myosuroides; assembly: GCA_028641055.1. Lineage (NCBI taxonomy): Eukaryota > Viridiplantae > Streptophyta > Magnoliopsida > Poales > Poaceae > Alopecurus > Alopecurus myosuroides. The sequence continues at coordinate 135,936,854 of CM054057.1, forward strand.
ATCCGATCACCGTGTCCGAGCTATATTCTCAGCTCTTGACCTAAGAGATGAGGCTTGATCTGCTTCATGGCGGCACCCAGTCGTCCGTGAACGCAGCTGTCCGCAGCTGGCGTGGTGGCGGCCACGGACGCGACAACTTTGGCGCTGGAGGCCGCGGTGGTGGCGCTCCGCAACAAGCTGCTCGTGGCAATGGAGGCCGTGGGAACTTCGTCAACAACTACGGTGGTAACACCCCCTACGGTGGTGGTGCGAACTACGGCGCGGCAGCTACGGAGGTGGCCGTGGCGGTGGCGACGGTGGCAATGCGAATCCCCGTTGTCAGCTATGTGGGAAGACTGGCCACACTGTCCTCAAGTGTTGGCAAAGGTTTAACCTGGACATCACTGGGCCGGTCCAGGAGAAAAGTGCGGGCTCGGCATCAACCTCCTACGACATCAACAACACTTGGCACATCGACTACGGGGCTACTAACCACATCACCGGAGACTTGCACAAACTGACGGTTCGTGACAAGTACAACGGCAACGAGCAGGTGCACGCTGACAATGGTTCAGGTATGGACATCGCCCATGTTGGTCACTCTAATGTTTATACCCCTGGTCGAAATCTCCAACTCAAAAACATTCTTCATGTTCCTAATGCCAACAAGAGTCTTCTTTCTGCTCATCGTCTTGCATACGATAATGATGTTTTCGTTGAAATTCACCCCTTCTCCTTTTTTATGAAGGACCAGGCAACGAGAAAAACACTTCTTCAAGGCAAATGTAGAAGGGGTCTCTATCCTCTTTCGTCCCAAGTATCCAGCTCAAGTAAACAAGCCCTCAGTGCCATCAAACCTTCATCGGAGAGGTGGCATGCTCGTCTAGGACATACTTCATCAATTATAGTCAATAAAGTCCTTAGCCAGAATAATCTTCCTTTTTCTAGTGTGTTGAATAAAGATGAAGTGGGTGATGCTTGTCAAAAAGGCAAAAGTCACCAATTGCCCTATCCAAAGTCGTTTAGTGAGTCTAGTGCTCCTTTAGAGCTTATTTTCTCGGATGTTTGGGGGCCTGCAATTGAGTCTGTTGGACGAAATATATATTATGTGAGATTTATTGATGATTATAGCAAGTTTACTTAGATCTACTTGCTTAAAAATAAATCTGATGTCTTCCAAAAATTCAGTGAGTTTCAAAGCTTTGCTGAACGACCGTTTAGTCGAAAAATTCTTGCTATGCAAACAGATTGGGGAGGTGAATATGAGCGCCTCAATTCTTTCTTTAATAGAGTGGGAATATCACATCATGTTTCATGTCCCTATGCACACCAACAAAATGGTTCGGCCGAATGAAAGCATCGACACATTGTTGAAGTAGGATTATCTCTTCTAGCTCATTCCTCCATGCCACTAAAATTCTCGGATAAAGCCTTTATTTCAGCCACCTATCTTATTAATCGCACACCTAGTCGTTTGTTGAATTTTCCACTCCTTTGGAACGTCTCTATAAGGAAAAACCAAACTATCAATCCCTTAGGATTTTTGGGTGTGCGTGTTCGCCGAATCTTAGACCCTATAATCCTCGCAAACTTTAGTTTCGATCTAAGCAATGTGCTTTCCTTGGTTATAGTAATCTTCACAAGTGATTTAAATGCCTAGACATACCAAATGGTAGAGTTTATATTTCTCGCGATGTAATTTTCGATGAGAATATTTTTCCCTTCTCTACTTTGAACCCAAATGCCGGCGCAAGACTACGGTCTGAAGTTCTACTTCTGTCTGACCAAGGGGTAGAAAACAGTGTTGATCATAATTCGGGTGATGTACCTATTTTTCCTGATACTAATTGTGCAAAAAGTGTGCAGCAAAACCCTGTTTTTGTGCAGACAGAAACGACAGGCACAGCGACCCGAGAGGATGCCCCTGGCAGCAGCAAACCCGAGAGATCTCGGAACAGCAGCGAGGTCGATCTCCGTCTGCGCCACAACAACGTGCCATGTGGCAGCAACCCACTGGCGCGCAGATGGGAGAAAGCGCGTGGTCCCCGTCCCGGTCCCCGTGCAGCGCAGGTGGCGCAGGAGAAAACGCGTCCTCGCCCCGGTACCCGTGCAGCGTGCGTCGGCCACATGCCACGAACGGCTCTGCAAGCGCCACACGGAGCAACCCGACAGCCGGGCCAGGAGCGGGCAAGGGTGATGTCGCGGCGGGCGGATCACCTTTCCAGGTGGCGACGCCGGATTGGTCGTTCGGGGGAGATTCTCTCCCTGACGACAGCGATGGTCCCGAAGCGGATTCAACTGGATCCTCTGTGGCGCCCTCTCCAGAGGTGCCTGCTGTGCCTCCCCGAGCCCATACACGGTCTCAAAGTGGTATATTTCGGCCTCTTATTCCCAAGGATGGTACAATCCGTTATGCTTGCTTTACTTCTACAAATGAACCGGAAAATTTGAGTGAAGCATTAGGGAATAGAGAATGGAAAAATGCTATGGATATAGAGTATGATGCTTTAGTTAAAAATAAAACTTGGCATCTGGTAGAACCACATATGGGGAGGAATATTATTGATTGTAAGTGGGTGTATAAAATTAAAAAGAAGGCAGATGGTAGTATAGACAGGTATAAAGCTAGACTAGTAGCAAAAGGCTTTAAACAAAGTTACGGAGTTGACTATGAGGACACTTTTAGTCCTGTAGTAAAAGCAGCAATTGTTTGGCTTGTGTTGTCTATTGTTGTTTCCAATGGATGGAGCTTACGTCAATTGGATGTCCAGAATGCGTTTCTTCATGGCGTTCTTGAGGAAGAAGTGTATATGCGGCAACCTCCAGGATATGAAGATGAGAGGAAGCCACATTATATTTGTAGGTTGGATAAAGCATTATATGGTCTGAAACAGGCCCCTCGAGCATGGTATTCCAGGTTGAGTACTAAACTTCAGCAACTTGGTTTTAAACCATCAAAAGGAGATACATCACTGTTCTTTTATAAGAAGGGGCATGTCACTATCTTTATGCTTATTTATGTTGATGACATAATTGTTGCAAGTTCATCACAAGAGGCTACTGTTGCATTACTAAATGATTTGAGAGGTGATTATGCATTGAAAGATCTAGGTGATCTACATTATTTCTTGGGCATTGAGGTTAAAAGAGTTGGTACTGATATTTTGCTAACACAAGAGAAATATGCTACTGATGTGCTAGCACGTGTAGGGATGAAGGGGTGCAAACGAGCCAATACTCCTATCTCCACTACAGAGAAGTTGTCCTTGCATGACGGAGTTTTGTTGGGTCCTGAAGACTCAACTCGGTATAGAAGCATTGTTGGAGCATTACAGTATCTTACTTTGACTCGACCTGATATTTCATTCTCTGTTAACAAAGTATGTCAGTTTTTACATGCTCCTACCACTCTGCATTGGACAACAGTAAAGAGGATTCTGAGATATCTTAGAGGAACTACGGCCACTGGTCTTAGAATTAGTAAATCAGTATCAACACTTGTGAGTGCTTTTTCTGATGCTGATTGGGCAGGTTGTCCTGATGATAGACGTTCTACTGGTGGCTTTGCGGTATATTTTGGCTCTAATTTGATATCTTGGGGTGCAAAGAAGCAAGCCACAGTGTCAAGATCAAGCATAGAAGCTGAATATAAATCCCTAGCAAATGCAACAGTTGAGGTAATATGGGTAGAGTCAATACTTGATGAACTTGGCATTAATCATCCTGAGACAGCATGCTTATGGTGTGATAATTTGGGTGCAACTTACTTATCTGCAAATCCTGTGTTCCATGCGAGAACAAAACATATTGAAATTGAATTTCACTTTGTAAGAGAGAGAGTTGCACAAACATTGTTGGAAATTCGGTTTATTCCAACAGGTGATCAAGTTGCAGATGGTTTTACTAAACCACTGCAGTTTAGACAGTTGCAAGCCTTCAAGAGCAACCTCAACTTGGAGACGTTGAGATTGAGGGAGGAAGTTAAACGATAAGGCTTGTACGTTTGTATTCCTATCCGTTGTAACCGAGTACGGTATGATAAACCGTACTTATCTCTAGGTCTTCTTGGTAGCCAAGTTAGGTTCTAATCTGTTGTAATCTTGTAAATCCGTTTGCCACGGTTTGGCACTATATTAACACGCAACCGGGCCGAGTCCAAGGCACCGTTCCCATCCAATCTACATACGTTGATAGATCTGGGCCGTCCGGGGTGTAGTCGATGTCGCTACGGCGGGGTCGTACACGCGACCGCAATATGCGCGTGCGGCGAGACGCCTTGTTGTTGCGTCGTGCTCGTGGCCTCCACCAGCATCCATCCCCCACCTCCTCCACACGGTTGCGGCTATTGTCGCCGCCACAGCGACGAGGAAGAGGTGCCCTCGCGGTATGGTGTCAGCTCCTGCAGCGACCTGCAAGCACGGCCCTCCGGTCATCATGCAGGCCGGTGCGCTGCCGACAATCGCTGATCCCTCTCCATGCCCCCGGCCCTCTCTACAGCTTCGTCCTCTCCGCTTGTCGCCCTTCCTAGAGAGGCGCCTCCTGCTGCCACCGTTGTTGTACCCGGCTCCGTCTGCTCGAGCTTCTCACTCAGGGACAGCTGCACCGCGGCGGCGGCTCTACGCAGTATGGAGGATGAGGGGGAGACAAGGGCGCGGGCCTGGTATGGTGGACGGGAGGTGACTGGCCTAGGTTTTCACCGAGCAGCCGGTTTCCACCTGGCGTGAGCGACGAGGACGAGGCGATTTTCCCTCTTGATCTTCTGACCCCACTCGGAACAAGGCACACCGGTCATTGGCCCAATAAGCCAGCCAAAAAGTGAAAAACAAATTACGGCATTGGGCGGCTAATGTGAATAGCCCGGTTGCCAATTTTACTGTTTAGGTCGATCCAACATACTCCGTTGATCCTGCCGTGAGGATGGCCTGGTTGGCCGAGTAGGCTAGCGCCTTTTAAGGTTCAGAATTGGCTCACGTTCCCTGATAGTATTAACTACAGCAACATCAGTCAGCACCCCACGGTGGTGCACACTAGTCTCGTTACACCCTGCACCTACCATGTTCTTTCTCCCCTCCACCTCACTGGTAAGCTACCGTCGCATATTAAAACCGCAAACTCCACCACCCTACAACACAGCAGCGGCAACAATGTCATGCCCACAACACTCAACGGTAGAAGGCAGTTGGTAGAGCTCAGCCTAGAGTCGTCGCAGAAGAACCCTGCTGGCGTACCAGCGGCGGCCAAGAAGAATCTAATAGTGGGCATAGGAGCCATGGGGAAGCTGCCAAGCCTTGCGATCATGGGCGGCCGCAACAGCCGGGGTTTCGGCAACCACCGCGCCGGCGTATTTAGCAGCCACAACTGACCGGTCAGCCGCTACTGTACCCTAGTTCATAGTTTCAGGATGACCACCGGCGTCAGCGCTGGCACCGTCGCGTATCGTTCAGCTGGCTTGGTGGCGGATACAACGGCGTCACTCCATAAAGTGCGGTTCTAGCAGCTTGTGCCGCATGCACCGACATCCGGTCATATATGCAGAACCAGCACGTCTAGTTCTTCTGGAGAACTATTTGACACTGTTGTGTATCCGGGGGTCTGTGTACGATGCATCAGCTGGGAAGGAAGTGGAGTTCTTGGGCGGTTTACTAAATCTTGGTGAAACATTCCAACATGAATAATCTACAAACACCAAATCACGGCCATTGGGTAAAACATGCTCACCGGTTCACACTAGAAAAGCCCCGTTCAGTATATGTGTGTAGAATCTGGCGTAGTGGCATTTCTGTTTGGGTGCGTGCACTTCTACGGGCAATTACTAGATAAATATGTGAAGTGTATTTCTGCTCTCAAAATGAAAAAAAATATGAAGTGCATTTGTAACTTCTTGTTGCGTGCCCGAGAGAGAGAATGATTTCGAAGGCTTTCTGCACCTGTCATTGTAGCATATATATCTAGAAGAAAAACAATGTATATGAGTATTGAGTAGTCATGTTATCTTCATGAATTATGCGAAATCATTTATATGCATTTCTACATATGTAAGTAGTGTGGGACAGACCTTACTTTTGTCCACGATATTTTTTTTCTAACTGACATATATATATATATATCGGTTAGGCTGAATGTCATGGTGGAGACAAATCCTGCTGGTTCCGTCAATGAAGATGACTCAACTAAATTCAAGAAAAATTAGGTCAATCCATTCGCCATGTGAGCAATGCCAAGAAGTATTGCTGTTGAAGCTCCAATCCGGGCGTCTCCAGATTCTTCATGTATGCAATATATGCCACGATATGTTACCAAGAAAAAATGAGCATCACCGTCCATTCAACATTTGGTTAGGGGAAAGCCCAAAAAAAACCTATATTTTTTTATGGCGACATGACATTCGATCCATTTTTTCCTTTTATCGATTCTTTTTGTCAGTTTTGTAAATATTGTCTGGCAATTATCAAAGTTAATCTACTATCATTACCTGCATCACCCTGATAGTGAAAGTTAAATATGATGTTTTCGGGTGAAGAAATAGACACTACGTTTAGGTGATGTGTCACGGTCCTTTCTTATCTTGTGGTTCAGTTTACAAAGGGGTATTCTTGTACAAAATCAATGGTGTGATGACATCTCAGCTTGCTCCCTCAAAGGAAGTCCATCTGCTTTCAATCGTGATCGATTGTGTAGATTTGCTTCATTCTGATGCCCTAACATGTATGTGAAACCAATCGAGCGATTTTCCGAATATTTTGAAACCAAAACGAGGTAAAGAGAGAGTGTGACGCCCCGAGATCGGGCACTATGCAGATTTCAGCATTCCCGCCAAAATCCACATAATAACCGATTCCAGGTTGCCACCTGTGATAACATTACAATAGTTCACGAATAATCCCCAATTACAACAGAAACAGATAGATACAAGATGACTCAAACGAGCCAGGGATACAACTGATACAATACAAAGATCCAAATAACAGCGGAAGAAACAACATAGCGTCCGGCTACGGACAAGATACAAATTGGACTAAGAGTCCTGAAGATAACCGAGAGCGTCCAATCCCTGCCCAGGCCAAGCCGGAGGGATTCCCAAGCTAACGTCGTCAGACTTCAAACCTGTTGACTGCAATATTGAATATGCAGCCACGAAAGAGATTCGTGGGTCAGTACGGTTAAGTACTGGCAAGTGGATAAACCATACTCACAAGATACCGGCGTAGCCAGTCATCACAAGATACAAATAATTTAGGATCAACGGAAAGGAAGGGGGTTATTGCAAATAAGCGACAGCTGGCTGCACTAACCAACTACAGAGAGATACTACAACTTCCGGCTAACAGAAAGAAGATAAGATCGAGTATTGTAACCAACTGAAAGTAGCTCCAAACAAACCCATCCTGGATCTCGCCCCTTATCCAAAGAAGCAATCCGAGGATAACTCACACAGTTGGATTAATGAATAATGGATCAGGTTGTTGTGTCAAATAGACTATTACTAGTCAAGTTATTATCATTAGGTGTAAGTTGTCTAGGTACTTGTTAGCCAGTACTTTCACCAAGTAATCCATAACCGCGGAAAACACGGCTTCTCGAGAAGATTCATCCCTGCAGGGTGTGCTCCAGTACCCGTACACACTCAAGCCACCAACTAAAACTCAGTTTGGCTTGACACGACCCAAACCATCTCTACAACCCATCCTAGGAGCCACGGAGCTATAAGGTCCCGGCCAGTCCGCTAAGCGCAGGGGTGAAAACCACACCCCCCGGCACCACAGGCCTCGCCCTATATGCATCAACATCATCATAAGTAACCATGGGGGATCCACCGATTATGCAAGGAGCTAATGGAACACCCGAACTAAGTGTGGCTCTTCGGACAAGCTGCAGATCAGGTCTAAGTCGAGGGGGGTCCCATACTACCACCCGGATGCGGTGAGCACGCTCATCATGGATCAGTAGACAAGACCCTTTTCCTAATTAAGTTCGACACTAGCAGGCCTCAAAACCACAAAGGGCCTCCTGCCGGTGCCTTATCAGCATATTATTAATAACAGGTTGATTGATTAACATCGAGCCCCCAGAACAATAAAAGTAATCTAGCAACGGAAAGTAACGGGTAACAGACTCGAGCAAAACAACCTAAGCATGCTAGTAAGACACTGGCTCAACCAAAGGGGTGATAGGAGTGGAGGTGAGGCAATATCAAGGTTAAGGGATTCATGTGATCGGTTCGTAACAGAAACAACTACTACTAAGGCTAGCAGAAAAGAACAACGGAAAGAATCGGTAACAAGTGATGAAAGGCAGCCATATGGCAGCAAGTGAGTATACTTGCCTGAGATCCCGCAAGGTAGCAGAACTTGTCGTTGCTCACATCATCTCAACGTCCTATCCGGGAGGAAGCAACGAACCTCGAACAAACACCGGATGCAACAATTACTACTACGGCAAAAGATCCAACATGATCAAGATATGGATGCATGACAATTTAATTGATGCATAGAAATAATCTAGCTGACAAGATAAACAGATTTAAATGGACCCATATGCAATTTGAGTTGCATATGAAAAGCCCATGCATTATGGTTGAAACAATTGTTTTCCAACTAACCAATAGGTGAAGGTGGATTAGCATGATGCATGGATGAGGAAAACAACAAAATAACAACAATAGAACCCATTGGAAATAAGGTTTAACCATTATGAAATTCACTTATTAAGTTTTGGGAATTTTGGTTACTTAAAGGTGTCACACAAGCATTTGGTTGTTTTCATCAAGTTTAATTGTTCAAAACAGATAACAAAATTTATATTTGAAAAGAACATCAAATTTCAGTTGGATTACATGTTTCAAATATTGAAATTGGAATTAGGATAATTTAATTATGAATTAAACAATATTAAACAAGTTTTAAATGAATTTAAAACAAGCATGAATTTTATTTGAATTTTATTTGTTCAAAACATAAGTTTAAACTCACATTTGAAAAGTTCACACTTTGATGGTTTGAAAACATATTTTGCATGTTCAAAAATATTTTATATTGAGCAAGTTATGATTTTATCAAATTTAAATGAAATAAACAAGTATTAAATTATTTAGGCAATTTAAATTATTCAAACCATGAAACAAAATTTATATTTGAAAAGGGTATTCAAAATGGTATGGAAAACATATTTTATTTGCCTTATTTGGAATTAGTATGAATTATTTATGAATTGTTGCAAATTACAATTGAATTACTTGAATTCAAATTTGAATTGCATTTTGAAAGTTCAAAACAGAAAACAAAAGTTACCAAAAGGTAGACAATTGAATTTAGAACAGTGTGCATATTTTATTTGCAGTTTTTAGAGTCATAAAATAAAAGTTATAAGCAAAACACTTTCAGGGGCTAATCTGTTATTTTTAGGGACTTAGTGTTAAAAAGAATGTGCAGGAAAACAATTGTTACCGCGGGGCTAGCCAGCCAGAGGCGCTGACGGGCGGGCCCCGGGGCCACGCTGGCGGTTGCGTGGCGAGGTGGCAAACCAGGCCACCGACTGGTGGGCCTGCGCGCGCGGAAGGAATTGCAAAAAAAGGGGGGGCTTGTGCGCCCGCGGGGTCTCGAACCCGCGACGCGTCGCTCGCGCGGAACGGACGCAACCAGTGTGTCTCTCGTGTGTTTCGTGACAGAACACGAGCAGGTTTGGCTATAGGCTTAACTCTGCGCGCAAAATCTGAACTTAACTGAACTTTCCTGCTTGCGGTTTCAGGTACAGTCAACGATGGCGTACAGGGAGCGGGCGAGCGATCGATGCTCACTGCCGCTCGCCGCGGCTGCTGGAGCGGGCCGCCGTGGAGGAGTGCGGGCATGAGGGGAGAGGAGGGTAGACAGGGGAAGAGGAGCAGAGGGCTCACCTCGTTCCTGCTCGAGGAAGTGCGGTCGCTGCAGCGGTGTAGTGAGCCGGCGACAGAAGGCGCGATGCGGTCGGCGACGACGGCGCCTCAGGCGCTCCCGGCACCAGGCGAGGATACGGGGAGGGAGATGGAGCCACCACGGCTCCATTCCCGGGGCTTGCTCGTCTCGAGGATGACCGGAGCTGGTAAGGTGGCGGTGATGTCTGACGGTGGTGCCCTGTTCTCGGTTCAGAAACAGAAGGGCTTGGGGGGGAGAGAGGAGAGACGGCGCTAGGGTAGAGGAGAGGGGTAGCTAGGGTTTCTGCGAGGCTAGGGCAGAGGTGGGGCTTTAAGGGAGAAGAGGACCTGTACGGCATGGCATCGGAGTGGGGTGGGGATCGATCGGGTGGTGGTGGAGGAATCGTACAGAGATGACGTCTGCTCGAGGAGGAAGAAGCCAAAACGAAGGGGTACTGGGCTAGAATAGATGGGCCTGGGGGAGAAAAGAAAAGGAGATGGGCTGCCTCCTCTTCTTGGCTATTTTATTTTTTTTCCTTTTCCATTTTTTTTTGCAAAAGATCAAAGAGAGAGAAAGAATAGGATTTTGGGGGTTTTTCCTTTTAGGAATTATTTGTGTTATTTTTCCAAAACAACAAATAAAGCAAGAGCTAACATTGTTTCACAATGTTGAAAATTTAATTTGGTTTAAAGGTTTTAGTTGAGTTTCAAACAATGTTTGATTTGGGAAATTTTTGGAAAAGCAAATTATATTAAATAGGTTCAAGCAATTATGAAAACATTATTAGCTTTAATTTTGTTTGCAAGATTTTAATTCTTAAACTCCCATTTGAAATATTGCCAAGTAGGATTTGATTGGATTTGAATGTGTTATGTGCATTTACCATTAGGGTTTTGAACGATTTAAATTGTTTTGAAGTTTTGAGTGGTGTGGAAAACATGATGCAATGCTTATGGGATGCAGATGATGCAAGCAAAAAGAAAACAAACAGGTAACACCCCAGGTGTTACAGACGACACCACTAACAAGGGATTGCGCCCTCGCAATCCACCTGCTAACCCGGGAGGGGAAGGAAGTTCGACTATCGATTCTGCGTGCTTCCAGTTGATCTTCTCGACACCACTAACAAGGGATTCTTGCTCGGAGTGACGACGATGTTCTTCCACCAGGAATCTTCCGATGATCGAACCTATTAGGTTTAAAGGCTCAGAAGACGTCCACCCACGTAGGATCCTAACACTTTGAAAGATAGACAAGGGGGAGACTCCAAAACAAATAAGATGGGAGGGGAAATAGAATAGAGATAAGGAGAAAACAAGAATCCTATTGAGATGTTTCCAAAATAGCTTAGCAGAAATAGTTTTTGACATTCTAGAAACAACGACCGTTAGCGAGGTTAACCTACAGGCTTTGCGGACCCGTTGCTTCGACAACCATTCGTATCGAAACAATATAGGGAATCGGAACCAAGGCTCTGATACCATTTGTGACGCCCCGAGATCGGGCACTATGCAGATTTCAGCATTCCCGCCAAAATCCACATAATAACCGATTCCAGGTTGCCACCTGTGATAACATTACAATAGTTCACGAATAATCCATAATTACAACAGAAACAGATAGATACAAGATGACTCAAACGAGCCAGGGATACAACTGATACAATACAAAGATCCAAATAACAGCGGAAGAAACAACATAGCGTCCAGCTACGGACAAGATACAAATTGGACTAAGAGTCCTGAAGATAACCGAGAGCGTCCAATTCCTGCCCAGGCCAAGCCGGAGGGATTCCCAAGCTAACGTCGTCAGACTTCAAACCTGTTGACTGCAATATTGAATATGCAGCCACGAAAGAGATTCGTGGGTCAGTACGGTTAAGTACTGGCAAGTGGATAAACCATACTCACAAGATACCGGCGTAGCCAGTCATCACAAGATACAAATACTTTAGGATCAACGGAAAGGAAGGGGGTTATTGCAAATAAGCGACAGCTGGCTGCACTAACCAACTACAGAGAGATACTACAACTTCCGGCTAACAGAAAGAAGATAAGATCGAGTATTGTAACCAACTGAAAGTAGCTCCAAACAAACCCATCCTGGATCTCGCCCCTTATCCAAAGAAGCAATCCGAGGATAACTCACACAGTTGGATTAATGAATAATGGATCAGGTTGTTGTGTCAAATAGACTATTACTAGTCAAGTTATTATCATTAGGTGTAAGTTGTCTGGGTACTTGTTAGCCAGTACTTTCACCAAGTAATCCATAACCGCGGAAAACACGGCTTCTCGAGAAGATTCATCCCTGCAGGGTGTGCTCCAGTACCCGTACACACTCAAGCCACCAACTAAAACTCAGGTTGGCTTGACACGACCCAAACCATCTCTACAACCCATCCTAGGAGCCACGGAGCTATAAGGTCCCGGCCAGTCCGCTAAGCGCAGGGGTGAAAACCACACCGCCCGGCACCACAGGCCTCGCCCTATATGCATCAACATCATCATAAGTAACCATGGGGGATCCACCCATTATGCAAGGAGCAAATGGAACACCCGAACTAAGTGTGGCTCTTCGGACAAGCTGCAGATCAGGTCTAAGTCGAGGGGGGTCCCATACTACCACCCGGATGCGGTGAGCACGCTCATCATGGATCAGTAGACAAGACCCTTTTCCTAATTAAGTTCGACACTAGCAGGCCTCAAAACCACAAAGGGCCTCCTGCCGGTGCCTTATCAGCATATTATTAATAACAGGTTGATTGATTAACATCGAGCCCCCAGAACAATAAAAGTAATCTAGCAACGGAAAGTAACGGGTAACAGACTCGAGCAAAACAACCTAAGCATGCTAGTAAGACACTGGCTCAACCAAAGGGGTGATAGGAGTGGACGTGAGGCAATATCAAGGTTAAGGGATTCATGTGATGGGTTCGTAACAGAAACAACTACTACTAAGGCTAGCAGAAAAGAACAACAGAAAGAATCGGTAACAAGTGATGAAAGGCAGCCATATGGCAGCAAGTGAGTATACTTGCCTGAGATCCCGCAAGGTAGCAGAACTTGTCGTTGCTCACATCATCTCAACGTCCTATCCGGGAGGAAGCAACGAACCTCGAACAAACACCGGATGCAACAATTACTACTACGGCAAAAGATCCAGCATGATCAAGATATGGATGCATGACAATTTAATTGATGCATAGAAATAATCTAGCTGACAAGATAAACAGATTTAAATGGACCCATATGCAATTTGAGTTGCATATGAAAAGCCCATGCATTATGGTTGAAACAATTGTTTTCCAACTAACCAATAGGTGAAGGTGGATTAGCATGATGCATGGATGAGGAAAACAACAAAATAACAACAATAGAACCCATTGGAAATAAGGTTTAACCATTATGAAATTCACTTATTAAGTTTTGGGAATTTTGGTTACTTAAAGGTGTCACACAAGCATTTGGTTGTTTTCATCAAGTTTAATTGTTCAAAACAGATAACAAAATTTATATTTGAAAAGAACATCAAATTTCAGTTGGATTACATGTTTCAAATATTGAAATTGGAATTAGGATAATTTAATTATGAATTAAACAATATTAAACAAGTTTTAAATGAATTTAAAACAAGCATGAATTTTATTTGAATTTTATTTGTTCAAAACATAAGTTTAAACTCACATTTGAAAAGTTCACACTTTGATGGTTTGAAATCATATTTTGCATGTTCAAAAATATTTTATATTGAGCAAGTTATGATTTTATCAAATTTAAATGAATTAAACAATTATTAAATTATTTAGGAAATTTAAATTATTCAAACCATGAAACAAAATTTATATTTGAAAAGGGTATTCAAAATGGTATGGAAAACATATTTTATTTGCCTTATTTGGAATTAGTATGAATTATTTATGAATTGTTGCAAATTACAATTGAATTACTTGAATTGAAATTTGAATTGCATTTTGAAAGTTCAAAACAGAAAACAAAAGTTACCAAAAGGTAGACAATTGAATTTAGAACAGTGTGCATATTTTATTTGCAGTTTTTAGAGTCATAAAATAAAAGTTATAAGCAAAACACTTTCAGGGGCTAATCTGTTATTTTTAGGGACTTAGTGTTAAAAAGAATGTGCAGGAAAACAATTGTTACCGCGGGGCTAGCCAGCCAGAGGCGCTGACGGACGGGCCCCGGGGCCACGCTGGCGGTTGCGCGGCGAGGTGGCAAACCAGGCCACCGACTGGTGGGCCTGCGCGCGCGCGGAAGGAATTGCAAAAAAGGGGGGGGCTTGTGCGCCCGCGGGGTCTCGAACCCGCGACGCGTCGCTCGCGCGGAACGGACGCAACCAGTGTGTCTCTCGTGTGTTTCGTTACAGAACACGAGCAGGTTTGGCTATAGGCTTAACTCTGCGCGCAAAATCTGAACTTAACTGAACTTTCCTGCTTGCGGTTTCAGGTACAGTCAACGACGGCGTACAGGGAGCGGTCGAGCGATCGATGCTCACTGCCGCTCACCGCGGCTGCTGGAGCGGGCCGCCGTGGAGGAGTGCGGGCATGAGGGGAGAGGAGGGTAGACAGGGGAAGAGGAGCAGAGGGCTCACCTCGTTCCTGCTCGAGGAAGTGCGGTCGCTGCAGCGGTGCAGTGAGCCGGCGACAGAAGGCGCGATGCGGTCGGCGACGACGGCGCCTCAGGCGCTCCCGGCACCAGGCGAGGATACGGGGAGGGAGATGGAGCCACCACGGCTCCATTCCCGGGGCTTGCTCGTCTCGAGGATGACCGGAGCTGGTAAGGTGGCGGTGATGTCTGACGGTGGTGCCATGTTCTCGGTTCAGAAACAGAAGGGCTTGGGGGGGAGAGAGGAGAGACGGCGCTAGGGTAGAGGAGAGGGGTAGCTAGGGTTTCTGCGAGGCTAGGGCAGAGGTGGGGCTTTAAGGGAGAAGAGGACCTGTACGGCATGGCATCAGAGTGGGGTGGGGATCGATCGGGTGGTGGTGGAGGAATCGTACAGAGATGACGTCTGCTCGAGGAGGAAGAAGCCAAAACGAAGGGGTACTGGGCTAGAATAGATGGGCCTGGGGGGAGAAAAGAAAAGGAGATGGGCTGCCTCCTCTTCTTGGCTATTTTATTTTTTTCCTTTTCCATTTTTTTTTTGCAAAAGATCAAAGAGAGAGAAAGGATAGGATTTTGGGGGTTTTCCTTTTAGGAATTATTTGTGTTATTTTTCCAAAACAACAAATAAAGCAAGAGCTAACATTGTTTCACAATGTTGAAAATTTAATTTGGTTTAAAGGTTTTAGTTGAGTTTCAAACAATGTTTGATTTGGGAAATTTTTGGAAAAGCAAATTATATTAAATAGGTTCAAGCAATTATGAAAACATTATTAGCTTTAATTTTGTTTGCAAGATTTTAATTCTTAAACTCCCATTTGAAATATTGCCAAGTAGGATTTGATTGGATTTGAATGTGTTATGTGCATTTACCATTAGGGTTTTGAACGATTTAAATTGTTTTGAAGTTTTGAGTGGTGTGGAAAACATGATGCAATGCTTATGGGATGCAGATGATGCAAGCAAAAAGAAAACAAACAGGTAACACCCCAGGTGTTACAGAGAGAGAGGGAGAGAGCAGGGGTGTAAGACCTAAATGTCGTGGCTAATTTTTTTTCAGTCAGGGCGATTACCTATACCCACCACTTCGGTCAATTTAATTACATGTGTCTACAATAGGCAACAAAAAGGAATGCAGGTCATGGACCACCTATCGTTCATAAGAATCTTAACCAAGCCCTAAAACCTCCAGGTCCACCACGGATTACCCAATAACGTTTGACGGACCAACGTTGTCGGAGTTGAGTATCATATTTTTTGTGGGCTTTCCATAGGTCCCGATCAGGATGGCTGTGAGGCCGACCTCGGGGTGAGCACCGAAACATCGCGTGTGAAGGGTGGCGTCCATCTTCTTCAAGTGCAAGTACACTTTGGTACTGAACCTGTCAACACGGAGTAAAATAAAATATTGTAGGAATGTTGCCATTTTGACATTTTACTCTCTTTGTTTGCTAAAGTTAATGATCGCTGCATTTACGAGTTGAATAATCAGCACTTTATCGACCCATGAAGAAGATCGTTGGGTCGCGCATACAACCAGTAGGTGGTAGAATCAAGGAAAAAGATAGCGTGCTATGAGAAATAGCGGCACGAGTCCTCCAGATGCTATGCACGCTATAGCGTGATAATAGCATGCTATATCAAAATTGCGTTTTGAAAAAACTATCAAATATATCACAAAAATTGAAGGATTTCAACAAGAATAAATGTTATAGCCCAAAAAAGTCAGAACAATTTATGTATAACCACATAAAAATTGTTCCCTAGCTGGTTACATCCTGACATCAACAACCAATGGGGCAATAACACAGTATAAATTACTTATTCAAAATTATAAACCTAGCGACGTCAACTTCACGATTGATTTTCATTGCTACGAAAAACATAAAGCAACCTTTTTCTTCTTCTTAAGGTGAAAAACTAGGACATTTTTCCCTATAGGATGGAAAAATTATAGCGTGCTATAACGCTATGCTGTTTTAGCGTGATATAGCATGCTATTTCGTGAATAGCGCAATAGCGAGCAAAAGTGTTAAAGTTTAGCGTATACCCTCCAGATATGCTATATCGTGCTATTTTTTCCATGCGTAGAATGCGACGATTAGGCCAACCCAGTGAAGCCTAAGACATTGGAGATGCTAAGAAATATGGTTGCTCGTTTCCTGAAAACCCAAAGAGGATACAGGAAACAAAAGAAGTAAAATATTTGCTCGTCGATCGTGTTAGGCTACAGTACCTCGATGTTCATCTATTTTTCTTGTCATTTCCTTGCGCTCGATGTTCATCCATTTTTCTTGTCATGTCCCGGCGGTCGCCGTTCGTAGCCCACCACGAACTTGGCACCAGTTGAGACCTGGAGTCCCCCCGCAACCCATTTTCTCCTTAACCGCCTATTCCATACGCGCTATGCGTGGGTTATGGGCCACAGACTAAACGGGCACCATCTATGTTCTGTTCTTCAGGGTTGTAGGAGACGTCGTACCATCTCTATGATTTGAGTTCACTATTTCATACTTCAACCCTTCCTATTCACGTTATAGATCTAAAGTTTTTTATTTCCATTTCCCGTATGATAGTTACATGATGAATTTTTTTCTTCGTAAACCTGCATAGTACAATTTTTTATGTAGATTCCTTATATTAAATTCCGTGAAATCTTCATAAATCAGACTATAAGTCAGAAATTATATGGCCTAGTTGGATGCCATATGAGTAAATATGCATTCAATAATAGTGTTCTTTTGTATTATCATAAAGCCAGTATATGACACCAGGTATACTAGAAGCCCAAGCCAAAACATAAATTCCAGAATTATCCAAATAAACAGCGAGAGGACAGAGTAAATGAACTAAAATCTAGATAGAAACTAGATGATGAAAATAAAATCATGAAGATGTCTACCTTCCTCCCCCCGGGGAAAAATTTCCAACAAGAAGGAAGGGGAAGGACCACCTAACAACAATAATCATGGGAGGCATTTCAAAAAGTCCCAATAAAATATTAAATCTTAGTTATAGAATGAAACACTAATATATGCTTTCCTACGTTACCTCATGACTAATGCTATTATATTCTCTCTTTTTGTTAGAAACACGGTACAAACTCAAGCGCTCATATACACGCGCATACACTCACCCCAATGAACGCACACACGCACACCCTACCCCTACGAGCACCTCCGAGAGACTGAGCCGGCGGGTTGTGAGATTGACGAAGTCGCCACAGGCACCTCGCTGTCGACTGAAACGTCACCTCCCACTGAAAGAATAATCCTCCTAACTGCAACACAAAGGTATCAAACCTAGGGTTTGAACTCTGGTGGGCGAGGGGTACAAGCACCCTCTTAACCATCCAACCACATGTTGGTTCGCAATATATTCTATTTTTCTTCCTCTCCTTCAATCACTTTAACTTCCCTCATCATCTAAACCTATATGTGCCATTTGTTATGAAGATAGCCCAAGCTAACAGCAAAATGAAGGAATATATAAGAACAAGACACATGGGAGGCATCATGAAAACACAAAATATATTGGCCTCCAAATTTTGGGGAATATAAGTGTAGGTTTTCATCCATATTCGCCTGCCACCGCTCTAATAAACTCATGGCTTCCTGTTCCCAACTCACTCTCATGGTCACTTGTCCTGAGACCTACACTATATATATGTCATTTTTAAGACTGTAATATGGAAAAAATTGTGAGGTAAAAGCCTTAGGAAGGATAACCTAAGAACAGTACGAATTGTATGCATCGGGAAACACTAAGACAAATATCAACCTCTATTTCTATATGCACAGACGGGTAGCTAAGGATTTCCTCTTTGTTCTCATTCACATTTATCTTACACAATTTCTTTCTCTTTCTAGTTCACCAAGACTATATATCCTAGATTAAGTAAATTCCACTTACGGTAGATGGTGTAACTTGTATGACTCTGGAGTATATACTATAGTCTCATTGCAATTGAAATATGAAATTAATGACCGCACTCCCACATGTGTATCAAGGACCATAGTGTATAAGTGAACTAGAATGGGGGCAAGGAACTTCTACTGTGAATATTAGTACATGGAGGTTATATTTATTATTAATATTGGTGCATCGAAGGGGGGGCATAAGGGAGATCTTTTGTTTATCCACATCTCAACATAAAGAAACATATATGTGTCCTTTCCGGTGACTATAATTTACACAAAAAAGGAAAATAAAAATAATTAAGCATAGAGTCGTTCAACTTATTCAAAGAGAGACAAGTGTAGGGAGATAGTACATGTGAAGGAAGATCACTAGAACGAACAAAATAAATCCGACAATTTAAAGTTAACAACATGCTAGTCATGGCAGTATTATATTTGGCAATATATCGATCAAATAGCTATAGAAAATATTGATTTGATGAATTTGATCCATCAACTCTTACTTAAACTAAAATGTAGTTTTTAAAATAATTGTACTGAGGCTCGAAATAATAAGATGGCTCTACAATATTACGAAATAGGCGTTTGGCACTATGGCTAGCCTAGAATTAAATTATTGTTAATGTAAAATTTTCCCAATTAATTTGAAGATATTTAAAGTTGGACATCTTACTACAATTAAATTGCCATTCTCTCTCGCATGGTGCCATATTTCTCCTATACTCCACTATCGTATGCACATATTTTTTCCCAACCCTTTAACATTGGGATTATTTTATTAATTAAAAAAATGCTTACACTGCTAATTATGATTTGGTACTAGTTGATGTATATTAATTACCACATGTTGTATGCGCTTCTAGAAAACACAAATATGTGTATCATTTTACTAAATGGCTGAAATAGTTTTACAATTCAGCCAATATGTTATGCATCATTATGCTAATTGGCTGGGAAAGATAATATAGAAAAAGATCTTATAAACTAACCGCCAAAATTATTTCAGGGTAATATAATATTTTAAAACAAAACAATTCTAGGGTTCTGCCAACATCTCAGTATTACTTCAGGATTCATAATTTTATTGGCCAATATGCAATAGTAGTAAATTCTTGGGTTCTCCCAACTCTCAGTATTACTCCTATCACAACTAAGATCAAACTAGATTGACTCTATTTATATTTCTTGAAAGCCGACCCATCTAATGGTATATTAAATTCCTATTATTTGTCTTAAAAAAATAGACATGCACGACTATTATTTAATATGCAATTATTCATATGAATGCATGTGAATGATGTTATGATTTTGATTGACATATTTTAAGGGACATTCACACATTATTACTAAAATTATCCATTTGAAGAAATAAGTGCGCTACGGTAGTCCTGGTACTCATATAAAGTATTAGTTTGAAAATACCATTGGAGAGTCCGTTGAACTACAAAAGGGCGCTATTTTTTGTGTACTAATGGTTAACAATTTTACAACACAATACGGTCCTTGATACTTGTGATGATTTTAGAAAACCGATAATGACATATCGTCTGCTGCTAAGAACCACAACATGTCAAGGCTTGTGTTAGGATTCTTGACAGATCTATGTTTTGAGTTCTTATCGAACAATGTCTACCCACTCATGCTTTTATGATAAACGGGGGGATATAGTGCTAGGAGTTTCTTTAAGGAATTAGGTTTCCCTGGTTTACTAAATTTTGATGTTGTAGGTATGGATAATTGTTTACCTAGTGGGGATGAAGATTACCTCATTTCGTAAAGTCTTAGAATATGTGGTTTCTACAACAACATTCGGCAAACACATTTTTACGGAAAAAAGAGGATCAAGGCTTAGGTAGACCCCACGTATAAGTCCCAAGCTGTGTAGGAGTGAGAGAACAAAAAAATGTTGAAATATATCGTGTTGCCCTACTTTCCAGGGAACCATATAATTTTTAATGGTGCGTGCAATTGAATGAAGGTGGTATGACTAACTTTCGTATAATAAAGTTTGTGATGGCTTATCCACTACTCCTTCCAAATTTACCCCTCCCAATTTCCTAAAAAACATTCACTACAACCACGTTAGATCGGATGCGAAGTTCGTCATCCATCCTAGAGGGTGAGAGGGGGAGTGAAGCGAATATGCCCGAGAGGCAATAATAAAGTGTTTATTATGTTATTCCTTGTTTATGATAGATGTTTATTTCTCATGCTAGAGTTTTATTAACCGGAAACGTTAATACATGTGTGATTAATAAACAAACCAATGTTCCTAGTGAATCCTCTCTTTAACTAGCTCGTTGATTAACAGATGATCAAGCTTTCTTGATCATAGACATTGGATGTTGTTAATAACGGGGTCATGTCATTAGGAGAATGACGTGATGAACTTAGACCCTAAATAAGTATAACAATACGATCAAGTCATTTAGTTTTGTTTTTATGTCTTACATTCTGAGTAACATTATCCCTTAGACCATGATATCATGTTAATCACTAATATCGAAAGGATACTCTGATGACATAAAATGTCACACCGTAACAGGGTGACTATAAAGGTGGCATTAGGTATTCAGAAAGTGTTAGTTGAAGGTCATGGCAAGAATGGGATTTTTCTATCCAATATGACGGAGAGATCTACTCAGGGCCCTCTCGGTGATATCACATCGACACCGCTTGCAAGCACGTGATATGATCACAAGGATGTTATATCACGGGAACAAGAAAACAGTACTTATCGAATAACGAAATCGAACAAGGTATGGTGGATACCGATGATCGCATCTCGGACAAGTAAAATATCATGAGACAAAGGGAAATCGTTAGGACGTTGAAAGGTTCACACGATCACGAGAGTCATCGTTGAATATATAAGAGTCATCACGGATCTCCAGATCCCGCTGTTGATTATTGATCGGAGAGGAGTATCAATGATGTCTATATTATTCGCGAACCGTAGGGTGACACACTTAAGGTTCTATGAAGCGTTTAGAGAGGATACGGAATACCGAAGAATATTTTGGGCAGCTCCGAAAATTGTTTCGGGGAAAATTGAAATAGTTCAAGGGGTTGTTAATTGAATTAACAAATGATTCAAGGTGCTGCATGCAAATGTTTTTTAATGGAATTAACAAATATAAATAAAGAAATAAAATGTTTTATTTATTTATTAAAGAAAACATTTGGATTTTCTAAGTGGAAAACTAAGGGAGTATGAGTAGGTGTGAGTGGGGCTTCCACACACAAGAAGAGTAGAAGAGGTGGGTGCACCCATGGCTGGACGCACCCCCCCTTGGGATGCCTCCTCCTCCCTATAAAATGAGGGTGAGAGCTCCCTCTTCTTCACACACTTGCCCACTTCCTTTTCCCTCCACCCGCTGCTCCATTCCATGGTCTCCGGCTTGGCGAAGCCCTGACTATGGTATTCTTCTCGCTCGAGTTGAACGTGTGCCGATTACGGAGGCACCGCCGGATTATGGTGCACTTCTTCTCGCTCCGGATCGGTGTGAGTACGATTACGCCAACAACGATATTTTATCTCGTACCACTTTGAGTCTTAGAGGATATTTTATCTCAAGACTCTCTTTCTGCCCATTGCCTTTCATCTCATAGATTAGATCTTCGCCATTCAGGTTTATCGCGCGTAGGATTTTTTTTGTTTTCTATGCAACGTACCGTTTAGTGTTATCAGAGACAGGTTCTATGCGTAGATGATTTGTACGTGTATACCACATAGGACTATGTGTGTGTTGATGATCATGTTTTTGCTCTTTGAGTATTTTATGATCTTAGTGGCATAGTAGGATGAAGCTGCCCTAGACTAAGTTTACGTGTACCATGTACGCGAGAATTGTCTCACTTGTGACTAAGGGGGTGTTCATTTCTCCTACTATAGTTAAGATCTAATCTACAAAGTATCGTTAAAAATATGTTTTATCAATGTTGTGGCTCTTGTACGTAGGTATGAACGGTTCTATCCTCGTAAGCCCAAGCCACGTAAAATATGCAAAAATAAATTAGAGACGTCTAACTTGTTTTTGCAGGGCATGTGATGTGATATGGTCAATATTGAAAACATTATGCATGAGATGATATCTTTGGTAAATTATTGACATACCAGCTGGAGCCATATGGTTGTCTTATTTTTTATGGCCTGCGTGTTGTATATCATATCCATGTGATATGTTGTAATGGACAATCAAGAAGGACGTGCCACGAACCTTGGTGTCACGCTGGTGGAATGATGGAGATCATACCATGATGCACAAGATGGAGATCAAGTGCAAGAAGGACCATATCATATCACATTATCTATGCATGTGATGTTTATCCTTTTATGCATCTTATTTTGCTTAGATAGCGACGGTAGCATTATAAGATGATCCCTCTCACTTAATATCAAGATAATAATGTGTTTTTCCTTAATTATGCACCGTTAAGAAAGTTCGTCGTTTCGAGACACCACATGATGATCGGGTTTTATAGACTCAACGTTCGCATACAATGGGCGTTTTCAAGCCTAGCATGTACAGACATGGCCTTGAAACACACGCAATACTACGGTTCTACTTGGCGAGCCTAGTATGTACAGACATGGCCTGAGAACACTTTGATTGTTAAGGTAAAGCATGAGTCATAAGGATGATATGATGAACATTTTGATGTTCGCCTTTGCAACTACATCGTCTCATGTGATGATCGGTTTGGGTGTAGTCAATTTGGTTCGTGTAATCACTAAAGACGACTAAGAGGGATATTGTTTTTTGAGTGGGATTTCATGTGATAATTTTAGAATTAACTTGAACTTAATTTATCATAAACATAGTCTAAATAGTCTTTGCAAATATGTTGTAGATCATGGCACCACCCACCTTCAATTTGAATATGTTCATGGAGAGAGAAAAACTAGCCAACAATAGAAGCAACTTCACCAACTGGGCACTTAACCTGAGGATTCTCCTCACCGCTTGCAAGAAGCTCTATGGGCTTGATGCACCGCTAGTTGACCGGCCCGCTGATGATGCTTCTGATGAAGATTAAAATGTTTATTTGACTCAACAAGAAGACCACAATATAGTTCATTGCGCCACCCTCTATGGATTAGAGCCAGAGCTGTGAAAACGTTTCAAGAACAACACTGCTTATGCTACAATGGGAGAATTGAAAATAATTTTCGATACCCATGCCACAGTTGAGAGTTATGATACTTTAGAAAAGTTCTTTAGCTGCATGATGGAAGAGAACAGCTCCGTTAGTGAGCACGTACTCAAGATGTGTGCGTACGCTGTTAAGATCATAGCCTTGGGAATAACGATTCCCATTGACCTAGGGATACATTGTGGTCTCCAATCTTTGCCACCTAGTTACAAGAACTTCGTGATGAAGTATAATATGCAAGGCATGAAGAAGTCTCTTCCTGAGCTTCTCTCGATGCTTAAAACTGCTGAAGTGGAGATCAACAAAGAACATCAAGTGTTGATGATCAATAAGACCACTAGTTTCAATAAAGGCAAGAAAGGAAAGCCAAGGGTAAACTTCAAGAAGGGTGGCAAATCTGTTGCTGCTTCTGAGAAGAAAACCAAGTATGGCCCTAAGCCTGAGACTATGTGCTTTTATTGCAAGGGTACTGGCCACTTGAAGCGCAATTGCCCCAAATATCTGGCTGATAAGAAGTACGGCAAAGTGAACAAAGGTATATATGTTATACTTTTTATTGATGTCTACCTTACTAGTACTCGCAGTAGAACCTGGGTATTTGATAATGGTTCGGTTGCTCACATATGTAACTCGAAACATGAGCTACAGAAGAAGCGACCACTAGCAAAGGATGAGGTGACGATGCGCGTCGGCAATGGATCAAGAGTTGATGTGATCGGCATCGGGACGCTACCTCTATATCTACCATCGGGATTAGTTATAAACCTCAATAATTGTTATTTGGTGCCTGCATTAAGCATGAATATCGTTTCTGGATCTTGCTTAATGCCGAATGGTTATTCCTTTAAGTCTAAGAACAATGGTTGTTCGATTTATATGAATAATATCTTTTATGGTCATGCACCTTAGAAGAATGATTTATTTCTTTTGAATCTTGATAGTATTGATACACATATTCATAATGTGAATACCAAAAGAATTAAGTTCAATGATGATATTGCTACCTACATGTGGCATTGCCGCTTAGGTCATATTGGTGTTAAACGCATGAAGAAGATCCATTCTGATGGACTCTTAGAATCACTTGATTATGAATCATTTGAACCATGTGAACCATGCCTTATGGGCAAGATGACTAGAAACCCGTTTTCTGGAACCATGGAACGGGCGACAGACTTACTAGAAATCATACATACTGATGTGTGTGGACCAATGAGTGTATCGGCGCGCGGTGGATATCGTTATTTTGTCACTTTCATTGATGAGTAGTATGGTAATATTTACTTAATGAAACACAAATCTGAGACATTTGAAAAGTTCAAAGAATTTTAGTGTGAAGTTGAAAATCATCGTAACAGAAATATTTAATTTCTACGATCTGATCGTGGAGGTGAATATCTAAGTTACGAGTTCGACATGCATATGAAATAATATGGAATAGTTTCACAACTCACACATGCCGGACCACCACAGCGTAATGGTGTTTCCAAACGTCGTAATCGTACTTTATTTGATATGGTTCGATCTATGATGTCTCTTACAGATTTCCACTATCATTTTGGGGTTATGCAGTAGAGACTGCTGCATTCACTTTAAATAGGGCACCATCTATATCTGTTGAAACGACACCGTATGAATTATGGTTTGGAAAGAAAGCTAAGCTGTCATTTCTAAAAGTTTAGGGATGTGATGTTTATGTGAAGAAGCTTCAACCTGATAAACTTGATCTCAAAGCGGAAAATGCGTCTTCATAGAATACCATAAAGAAACAATAGGGTACACCTTCTATCACAGATCCGAAGGCAAGATTTTCGTTGCCAAGAATGGATCCTTTTTGGAGGAGTTTCTCTCGAAAGGTGTGAATAGTAGGAAGGTAGAACTCGACGAGGTTATTGAACCTTATCTTCTCGGAATGGCGAGTAGCGCAGCGCTGGAAGTTGTTCCGGTGCCGACCCCTTTATTTGAAGATAGAGCTAATGATCAAGATCATGAAACTCCTGAAGAGGAAACTACCGCACTTCGCAGGTCAAATAGGGAACGTACAACTTCTGAACTGTACGGAGATCCCGTATTAAACTTCATGGCAGAAGGAGGTGATGATCCTGCGATGTATGATGAAGCGACGATGAGCCCAGATTCCAACAAATGTCTTGAATCCATGAAATCCGAAATAGGATCCATGTACAAAAACCAAGTTTGGACTTTGGTGGACTTACCCGATGACTGCAAGGCCGTTGAAAACAAATGGATCTTTAATAAGTAAACTGACGCTGATGGTAATGTGACCGTCTATAAAGCTCGACATGTCACAAAAGGTTTACGACAAATTCAAGGAGTTGACTATGATGAGACTTTCTTACCAGTAGCGATGCTTAAGTCAGTTAGGATTATGTTAGTAGTTGCTGCATTTTTCGATTATGAAATCTGGAAGATGGATGTCAAAACGGTGTCCCTTAATGGTGACATTGAGGAAGAATTGTATATGATGCAACCCAAAGGTTTTGTTGATCCTAAGGATGCTGATAAGGTGTGCAAGCTTCAACTTTCCATTTATGGACTAAAGCAAGCATCCCGGAGTTGGAACCTCCGTTTTGATAAGGTGATCAAAGAGTTTAAATTTGTCCAAACATACGAAGAAGCTTGTATTTACAAGAAGGTCAGTGGGATCTCTGTAGCATTTCTAGTACTATATGTGGATGACATATTGTTGATTGGAAATGATATAGAACTTTTAAAAAGCGTAAAAGGTTACTTGAACAGTTGTTTTTCGATGAAAGACCTCGGTGAAGCAGCTTATATATTAGGCATCAAAATCTACATGGATAGATCAAGGCGCTTAATTGGACTTTCGCAAAGTACATACCTTGACAAGATTCTGCATAAGTTCAGAATGGAAGATAGTAGGAAGGGGTTCTTACCTATGTTGCAAGGCAAAACGTTGAGTAAGAATCAGTGTCCAGCTACAGCAGAAGATAGAGAGAGAATGAATAAGATTCCATATGCTTCAGCCATAGGTTCTATCATATATGCTATGTTATGTACATGAACGGATGTGGCACACGCTATTAGTTTGACTAGTAGGTACCAATCCGATCCAGCTTTGGAACACTGGACGGCGGTCAAAGATATATTTAAGTACTTGAGAAGAACTAAGGATATGTTTCTCATATATGGCGGTAAAGAAGAGCTCGTCGCAAGATGTTACATCGATGCTAGCTTCGACACTGATCCGGATGACTCTAAGTCTCAGTTCGAGTACGTATTTGTTATGAATGGAGGAGCAGTAAGCTGGAGGAGTTCCAACCAATCCGTGGTGGCGAAATCATCAATAGGGGGCGGAATATGTTGCTGCCTCGGAGGCAACACAGGAAGCAGTTTGGATGAAGGAGTTCATATCCGAACTAGGCGTAGTTCCGAGTGCGTTGGATCCAATGGTTATCTATTGTGACAACAATGGTGCCATAGCCAATGCTAAGTAGCCAAGTTTTCACAAGAATTACAAGCATATCAAGCGTCGCTTTCACTCCATCCGTGAACATGTCGTAGATGGGGATGTGAAGATTTGCAAAGTACATATAGATCTGAATGTGGCAGAACCGTTGACTAAACATCTCTCAAGGGTAAAACATGATCAACACCAGAACTCAATGGGTGTTAGATTGATCACTATGTAATATAGATTATTTCCCCTAGTGCAATAATAAAGTGTTTATTATGTTATTCCTTGTTTATGATAGATGTTTATTTATCATGCTAGAATTGTATTAACCGGAGACGTTAATACATGTGCGATTAATAAACAAACCAACGTTCCTAGCGAAGCCTCTCTTTTAACTAGCTCGTTGATTAATAGATGATAAAGGTTTCCTGATCATAGACATTGTATGTTGTTAATAACGGGGTCATGTCATTAGGAGAATGACGTGATGAACTTAGACCCTAACTAAGTATAATAGTACGATCACGTCATTTAGTTTTGATGTTATGTCTTATATTTGGAGTAACATTGTTCCTTAGACCATGAGATCATCACTACTACGAAAAGGCTTATCGCTGGCGCATGGGCGCACGCCGGCGATGCTCACGCCGGTGGTAAGAAGTTACCGCCGGCGCGCAGGCTCAATGCGCCAACAGTAAAAAACTTACCACCGGCGCACCAACATCCCACGTGCCGGCAGTAACATTCGGATTTTTTTTCGAAAATTGTTTTTCGTAATTTGAAATATATTTTTTTTTTTGAAAACAAATAAAAACATGTATTCAATGTATTTGAATTTTTTCTCTATCATTCTAGGTCTCTTTTGTCAACTTTGGTCAACTTCCCACTCGGTCACCCATCCTCCCACTACGCTCCCGAGCACGCTAAACTTCCTAGTTCCATCCCACTACTCTACCTATGACTCCCTCATTCTTTCTTGTTAGTATAACACTATGAGTCCTTTTAACTATTGCACCATATCTACAAATCCGTATTTCCAAATACGCCAAATGATAAGTCTAAATTGATTAGAAGAATACGAGGAATCCAAATGTGACATCCTTATTATCTCTTATGAAAAAAACATTTTTATATTTTTTTAATTTAGAATTTTTTTTATTAATTTGATTATGTAGGAAAATTTAGTCTATCTCAAATAACTTTTTTTCCTTTTGGAATTTGCCGATTCTAAAAAAAACCTCACAGGCCGAAGGCGAGTGAGGTTGGATTGGAAATTCGCTCACGCTTCTTTTGATATATTGAACGCGTTTTTTTGACGTCGTATGCAAAAGTTATGGCCGTTTTACGTTTTATTTTTGAATTTTGCATAAATGGTCAAATGGAGTATTTCAAAATTTTCTATATCAACTAGATAGTACACCCTACCCACGTATCAAAGGAATTTATTTTTTTAACATTTTATCATTTTCGTTTCTGCATTTGAAAACTCAAAAGGCGGTCCAAAGGGGGGTGGGGGGTAAGTCCTGGGTTACCGCCGGCGCACTGGTACCACAACGCACCGGGGGTAAGCGCAGTTACCGCCGGCGCGCGGGAAACGGGGCGCCGGGGGTAATGTTGATCATAGGGGTGGGCGTGGCGTGCCTTTAGCGCCGACGGGTCCGTTGGGGCGAGCGCCGGGGGTAAGAAATACACGTGCGCCGGTGCTAAGCAATCCTGCTATAGCCACTTCCCTAGTAGTGCATGTTAATCAATAATACCGAAAGAATACTTTGATGACATAACACGTCACACCGTAACAGGGTGACTATAAAGGTGGCACTAGGTACTCAGAAAGTGTTAGTTGAAGCTCATGGATCAAGAATGAGATTTGCCAATCCAATATGACGGAGAGATATACTCAGGGCCCTCTCGGTGATATCACATCGACACAGCTTGCAAGCACACGATATGATCACAAGGATGTTGTATCACGGGAACAAGAAAAGAGTACTTGTCGGATAACGAGATCGAACAAGGTATGGGGGATACTAATGATCAGATCTCGGACGTTGAAATCGTTTCGACGTTGAAAGGTTCACACGATCACGAGACAAAGAGAAATCGTTACGACGTTGAAAGGTTCACACGATCACGAGAGTCATCGTTGAATATATAGGAGTCATCACGGATCTCCAGATCCCGCTGTTGATTATTGATCGGAGAGGGATCTCGATCATGTCTATATTATTCGCGAACCATAGGGTGACACACTTAAAGTTCGATGAAGCGTTAGAGAGGATACGGAATACCGAAGAATATTTTGGGCAGCTCCGAATTTTTTTTTGGGGAAAATTGAAATAGTTCAAGGGGTTTTTCGTCGAATGGATGTTAATAGAATTAAAAAATGATTCGATGTACTGCATGCAAATATTTGTTAATGGAATTAACAAATATAAATAAATAAATAAAAATGTTTTATTTATTTATTAAAGAGAAACCTTGGATTTTCGAAGTGGAAAATTAAGGGAGTACGAGTGGGTGTGAGTGGGGCTTCCACTCACATGAAGAGAGGAAGAGGTGGGGGCACCCATGGCTGGCCGCACACCCCTTGGGCTGCCTCTCCCTCCCCTATAAAAGGAGAGTGAGAGCTCCCTCTTCTTCACACACTTGCCCACTTCTTTTTCCCTCCACCCGCTGCTCCATTCCATGGTCCCCGGCTTGGCGAAGCCCTGACCGTGGGATTCTTCACCACCACCAAGCCGTCGTGCTGCTGGATCGAGGGAACGGAAGTCTTCATCGAGCTGAACGTGTGACCGATTACGGAGGCACCACCGGATTGCGGTGCACTTCGTCTCGTTGGGGATCGGCGTGAGTACGACTACGCCAACAACGAGATTTTATCTCGTACCACTTTGAGTCTTCGAGGGTATGTTATCTCAAGACTCTCTTCCTCCCCGTTGCCTTTCATCCCATAGATTAGATCTTGGCCATTCGGGTTTATCGCGCGTAGGAAATTTTTTGTTTTCTATGCAGCGTACCCTTCAGGGAGATCTGGGGGAGGCTACTTTGCGTCAGTGTGGATAGGGGGAGGTGAGTTCACGTCATTTTCATAGACGGTGGGGAGCGGGGTTCGATGGATGCCATAAACGCCGAACATCAGTTCCCCTCTCTACCATTAACGCCGATGACGCTTCTCTGCGTCCGCTAGGAGAACCGGCACACCATTAAAACGCGTGGTTCGCAGCAAGAACTCGCATTGGACGTGTCTGTGCCGCTCAGAGGATGACAACGCCCGTCATGATCCGTCGTGGCATGCATTCACTAGTGCGAAACAATCACTAGTAGGGAAATGCCATTCTATGGAATGGATTCTGTGGCGCATCACGAACTGGTGCGCCACAGAAATGATCATTTTTGCGGCGCATGTGTTAGACGTGCGCCACAGAAAGTGTGCGGGGCCCACACCAATCATTGGGCTGGGTGTCAGAGGGCATAATTCTGTGGCGCATCCTAACCCGTGCGCCACAGAAAGGGCAACTTCTGTGGCGCACTGTGCTGGTGCGCCACAGAAACACCATGTTCTGTGGCGCATCCTACGAAATGCGCCACAGAATATGTTGTTTCTGTGGCGCACCAGCACAGTGCACCACAGAATACCATACTGGTGCGCCACAGAAATTTGCGCACTGTGCACATAAAGATGGCCCCTCTCTCCCCCCACTCACTTCATTCCAAGTGGATGTTGCTCACTCGCCCCCACTTCTCTCCACTCCATTTTTACACATTTAGTTCTCCTTTTTAGGTAGGTGAACCTATTTATTCGATGTATAATTGTTGGTGAAGTTTCTTGTTGTTGGGGGGGCCTAATTACTTGCATCTATACTCCGGTCCCTCCCTCTCTTCGCTCTTTTCGCGTGTCGGTATCAAATCTACTAGGTGAGTATAGTTGGAGGTGCATATGTCTCGTGTGGCCATCGATCGATGTGTATGGGTGTTTGTCATGCATGTGCAGGTGGACCGATCGATTGTCGCGCGTGCGGGCGCGGCATGCATGGTGCATGGATGTTTGCCAAAATGTTGATTCACTTCCATTTCGGCAAACTTTTGCACCCCATATGTCCTACTTATAGGAGAGGTCATGCCGAATTTTTCCGGCGACTATGCATGCATGTTGTGGTTCTAATTTTCTGCTCTCTATGTGTCTGTGCAGGCAACCATGGTACTAGAAATGAGCTCTGCTCGAATCGCTAGATACAAAAAAGACGCGAAGGCGGACATGATTCGGTGCAACAGGCGGCAGATAAGATGCCCGTGTCGATCATGCAAACTCGTGCGCTGGATTGACCCTGATTCCGGACAATTGGAGGAGCACCTTCTCAGACGCGGTTTCTTTGACGACCGCAACCATGTGGCACCGCCGGCAGCAAAAGTTGTGCACGAAGAGGAGGGCGAGCGAGGATATGAAAGCGAACAAGATCATCATGAAGAAGGATATGTCGGCGCAGAAGATCGACATGACGATGAAGGCGAGAACACGGAGACCCCGCTAATTTCGGCCTTGCGGGACTCTAATGTTCAGGATTTGCTGCTTAAGGAGACGAGCAACGACATAGCTGCAGCTAGGGAGAAAGCCAAGCTGGCGCAAATGGAGATAGACGGGGTGACTCCGTTGTTTCCTGGGTGCCGCCCCGAGGATACGCGGTTGCATGTAACGCTTGCTGCTCTGAAGATGAAGACGCAAAACAAATGGACCGACTCGAGCTTCAACAAGAACTTGAAATTCTGGCACGATCGCCTTCCCGAGGGGAACACATTGCCAAGCAGTATCAACGAGGCTAAGAAAGTCGTGTGCCCTCTTGACCTACCTCACGAAAAATTTCACGCCTGCATCAATGATTGTGTAATTTATCGGGGGGAGTACAAGGACACAATCACATGTCCGAAGTGCGGCCACGGACGATACAAGTGTGGAACCAACAACAAGAAAATTCCTCGAAAAGTGGTATGGTACTTTCCTATCACTCCCCGTCTTCAACGGTACTACGTGGACCCTAAGGAAGCAAAGCTCATGCAATGGCACGCGAAAAGGGAGAAGCCGGAAGAAGATCCGGAGAAGGGCTATATCATGACACATCCTGCAGACGCTGCCCAGTGGGAAGCATTGGACATAGCTTTCCCGGGTTTTGGGGGCGACGCGAGGAACGTCAGGCTGGGTATGAGCACCGATGGACTCAATCCGTTCGGCAACCAGAGTAGCACACATAGCAGCTGGCCCGTGTTTGTATGGCCTTACAACCTACCCCCGTGGCTATGCACCAAGCAAAAGTACATACACTTGAGTATTCTCATCCAGGGGCCAAAACAACCAGGTGTCGACATGCATTTGTATCTCGGGCTGCTGAAAGACGAGTTAGACACGTTGTGGAAGACGCCACCCCGTACGTGGGACGCGTACACTAGAGATTATTTCCATATGAGAGCCGCGTTGCTGACGAGGGTCACAGACTATCCTGGTTACGCGTATGTATCTGCCCAGGTCGGCCACGGATTCTGCGGCTGCGTGAAGTGCATGGACGGGACCCCACATCTCCAGCTACCAAGGGATCTTGGGTCTTCGAAAACCGTGTACCCCGGGGCTCGAAGGTGGCTTCGCCTGGATCACCCATGGAGAAAACGCGGTGAGTTGTTCAATGGTAAAGACGAGCCCGATGGAGCCCCGCGCACGAGGAGCGGCGAAGAAATCGACGAGCTTCTGAAAAATTGGGACGAGTGCCCTTCGCCGGGAAAGAAACGACCCAAGCCAGAGCCGCTGCTGGGTGTATGGAAAGCGAGGTCTGTTTTCCACGACTTGGAGTACTGGCCGGTCCTCCACGCGCCTCATAGCCTTGATGTGATGCACATTACGAAGAACGTTACGGAGAGTCTGCTTGGCACTATTTGCAATTCGGAGAAGTCCAAGGATGGGCCGAAAGCAAGATACGATCTAAAACATTTTGGCATTAGGAAAAATCTACAGGTCCCCGCCGATAGTGATGATGATGATGACGATGAGGATAAGACGGAAGGGACTCAACGTCCTCCCCGCAAAAAAGCCAAAAAGAAGAACACCGTGGTGCTTCCCGCTGCCTGCTTCACATTGAGTCCGCGGGAGCTTGAGCAGTTTTTCAGGTGCCTCGTAGAAGTCAAAGTTCCTCACGGATACTCAGGGAGTATAAGAAGATATCTGGACTTAGCGAAGAAGAGGTTCACCGGGATGAAGTCTCACGATTGTCATGTGCTCATGACGCAGATACTTCCTGTTGCGATCCGAGGGATAATGGACGAGCATGTCCGTGATACGTTGTTTGGCCTTTGCAACTTTTTCGACGTTATCACCCGGAAATCGATCGGCGTGAGGCAGCTCAAGATGCTACAGGATGAGATCGTGGTGATACTATGCGAGCTCGAGATTTACTTCCCGCCGGCATTCTGTGATATATGTGTACATCTCCTTCTCCATGTCGTTCATGACATCAGGCATCTCGGCCCGACGTTTCTGCACTACATGATGCCGATGGAAAGGTAGAATGGTGTCCTGAAAGGATACGTTCGCAATAGGGCCCGTCCAGACGCAAGCATGGCCAAAGGATTTCTAACCAACGAGTGCATCTCTTTCTGCGACAATTACCTAAGCACCGAAGACAATCAGGATGTCGGTTTGTCCACCAGGACGCACCGTGGCAGACTCACGGAGTCGGTCACGGCGAGGGCTGCCGCGACGTCCATGTCGGCATTCAAAAACGACGCGACGACTTTGATAGGGCTCACCGGGTCGCGCTACAACACTTAAAGTTGATCGAGCCTTTCGTGGAAGAGCACAAAAGGTTAATCAATCAGAATTATATTGAAATGGGCGGGCCGAGGAAGATGGGAGACGTAACCAAAGAGCACAACTCCGGCTTCACGCGTTGGTTCAAGCAAAGTCAACTGATTGAAGCACGGAGAAAAATGCCTTCTACGGAAGATGAAAAACTCATATACATCTTATCACAGGGCCTCGGGCAGAACGTAAGGACCTATCAGGGGTACGACATCTCCGGTTACAGATTCTCCACCGAGGACAAGGACATGAGTAGCGAAAATCAAAACTCAGGAGTAACTATGCTATCATATGGCGATGCCGAGACTAATGTGGAAGAAAGATACTTTGGAAAGATCGAGGAGATATGGGAGCTCAACTACTGCGGAGAGACGGTGGTGCCAATGTTCCGTGTGAGATGGGCCAAGAATGTCAAGAAAGAAGGACGGTATTTCACCACAATGGTTATACCCGATGCCAAATCGAAGAACGCATCCGCGAAAAATGAGCCATGGGTACTCGCTAGCCAAGTTGACCAATGCTTTTTCATCACCGACCCGTCAAGGCCTAGCCGTGTTGTCTTGAGGAGGGGCAAGAGGAGCATCATCGGAATGGAAGGAGACGCCAACAAGGAAGACTTGGAAAAAAACGGTGATCCGAAGATCGAGGAGGAGTTCGACAAGCACTTCGACATACCTACTACTGGTAAAGTAAGAAGGAAGACATCCCTACCTACACACGGTTGTCCATTCACGCGAAGAAATCTCAAGGTGGCCGGTATAAAGTATCCAGTCGCCAACAAAAAGGGAAAGAGACGCTAATTAAGCTAGATCGGAACCGAGACGAAAAAGACTTTATTATGTAATATGCTCATGTGTATGTTAGACAACCATATGTGTGTGTGAGACGTTATATAAAATAATATTCTAATATTAAATGTGTGTTTTATTTTTGTAATTGTAATTTACTGTTTTCCTTCTTTAATTATAATTAAATAAAATGTTAAAAAATATGGGGGAATATCAAGATTCGAACCTGGGCTGGTGAGAACATCACAGCAAACCACTGCCCTAGTAACACAGTTTTGTCAAACTACAACCGTGCGCGTTTTTATTTATCTATCCGCAGAATTCTGTGGCGCACGTTCTTGACGGTGCGCCATAGAAATTACTACGCCCCAATGACATGTGGCCCCGTACACTTGGCCACAGAATGGGCCCAAGCATTTCTGTGGCGCACCCCTATAAGCATGCGCCATAGAATTCTTTCATTTCTGTGGCGC
Source organism: Alopecurus myosuroides (assembly GCA_028641055.1). Lineage (NCBI taxonomy): Eukaryota > Viridiplantae > Streptophyta > Magnoliopsida > Poales > Poaceae > Alopecurus > Alopecurus myosuroides. Next base: position 135,971,951 of record CM054057.1, read on the forward strand.
ACATGCTCGTGGTGCGCCACAGAAAATGCCTCTTTGCCAATGACATGTGGACCCGCATGGTCATCTTCCACACTTAGCAGTTTTCATCTCAGTTCTTCCCCTCTCTCTCTCGCGACGAACACCACCGTGGAGGATCGATCCCCTTTGATCTTCTCGCTCGCGCTCGCCGCCGTGGAGGATCCGTGTGGAGGAGGAGCCTAGGAGGAGGAGCACCGTGACTAGGAGGAGGACCGCCGCGCCGTGACCTAGCTAGGAGGAGGACCGCCGCGCCGTGACCTAGCTAGGAGGAGGAGCGCCGCGCCGTCCCCGTCTGCATCGACACTGTCTTCCTCGACGCCTACACCTACAGGGTAAGCCCCTCTTCCCCCTCTTCTCCCTCTGCTCGATCTCCTCTCTCTCGCTTGTAGATAAGAACGGACGACAAGGTAGTACGATCTTATTGTAGTCTCTGCTCGATCCCCTCTCTCTCGCTTGTAGTCTTTGCAGCATTGCTCAAATTGCTCAAATTGCTCAACTCCTTATTGTATGAACTCAATGTATATGTGAAATATTATATATCTGACAATGTATATGTGAAAAATCCTTCGTGGTGCTGAAGGAAGAACCAACATGGTCCTTTTACGTTGGTCAGCAGGCCTGATTTTTCAGTCAAGCAATATATGTGCAGCTGGTAGATGTCTTGTGGGATTCCATCAGTCAAGCTAAGAATTTTGACTGTTGAGCTGGTAGCTGTAGGTTTTTTCTGCAGGGTTTTCTTTTTGAGATGCCAAAGTTTCGCGAGGAAGTTGATTCATTTCCTTCCGAGCGAATTTCTGGCTCTCTCATACATATGAAAATTAGCAAAAGTCATGCCCAAATTTTCGATGAATTTTATACTTAGTAGCATTGTCTGTTCTAATTTTTCTATTACTAACCTGATCATTGCCATCATGTAAATGAATAAGTATTGTATCAGGAACTCTTAGACATCTGGTAATTTTCATAGCAAGGAATTGTATCATGTTATTAGTAGTACTGTATTAGTCAAGCTAGAATCGTGTCAGCTCACATGCTCATCAAGTATTGGGAATGCATCTTTTAAGTTATATAAGTAACCAAGTAGACTCAGACCATCTTTTAGCACTTATAATCCACAATACAAGTTAGTATTCCCTCTGTTCCAATGGGATTCAGTAGTGAGTACAACGAGTTGAAACCACAGGACATTGCTAGTTATAATGGGATTCAAACAAATATCTGATAAAAACAAAATAAAGAACAGTAACAACACCCGTAAATCTTAGATTCAGTTTTCATCCTTCACATGATTATTTACAATGGACAAACAGTGTGTATACACGAGAGAAGTACATTCTCCTGGAATAAACAATCTTCAAAATGAAGCCGTTATTACAAAGCATCCTAAATACTGAAACACACCACCAGGCGACAGCAAATGTACCTAAAAGGGGCGCTAAAGTTTATGGTTGCTTAGGACGTGTCTACAACATACAAATCCTTCGTACGCAGCTGCGGAAATATTGTGCACAGGTTATATGGTTAAGTTAATCGCTGTCACCCAAAACTATAGGTCACTCTTTCCATAATCAGTCAGGTGTGATACCAAAAAATTGCATCGATAAACTGTTGCAGAGCGGGTGATTTTACTTGTTAGCTTCTTCCAGTTCACGAGGAAGCCCTCCACTAGGCGGCCTGAAAATAAACAGAACGGCAGCCATCACAATATTATCCACAAGAACTATGAGGAAACCACAACTGAAAACCAAGCATGTTGATAAGAGCTATCAGCAAAAACCCTAAACCATGCTAACTGAATAAGTAGAAGGAAATTTGTGTGCGCTTAAATGCATACTTACAATCCAGTACCAACAACACTAGTTTATCGTATGGAAAAGCAGAGTCATATCCTCACATGTACAACACTTTTAGCGTTTTTATTATACAGGGACGAGACGATGTTATCTGCAGGATTTGAAACAACAGTACCAACAGCCCCGGAAATATATCCAGCCAGACATGTAGCACCAAGCTGCTGCGCTGTTGAACAGTCCTCTTTTTTCTTTTGAATCACATTCTGGTATAGGAAGCCCACAGTATGCTCAAATGTCGAAAACATTAGCATAGAAACTACAGGAAAACAAAGTGAGGTATAAGACAAACATGGACAAGTCAGAAAAAAAGATGGACTAGTGATGGGTTCCAAGGAATTTAGTTACTTTCCTTCTAAGATCTTTGTTGTTTTATAAGTACACATACCTACTGATTTCAATTTTTAGAGTGTAGAATATCTTAGATGCTATGTTTAATAAGGGAGTAAGTTTCTGTTAATCTTTGAGAAATGAGCTAAAGATCAAAGGAGTACTTATTCCTGTAATTTTAATGTGCACACCTTAAGCCATATACAATGCAAGGTGTTTACAGAGATGTTTGCAAAACTAAACAAAGCTTTTTGTTAAGAACGAGTGCTTATTTGCATAGGATAGGTGCCTAGTTAGTCATCTGTCTTGTATAAATAATTTGTTTTCTATTTGCCTTCCTATGTTTTCCACTAAACTTCTTAAGGGAATATTTATCAAAACTTGAGGTAACACTAAATATCAACTTAAAAATGTGTTATTGATGTTTAGGAATGAACTTGACCTTGGAATAAAATTAATTGGAGAAGTTTTCATTAGATTTTCCAATATAATTTTTCCCTGAAAAACAGCCAAGTAGCTGTTTTCAACCCTTGTTTTCCATCACAAGGATTATCCAATTATGGATTTTCTTTGATCAAAACTACTCTCTGTTATGAGGACAACAAAAATACATCCTTGGAAAAACTCACAAACATAATTAACACACACTTCTATGTTTGTTTTTGAGCCATCTTGTTAAGACAGATTTTTAGGCAATTTAAAAACAGAGAAAGTGCTTACTTTGCCAATTGTTTTCAGAGCCTTAAACCCCTGAATTTTCAGATCAAATGGTTGTTTCTGAAACTTGGATGGTCGCTCTTTGATGAGAATTTTAAATCACTCATTTTTGACTTAGTTTGCTTGGTGAAAACAACTCCAACTTTTGCTATCTCTGTCTGTTTTCAGCACTTAGAAAAAAATTCAGAAACTGTCTGAACTGAATTTTCTGACAGAACAGTGACTACACACTTTTGGAGTTGATGTTTCATATTATGTGTGATGATCTAGACCATGTGGCTTTTCCATTTCGAAACCACTACGTATGAGCACCAATCTATTATCAGACAACCTCTCAAAAATAACATAAGAAGAACAAACCCAACCATGTACCCACCAAAGACCGAATTCACGATTTGCTTTGGTGATCTTGATTAATAGTGGGAGAAATAATTTCATGATACGATATTAAGAATTTACCTTTTTTTTGGTAGCATTACACTAGCCAGCTTTACACTAGGCAGTAAAAACAAGCAGGAAATACCTATCACTCATCTAGCTCTTCCAAGCACGTCTATATTGAATAATTTGAAATCCAACTCAAAAACTCAAATTTGAATGTTATTACAGAAACATGTCTGGCTCTTCCAAGCACGTGTCCGTGCCCGAAGCCGGTGCCGAGGAAGAGGGCTGGGATGCCCACGCTGCAACCATAATTGAGGAAGAGGACGTTGATTGGGGGTACTTGGAGGAAGAGGACCAGGATAAGAGCACCGATGGTGGTGGCACTGACCGCACGGCGGCTGGTGGTAGCGGCGACGCCGCCCCGACGACCGATAAGAAGAATAAGAAGCCCCGGGCCCCAAGGAAGGATCGTAAGCCGCAAGTGGTCGCGAACGTCACCGATACAATCACCGAGGTCTCGCCGAGTGGCCTACCATTGGCGCCTCGATCTGTTACCTCAGGGTACGGCATGCAGCTAGGGTGCATCGTGCGGGAAAGCAGGTCGATCAACACGATTGACCTTAGAAGCGACGACAACAAGGCTTTGGTCGAAATCCTTCTGAAGAAGCTTCACTAGCGATACACGTTCCCAGAGCCGTTCAACAAAATGGTGGACTCTTTAGCCATCACGAAGATGAGCACCGCGTTGAGCAGCTGGAAATCCCAGGTGAAGAAGAAGATTGAAAAAGGTAAAAGCTGGGAGGAGATCAGTCGAAAAGACCCGACGCTTCAGAAAGAAGATTTCGAGATATTTAAGGCGTACGTGAACACCGAGGAGTGTAAAAAATGGACAAAATGGGGGCAGGATATGCGGGACCAAAACATAGGGCACCAACATCTCGGAAGCGGTGGTTACCAAGGAAAACAGCCTACTTGGGAGAAGGAGGACCGCGAGATGGAACGTCTCGGAAAAGATAACCCCTGGCACAAAATCACGGATATACAAGTTAGGAACTTTGTCCGATCCCGGTACTTCTTAGACTTGAAGACGGGGGAATTCAAGACGAAAGACGAGGACGTGAAGGAATTTGAGAAACATTTGGTAAGGACACATATATCTCAAGTACATGTATATTGCATTGATCTAATAATTAGATAATGGGCTCACCTTAATTTCCTTTTGTCCGAAGGAGAGGGAGTTGCGGAAATCTGACTCGTCCGAAGGGTCGACGAGTCGGTGGGACACGCCTTTCAACAAAGCGACGAACGCATACAAGAAAAGGCCGTTGGATGCCCCGCCGACGTCAGCTGGCCGTATCTCCGGCTTTGGGCTAAACATGAAGGTAGCCGAGTACTACTCATCAGATGCCAAGTCAAAAAAGAAGAGGAAGACGACATCGACTAAGGATGATCCTGAGGTCGCGGAGCTGAAGAAGCAGATGGCGGCTCTAGAGAAGAAACATGAGAGCAGAGAGGTGGACCCCGACAGGCTCAACCGATTAGTGGATGAGAGGCTCAAGGAAGTCATCCCCCCTGGGCTGATGGAGGGGCTAGCTTCCTGGAATGCGGGGGGTCAAATTGGACCGATCCATCTGCCCAGCTTCATCGGCAGCAACTCAAGCATGAACCAGCAAGTGCCGCCGCAACAGCTGACCCCCCAGACGCCGGCGCCACTCCTTCTGGTCACATCGCCGCCCCCTTCGGCAGCAATGCCGAAGAATGATGGGCCGGCCGCCGGCACCGTCGCCCTTGTCTCGACACCCGCCGAGCTAGACGCCATCACCAAGGTAACTAATTAGTTAATCGTGATCTAACTACGCCTTCTCAAGATGACTGTCATCTCATGATGCCTGGTATGTTGCCCAACAGGACGAACCTTGCGTACTCCTGCATCGTGTGGTGCCCGGCGGAGAGTTGGTGGATGTTGCTACCGGCACTATTATACAACCCATGCAACGAACTATGCACCACTCTCGAATGGACGAGAACGTGATGAAGGTGAAGTTGGCCAATGTAGTGCCGGAGTATCGCGACGTCCTCCCCCCCTTTCAACCTTCAGGCTGCGACGAGGAGGACAACTTGGTACTTGGAGAGTGCACGACTTGGGTGATGCAATGGCCGAAGAGCCAGATTCGTCTTGGGGGGGGGTCTTGTGATCAAGCGCAACACCGGCGCCACATCCCCTATGGCCCCGCAGAATAAGATCGTCCGACCCACGAAGCAAAGAGCCCTCCAGACAGCACCCAAGGCCGCCGCCCCTCAGAAGGAAACAGTAGTCGTCACCACCACCACCCAGAAGGAACCGGCGGTTGTTGCCAGCACCAGCCAGAAGGAACCGGCGGTTGTTGCCACCACAACAAGGCACAAAAGGTTGTTGGGAAATATGCCGCAACGACCGGACAAAAGATCATCAAAAGCAGTTGTGCCTCAACCGCCGGTATCACAGCCGCCGGCATCACAGCCGCCGTCACCACCAAAGGACGTGGACAACCAGTTTGCTGGAGCCGCCGGTGTCGAAGACTATCATTACGATGACAATGTCGACATCAATGCCTACCTCAACACGGGCTACAGCCAAGATAGGTACATGCCTGATATGAATCGTGACGATGATGTCTTCCGCAGTCACGACGATCAACCTAGACGTACGGAAGTCATGCAGCGCCTGACCTACCCGGAGGGTACAGTATTCAGCCCTAGCACACTGCATAAGACAATCGTAGGGTCGTCCCGAGCACCCGCACCCCCAGCTCCCTCACCCCCAGCTGCCGCAGCAGATCAAGCCACCGCCAGCAAGAAGATTAGGAAGAGACCTGCTAAAAAGATCCAGCATACTAAGATCTTGGCCGACGCCGTGGTACGAACCCGTAAGGATGGCTTGACCCGCTTGCATGAAGCTGGGAAACCGATACTGGGTCCGGACGAGATACAAGGGGCAACTGGACCAATGCTCACATTGCAGCACATTATCGTGATGCTAGAGGGCCTCCTTCTTCAAGACAAGTGTCCAAATTACCCTGTGTTCACGGTCAAGGTGCCAGAGGGCCCGGACTTCGTCAATGAAGACCCCGCGGGACTGTTCTTCATAGCGTATGAGGATATCTTCAATCTGTTTCACTCAAGACGGCTGGACTATAACTTGGTCCGCCTATACGCGCTCAATGCTCAGATGCAGATCCAGCGAGAGTTACCCCCTAAAGTTATGGTAGCGGATCCCTACTACATGCGTGATAGCCAGCTGGAGGAAGGATCAAGTACACGGACCAAGGCAGTGAAGTACCTCGAGAGCTTCATGTTGAGAAACAGTGAGAAGAAGAGGGACATTCTTTTGCCTGTCTTCCCCGAGTAAGTATCGTGATCGTCTTAGCTAATGTTTTTTTTCTAGGTTTCATCCATTGCTTATCTTGGATTCAATTGCATGTGTTGAGCAGGGACACATACTGCACACTCATCGTGCTTTGCCCACAATATTCACTTGCCCAATACTTCAACTCGTCGAATGTGACGAAGAGGAAAGACTACACCAGAATAAGGGGTGTTCTCGATGAGGCTATCAATGGCTATGCACAAAATGGAGGCACATTCGAAAAGAAACAAGAATGTATCAGGCCGGCTACTGGCAAATACGGGTTCAAGCACGTGACCGAGTTCCCCTGCATCAAGCAGCCGGCTTGGAGCACGAAAGAGGCCTTCTATGCCCTCCATCACCTCAAAGGGATTGTCCGCGATGCAAACAATTTGAATCATCCTTCTAGACTCCGAGACTGGTCCAACAAAATGGCGGGGGAAATCTCACAGGAAGATCTTATGCAAGATTTTCATCGCATCAAAGTCAAGTTGTCGGAGATAATCATTGAAGATGTCAACAACAGGGGAGGGTCCTTGCACCAACCCATAGGGTTATGCCAGAGGGATATCCAGGAACGCCTAGGGCGGCAGGCTGATCGTAGGACGTGGATGACCAAGGACCTATATAAGCCGTTTCCGGCGCCGCTCCAGTTGAGGTATCGTTGATCGAGGTGTGCGTAGCTAGCTACTATATTAGTTTAGCTCTAAACTTAGGCATAGCTAGCTACTATTAGTTTGCTCTAAACTTAGGCCTAGCTAGCTACTATTAGTTAGCTCTAAACTCCTAGCTAGCTACTATTAGTTTGCTCTAAATTAACTTAGGCCTAGCTAGCTTTATGTTTGTATATCTTTGATGTTTATTTTTTGTTTCCTTAGTTGTTTTTTGTGAACATATATGACTTAGTTGTTTTTTCTTTATACTTACTAATATGCTTTGTGTCTATCTATATAGATGACGTACTACGTGGTGTTCGAGGGTCGGGTTCCAGGAGTCTATGACGAGTGGAAGGACTGCAAAGCACAGGTCGACAAGTTCTTCTGCTATAAAGGATACGAGACTAGACACGAGGCGGTTGCGAAGTGGAGGGACCACCAGTCGAAACAGAAGAACAAGATGAAGACCTCCATCAAGCTACCGTTCTTGCTCTCCATCGTCGCCGTGCTTGTAGTCTATTTCATCTTAGCTTAGGTATTTGTAACTTGACAACTCGAGTAACTATGTGGTGACAATTATTGTTCGATGATGTGTTTGACAACTCGAGTAACTATGTGATCACTTTGAGACAAATTCGATACTTTGCACTATGTATCACTATTGTGATTAAGTAACTTTGTAAAATATCAGTAATATGTTATATGTTGTCAAATATCACTGTTGTGAATAATTCCTGTATAATTCCTGTATAATTCCTGTATATTCAAACTGTATACAGCAGAAACAATTTAAATTTCGAAATATTGCAGATGTTTCTGTGGCGCACCATGGGACAATTCTGTGGCGCACCTAACTCTGTGGCGCACCAGTAGCGGATGCGCCACAGAATCGACTATTTCTGTGGCGCACGGTCTAGGTGCGCCACAGAATCCACTATTTCTGTGGCGCACGGGCTGGGTGCGCCACAGAAATTATTTTTGTGGCGTGTGTTCTGTGGCGCACCCATGTGGCCCCAGGGTGCGCCACAGAATATCATTTTGGTGCGCCACAGAAGAGGGTTTCCCTACTAGTCAGCGTGTCAGCGTCGCATCGCATGACTGGAGAAAGCTTTTCTCCCGGTTTCTCTTACAAACCGGGACTAAATATCCCGTAGTGTGTTTGGGTTTAGAGATTGGAGGTTTTGGGTTTTATGGTTTTCACGGTACTACGTACGTAGTGTATACGTTGTTGCATACATGTACCTACAAATGTTGTATTACATTGCACTTCTTCAACAATCAGCAAGCGTTCGAGCTTGCTCGCCGTCGTCTTTATCATTGCGGGTATTGAAGAGAATATTTTGTACGTTGGAGATAGATTTAATGTGTATTACATTGCACTTCTTCAACAATCAGCAAGTGTTCTAGATTGCTCGCCGTCGTCTTTATCATCGCGGGTATTAAAGAGAATATTTTGTACGTTGGAGCTATATCTAATGTGCTTGGTAGTTTAACTCTCTCCATAAAGGTATGACATGCTCTAACAAATATCCGGCCAACTCCTCTTGAATTCCTGGTACACAAACATAATATGGCACTCCCTAGCTTGTGTTGGGATCTAGAATCTCTAGAGCCCCCATCCGGTGAAACCCAAGACCCGATTGAGAAATGCTGGATTTACACGGATACACGCGGTAACGACGTCGAAAGGGGGTAGAAATGTGGAACTAATTACTTGGTTGTGTTAGGGAGGCCATAGAAATCTAAAACACATAGGTAGAACCCACACTAGTAGAAAACGGGCTATCCGTACTGGTTCTAGAGGCCTATTAGTACCAATTGGACAACTGGTACTACTTAACCGATACTAAAGGCCCACCAGACTATAGTACCGGTCGCTCACATACCGGTATTAAATGGGCCATCACGTGTCCCTAGAGGAGAGCCCGCGGTCCGTGTTCCTTTGCTACCAGTTCCTCTTACAAACCATACAAAAGGGGGTTCTTTTCTTCTCTTTTTTCGATTTTATCCTGAAAAAAATCATTTTATTTATTTTTATTGTTTAACCACTTAAACTCACATTTATCACCCACCATTCTTAATCTCAATATAATTTACTCGCTTATACTAACACTTTCAACAGAGGTCACCCATCCTCACACTACTCCCGCACTAGCACGCTTAATTTCATAGTCCCTTTCCTATGAGTTACCTACAAAGAAGAGATACTTACCTGACAATAGTATGCTATCAATCCTATTAACCCATAGACTATGATGTCACACACATTTATTTTATGAATCAAAACAATTATTTAAATAAAAAGAAATAAATCATTAATAATATTTTGAATTAAAACATTCTTAAATGGAAATAATAATTAACTTATTTGTCTTTTCCATTTAATATTGAATAATTCATATATGCAATTCCATAAAGTTAAATTTCAGAAATAATATGTCTAAATCGATTAAAAAATGAGAGAAATCCAAATATGAGACATCCATAAGCTAACTCTTGTCTGATATAGTACTTTTAAGCTATAAGTGATGAAACTCCCTAGAGAGAAGCTGATACTACTGAAGTAGGTCAGACCTCGGAGTACAGTGTCTGTCATGAAACTCCCTAGAGAGAAGTTGATACTATGGATCTCTATTGAAATAGGTAGTTGAGTACCTAAAAATGATTTTTGCCAAAATCTATGAGAAAATTACGAGGCACGTGTAATTCAAATTTATTCGTTTCCATCTGAATCGGCAGAAACTTGTGATTTTCAAAAGAGCTGGATGGAAGTATTTTCTTAGAAAACAAGTTGTTTATTTGGGTATATCACATGTCCTAGAATGTTAAAAAAATTAAGCCCGCATGTTTCGCAACATGTTTGTGGTAGGTCCTTCACAAAAAAATCCATATTTGACACTCCGGAAATGGAAAATGGTTTTTTTATTCGGTTAAAATAAATAAATTCCTTCGTCAACATTTACCATGCTTCCAAGATGCATGTTTCTGTGCAATATGGGCTCATTATAACAACTTATGCCATGTATTTGGCCATAACACCTATCATTCAAACTAAAACCGTAGAATGTTAGCAGCAGATAGCTCTTTTTTGTGAACACTTTTTCAATGGAACTGTCATATTCCAAGTTTACTATTTTTGGTGGATACTAGGACATATGTAATGACACCAGGCGAAGATCTCGCGTTATTTTTTTAATTTTTTTTGAATTTACTGGAATTTTCTCTATTTAAATAGGTAGTTGAGTACCTAAATTTTTTTTTTGCCAAAATTTATGAGCAAATTACGAGGCACCTGTAGTTCAAATTTGTCCCGTTTCCAACTGAATCGCCAGAAACTTGTGATATTGAAAAGATGTTCACAGAAATGAGCTATCTTCTACGAAGATTCTTGGCTTTCGGTCTAAATGGCGGGTGTTATGGACACATCCATGGCATAGTTTGTTAAAATGTGCCCATATTCTACACAAACATGAATCTTGGAAGCACAGACAATGTTCAAGAACAATTTTTTTGCTTTTCATTATACGAAAAATCCATTTTCCATTTTCCGGGTGAAAAAAATGGGGTTTTTGTGAAGGACCAACCACATATATGTTGCAAAACATGAGAACTGCATTTTTTTAAAGGCTAGACCATGTCATATGCACAAATAACAAATTTGTTGCCTCTAAAAATGTTTACGTCCACCTCTTTTGAAAAACACAAGTTTCTCCCAATTTAGTTGGAAACGGGTCAAATTTGAACTATAGGACCCTCGTAGTTTTCTCATGATTTTCTGCAAAAATCATTTTTACTTACACAACTACCTCTTTCATCACATATACATCAAGGTTTTCTCCATATGCAATACCTAGCTACGAAGATTCCTGCCAGTCCTCTTGGCTTCCTTTTGAAACTGGCAAAGAAATTCAAACAAATAAAAAAAATCAAAATGATGTAAGACCTTCGGATGGTTTCATTATATATGTACTAGTATTCACAAAAAATAATAAACCTGGAATATGACAGTTATATTGAAAAGGTGTTCACAGAAATGAGCTTTCTTCTACGAAGATTCTAGGCTTTCGGGCCAAATGACGGGTGTTATGACCACATCAATGGCATAGTTTGTTGAAATATTCTCATATTCTACACAAACATGCATCTTGGAAGCACGTACAATGTTGACCAACAAGGTTTTACTTTTCATTGTATGAAAAATCCATTTTCTGGGTGCAAACAATGGTTTTTTTTGTGAAGGACCAACCACAAATATGTTGGAAACTTGAGAACTACATTTTTTCTAAAAACACAAGTTTCTGCCGAATTAGTTGTAAACAAGTAAAATTGAACTACAGGACCCTCGTTGTTTGCTCCTGATTTTTTGCAAAAATCATTTTTAGGTACACAACTACGTATTTCATAAAAAAAATACACCAAGAGTTTCTCCGTATGCAAACGCTAGCTATGAAGATTAGTGCCCGCTATCTTGGATTCCTTCTGAAACCGACAAACAAAATTCAAAGAAAAAAAATGATGCAAGACCTTTGTGACGTGTCATTCCATATTTCCTAATATCCTCAAAAAATAATGAACTTGGAATACATGGCATAGTTTCGGGCCAAATGACGGGTGTTAAGGCCACATCCATGGCATAGTTTGTTTAAATGTTCCCATATTCTACAATAACATGAATCTTGGAAGCACGGACAATGTTGACGAACAAAATTTTCCTTTTCATTGTACAAAAAATCAATTTTCCATTTCCGGGTGAAAAAATGGGGTTTTTGTGAAGGACCAACCACAAATATGTTGCAAAACAGGAGAACTGTATTTTTTGTAAGTGCTAGACCATGTTATACGCACAAATAAAAATTTTGTTTCCTCTAAATATGTTTGCATCCACCTATTTTAAAAAACACAAGTTTCGGCCGATTTATTTGGAAACAGGTCAAATTTGAACAAGAGTTTCTCCGTATGCAACCCCTAGATACGAAGACTCATGCCCGTCGTCTTGTCTTCCTTTTGAAATCGGCAAAGAAAATCCAAACAAATTAAAAAAAATGAAAATGATGCCAGACCTTCGCGTGGAGTCATTACATATGTCATAGTATCCACAGAAAATAATAAACATGGAATACGATAGTCATACTGAAGAGGTGTTTACATAAATGAGCTATCTTCTACGAAGATTTTTGGCTTTCGAGCCAAATGACGAGTGTTATGGCCACATCCATGGCATAGTTTGTTAAAATGTGCCCATATTCTATACAAACATGGATCTTGGAAGCACGGATAACGTTGACGAGCAAATATTTCCTTTCCATTGTATGAAAATTCCATTTTCTATTTTCCGGGTGCAAAAAAATGTGTTGTTTTGTGAAGGACCAGGCACAAATATGTTGCAAAACTTGAGAACTGCATTTTCTTTGAAAATACTAGAGCATGTTATATGCATAAATAATTAATTTGTTGCCTCGATTCTTTTCAATTTTATTCAAATAGTTGTTTTATTTTTCAACTAAATTTAACGTCTCAACAATAGGGTCGGTTGGAATTTCTGGTTCACATACCTCCTAGATAAAAATTTATAGGTCAAGTTGGGCGATATAATTATCATAAACACTAAATTAAACAAGTAGTTATGAAAAATAATATACCACATCCGAATCATAGACCGGACCAGGTACGGGAGCAGATATCCAAACCATGACACTATATATAACAAAATAATCAAATAAGAATTATATTATACAAATAACTATTTAAATCATACAAATAATAATTTTATGTAGTTAACACACTAAACTAAAGACTATACCTACCTACCAATAAACTAACACTAGAACCACGCTAAGACACACCCTAGAGCACCCTAGAACACACCCTACCTATCTAATTAATTAACACTAAGACACACCCTAGCACACACACCAGCTAACACACTAACACTATCACCAACCCCAATTTGAGATAACCAACCTAATAAACCATACGACACCCACACATACCAAACCAAGGAGTTAATTTGAGCTCAAATTGCAAACAAATCAAATCAAATACCACATTTACACCTAAACTCAAATCCACCAATTACACTACTCTAGAGCATGAAATGATAAAAAACTGGACTGAGAGATGAGAGGATGAATTTGCTAACCTCTTAGACCAATTGAATATGTGCCTACCGCTGCCATGGTTGCTGTCCCCGACTCCGTCCGCTCGAGATTCCCGCGCAGGGACAGCTGGCCCGCGGCGGCGGCTCTACGCGGTATGGAGGACTAGGGGGAGACATGGGCGCGGGGCTGGTATGGAGGATGGGAGGGGACTGGCCTAGGATTTCACCGAGCAGTCGGTTTCCACCTGGCGTGAGCGCCGCGGACGAGGCGATTCTGCCCCTTGATCTTCTAATCCCACACCCAACAAGGCCCACCGGTCATCATCCCAATAAGTCCGCCAACAAGTGAAAAACAAATTACCACATTGGACAGCCGAGGTGAAAAGTGGGGTTCGTTTTTACTATTTAGCTCGATCCAATGTAGGCGGTTGATCCTGGCGTGAGGATGGCCTGGTTGGCTGCTAGCGCCTTTTAACTACAGCAACATGAGTTCCTTGATAGCATTAAGTACAGCAACATCAGTTCAGCACCTACCATGTTCGTTCTCTCCTCCACCTCACTAGCAGGCTACCGTCGCATATTTAAACCTCAAACTCCACCACTACAATACAGCAGCAGCAACAATGTCATGCCCACAATACTCAACGATAGAAACTAGCCAGGTGGTAGAGCTCAGCCCAGAGTCATGGCCAAGTACATTACCGCCCTCCTGCTCTGCCTCGCACTTCCGGCGCATGCCCTAAGCCGCAACCAGGACCATGCCTGCTGCAGCAGTTGGCGCCACCGAGTCTTTGCTTCTGGTCGTCGCAGAAAAGCCCTGCTGGCGTACCAGCGGCGGCAAAGAAGAATCTAATAGTGTGCATAGGAGGCATGGGGAAGCTGCCAAGCCTTGTGATCATGGGCGGCGGCCACAGCGGGGGTGTCGGCAACCACCGCGCTGGGGTCTTTAGCAGCCACAACTCACTGATCAGCCGCTACTGTACCCAGCCTAGTTCATAGTTTCAGGATGACCACCGGCATCAGCGGTGCCACCGGCGGTTGCGTGTTGTTCAGCGGGCTTGGTGGTGGATACAGCGGCGTCACGCCATAAAGTGCGGTTCTAGCAGCGATCGCTCTCGCACCGACATCCGGCCATATATGCTGAACCAGCACGTCTTGTTCTGGGGAACTGTTTGAAACTGTTGTGTATCCGGGGGTGTCTGTACGATGCATCTGGGAACGAAGCATAGTTCTTGGGCGGTTTAGTAAAACATGGTGAAACTGTCCAACATGAATAATCTACAACCACCAAATCACGGCCAAACGGGTAAAACATGCTCACCGTTCACGCTAGAAAAGCCCGGTTGGTATATGTGTGTAGAATCTGGAGTTGTCGCTTTTGTGTTTGAATGTGTGCACTTCTACGGAAAATTACTAGCTAGATAAATATGTCAAGTGTATTTCTGCTCTCTAATTTCTTGCTGCGTTCTCGAGACAGAGAATGATTTCTAAGGCTTTCTGCAGCTCTCATTGTAGCATCTATATTTAGAAGAAGAAAAATGTATATGAGTATTGAGTAGTCATGTTATCTTCATGAATTATGCTAAACTAGTCGTCAACCCGTGCACTTGCACGGGCTAGTTTTAAATAATTATTTAAGAATTCCATTTAAAATAGGATTATTTTTTTTTACTTTCTTTCCTAATAACTTTCCTTTATGTATTTTGGGTTACTCAATCATTATATGCATCTGATCGTGAGTAGAAAACGTCGCACCAATTGAATCTAATAATTATTTAAGAATTCCATTTAAAATATGATTATTTTTTACTTTCTTATGGGAAAAGCTTCAAAAAAATTATATATCTTTCTGTCAATGCCAAGATTCTTCGTACAATTTCTATACTCAATTGACGATTTGTCAATGATACCTAAGAAGTGCACTGCTCTTGATCAGCTTCTACCTAACGTGCACGTACTCACATGCTCTTGGTCTTTTAATCCGCTCTCTTCTTTCTATTGACTTTTTTTAAGAATCCTTTTTTGTCTCGTATTTGCACCTTATTGCTGATCTCTTTGGATATGGAAGTTGTTGTTAAGAGAGTTGACGATGTTAGTATTTAATGATGGTCTGGAATTTGAAGAGGATTTTGTGCGGAGAGTTGAGGATGTCTATTTAGTTGTGCGGAGATCGACTGAGTAACAGCTGTAGCGTGAGTCATGGAGTAGTAGCTCGGGACGCAGCATCTGCGCCTCCGGTAAGAAGATAGAAAATTAGTTATTTTTCGTGTGAAGAAACTAAATTAAGAGGTTGCTTCCATTTTCATTATAACAATTGCTATCTCTTAGCCAGATAAACAATTGTTGAATTCACCATAAGAAGCTTTTATCATATCCCCGGTTCAGCCTAAAGGATGTGTAAAACAAACCCTGAGTATGCATCAAACCATGAGTAGAAAACATTGCACCAATTGACTGTAATATTGTGCAAGTGTCGCAAGAGAATATCCACGTGTATACTTTACAAAGTGTGGTATTTCTAAGAATACACATTTTAATTATATAAATGGAATTAGCAATTAGCAACTTAGCTCTATTATACACATTACTTGGTTAGTTGTGACCTACTTCTCCTTGTCGTACTTTTTTTTATATTTAATAAAGTCCCTTGCAATGGCATACATACATGAATGTTCTAGCATCTGTAAGGACGATATAAATGTTCTAGCGATGTAGAGATTTTTCACACGCACGATGCGCTAATCATCTTATTAGCCCTAGTTCTAGCCACGGTTTTGGTTACCGGTCGGGAAATCCGGTAACCGCCCGGTAATCGGAGATCCCGACCACCCCCGGGAAAAGCTCATACCGGTCAAAAAATCCAATTTTTTTTAAAAAAATTGAATTTTAGCAAAACCCCTCGGTAAATGGTTATTTTGGGAATCAATTTTTTTGAAGTTTCAAATTTTGGTTTTGAAATTCGTCCGGTAACTGGGCGGGATTTTCCGGTAACCGTGGTAACCGGAAATCCCGCCCCCCTGGGGAAATTTTTTCTACCGGAACCAAAACCTTGCTTCTAGCTCGTTTCAGTAAATAACCCCATGTTTATCATAAACCATCTGCAACTCTGGACCTATTTCCTCTTGTCTTGAAGGCATTTTATTTTTCATGTGTGACATTAATTTAGGTAAATTCCAGTTGCTCAACTTAACATACCATGTGATTCGATAAGTCATACCGTGGAAAACCAATGTTGTGTGTGGGATGTGGTTTCACCAAGCTTGAAGGTATCAAAACCCTGTAAGTTGCCTATATCATAAGCATCAACATAACAACAGACATCACATCAACGCAGTTACATGGATGGATTAGAGCGTGAAGTATGACTTCGGAGGGCATCCTCGATGATACATGAGGCAGCTATGTAGAGCATAGCCATGTGCCCATGACGACCAGCCTACATAGGCCATGGCTTGTAGGCGAAGACACGTGATGGCATCCACTACCTTCAATTCTTGGGGAAACTTCCTATCGGTTCATAATATAATCTTAGATTACACCTTCATCCTCCACAAATTGCAAACTGGTTTTTCATCAACCACGGGCGGTGAGCAGTGCATGCGGGCGGGCATTGGCTTGCCCCGAAATTGAGGTTTTCCTAGGTCGAGGCATGATAGCATTCTATGAGGGGTAGGCATAACCTTGTGAGGGTGTCTGAGGTTTATCTCCGGCGAAGAAGATCCTTGATGGAGCGTCAAGAGGTATTATTCTGGAGCATTGAAACCACAGAGATTAGACAGTTGACTTCTCGACGGCTTGGTAGGGAGAAGTCATATATTGGTCACATTGGAGGAGGAAGCTTAGGAATAATTTGATGTAGAACGCGAGGCGGCCGGAAACCTGCAGGTTGCACTTGTGTTACCTTCTTCCACTGCGCGGCAGCGCTCTATGTTCGCCTACCCATGTCAGCGGCATTACCATGGCACCGTCTAGGGTTATGCATTTGTAGACACACATCGAGGGATACGTCATCCCGAAAATCTTTTTTCAAGGCAATTGAACAGCTGAAAGGTCGGTAAGGACCCGGCTAAAATGGGAGGACTATCCGAGGACTGTAGATAAGTAATGGCGATTGATCGAATGGTTAATTTTCATAATTGTTACATATTAGTGTACATCTTCGGTTTGTGCCTTCAGCTAGAATTTGCATGTGCATGCATAGGCGTGAGCTAACTTGATCCGGTAGTGTCCGCTAGAGGAAACTCAATTTATTTAGTTCCGTGACTCCGTCCAGATTGACGTTTAAATTCAGGACTCTAGATCATAACGGCCTCATTTTTAATGAACATAGAGCGCAACCTCGTCTACATGTTGCGTCTCTTCATAGTTTTGCTGGACCGCAGCGCCACCTAAGATTTGTAATCTCACTGTACAGCTACGGGAAGCTTGATTAAAATTTACATGACATGAGGCTTGATTTAGATGACATGCCTGGAAATTGAGGACACCATTGGTATCCTTGATAAGGATATGTAGGAGGACACGACGCATTGTTTTTTTTTTCCCCCTTTGATTGTTGTTTTAGTGTTACACGATAAGGGGATGGAAAGATAGGAGTCCGCCTTGGGTGGGTGGAAGAGTTCGGGCGGATATCATCCGATGGCTGGTCCATCCGATGGACAAAATTAGTTTGTTTTGCTTTTGCATGTACGATACAAACCTTTTTTTTTTCGCCCATGTACTATACGAACCTAACTTGTTTTGTTTTTGCCTGTGTACGATGCTAACTTTTTTTCTTGGACTGGACGATGCTAACTTAATTATTAGTACGTGTCCAACCGACCTTTATTTTTAATTTTTAAACCGTCTCCTACCAGATTTGGTTTAGCACGCTTGATGCTATAGGCAGTATATACCGCTAAAATTTAAAGAGTTCCTATCGTGACAGATTTTTGTATATATGCATTTCTACATATGTAAGTAGTGTCGGGCAGACCTTACTTGGTCCACGATTAAAAAAAAAATTGATAAAGGAAATATATAAATATCAATTGCATCCGGCCTTAATATCTTGAACAAGTCAAGACATCAAGGATGCACAAGCAAAAAAATAACAGAAGAAAACAATGAAAATAAAGCCCTGCCAAAGTAATCAGCGAATCACAACAACATAAACAACCACCACCATTGGCAACACCCATACTGCGAAAGAAGTTCTAAAAAAAGATGCCTCCAAGAAGAAAACAGTGCACAAGCGCCGTCATCGCCCGCTTAAACGATGAAAGTTAGATCATCGGTTTTCACCCTGGAAAAAAGTCTGATTAATCTCCACACAATGCCTTCAACAAGGAAACGAATAGAAATCCGCCATTGTCAGGTTCAACCAATAAAGATCAGACCTAGGTTCAACCAATGGCATGGAGAAACAGCCAGATACGGCATGGCTAGCTGCTACATGAATTGGCTCATCCGTCCCTGCATGTGTGTATCGTGATTTCAGATCACGGCCTCTATGGCACGAGACAGACAAATGCATGGATTAGGAATAGAGAAAACCGCTAGGGCTAAAAGAAATGGGCCGGGACGCCATGTCGCCGTCGTCCGCCGTCGAGCGGCCTCCTCCGGCGGCGGCGAGGCAGTTGGGCGGCAGCGAGGAGCTAGCCTTTTTGGTTGTGGCGGCGGGACCTCCGGAGTCGCCCCGCGAGGCGACCCGGAAGGATCGGGATGATCTGTTTTGGTAGTTTTTTTTTTGTTTTAACTAACATATATATGGGTTAGGCTGAATGTAAGGGTGGAGACAAACCCTGTTGGTTCTATCAATGAAGATGACTCAACTAAATTCAGCAAAAGTTAAGACAATCCATTCGCCATGTGAGCAATGCCAACAAATATTGCTGTTCAAGCTCCAATCCGGGCGTCTCCAAATTCTTCGTGTATGCAATATATGCCACGATATGTTGCCACGAAAAATGAGCATCACGACCCCTTTCAACATTTGGAGAGGGGGGTGGTCAACAAAAGACCTATATTTTTTCATGGCGGCATGACAATTAATCCATTTTCCTTTTATCATTTCTTTTTGTCGTTTCTGTAAATATTGTATGGCAATATCAAAGTTAATCTGTCGCACCCTGATTTCTAGGGAATACTCACCGTACGAACTGGATAGCAGATGCTTGGATTATGGGGCATAACTGCTCCCACGTCCCAGCTTCCTGGTAGGCCTGCGCTTATGCGCGACAACACAAGCCCTGTTATTCCATCGTCGATGTAAACTATCCACTAGAGATCAAAGGCACTTCCGTCGACGTACTTCAAACCATACACACATGGTACGTCAACGGCGTTGAACAACTGATATCACAACAGATCTCTACGACACAAAAGATTGAAATAACTTGCAAATGGATCTCATTAGAGCAGAGATAGCAAATACAATCATTCAGAGGGCACATGCCCCAACAATACATCATTACATCACAGCGGAAGCATTCAACATGTCTGAGTACAGACAAGAACCAAATAGGCCTAAGAGGCCGGAAACGAAAAGATGGAGCCCATCCACGAAGTCTCGGATCCTGCCCGGGTCCGCTATCTACTCGTCAGCAGTCTCGTCATACTCCACGTAGTAGCCACCATGTACATCCTCGGAAACGTAGGTCTGCGGAAACCACAGCCCCAAAGGGGTCAGTACGTAAACGTACTGGCAAGCAAGACTCACAGTTCACCAAAGTGTAACCCGTCAACACCAAGCACAGATGCCTTGGGTTCAACGGAAGAGAGGGGATATAAAAGATGCTGCAATGGGCTGCGCTAACCAACTAAAGAGATTCTACCACTTCCGGCTAACAGAAAGGAGATAAGATCGAGGATTGCAACCAACTGAAAGATAACCTCAAACAAACCCATCCTGGATCTCGCCCCTTATCCAAAGAAGCAATCCGAGGATAACTCACATAGTTGTAATAAAGGTGAATCAAGTTATTGTGTCATCAACCTATTACTAGTCAAGTTATTAATCATTGAGTGTAACATGTTTGATCATTATGTTTAAGTTGTCCTGAGTACTTGTTAGCCAGTACTTTCACCAAGTAATCCATAACCGCGGAAAACACGGCTTCTCGAGAAGATTATCCCTGCAGGGTTGCACCAATTTGGCCGTACACGCAAGAATAACCCGCCAGATGGGAAGCTAACCCACCAAGCGGGGTACTCTACACAACCAACCATTCTTCGCATCAAGCCCAAAGCACCTTGGGCGCACGGCTAATCGAGCCCAGAAGAAAATGGACCCTCATAGCACTCTAAGAACGTGTCCCCCTATATGCCGACTACGAAAGTTCCACCCTGGCCTGGGCTCGCACAAACATGCATGCGGCAAATGGAAAACACGAACTAAATGAGGCGATTTGGACGAGATGCGAATCAGGTCAAGTTGAGGGGGGCGCCCATACTCGCTTCCCACATGCGGTTAGTGCGCTCATCATGGATCAGTAGACAAGACCCTTTTCCTATTAGGGTCGACACTAGCAGGCCTCAAAACCACACAGGGCCTCCTGCCGGTGCCTTATCATCATATTAATTATTTAACAATAACATTAGCATGATTGATTGATTAAACATCGAGCCCCCAGAACATAATGAAGTAGTAACAGAAAGTAACGGGTAACAGACTCGAGCAAAACAACCTAAGCATGATAGTAAGACACTGGCTCAACCAAGGGGTGATAGGAGTGGAGGTGAGGCAATATCATGGTTAAGGGATTCATGTGATGGGTTCGTAACAGAAACAACTACTACTAAGGCTAGCAGAAAAGAACAACGGAAAGTATCGGTAATCAATGTTGAAAGGAACACAGTGGTTCATGTGAGTGATAACTTGCCTGCAAAACCCAGTAGCCTGGTACTGAGCTAAATCCTTAGAAGGGATGTCGTAAGGATCGTCGGTCTCAACATCGTCGTATATCCAGGAAGAAGCAAACAAACAAGGCAGTACAATTAATTATTATGTGAGAGTTGTTAGCATGATGCATGCATGATGTTAACAACAAAATAACAACAAATAACAATGATAGATGCAAGTGAAAAAGGATTGGAACAATTTTTGGAAATCATTTGTTGAGTTTGGAAAATTTGGTTACTTAAACTTGCCACACAAGTAATTGTTGTTTTCACCAAGTTAAAGTGTGCAAAACAAATAACAAAGTTTATATTTGAAAAGAACATCAAATTTTAGTTGGATTACATGTTTCAAATAGTGAAATTGGAATTAGGATGAATTTATTATGAATTAAACAATATTAAACAGGTTTTAATTGAATTTAGAACAAGTTTGAATATTATTTGAATTTTATTTGTTCAAATCATAAATTCAAATGCACATTTGAAAAGTTCACACTTTGATGGTTTGAAAACATATTTTGCATGTTCAAAAATATTTTATATTGAGCAAGTTATGATTTTATCAAATTGAATTAAACAAGTATTAAATTATTTAGGCAATTTAAATTATTCAAACCAGGAAACAAAAATTGTATTTGAATAGGTTATTTAAAATGGTATGGAAAACATATTTTATTTGCATTTATTGGATTAATAATGAATTAGTTATTGATTTTAGAATTTTACATTTGAATTATTTGGATTCAAATTTAAATGGCATTTTGAAATTTCAAAACAGTGAACAAATGGCATATTTGAAAAGTTTAGGAAATTTGGAGTGGGATACACATAAAGTTTGTAATATTTGGGTTTATAAATCAGAAGTTATAGCTATTTGATTTTTAGGGTGCAAAGTGTGAAAGGCAGGGGCTGTTTTGTGATGAAAACAGAAGTTGGAGGGGCTCGGGTGCAAAAAAAGAGAAGGCCAGGGGCCTAGTTGCAAACCGCTAGATCCAGATCTGGATCTGGGGTCGTTTCTCACCGGGAGTGACCCCAGCCGCGGCCGCTGACGCGCGGGCCCGAGGGCCACGCGGCGCTGACGCTGCGCGGGTGGCTGCTGAGGTGGCATAGGGGTCGATGACGGGTGGGACCGCGAGCGTGCGATGGGAAAAGAAGCAAAAGTGCGGCCGCTGGGTTCGAACCCGCGACCCACCGCTCGCTTGCACGGCTCGCTACCGCTGGGGTGGTGGAACGCTCGTGATGGGATACAGGAGAGTGGTAATAAGAGGCAAACACCGCGACGCGTTTTTCTCTAAAACTCAACTGACGAACAGGGCATCGATCGCCGGCGATGCGGATGCCAGATCGCGCCGTGCGCGTGCTTGTGCTTACGGGACCACGATCTGGAGGCGTGCAGGAGGTGCGAGAGGTAGAGATCGAGGGAAGGGAGGATAGACAGGGGGTATTACCTGCCGCTGGCTGTTGTCGTTCAGAACAGGGAGCAGGGACGGAGGGGAACTCCGGCGACGTCGAGGGCTCCGTGGCCCCTCCCAGCAAACGGCGACGAGTCGGGGCGGTCCAGGACGACGCCGCGGGTCCATTCCCGGGGAGAGGATCTCCTCGAGGTGACCAGGTCGTCGACGTGGTGAGGAGGCAGTGGCTCTGACGGTGGTGTTTCGGTGTGGTGTTTGCAGGTTCAGAGAAGGGAGGGGAGCTAGCAGAGAGGAGGGAGATGGCAGAGGGAAAGATGGCGGCGGTGGCTTGGGGAGCTAGGGCTAGGTGCGGTGCGAGAGGTAGGTTAGCTTTTATGTGGGCGAGGTGCTTGTACGGCGAAACATCGAGCGGGGAAGGAGGGATCGTGCGGCAGGGAAGAGCTCGTACAGCTGACGTGAGGAAGAAGACAGCGACAGATTGAGGGGGTATCGGGCCAGGTGGTAAACGGGCTGGGCTGGGGTTTAGCTGCTGCCTCCTTTCTCTTTTGTTATTTTTGTTTTCTTTTATTTTATTTTTTGCTAAAAACCAAATGGAAGAAAAAGGAGGCTTTTTAGGTTAGCAAAATTTCTAGGAAAAATAGGGTGAACTTGTCATGTTAATTTCAAACAGCTAACCAATTTGGATTTCAAAAATGTTTATGTTTTTGGTGCTGTTTGGAAATAAACCAAAATTAGATTATGTTGAAGATTTAAAATGATTAATGAAATCAACCTTTTAATAAAGTGACCCAAAAGAAAATAATTGGAAAACAAGGGATGAGAGAAAGTTTTGGTTATTATTTGTATAGTTTCAAATTGGTTTTGTTTGAAAATATTTGATTTGAATTGGAATATTTTGTTAATTAATAGAAACAACCATTTAATAGGGTGAACCATATTATTAGTTGGATTAGACACATTGGAAAGGTTTGATATTTGATAATTTCCAAATGAGGTGTTGATGATTTTGCTTTGAATTTGAAAACCAATTTGGAATTAATTAATTGAAATAAAAGCACCATTTTATTAGTTGATCAACATGAAATAAAATGGAACAATTTGGTTGTTTTCACTTGTTATTTTTATTCCAAAAATTGTAACAGAACAAGTATGAAAACATTGTTTGAATAAGGTTTGAATTTGAGTTGTGAAAACAGTGGAAAACAAATGCAACAATTTAGAAACAAATGCAAACAACATGGAAACAATATGATGACATGATGCAATACTTAAATAAACATGCAACAAACATTCTAAGGGGATGGTTTTCATACTTGGGCTGTTACAAAACGCCCCCCCTTGAAGGAATCGCGCCCCGAGATTCCTACTGAGAAAAGAAAAGGTACGGAAACTTCTTGTGACACGTGAAACACATCGTGCACCTTGGATAGTTTTTCTGGAATTTCAAAATGTCAGGGAATTCTTCTGGAACAATTTCAAGTAAAGGGATAGGTTTTGTATTGAGGGTGTATAGCTGGATAGAATTTGATTCATTTGGAGAATAGACTATCTGGAATGTGGTTATTCAGGAATGCTTCCTCGAAACAACCCCAGGTGATAGGAATGCCAGCTCTCATAGCCTGGAGTCAACAACAACAACAACAACAACAACAACAACAACAACAACAACACCCTTTCTGGCCAGATAGACTTGATATTTGGGAAGTTTTGATTAGACGCCGGTAGAAGAATTGGAATGGAAAGCAACAACAAGATTTCAACGGACGAAAAGGATGTTGAGAAGAACAGGATATCAACATCGGGGAAAACGAGAACAAAACTCCTGAGGTACTACGGAAAAACCCATCCGTGCTTCTAAAGGATCAATATCTACTGCTTAAGGAATAGAGGATCTGCTTCCGGGGCTTACACGCCTCCGTTCTCAATCATGAGTAGGCAACATGATAAATCATGTCACAACCACCTCCATTCCTATGGTCTAGTAGATATAACCATCCTAGAGAAACCAGGATTCGTGAAATCCTAACTTGAAAGTTTAGATGAGAAGGGAAAAAACAACGTTGCACTTCCTTACCAGAAAAAGGGAGGGTGGGTGGGGAAAGAAGAAAAAGAACAGAATTCCTACTCTCACGTTTCATTTTTCCTATATAGCTACAAAATAGTTTCTAGACTCAACTGCGACCAGTAAAAAGGGATCCTACAGGCAGACAGGCTCTGATACCATTTGTCGCACCCTGATTTCTAGGGGATACTCACCGTACGAACTGGATAGCAGATGCTTGGATTATGGGGCATAACTGCTCCCACGTCCCAGCTTCCTGGTAGGCCTGCGCTTATGCGCGACAACACAAGCCCTGCTATTCCATCGTCGATGTAAACTATCCACTAGAGATCAAAGGCACTTCCGTCGACGTACTTCAAACCATACACACATGGTACGTCAACGGCGTTGAACAACTGATATCACAACAGATCTCTACGACACAAAAGATTGAAATAACTTGCAAATGGCTCTCATTAGAGCAGAGATAGCAAATACAATCATTCAGAGGGCACATGCCCCAACAATACATCATTACATCACAGCGGAAGCATTCAACATGTCTGAGTACAGACAAGAACCAAATAGGCCTAAGAGGCCGGAAACGAAAAGACGGAGCCCATCCACGAAGTCTCGGATCCTGCCCGGGTCCGCTATCTACTCGTCAGCAGTCTCGTCATACTCCACGTAGTAGCCACCATGTAGATCCTCGGAAACGTAGGTCTGCGGAAACCACAGCCCCAAAGGGGTCAGTACGTAAACGTACTGGCAAGCAAGACTCACAGTTCACCAAAGTGTAACCCGTCAACACCAAGCACATATGCCTTGGGTTCAACGGAAGAGAGGGGATATAAAAGATGCTGCAACGGGCTGCGCTAACCAACTACAGAGATTCTACCACTTCCGGCTAACAGAAAGGAGATAAGATCGAGGATTGCAACCAACTGAAAGATAACCTCAAACAAACCCATCCTGGATCTCGCCCCTTATCCAAAGAAGCAATCCGAGGATAACTCACACAGTTGTAATAAAGGTGAATCAAGTTATTGTGTCATCAACCTATTACTAGTCAAGTTATTAATCATTGAGTGTAACATGTTTGATCATTATGTTTAAGTTGTCCTGAGTACTTGTTAGCCAGTACTTTCACCAAGTAATCCATAACCGCGGAAAACACGGCTTCTCGAGAAGATTATCCCTGCAGGGTTGCACCAATTTGGCCGTACACGCAAGAATAACCCGCCAGATGGGAAGCTAACCCACCAAGCGGGGTACTCTACACAACCAACCATTCTTCGCATCAAGCCCAAAGCACCTTGGGCGCACGGCTAATCGAGCCCAGAAGAAAATGGACCCTCATAGCACTCTAAGAACGTGTCCCCCTATATGCCGACTACGAAAGTTCCACCCTGGCCTGGGCTCGCAAAAACATGCATGCGGCAAATGGAAAACACGAACTAAATGAGGCGATTTGGACGAGATGCGAATCAGGTCAAGTTGAGGGGGGCGCCCATACTCGCTTCCCACATGCGGTTAGTGCGCTCATCATGGATCAGTAGACAAGACCCTTTTCCTATTAGGGTCGACACTAGCAGGCCTCAAAACCACACAGGGCCTCCTGCCGGTGCCTTATCATCAAATTAATTATTTAACAATAACATTAGCATGATTGATTGATTAAACATCGAGCCCCCAGAACATAATGAAGTAGTAACAGAAAGTAACGGGTAACAGACTCGAGCAAAACAACCTAAGCATGATAGTAAGACACTGGCTCAACCAAGGGGTGATAGGAGTGGAGGTGAGGCAATATCATGGTTAAGGGATTCATGTGATGGGTTCGTAACAGAAACAACTACTACTAAGGCTAGCAGAAAAGAACAACGGAAAGTATCGGTAATCAATGTTGAAAGGAACACAGTGGTTCATGTGAGTGATAACTTGCCTGCAAAACCCAGTAGCCTGGTACTGAGCTAAATCCTTAGAAGGGATGTCGTAAGGATCGTCGGTCTCAACATCGTCGTATATCCAGGAAGAAGCAAACAAACAATGCAGAAAGGTAAACAATCACTATCATGGCATAGGTGCACAAACATGGGATGATGCATGTCAGGTTAATAGATGCATCAAAATAAACTACTTGACAGATGACACAATTTAATTGGACCCATATGCAATTGGATTGCATATGGAAAAGATCCATTGAAATAAGTGGAAACAAATGATTTACAATTAATTATTATGTGAGAGTTGTTAGCATGATGCATGCATGATGTTAACAACAAAATAACAACAAATAACAATGATAGATGCAAGTGAAAAAGGATTGGAACAATTTTTGGAAATCATTTGTTGAGTTTGGAAAATTTGGTTACTTAAACTTGCCACACAAGTAATTGTTGTTTTCACCAAGTTAAAGTGTGCAAAACAAATAACAAAGTTTATATTTGAAAAGAACATCAAATTTTAGTTGGATTACATGTTTCAAATAGTGAAATTGGAATTAGGATGAATTTATTATGAATTAAACAGGTTTTAATTGAATTTAGAACAAGTTTGAATATTATTTGAATTTTATTTGTTCAAATCATAAATTCAAATGCACATTTGAAAAGTTCACACTTTGATGGTTTGAAAACATATTTTGCATGTTCAAAAATATTTTATATTGAGCAAGTTATGATTTTATCAAATTGAATTAAAAAGTATTAAATTATTTAGGCAATTTAAATTATTCAAACCAGGAAACAAAAATTGTATTTGAATAGGTTATTTAAAATGGTATGGAAAACATATTTTATTTGCATTTATTGGATTAATAATGAATTAGTTATTGATTTTAGAATTTTACATTTGAATTATTTGGATTCAAATTTAAATGGCATTTTGACATTTCAAAACAGTGAACAAATGGCATATTTGAAAAGTTTAGGAAATTTGGAGTGGGATACACATAAAGTTTGTAATATTTGGGTTTATAAATAAGAAGTTATAGCTATTTGATTTTTAGGGTGCAAAGTGTGAAAGGCAGGGGCTGTTTTGTGATGAAAACAGAAGTTGGAGGGGCTCGGGTGCAAAAAAGAGAAGGCCAGGGGCCTAGTTGCAAACCGCCAGATCCAGATCTGGATCTGGGGTCGTTTCTCACCGGGAGTGACCCCAGCCGCGGCCGCTGACGCGCGGGCCCGAGGGCCACGCGGCGCTGACGTTGCGCGGGTGGCTGCTGAGGTGGCATAGGGGTCGATGACGGGTGGGACCGCGAGCGTGCGATGGGAAAAGAAGAAAAAGTGCGGCCACTGGGTTCGAACCCGCGACCCACCGCTCGCTTGCACGGCTCGCTACCGCTGGGGTGGTGGAACGCTCGTGATGGGATACAGGAGAGTGGTAATAAGAGGCAAACACCGCGACGCGTTTTTCTCTGAAACTCAACTGACGAACAGGGCATCGATCGCCGGCGATGCGGATGCCAGATCGCGCCGTGCGCGTGGTGCTTACGGGACCACGATCTGGAGGCGTGCAGGAGGTGCGAGAGGTAGAGATCGAGGGAAGGGAGGATAGACAGGGGGTATTACCTGCCGCTGGCTGTTGTCGTTCAGAACAGGGAGCAGGGACGGAGGGGAACTCCGGCGACGTCGAGGGCTCCGTGGCCCCTCCCAGCAAACGGCGACGAGTCGGGGCGGTTCAGGACGACGCCGCGGGTCCATTCCCGGGGAGAGGATCTCCTCGAGGTGACCAGGTCGTCGACGCGGTGAGGAGGCAGTGGCTCTGACGGTGGTGTTTCGGTGTGGTGTTTGCAGGTTCAGAGAAGGGAGGGAAGCTAGCAGAGAGGAGGGAGATGGCAGAGGGAAAGATGGCGGCGGTGGCTTGGGGAGCTAGGGCTAGGTGTGGTGCGAGAGGTAGGTTAGCTTTTATGTGGGCGAGGTGCTTGTACGGCGAAACATCGAGCGGGGAAGGAGGGATCGAGCGGCAGGGAAGAGCTCGTACAGCTGACGTGAGGAAGAAGATAGCGACAGATTGAGGGGGTATCGGGCCAGGTGGTAAACGGGCTGGGCTGGGGTTTAGCTGCTGCCTCCTTTCTCTTTTGTTATTTCTGTTTTCTTTTCTTTTTTTTTTGCTAAAAACCAAATGGAAGAAAAAGGAGGCTTTTTAGGTTAGCAAAATTTCTAGGAAAAATAGGTTGAACTTGTCATATTAATTTCAAACAGCTAACCAATTTGGATTTAAAAAATGTTTAAGTTTTTGGTGCTGTTTGGAAATAAACCAAAATTAGATTATGTTGAAGATTTAAAATGATTAATGAAATCAACCTTTTAATAAAGTGACCCAAAAGAAAATAATTGGAAAACAAGGGATGAGAGAAAGTTTTGGTTATTATTTGTATAGTTTCAAATTGGTTTTGTTTGAAAATATTTGATTTGAATTGGAATATTTTGTTAATTAATAGAAACAACCATTTAATAGGGTGAACCATATTATTAGTTGGATTAGACACATTGGAAAGGTTTGATATTTGATAATTTCCAAATGAGGTGTTGATGATTTTGCTTTGAATTTGAAAACCAATTTGGAATTAATTAATTGAAATAAAAGCACCATTTTATTAGTTGATCAACATGAAATAAAATGGAACAATTTGGTTGTTTTCACTTGTTATTTTTATTCCAAAAATTGTAACAGAACAAGTATGAAAACATTGTTTGAATAAGGTTTGAATTTGAGTTGTGAAAACAGTGGAAAACAAATGCAACAATTTAGAAACAAATGCAAACAACATGGAAACAATATGATGACATGATGC
This sequence comes from Alopecurus myosuroides, assembly GCA_028641055.1. Lineage (NCBI taxonomy): Eukaryota > Viridiplantae > Streptophyta > Magnoliopsida > Poales > Poaceae > Alopecurus > Alopecurus myosuroides. The sequence goes on from CM054057.1 coordinate 136,001,517, forward strand.
AATACTTAAATAAACATGCAACAAACATTCTAAGGGGATGGTTTTCATACTTGGGCTGTTACAAAACGCCCCCCCTTGAAGGAATCGCGCCCCGAGATTCCTACTGAGAAAAGAAAAGGTCCGGAAACTTCTTGTGACACGTGAAACACATCGTGCACCTTGGATAGTTTTTCTGGAATTTCAAAATGTCAGGGAATTCTTCTGGAACAATTTCAAGTAAAGGGATAGGTTTTGTATTGAGGGTGTATAGCTGGATAGAATTTGATTCATTTGGAGAATAGACTATCTGGAATGTGGTTATTCAGGAATGCTTCCTCGAAACAACCCCAGGTGATAGGAATGCCAGCTCTCATAGCCTGGAGTCAACAACAACAACAACAACAACAACAACAACAACACCCTTTCTGGCCAGATAGACTTGATATTTGGGAAGTTTTGATTAGACGCCGGTAGAAGAATTGGAATGGAAAGCAACAACAAGATTTCAACGGACGAAAAGGATGTTGAGAAGAACAGGATATCAACATCGGGGAAAACGAGAACAAAACTCCTGAGGTACTACGGAAAAACCCATCCGTGCTTCTAAAGGATCAATATCTACTGCTTAAGGAATAGAGGATCTGCTTCCGGGGCTTACACGCCTCCGTTCTCAATCATGAGTAGGCAACATGATAAATCATGTCACAACCACCTCCATTCCTATGGTCTAGTAGATATAACCATCCTAGAGAAACCAGGATTCGTGAAATCCTAACTTGAAAGTTTAGATGAGAAGGGAAAAAACAACGTTGCACTTCCTTACCAGAAAAAGGGAGGGTGGGTGGGGAAAGAAGAAAAAGAACAGAATTCCTACTCTCACGTTTCATTTTTCCTATATAGCTACAAAATAGTTTCTAGACTCAACTGCGACCAGTAAAAAGGGATCCTACAGGCAGACAGGCTCTGATACCATTTGTCGCACCCTTATTTCTAGGGGATACTCACCGTACGAACTGGATAGCAGATGCTTGGATTATGGGGCATAACTGCTCCCACGTCCCAGCTTCCTGGTAGGCCTGCGCTTATGCGCGACAACACAAGCCCTGCTATTCCATCGTCGATGTAAACTATCCACTAGAGATCAAAGGCACTTCCGTCGACGTACTTCAAACCATACACACATGGTACGTCAACGGCGTTGAACAACTGATATCACAACAGATCTCTACGACACAAAAGATTGAAATAACTTGCAAATGGCTCTCATTAGAGCAGAGATAGCAAATACAATCATTCAGAGGGCACATGCCCCAACAATACATCATTACATCACAGCGGAAGCATTCAACATGTCTGAGTACAGACAAGAACCAAATAGGCCTAAGAGGCCGGAAACGAAAAGACGGAGCCCATCCACGAAGTCTCGGATCCTGCCCGGGTCCGCTATCTACTCGTCAGCAGTCTCGTCATACTCCACGTAGTAGCCACCATGTAGATCCTCGGAAACGTAGGTCTGCGGAAACCACAGCCCCAAAGGGGTCAGTACGTAAACGTACTGGCAAGCAAGACTCACAGTTCACCAAAGTGTAACCCGTCAACACCAAGCACAGATGCCTTGGGTTCAACGGAAGAGAGGGGATATAAAAGATGCTGCAACGGGCTGCGCTAACCAACTACAGAGATTCTACCACTTCCGGCTAACAGAAAGGAGATAAGATCGAGGATTGCAACCAACTGAAAGATAACCTCAAACAAACCCATCCTGGATCTCGCCCCTTATCCAAAGAAGCAATCCGAGGATAACTCACACAGTTGTAATAAAGGTGAATCAAGTTATTGTGTCATCAACCTATTACTAGTCAAGTTATTAATCATTGAGTGTAACATGTTTGATCATTATGTTTAAGTTGTCCTGAGTACTTGTTAGCCAGTACTTTCACCAAGTAATCCATAACCGCGGAAAACACGGCTTCTCGAGAAGATTATCCCTGCAGGGTTGCACCAATTTGGCCGTACACGCAAGAATAACCCGCCAGATGGGAAGCTAACCCACCAAGCGGGGTACTCTACACAACCAACCATTCTTCGCATCAAGCCCAAAGCACCTTGGGCGCACGGCTAATCGAGCCCAGAAGAAAATGGACCCTCATAGCACTCTAAGAACGTGTCCCCCTATATGCCGACTACGAAAGTTCCACCCTGGCCTGGGCTCGCACAAACATGCATGCGGCAAATGGAAAACACGAACTAAATGAGGCGATTTGGACGAGATGCGAATCAGGTCAAGTTGAGGGGGGCGCCCATACTCGCTTCCCACATGCGGTTAGTGCGCTCATCATGGATCAGTAGACAAGACCCTTTTCCTATTAGGGTCGACACTAGCAGGCCTCAAAACCACACAGGGCCTCCTGCCGGTGCCTTATCATCAAATTAATTATTTAACAATAACATTAGCATGATTGATTGATTAAACATCGAGCCCCCAGAACATAATGAAGTAGTAACAGAAAGTAACGGGTAACAGACTCGAGCAAAACAACCTAAGCATGATAGTAAGACACTGGCTCAACCAAGGGGTGATAGGAGTGGAGGTGAGGCAATATCATGGTTAAGGGATTCATGTGATGGGTTCGTAACAGAAACAACTACTACTAAGGCTAGCAGAAAAGAACAACGGAAAGTATCGGTAATCAATGTTGAAAGGAACACAGTGGTTCATGTGAGTGATAACTTGCCTGCAAAACCCAGTAGCCTGGTACTGAGCTAAATCCTTAGAAGGGATGTCGTAAGGATCGTCGGTCTCAACATCGTCGTATATCCAGGAAGAAGCAAACAAACAATGCAGAAAGGTAAACAATCACTATCATGGCATAGGTGCACAAACATGGGATGATGCATGTCAGGTTAATAGATGCATCAAAATAAACTACTTGACAGATGACACAATTTAATTGGACCCATATGCAATTGGATTGCATATGGAAAAGATCCATTGAAATAAGTGGAAACAAATGATTTACAATTAATTATTATGTGAGAGTTGTTAGCATGATGCATGCATGATGTTAACAACAAAATAACAACAAATAACAATGATAGATGCAAGTGAAAAAGGATTGGAACAATTTTTGGAAATCATTTGTTGAGTTTGGAAAATTTGGTTACTTAAACTTGCCACACAAGTAATTGTTGTTTTCACCAAGTTAAAGTGTGCAAAACAAATAACAAAGTTTATATTTGAAAAGAACATCAAATTTTAGTTGGATTACATGTTTCAAATAGTGAAATTGGAATTAGGATGAATTTATTATGAATTAAACAGGTTTTAATTGAATTTAGAACAAGTTTGAATATTATTTGAATTTTATTTGTTCAAATCATAAATTCAAATGCACATTTGAAAAGTTCACACTTTGATGGTTTGAAAACATATTTTGCATGTTCAAAAATATTTTATATTGAGCAAGTTATGATTTTATCAAATTGAATTAAACAAGTATTAAATTATTTAGGCAATTTAAATTATTCAAACCAGGAAACAAAAATTGTATTTGAATAGGTTATTTAAAATGGTATGGAAAACATATTTTATTTGCATTTATTGGATTAATAATGAATTAGTTATTGATTTTAGAATTTTACATTTGAATTATTTGGATTCAAATTTAAATGGCATTTTGACATTTCAAAACAGTGAACAAATGGCATATTTGAAAAGTTTAGGAAATTTGGAGTGGGATACACATAAAGTTTGTAATATTTGGGTTTATAAATAAGAAGTTATAGCTATTTGATTTTTAGGGTGCAAAGTGTGAAAGGCAGGGGCTGTTTTGTGATGAAAACAGAAGTTGGAGGGGCTCGGGTGCAAAAAAGAGAAGGCCAGGGGCCTAGTTGCAAACCGCCAGATCCAGATCTGGATCTGGGGTCGTTTCTCACCGGGAGTGACCCCAGCCGCGGCCGCTGACGCGCGGGCCCGAGGGCCACGCGGCGCTGACGCTGCGCGGGTGGCTGCTGAGGTGGCATAGGGGTCGATGACGGGTGGGACCGCGAGCGTGCGATGGGAAAAGAAGAAAAAGTGCGGCCACTGGGTTCGAACCCGCGACCCACCGCTCGCTTGCACGGCTCGCTACCGCTGGGGTGGTGGAACGCTCGTGATGGGATACAGGAGAGTGGTAATAAGAGGCAAACACCGCGACGCGTTTTTCTCTGAAACTCAACTGACGAACAGGGCATCGATCGCCGGCGATGCGGATGCCAGATCGCGCCGTGCGCGTGGTGCTTACGGGACCACGATCTGGAGGCGTGCAGGAGGTGCGAGAGGTAGAGATCGAGGGAAGGGAGGATAGACAGGGGGTATTACCTGCCGCTGGCTGTTGTCGTTCAGAACAGGGAGCAGGGACGGAGGGGAACTCCGGCGACGTCGAGGGCTCCGTGGCCCCTCCCAGCAAACGGCGACGAGTCGGGGCGGTTCAGGACGACGCCGCGGGTCCATTCCCGGGGAGAGGATCTCCTCGAGGTGACCAGGTCGTCGACGCGGTGAGGAGGCAGTGGCTCTGACGGTGGTGTTTCGGTGTGGTGTTTGCAGGTTCAGAGAAGGGAGGGAAGCTAGCAGAGAGGAGGGAGATGGCAGAGGGAAAGATGGCGGCGGTGGCTTGGGGAGCTAGGGCTAGGTGTGGTGCGAGAGGTAGGTTAGCTTTTATGTGGGCGAGGTGCTTGTACGGCGAAACATCGAGCGGGGAAGGAGGGATCGAGCGGCAGGGAAGAGCTCGTACAGCTGACGTGAGGAAGAAGATAGCGACAGATTGAGGGGGTATCGGGCCAGGTGGTAAACGGGCTGGGCTGGGGTTTAGCTGCTGCCTCCTTTCTCTTTTGTTATTTCTGTTTTCTTTTCTTTTTTTTTTTGCTAAAAACCAAATGGAAGAAAAAGGAGGCTTTTTAGGTTAGCAAAATTTCTAGGAAAAATAGGGTGAACTTGTCATGTTAATTTCAAACAGCTAACCAATTTGGATTTAAAAAATGTTTAAGTTTTTGGTGCTGTTTGGAAATAAACCAAAATTAGATTATGTTGAAGATTTAAAATGATTAATGAAATCAACCTTTTAATAAAGTGACCCAAAAGAAAATAATTGGAAAACAAGGGATGAGAGAAAGTTTTGGTTATTATTTGTATAGTTTCAAATTGGTTTTGTTTGAAAATATTTGATTTGAATTGGAATATTTTGTTAATTAATAGAAACAACCATTTAATAGGGTGAACCATATTATTAGTTGGATTAGACACATTGGAAAGGTTTGATATTTGATAATTTCCAAATGAGGTGTTGATGATTTTGCTTTGAATTTGAAAACCAATTTGGAATTAATTAATTGAAATAAAAGCACCATTTTATTAGTTGATCAACATGAAATAAAATGGAACAATTTGGTTGTTTTCACTTGTTATTTTTATTCCAAAAATTGTAACAGAACAAGTATGAAAACATTGTTTGAATAAGGTTTGAATTTGAGTTGTGAAAACAGTGGAAAACAAATGCAACAATTTAGAAACAAATGCAAACAACATGGAAACAATATGATGACATGATGCAATACTTAAATAAACATGCAACAAACATTCTAAGGGGATGGTTTTCATACTTGGGCTGTTACAAAACGCCCCCCCTTGAAGGAATCGCGCCCCGAGATTCCTACTGAGAAAAGAAAAGGTCCGGAAACTTCTTGTGACACGTGAAACACATCGTGCACCTTGGATAGTTTTTCTGGAATTTCAAAATGTCAGGGAATTCTTCTGGAACAATTTCAAGTAAAGGGATAGGTTTTGTATTGAGGGTGTATAGCTGGATAGAATTTGATTCATTTGGAGAATAGACTATCTGGAATGTGGTTATTCAGGAATGCTTCCTCGAAACAACCCCAGGTGATAGGAATGCCAGCTCTCATAGCCTGGAGTCAACAACAACAACAACAACAACAACAACAACAACAACACCCTTTCTGGCCAGATAGACTTGATATTTGGGAAGTTTTGATTAGACGCCGGTAGAAGAATTGGAATGGAAAGCAACAACAAGATTTCAACGGACGAAAAGGATGTTGAGAAGAACAGGATATCAACATCGGGGAAAACGAGAACAAAACTCCTGAGGTACTACGGAAAAACCCATCCGTGCTTCTAAAGGATCAATATCTACTGCTTAAGGAATAGAGGATCTGCTTCCGGGGCTTACACGCCTCCGTTCTCAATCATGAGTAGGCAACATGATAAATCATGTCACAACCACCTCCATTCCTATGGTCTAGTAGATATAACCATCCTAGAGAAACCAGGATTCGTGAAATCCTAACTTGAAAGTTTAGATGAGAAGGGAAAAAACAACGTTGCACTTCCTTACCAGAAAAAGGGAGGGTGGGTGGGGAAAGAAGAAAAAGAACAGAATTCCAACTCTCACGTTTCATTTTTCCTATATAGCTACAAAATAGTTTCTAGACTCAACTGCGACCAGTAAAAAGGGATCCTACAGGCAGACAGGCTCTGATACCATTTGTCGCACCCTGATTTCTAGGGGATACTCACCGTACGAACTGGATAGCAGATGCTTGGATTATGGGGCATAACTGCTCCCACGTCCCAGCTTCCTGGTAGGCCTGCGCTTATGCGCGACAACACAAGCCCTGCTATTCCATCGTCGATGTAAACTATCCACTAGAGATCAAAGGCACTTCCGTCGACGTACTTCAAACCATACACACATGGTACGTCAACGGCGTTGAACAACTGATATCACAACAGATCTCTACGACACAAAAGATTGAAATAACTTGCAAATGGCTCTCATCAGAGCAGAGATAGCAAATACAATCATTCAGAGGGCACATGCCCCAACAATACATCATTACATCACAGCGGAAGCATTCAACATGTCTGAGTACAGACAAGAACCAAATAGGCCTAAGAGGCCGGAAACGAAAAGACGGAGCCCATCCACGAAGTCTCGGATCCTGCCCGGGTCCGCTATCTACTCGTCAGCAGTCTCGTCATACTCCACGTAGTAGCCACCATGTAGATCCTCGGAAACGTAGGTCTGCGGAAACCACAGCCCCAAAGGGGTCAGTACGTAAACGTACTGGCAAGCAAGACTCACAGTTCACCAAAGTGTAACCCGTCAACACCAAGCACAGATGCCTTGGGTTCAACGGAAGAGAGGGGATATAAAAGATGCTGCAACGGGCTGCGCTAACCAACTACAGAGATTCTACCACTTCCGGCTAACAGAAAGGAGATAAGATCGAGGATTGCAACCAACTGAAAGATAACCTCAAACAAACCCATCCTGGATCTCGCCCCTTATCCAAAGAAGCAATCCGAGGATAACTCACACAGTTGTAATAAAGGTGAATCAAGTTATTGTGTCATCAACCTATTACTAGTCAAGTTATTAATCATTGAGTGTAACATGTTTGATCATTATGTTTAAGTTGTCCTGAGTACTTGTTAGCCAGTACTTTCACCAAGTAATCCATAACCGCGGAAAACACGGCTTCTCGAGAAGATTATCCCTGCAGGGTTGCACCAATTTGGCCGTACACGCAAGAATAACCCGCCAGATGGGAAGCTAACCCACCAAGCGGGGTACTCTACACAACCAACCATTCTTCGCATCAAGCCCAAAGCACCTTGGGCGCACGGCTAATCGAGCCCAGAAGAAAATGGACCCTCATAGCACTCTAAGAACGTGTCCCCCTATATGCCGACTACGAAAGTTCCACCCTGGCCTGGGCTCGCAAAAACATGCATGCGGCAAATGGAAAACACGAACTAAATGAGGCGATTTGGACGAGATGCGAATCAGGTCAAGTTGAGGGGGGCTCCCATACTCGCTTCCCACATGCGGTTAGTGCGCTCATCATGGATCAGTAGACAAGACCCTTTTCCTATTAGGGTCGACACTAGCAGGCCTCAAAACCACACAGGGCCTCCTGCCGGTGCCTTATCATCAAATTAATTATTTAACAATAACATTAGCATGATTGATTGATTAAACATAGAGCCCCCAGAACATAATGAAGTAGTAACAGAAAGTAACGGGTAACAGACTCGAGCAAAACAACCTAAGCATGATAGTAAGACACTGGCTCAACCAAGGGGTGATAGGAGTGGAGGTGAGGCAATATCATGGTTAAGGGATTCATGTGATGGGTTCGTAACAGAAACAACTACTACTAAGGCTAGCAGAAAAGAACAACGGAAAGTATCGGTAATCAATGTTGAAAGGAACACAGTGGTTCATGTGAGTGATAACTTGCCTGCAAAACCCAGTAGCCTGGTACTGAGCTAAATCCTTAGAAGGGATGTCGTAAGGATCGTCGGTCTCAACATCGTCGTATATCCAGGAAGAAGCAAACAAACAAGGCAGAAAGGTAAACAATCACTATCATGGCATAGGTGCACAAACATGGGATGATGCATGTCAGGTTAATAGATGCATCAAAATAAACTACTTGACAGATGACACAATTTAATTGGACCCATATGCAATTGGATTGCATATGGAAAAGATCCATTGAAATAAGTGGAAACAAATGATTTACAATTAATTATTATGTGAGAGTTGTTAGCATGATGCATGCATGATGTTAACAACAAAATAACAACAAATAACAATGATAGATGCAAGTGAAAAAGGATTGGAACAATTTTTGGAAATCATTTGTTGAGTTTGGAAAATTTGGTTACTTAAACTTGCCACACAAGTAATTGTTGTTTTCACCAAGTTAAAGTGTGCAAAACAAATAACAAAGTTTATATTTGAAAAGAACATCAAATTTTAGTTGGATTACATGTTTCAAATAGTGAAATTGGAATTAGGATGAATTTATTATGAATTAAACAATATTAAACAGGTTTTAATTGAATTTAGAACAAGTTTGAATATTATTTGAATTTTATTTGTTCAAATCATAAATTCAAATGCACATTTGAAAAGTTCACACTTTGATGGTTTGAAAACATATTTTGCACGTTCAAAAATATTTTATATTGAGCAAGTTATGATTTTATCAAATTGAATTAAACAAGTATTAAATTATTTAGGCAATTTAAATTATTCAAACCAGGAAACAAAAATTGTATTTGAATAGTTTATTTAAAATGGTATGGAAAACATATTTTATTTGCATTTATTGGATTAATAATGAATTAGTTATTGATTTTAGAATTTTACATTTGAATTATTTGGATTCAAATTTAAATGGCATTTTGAAATTTCAAAACAGTGAACAAATGGCATATTTGAAAAGTTTAGGAAATTTGGAGTGGGATACACATAAAGTTTGTAATATTTGGGTTTATAAATCAGAAGTTATAGCTATTTGATTTTTAGGGTGCAAAGTGTGAAAGGCAGGGGCTGTTTTGTGATGAAAACAGAAGTTGGAGGGGCTCGGGTGCAAAAAAGAGAAGGCCAGGGGCCTAGTTGCAAACCGCCAGATCCAGATCTGGATCTGGGGTCGTTTCTCACCGGGAGTGACCCCAGCCGCGGCCGCTGACGCGCGGGCCCGAGGGCCACGCGGCGCTGACGCTGCGCGGGTGGCTGCTGAGGTGGCATAGGGGTCGATGACGGGTGGGACCGCGAGCGTGCGATGGGAAAAGAAGAAAAAGTGCGGCCGCTGGGTTCGAACCCGCGACCCACCGCTCGCTTGCGCGGCTCGCTACCGCTGGGGTGGTGGAACGCTCGTGATGGGATACAGGAGAGTGGTAATAAGAGGCAAACACCGCGACGCGTTTTTCTCTGAAACTCAACTGACGAACAGGGCATCGATCGCCGGCGATGCGGATGCCAGATCGCGCCGTGCGCGTGCTTGTGCTTACGGGACCACGATCTGGAGGCGTGCAGGAGGTGCGAGAGGTAGAGATCGAGGGAAGGGAGGATAGACAGGGGGTATTACCTGCCGCTGGTTGTTGTCGTTCAGAACAGGGAGCAGGGACGGAGGGGAACTCCGGCGACGTCGAGGGCTCCGTGGCCCCTCCCAGCAAACGGCGACGAGTCGGGGCGGTCCAGGACGACGCCGCGGGTCCATTCCCGGGGAGAGGATCTCCTCGAGGTGACCAGGTCGTCGACGCGGTGAGGAGGCAGTGGCTCTGACGGTGGTGTTTCGGTGTGGTGTTTGCAGGTTCAGAGAAGGGAGGGAAGCTAGCAGAGAGGAGGGAGATGGCAGAGGGAAAGATGGCGGCGGTGGCTTGGGGAGCTAGGGCTAGGTGCAGTGCGAGAGGTAGGTTAGCTTTTATGTGGGCGAGGTGCTTGTACGGCGAAACATCGAGCGGGGAAGGAGGGATCGAGCGGCAGGGAAGAGCTCGTACAGCTGACGTGAGGAAGAAGACAGCGACAGATTGAGGGGGTATCGGGCCAGGTGGTAAACGGGCTGGGCTGGGGTTTAGCTGCTGCCTCCTTTCTCTTTTGTTATTTCTGTTTTCTTTTATTTATTTTTTTGCTAAAAACCAAATGGAAGAAAAAGGAGGCTTTTTAGGTTAGCAAAATTTCTAGGAAAAATAGGGTGAACTTGTCATGTTAATTTCAAACAGCTAACCAATTTGGATTTCAAAAATGTTTAAGTTTTTGGTGCTGTTTGGAAATAAACCAAAATTAGATTATGTTGAAGATTTAAAATGATTAATGAAATCAACCTTTTAATAAAGTGACCCAAAAGAAAATAATTTGAAAACAAGGGATGAGAGAAAGTTTTGGTTATTATTTGTATAGTTTCAAATTGGTTTTGTTTGAAAATATTTGATTTGAATTGGAATATTTTGTTAATTAATAGAAACAACCATTTAATAGGGTGAACCATATTATTAGTTGGATTAGACACATTGGAAAGGTTTGATATTTGATAATTTCCAAATGAGGTGTTGATGATTTTGCTTTGAATTTGAAAACCAATTTGGAATTAATTAATTGAAATAAAAGCACCATTTTATTAGTTGATCAACATGAAATAAAATGGAACAATTTGGTTGTTTTCACTTGTTATTTTTATTCCAAAAATTGTAACAGAACAAGTATGAAAACATTGTTTGAATAAGGTTTGAATTTGAGTTGTGAAAACAGTGGAAAACAAATGCAACAATTTAGAAACAAATGCAAACAACATGGAAACAATATGATGACATGATGCAATACTTAAATAAACATGCAACAAACATTCTAAGGGGATGGTTTTCATACTTGGGCTGTTACATAATCTACTATCATTACCTGCATCACCATGATAGTTAAAGTTAAATATGATGTTTTCGGGTGAAGAAATAGACACTACTTTTAGGTGATTTGTCATGGTCCTTTCTTATCTTGTGGTTCAGATCGTAAAGGGGTCTTCTTGTACAAAAATCAATGGTGTGATGACATCTCAGCTTGCTTCCTCGATAGAAGTCCATCCGCTTTGGTTGCCAAGTCTGTGAAGGATGCCAAAATTCAGCTACTTTCTTGAGGAAAACATCAGGAGGAGGGCGCACGGACAGTGGCTGTTTCTGCTGCGCCGTTGAGTCCGTTTCAGGTTCACCAGGGGTCGTGTGGGGGTGCAGTCACAGGGGCTGGACAGTGGCATCGTGCCACTGCCAGTGCAGACAGCGGAGCGTGCCGGCTTCGCTTCTCGGTCTCCGTGTGCACTTCCAGGACGGGTGAGTGCGGGATCAGGCGGATCCCCGCGTCACTTCTCCTCTTCGCCGCCGATGCCGACTCCGGAGAAGCATGCTAGCTCGATGACGCCACGATGCCTAGACGAGGCGTTTGTGGTGGCTGATCCGTGCTCCGCTCAACCAGGCGGGTTGGGTGTGAGCGTGGAGGGAGCGACGTCGCCGGTGGCAGTACACTGCTCGCCCCAACCAGGCGGGTTGGCGTTCGCAGCAGTGCCGTCCACACCGGTGCGTCCATCTATGGAGGCGGTGTTGGCTTATGCGGGTATGTCTGCAGATGACATGGAGGTGCGCTCCAGCGCTCGTCTTCGAGAAAAACCCGACGCGGATGTACCTCAGGAGCTGCGAGCAATGGCGCTCGCGGAACGTAAGGACTCGGCCTTTTCTAGAGGTAACAATTGTTCATCTCGATATTCATTACTTTCCTTTTCCAATAATGAAATTAAAGCTAGAACTGATAAGCTAGGTGTCTCGTTAGGGAAAAATAAGGATCATATTTTGTCGTCGATTTCGGGTTTGTTAGAGCAAGAACGAGCTATATCGATTACTTTTCTTAAGAATAATTTAAATGAGTCGATGGATGAGGATATCTTAGATTCTAATTCTAGTTTGGTCCTTAAGAAAGCCTCTAATCTGAGTGAGGATCTGCATGATGTTGATTTCGAACATAATGATGATCACACAGATCATCTCCCACTTTCTATGATAGTTAAACGTAACCGGAAAAAGTGTGCTCATAGTCTTACTAAACCAAGAAGAAGTGCTAGACTAAAACTTTTTAAAAAGTGAAATGCGAGGTTTAATTTGGAATAGTAATGGATTTGGGGACCATGCGAAACACCTGGCTGTTCATGAATTCATTAAAGATCATAATCTGGATTTCATTGCATTACTTGAGACGGATAGATCTACGTTTGCCACTCATTTTTTGCAATTTTTGGCTGGGGGTAGGGACTTTACGTGGTTTTGTTTACCCCCACATGGGAGATCAGGAGGGATGCTTGTTGGTTTTAATAATACAAATCTCTCAGCACAAACCGTTGTGACGGGGGAGTTTTGTCTGAAGTTTCATGTTAAAACCAAAGCTGATGGTTTTCAATGGGCTTTTGTTGTAGTTTACGGAGCTGCACAAGAGTCCAACAAGCCTGATTTCCTTGCGGAGCTAGTTCGTATTTGTGATAATGAAACTCTTCCGATTTTGGTTGGGGGGATTTCAATATCATTAGACGCCAGTAAGAGAAGAGTAATGATAATTTCAATGCTAGGTGGCCTTTTATTTTTAATGTCATAATCGATAGTTTGGATTTGAAAGAAATTACTTTATCTGGTAGACAGTATACGTGGGCTAGTTGGGGTGATAATCCAACTTATGAAAAGCTAGACCGTTTCCTTAATAGTGTGGAGTGGGAGCAGAAATATCCTTTGGTCTCGGTGCATGCTCTGACTCGAATGTGGTATGATCATACTCCTTTGCTTTTGGACTCTGGGGTACAAGCCCACATTGGTAATAAGAGTCACTTCTCGTTTGAACTCTCATGGATACGCCAGGAGGGTTTTTATGAGCTAGTGCGAAGAGAATGGATGTCGATTAATATTGGTACCACTCCGGTCGAGAGGTGGCAGAATAAAATTAGGCATTTAAGACAATTCTTGCGTGGTTGGGCTAAAAATCTTAGCGGTGAATATAGAAAACTGAAAGATAAATTAACAACTCTCATTGATTTACTTGACATTAAGGCGGAATCAACTCCTTTAAGTGTGGCCGAATGGGCTGCGAAAAAGGAGGCGGATGAAGGCCTGAGAAAATTGAAACGATATGAAGAATCAAAATGGGCTCGGCGAGCTAAAGTTAAGTACATACAGGAAGGGGGAAGCAATACGAAATATTTCCATCTGATTGCAAACGGCAAACACAGGAAGAAAAGAATTTTCCAATTAGAGCAGGATGAGGGTGCTATTGTGGGTGATTTAAACATGAGGGTTTTTATATCTGAATATTATAAGAAATTGTTTGGTGCACCGGCGCCGGGTAACGTTTCTTTAGTCGAGAGTATGATTGAGGATATTCCACAGATTTCTGCAGAGGAAAATCTTATTCTTACATCTCCGTTTACGGAAGAGGAGGTGTTCGAAGCGATATCTCAAATGGAACTCAACAAAGCTCCTGGACCAGACGGGTTCCCAGCTGAGTTCTATCAAAAATTTTGGGAGGTGATTAAATTTGATCTGATGGCCATGTTTGCTCAGCTTTATAATGGGGATTTACCTCTATTTAAACTCAACTTTGGGATTATTACGTTACTTCCAAAGAAGGAGGATGCGAGTCGCATTGAGCAATATAGCCCCATTTGCCTCCTGAATGTTAGCTTCAAGGTGTTTACCAAAGTGGGAACTAACAGGGTAACATCCCAAAGTACACAACTACCTATTTCATAAAAAATACACCAATAGTTTCTCCTTATGAAAACCCTAGCTATGAAGATTAGTGGCCGCTATCTTGGATTCCTTCTGAAACCGGCAAACAAAATTCAAAGAAAAAAATGATGCAAGACCTTTGTGACGTGTCATTCCATATTTCCTAATATCCACGAAAAATAATGAACTTGGAATACATGGCATAGTTTCGGGCCAAATGACGGGTGTTATGGCCACATCCATGGCATAGTTTGTTTAAATGTTCCCATATTCTACAATAACATGAATCTTGGAAGCACGGACAATGTTGACGAACAAAATTTTCCTTTTCATTGTACGAAAAATCAACTTTCCATTTTCCGGGTGAAAAAATGGGGTTTTTGTGAAGGACCAATCACAAATATGTTGCAAAAAAGGAGAACTGCATTTTTTGTAAGTGCTAGACCATGTTATACGCACAAATAAAAAAATTGTTTCCTCTAAATATGTTTGCATCCACCTATTTTAAAAAACACAAGTTTCGGCCGATATATTTGGAAACAGGTCAAATTTGAACAAGAGTTTCTCCGTATGCAACCCCTAGATACGAAGACTCATGCCCGCCGTCTTGTCTTCCTTTTGAAATCGGCAAAGAAAATTCAAACAAATTAAAAAAGTGAAAATGATGCCAGACCTTCACGTGGAGTCATTACATATGTCATAGTATCCACAAAAAATAATAAACATGGAATACGATAGTCATATTGAAGAGGTGTTTACGTAAATGAGCTATCTTCTACGATTTTTTTTGGCTTTCGAGCCAAATGACGAGTGTTATGGCCACATCCATGGCATAGTTTGTTAAAATGTGCCCATATTCTATACAAACATGGATCTTGGAAGCACGGATAACGTTGACGAGCAAATATTTCCTTTCCATTGTATGAAAATTCCATTTTCTATTTTCCGGGTGCAAAAAAATTTGTTTTTTTGTGAAGGACCAGGCACAAATATGTTGCAAAACTTGAGAACTGCATTTTCTTTGAAAATACTAGAGCATGTTATATGCATAAATAATTAATTTGTTGCCTCGATTCTTTTCAAAAAAATTCAAATAGTGGCTTTATTTTTCAACTAAATTTACGTCTCAACAATAGGGTCGGTCGGAATTTCCGGTTCACATACCTCCCAGATAAAAATTTATAGGTCAAGTTGGGCGGCATAATTATCATAAACACTAAATTAAACAAGTAGTTATGAAAGATAATATACCACATCCAAATCATAGACCGGACCAGGTACGGGAGCAGATATCCAAACCATGACACTATATATAACAAAATAATCAAATAAGAATTATATTATACAAATAACTATTTAAATCATACAAATAATAATTTTATGAAGTTAACACACTAAACTAAAGACTATACCTACCTACCAATAAACTAACACTAGAACCACGCTAAGACACACCCTAGAGCACCCTAGAACACACCCTACCTATCTAATTAATTAACACTAAGACACACCCTAGCACACACACCAGCTAACACACTAACACTATCACCAACCCCAATTTGAGATAACCAACCTAATAAACCATACGACACCCACACATACCAAACCAAGGAGTTAATTTGAGCTCAAATTGCAAACAAATCAAATAAAATACCACATTTACACCTAAACTCAAATCCACCAATTACACTACTCTAGAGCATGAAATGATAAAAAACTGGACTGAGAGATGAGAGGATGAATTTGCTAACCTCTTAGACCAATTGAATATGTGCCTCCCGCTGTCATGGCTGCTGTCCCCGACTCTCCGTCCGCTCGAGCTTCCCGCGCAGGGACAGCTGGCCCGCGGCGGCAGCTCTACGCAGTATGGAGGACTAGGGGGAGACATGGGCGCGGGGATGGTATTGAGGATGGGAGGGGACTGGCCTAGGATTTCACCGAGCAGTCGGTTTCCACCTGGCGTGAGCGCCGCGGACGAGGCGATTCTGCCCCTTGATCTTCTTATCCCACACGCAACAAGGCCCACCGGTCATCATCCTAATAAGCCCGCCAAGAAGCGAAAAACAAATTACCACATTGGACAGCCGAGGTGAAAAGTGGGGTTCGTTTTTACTATTTAGCTCGATCCAACGTAGGGGGTTGATCCTGGCGCGAGGATGGCCTGGTTGGCTGCTAGCGCCTTTTAACTACAGCAACATGAGTTCCTTGATAGCATTAACTACAGCAACATCAGTTCAGCACCTACCATGTTCGTTCTCTCCTCCACCTCACTTGCAGGCTACCGTCGCATATTTAAACCTCAAACTACACCACTACAATACAGCAGCAGCAACAATGTCATGCCCACAATACTCAACGATAGAAACTAGCCAGGTGGTAGATCTCAGCCCAGAGTCATGGCCAAGTACATTACCGCCCTCCTGCTCTGCCTCGCACTTCCGGCGCATGCCCTAAGCCGCAACCAGGACCATGCCTGCTGCAGCTGTTGGCCCCACCGAGTCTTTGCTTCTGGTCGTCGCAAAAAAACCCTGCTGGCGTACCAGCGGCGGCAAAGAAGAATCTAATAGTGTGCATAGGAGGCATGGGGAAGCTGCCAAGCCTTGTGATCATGGGCGGCGGCCACAGCGGGGGTGTCGGCAACCACCGCGCTGGCGTCTTTAGCAGCCACAACTCACTGATCAGCCGCTACTGTACCAGGCCTAGTTCATAGTTTCAGGATGACCACCGGCATCAGCGGTGCCACCGGCGGTTGCGTGTTGTTCAGCGGGCTTGGTTGTGGATACAGCGGCGTCACGCCATAAAGTGCGGTTCTAGCAGCGATCGCCCTCGCACCGACATCCGGTCATATATGCTGAACCAGCACGTCTTGTTCTGGAGAACTGTTTGAAACTGTTGTGTATCCGGGGGTGTCTGTACGATGCATCTGGGAACGAAGCGTAGTTCTTGGGCGGTTTACTAAAACATGGTGAAACAGTCCAACATGAATAATCTACAACCACCAAATCACGGCCAAACGGGTAAAACATGCTCACCGTTCACGCTAGAAAAGCCCGGTTGGTATATGTGTGTAGAATCTGGAGTTGTCGCTTTTGTGTTTGAATGTGTGCACTTCTACGGAAAATTACTAGATAAATATGTGAAGTGTATTTCTGCTCTCTAATTTCTTGCTGCGTTCTCGAGACAGAGAATGATTTCTAAGGCTTTCTGCAGCTCTCATTGTAGCATCTATATTTAGAAGAACAAAAATGTATATGAGTATTGAGTAGTCATGTTAACTTCATGAATTATGCTAAATCTGTATATATGCATTTCTACATATGTAAAAGGAGTATATGTATTGAGTATTGAGTAGTCGGGCAGACCTTACTATGACATATGTATTGAGTATTGAGTATTGAGTAGTCGGGCAGACCTTACTTGGTCCACGATATTTATTTATTTTGATAAAGGAAATATAGAAATATCAATAAATATCAATTGCATCCGTCCTTGATATCTTGAACAAGTCAAGACATCAAGGATGCACAAAGCAAAAAAATAACAGAAGAAAAAAATGAAAATAAAGCCCTGCCAAAGTAATCAGCGAATCACAACAACATAAATAACCACCACCATTGGCAACACCCATACTGCGAAAGAAGTTCTAAAAAAAGATGCCTCCAAGAAAGAAACAGTGCACAAGCGCCGTCATCGCCCGCTTAAACGATGAAAGTTAGATCATGGGTTTTCACCCTGGAGAAAAGTCTGATTAATCTCCACACAATGCCTTCAACAAGGAAACGAATAGAAATCCGCCATTGTCAGGTTCAACCAATAAAGATCAGACCTAGGATTTTTATCCGAAAATCAAGACTCGGTAGTTGAATAGCACAAATAGAAACGAAGTCATCCTGTGTTGTCGCTCCCACTTCCCGAAAATTCTGTTGTAAATCACCAATCATCAAGCTCACAGATCACCACATGCACGGTTGGGGAGTGGACATCGCCACACCAACAAAACCATATTCGCACAGCGAGCCTTGAAGTGTCGCCTTCTCCAATCCAAAAATCCTCGCCTTCACCGTCAATTCACATTCTCACACTCAGCATAGCAGTTGAGATTCTCTAAACATCCCGATGTAATACCAGCACCGGCCTTAGTCAACAACATGGCAATCAAGCAATCGATGATGCATGACGGTGCTGAAAAAATTTAGGACTTCGTGTCGCCAATACCTGCAACAAACGGCGGCGGTGGCGCCAGACCCAAGGTTGGAGCCGCACCAATCGGCCATGCCGTCACAATGTCCACACACAAGCAGATCGGTCATGTTGCCGCTGCATAGGCACGGACGCGACGGCCGCGGCATTGGCGTGCGCCCACGGACGAACAGATCGGCCATGATGCCACTGCATATCGTAGGGCGCGAGTGCAGCGACGGGCGCACAATCAGCTTCGATGACTCCATCCCACGGCAAGATAGCTTGTACGCGATCTGGAGACCACACTTTGGCCGTGATTCGTTCCCAACCAGAGATGGCATGGAGAAACAGCCAGATACGGCATGGCTAGCTGCTACATGAATTGGCTCATCCGTCCCTGCATGTGTGTATCGTGATTTCAGATCACGGCCTCTATGGCACGAGACAGACAAATGCATTGATTAGGAATAGAGAAAACCGCTAGGGCTAAAAGAAATGGGCCGGGACGCCATGTCGCCGCCGTCCGCTGTCGAGCGGCCTCCTCCGGCGGCGGCGAGGCAGTTGGGCGGCTGCGAGGAGTTAGCCTTTTTGGTTGTGGCTGCGGGACCTCCGGAGTCGCCCCGCGAGGCGACCCGGAAGGATCGGGAGGATCTGTTTTGGTAGTTTTTTTTTTGTTTTAACTGACATATATATGGGTTAGGCTGAATGTAAGGGTGGAGACAAACCCTGTTGGTTCTATCAATGAAGATGACTCAACTAAATTCAGCAAAAGTTAAGACAATCCATTCGCCATGTGAGCAATGCCAAGAAATATTGCTGTTCAAGCTCCAATCCGGGCGTCTCCAAATTCTTCGTGTATGCAATATATGCCACGATATGTTGCCACGAAAAATGAGCATCACGACCCCTTTCAACATTTGGAGAGGGGGGTGGTCAACAAAAGACCTATATTTTTTAATGGCGGCATGACAATTAATCCATTTTCCTTTTATCATTTCTTTTTGTCGTTTCTGTAAATATTGTCCGGCAATATCAAAGTTAATCTACTATCATTACCTGCATCACCATGATAGTTAAAGTTAAATATGATGTTTTCGGGTGAAGAAATAGACACTACTTTTAGGTGATTTGTCATGGTCCTTTCTTATCTTGTGGTTCAGATCGTAAAGGGGTCTTCTTGTACAAAAATCAATGGTGTGATGACATCTCAGCTTGCTTCCTCGATAGAAGTCCATCCACTTTTGATAGTATTAATTACAGCTAAATCAGTTCAGCACCCCACGGTGCACTGGTCCCGTTACACCCTGCACCTGCCATGTTCTTTCTCTTCTCCACCTCACTGTCAGGTACCGTCGCATATTTAAACCGCATACTCAACCACCCTACAACACAGTAGCGGCAACAATGTCACGCCCACAACACACAACGGTAGAAACTAGCCAAGTGGTAGAGCTCAGCCTAGAGTCATGGCCAAGAACATTACCGCCCTCCTGCTCTGCCTCGCAGTTCCCGCGCATGCCCTAAGCCGCAACCAGGACCATGCCTGCTGCAGCTGTTGCCGCCGACGAGGCCTTGCTTCTGGTCGTCGCAGTAAAACCCTGCTGGCGTACCAGCGGCGACCAAGAAGAATCTAATAGTGGGCATAGGAGGCATGGGGAAGCTGCCACTAGTAGAAAACAGGGCATTGAGCCAAGCACATTGGAACCGGATTGGATATAAACCGGTTCTAAAGGGTCTGTCCGCTGGGTCCCCTCCCTGCAGCAAATGGCCGCAAGGCCTTTAGGACCGGTTTGTCTACCGGTTTGTGTCACAAACCGGTTCTAAAGATTTTCTCATTTTTTGCAGCAACTGTGGGACCCGCTGTCAGACCCTTTAACACCGGTTTGTAATACAAAACGGTCATAAAGCCCTCCCCTAAAACCTATATTCCACCCCGAGCTCAGCTCCATTTTTTCCAGCTCGAGCTCAACTCCATTTTTGCTCTCTCCTTCCTCTTGTGAGCTCTAATCCATCTCCAGTTTTCTCCACCATTTGTCAAGATTGTTGGTACCCATCGGTTCTACGGTTAGCATCAACATTCCCTCTTCCGGCATTGCAAGTTTTGCTCGTTTTCTTTCTCATTTCATTTTTGTTATGCTAGCTAGGTGTTTGATGAAATGCGTAAGCTAGAATTTGTTATTCATTTGTTATGTATACAATTTGATGCAATTTGAGCTCAAATTTAATTATGATTTGTGGCTTTTTTTAGTGTCGCGCGCCTTGTCTCCTTCCTCACCGCCGTCGATGGCCCCGTCACCGACACAACCTTGGTGAGCCTATTGTTTTTATTTACCAAAACAAATTTTGATTTGTATGATTTACATATTTACTTGTATATAATTTTATTATTGTGTAAGATTTTTTATATATATATAGCGCCATGGTTTTGATATCCGTCCCCATTGGCCCTCGTCCAGTCTATGATTCGGATGTGGTATATTATCTTTTATAACTACATATTTTCATTTCTTGATTATATGACAATTAATTACGCCGACCAACTTGACATAGATATTTTTATCTAGGAGACAGTGGAACCGGAAATGCCAATCGACCCTATTGTTGAGGAGTTATACTTAGTTGAACAAGAAAATGTTGGCTTGAAAGAAAGATTGAAAAAAACTGAAGAAAGGTTGGAAAAAACTGAAAGAGAGAAGAGGACCTTGGAAAAGGTTCTTGCCGGTGTCGTCGATGGTCACAAGAGCGAGATGGACGCAATGCGCCTGAAGATTAGAAAGATTAGAAAATATGCAATTAGTAAAGAGGCTTGGTATCATTATGCCGTTGAGTAAATTGTTACCTTTGTTGCGATTTTGATCGCATTTGTTGTTGTTTTTAAATGCATTAATTAAAGAGAGTTTTTATGGATGGTTTCAGTGTGTATTTTTATGAGAACTATATATGTATGGTCACTATGCTACTTTGGTTTTAACGTGTGATGAACTTTTTGTATTAATTAATTAATTTAGTCATGATGATTTAGCATAATGGTTGTTGATAAATTTATATAATGCAGATGAACCGGCAATGAATGTACAGTGATCGACGTCGTCCCGAATTCCTTAATGGCATGCATAGTTTTCTCCATGTGGCTGAGAAAAACAAGCAGAATGGATTTATTTTTTGTCCATGTAAAAAATGCCAGAATAAGAGGAATTTCCCTAACTCAAGAACCATACACACCCACCTGTTGCAAGAAGGATTCATGCCCAGTTATTTCTGTTGGACCAAGCACGGAGAAAGAGGGGTTGTAATTGAAGACGATGAAGAAGAAGAGGATAATGATAATTATCCTATGTTCGGTGAACACGGTGATACTGAAATGGGGGAAGACGAGCCTGAACTTGAGGACATTGTTGATGAGTCTGGTGATGATCTTCGTGAGGTCATTCGTGAAGAACAGATAAACTGCGCAAGTGAAAACGAGAGGTTGAAGTTGGATCGCATGTTAGAAGACCACAAAAAATTGTTGTACCCAAATTGCGAAGATGGCAAGAAAAAGCTGGGCACCACCCTTGAATTGCTGCAATGGAAGGCAGAGAATGGATTATATGACAAGGGATTTGAAAAGCTGCTAAAAATAATGAAGAAGGTGCTTCCAAGAGATAACGTGCTGCCTTGCAGTACATACGAAGCAAAGAAGGTTGTCTGCCCTCTAGGATTGGAAGTGCATAAGATACATGCATGCATCAATGACTGCATCATCTACCGCGGTCAGCATGAGAATTTAAATGCCTGCCCGGTATGCGGTGCATTTCGGTATAAGATCAGGCGAGATGACCCTGGTGATGTTGAGGGCGACGATCGCCCCAGGAAGAGGGTTCCTGCCAAGGTGATGTGGCATGCTCCTATAATACCACGGTTGAAACGTTTGTGTCGAAACAAAGAGCATGCCAAGTTGCTCTGATGGCACAAAGAAGACCGTAAGGAAGACGATATGCTGAGACACCCCGCTGATGGGTCGCAGTGGAGAAACATCGACGATAAGTACGAGGACTTTGCACGTGACGCAAGAAACTTAAGGTTTGGTCTGAGTACAGATGGCCTGAATCCGTTTGGGGAGCAGAGTAGCAGTCATAGCACCTGACCCGTGACTCTATGTATCTATAACCTTCCTCCTTGGTTATGCATGAAGCGTAAGTTCATTATGATGCCAGTGCTTATCCCAGGCCCGTCGCAACCTGGCAACAACATTGATGTGTACCTGAGGCCACTGGTTGATGAAATTTTAGAGTTGTGGGCTGACGAAGGTGTACATGTGTGGGACGAGTACAAACAATAGGAATTTGACCTACGAGGCTTGCTGTTTGTAACCATCAATGATTGGCCCGCTCTTAGTAACATCTCAGGACAGTCAAACAAGGGATACAACGCATGCACACACTGTTTAGGCGAGACTGGAAGTATACATATAGGCAAGAATGTGTACCCGGGGCATCGTCGATTTCTTCTAGACAGGCATCGCGTAAGAAAGAAAGGAAAGCATTTCAAAGGCGAGGCAGATACACGGAGGAAGCCAACCCTCCCTAAAGGTAGTGATATATATGACATGGTCAAAGATATAAAAGTAATCTTTGGTAAGGGTCCTGGCGCACAATCTGTTCCGAATAACGCTGACAACCACGTAGCCATGTGGAAGAAGAAATCTATATTCTGGGAACTACCCTATTGGAAATTCCTAGCGATCGACGTGATGCACGTGACGAAAAATATTTGCGTGAACCTGCTAAACTTATTGGGTGTGCATGGGAAGAAGTCGAGAGATACACCAAAAGCAAGGCTGCACCACCAACGTATGCACGAACGAGACGACCTGATGAATCCAGAGAATTTCAAAGGTCCTGCCAGCTACGCTCTTACCAAGGAAGAGAAGGAGATCTTTTTCCAAGTCCTGAGTAGTATCAAGGTCCCGTCTGGCTACTCGTCGAACATAAAAGGAATACTAAACCTGGAAGAGAAAAAGTTCCAAAACTTAAAGTCTCATGACTGCCACGTGATCATGACCCAGTTACTTCCGATTGCATTGAGGGAGCTTCTGCCAGAAAACGTGCGAGTACCCATTGTGAAGCTATGTGCATTCCTCAACGCAATTTCTTAGAAGGCAATCGATCCAGCAACTCTACCAAGTTTACAGAAGGACGTGGTCCAGTGTCTTGTCAGCTTCGAGTTGGTGTTCCCACCAACCTTCTTCAATATTATGACGCACCTCATAGTTCACCTAGTCCAAGAGATTTCCGTTGTCGGTCCTGTATTCTTACACAATATGTTCCCCTTTGAGAGGTTCATGGGAGTTTTGAAGAATTATGTTAAAAACCATGCTAGGCCAGAAGGAAGCATGGTCAAGGGCTATGGAACAGAGGAGGTCATTGAGTTTTGTGTTGACTTTATTCCTGACCTAAACCCGATCGGTGTTCCTCAGTCGCGCCATGAGGGGAGACTGCGTGGAAAAGGCACGCTAGGAAAGAAATCAACAACATATATGGACGAGCAATCTTTCACTCAAGCACACTACACAGTTCTAGTTAATTCCAGCTTGGCGGCTCTATATATCCAGGAACACAAGGATATTTTACGCTTGGAATACCCGGAGCAACCTGAAGATTTCATTGCTAAAGAACACGCGAAGACTTTCGGCGGTTGGTTGCAAAGACGTCTCATTAATGACAACATTGTTGAAGATGAGCTATACTTGTTGGCCAAGCAACCATCTTCAACTGTATTGACCTTTAAAGGGTACGAGATAAATGGTAACATATTTTACACGGCAGACCAAGATAAAAAAGAGCACCAACCAAAACAGTGGCGTCCGGTTTGCTGCGAAAGACGACAACGAGCGAAGGGTCACAGACTATGGTTACATAGAACAGATATGGGAACTTGACTACGGACCTTCCTTTAAGGTCCCTTTGTTCTGGTGCAAATGGTTCAACCTGTCAGGCGTGAAGGTAGACCCGAAGTACGGAATGACAACAGTGGATCAGAAGAATCTTGGGTACGGCAATGATCAATTCGTCCTAGCCAATGATGTGGCTCAGGTTTTCTATGTGAAGGACATGTCTAGCAGACTGAGAAAAAGAAAAGATAAGGAAGAAAATACATTATAAGATGAGCCAAGGCGCCACATAGTTCCTTCAAGGAAAAGAAACATCGTGGGAGTCGAGGACAAGACAGACATGTCAGAAGATTACAATAAATTTGATGAAATTCCTCCCTTCAAAGTCAAAGATGATCCAAGCATTCAGTTAAATGACGAAGATGTTCCATGGTTACGGCGCAATCAGAAGAAAGGAAAGAAGAAAAATAGAAACGGATCATCCCTTTAGTCCCGGTTGGGGACACCAACCGGGCCTAAATGGGTTAGGGTTTCGTTTGGACCAATCTGATAGAATCACATGGATCGTGTGTTTCTTTTAAGCGCTTGTGAGTCGTTGGATCCGGGGTGTGTTTCTTTTGAGCTGTTGTGAGACGTTCGATCGGGGCTATGGTGTGTTTCTTTCGAACTGTTGTGAGCCGTTGGATGAGGGTGTTTCTTAACCGTTGGATCAAAACCTTAGCTCAACACTTTGTGAGCCAGAGGACCCTATATATAGCCCACCTTCATACACCGGTCAGTTCATCGAGCAAATACAAAACATCTGGATTCGCCATCATACGTCCTGCCGTGCATTTGGTATGCATATATGCACCCAGTAGCCACGGTAGGGCTGTATAATGGCGATGCCGATTGTTTTGTTCTACACCCCCCCTTTAAGGTTTGATACATCATATATTCAGTTCATCGAGCAAATACAAAACATCCGGATTCGCCATCATACGTCCTGCCGTGCATTTGGTATGCATATATGCACCCAGTAGCCACGGTAGGGCTGTATAATGGCGATACCGATTGTTTTGTTCTACACCCCCCCTTTAAGGTTTGATACATCATATATTCAGTTCATCGAGCAAATACAAAACATCCGGATTCGCCATCATACGTCCTGCCGTGCATTTGGTATGCATATATGCACCCAGTAGACACGGTTGGGCTGTATGATGACGATACGGTTTGTTTTGTTCTACACCCCCCTTTAAGGTTTGATACATCATATATTCAGTTCATCGAGCAAATACAAAACATCCGGATTTTCCATCATACGTTCTGCCGTGCATTTGGTATGCATATATGCACCCAGTAGACACGGTGGGGCTGTATGATGGCGATACCGTTTGTTTTGTTCTACACCCCCTTTGAGGTTTGATACATCATATATTCAGTTCATCGAGCAAATACAAAACATCCGGATTCGCCATCATACGTCCTGCCGTGCATTTGGTATGCATATATGCACCCAGTAGCCACGGTAGGGCTGTATGATGGCGATACCGATTGTTTTGTTCTACATCCCCCCTTTAAGGTTTGATACATCATATATTCCGTTCATCGAGCAAATACAAAACATCCGGATTCGCCATCATACGTCTTGCCGTGCATCCTCATCATTTAACTTAATGCTTTATTGTTTTAACTCACATTTAGACAATTTTTACACAAAACATGAGAAAATATAAATATGTTGTTATAATATTTGATTTTACAATTTTTTGAGTCTACTTTGATTTTATAAATAAATGTAAAAGAAAACAGAAAAGGGAAACAAAAAAGAAAAATAAAAGAAGAAAAATAAAAGAAGAAACAGGAAAAAGAAAAAGGAAACAAATCAAAATTAAAACTGTGTGTGGATCGACCGACTCTTTTTGACAAGTCTCCCAGTACACCGTCGGTGCTATCTATCGTTTCTCCTAGCAAAATATCTTGTTTTCATACCATACCTGAATCTGGTTGAGCAAAAGCAGTCGAACAGAACACAACTGCCGCGGATGGAATGAAAATGAAAGAACAAGGTGGTCTGGATATTGGTCAGAAGGGGGAGTTAAATCCTTGGTTAAAATTTCCATCACTTGAAATATCTCAATTAACACAAACTCCAACTCAAGATGAGTTTGTGCCATGTGAACATTCGAACTCGGAATCTTCATAATCGGCTGAAGAGTGCGATCCAGATGGCGGTGACATACAAGATGATGACAACGGAGACGTAGAACTGGATTTCGTTTCTAACACGGACATCATACCAACTCCAAGTAATATTCAGTTATACAAAATATATCTGTTCAGTTGTTGTTTCTTACAATTTCTTCATCCGTACATTTGAATTTACTTATTATTTTTATATAGTTTATACTTATGACACATAGGAGATAATAGAAATTCCTGATAATCCTGGTTCACCACCTCCGATCGACATTATAGAAATTACTCCCCTACAGGAAGAGATAGAGAATGGTTGCATCTTCAAATATGGTTGTAGTGTGTCAACATCCACTGGCAAGCTCTTACTCACGGCCAAAACTGCAGAAAGTACTTTGTGTGAATAAAGAGGGGCCAGCTTCATGAACGACAGATGTTGCTTTCTTCTTCGACTTAGATGCAGCTTCAACAGGTGAAAAGAAACGCTTTATGCGTTTCGTGCCACTAGATTGCTTCACAATCAAAGGACCCTTTAGCTCTGACATGTCAAAATTGCTTACAACTGCACCTTTCCTCATATCTTAATATATGGTCATTCCATAATTCCCCAATTCAGGTTCTGACTGGTATGTTGCAGCATTGCGTCTGTTCCACTCAGTGTCGCTAGACTCGTAGCAGGGTTCATCTTCCAAAACAGGAACTTCACCTCTGGCTGCAACAATGTTGCTAACTGCTTTCATACCATTTTCAAAATGCTTCATCATCTCATTAAAAGTTTCCGGGTCCTGGTTGCCAGATTTAACTGCTTTCATTGCAGTCACATAAAGTAAGTTGTCACGAACAGTGTGCGACTTTAGAACCCTACTGTCCTTCTGCAAGAACCTTAAATTTTGTGGTAACACATCCCTGGAATCCTTAGTGCAACGCTTCAGGATATAATGATCGAGGATTCTTGCAACTCCGAGAAAATTCAAAACCTGTAAGAAACAGAGTTCATGTAGAATGTCAAAAAGAAATCTAAACAAGCTATAATATGATGTAATGGTGTATTGAGACGAAGTTGATTGTTGTTTATTACCCTTATAACATGGCAGCAGAGTATTCCAAAATGTGTAAACAAACCACACTCGCGATCATAAACTCCTTTTTCTATATTGCAAGTAATCTCGAAACGAACACGAACCCAAGGTTCCCTCAACTTAGAATAAAAATGATTGACAACATATTTTGTAGAATCGTTGTCATGGCAAACTACATAGTGGTAAGAATTTTCAAGCTCGGCAGTAAACAACTTGTACGAAGCCCTAGTGTATATCTTGGAAGCATGGTTCTGAACAGGCCACAACCTCCATAGTTTAATAAAGAAACAATAAAAAAGAACTAGAAATTATAATTGTCTACCCATTTTTAATGTAGTTACCATTTTAGTCTTCTGCTCTTCCCTGTCCTCCTCCATGGCCCGGTCAAAAATCATGTCGTTATACTTCTCGAAAAAATTATTCATTGATGAGTCCCCCCTTACATAAGTCTTCAAGAGATGATTTGCGCTTTCTCCTCTTTGCGTACTCATCATCCGAGCACAGAAAATGCCTTTAGAGTATGGCTTAGCCCACTTTGATCTACATTGATAAATCCTAATCATGAAAGGATTTTTCTCAACTTGTACTTCTTAATTAGTATTTCCCATGCCTTTTCAAATTCATCTATTGTAAGCATCTCGTTCAGTATTTTGTGAAACTCTTCTCTGAAAACGTCGTTTTTTTAATAAACGGGGCCTATAGATTCTCGAGTCTTCCGTAGAACATGCCACTTGCACCACACATGTGTGGTTTTTGGCATGCATGCCTTTAAAGCTTTTAACATACCTCTGCACTGGTCTATAAAACAAAACGTGTGGTCCATCAAGAAACATAAAAGATTCATTGACAAAACGAGTAACTAGGCACATTTTTTGAATCTAAATTTTAATTCAAAAGAACCTCTAAGAATAGTGATTGGAGGCTTCCCACCCATCATAGATAAAAACTCATTGAATACCCATTTGAAAAAAATTGTAGTCTCTTGTCTCATTAACACTCCAGCGAAAATGACCGATTGGAAATTATTGTTAACACCAACAAACAATCCAAACGACATTTTGTCTATGTTCGTACAGTAAGTAGTATCGAATGTGCAAACATCGCCAAAGAACTGGTACTGCATCTTGCTGCGATGATTTGTCCATATCAATGACCATATTCTGTTGTGTTTGTCAACATCAACACTATAAGAGAAATCTGGATCCTCCTTTCTCATTTTACGGAAAATTGCTAATGTCTTTTTCACATCATCATCCATCTGCTCTTTAGCTAGTTTTTGGCAAAGTGTTCTCAAAGATCTCTTGGTGAATGGCAGGTTTTGAACATTTCCATACACA
The DNA here is from genome assembly GCA_028641055.1 of Alopecurus myosuroides. Classification (NCBI taxonomy): domain Eukaryota; kingdom Viridiplantae; phylum Streptophyta; class Magnoliopsida; order Poales; family Poaceae; genus Alopecurus; species Alopecurus myosuroides. The sequence goes on from CM054057.1 coordinate 136,030,245, forward strand.
CTTCCCATTATGCTATGAACTTTTCCAAGTGCCATATTGTTATCCCTCAAATACTTGATAATTTTTTTGCATGTTCATCTATATTTCTGTGTGAACGCCACTGCATTTTCTCACCACGGGAATCTGAAAAACTATGGTTATGATCTTCAACAAATTTAGAAATGTACCATCCATGGTCCTCTGTGCGTAAGAGCCTAATAACAGCTTTTCAACCACATCGCTGTGAATGGTATAAACATCTACTGTCCTTGCCCTGCTTGGGAAAAAGCTATGTTAGCATAGCGGTGGTGCGATTGATGCTATAATCATTTATTATTGATATGTTTCAGACAAACCTGGTTAGCACACTGCAATTCTTGCACAGTTCTATACTGGTTTCCATGATTTGTGTCACTTTTACCATAACTGATACCAAATCCTTTCTCCCAAGAATGCATATTCTAAAACTCATAAGCGTCAGCTGCAATATCAAATGCAGTGCCAACAACTGGCTGGAATATAGGCTTGTATTTTCTCCTAGAAGAGGACCTCATTGCTATTTTTATTCCTGCCGTGGATGTCGAGACCCTAAAACTTCGAAGATTTATTCCTTTAGGGTGACGTTTCCTTGAATAAAAATAGGTTTGTTAGTTTAGATGTTTTCAAAGCCTGCCATGATAACAGACAGTTATTAGACAAAACATGCCACAAACAAAAAATACCTCTTTTTGTAAGTCGAAACCGTTTGGTCTGGGAGAGAATTTACAATAAGGTTCTCTACTGGATCATGACCGGATAAACCATCAGTTTCGATCTCTAAGTTACCCTGATTTGTATTATCATGGTCTTCATTTCATGTTCATCAGAAGATAGCTCATAGGCATAAAGCTGATCAAAAGGCAACATAAAATTTTCTTCTTCTGGATCTCCATCGAGCTCTTCCGAATCCCCATTAGATATATCGTAAGCATCATCGTTAGATGCATTGACATGCTGCAAATTACAATAAATTGAATTAGCACATGTTCGTCATAAACAATGTTGTGGCTGAAGAAAAGTCTATGGTACCTGCTGTTACCAGATACATCTGATAGATCGACTTCAGCTTCATCACCAACATTACAACTTTCAGGGTTTGTCCTGGAGTGCATGGTTATACCAATTAAAAGATGTTGCATACACTCAAACATTGACATTAGAAATATTCAGTCGGTTACATAAAAGCTGATGTTTATCAATGTTTTTATTAACTTACACACCTGGCTTCCATACTAGAAGAACAATGCTCCAAATCTTAAAGATAAGATCCCTCGAGCCCATCAGCCTCAGGTCCAACATTACAACTTTCAGGGTTTGTCTTGAAGTGCATGCATATACCAATTAGAAGATGGTGCATACACTAAAAAACTTACATAAGGAAAATATACAGTCGGTTACAGAAAACTGATTTTTATCCAAGTTTTTATTAAATAACACATCTGGCTTCCATACTAGAAGTACAATTATCCAAATCTTGAAGATAAGCTTCTAAAAAAAATTCCCTGCTAAAAGAAAGAGGGGTTCGGATTTACAATGATGTTGACCGGAAGAAATCCTAGAGATCCACAGATGGTAGCCAAAATATAAGATGTATCTCGTTCCGCAGCAACATACCTGGCAGAATGCGATGGATCTGGCAGCTGGACTGATGCCAAAAGGTCAAGGTAAGAGAAGACTCCGGCCATGCGGGGTGGAGCTAATGGAGGTGTAAGATCCATGCCGAGCGCAGACGACCTGTACTCGGGGATAAATCCGCCTAGAAAATGGACGAACTGTCCGACGAGTATAGACAGGGGCGGAGCAAGGATTTTTGGTCGATTGGTTTGGTCAAAACAAGACCATACCACTCAAAGACAACTTAAACAACCGAAATATCATGACATATATAGTTCTATTCAAACCAAAGGACGAATACATACCGGGCACATGAAATCCAAAATACTTGTTTACATATTAAAATAAAGTAGTAAAACCCCGTGTAACCTTATTGGTAGCTTTTGTCTTCCTGTGAAAATAAACAAAAATTGCAAGTTAGATTCCTGGGTTTTAAACAAGTAAACGAAAACATGTATAGTCAGTTAGTCACTCACACTTTAAAGTTTCCCTTGTCGATTCTTCATCTTCTTAAAAATATCAAATACTTGATCATTGCTAATGGTAGAAAACATGTCTTTCTCCACATAGCAAATTAGACAATCACTCATAAACTCGTCACCCATTTTACTGCGCAATTTTTTCTTCACAACATTCATAGCCGGGAAGCATCTCTCCACTTGTGCAGTAGCAACCGGCAATATGCGTACTAGCTTTAGAAGTTGATACACCAATGGAAAAGTAATATGCTTATTTGTCTCTATCATTAATTTAGCAAGACCAGCAATCCCATCCAAATTGGCAAACCTTTCATCCGCTCGCACATTGTCAATATAAGTTACAAGTTCGTGACCAAGATCATCCAATTTTTCAGATTAAAATCCTCCGGATAAAATTTAGCTAGCTCCACTAAACTCTCCAAATTGAAAGCAACAAAAGAATCCTTTTGGGCTGAAAGAAGACACGTGACTAAATAATGCAGAATTTACCTCATTGAAACGATCATCAAATTCTTGAAGTTGCCAATCAATCACGGAATTAAGACACTCTATTTGGTAATGCTGGAGGTTCGTCTTGTTTGTTTCTTTTCGCGGCGCATGACGATCGACATAATCCTCTTGCATGTTTGCATTCTGAATCTTGTGTTCTTCACAGAATAAATATGCCTTCTCTAGAAGTCCATCCCACCCATTCTCCCTTAAATCTTGCAGCTCATTCCTTGTTGACTTCACACATGACATGGCATTTAGGATGTCTTGATCCTTCTTTTGCAAAGATTGCGACAAAGTATTTGCACCTCCCAATATATGCAGCATCATGTGCAAATAAAACACGAATTCAAAGGTCTCAAAATATGCTACAAGACCACGTGCCTGGCACTTCTTACCACCCTTTCCTTCTTTTGCAACATATTTCAGAACAAAAATAGTAGCTGAGAACAATTTCACAAGACCTGAAAGTGTTCTATAGTGTGAACCCCACCTCGTGTCACCGGCCCTTTGAAGACTTTGATCTTGATTTAATCTTGTCCTTGTGCTAATCTTTCCACTTCCTATGGCTTTAATTAACTCCTCCCTATGTTTCTCTCTAATCATGTCTTTTCTTTTGCAAGAAGCTCCAACCACATTAAATAAAATGGAGATAATGTAGAAAAAATCAGCAATATCATCATTCTTCTTTGCTACTGCCACAATAACCAACTGGAGTTGATGAGCGAAACAGTGCACATAATAAGCCGAGCTATTCTCTTGCACAATCTTAGCTTTCAAGCCATTGAACTCACCACGCATGTTACTTGACCCATCATAACATTGGCCTTTGACCTGTTTTATGCTTAATACAATATCAACGAATAATTTTTGAAGAGCGGCCTTGAGACATGCTGCTGATGTTTCCTTCACATGTACAACTCCAACTAACCGTTCAACAATGAATGCATTCTTGTCAAGATATCTCAAGACAACTGCCATTTGCTCTTTGTCGGACACATCGGCAGCCTCATCAATCAATAAACTGAACACATCGCCTCCAATTTCTTTGGTGATAGAACTTAGAGTTATCTGAGGAAAAATATTAACGAATCATTAGAGATATATATTATTACTTACAAGAAAATAGAACTATTAGACAATAAAATATAATTATGATATTACCTCCGCAAAATAACTGATAAGTTTCTTTTGAATATCGCCACATATCCATTGACAATTTTCCGGAGCATTCTCTAGAACTACCTTCCGTATATCATCATTTTGATTTGCCAAAGTTTTTACCAACTCTCGAAAGTTTCCCTTATTTTTTGAGTCTTTTGATTCATCATGGCCTCGAAAAGCTAAGCCTTGACGCAACAAGTATCTAACAGAATCAATTGAAGCATTAAGGCGAATACGATTTTTCTTTTTTGTAAGATCAGTTTGCGTATTGAGAGCAACCTGAATGGACTGATCTTGATTCATCCAAGCATCACATCTTTTTACTGCTACATTATGGAAGCTATTAACATTTCCCTTACCCATATGAGTATCCAATCTCGATTTCTTGTTCCAACCATTCCAGCCTTTAATTGCAAATGCATCAGTACCAGCTTGTCCTTCATTGGAATCTCTAAAAAGGTAGCAGCACAAACAAATAGCCTTGTCACTCTTCTCACTGTACTCAAGCCAACCACCATATTTTTCAAACCATTGTGGATTGAATCTCCGTTGGTCATCTCCAATGAGTCTATATGGATAATTAAAAATAGGTGGTGGCATGTATGGTCCTCTGGTTAAATATCTTCTCCTTATCTCATCTTGCTTCTTAGGATTAACAGTGTACTCTGAAACTCTCTTTCGATCAGCAGGATCATACAGCAGTTCGTCCAGATCAATTTCCGTCTGATTGGAAAAGAGACTACCATTATCTGATTGCTTGCGCCTGACGGATGGACTTGAAGTACCTTCATCGGTAACTGAATCCAGTGACCTTTTTGTCTTCCCGTAATAACGTTCCATGATCTAGGATCAAACAATGTTTAGCGAAAAGCAATCTGTGCATTAGGACTAGGCAAGACATACAAAATTACAAAGCCTGAAAGCCCGTGTACCTTGATTGTGGAATACGGACTTTGATCCCGGCCGTGTACCCTTGCCGCTGCCGGCCGGCGGCTGCTAGCGTCCGGCGACGACGGCGATAGATTGTAGTTTAGGCTTCAGAGACGTACGGTGTTGCGGCGCTGGCGAGCAACGTGTGTGCGGCCGGTTAGTATTCCGTAGATTGTACAGTCCAGCCTAATTTGTTTTACTTGTGGGCTGTCAGCTGGCCTAATACTAATACATCGTGACTTGTTCGACTAATTATCAATGGGCCACCAAAAGCCTTCTAGGCTAGCTAGTTCATTCCACGACTCGATGGGTTCAGACATAATTTTTTATTGGGTCCAGACATAATTTTTTATTGGGTTCAGTAAGCTGATCGATAAATTTCGTTGGTGTCATGTGCACCCAACGCTTACACGCTAGCTCCGCCCCTGAGTTCCTGTAACTAAGAGCTTTAATGGGGATGTCCGAAGCACGGGGAAGAGGGGAGAGACAGAGAAAATAAACTCCCCATAAGTTGGGCCCCCGCCGAAAAAAATAGCCAAGTGTGAAACTCTGGATCGGGAAGGTGTCTTCTGGAAACTGGCTCAGCTGAGGTGGGAGGGGTATTCTGTAAGTTCCTAGTGCGGATCTCCAGGTTTTGCACGGTTAAGATTGTGGCGGGGGCCCAACTTACCGGTGGTTTCACATTTCCGGGTGGGAATGCCTTAGAGCTCCAGGAGAAGCCGAGGGGCTCGGGCAAAGGCTGCCCCTGCCATCGTTCGTGGTCTAGCCTGTCTTCGTCGTCTTTGGGGTCCGCCGCCACCTTCAGGTAGTGCATGCCTCCGTTTTAGACCAGGGAGCCGGTGCCGCACTGCCTCAAGAGGTGGGTAGGACTCCAGCAGGTACAGCCTGTTCCCGGCGGCCCAGCGAAGTCGGTGCCGTAGAACAGGTTTTGACAGGGCTGCAACGCACAACCCCTTTCTTCTACCTCTGAACTCTCACAGAGAAGCAATGGAGACAGGAGAGTTTGGCCTCGCGCTGCACACACAGCCGAGCTTTTCTCTCGTATTTTCTCGTCGACTAAACATGTTGCTTACACTGCCATTTTATAGGCACACACACGACCAGTTCCCTTGCCACTACGTACGGCACTACCGGAAGACTTGGCCAACAAACGCATGAAGCTAGCTTCGTCCTGACTCAACGCACCCAGCGATCGCCCCGCACAGGAACGGGTTCGCGATAATTTTTCCTAGATTGTGAGCCGCTGCTCCTCCGCGAGACTTTGGCCGCCATTGTTGCCTGTTGGCCTCCAACCTTGCGCACTTTGCATGCCGTCTCCATCGCCGCACCAATGACGAACCAGACGCAAACAGACTCCAGACGCGGCCGCACCAGCTTTGGACTCAACCTAGCTAGAACCTAGACGCACACAAGCACGAACTCGTGCACCTACAGACACAACACAAACACGACGTTGTCGTGGTTTATGCCCAACAGGTTTGTCGGGAGACAGTGCGATTCGGTCAGCTCGGCTGTGTGCGTATCATAGATTACGGTCACGCCACCGGAGGCCGTCGAGTTTTTGTCAGGCTCATGCCCGTGGCGACGATGCAGCTTCCCAGGGCGGCGAACTGCCCACGACTAAGAGCTGCACGGATGGCCGGAGGCGGAAGTGGTTTCGTAGATTCGGTGGAGACGTCGTCCAGGTCGCGAAACCGCTATTGCCGTCGTCTTCTAGCGCCACGTAGGTAGAGATGCTGATTCGTCGCTGGATCTGCTGCCGGCCGATGCCGCCGGTTGTGTTTTGGGCCGCCAGCTGGGTGGAGATTCGGACCCGAGCCCGGCTGGCCGGACGAAACAGGTCGATCAGCCGTTAACCATGCTGCCGTCCGCCGGCGCCAGCCTCCCGACCAGGACTTGATGAAGGGCGTCAGGTTGTTGGAGATCTGACGGAGCAGGCGCCGCCAAGCCGCCATGGCCAGCGCGCTCAGATCTAAGAACCTAGACTACGTCCGGCTCTGGCTGGACTCGTATTATTACGGTAGGAAAAAAAAGTAACTTAAGCATTCGGTACAGTTGCAATAATCCTACACCTACGGACAATTTCTACGGACAAAACTTACAGATGCAATCGTGGCTTGCTCACGTGAACTGAACTCGTGCAGTTGCTCCTAATAATGCGGATGCCTACCCTATTGCTGCTCGCCACATCTGTCCGTAAGAACAATCCGTAAGAAAAGCCTCCGTAAGTGTAGCATTACTCGTACAGTTGCGACCGAAGTCCATCGGAAGCAATCGAACGGGCGTGAAATTTTAAGCAACTTTATAAATAAACTAGCAAATATGCCCGTGCGTTGCAACGGGAGAACAAAAAAAATTACTATTGGATGAAAAAAGAATTATCATAACCCCCATTTTGCCGTAAAATCATCGATTCATCAAATTCTAGGCTCTACTCTCTTATTTTCCATTTTCTGCTCCAATAAATCACGAGTGACGGTAAAGTTCAACGAAAGCGTGATCTTGGAGGGTTCCTTATAAAGTTTGCCTCTTCGGTTTGCACCGGAATCTTTAAAATCTATCAGTTCGTATTTATTGATTTCATGTAAATGCCAAACCGATTCAACACAACTATCCACATACACGATTCATCCAACAGATTAAAAATACACATCTTTTTAGTAACTGGATTTTTTTTATTTGAGCTATAATAGTTAATTCTTTAATCTTTATAGCAAACATGTCCATGCGTTGCTACCGTTTTATTTTTGTTAAATATTTTTATTAGAATGAAAAATTAAAATCAAAGCGGATGTGAGTTTTAAGTCTGCGATGTTGTGTCCTTCAACCGTTCAAAGAATCAAAGATTACCCGCAACAACAACAACAAAGAAAAGGTTAATAATCATAAGCAATAATAAAACAGAGAAAGCTTTGTCGTGTAATTTGACATGGTGCTACCATATGATGGAACAGATGCAAACATGAAAACATCAGACCGGATTGTCCTTGAGGTCCATCTAAAGCATTCATTTCAGATCGGATGGTTGAGATAGTCAGTAGGCAAACACACTATTGCTGATTGCTCACCTTTTTATATTATAGTAAATGTGCCCTTGCGTTGCTACAGATTGATTTGCATTGAATTTTGACCCCTCTATAGTTCTTTTCTTTGGAATTCCAAAGTTTGTCGATAGAAAATGCTCTTAATGGAGTCCAATATCACCCAAATTTCTATATTTTGTTGACATGAAAAGTTTATGATTCTACTTTAAGAGTATAAATTCATCCGAAGTCAGAGCGAAAATGCCATGTAATACTGAAATGGGAAATGTGTAGTAAGTCACTGCTAGAACGAACTTTGACAATTGACGCTGAATATTAATCTCCATCTAGTAGAGCGTAGTTAAGAACCAATCCAGGTTTAAATGCAGGTTGAGCAATATCCTGATAGATCGGACCCAAGTACGATTTTATATATTTTTTCATATGCTATTAACCAAAGTAGTCGTCTCTCTATTGAACACACTCTCCAAAAAGGAAAGAGAGAGTTCCATCTCTTGCTTTACCTTTTCGTCAACATAGATATTAGACATGGTGAAGTCATTAGCACCTTAACTTGTGGTGTATCATCCAACTGGTTTCACGTGATATCTACACACCTGTTGCCCCATGTCTCTTCTCACTCGCTCTGTCTCCTCGTGCATACCCAGGTCTGAATATATAAATTGAAGCGAAAAGAAGTTTCTGCACTCTCGGATTCAATTTCAAACAATACTCTCACTGCAGCTTCTGCCAACCGTAACTCCCCGTATCCTGGGATTCCGTGTTAAGCCTAAGCTGTGTTGTTCGCACAACATCATCATAGGCTTGATGCAAGCTTCCTGCCCATGTCGCCCGTCCTAAGACATTGATCAAACATGAATAATGATCTACGTATGCTTCCACCCCATATCTGTTGGTAGCTGTTAACACATAAAAATACTACAAAGCCTCATCTGCTTGACCAGCATGGCCTCAGGACTGTAGCACTATGAGGAACCTGAAGCCATCAGACCGGATATTGTACACCTCCATACGCCTGAAAGGCAGCATCTCCAGGGCCCATGAAAGATGAAACGCATTCACTGATACATGGAGTTCCAGAACAACCATCTGCGTGCCAACAGACCGAGCTGCCAGCTCACAAACATGCAGGCCAAACCGCAAAGCCATGCACCATCCACAGCTCAGCGTGCCTAGTGCGGCTCTAGCAGAGTTATGACATATCCCATCTGCTACTATCGCTCCACGACCCAGGCTGGACTCTCATGGATTTGACGCAAGAGGTGGTTGTCGAGATGTCCATGCCACTGATTCCCCGCGCCGTCGCGGCGACGCGCTCCGACCGGACGTACACGCATGGCGCTCCAAACAACGGCGTTGCAGGCTTGCAGCTGAGCTATTCGTCGAACAGGCGGCCTCAAGGTTGGCCTGGCGGTAGGGGAGCGCTCTGGTGGGAGAGCCGCCTGCCCGCTCTCTCCTGGTCGATCGGCTCGATGTGGAGGGAAGCAGCGTCTACGCCAGTCTGCCCCCGAAGATGTGACCGGAGGAAGCAGAGGTGGCCACGCAAGGAGCCGTGGCCGAAGGCGGTGCGCAGGGGAGCTTGCAGGGCGAGGCTCGGAGGAAGCGGCGTGCAATCAGTACTCGATGACTTTAGTGAGGATGCCGCCGTTCTCGACGAAATATTCCTAGGTCATGCGGTGGATACGACAGCGCCGCTGGCTCCTGCTTGATCTCGTAGGGCTGGCCGTAAGAGCTGACCAGCGTGATCATGTGGCTCTTGTCAGCTCGCCCACGACCTCGTCGACTTTCCCGTTCGCTAGGTCGTCGAAAGCTCGATCTCGATGATAAACTTGGATCGATTTGATTCAGGGCAATCCATCGCTCCTGTATTTAGAGGGTCACAAAAGGCAAGTAGAGGCCGACTCGATTCAAGTATGGTCCAACCTAATTAACACGGTCATAATCTCCTACCACCGACGAAACAAAACGGTTGGACGACCTACAAATTGCTAACGAACGACAAGAAACAATGACGGACGATGGAGAAAGCTTAGTCGTTTTATTATTAAGTAAAGATTGGGAAAGTAAACTTTTTTTTAGGGGAATTGGGAAAGTCAACTGTGTAAGCTTCTAGCTAGCTCTACTAGCTACTCACGCTTCTTCACTTATGCCCCGCTTGGATTACTGGATTTTAGCCCAATACCCTGTTTTTTTCCGGATCCCACTAATTTTCTGTCTTGGCCCAGTTTCACTACATGGATTGTTGTTTTAATTTCCTCGCCCAGTCGAATTCGAGTCGTTTCCGGCCGTAAACGAAACTGACCTCTTCCCCCGGTTTTGCTGTGCACGCAGAAACGGGTCCGTAAGAATTCAGGGGAGTGAAACTAAACACTACTGGAAAATCGAATTTCGCCGGCTATCTCCCGCTTTGACGAGTGCCAAAGCACGGGATACTCGGCATAGAACCGTGTACGCCGACATCATCCCAAAAAACACTCGGCACAACTACACACTCGGCACACAGATTGTACGGCGAGTGTGCCCTGCATATGACACTCGGCATAAACGAAACACTCGGCGTAGCACCTTTGTGCCGAGTGTCCTCTGCAGGGAACACTCGGCGTATAAATCGACGACGGCAAATCAACAATAAACACTCGGCAACGTTTAAACACTCGGCATAAACACTCGGCAACGTTACGACCGCGACGAAACGGTATCTAGTGTTTGCCGAGTGTTTTGGTAACGGCAACTCGGCATACATTGGGTTTTTGCCGAGTGTCATGATGCCCCACTCGGCAAAGTACGCGGTGAAAATTCCACCCCTTCGCGCCAACACTTCCCGCGTAGTATTTCAAATCTTTGCCGAGTGTCATGGTGTACCACTCGGCAAACTACGCGGTGAAATTCCCCCCCCCCCTTCGCGCCAACAATTCCCGCGTAGTATTTCAAATCTTTGCCGAGTGTCTTGATGCACCACTCGGCAAACTACGCGGTGAAATTCCCCCCCCCCTTCGCGCCAACGCTTCCCGCGTAGTATTTCACATCTTTGCCGAGTGTCTCGTGATATGACACTCGGCAAAGAAGTTCAACAAGCACACAATCCGTGTGCCTATCTTTGATCCACCGGCTCACAATCACTTGAAAGATCCAACGGCTCGGAAGAGCTCGAAGAAAACACACGATCCGTGTGCCTATCTTTGATCCACCGGCTCACAATCACTTGAAAGATCCAACGGCTCGGAAGAGGTCGAAGAAAGCACACGATCCGTGTGCTTCTTCCCTCCATTTCTCACTATATAAACACACATGCATCTAGCTTAGTTAGCACATATCTACAACCCAGCACTCTTCCATTTCTTCGCGCCAACTCTTCCATGTCTTCCACCGTACCCACTATAACCTACTCGGAGGCGGAGGAGCTCTACGCCTCGAACTACCCCTGCCCTCCCGGGTACGGCGTCCCCGCCGGGTGGATGCTGAGCGCCAGAGGCGTGCCGGTCCCTCCTGTCCCTCAAGGTGTGGCGCGTCGGGCGGCCATCACGAACCACTACTACTTCGAGCTGACACCGTAGCAGCGGACGTATCCGCAATGGGATCCCAACTACCGCGTAGGTTGGGACGCCTTCTTCTTCAATCGGCGTGAGAGGGCGCTCGCCAGGTACGGGGAGGACGGCCCGCCTCCTTCGAACTTCAACGAGGCTGGTCGTCGGCTGTGGTGGCGCGGCCGGACTCTACAGGGCGTCATGAACTACATAAGGAACGGCGATAACCCCTGCCTGCGCTACCCACAGTCCAGGCGTGCTCGCCCATCGACATTTCAGCCCCTATCTGACGACAGCCGACGGCGGCGGCGACTTTGACGACTACGAGTACATGTATTATACGCCTAGGCAGGAGTATGACTAGACCTGAGCCACAAGATGGCTGGGACAAATGGTTTGTCCATGTATCCTAGAATGTTTAGATCCACGTACTGTCGTGTATCCCGCTTCATTGGAATTTCAATCTAGTCGTAAAATTAAAAAATAATCGTATTGGTGTGTGTTCAAGTGTCATGTTAGTCCCAAGGAACACCCTTGACACATGGCATGGCAAAGCATTGGTTTAGGTGGGATCCCGACGCTCCGGGTCCCCTCTCCGGAGATACCCTAGCCCCGGTGTAGAAAAAGACGGAACCGGTGTAGCAAAGTAGAACTAGTTGTTTGGTTCTGTCATGTTAGGCCCAAGGAACACCCTTGACAATGTTAGGGCCCACCTCCTTGCAAGATTCCCCCCCGTTACGTCACATCCGGGAGTTTCAGGGTGTGAGCAGTCCTGGAACCCGCGAGAGAGAATCCGACGTCAGTGAGGCCCCAGCACAGAGAGTGATGGTATCTTTGGCACCCAAAACCCATGATACACTCTAACACACATGGCATGGCAAAGCATTGGTTTAGGTGGGATCCCGACGCTCCGGATCCCCTCTCCGGAGATACCCTAGCCCCGGTGTAGAAAAAGACGGAACCGGCGTCCAGCCCCCTCTACGTGAGCCGGAAGTGGGTAGCAAAGTGGAACTAGTTGCTTGGTTGTGTCATGTTAGGCAAAAGGAACACCTTTGACAATGGTAGGGACCATCTCCTTGCAAGATTCCCCCCGTTACGTCAGATCCGGGAGCTTCGGAGTGTGAGCAGTCCTGGAACCCGCGAAAGAGAATCCGACGTCGGTGAGGCCCCAGCACAGAGAGTGATGGTATCTTTGGCACCCAACACCCATGATACACTCTAACACACATGGAATGGAAAAACAATTGTTTAGGTGGGATCCCGACGCTCCGGGTCCCCTCTCCGGAGATACCCTAGCCCCGGTGCAGAAAAAGACGGAACCGGCGTCCAGCCCCCTCTGCGTGAGCCGGAAGTGGGTAGCAAAGTGGAACTAGTTGCTTGGTTGTGTCATGTTAGGACAAATGAACACCTTTGACAATGGTAGGGACCACCTCCTTGCAAGATTCCCCCCGTTACGTCAGATCCGGGAGCTTCGGGGTGTGAGGAGTCCTGGAACCCGCGAAAGAGAATCCGACGTCGATGAGGCCCCAGCACAGAGAGTGATGGTATCTTTGGCACCCAACACCCATGATACACTCTAACACACATGGCATGGCAAAACAATTGTTTAGGTGGGATCCCGACGCTCCGGGTCCCCTCTCCGGAGATACCCTAGCCCCGGTGTAGAAAAAGACGAAACCGACGTCCAGCCCCCTCTGCGTGAGCCGGAAGTGGGTAGCAAAGTGGAACTAGTTGCTTGGTTGTGTCATGTTAGGCCCAAGGAACACCCTTGACAATGGTAGGGCCCACCTCCTTGCAATATTCCCCCCGTTATGTCAGATCCGGGAGTTTCGAGGTGTGAGCAGTCCTGGAACCCGCGAGAGAGAATCCGACGTCGGTGAGGCCCCAGCACAGAGAGTGATGTCGAAGGACTGCCACGTGATTATGACGCAGTTGCTTCCGATTGCATTGAGGGGGCTTCTACCGGAAAATGTTCGAGTACCCATTGTGACGCTATGTGCATTCATGAACGCAATATCTCAGAAGGTAATCGATCCAGAAAGTCTGACAAGATTACAGAGGGATGTGGTCCAGTGTCTTGTTAGTTTTGAGTTGGTGTTCCCACCATCCTTCTTCAACATTATGACTCATCTCCTGGTTCACCTATGTGAAGAGATTCATATTCTTGGTCCGGTATTTCTACACAATATGTTCCCCTTTGAGAGGTTCATGGGAGTCTTGAAGAAATATGTTCATAACCGTGCTAGGCCAGAAGGAAGCATCTCGAAGGGCTATGGAACAGAGGAGGTCATTGAGTTCTGTGTTGACTTTATTCCTGACCTTAAGACAATTGGTGTTCCTGAATCGCGGCATGAGGGGAGACTGAGGGGAAAAGAAACGCTGGGAAAGAAAACAATGATACCTAGGGACGGGCATTCTTTGACCAAAGCACACTACACAGTTCTACAAAATTCTATGTTCATGGCTACGTATCTCGAGGAACACAAGAATATTGTACGGTCTGCAAACCCGGGGAAGGATGACTCATGGATTAAACGCGAACACATGGAGACTTTCGGAAGTTGGTTGCAAACACGTCTTATAAATGACACCACTGTTGAAGATCAGCTGTACATGTTGGCAGGGTCACCATCTTCGACTATTGGGAGTTTTCAAGGTTACGAGATAAATGGGAATACATTTTACACGAGCTCCCAAGATAAGAATAGCACCAACCAAAACAGTGGTGTCCGCTTTGATACAACAAACGAGAATGGAAAAAATGACACATACTATGGTTATATAGAGGAGATATGGGAACTTTACTATGGACCTTCTTTTAAGGTCCCTTTGTTCAAGTGCAAATGGGTCAACCTGAATGGAGAAGGGGTAAAGGTAGACCCGCTTTATGGAATGACAACAGTGGATCTCAACAATATTGGTTACAATGACGAACCATTCGTCCTAGCCAATGATGTGGCTCAGGTCTTCTATGTGAAGGACATGTCTTCCAGACCAAAGAAAAGAAAAAATAAGGAAACAAATTCATCATACGATGAGCCGAAGCGTCACATAGTTCTCTCAGGGAAAAGAAACATCATGGGAATCGAGGACACGACAGACATGTCAGAAGATTATAATAAGTTTGTTGAAATTCCACCCTTCACAGTGAAAGCTGACCCCACCATCCCGTTAAATAATGAAGATGCTCCATGGTTACGGCCGAAGCGATCATAAGCAAGGGACACGAAGAAAATTCAGAAGACTAGATAGGGATGTTGTTGGTGATGTGTAATAATAAACGTGGAATACATGATCATAGTTCTTATAACGTAGTATGAACGAGATTTTGTTAGCCAAAATGATATTTATACATATTCTGTGATTATGAATGGAGTAGGTGCAAGTTTGACCAATAATTTGTATTGATCGGTCAAAAGCTGGCAAGTATTGAGTGCTTGACAACTATGACCAGCCTGACTTCATTATTATTCCAACCAGCGGCACACCCACCCACTTTTATGTTTCTCTCTCCTCTGTCTGTTGGTGATGTGTAATAATAAGCGTGGAATACATGATCATACGGATACAATCCTGACAGATATTGCAGGATTATAACTACTTTGGAGATGTAGTATGTGTTGACACACGGTATAGAACAAGTGATTATGGCAGGCCTCTATTGTTATTCATTGGAGTTAACCAGCATAAATAGCCGAAAACAGTTTTGACTGACTGCTTTACATCGATAGGGGATGCAGTTGCTTCTGGTTGGCCAGGGACTGTCCACCGCTCGGATATATATCAAAATGCAACGAAAGTATTAAGGGATATATTGCACTGTTCGGAAACTTTCGCTCATGATTTTAGTAGGTCTTGGCGAAGTACAATCTGAAGGATAACGAGTGGCTAAGTAGATTGTATGAGGATAGAGAAAAATGGGCTTTGCCTTATGGGTGTCATATATTCTGCGCAGATATTGCAGGCACACTTCGAAGTGATAGCAGGGATACCATCCTGACAGATATCCTTAAAACAGAAATAGAGCTTCGGTACTTCTTTAACAGATATGATAAATTTTTGGAGGAAAAACGTCTAACTGAACAACGAAGATCCCAAATGTTGAAGGCGGAGGGAAGCGCGACGGCGACGGCGGACGAGCAGAGGAGAGAAAAGCGCGACAACAACGACGCGGTCTCCCCCGCCCGACCGCCCGTCTCTGCTTTAAGTCTGATGCTCCCGCTGAGGCTTGCCGCGTACACGGAAGTTACTATGTTTTCAAGCGGTGTCGGGATAAAGGGAAAATACATGTGGATGCGCAGAGTAAACCTTCGAAGGAAAACTATGGTTTTTCTGTTCTAGACAAAGATCTCAAATTCACCGTGTCAATAAGGTACAACTCGCTTTGTCGAACTTTATATAAATCACCCGGGATGCGTTGTATGCTCTGGACTAACTCGGAAGATCACGAGAGAAAACAAAAATTGAAACATTTTTATATTCAAATTATATACAAATGGTAAAATAATTAATAGTTTCAATAGTTAGAAAAAATATTTAGTTAAACGAAAAATGGATTTAAATTAGTTATGCAAATTCTAGTATTTTTCATGTTGGAATTTTTGTAAAATTCGAAAGTATATAGAAGTTGTTAATATGCAAACTTAACAATTTTCAAATTTTGGCGCTAACAACTTTTGGGCGCGCAGGGTGCCACCCCCAAAATTCGAAATATGTTTTTGGTCCCGGCCCGTGGTACCAACCGGGACCAAAGGGGCTCTAGTCCCGGTTGGTGGCACGGGCCGGGACTACAGGCCCGGTTGTATAAATATCTCGGCCCTCTGTCTAGGCCGATCGACCACCCAGGACAAAGGACATGGCTTGGCGAAGCCCTGCCTGCGGAGGGAGCAAGTAGAAAGATCCCGCCGGCGGGGTTGGACTAGGGACGCGTTTTTGTGGAAACAAACATATATTTAAAAGGCCCGGGGGCCGTGCTTACATAGGGGGCGGCGCGGCCACAGGCGGTCGGCCGTTTTCTTGGGGGGGTAGCTTAGTCTAGGGGGGCGCGGCCACAGGCGGCCAGCCGTTTTCTTGGGGTGGTAGCTTAGTATAGGGGGGCGCGGCCACAGGCGGCCGGCCGATCTACTCGTCCTCCTCGTCGGAGGAGATGCACTGGTAGGGGGGTGGCTGCCACAGGTGGGCAGGCGGCTGGGCCGGGCCCGCCGGTGGCTGCGAAGGCATCGGGGGCGCGTACGGCGGTGGCGGGGGCGCTTACGGCGGTGGCGGGGGCGCGTACGGCGGTGGCGGGGGCGTCCCGCCGATGCGGACACCTCCAGGGCCGTAGCCGAAGGCCTCCGCCGGCGGGGGTGGGACGCGACCGGCGCCGCTCGAGGATCCTTCGCCGTCGTTCCTGGGGCGCTTGCCGGAGCCGCTCGAGAACCAGCGGGACATGGTGGCTAGGGTTGCTTTGCCTTGGGCGCGGCCGGGGTGGATGGGTTGTACGGGCGGCGGGGGCCCTTTAAAAAGGACCCGGGGGGGCTGGCATGCCAACCGGCGGCCTGAACGTGATGGCGGTTGCAGGCGGCCATGAATGCGGGGCGGGAGCCGAGGCGTGGCGGCGGTTGCAGCTGTGGCACGCGTGCGTGGGGAAGTCGGGGCGCGGGAAGCCGAGGCGGGGCGGGAAGACGAGACGGCAGTGGGCCCTTTGACCGCCCATGTGGTCTTAATTTAAGGGACCAGGCGAGCCAGCCACTAGGCCGCTGGCCAGTGGGCCCTTCAAACCGTTGACCGACCATAATAAAAGACGCGGGCCAGTGGGCCCTTTTGACCAAAAAATGTGGCCAGTGGGCTTAATAAAATACGTGGGCCTGGACGCGGTTGGGGAAGGGGGAGGCCGGCTGGGGATTGGGAGACAGGAGCCCAAAAAACGAAAAAAAAACCTGCCGCGGCAGGCGAAAATTGACGGCTATATATTTGTTTTTTAAAAAAGTATCCATCCCGGTCCCTTGAACGAACCGGGACGAACTCCCTGGCCGACCCCTGGCCCAGGTTCGCCACCGTGCCTATCCTTACCATCCCGGGTCCTGGCACAACCGGGACCAATGGGGGAGGGCCATTTGTCCCGACTAGCCCATCCCTGTTGCACAACCGGGACAACTGGCCCTTACGACCCGGGACAAAAGGTCCTGTTTCCACTAGTGTGATTACTTGTCCCACATATAGAGCAGTGTATTGTCACCCCTGCCTTTGTGAAAATATTTACTCCTGTTGGGGGAATAGGTGAGGGGGAACCTCACCGACCGCCCATATAAAACGGAATCCACTTGATCCAGCTCAGAGTGACTGGTACGGTTTAAGTCAAGGAGAACCGGATCGTGATGGTCACTCGGCAGAAGGAAGACCCGGGTTACCATGTGCGTAACCCGGAGAAGACAGAGGAACCGGCACACGGTCCAATCTGGGAGGCGTAAGGGCCCAAGGCCGAACGGAGACAACCAGGTTGCGAGGAGAACCGGAACATGACGACCTAGAACCGGATGTAACTAGTACTCCGACGACGGGTATAACACAGATCCTTTGTAACCCGGGGGACTCGACCACTATATAAGCCGAGACCCTAGGACGTAGAAAGACAGGTTCTAAGTACACAGCAAGGTAGCTCGAAACATCGAGAGCCAGAATCGTCCTTTGTAATCGAGACCTTGTTCCCCAATAGTAAGAAGGAAGGAGTAGGTTTACCCTCAATCGAGGGGCCGAACCTGAGTAAACTCGCGTCTCTCATTTCCTGCTTAACCCTTTCGAAGTTTCGCTCAGTAGCAATAGCCTCGCAATCTAGTTCTTATCTGAGGACACTTGCCGTGACAACACCACGACAATTGGCGTCCACCGTGCGGCCTGCTCGCGGAAGCGTCGTCTTTTCGGAAGGAGCCTAACCTGGATTTGAGAAGCTCACGATAGGCCAGTCAAGAGGAGTCGGCGAGAAAACTATTACAACCATGACACGTGGGGTCCCGAGTTTCATCCGTGGAGTCATGATTTCGCATCCCCTTTGGAAAAATGCACGTCTTCACCGAAGTCACATGCATGGTCAGCGCCATTGGGAATATCAGGCCCGTCGCCAGTTGCGGCACTGCCTGTGGTCCACATATATCTGAGGAAAGGGTTCCCTAGAGGTCACGCCCGGTTCCGCGCCTCGGTGGTGGAGACTAGGGATGAAAACGGTATGGAAACTTTTCGACAATTTCATGGAGAAAGGGAATTTTGCGGAACGGAATCGAAAACGGGAACTTTTATGCGGAAACAGATCAGCATATTCCGGCAGAACGACCATGTCGTGGGATAATCACGGCAGATGTTACCAGGGGTAACTGATCTTGGGGCAAGTCGACACAGGCGTTCGGGAGAGGGTTTAGCTCAAGGGAAGACATGGTATAACTTGATCTGACAGCCGGCAATCGAAGTCGCCGGATCTCTATTCTCGATACAATAACTCGATTAGGGTTTACACTGGATACTCGATACCACACGATATTGTTAGGGCTCTTAGATCTCTCTCTCAATCTATACCCGGGGGTCGGTTTATATAGTACCCGTACCCCCTAACTTACTTTACAAGGCACACCCGGGTCCTACCCATACACGGCGTGCTAACCCTAATTTTCCTTTACAATATCCATAATCCGGGCCATTAGGCCCACGAGCCTGGGCCTCCACGAACTTCTTTACCACAGCCGGATCCTGTATACCATCCTTTAGGCCGGGTTATTCCCCGGAGCCTGGCATACCGGGTTAGCATCCCCCCGTCAGTAGTCCCCAGAATAGCCTGGGCTTCACGGATCCCCTTGAAGCGCTTGCTATTCCTGAAAAGATATCAATCACACGGGCACATGGAAACCGGGTTAAGATGTTTCAACATTCAGCTAGGCCTTGCTCCTTGGTGGCCATGCGATAATTCAGGTCTTTCCCTCCAAACACCTTGGTTCAAACTTCTGGGTCCAAATCATAGTAGCAACGCCAAGATCCTATGCTTGACAGTTAATCCCATCATCGCGGGACAAATCCCCTTCTTTCTTTATCCGGATGCTTTACTCAATACTGGGCGCATATCTCGCAGGAACTTTAAATAAATAACCGTTTTACCCCCACAATTCCCGGCCTCCACTCACCAAACCGTGCTTATCCATTTGCACTATAAAAAAGCTCCTTAGGGGTGACTCGAACCCTAACGGCTCATTTCCCCCATTCCATTCTTCTCTTCCCCTGAGCTCTCCTTCTCCCTGAGCGTCACCACGGAAACTCCGCGCACGTCACCGGAGCCCGTTGCCCGGAGGTTACGCTCCGCCACCGTCCGCCCCGTGCCTCCGCCAAGATCCGCCGGCGCATCCTCATCCGGCCCACCAAGATCTGTGAAGGGACATCAGGCCTGCGCCATCTGCCTCCGCAAGGCCTCACTTAGATTGCCTCCGGTAAACCTTTTGCACCCACTAATTTGCCCTTGCAGCCTTTAATTTCTTCCTCAGATTAGATCTAGATCAGTCCGCCTCAAATTTCTTGACTAGGCCGAATTTGGCTACCCGTAGTCTCTTTAGCTCGCATATAGGATAAGGCGCATGCTCCAATACACTCTCCTACTGCCCACAATCATTACCCTTGCCACAAATTTGAAAATAGAACTTCCAATCTAGACTCGAACTACTCGAGATTTCCGCCTTGGCATCAGTCACCCGGCGGGACCACTTCTTTTTAGTTCCTTCTATTCACGTTTGGCGCTTAAGCCATTGTCCACTATATTCAAAAAGCTTTTTCACCGTTTGGATCCCATAATTCTCACCATAACACTTGATACCCGGGACCTTCGAACTTAGCTCTGCAGTCCAACACCCGGAATTCATACCATACCTCAATATCATCCGGCTTACACTTGGGCGTTTCGCAACTTTCATGTCTTAATCTTCTTCTTATTTTGTGCTTTGCAGGCCAACCACATGGCTCCCTAGAAACAGGGGAAAACCCCCACCAAGACTAAAGTTGCCAACACCATTTCCGCCAATTGGGGGCGGTCTATGGTCACACAGGCCAAGTTGGAGGAGTTGGTGGAGCTGGGAGTTCTTCCTCCTCAGGAAAATATCCAATGGAGGGCGCCGGGTAAGGAGACCCGGCCCACCCCTACAAAAGATGAGGTAATCTGCTTCGTGGAGCACGTGACCCGAGGTTTTCGACCACCGGGTCATCCCTTTTTTCGTGATATTCTTAGTCACTATGGCCTTCGCGTCTTTGACATCGGGCCCAACTCCGTGCTAAATATTACCCATTTTATCGTCCTTTCTGAATCCTACTTGTGCACTCCGCCAAGTCTAGCTCTTTTTATCGAACTTTATCAATGCAAACCATGCCGCGAAAGCGGTGATGGGGCGCTTCTTGCTTGCGGCGGGGTTTCGATCCAACGCCGCAAGAACTCTCTGATGCCATCCCTCACCCTTAATTCTCATGTCAAGCACTGGCAGCTCTCTTATTTCTACTGCCAGGACACTTCCCCACCCGGCCAAAAGAAACTGCCGGGTTATTCTGATGGTCTTCTAGACATTTCTGATAAATTTAGTGCCTTCGCCCCTGACCCGGACAGGGAGGCAATTCAACCCCTTCTTGCCAAGATCACCACTCTTACAGCCCAGGGCCTCATCGGCCTCAACCTAGTGAAGAACTGGGTCGACTTTAGGATCCAGCCCAACTCCATCCGCACGAAGCTGATGTGCGAGTATTCAGGAGAACCTTCTGATCCGCTCCGATATTCCGACAACATTTTCGCACCTGGCGACACTCATAAAACCATCAAGGGTTTTCTAACGGAAACACTCGAAGTGATCCGGAACATATCCGGGTTAGAGCCCTTCACGCTTGAAAACCCGGCCCCGGAGGTAAAAACCCGATTTTGGCGCCTTTACTTTCATTCTTTCCACTTGATACAGTTGGTAACCTGTGTACTTACACCTTTCAGGCTAATGACGACTTTTGGAAAATCAACGCCTCCCCTAGCTCCGAAAGTCCAGAGGAGCAAGAGGCCGTTCACTCGGATGAGGGTACTCTTCAAATTCTATTTGGTTCCTTTGAACTCGTCATAACCCCTTCATTTTCAACCATAACTTTGACGATATTTCAGAACAAGAGGATGACGAGGAGGAAGACTCGGATGGCAAGGTAGAATCTGCCAGCGACGAGGACGAACCGGAACCGGCGACCAAAGCCGGATCCAAAAGAAAAGCTCAAGAGGCCCCTTCCAAGGTTTCATATCCCCTCCTCGCATTCAATTCGCGTCACCTTAATGATATACCTGAGTTATTTTGACATTACTCCACTGGCCATTCTTGAAGGAGTCGCCCATGATCAAGCGTAGGTCAACTCGAAATAATCCGGGTGACAACGTTATCAACCCGGGTATTTCTTCGACCCCCATTCGGCGGGCTGGTAATTATTCTATCTTTTCTTGGCCGGCACATTCCCCTTGAACTATTCTTATATGACATCTAACCTGGCAATTTTCAGCCTCTCCCGAGTCTGATGACGGATTTCCTTGTGACTTCGCGGTGAATACCGGGTAAGATCCCCTTCCGGACGCTCTTCCACACTTCACCACCCTTTCTTGACCGCGTATTTTAACTGTTTCTTGATAACACTTTCAGGGCCACGGTCGTCGTTAGCGACCAAGAGGGCATGGAAGACGAAGGCCCGGGTCAAGGGAGCCCGGCTGATAAGACTACTGTCATGTCTGGCGATGAAAAGCAAACCTCGCCGATTAAACCGGACGCCCAAGAAACCAGGTATCCAATTGCTTCCCATGCGAGCAAGAAGAAGAAAGCCGCAACCTTGGGTGCCGAAGGAGTGTCGGATTCCAATGCACAAATGACCCGGGTTCCGCCTCCTTCTAAGAAGAAAACCTCTTCTCGGAATTCCCAAGGCCCCGGGTCTTCTGATACAGGTAAAGATACTTTTGATCAATTGATGAACACGCTCCTCACCATGAAGGCTTCAGAGGGCGATATTTTAGAGCGCATGGCTGCAGAGCACCAGGTAAAAGCGCTTGTCATCTCATATTGCATATCTAGTCCCCAAGTTCCGAGTATGACTTGCAAAAGTTATGCTTGGTACTTCATGCCAAATTTATCTTATCCTAACATCCCACTAATGTTTGCCCTCCTTTCTACTTTCAGGCACAGATATCTCGGTCTGATGAAACTTTACTGAAGACCGAACAACGTCTTCTTGCCGAGATAAAACGGCGGGAAATCCTTGAAGATGACATGGAAGCTTTGAAGAAGGATGTTTCCAAATATAAGAAGAAATGCCACACCGCTCGGACCGACTTGAAGAATTTATCGCATCAAATCACCGACACTTACCAGATTTTACTGAGTAAGTTTTTGTCTGCCGACTAACTTCATGCTTCTTGTTATGCACCATTCTAGGTTTTATGATGCCTTCTTACTTCTGTTTCAACTGCAGGTGCCAACCTTGCCCCTCCAGAGGAAGATACTATTGCCAAGGCTAAGACCCTGAAGACTGTGCTCCGGACTTTCTTTGCCGGCACAAAATTTATATTGGACGCCATACATTGGCCCACAGAAGCCTATCCAGGTGAAGAGAATCTTGTCCAAGCCTGCTCCACTATGCCTGGCTGGATTGAACTTTGGAAACGTTCGTCCTGCCGAATTGGAATAACCCGGGCATTGACCTTGGCCAAAGCCTACTTTCCGAAGCTTGACCCGGCGAAGATAATATCCGGGTTTCCCGAGTTTAAGGCGGATGGTGCCAAATTTACGCCTAAGGACTTCAAGGCCATTCAGTCAGCGGTGCGCCCCTCGGCTACCTCTTTAGCCGATAGCTTGGACCTGAATACGCTAATGGCTGCGTATGACGCCGATGGCAAAGTTATCACAGAGGAAGCACCCCCGCCCTTGGACCTCTTGGAGAAGTGGGCTGATCACTCGGCCAAAAAGAAGGAGGCAACCGCGAAGAGGGAGGCCGAGTTAAAATCAGGGCCATCCGCCTCTACACCGTCCGTCCTTCCTCCCATCCGCCCTAGCGCGGTGAGTCCGGGTGGTTCTGCCAGGAAAGCTAAGCAGCAGGCCCAGGAGCAAGACCCGGAGGTCCGCACTCAGGAGGCCGAGTAGGGTGATGATGTCATAATACCTTAATCACGTGGGACCTTTTTATTTGAACTATTTATTCTGCCAATGGTGCGCTTGTGCACTTCTGATACCGATGCCATACTTGTAATGTACTTCTATTCGGTGACATATTTTCGCGGCTTTCCCTGCCCTTTGATAATCGTGCTGTTTTGTCTGTTCTTTTGAACTTGTTCTTTGATGGGGGGATAGTAACCCGGTAGGCCCACTTCAAGATATAATCCGGCCCGAGGTGTGCTGAGCGATATCCGGCTAGGGGTAAAGAGATTACCGGAAGGCCCAAAGGCTTGTAAGATTCGTAACCCGGATTGTGGGCTGCGGTAAGGGAAGTTAGGGTTTGTATGTGGAGTTCGAGTAGGACTCAAGATGTGCCTTGGAGGGAAAGTTAGGGGTGTACGGGTGCTTTATAAACCGGCCCCTAGGTTTAGTTTGCCAGAGATCTAAGTCATAGTTGTAACACCTATTATCGAGTATCCAGCACAATTCATATTGAGATCCGGCGAGTTATTTTCCGGTTCTTAGATTGCTTTCCGCCATGTCTTCCTTCGAGCTAAACCCTCTCCCGAATACCTGTGTCGACTTGCCCCAAGATCAGTTACCCCCGGTAACGTCTGCCGTGATTATCCCACGACAGTTGGCGCCCACCGTGGGGCCTGCGTCCAAAGGTGTTTACATCACGGGAGAAGCTCGGAAGAACATGAAGAACTTTGTCGTCGGCGAGATCTACTCCGATGACGAAGGAAAAAGGATAGTGGACAATTCCGGGTGGGAGTTGGAGCCGGATCACCTCGAATCCGGATCCACGGTGTCGATTGGCCAAATCAGTATCTTCATCGGTATGATACGTACGCTCAATTTAAAAGGACAATATCATGTGCATGTTACAGGGACTTCCAACAGGGACAAAAAGGCGCTAAAACAGACAGTGGATTCAGTTTCCTCGGCCACTCCGGGATACTTGAGATGGGCAGAGCAAGAGGTAACGTGGAGCAGAAGGGATCATCCGGAAGGAATAGAGCGCCCCGGAACCCTGGCATTAGTAGTCTCGCCACAGGTCAATGGTTATGAATTGAGAAAGGTATTGATGGACGGAGGGAGCAGCATCAACATCCTATATTGGGAAACCTTCTTGCGCATGAACCTCAAAGAATCTCAGCTACAGAAAAGTTCGACGGTTTTTCATGGAATCGTGCCGGGTCATTCGGCGCGCCCCGAAGGAAAAATTGCATTGGAAGTAGCCTTCGGAGAGTCGGTAGATAACTATCGGGTAGAATGGCTCACGTTTGAGGTGGTCAGGTTGCACAGTCCTTACCACGCATTGTTCGGAAGGCCGGCTTATGCTAAGTTCATGGCTAGGCCGTGCTATGCATATTTGCAGTTAAAGATTCCAGGCCCCAAGCAGACCATCACTATCCATGGAAACCGGGATATAGCAGCAGAGTGCGATGAGGGAGATTCGGTAATGGCTGAGCAAGCCTGCAGAAAGGAAGAACTTAAATATTACCGGTCTCAGGTGGATCCGGATGATGGCACAGCATTGAGAAGACCAGATTCTGAGGACGAAAGAGTAAAATTTAAGGCGGCTCAAGACACCAAGAAAGTAGATTTTGTGGAAGGAGACCCCACCAAGCAGTTCACTATAGGGTCCAATTTGGAAAGCGCGCAAGAAAAGGCTCTAGTGGAGTTCATACGCTCAAATGCGGATGTGTTTGCCTGGACACCCAGCGACATGCCGGGTATCCCCACCGAGTTGGCAGAGCACAGTTTGCATGTGGATCCCAGGGCCAGGCCTGTGAAGCAAGGTTTGAGAAAAATGAACGAGGAAAGGAGAAGAGCTATAGGTGAGGAAATCGCGCGACTATTAACCGCAGGCTTTATCATGGAAGTATTTCACCCCGACTGGTTAGCAAATCCGGTTCTTGTGATGAAAAAGACAAATGAATGGAGGATGTGCATCGATTTCACGAGCCTCAACAAACATTGCCCAAAGGATCCGTTCGCGCTGCCAAGGATAGACCAAATCATAGACGCGGTAGCCGGAAGCGACTTGCTATGTTTCTTGGACGCATATTCGGGGTACCACCAGATTAAACTCAAGAGGGAGGATTGGGAGAAAACGTCATTCATAACCCCTTTTGGGGCCTTCTGCTACAAAACCATGACGTTTGGATTGAAAAACGCGGGCGCAACTTACCAGCGGTGTATTCAGAAGTGCTTCGAGGATCAAATTGGGCGCAACGTGCACGCGTATGTGGATGATGTGGTTATTAAGACCCGGAAGGCAGAGACATTTATTGATGATTTAAAGGAAACGTTTAAAAACTTGAGAAGGTATCAGATGAAGCTTAACCCAACGAAGTGTGTATTCGGAGTTCCGGCCGGGAAGTTACTTGGCTTTATAGTCTCCGAGAGAGGAATCGAGGCAAACCCGGATAAAATCAAGGCCATCCAGAATTTGAAGAAACCGGAAAATTTGAAGCACGTTCAAAAGCTCACGGGCTGCGTGGCAGCCCTGAGCCGGTTCATATCCAGGCTTGGAGAAAAGGCAATACCCTTGTACCGGCTTTTGCGAAAATCAGATAAGTTCGTATGGGATCAGGAGGCAGATGAGGCGTTTGAAGCACTAAAGAAGCAGTTATCTGAAGCGCCAGTACTAGCGGCGCCGGGTCCTAAAGAGCCTATGTTATTATACGTGGCAGCCGGTCCCCGAGCCGTCAGCGCAGTAGTTGTCGTGGAACGCAAAGAAGATGGGAAAGTTTACCCGGTCCAGAGGCCGGTTTATTATGTCAGCGAGGTGTTATCGGAAGCGAAGCAGCGTTACCCACATTGGCAAAAATTGGTGTTTGGGGTCTTTATGGCCAGCCGGAAGTTGAAGCCATATTTCCAAGAACATCCCATAACAGTGGTTAGTTCAATACCAATGTAGGATATCATCAGAAACTCGGATGCCACGGGAAGAATAGCCAAATGGGCAATAGAGATGGGAGATTATCATATCAGCTACGAGCCCAGATCGGCAATCAAGTCACAGGCTTTGGTTGATTTCGTTAACGACTGGACGTACACTGGAATGGTTACCGCAGTTCCAAGTTCCGAGTCATGGACCATGCACTTCGATGGATCAAAGCAGTACGAGGGGTCAGGAGCCGGAGTGGTGCTGACATCGCCAAAGGGGGATAAACTAAGTTACGTGCTGCAGATTCACTTTGATTGCTCAAACAACGTGGCCGAGTATGAGGCTCTGTTGCATGGCTTGAAGGTAGCCAAGGAGATGAACATTAGAAGGATACGATGCTTTGGAGATTCGGATCTCGTGGTGCAGCAGGTATCAGGAACCTGGGACAGGAAGGACGCCACTATGGCAGCGTACCGCAGGGAGGTTGATAGGGTTGCCGGGTGTTTTTCCGGGTATGAAGTGGAGCACATAGACAGAAGAAAAAACGAGGCGGCGGACGCACTCGCCAGACTCGGCTCGCGCAGGGAGCCGGTTCCACCTAATGTTTTCTTGGACGAGCTATGGCGACCGTCAGTTAAATCCGAGTCTGAAGAAGAATTAGCAAATCGAGACCCGGACGTGGAGCTCGTGGCTACAATACGTGATGTCCCCGAGTGGACAGAGCCATATCTGGCCTACTTATCGCGGGGCGAACTACCAGAACAGGAGGTACTAGCAAGACAAATCGTGAGGCGGGCAAAAGGATATGCTATTATCAATGGAGAGTTGTACAAGAGAAGTGCGGCAGGAGTCTTTTTGCGCTGTGTGACACCAGAAGAAGGCCGACAGATCCTTAAGGAGATCCATGAAGGTGATTGTGGGCATCATGCGTCCACAAGGTCCCTTGTGGCCAAGGCCTATCGGCATGGGTTCTTCTGGCTCACAGCTCTAGCAGACGCGGAACGGATAGTGGCAAGGTGCGACGGATGTCAAAGGTACGCTCGCCAAACTCATGTGCCGGCTATGGAGTTACGGACCATCCCATTAACTTGGCCATTCGCTGTTTGGGGTATGGACATGGTTGGCCCCTTCCATATGTCACCTTGCAAGAAGACGCACCTTTTAGTGGCTATTGATAAGTTTACCAAATGGGTGGAGGTTATGCCGGTCACCAATTGCGAAGCGGCCACAGCAGTCAAGTTCCTGAAAAGAATTATATACCGGTTTGGATACCCCCACAGCATAATTACCGACAATGGAACCAACATGTCCCTTGGAGAGATGGAAAAATTTTGTGGCAGCAATGGAATCAGGCTTGATGTAGCATCAGTGGCACATCCGCAAGCCAACGGGCAAGTGGAGAGGGCGAACCAAGAGCTACTTCGTGGATTGAAACCAAGACTGAGGGTTCCTTGTATCAGGGCCGCTGGGGCATGGGTTGAAGAACTTCCTTCCGTGGTCTGGGGTATCAACACTACACCTAACCGATCCACCCAGATGACACCTTTCTTCATGGTCTACGGCGCAGAAGCAGTATTACCAAGCGACATCATTCATGATTCACCAAGAGTGACAGCCTATGTTGAAGTGGAGAACGAGAAGACCCGGCAAGACGCCGTGGATATGTTAGAAGAACAAAGGGAGCAAGCCTTGGAAAGGTCAGCCATATATCAGCAGGACTTGCGAAGATATCATAGCCGGCGGGTGAAAAGCCGGGTCTTCCAGGAGGGAGACTTGGTCCTGCGCTTGGTTCAGACAAACGAGGGAAAGCACAAACTATCGCCACCATGGGAAGGACCTTTCATCGTAAGCCGGAGTCTGCATAATGGGTCATATTACTTGATAGATGCAAGAGAAGAATCGGCCACAATCAACGACACTGCTCACACTACTGCACCTATGAAAGAAAGAGATAGACCATGGAACGTGGCTCAGCTACGTCCGTACTATACTTAGCAGAAAACGATTTAACAGGCAGCAGGTTTCAGACGCACTCTTTTCCTATCCGGGGCACCCTTGGGGACTGGATGGGTTTTTAATGAGGCGGCTTGCTGGCATAATTTTCTCATATCAAATAAAAAGGGGATTATCAAGAAAAGAGGCAATTGTCATTTATACGGTGTGCATATTCAGGTCTTGAGGGCTGGTCGCTCCTATAAGCACAGCTGCAAACTCAAAAAAAGACCCGGCCTTGATGCCAATGAGTTATAGGGGCCGGTCACTCGAAAAAACGAGTGCGGCTACAATCTTATAACCGGAAAAAGAAGTCCAAATTTCTCGGCTATTCTTACTTAAGCTCGATGTGACTCGCAACAAAGTGGCATGATTTGTTCGCTTACGATTATTGTCGGTCATGAGACCCAAACGGGACTTGCTTGACCCCGTTTTCGTATTGATGTAACAACATGGTATCCACGCGAAAGCCGGCTTATAGTACAAGGTAGTTGAAAGGGTCATCTAAACCACAAGTTATGCAGAGTATAAGGTTAGCAGCCGGAAACTCAACAATTATCAAGCATAACTTCAAGCATCATAAAAAGCTGTCCTGAAGTCTTGGGCATTTAGCGACAGGCGATTCGTTTCCTTGAAAAGAAACAATCACGAGTCCTAGACGCGGAAACCCGGACTGGGGGACTTGTGAGCCCTGAAGAAGAAAAAGCATTATCCAGCCGATAAAATTCCAACGAGCCACGCATCCGGGTCTCGGGGGCTTAGGGATCCGGGTGTAAGCCCGTTCCCCAGATGCCAACGAAACCCGGAGGTCGGGTCTCGCCAAGGAAAGCATAAAAAAAAGTAAAGGTACAAGGTATCAACAATAAAGTAAGTGGATATCAAGAACAAGCGGGTGCAAAGACACATTAATCAAAAGCCCAAAGGGGCGCAAAGTGCATCGGGAGTTTAAACAAAAATATTACAAAAACCCTAAAGTATCAAAAGAGCACAGGCGCTCCGCTTAAACAAATAATAAAGCTGTTTTAACGACGCTTTGCCGACTGACGCATATGGAATGATAGGCAATATTCATTATTTCAAGCTGCAGGATCCATCTTGGCCTTGCCCTTGTTGCCACTGGGGGTGGCAGCGCCACCCGGATCAGTAGCAGTCCCGGGTTGCGAAGTTGCAGGAGCAGAGTCGGCATCGGCCTTCTTGGCAGCTTCGTCCCTCATCTTGATTGCCTCCTCCCTCCAACGGGCAAGCATATCGTACGGCTGGGGGCGGTTCGCCTGGACAATCTTGTCATTAGCATCATAAGCAGGGAGAATCACATCAATCTCTAAGCTATCAGCGATAACGCTAGCCGGATGACGGACTTCTTTCTGAATAGCCTTGAAGTCCTTTGGCAAAAATTTGGACCCATCCAAGTTGAACTCTGGAAATCCGCTCATAAGTTTGGCCAGCTCTAGCTTGGGAGCGTAGGCTTTAGCCAACGCGAGCCCTCGGGTTACCCCAAATCGGCAGGAGGACCGTTTCCAGTGCCAAATCCACTCGGGGATCGTGGAGCAGAATTCCAGTAATCTCTTCATATTATCTGGCCTGACACCCGGCAGTCGCAACTCATCAAGTATCCAGCTAACTCCGCTGCAAAGTTGGCGAAGAGTATTTTTGATGGTTTTTAGCTTAGCAGCGTCATCTTCTTCGGGGGCAGCATCACTTGGGCCTGCTAAAGAGGCCAAAGGAGCAAAGATAATAAGTAAGCAAGTGCAGTGGTTCATATCAAAGGAATCCGGGTCATAAAAAAGGTGAAATTTAAAAATCTTACCAGTCGCGGTACGATAAACGTCAGCAATTTGCACGGAAAGTGTTGTCAGTTTATCCTTAGCCTTGTGAGCTCTTTTCCTGTACCTTCTCGTCATTTTTTGGCACCTGCGAGCTTCAGTCTCCGCAGCTTCACGAAGGGCCGTTTCTTTTTCAATACGCTTGGTGGACTTGGCCAGCTTCTTCTCCAACTGTGAAACATAGTCCTATAAGGAAGCATGAAGAGGGATTAGCCAGAAACATTATACAAAGTTCCAAGCAAGTTACTTAGTAATTTACTCGGAACTTGGGGACTATGTGTGGAAACAATTGGTACTACTCGGGATTACCTCGTGCTTGGTTATTAAGGCGTCTAGTATGTTTTCTTCATCACCCTTCAAGGTATGGAGGGCATCTAGCATTTGAGCAAAGGTCATGTCTTCAGGTCGAAGTCGAGAAGGGCCGGAAGACTGGCCTTCCTGTTGAAGGGTTGTTCCGGGTCTGGGGTTCGAAACCCGGACCGTTTGAGTGTCCGGGTTAGGAGAACCCGACCTGGTCTCCAAAATGATATCTTCGTCCACCTCCTCAGAGGGCTGGGGTGATGCAGTTTTTGGTGGAGGTGGGTCCTTAAAAGGGTCTTCTTTATTTCCGTCCTCGGCCTCGTCCTCAACCTCAATGTCCATGTTATTACTCGGCTTCTCCTCTCCCTGCCTTTCTGCTTCAGGAATATCCGGGTCACTCAGCGTAACTATGGCACTGAAAGGAAAAAAGGAGACATTGATTAGTGGAATGTATGGAAAAAAGAAAGATAACAAGTGCGAGAGAATGTAAGTAAAGGTAGTTTACCCGGTGTTCACAGCATAGTCCGGGGGAAGCTCGCAGCTGGAGGCGGATGACGTTGGTAAAAGCACTGGCTGCGGTACGCGAAATTGCCCGGCAAGTGGATGACTAGGAGATGGATGACGTTGAGGAGATTGGGAAGGTTGAGCTGGAGGGGTGCTGGCTCGACGAGCGGGTGAGGTGGAGATACCCGGGTTAAGGGGATCATCCCCCGGAGAACTCCGGGTCACCCTACGTTTAGTCGGGAGAGGGTCCTTCAAGAAGGGTGAATGTGATAATCGCACATTAAGTTCACGCATAGTGGCAAAGGAGTAAGGCGCACAAGACATGGAAGAGAAGGGAACCTTTTCAACTACCCCTCTAGCTTTCCTTTTGTTTCCAACTGGGGGTTCTTGGTCAGACTCGGTGGCTTCCGGGTCATTTTCTTCTTCCTCCTCTTCGTCCTCTGACCCTGAAAGCCGAGTAAGTATGAGATAAGAAAGGACGAGTGGTAAGAAAGGTGGCACAGATGAAAGGCAGATATAAAGGTTATGAAAGAGTACCCTCGTCGTCATCAATGGACTCGTTTTCCCCTTCGGGGTCTTGGGAGGGAGGAGAGTTCTCGACCTTCCAGAAGGGATTGTCAGCCTGTGAACAAGTAAATGCAAGTAGTGGTTAGAGACTATAGCGGATAAAAGTGCTGAAACAAGAAAAAGGGGGTCAGGTCTTACCGCTGGAGCGGGATTCTCCCGAGTAAACGGGGGTAACCCGGTAGCGTTCTTTATAACATCTAGCCTCTCCATCAGGAAACCCTTGATGGTCTTGTTGGTGTTGCCAGCAGGGAAGTTCTTGGTGGAGTAGCGGAGGGAGTCCGTGATGTGACCGGAGTACTCGTGTAGCAACTTCGAACGAATGGAGTTGGGCTGAACCCGGAAATCTACCCAAGTCTTTATTAGATTAAGCCCAAGAAGGCCATGGGCTGAGAGGGCTGCTAGTTTGGCCAAAAAGGGCTGAATGGCTTCCCTATCAGGCTCGGGTGCAAAAGCGCTAAAAGACTCGGAGGGTTCAAGGAGGCTCTCCGAGTAACCCGGCAATTTCCTCTCACCATCCGGAGAAGTGTCATGGCAATAGAAGAAAGATAGTTGCCAGTTGTTGACGTGGGAGTTCAAGTTAAGAATTGGCATTAGTGAGTGCTTGCGGCGCTGGATAGATACCCCGCCACAGGTAAGAAGAGCTCCGTCATCGCTCTCGCGACACGGCTCGCATTGGAACAACTCAATAAAAAGATCCAGGCTTGGTGGAATGCATAAGTAAGATTCGGACAAGACTATGAAATGGGTAATATTCAGCATAGAGTTAGGCCCTATGTCGAACACCCGGAGGCCGTAGTGGCTTAAGATTTCCCGGAAGAAAGGGTGACCCGGAGGACGAAATCCCCGGGTCACGTGCTCGGTAAAACAGATTACCTCATTCCCGGCAGGAGTAGGACGGGTCTCATCGTCAGGAGCCCTCCAATGTATCTCCTTTTGAGAGGGAAGAATTCCTGATTCGGCCATTCCTTCTAGCTTGGCCTTCGTCGTTGAAGACCGACCCCAGTTGGCAGAAGTGGTTTGAGGGGTCTTGGTCGGAGCCGGGTGCCTTCCCTGTCTTTTCGGAGCCATGGAGTTGACCTGCAAGGGACAAGAGATGTATGGAGTAAGATTCGGAGTATCAGATTATCCGAGTCTGGGAATATCGAGACAATGCGAAGGCTAAAATAATACCCGGATAATGCGCTACGATGTTAAGTGTGGAGGATTTTCCGGGTGACAGATGAGGTTGAGTAAATTGTTAATTACTTACGTATGGAGGTGGGTTGGGCGAACATGGATGGTTGCCCATACTTTTATTGCGAAGAAAATAGCTGGAAAAAGAGGGTTTTCCGGATGTTAATGAGACAAGCGGAAAAAACAAGGTGGAACGGATCTAGGTTGAAAAGCTTGCGAGCGATCTTATATAAAGTTTGATGGTTGAAAAAGGTGCGGGGATGAATTGCGACTACACATCAGGTGCTTAAAGGAGCTGAGGACTACCAAAGCAGCTTGATTTGACGGTACCGGAAAGGTAATTTACGGGTTGATCCAGATCCGATCCAAGTCAAATTGAAAAAATTGGGAGGTTCAATTGGACGATTGAGAGAGGCTTACCGAAGAGATTGATGTCCGAAATGAGGGTGATGTGAGGTGCGGCTTGAGTATTGTTCCACAGCCCTCAATGAGAGAAACGAAGATGCGACGACAATGCGTGATGGCGGCGCGGGATAGCTCGAGGTCGAGCGCGGCCGGCAGTGGTCTTATCTGTTGTAGTGTGCGCGAGCTCCGGCGGCGGAAGTTGCGAGGGAGCGAGGAGAAAGGGTATGATGAGGTGAGGTGAAAGGCTTAGGGTTACCTTCGATTGATATTTATAAGGGAGGTGGTGAGTTCACCCCCGCGACTGGAAAATCGGAAGCTACGGGACAGTAATTATCCGTGCGGATTTGGTGGTGTATGCGCCCGGAATGGGATAAAATGTTCCGTTGGCAGAGGAAGTGTAACCTATCCCGAGATATCAGGGACCGGTATCGTGAGTGGAATCTTGGCATTTTAGGGTTCAAATTTGGAAAGGCATGTTAGACATTTGGGGGGGGGGGAATCGAGTTATCGTATGGCCGTCATGGAGCTGTGCCTAGCCATCTATCGAAGCAATTTAACTCGGTCCCCATGAACTTGGGTGTTTCGTATCTTTTTCAGGGAATAGCGAGCGCTTCAAGGATGAATCCGTGAAACCCGCGCTATCCTGGGGACTACTGATGGGGGGATAGTAACCCGGTAGGCCCACTTCAAGATATAATCCGGCCCGAGGTGTGCTGAGCGATATCCGGCTAGGGGTAAAGAGATTACCGGAAGGCCCAAAGGCTTGTAAGATTCGTAACCCGGATTGTGGGCTGCGGTAAGGGAAGTTAGGGTTTGTATGTGGAGTTCGAGTAGGACTCAAGATGTGCCTTGGAGGGCAAGTTAGGGGTGTACGGGTGCTTTATAAACCGGCCCCTAGGTTTAGTTTGCCAGAGATCTAAGTCATAGTTGTAACACCTATTATCGAGTATCCAGCACAATTCATATTGAGATCCGGCGAGTTATTTTCCGGTTCTTAGATTGCTTTCCGCCATGTCTTCCTTCGAGCTAAACCCTCTCCCGAATACCTGTGTCGACTTGCCCCAAGATCAGTTACCCCCGGTAACGTCTGCCGTGATTATCCCACGACATTCTTGATACCCAGCTTTCTTTTTACCTCCCTTTGTAATACTCGATTTTCCGAGACCAGGAGTTTTAATACGTGGGCTTTTTCTTTAAGTCCCCAAGACTCGGATGGTGAGGTTTTTCGAACTGCGATAGCCAAGTAGTTTGTTTCTGTTTCGAAGTCCCCCAGCCCCCATGACCCAAAGTTCGAGTAATGGGGGTGTGGCCTTTCTGAGAGAACAAATTACTTTTTACCGAGTCGCAAACCTAAAACCATTCCGTGTAAGTACTGAAGTTATGCTTGATAATTGTTGAGTTTCCGGCTTTTAGCCTTGTACTCTGCATAAACTTGTGGTTTAGATGACCCTTTTAACTATCTTGTACTATAAGCCGGCTTTCGCGTGGATACCATGTTGTTACATCCATACGAGAACAGTGTCAGGCAAGTCCCATTGGGCTCCATGGCTGATTGTAATCGTAAGCGAACGAATCATGCCACTTTAGTGCGAGTCACATCAAGCTTAAGTAAGATAAGTAAAGAAAAGTTGGCTTCTTTGCCCAGTCATAAGATTGCAGCCGTGCTCGTTTGCGAGGAATCGGCCCTTATAACTTATAGCTATCTATGCCGGGTCATTCGGGTTAGTGGTTGGTTACCTGAGCAACCAACCCCCAAGACCTACATGCAATCGATGCTTTTGATGATACTGAATTATCGATGTCGTATGGATACTACTTACTTGTGATAAAGGCGAAAAGACATAGGACTTGATAACCATCTCTTAATTGATACCAGAAATTTTGGGTCAGCAGGCCGCCTCATTAAAAACCTTCCAGTCCCCTTAGGTACCCTGGGTAGGAAAAGAGCGCGTCTGAAACCTGCCGCCCGTTACATTACTCAGTTCTTTGTAAGCACTGGTCCTGATCCGGCTTGACCAATGCACATCCTCCATAAGTTGGACTTTTTCCTGATGAGTACCGGGTTTGCCAGCCAACCCGGGTGGGGTGTCTCCATGACTTTGCTGGTTGTGGGCGGCCGTGTAACTTCTTCCTTTACAGCAGACTGCTTGGGAGAGTCAACTTCGATTAAGGCCACCATTTTAGCATCTTGCGTTACCTTGGACTTTGCTTTTTCGCCTTCAGTATTTGGCTTCTTTGATGTAGTTCTGTCCTCCGGGTCCGCTTGAGACCGATAGTGCTTGAGTTCTTCCTTTCTGCAAGCTTGCTCGGCCATTGCTGCATCTCCTTCGTCGCATTCAGCGGCTATGTCTCGATTTCCGTGTATGGTTATAGTCTTCTTGGGACCCGGGATTTTTAGCTGTAGATATACATAACACGGCCTAGCCATGAATTTGGCATAAGCCGGCCTTCCAAACAGCGCGTGATAGGGGCTGCGTAATTTCACTACCTCAAAGGTGAGCCACTCAATTCGATAGTTATCCTTTGATTCTCCGAAAGCTACCTCCAATGCGATTTTTCCCTCGGGGCATGCTGAATGACCCGGCACTATTCCATGAAAAACTGTTGAGCTTTTTTGCAGTTGAGATTCCTTGAGACCCATGCGTAGGAAGGTTTCCCAATACAGTATATTGATGCTGCTTCCACCATCCATTAAAACCTTCTTTAGTTCGTACCCATTAACTTGCGGTGCGACTACTAGTGCCAAGACTCCTGGGTGTTCCACTCTTTCTGGGTGATCCGTTCTGCTCCATGTTACCTCCTGTTCTGACCATCTCAAGTATCTCGGAACGGCTAACGAAACTGAGTTGACTGCTTGCTTCAGTATCTTTTTGTCCTTGTTAGATCCTCCTGTGGTATGCACATGATATTGACCCAATTGTTTGGGGTTAGCCTGGAAGCCTCCTGCCCCCCCTTGGCTATTACCTTGATTTCCAGCCGCCGGGTTACCAGCTGGGGGTGGGCCGTTGCCCGGGTTTGCCCCTGGACCCGGTCCTCCTCCCCGCCCTGCACCTCGCATAGCTCTGTGCACTTCCTCATTTTTCCATCTTTGCAAATCGGCGCATTGTTCTAGGGAGTGGTTAGCTGGCCTGCCATTCCTGCTGTGCTTCGGGCATGCCATTCTGAATATGTCCCAATTGTTACCCGGCCTTGGTGGACCTTGATAGTTTCCTCCGTTGTGATTTCCAGTATTGAAATTTCCTTCTGCTCTGGGTCTTGAAGACCCGGCTTCTGTATTGGCGACAAACTCGGAACCTCCCTCAAACGGACGCTTGTTCTGGCTATTTCCATTGTTACCTGACGCTGTTCCGTTGCTGGTTCTTCCATTACCGCTTGTGTTTGCTTTTGTCTTCTTGTCATCAGCTTCTTCTTCTGTGGTATCTGTCGCAGCGTGTTTGTTGCACGCATCCATCAATTCTCCCATTGTGACTTCTGACGCATTTCGACTGGACTTCATGCGAGTTAACTTTTGCACTAAAGGTATATACTTGCATGTTTTTGCCATGGCTTGTAGTGCATCCTTGGGCTGGATGTCTGTGGATGAGTGAAGTATCTCCATAACCCGGCGCACCCAACTGCGCGCCGATTCTCCCTTCTTTTGGACGCATCGCTCTAGATCATCAATGGTGAATAATTTCCTGCAGGTCCCGTGAAAGTGCTTGATAAACGCGGTCTTCAATTCCTCCCAAGACTTGATCGATCCCTCTGGTAGATTGGTGAACCACAATTTTGCTGCTCCTTCAGACATCATCAGATACATGAATTTGGCTTGGAGGTTATCGGACGCGTTGCGGATTGACATTGCCATCTCGTAACTGCTTAGCCATGTTTCGGGATCCATGGTCGGCTCATAATTCACTACTTTCCCTGGCTCTTTGAACTTTTCCGGGTAAGGTTCAGCTCTAATATTGTCCGAGAGACACTTGGGCCCTGCAAGAATGATTGAAGCCGGCCTTGCCCTGGAAACGTGTGATGCCGCGGGGGGCGCGTCTGGGCGTTGTGCTGCGGGAGGTCCATGCGCTGCAGACCTGGCCGCGGCCCTCCGAGCCCTAGAACTGTCCACGACGGCCTGTGCTGCTGATACTGCCTGAGCGCGGGGAGGAGGCGGCATTTGCTGCTGCTCTTCCCTCCGCCGCGCCGAACTCGTTTGTAAATTCCCTTGCTGCTGGCTGACATATGGCGTCCCGTGCATTCCGCTTCTGTGATCCGGGTAATTGGCTTGCTGTGCCACCGCAGTGTGCAACAGCTCGATGGCTTGCCGAGTCTTCTCTGCATGGGGCAACTCTCCCACAGGTATTTGATTCAATGCGAGTGTCACCGCATATACGTTGTCCATAGGATTGTTGTAGTGGCCGGCTGGCGTGCGGAATCGTGATGGTGGCGGCGACAGTAGATCGTTGCCGGTTGTGACTCTAGTTTGCGGTGGGGGTAACCCGGTCCGTTCATTCGCCGGATGTGTCGCTGCTGTTGTCTGTTGGGGTGCGGTTCCCTGGTTCACCACTGGTATCGGTTGGTCCTGAGGCGTGATGAACAAATTAGCCGGATTAATAACCCCGCCCGTTGCTGGCAACCTGGTGTGGTGCCTTTGATGCATCCTGGACGTTTCCTCTCGAAGCCGGGTTTCCAACGCGTCTAGCTCGCGCCGCCGGGTGGCCATCCCCTGTCTATCTGCTTCCACTTGCTTTCTTTGCTGTTCCAATGCACGACGAGCCACGTCCAGATCTCTAACACGCTCTGCCGCGTTTTCTGGGGTGATAACAGTGGCGAGGACTGTAGGATCCAAAATCAAATTATTATCGAACAGGGCCGGGTGACGCGGATTCGAGGGACCCGCCCCTGGTGTCCGATTGGCTTGAAACCCGAACATGTTGGCGTGTTGCTCTTCATCTGCTGCGCGACTGGTGACCGATGCTGACTCTCCATCGACCCGGGTCAAGATCGGGTCTCCGTTAACCGCGCCCTGTTGCTGGGCCACTGCCTGAGCCGCCCCGACTGGTGCCGCGGCTGTGTTTCCTTGGTTGGCCGCGGGGGCTGCATAGACTGCAACTCGGCGCGCGATATCCGGTGTAAATTCAGGCTGTTCCTCCTCACCGTTCTCCTCATACCGGTTTTCCAGTAGATCCAGGATAGACCCAGTGTCATATTTTCCTTGGACCCGGTCGCGTGGGGTCCATGCCGGCTCCTCCGGCTGTTCCCACTCCGCGATGGGTTCTTCTGCCGGATATGTCGTTCCCGTTGATTCTTCATCATCTGATCGGATAGACGTGGCTTTTCCTGGCATAGAATCAGATCCAACGTTGTCAGGGACCGAATTGGAAGCACATACCATACCGATGAAGACGTTGATCCGGCCGATTGTTACGACGGATCCGGTTTCGAGGTGATCTCACTCCGCCCCCCAGCCGGAATCGTCCACCACCTTTTCTCCTTCATGGTCGATGTAGATCTCGCCGATGACAAGATTCTCCATGCCCTTCCGAGCTTCTCCCGTGATGTAGACACCTTTGGACGCAGGCCCCACGGTGGGCGCCAACTGTCGTGGGATAATCACGGCAGATGTTACCAGGGGTAACTGATCTTGGGGCAAGTCGACACAGGCGTTCGGGAGAGGGTTTAGCTCAAGGGAAGACATGGTATAACTTGATCTGACAGCCGGCAATCGAAGTCGCCGGATCTCTATTCTCGATACAATAACTCGATTAGGGTTTACACTGGATACTCGATACCACACGATATTGTTAGGGCTCTTAGATCTCTCTCTCTCAATCTATACCCGGGGGTCGGTTTATATAGTACCCGTACCCCCTAACTTACTTTACAAGGCACACCCGGGTCCTACCCATACACGGCGTGCTAACCCTAATTTTCCTTTACAATATCCATAATCCGGGCCATTAGGCCCACGAGCCTGGGCCTCCACGAACTTCTTTACCACAGTCGGATCCTGTATACCATCCTTTGGGCCGGGTTATTCCCCGGAGCCTGGCATACCGGGTTAGCATCCCCCCGTCAGACCACACAAACATAACTTTTGTGCTAGAGCAACCTTGTATGACCAAAATTTCTAGTAGGATATTTAGGCTCAACCCGAAACATGAAGTGACCATTCTTAGGACCTACGTACTCGCATGGTATCTCCCACTCGACATGTTCCTATCTCATCAGTTAACTATTGCAATAGGGTTGCGTCCGGTACTAGGAATTTTGTGGTTGCCAAAGTTGATTAGCTGAACACACTATATTATATAATCATGATATATCCTTATATTTGATTTCATCTTAGAAAATTGACAATTTTATCAATTTTCCTGAGGTCTTGTACATGATTTAAGGGTTCTCTTGGTCCCGGAAAACATTTGTTTTAAGTTCTCTATCCGCTTCGTATTTTTTCTATATTTGGTTCCGATAATATCTGTTTCGTATTTCTTTTCGGGTATCTGTATTCATTCTGATTCCATATAAAAATGTGAAAACAAATGTGGCACCACTCAGTTCCGTCTGTATCCGCTCCGTTTTCATCCCTAGTGGAGACAATGTCGTCGAAGAATGGTTGATAGGCGTACGGTATGCACATTCAACTCGGGAACGGAAGTCTGGTTTTGCACATGCATACGTGCAAGGATGGATGGTACGAGTAGCTAGTTAACCAGTTGGGTATCCGGCTGTTGGTGTAACACCTGGATACAAATGGAATAACGACTTCTCCTATATCTGAAGCATTATTTCTTGGATTTTACTATGTCTATTGAAGTTTGGGCTTATGCGATTGTGTTTACATGTGTGTTGTTCGAACAGAATCAGGCATGTATATATAACTACCTAAAGGTTGATTTTCATTTGATTTTCTTGGTGGTCTGACTTATGAACTCAGAATGTTTGTTGTGCTCAACTAACAAACTGAGGCCTTTTATAGTTCATCAAATGAATAACAACCATCCATTTTTGTTAATCAAAGAGGACTTCTACGGTATCCCCATTTAGATAGAGGCCGTTCATTACTAGAGATCTCACGGATTGTAATAATTCATACTAGTGCCTAAAAGTAGAGTAGTAGAACTCATACTAGTACTGACTATGGGGTTATGATCGGAAGAGCTGTAACAAGAAATTCCGTAAAAAGTGGAGAGGCTCACGAACTCCCTCAACGAATCCCCTAAAAACAGAAAATCGTTCAAATCTTTACTTCTTTGAAAAATATTTCGTTAGGTCTTTTGTTATTTCTGTCGTATTAAAGTATGAATGCAGACCCATCCCAAGGCAGGTGCCGAGACAAATGGTAAAAGAATGGTAAATAGGGATCTAGTTAACAGATTTTAGGCAAAATCAATGGAATTAGTGTTACCATAACGAATTGCTATTTAAAAAGTCTATTATACCCTTGTAAACCAATGGCAGGATTTTGATTAATACTATTCGCCTCCCACGGGTAGTAAAAGGTACCGTAGAAGTTGCCTAATCAAAAGGCTGATATCAATTCATACTAGTGGTAAAAGTGTGAGTAGTTAAATTCTTAGTAGCGACCTTCGGAACAACGACCACAAAAAGTCTAGTTGATGTGCCCCGGCCCAAGATAACATGTAACCCATACATCGTATCACTAATGTATGCATGTGGCAAAAAAAAACCAATGTTACTTCCTCAAAACATAACTGGCACGGCATGTCCTGCCTGGCTACTGCTGCAGTGTCACGTCATGCGTTGAAGAGATGCGCAGCGAGCCAAGGCTTGCGTTGAAGTGCTGATGAAGTATATGAATTCATTAATTTTTTTAAATGTGTCTATACATGTTTGGACTGAGTGACGAGGCTTGGGGGGAAGGGGTCACTGTGATGGTTGTGTCCAAATGAGCGAACATAAATTTAGATTCGACGACTGGCTGTTATTGCAACGATACCAGACAGCTTTGTCACAACTAAACAGAAACAAACATACTTCAAAAATCCTTTTGGAAATTGTTTAAAATGTGTTAAAGACGACATTCTTTGCAGACATATTTTTTCAATTTCGTGAATACGTGCATTACATGTGCACACTAACTATGTAATTAGAGAGATGGATACTTAGATGATAGTGGTTTCATTATCTCCCGTCATTATTTATGTGACATGTAAACAAGAATCCAGAGGTAAAAAGTTAAAAAAAGTTCCAACCCGCACCAATTAGAATAGTCCTTAGTAGATGTTTCTTCAAGAAAATTTTACCTTCTTTGGCTAGATATTTCAAACTTTGTTTTAGCGGTATGCCAAGGTGTACAAATATATAAGACAGAATTTCAAGTACAAAACGATAACCACTCGCTGCAACCAACAAAAGTGGTACAAAATCCACGCCCGGCTAGTCCAAAGACAACCACTACGGACATTACAACTAGAAAGAAAAGGAGCCTTTCCTAAGCTAAACAACATCGTCGTGTCTCGACCGGAGGTAGTCACCTCCGAAGACTGGAACTGCAATTAAACTCCCCTTGTCGATGCACCATCCACCCATGATGTTTGATAGGAGGTGTCAAGTAGATGGTGGGACTTGGTCGGTCCCAAGAATATTTCACTGCACTTGACGTGAAATTGATACTCGGGAAAAAAAAGCACCATGTGCATGAAGCAGAAAATATCACTAATAGTACTAGTAACAACACAAACAATAATAACATGTTGACAGTTCCACTACAACAAAAAGAAGTGTAATTAACAAAAAAAATGCAATGCAACAAAGAAAGGGCCTGTGGAAAACAGAGAAGGAAACACTTTGCTAAAATGACTAAAACTCCCCAAAAGCTGCTCAAATGATTAAAACACTAAATACTTTTAAACAAAAAAGTGACAAAAAATTCAGAATATTTAAGGAGAATACTATTTACCAACATTGTATTCTAAAACGAACATGGTAAAAATAAGTTTTTTGTCACGCATCCCTACTATGCTGTCGCACCCTGATTTCTAGGGGATACTCACCGTACGAACTGGATAGCAGATGCTTGGATTATGGGGCATAACTGCTCCCACGTCCCAGCTTCCTGGTAGGCCTGCGCTTATGCGCGACAACACAAGCCCTGCTATTCCATCGTCGATGTAAA
Source organism: Alopecurus myosuroides (assembly GCA_028641055.1). Classification (NCBI taxonomy): domain Eukaryota; kingdom Viridiplantae; phylum Streptophyta; class Magnoliopsida; order Poales; family Poaceae; genus Alopecurus; species Alopecurus myosuroides. Next base: position 136,072,437 of record CM054057.1, read on the forward strand.
CTATCCACTAGAGATCAAAGGCACTTCCGTCGACGTACTTCAAACCATACACAGATGGTACGTCAACGGCGTTGAACAACTGATATCACAACAGATCTCTACGACACAAAAGATTGAAATAAGTTGCAAATGGCTCTCATTAGAGCAGAGATAGCAAATACAATCATTCAGAGGGCACATGCCCCAACAATACATCATTACATCACAGCGGAAGCATTCAACATGTCTGAGTACAGACAAGAACCAAATAGGCCTAAGAGGCCGGAAACGAAAAGACGGAGCCCATCCACGAAGTCTCGGATCCTGCCCGGGTCCGCTATCTACTCATCAGCAGTCTCGTCGTCATACTCCACGTAGTAGCCACCATGTAGATCCTCGGAAACGCCGTCTGCGTAAACCACAGCCCCAAAGGGGTCAGTACACCAACGTACTGGCAAGCAAGACTCACAGTTCACCAAAGTGTAACCCGTCAACACCAAGCACAGATGCCTTGGGTTCAACGGAGGAAAGGGGATATAAAAGATGCTGCAACTGGCTGCTCTAAACAACTACAAAGATTCTACCACTTCCGGCTAGCACAAAGGAGATAAGATCGAGGATTGTAACCAACTGAAAGATAACTTCAAGCAAACCCATCCTGGATCTCGCCCCTTATCCAAAGAAGCAATCCGAGGATAACTCACACAGTTGTAATAGTGATGGTTCAAATTATTGTGTCAATAAGCCTATTACTAGTCAAATTAGTAATCATGGGGTGTAACACGTTTGATCATTAGGTTTAAGTTGTCCTGAGTACTTGTTAGCCAGTACTTTCACCAAGTAATCCATAACCGCGGAAAACACGGCTTCTCGAGAAGATTATCCCTGCAGGGTTGCACCAATTTGGCCGTACACTCATGAATAACCCGCCAGATGGAAAGGCCCTTCCACCAAGCGGGGTACTCAACACAACCAACCATTCTTCGCATCAAGCCCAAAGCACCTTGGGCGCACGGCTAATCAAGCCCAGAAGAAAATGGACCATCATAGCACTCTAAGACCGTGTCCCCCTATATGCCGACTACAAAAGTTCCACCCTGCGCTGGGCTCGCAAAAACATGCATGCGGCAAATGGAAAACACGAACTAAATGAGGCGATTTGGACGAGATGCGAATCAGGTCAAGTTGAGGGGGGCGCCCATACTCGCTTCCCAAATGCGGGTAGTGCGCTCATCATGGATCAGTAGACAAGACCCTTTTCCTATTAGGGTCGACACTAGCAGGCTCCAAAACCTCTCATGGGCCTCCTGCCGGTGCCTTATCATCAAATTTATTATTAATAGTAACATTAGCATGATTGATTGATTAAACATCGAGCCCCCACAACGTAATAGAGTAGTAACAGAAAGTAACGGGTAACAGACTCGAGCAAAACAACCTAAGCATGCTAGTAAGACTCTGGCTCAAACAATGGTTGTAGGAAGGGAGATGAGGCAATATCAGGGTTAAGGGATTCATGTGATAGGTTCGTAACAGAACAACTACTACTAAGGCTAGCAGAAAAGAACAACGGAAAGTATCGGTAATCAATGTTGAAAGGAACACGATGGTTCATGTGAGTGATAACTTGCCTGCAAACCCAGTAGCCTGGTACTGAGCTAGATCCTTGAAAGGGGTGTCGTAAGTATCGTCGGTCTCAACGTCGTCGTGTATCCGAGAAGAAGCAAACAAACAAGGCAGAAAGATAAACAATCATTATCATGGCATTGTGCACAATCAAAGATGATGCATGTCAAGTTAATGGTTGTATCAAAATAAACTAGTTGACAAGATAGAAACAGGATTAAATGGACCCATATGCAATTGGATTGCATATGGAAAGCCCATGAATTATGGTTGAATTAATTGTTTTACAACTAATCATTATGTGAAAGTGGATTAGCATGATGCATGGATGAGGAAAACAGAAAAATAACAACAATAGAAACAGTTGGAAATAAGGTTTAACAAGTTTGGAAATTCATTTATTAAGTGTTGGAATTTTGGTTGCTTAAAGGTGTCACACAAGCATTGGTTGTTTTCATCAAGTTAAATTGTTCAAAATAGATAACAAAGTTTATATTTGGAAAGAGGGTTTAATTTTGCATGGAAAACATATTTCATTTGTGGAAATTGGATTTAAAATGAGCAAGTTATTATTTTGGCAATTTTAATTGCAATAAACAAGAAACAGTTGTTTTCAGCAATTTAAATTATTCAAAACAACAAACAAAATTTATATTTGGAAAGTACATGAAAAGTTGATTGGAAAACATATTTGGTTTGTGAAATTTGGAATTTTTATGCTCAAGTTATGAATTTTGCAATTTTAAGGGAATTTGACAAGTTTTCAAATATTGCACAAATTTAAAATATTCAAAACAGTAAACAAATTTTATATTTGGATAGAACATTTAATTTGGTATTGAAAACATATAAAAAATGTTGGATTTGGAGTTAGGATGATTTATTTATGCAATTTACAAAATATAGTGCAAATCTGCCATTTTTAACCCATTAGGGACTTAGGAAAAATTATTTCAGGGGTCTAGATCTAATACCAGGGGCCTAAGAAGAAAGTACAGGGACCTGTGTGTGGTTTCTGACAAATTACCGGGTCTGGAAAAATAATTGGAAAAGAAAAGGTTGGACTGCGAGGGGTGGGGATCGAACCCACCACCTCCTGCTCGCACACAGAGGGCAGCACCACTACGGTGTGCTTGTTCCTTTGTCAGGTAACAGGGGTGCGCGCAAGGTAAGGTTCAGAAGCTGACCCTCGAACAAATCGAAAATAAAGGGAGCAGAAAAACAGGGTGCGGGGACTCGAACCCTGGTGTGCTCCGAGGGATCCATAGCAGATAGCCACTGGGCTGTGCGTGCCTTTGGTTACAACTAGCAGATCTTGGTAGTTAAGATAAAATCTTGCGCGTTAACTGAATCTCAACTGAACCGATCGGTTCCTTCTGTACCACGACAGAACCAGGCAGCGAGGCAAGGCTCGGCTCGCCGGCCTGCTGCGCTCGCCGGAGGCGCGGTGGGGTGGCCGTGGTGAGAGGGGCGGTTGGTGCGAGGGGAGAGGGAGGAGGTCGAGCGGAGGAAGAGGTCGAACCTCACCTTGGGCTTGGGCGATTGGAGGCGAACAGGGAGCAGCAGGCAGGGGCGTCGCCGGCGATGGAGGCCACGGCGGCGGAGCTCCAGGGCTCCTCGGCTCGAGCCGAGGGCGCGGCGAGGGGGAGGAACCCGTGGCGGTTCCATTCCCGGCCACGGTTCCTCCTCGCGGTGGCTGTGGAGGCCGGCGGTGAGGGGAGGCGATGGTGGGGTGTTGGGGTTCAGAGTGTGCACGTACAGAGGGAAAAAGAGGCAGGGAGGGAAAGGAGGAAGAAGAAGGAGATCGGCGGCTGGAGGAGGAAGGAGAGGGAAAAGAGGGGGAAGGAAGGTGGGATGGAGACCCTAGGGTTAGGTCTAGGTTTATAGGGAGGGGGAAGGTGGTCATCACCGTCTGTTGCATCTCCCTGCTACGTGGCCATGGCTGATGTGCGCCGTACGAAGAAGATGACTCTGAAGAGGTATCGGGCTGGGGAAAAATAGGTAAGGTGGGCTGGGCTTGGGGCTTAGCTGCTGCTGCTTGCTTTGCTCTCCTTTTATTCTTTTCTGTTATTATTTTTTTTTTTTTTTTGTAGTTTGCTTTTGAAAGAAAACTGTTAAGGGTTTAGTTAATAAAAATTACAGAAAAATTAGTTTAGGCTTGTTAGGTAATTAGAAACCATTTTCCAATATTGGTTTGCAAAAGTTGACATTTTAAATTAATGTTTGTATTTGAAACCAATTTGAATGAAAATTGCAATATTAATTAATATTAGAAAAAAAAACAAAGCATTTCCAATAGGGTTACCCCTAAGTTTTAAAATGATTTAAGGGATTCCAATTAGTGGTGAACTTCATGGATTCAAAAGATTAAAGGTTTTGAGATTTGGTTTGAAATTGGAAATGATTTGGAATTATTGATTGAATTAAGGGTTTGATTAAAACCAACAATTTTAGGAGTTATCAACATGGAATAAAATGGAACAATTTGGTTGTTTTCATTTGTTATTTTTATTCCAAAAGTTGTAACAGAGCAAGTATGAAAACAAGCATTTGAAATTGTTTGACTTTCATGGTGAAAACAAAGAATAACACATGCAACACAACAGAAACAAATGCAACAATATGATGACATGATGCAATACATTAATTAAACAGGAAATCAAACATTCTATAGGGTAGTTTTCATACTTGGGATGTTACAAAACGCCCCCCCTTGAAGGAATCGCGCCCCGAGATTCCTACTGAGAAAAGAAAAGGTCCGGAAACTTCTTGGGAAGATCTTCTTGAGCTTTGACACGTGAAACACATCGTACACAGTGGATAGACGTCAGGGAATTCACAAACCACCGGAACATTTCAAGTAAAGGGAGAGGTTTTGTATGGAGGCTGTATAGCTGGATAGAATTTGATTCATTTGGAGAATAGACTATCTGTAATAAGGGTGGAACAGGGTTATTGACATCAATGGAACACCAAGGATGACATCAATGTCAGAATCAGCAACATGAGAGTAACGAGGAATATGTGGCCTCTCATTAGAATTGGATTGTTCTTACTTATCTTGGAAGTCAACATTTGAGATCCCGGGGAGTGAACAGAGTTTTGATTGCTTGGTGGAACCAGAATTGGGTTTTATGTTGTGGAAAAGATTGTTGACACAAGGGAATGTGATGCTCCGGTATCAAATAACACTTTAGCTGGAATAGAGTTTAGTAGATGAACGAAAAAAAACTTTGATTAAAACAGAACTTGATCCATATGGAGAATAGACTATTTGGAATGTGGTGTTTGAGAAATGAAAACAACAACAACAACAAGAACCTCTCTGGACAGATAGATTTGATATTTGGGAAGTTGATTTGACGCCGGTAGAAGAATTGAAGTAGAAAACAACAACAAGATTTGAACGGACGAAAAGGAAATGTTTAGAAGAACATGATATTGAAGCAACATCGGGAAAACGAGACCAAAAGTCCTGAGGTACTAAGGAGAACCCAAAACACGTGAAATCCTAACTTGAAAGTTTAGGTGAGAACAGAAAACAACGTTACACTTCCTTACCAGAAAAGGGAGGGAGGGTGGGGAAAAGAAGAAAAAGAACAGAATTCCTACTCTCACGTTTCATTTTTCCTATATAGCTACAAAATAGTTTTCTAGACTCAACTGCGACCAGTAAAAAGGGATCCTACAGGCAGACAGGCTCTGATACCATTTGTCGCACCCTGATTTCTAGGGGATACTCACCGTACGAACTGGATAGCAGATGCTTGGATTATGGGGCATAACTGCTCCCACGTCCCAGCTTCCTGGTAGGCCTGCGCTTATGCGCGACAACACAAGCCCTGCTATTCCATCGTCGATGTAAACTATCCACTAGAGATCAAAGGCACTTCCGTCGACGTACTTCAAACCATACACACATGGTACGTCAACGGCGTTGAACAACTGATATCACAACAGATCTCTACGACACAAAAGATTGAAATAAGTTGCAAATGGCTCTCATTAGAGCAGAGATAGCAAATACAATCATTCAGAGGGCACATGCCCCAACAATACATCATTACATCACAGCGGAAGCATTCAACATGTCTGAGTACAGACAAGAACCAAATAGGCCTAAGAGGCCGGAAACGAAAAGACGGAGCCCATCCACGAAGTCTCGGATCCTGCCCGGGTCCGCTATCTACTCGTCAGCAGTCTCGTCATCATACTCCACGTAGTAGCCACCATGTAGATCCTCGGAAACGCCGTCTGCGTAAACCACAGCCCCAAAGGGGTCAGTACACCAACGTACTGGCAAGCAAGACTCACAGTTCACCAAAGTGTAACCCGTCAACACCAAGCACAGATGCCTTGGGTTCAACGGAGGAAAGGGGATATAAAAGATGCTGCAACTGGCTGCTCTAAACAACTACAGAGATTCTACCACTTCCGGCTAGCAGAAAGGAGATAAGATCGAGGATTGTAACCAACTGAAAGATAACTTCAAGCAAACCCATCCTGGATCTCGCCCCTTATCCAAAGAAGCAATCCGAGGATAACTCACACAGTTGTAATAGTGATGGTTCAAATAATTTTTTCAATAAGCCTATTACTAGTCAAATTAGTAATCATGGGGTGTAACACGTTTGATCATTAGGTTTAAGTTGTCCTGAGTACTTGTTAGCCAGTACTTTCACCAAGTAATCCATAACCGCGGAAAACACGGCTTCTCGAGAAGATTATCCCTGCAGGGTTGCACCAATTTGGCCGTACACTCATGAATAACCCGCCAGATGGAAAGGCCCTTCCACCAAGCGGGGTACTCAACACAACCAACCATTCTTCGCATCAAGCCCAAAGCACCTTGGGCGCACGGCTAATCAAGCCCAGAAGAAAATGGACCATCATAGCACTCTAAGACCGTGTCCCCCTATATGCCGACTACAAAAGTTCCACCCTGCGCTGGGCTCGCAAAAACATGCATGCGGCAAATGGAAAACACGAACTAAATGAGGCGATTTGGACGAGATGCGAATCAGGTCAAGTTGAGGGGGGCGCCCATACTCGCTTCCCAAATGCGGGTAGTGCGCTCATCATGGATCAGTAGACAAGACCCTTTTCCTATTAGGGTCGACACTAGCAGGCTCCAAAACCTCTCATGGGCCTCCTGCCGGTGCCTTATCATCAAATTTATTATTAATAGTAACATTAGCATGATTGATTGATTAAACATCGAGCCCCCACAACGTAATAGAGTAGTAACAGAAAGTAACGGGTAACAGACTCGAGCAAAACAACCTAAGCATGCTAGTAAGACTCTGGCTCAAACAATGGTTGTAGGAAGGGAGATGAGGCAATATCAGGGTTAAGGGATTCATGTGATAGGTTCGTAACAGAACAACTACTACTAAGGCTAGCAGAAAAGAACAACGGAAAGTATCGGTAATCAATGTTGAAAGGAACACGATGGTTCATGTGAGTGATAACTTGCCTGCAAACCCAGTAGCCTGGTACTGAGCTAGATCCTTGAAAGGGGTGTCGTAACTATCGTCGGTCTCAACGTCGTCGTGTATCCGAGAAGAAGCAAACAAACAAGGCAGAAAGATAAACAATCATTATCATGGCATTGTGCACAATCAAAGATGATGCATGTCAAGTTAATGGTTGTATCAAAATAAACTAGTTGACAAGATAGAAACAGGATTAAATGGACCCATATGCAATTGGATTGCATATGGAAAGCCCATGAATTATGGTTGAATTAATTGTTTTACAACTAATCATTATGTGAAAGTGGATTAGCATGATGCATGGATGAGGAAAACAGAAAAATAACAACAATAGAAACAGTTGGAAATAAGGTTTAACAAGTTTGGAAATTCATTTATTAAGTGTTGGAATTTTGGTTGCTTAAAGGTGTCACACAAGCATTGGTTGTTTTCATCAAGTTAAATTGTTCAAAATAGATAACAAAGTTTATATTTGGAAAGAGGGTTTAATTTTGCATGGAAAACATATTTCATTTGTGGAAATTGGATTTAAAATGAGCAAGTTATTATTTTGGCAATTTTAATTGCAATAAACAAGAAACAGTTGTTTTCAGCAATTTAAATTATTCAAAACAACAAACAAAATTTATATTTGGAAAGTACATGAAAAGTTGATTGGAAAACATATTTGGTTTGTGAAATTTGGAATTTTTATGCTCAAGTTATGAATTTTGCAATTTTAAGGGAATTTGACAAGTTTTCAAATATTGCACAAATTTAAAATATTCAAAACAGTAAACAAATTTTATATTTGGATAGAACATTTAATTTGGTATTGAAAACATATAAAAAATGTTGGATTTGGAGTTAGGATGATTTATTTATGCAATTTACAAAATATAGTGCAAATCTGCCATTTTTAACCCATTAGGGACTTAGGAAAAATTATTTCAGGGGTCTAGATCTAATACCAGGGGCCTAAGAAGAAAGTACAGGGACCTGTGTGTGGTTTCTGACAAATTATCGGGTCTGGAAAAATAATTGGAAAAGAAAAGGTTGGACTGCGAGGGGTGGGGATCGAACCCACCACCTCCTGCTCGCACACAGAGGGCAGCACCACTACGGTGTGCTTGTTCCTTTGTCAGGTAACAGGGGTGCGCGCAAGGTAAGGTTCAGAAGCTGACCCTCGAACAAATCGAAAATAAAGGGAGCAGAAAAACAGGGTGCGGGGACTCGAACCCTGGTGTGCTCCGAGGGATCCATAGCAGATAGCCACTGGGCTGTGCGTGCCTTTGGTTACAACTAGCAGATCTTGGTAGTTAAGATAAAATCTTGCGCGTTAACTGAATCTCAACTGAACCGATCGGTTCCTTCTGTACCACGACAGAACCAGGCAGCGAGGCAAGGCTCGGCTCGCCGGCCTGCTGCGCTCGCCGGAGGCGCGGTGGGGTGGCCGTGGTGAGAGGGGCGGTTGGTGCGAGGGGAGAGGGAGGAGGTCGAGCGGAGGAAGAGGTCGAACCTCACCTTGGGCTTGGGCGATTGGAGGCGAACAGGGAGCAGCAGGCAGGGGCGTCGCCGGCGATGGAGGCCACGGCGGCGGAGCTCCAGGGCTCCTCGGCTCGAGCCGAGGGCGCGGCGAGGGGGAGGAACCCGTGGCGGTTCCATTCCCGGCCACGGTTCCTCCTCGCGGTGGCTGTGGAGGCCGGCGGTGAGGGGAGGCGATGGTGGGGTGTTGGGGTTCAGAGTGTGCACGTACAGAGGGAAAAAGAGGCAGGGAGGGAAAGGAGGAAGAAGAAGGAGATCGGCGGCTGGAGGAGGAAGGAGAGGGAAAAGAGGGGGAAGGAAGGTGGGATGGAGACCCTAGGGTTAGGTCTAGGTTTATAGGGAGGGGGAAGGTGGTCATCACCGTCTGTTGCATCTCCCTGCTACGTGGCCATGGCTGATGTGCGCCGTACGAAGAAGATGACTCTGAAGAGGTATCGGGCTGGGGAAAAATAGGTAAGGTGGGCTGGGCTTGGGGCTTAGCTGCTGCTGCTTGCTTTGCTCTCCTTTTATTCTTTTCTGTTATTATTATTATTTATTTTTTTGTAGTTTGCTTTTGAAAGAAAACTGTTAAGGGTTTAGTTAATAAAAATTACAGAAAAATTAGTTTAGGCTTGTTAGGTAATTAGAAACCATTTTCCAATATTGGTTTGCAAAAGTTGACATTTTAAATTAATGTTTGTATTTGAAACCAATTTGAATGAAAATTGCAATATTAATTAATATTAGAAAAAAAACAAAGCATTTCCAATAGGGTTACCCCTAAGTTTTAAAATGATTTAAGGGATTCCAATTAGTGGTGAACTTCATGGATTCAAAAGATTAAAGCTTTTGAGATTTGGTTTGAAATTGGAAATGATTTGGAATTATTGATTGAATTAAGGGTTTGATTAAAACCAACAATTTTAGGAGTTATCAACATGGAATAAAATGGAACAATTTGGTTGTTTTCATTTGTTATTTTTATTCCAAAAGTTGTAACAGAGCAAGTATGAAAACAAGCATTTGAAATTGTTTGACTTTCATGGTGAAAACAAAGAATAACACATGCAACACAACAGAAACAAATGCAACAATATGATGACATGATGCAATACATTAATTAAACAGGAAATCAAACATTCTATAGGGTAGTTTTCATACTTGGGATGTTACATATGCTACCCATACTCTTATGTCGCATAGAGCTGAAATGTTGTGCTGCTATTATCTTATCCCCGTTAGGATTGCTATTGATAACTCCAACAACGAGCATTGCAACTGATTCTTTGACACTTCCGAAGTAGCAACCAAGTCCATGCGAATCAAATCGTGTTCGATACGGAACGTAGCCACTGATGGATGCATTTTTTTTGGTATGTGGTTAGAGATTATTTCACGACGCCACTCATTCCAAAACTCATGTACACACCACATTCGTGTCACCCAAGTGGTTTCTCCTTCATACACTCACCAATGAACATACCGTGAGTGGTGTGGTTTTAGATCACAAATAATACTGCTCATATATCCCCAAGAATTGAGGCGCCACTTATGTTTTGACCGGAAAAAAATGATCCGCTTACTAGATGTAAACGCAGAATAGAACTCCCAAGATGGTTTATAATAGTAAACATAGAAATATGGAAATAACTGCGCACATGGTGAATTTATTTTCTGGTGTCCCCCTACACGCATTCCCGGCTATAAATAGAGATGCGATTACCTAAAGGTGGGTGCGATCATGTGTTAACTGTGACTTGTAGAAATACTTTAGACGATAGAAGATTTATAGCATGGACGTAAAGAACATATTTTATTCCTACGAAAATAATGTGTAAATAACAAAAATACCACATGATGAAGAAGTAGAAAAATTCCACATGATGCACTAACAAAGAGAATCATGCTTTCTGGCCACACGGTAGTTTTACAACCTATAACTTGATTTAAACCAAGAAAATAATGGTAAAAAATATTCCAAGTACTGGTTCCTCCATTTCATTACTCCCACCATTTTATTGTACTGATCGCAACAAATTATACTCTAAGAGAGACATGGATATAGACACCACTCGTGTTTTAGAGCACACATCCTGTGTCAATTTTGTAAAAATGACATGACTAACAGAAAGTTACCCCACAAAAGATGAGTCTAACAAACCATCGATCTGCATTAATTGTTCAAGTTAATTACCCAAGGGAGCCTGAAAAGATGGTGAGCGGCGTGGATTAATTTATATCCAGAAGGCTTGAGCATCCAAACCCTCGTCATCGTTCGTGGTCGCGATCTGGATCTGGCCGCACTGACTGGTGATTTCACCAGCGGAAGGGACCAAAACCCCAGCCACATGGTGATGGCTTTCTTTTCTATATGGTCTCTTACGGGTTTGATCCAAAACCTAGCATGACCATTGTTGTAACGCGAAAAACTATTTCAACATGTTCCATGGTCTGTCTCGATACCATCAGATAAAATTTTGCGACCAAATGTCCATAATGACTTGCAGACACTCTTTAAACAATAGAAGGTTTGTGTCATGGATGGGCACTAGTGGAAACAACCCCTCTCGTCCAGGGGGCCAGGGGGCAGCTGTCCCGGTGGCAACCAAATCCGGGACAAATGCTATGCATTGGTCCCGGTTTGTGTGTCCGGGGCAACAGGTAACGCCTGGGGGCATTGGTCCCGGTTCGTGGGGGAGATATTGGTCCCGGCGCGTGCCACGGACGGGGACCAATGCCTAGCCACATGCCACGTGGCACGCGCATGAGAATTTGTCCCGGTTCAGGCCACGAACCGGGACCAATTTCCCCCTTCCCCTATATATACTGCCCCAGCCCCCTTCCATCCTTTTTTTTTTGCTTGGAGGTGTGAGAGAGGTGGGTGTTAGTGTGTTTTATTTTACTATGCACACGAGGTGTTCGACGAAATTCCCGAGCCACACATAAGCTCACTAAAAAATGTTATCTTCGACCGAGATTAACAAACTTATCTTTTTCATTTGTAACTGATACATAAAAAAAGCAGTATTTGTCGATGTACTGTGGTCATCTGTGTATTAAATGTTATTGTAATGTATTTTGATAAACTTAATTATACGATGCAGATGGATGCACGACAGCGATGGATGTATGCTGACCGACGCACTTCCGAGTATATGGCAGGCCTGAATGCATTTCTTGATGTAGCTCAGACGAACAAAGATAATGGCTTCATGTGTTGCCCATGTGTTGATTGTCGGAATGTCAGAGAGAACTCTTCCGAAAGAATCCTTCACGGCCATCTACTTCGGAGCGGTTTCATGCCCAGCTATAATTGCTTGACCAAGCATGGAGAAAGAGGGGTTGTGATGGAAGACGATGAAGAAGAAGAAGAAGAAGATCCTTTGTTTCCCTGAATACGACGATACTGCAATGGAAGAGAATGCAGAAGAAGTAGGTGATCAAGAACAGGCATCAGAAGAGCCCGATGATGATCTTGGCCGAGTTATTGCTGATGCAAGGGAAGACTGTGAAAATAAATTGGAGAGGTTGAAGCTGGACAACATGTTACAGGATCACAAAAAATTGTTGTACCCAAATTGCGAAGATGGTAGCACAAACCTCGGTACCACACTGGAGTTTCTAAAATGGAAGGCACAGAACGGTGTGACTGACAAGGCATTTGAGAGTTTACTTCAACTAATGAAGCCAAAACTTCCAAAGGATAACGAATTGCCTGAGAGTACGTACGAAGCAAAGAAAGCTCTCTGCCCTCTAGGATTAGATGTGCAGAAGATACATGCATGCATTAATGACTGCATCCTCTTCCGCGGTGAGAAGTACGAGAATTTGGATGAATGTCCGATATGCACTGCACTGCGGTATAAGATCAGAGCAGATGACCCTGGTGATGTTGACGGCGAGCCCCCCCGTAAGAGGGTTCCTGCTAAGGTGATGTGGTATGCTCCTATAATACCATGGCTGAAACGTCTGTTTAGAAACAAAGAGCATGCTAGGTTGTTGCGATGGCACAAAGAAGACCGTAAGAAAGACGGAAAGTTGAGGCACCCCGCCGATGGATCGCAGTGGAGAAAGATTTAGAGAGACTTCCCAGACTTTGCAGGAGAGGCGAGAAACTTATGGTTTGGTCTAAGTACAGATGGCTTTAATCCTTTTGGGGAGCAGAGCTCCAGTCATAGCACTTGGCCTGTAACTCTATGTATGTACAACCTTCCTCCTTGGTTGTGCATGAAGCGCAAGTTCATTATGATGCAGTTCTCATCCAAGGCCCGAGGCAACCTGGCAACGACATTGATGTGTATCTAAGGCTATTACTGGAACAACTCTTACAGTTGTGGGGCAAACCAGGTGTACGTGTGTGGGATGAGAACGAACAAAATCCATTTGACCTACGGGCGTTGGTTTTCGTAACCATCAATGATTGGCCTGCTCTTAGTAACATTTCCGGACATACAAACAAGGGATACAATGCATGCACACACTGTTTAGATAAGACTGACAGTGTTTTTTTGGATAAATGTAAAAAAGGTTGTATATCTGGGGCATCGTAGATTTCTTCCGATCAAGCATCCCGTAAGAAATAAAGGAGGGATGTGAGGCAGATAACCGGAAGAAGCCTGAGCTCCGTAGTGGTAATGATATATTCGATATGGTCAAGGACCTAGAAGTAATCTTTGTAAGGCTGCTGGCAGCCAACCAGTTCCGTACGGCCCTGATAAGCGCGCACCCATGTGGAAGAAGAAATCTATATTTTAGGAGCTACCCTATTGGAAAGTTTTAGAGGTCCGGTCTTCGATCGACGTGATGCACGTGACAAAGAATCTCTGTGTCAATCTGCTATGCTTGGGCGTGCATGGGAAGTCAAAAGATACGCCAGAAGCACGGGAGGACCAGCAACGTATGAAAGACCCAAGCAACAAGCACACAGATACAGGGCGCCATTACTTAAGCAGCTACGATCTTACTAAAGCAGAGAAGAAAATATTCTTTGAAGTCCTTTACAGTATCAAGGTTCCGTCTGGCTTCTCGTCGAATATAAAGGGGATAATAAAAATGGCAGAGAAAAAATTCCAAAACCTGAAGTCTCATGACTGCCACGTGATTATGACGCAGTTGCTTCCGATTGCATTGAGGGGGCTTCTACCGGAAAATGTTCGAGTACCCATTGTGAAGCTATGTGCATTCATGAACGCAATATCTCAGAAGGTAATCGATCCAGAAATTCTGACAAGATTACAGAGGGATGTGGTACAGTGTCTTGTTAGTTTTGAGTTGGTGTTCCCACCATCCTTCTTCAACATTATGACTCATCTCCTGGTTCACCTATGTGAAGAGATTCATATTTCGGTCCGGTATTTCTACACAATATGTTCCCTTTTGAGAGGTTCATGGGAGTCTTGAAGAAATATGTTCATAACCGTGCTAGGCCAGAAGGAAGCATCTCGAAGGGCAATGAAACAGAGGAGGTCATTGGGTTCTGTGTTGACTTTATTCCTGACCTTAAGACGATTGGTGTTCCTGAATCGCGGCATGAGGGGAGACTAAGGGGCAAAGGAATGCTGGGAAATAAAATAATGATACCCAGGGACGGGCATTCTTTCACCAAAGCACACTACACAGTTCTAAAAAATTCTATGTTCGTGGCTACGTATCTCGAGGAACACAAGAATATTGTACGCTCCGCAAACTCGGGGAAGGATGACTCATGGATTAAACGCAAAGACATCGAGACTTTCGGAAGTTGGTTGCAAACACATCTTATAAATGACACCACTGTTGAAGATCAGCTGTACATGTTGGCAGGGTCACCATCTTCGACTATTGGGAGTTTTCAAGGGTACGAGATAAATGGGAATACATTTTACACGAGCTCCCAAGATAATAAGAGCACCAACAAAAACAGTGGTGTCCGCTTTGATACAACAGACGAGAATGGAAAAAATGACACATACTATGGTTACATAGAGGAGATATGGGAACTTGACTATGGACCTTATTTTAAGGTCCCTTTGTTCAAGTGCAAATGGGTCAACCTGAATGGAGAAGGGGTAAAGGTAGACCCGCTTTATGGAATGACAACAGTGGATCTCAACAATATTGGTTACAATGACGAACCATTCGTCCTAGACAATGATGTGGCTCAGGTCTTCTATGTGAAGGACATGTCCTCCAGACCGAAAAAAAGAAAAAATAAGCAAACAAATTCATCATACGATGAGCTTAAGCGTCACATAGTTCTCTCAGGGAAAAGAAACATCGTGGGAATCGAGGACACGACAGACATGTCAGAAGATTATAATAAGTTTGTTGAAATTCCACCCTTCACAGTGAAAGCTGACCCCACCATCCCGTTAAATAATGAAGATACTCCATGGTTACGGCCGAAGCGATCATAAGCAAGGGAGAATTCAGAAGACTAGATAGGGATGTTGGTGATGTTACGGTGAAAGCTGACCCCACCACCCACTTTGCTGTTTCTCTCTCCTCCGTCTGTTGGTGATGTGTAATAATAAGTGTGGAATACATGATCATATAGTTCTGTTTGACCAGTAATTTGTATTGACCGGTAAAAAGCTGACAACTATGACAAGGCTGATTTCATTATTATCCCAACCAGCGGCACACCCACCCACTTTGTTGTTTCTCTCTCCTCCGTCTGTTGGCGATGTGTAATAATAAGCGTGGAATACATGATTCTATAGTTCTGTTTGACCAGTAATTTGTATTGATCGGTAAAAAGCTGACAGCTATGACCAACCTGATTTCATTATTATCCCAACCAGCGGCACACCCACCCACTTTGTTGTTTCTCTCTCCTCCGTCTGTTGGTGATGTGTAATAATAAGCGTGGAATACATGATCCTATAGTTCTGTTTGACCAGTAATTTATATTGACCGGTAAAAAGTTGACAACTGTGACCCATATCCGAGTATGAGATAACGGTAGGCAGATATTGCAGGCCGAGCGACCACCCAGGACAACGGATGCTAGTATATTAACTCAATCTCTCATATATATTAACTTGATCTCTCATATACAATGGATGCTCGATATCAAGCGATGCTAGTAGGGTTCTTAGATCTCTCTCAACTAATCCTAGGGGTCGGTTTATAAAGCACCTGTACCCCCTGGCTTACTCTCCAAGGCACACCCTGGATCCTACTCGGACACGGTGTACGAACCCTAACCTTCCTTTACCGTAACCCACAATCCGGGTTACTGGGCCTACAAACTTGGGCCTCCCGAAAGTTTCTTTATCCTTTGCCGGATCCTGCGCAGCGTCCTTTGGGCCAGGTTATACCTTGGAGTTGGCCTACCGGGTTATTATCCCTCCATCAGTAGTCCCCAGAATAGCTTGGGCTTCACGGGTCCCTCCTTGAAGCGCTCGCTATTCCCTGTAAGAATATCAAACACACAAGTATGTGGAGGCCGGGTTAAGGTGCTTTGATAGATAGCTAGGCATTACTCCATGGTGGCCATATAATAACCCGGCCCTTCCCCAAATACCTGGCTTAACTTTCCAGGTCTAAACCCTAAAAATGTCAAGATTATATACTCGATTATTGACCCTGATATCACGGGATGGATCTCTTTCTCTGTTTCGTCCAGATACCTTGCTCAATATTTAAAGCGCACCTCGCAAAACTCAAATAGATAGCCGTTACTCCGTAACTCCCGGCTCCCGCTCGCTGAACCGGGCTTATCCACTCGCGCTATAAATAGGCTCATTAGGGGTAACCCGAAGCCTAACGGCTCATTTCCCCCCACTCTTCTTCCTTTCCTCCTCCGCACTCAAGCTCACAGAGCGCCACCACGGAAATCCCGTGCGCACCGCCGGAACCTATTGGCCGCGGGCTGCGTTCCGCCACAGTGCACCCTGCACCGTCGCCAAGATCCGCCGCCAAACCCCCAACCGGTCCGTCGGGTATCGCAAAGGGGCATCAATATTGCGCTATCTGCCTCCGTCGAGCTTCGCTTCAACCTCCACCAGTAAGCCTCCCATACCCGTTAACTGGCCTCCGCAATTTTTTGATTTCCTTCAGATTAGATCTAGGTCAACCCGCCGGTCATTTCCTGGTCATGCCGAATTAAGTTACTTGTACTCACTCTAGTTCACCCAATGGGTTGGATACTGCCCCCACTTTATTCCCCTACTGCCCATAACTGTTAATTTTACCACAAATCCAGAAATAGAAACTCCAGCCTGAGCTCGGGCCACCCAATTTTTCCGCCTTCACCTCTATCACCCGGAAAATCTTCTCTTTTCCGACTCCCTTCATTTGTAGTAGGTACCTGTGTAACCGTCTATCACCCTCGAATATCCTTTCAATGCATAAGCCTTCATGATTTTCATAATGATACTTGATACCCGGATAGCTTGAGCCTTGCTCCACGAACTGACACCCGGATAGTATGTAACCTTCATATTGTCTCGATGTCTCTTATAAATACTCGATCAGTTTATGGTTTCCGGGTCTTATTCCTCGCATCCTTCTGCCTTGCGCTTTGCAGGTCAGTCACATGGCTCCCAAAAAGCAGGGAAAAACACCAACCAACGCCAAGACCACCAACTCCATATCTGCCAACTGGGCGCGATCGTCGGTCACCAAGGACAAGTTAGAAGAATTGGCCGAGTTAGGGGTTCTACCCCCTCAAAAGGAAATCCACTGGAGGGTGCCGGGCAACGAGACCCGGCCTACCCCGGCGAAGGACGAGGTAATCTGTTTCGTGGAACACGTGACCCGGGGCTTCCGTCCGCCGGGTCACCCTTTCTTCCGTGATATTCTAAGCCATTACGGCCTTCGCATTTTTGACATCAGGCCTAATTCTGTATTAAATATTTCCCACTTCATCGTCCTCTCCGAGTCATACTTGTGCACTCCGCCAAGTTTGGCTCTTTTTGTCGAGCTCTTCCAGTGCAAACCGTGCCGCGAAAGCGGTGACGGGGCACTTCTTGCTTGCGGCGGGGTTTCTATCCAGCGCCGCAAGAACTCTCTGATGCCACCCCTCACTCTCAACTCCCACGTCAAACACTGGCAGCTCTCGTACTTCTATTGTCGAGACACCTCCCCACCCGGCCAGAAGAAACTGCCGGGTTACTCAGAAGGCCTTCTCGATATCTCCGAGTCTTTTAATTCCTTTGCCCCTGACTCGGACAGGGAGGCCATCCGGCCTTTATTAGCCAAAATCTCTGTTCTGTCGGCCCAAGGTCTCATCGGGCTTAACCTGGTGAAAACTTGGGTCGATTTCCGGATCCAACCCAACTCCATCCGCACTAAGTTAATGTGCGAGTATTCAGGGCACACTACGGACTCGCTCTGGTACTCCACCCACAGCTTCGCAACCGGAGACACCAACAAAACTATCTAGAGCTTCTTGACAGAAAAGATGGAGGTGATCCGGAACATAGCCGGGTTGGAACCCTTCACTCGGGAGAACCCAGCCCCCAAGGTAAGGACTCGAGTTTCATACTCTTTACTTCACACCTTCCACTCGATATGAATAATAACCCTTACCCTTATTCCTTCCTTCCAGGCTGATGATCCCTTTTGGAAGATTGAAACTCCTCCTAGCTCCGAAACCCCAGAGGAGCCAGAGGAGGGCATTAACTCGGATGAAGGTACGTTTCGAACTTCACGTAATTCCCTTGAGTTCATCGCGTCCCGTTCCTCATTTTACAACTGTGACCTTGATAACTTCCAGAATCAGAAGACAAAGACGAAGAAGAAGAGACTGACGGCAAAGTAGAATCCGCCAGCGACGAGGAGGAATTGGAGCCGACAGTCAAAGTCGGATCTAATTAAGAGAAAACCCCAAGGGGCCACCCCCAAGGTTTCATATCGCCTCCTTGCATTCAATTCGTATTCCTTTAATGATATACATGAGCTACCTTGACGTTGTTCGACTGGCCATATTTGAAGGAGTCGCCCATGACCAAGCGCAGGTCAACTCGAAATCACCCGGGTGATGGTGCTCTTAACCCGGGTATTTCATTGACTCCGACTCGGCGGGCCGGTTTTTATCCTATCCTTTCTCGGACGAAACATTCTTCTTGAACCATTCCCTTATGAAATTTTGCTTGATACTTTCCAGCCTCTCCCGGGTCCAGCGACGGATTCCCTTCGGACTTCGCGGTGAATACCGGGTAAAATCCCCTTCCTGATGCTCTACCACATTTTCATCACCCTTTCCTGATTGCACACTAACTGCTCACTCATAATATCTATAGGGCCACGGTCGTTACCAGCGACCAAGCGGATATGGAGACCGAGGACCCGGGTAAGGGGGGCCTGGCTGATAAGACAACCGCCGCGTCTAGCGGCGAAGGACAAGCGTCACCGATAAACCCGGACACACAAGAAGCCGAGTACCCGATTGCCTCCCACGCAAGCAAGAAGAATAGAGTCACAACCTTGGGTGCAGAAGAAGGAGCATCGGATTCCGACATACAAATGACCCGGGTGCCGCCTCCCACTAAGAAGAAAACTCCTTCTCGGAATTTCCAAGGCCCCGGGTCCTCTGATACGGGTAATGACACTTTTGATCAATTGATGAACACTCTCCTCACCATGAAGACTTCAGAGAGCAATATCTTGGAGCGCATGGCCGCAGAGCACCAGGTAATAATACTTGATATCTCGTAGTGCATACCTAGTCCCCAAGTTCCGAGCATGACTTGCTAAAGTTATGTTTGGTACTTTACGCAATACTCAGCATACCATAATATCCAACTGATACTTGTGTACCTTGTTACTTACAGGCGCAGATAACCCGGTCTGATGAAATTTTACTCAAGACCGAACAACTTCTTTTTGCCGAGGTAAAGCGGAGGGAAACCCTTGAGGATGACATGAAAACTTTGAAGAAGGATGTTTCTAAATACAAGAAGAAGTGCAATACCGCTCAGACCGCACTGAAGAAACTATCGGACCAGGTCACCGATACCTATCAGATCTTGCTTAGTAAGTTTTTGCTGCCGATTGACTTCATGCCTTTACTTTATTATATGATGCTCGGGGTTACTGATACATTCTTTCTTTGTTTCAACTGTAGGTGCCAACCTTGCGACCCCAGAGGAGGATGCCATTGTCAAGGCTAGAACCCTAAAGACTGTGCTCCGGACTTTCTTTGCCGGCACAAAATTTATACTGGATGCCGTGAAGTGGCCTACGGAGGTATATCCGGGTGAAGAAAATCTCATTCAAGCCTGCTCCACTGTGCCTGCCTGGATTGAAATCTGGAAGCGCTCGTCATGCCGGATTGGTATGACCTGGGCCTTTACCCTCGACAAGGCTTACTTTCCGAAGCTTGACCCGGCAAAGGTAATATCCGGGTTTCCAGAATTCAAGGCGGACGGTTCCAAATTTACACCCAAGGATTTCAAGGCCATACAGTCCGCAGTGCGTCCCTCGGCTACCACTTTGGCCGATAGTATGGATCTAAACACGATTATGAGTGCATACGATGCTGAAAGCAAAATTGTTACGGAGGAAGCACCCCCGCACTTTGATATCTTGGAGAAATGGGTTGCTGATTCGGCCAGGAAGAGGGAAGCAACTGCGAAGAGAGAGGCCGAGTTAGGATCAGGGCCATCCACCTCTACGCCAGCTGTTCCTCCGCCTGTCCGCCTTGCCGCAAGGAATCCGGGTGATGATGCCGGAAGGGCTAAAGAGCAAGTCCAGGAGCAAGACCCGGAGGGCAAGGGCAGAGATGTGGACCCTACTCAGGAAGCCGAATAGGCGAACGCCATAAAAATACTTCGATCATGTGATGTTTTTATTCAAAACAAGTATTCTTTTGACGGTGCGCCTGTGCACCCTTGATACTAGTGTCGCAATTTGTAACGCACTTTAATTCTGTGATACACTTCGTGCCTTTCTAGGCCTGTTGATGAACTTGATATTTGTCTATTTTTGAGCTTATTCTTGATATCCGATTTTCTTTTCATTTCCCTCTTTATTTCCGAGTATCGTGAGCTTTGACAGGTGGGCTTTTCTTTAAGTCCCCAAGTCCTCATGACTCGGACCTTGGGGTCTTTCGAGCTTATCGACGAAACAACTTGATTCTGTTTCGAAACCCACAGTCCCCAAGGCCCGAATTTTCGAGTCTATGGTGTGTGGTTTTTTCGCAGAGAACAAACTTGTTGTTGCTAAGCCGAAACCTGGAATTGTTTCATATAGATAATGAAGTTATGCTTGATAACGTTGAGTTTCCAGCTATGAGCCTTATACTCTGCATAACTTGTGGTTTAGATGACCCTTTTGACTATCTTGTACTGTAAGCCGGCTTTCGCGTGGATACCATGTTGTTACATCTATACGAAGACAGGGTCAGACAAGTCCCATTGGGCTTCATGGCTGATTGTAATCGTAAGCGAGCAAATCATGCCACTTTAGTGCGAGTCGCATCAAGCTTAAGTAAGAAAAGTCAAGAAACTTTGGCTCCTTTGTCCGGTTATAAGATTGCAGCCATATTCGTTTGCGAATAATTGGCCCTTATAACTCATAGGAATCAAGGCCGGGTCTTTTGGGTTTGTGGCTGTGCTACTTGGGCAACCAGCCCCCGAGACCTATATATATTCAACATACTTAATGATACTGATGTATTGAGGGCAATGTATACTACTTACTTGTAACCGGAGTAAAGGCTGTAACAAAATGGGACTTGATAACCATCTCTTTATTGATACGAGAAAGTTTGGATCAGCAGGCCGCCTCATTAAAAACCTTCCAGTCCCCGTGGGTACCCTGGGTAGGAAAAGAGCGCGTCTGAAACCTGTTGCCCGTTACATTGTTTAGTTCTTCTTGGGAACCGTTCCCGTGTTGACGTGACCGATACACATTCTCCATTTGTTGGACTTTTTCCTGATGAGTACCGGGTTTACTAGCCAACCCGGGTGAGGTGTCTCCATAACACGGCTGGTTGTAAATGGTCGTGCAATTTCTTCTCCTATGGCAGTTTGTTTGGGGAAGTCATCCTTGATAAAAGCCACCATCTTAGCATCTTGTGCTGCCTTGGGCTTTGCTCTTTCGCCTTCAGTACTCGGCCTTTTTGATGTGGTTCTGTCCTCCGAGTCTGCTTGAGACCGGTAGTGCTTGAGTTCCTCTTTTCTACAGGCTTGCTCGGCCATTGCTGCGTCTCCTTCGTCGCATTCAGCTGCTATGTCTCGATTTCCATGTATGGTAATGGTCTTCTTAGGACCCTGGATTTTTAGCTGTAGATACACGTAACAGGGCCTAGCCATGAATTTGGCATAAGCCGGCCTTCCGAATAACGCGTGATAAGGACTGCGCAATTTGACCACCTCAAAAGTGAGCCACTCAACTCGATAGTTATCCTTTGATTCCCCAAAAGCTACCTCCAATGCGATTTTTCCCTCGGGGCACGCTGAATGACCCGGCACTATCCCATGAAAAATTGTTGAGCTTTTTTGTAGCTGAGACTCCTTGAGGCCCATGCGTAGGAAGGTTTCCCAGTACAGTATATTGATGCTACTTCCACCATCCATCAAAACCTTTTTCAGCTCGTACCCATTGACCTGTGGTGCGACTACCAATGCTAAGACTCCCGGGTGTTCTATTCTTTCCGGGTGATCTCTTCTGCTCCACGTTACATCTTGTTCTGACCACCTCAAATACCTTGGGATGGCCGAAGAGATTGAGTTGACCGCTTGCTTCAGTATCTTTTTGTCTTTGTTAGAACCTCCTGTGGTATGCACATGATATTGACCCAACTGCTTGGGGTTAGCCTGGAAACCTCCTGCTCCCCCTTGGTTATTACCTTGATTTCCAGCTGCCGGGTTACCGGCTGGGGGTGGGCCGTTGCCCGGGTTTCCTCCTGGACCCGGTCCTCCTCCCCGTCCTGCACCTCGCATGGCTCTGTTCACTTCCTCATTTTTCCATCTCTGTAGACGGCGCACTGCTCCAAGGAGTGGTTAGCTGGCCTACCGTTCCTGCTGTGCTTCGGGCATGCCATTCTGAATATGTCCCAATTATTACTCGGCCTAGGCGGCCCTTGATAATTTCCTCCATTGTGATTTCCGGCATTGAAATTTCCTTCCGCCCTGGGTCTCGAAGACCCGTCTTCTGTGTTAGCAACAAACTCGGAGCCTCCTTCAAACGGACGCTTGTTCTGGCTGTTTCCGTTAGTACCCGGTGCTGATCCATTGCTGGTTCTTCCACCATTACTTGTGTTTGCTTTTGCCTTTTTGTCGTCAACTTCCTCCTCTGTAGTATCCGTTGCAGCGTGTTTGTTGCACGCATCCATCAATTCTCCCATCGTCACCTCCGATGCATTCCGACTTGATTTCATGCGAGTTAACTTCTGCACTAAAGGCGTATACTTGCATGTTTTTGCCATGGCTTGTAGTGCATCCTTGGGCTGAATATCTATGGACGAGTGAAGTATCTCCATTAGCCGGCGCACCCAACTGCGCGCCGACTCTCCCTTCTTCTGAACGCATCGCTCTAGATCATCAATAGTGAATAATTTTCTGGACGTCCCATGAAAGTGTTTGACAAATGCGATCTTCAACTCCTCCCAGGACTTGATCGACTCTTCCGGCAAATTGGTGAACCATAACTTCGCTGCTCCTTCTGACATCATCAGGTACATGAACTTGGCTTGGAGATTCTCGGATGCGTTGCGAATCGACATTGCCATCTCAGAACTGCTCAACCATGTTTCTGGATCCATAGTCGGCTCGTAATTCACTACCTTTCCTGGTTCTTTGAACTTTTCCGGGTAAGGTTCAGCCCTGATGTTGTCCGAGAGACACTTTGGTCCTGCAAGAATGGTAGAAGCTGGTCTTACTCGGGAAACATGTGATCCTGCGGGGGGCACAGCTGGACGCGGTGCTGCTGGTAATCCCTGTACTAAAGACCCGGCACTGGCCCTCCTGGCTCTGGAACTATCCACAACGGCCTGTGCTGCTGATGCTGCTGGTACTGCCTGAATGTGTGGAGGAGGCGGCATTTGCTGCTGCTCTTCCCTCCGCCGTGCCGAGCTTGTTTGGACGTTCCCAGCGTTACCTTGTTGTTGGCTGACATATGGCGTCCCATGCATTCCACTTCGGTGATCCGGGTAATTAGCCTGTTGGGCCACCGCGGTGCGCAGCATATCTATCGCCCGCCGGGTCTCCTCTGCGTGGGGTGACTCTCTCACGGGGATTTGATTTAGTGCAAGCGTTGCCGCGTACACGTTGTCCATGGGATTGTTATAATGACCCGCTGGTGTGCGAAAACGCGATGGTGGTGGAGGTGGTGGCGGTGGTACAGTATTGCCGGTAGTAACTCCAGTTTGTGGTGCAGGTAACCCGGCCCGCGCATCTATCGGTTGTGCTCCTCCGGTTGTTGGCTGAGGGGCGGTTCCTTGATTTGCCGCTGGAATCGGCTGATCCTGAGGCGTGATAAATAGTGCGGCCGGGTTTATGACTCCTCCCAATGCTGGTAATCTAGTTTGATGCCTTTGATGTATTCTAGTCGTCTCCTCTCGGAGCCGGGTTTCCAGTGCATCCAGCTCGCGTTGCCGTGTGGCCATCCCCTGCCTTTCTGCTTCTACTTGCCTCCTCTGCTGCTCCAATGCACGACGGGCTACGTCCAAATCCCTAACACGTTCCGCCGCGATCTCCGGAGTGATAACTGTGGCAAGAACCGTCGGATCTAGGATCAGATTATTGTCGAACAAGGCCGGGTGTTGTGGATTGGAGGGACCCGCCCCTGGTGTCCGGTTTGCTAGGAATCCGAACGTGTTCGCGTGTAGCTCGTTTTCTGGCGCTTGACTGGTAACCGATGCCGATTCTCCGTCAACCTGGGCCACAACCGTGTTTCCGTTAGCCAGTCCTTGCTGCCGGGTTAACGCTTGCGCTGACCCGGCCGCGGCCGCGGTTACGGACTCTTGGTTGAGATTGGTCGCGGGAGCCGTGTAAACCGCTACTCGGCGTATGATGCTTGGCGCGAATTCATGTCGTTCCTCTTCGCTATTATTCTCCTCATACCGGTTCTCCAGCAGATCCAGGATGGACTCAGCATCATCTTCTTTCTCAACCCGGTCACGCGGGGTCCATGCCGGCTCCTCCGGCTGATCCCACTTCGTGACGGGTTCTTCTGCCGGCTCTGCCGTTCCAACTGATTCTTCTCCATCTGATTGGATATAAGCGGCCTCCCCTGACACAGAATCAGATCCAAAATTGTCAGGGATCGAACCAGAAGTACATACCATACCGACGAAGACGCTGATCCGGCCGATTGTCACGACGGATCCGGACTCGAGGTGATCCGACTCTGGCCCCCAGCCGGAATCGTCCACCATCCTTTCTCCTTTGTGGTCGATGTAGATCTCGCTGATGACAAGATTCTCCATGTTCTTCCGAGCTTCTCCCGTGATGTAAACACCTTTGGACGCAGGCCCCACGGTGTGCGCCAACTGTCGTGGGATAACCACGGCAGATGTTACCGGGGGTAACTAATCTTGGGGCAAGACGACACAGGCGTTTGGGAGAGGGTTTAACTCAAAGGAAAACATGATGGAACTCGATCTGGTAGCCGGCAATCAAGTCGCCGAGTCTCCGATCTCAATATATTAACTCGATCTCTCATATACAATGGATGCTCGATATCAAGCGATGCTAGTAGGGTTCTTAGATCTCTCTCAACTAATCCTAGGGGTCGATTTATAAAGCACCCGTACCCCCTGGCTTACTCTCGAAGGCACACCCTGGATCCTACCCTGACACGGCGTACGAACCCTAACCTTCCTTTACCATAACCCACAATCCGGGTTACTGGGCCTACAAACTTGGGCCTCCCGAAAGTTTCTTTATCCTTTGCCGGATCCTGCGCAGCGTCCTTTGGGCCGGGTTATACCTTGGAGTTGGCCTACCGGGTTATTATCCCTCCATCAAACGTGGCGGACTACCCCGCGCCACCGCCCGGCCGGGAGAGGGAGTTGTGGTTCCTCGAGGACATCGAGGACTTCTCCGGGCAGGAGGACCCCGAGCTCCGGGCCAACATGGAGGAGGCCTGCGAGGCCTCCCGCCGCTCCCTCATCGAGGACGAAATCAAGCGCTGGGAGCGGGTCGTGGCCGCCGCCGCCGCCGACGCCGCCGCCATGCCGCCGCCGCCGCCCCCTACCGAGCCTACCGCCTGGTGGCACGCGCTGTACGCCGAGTGGGAGGCGTCCGAGGACCATCCGCTGCCGCAGCCGCTCCCCCCAGGCCTGGACTACGGCATGTCCTGGGCATGGACCGGCGGCGTTTGGTCGCCGGAGCAGAAGGAGCTGCCCCCACCACCGCCGCCGCAGGAGATGCTGCCCCCGCCACCGCCGTACGCGCCCCCGATGCCTCCGCAGCCACCGGCGTGCCCGGCCCAGCCGCATGCCCACCTGTGGCAGCCACCCCCCCTACCAGTGCATCTCCTCCGACGAGGAGGACAAGTAGATCGGCCGGCCGCCTGTGGCCGCGCCCCCTAGACTAAGCTACCCCCCCAAGAAAACGGCCGGCCGCCTGTGGCCGCCCCGCCGCCCCCTTTATGTAAGAACGGCCGGCCGCCTGTGGCCGCGCCGCCCCCTATGTAAGCACGGCCCCCGGGCCTTTTAAATATATGTTTGTGTCCCCAAAAAACGCGTCCCTAGTCCAACCCCGCCGGCGGAACCAGCGCCGGCGGGATCTTCCTACTCGATCCCGCCGCCAGCAGGGCTTCGCCAAGCCATGTCCTTTGTCCTGGGTGGTCGCTCGGCCTGGAGAGAGGGCCGAGATATTTATACAACCGGGCCTGTAGTCCCGGCCCGTGCCACCAACCGGGACTAGAGCCCCTTTGGTCCCGGTTGGTACCACGGGCCGGGACCAAAAACATATTTCGAATTTTGGGGGTGGCACCCTGCGCGGACAAAAGTTTTTAGCGCCAAAATTTGAAAATTGTTAAGTTTGCATATTAACAACTTCTATATACTTTTGAATTTTACAAAAATTCCAACATGAAAAATAGTAGAATTTGCATAACTAATTTAAATCCATTTTTCGTTTAACTAAATAATTTTTCTAACTATTGAAACTATTAATTATTTTACCATTTGTATATAATTTGAATATAAAAATGTTACAATTTTTGTTTTCTCTCGTGATCTTCCGAGTTAGTACAGAGCATACAAGGCATCCCGGGTGATTTATATAAAGTTCGACAAAGCGAGTTTTCCTTCGAATGTTTACTCTGCGCATCCACACGTATTTTCCCTTTATCCCGACCCCGCTTGAAAACATAGTAACTTTCGTGTACGCGGCAAGCCTCAGCGGGAGCATCAGACTTAAAGCAGAGACGGGCGGTCGGGCGGGGGAGACCGCGCCGTTGCTTTCGCGCTTTCCTCTCCTCTGCTCGTCCGCCGTCGCCGTCGCGCTTCCCTCCGCCTTCAACATTTGGGATCTCCGTTGTTCAGTTAGATGTTTCTACTCCAAAAATTTATCATATCTGTTAAAGAAGTACCGAAGCTCTATTTCTGTTTTAAGGATATCTGTCAGGATGGTATCCCTGCTATCACTTCGAAGTGTGCTTGCAATATCTGCGCAGAATATATGACACCCATAAGGCAAAGCCCCTATCGATGTAAAGCAGTCAGTCAAAACTGTTTTCGGCTGTTTATGCTGGTTAACTCCAATGAATAACAATAGAGGTCTGCCATAATCACTTGTTCTATACCGTGTGTCAACACATATTACATCTCCAAAGTAGTTATAATCCTGCAATATCTGTCAGGATTGTATCCGTATGATCATGTATTCCACACTTATTATTACACATCACCAACAGACGGAGGAGAGAGAAACAGAAAAATGGGTGGGTGTGCCGCTGGTTGGAATAATAATGAAGTCAGGCTGGTTATAGTTGTCAAGCACTCAATACTTGCCAGCTTTTGACCGATCAATACAAATTATTGGTCAAACTTGCACCTACTCCATTCATAATCACAGAATATGTATAAATATCATTTTGGCTAACAAAATCTCGTTCATACTGCGTTATAAGAACTATGATCATGTATTCCACGTTTATTATTACACATCACCAACAACATCCCTATCTAGTCTTCTGAATTTTCTTCGTGTCCCTTGCTTATGATCGCTTCGGTCGTAACCATGGAGCATCTTCATTATTTAACGGGATGGTGGGGTCAGCTTTCACTGTGAAGGGTGGAATTTCAACAAACTTATTATAATCTTCTGACATGTCTGTCGTGTCCTCGATTCCCACGATGTTTCTTTTCCCTGAGAGAACTATGTGACGCTTCGGCTCATCGTATGATGAATTTGTTTCCTTATTTTTTCTTTTCTTCCGTCTGGAAGACATGTCCTTCACATAGAAGACCTGAGCCACATCATTGGCTAGGACGAATGGTTCGTCATTGTAACCAATATTGTTGAGATCCACTGTTGTCATTCCATAAAGCGGGTCTACCTTTACCGCTTCTCCATTCAGGTTGACCCATTTGCACTTGAACAAAGGGACCTTAAAAGAAGGTCCATAGTCAAGTTCCCATATCTCCTCTATATAACCATAGTATGTGTCATTTTTTCCATTCTCGTTTGTTGTATCAAAGCGGACACCACTGTTTTGGTTGGTGCACTTCTTATCTTGGGAGCTCGTGTAAAATGTATTCCCATTTATCTCGTAACCTTGAAAACTCCCAATAGTCGAAGATGGTGACCCTGCCAACATGTACAGCTGATCTTGAACAGTGGTGTCATTTATAAGACGTGTTTGCAACCAACTTCCGAAAGTATCCATGTGTTCGCGTTTAATCCATGAGTCATCCTTCCCCGGGTTTGCAGACCGTACAATATTCTTGTGTTCCTCGAGATACGTAGCCATGAACATAGAATTTTGTAGAACTGTGTAGTGTGCTTTGGTCAAAGAATGCCCGTCCCTAGGTATCATTGTTTTCTTTCCCAGCGTTCCTTTTCCCCTCAGTCTCCCCTCATGCCGCGATTCAGGAACACCAATTGTCTTAAGGTCAGGAATAAAGTCAACACAGAACCCAATGACCTCCTCTGTTCCATAGCCCTTCGAGATGCTTCCTTCTGGCCTAGCACGGTTATGAACATATTTCTTCAAGACTCCCATGAACCTCTCAAAGGGGAACATATTGTGTAGAAATACCGGACCAAGAATATGAATCTCTTCACATAGGTGAACCAGGAGATGAGTCATAATGTTGAAGAAGGATGGTGGGAACACCAACTCAAAACTAACAAGACACTGGACCACATCCCTATGTAAACTTGTCAGACTTTCTAGATCGATTACCTTCTGAGATATTGCATTCATGAATGCACATAGCTTCACAATGGGTACTCGAACATTTTCCGGTAGAAGCCCCCTCAATGCAATCGGAAGCAACTGCGTCATAATCACGTGGCAGTCATGAGACTTCAGGTTTTGGAATTTTTTCTCTGCCATGTTTATTATCCCCTTTATATTCGACGAGAAGCCAGACGGAACCTTGATACAGTAAAGGACTTCAAAGAATATTTCCTTCTCTGCTTTAGTAAGAGCGTAGCTGCTTAAGTAATGGCGCCTATCTATGTGCTTGTTGCTTGGGTCTTTCATACGTTGCTGGTCCTCCCGTGCTTCTGGCGTATCTTTGGACTTCCCATACACGCCCAGGAAGCATAGCAGATTGACACAAAGATTCTTTGTCACGTGCATCACGTCGATCGAAGACCGGACCTCTAAAACTTTCCAATAGGGTAGGTCCCAAAATATAGATTTCTTCTTCCACATGGGTGCGCGCTTATCAGGGCCGTACGGAACTTGTTGGCTGCCAGCAGCCTTACCAAAGATTACTTCTAGGTCCTTGACCATATCGAATATATCATTACCACTATGCAGCTCAGGCTTCTTCCGGTTATCTGCCTCACCTCTGAAATGCTTCCCTCCTTTCTTTCTTACGGGATGCCTGATCGGAAGAAATCTACGATGCCCCAGGTATACAACCTTTTTACATTTATCCAAAAAAACACTGTCAGTATTGTAACATCCCAAGTATGAAAAATAGCCATTAGAATGTTTGCTCTCTGTTATTTTATGTTTTGCATCATGTCATCATGTTGATTGCAATTGTTTTGCTTGTTTTCCTTTTGTTTTCCTCTGTTTTCATTTGTTTTCCAACTGTTTTCATTTGTTTTCCTTTGTTTTCTATTTGAATTTCAAACCAAAATTCAAACCTTTTGTTTCATCCTTGTGATGTTACAATTTCAAAAATGATATGTCAAATCGAAACAATCAATTGTTTCCATTAAGAATGAAAAGCTCAAACTATTAAATTGTTCTTTTAATAATTCACTTAATCCAAATTTATTCAAATTCAATTGCCTTTTTCCATATAGCAACCATTTGAAAGTAATGAAACAAAACAACTCCAATCAGTTTGTTTCAAAATAACTTGAGGTTCCAAAAACTAATTAAATGTTACTTTTACTAAATCACTTAATCAACAATTCATTCAAATTCCTTTCCAAATTCAAATAAAAACCCAAACAGCAAACCATTTTTGAAATTATGAAACTTACAAAACCAACATTCATTTGGTAGCAAATAAACATGAATTTTTAAACAATGCTTTTGAATTGCTTCAATTCAATTAATCCCTTAATTCAAATATAAAAGTGAATTCATTTTATTTTTCCAAACAGCAACATGAATCAAATATTTTGAAAACAAAAGCTGATACGATGTTGATGTTGACCTAATTAACTTACATAAGTTTCACCTAATTTTTCTACCCCACAAACCATCTTCCTTTCTTCCTATTTCTAATCAACAAAAAAAAAGAGCAAAGAAAAAAATAAATAAAAGCTAACAAGAGGGAGAAAGAGAGCAACCAGCAGCCCAACCCACTCCCCCTCGGCCCAACTTACCTCCCTGGCCCGTACCCCCCTCGATTGTCTTCTTCCTCCCTGTACGGCTATACATCCAGAGGGAACACGTCGACAAGGAGGAGCAGGCAACGGTGATCCCCTCCTCCACCTTCCCCTTATAGCTACCCGGTGCCCTAGGTTTTCCCCTCCATCTCCTTCTCCCTCCTTCCTCTCTCCCCCGCCTCCAATTTCCTTTCTTCTCCTTCCTCCATCTTCCTCTCCCTCTGTTCCCTTGTTTCTCTGTAACTGAAACCTGCACACACCGGAATTCCCTCCACTCCCTCCGGCGATCGCCGCCCGTCCGAGGCACTCCCGCCGTGGCTAGGTGCGGGAATGGAACCGCCACGGTTCCTTCTCCCTCGCCGTGCCCTCGGTTGCCCCCGAGGAGCCTCGATCCGCCGCCGCCATCGAGGTCATCGCCGGCCCGCCTCCATGCTCCTGCCCCGACTCCTCCTCGCCTCCGAATCACCACGGTGAGCTCCGCCCTTCCCCTCCTTCCCTCTCGCTCCCTTCCTCCTCCGAGCACCCACTACTAGGAAAATGGCTATAGGAGTGATGATACCCGTGACGCACTTGAACTTTGGCACGTCACGCCTATTACCCGCGGCGCACGCCCGTTTCGTGCGTCGCGCCTAAAGGCATACCCGCGGCGCACCAAACATACGGCGCGTCGCGCCTACGTGTGAGGCCGGGGTGGCGAGCCTCCGAGGCATACCCGCGACGCACCTTGGCAGTGGTGCGTCACGGTTATGTTAGATACCCGCGGCGCACCTTCCATTGGTGCGTCACGGCTATCCTTTCGCCTATACTAGGACTGGCCCGTCCTCTCCTTCTTCCTCTTCGATCCACATCCACGCCTCTGCCCTCCCTCTAGTCGCCGCCACCACCTCGCCTCTGCATCGACCTAGGAGGAGGAGGAGCAGGCGCAGGACCAGGTCACTGCCGTCGACCACTGCGCCGTCGTCGTCCCGTCTCCATCGACCTCGAAGCCCGACGAACAAAGGTGCGCCGCCCCCTAGTCCTCTCCCTCCCCTTCTCCTCGATCCCGCCCCCTAGGTGCGCGTGGATCCCGCCCCCTCGATCCTTCTCCTCCTAGGCCGCATTGACTATGGAGAATTTGTTGCCATGATGACCAAGGGCAATATGGGGGTCGGGCGAAGAACAATGAGAAACAGCTTGAATATCAGCATGAGGGACGCACCTGGTGCAGTCTAGGCTTCCACGATGTACAGCTTGTGGCTTTAGCTTCTTCCTACCTTCCTTGCTCTACGAAGCCTTTCTGCAGTTTTTGAATGTTGTCAAAATGTCGGTGTGGATGTGTGTTTCTGGGGATTCTGATTTAGCTCGTCAATTGATTCGACAAAATGCATACTACGCTGGGTTGATATGATCTCACACGTTGTGGATGCTTACTCCCTGGAAATGTTCAGTGAATTACCTCGCACTATATCTACCTGGAATTGTTAACTCTTAAAATGCCCTATCCCAATGCAATGTGCCCAGATTGATGATCTGTCCTGGAGTGATGTTGCTTCTTGTTTGATGTAGATTGATGTAGATTCTTTAGCATGGGAGGAAAAGTGAATCAATTTATTCGAATATGAGTTTGATGTCTAGGTTCAGCCCTGAGTTGTTCCTGGTTACATAAAGGAAAAAAAATATACTCATTTCAGCTTTTACAAAGCTGCAATACTTTGTTATAAAAGAGAATTGAATGCCTTTAGCTGTGAACTGAAACATCCTATATGTCTTGTGATTTGGTCATTTTGTACATTGGGAAGGATGTAATTAGGCAGCTTTGATATACAGATAAATAACATGTTTACATTTTTTTCTTTTTTCCAAGAGGTGATGAAATCCTCGGTCGGTCGCTGGATTGTGCATAATCATCATGCCTACCTATGTTACTAGAAAGCCGGTTTAGGATGTGCAAGAAAGGTGCTACATATATTTCCATGGTTCTGCTAAACATTATCAATTATGTATTTGCTGACTTCCAATAAAGTTTGGAAGAGTCGTGCTTATAAGACCATTATTTGCCAATTATTTAACTTTCTTGTGGTCTATTGGCACCGCAAACTTTCTTGTGGTCTATTTAGGTAGCTAGGAGCAAATAAAGTACGAGGCCAGAGTGTTGAAGCAAATAGCTCTATCCCCACGGAGATGACATGTGATCTGTTGATGAATCCCGGTGTTTAGAGAGTTGTAAGGATGATTTGTGCATTTGCAAAGCAAACATCTAGAACATATTGTAAATTATGACGCGAAAGTTTAAACGAAACAGAGTGACCGGTGTTTCCCTTGACATGACAAAATAGGTTTACATCATTTGATAGCACATAAACCTCGAAGAAGGGTGAGTATCCAAACCACATAGAGACGAGCATACTCCATAAATTAGCAAGGCACAATTGAATAATCTTATCAGCAGAGATGTTGTGTCCTTTATAGGATCTCTCACTACTACTGTTAACCTCTCGGTATTTGATGGCTTGGTGACAAGCAATAAGCACAGGTTATCTACTTCATCTTGCTGCCCCTGGAATTATTATCTGATAGGAAGTGCCCAGGTTTTTGTTGTGTGTGCTTGAGCTGTGTAGCTCGAGCTGTGTGGTGCAGGAGAAGAAATGGACTTTGTAAACATTTCTTGTGTTGGTGATGGTGCTGGTGAATCTTGTTTTGGAAATCTGTCCGGCCATCGAGCCGTTTAAAACTTTGCAGGGAATTCAAATGAGTTGCCCATTTTCGCCGAAATGTTGATTAATTTCCGTTTCGGCGAGAATCGGGCACTCTAGTGTTAGAGAATTAGCAAAGGTCATGCCGAAGTTTTCCCGTGAATTTAGGACTTAGCCATTTTCCCGTGATAGGAGCGATGTCGGATGTTATCTGTCACATTTAATTTTCAATAATGCGTATTTCCATGACAAATCAATGGTCTATGTCCCCAAGTGTTGCTTTGTTTTTGGATATTCCATTAAAGTAGATAGCCTTTCTGCATTTGTTTTGTGATAGGTAGGTTCTGCCATTTGTCTTTGTTTTGTGATAGCTATGCTCTTCTAACCTCTATGTGTACTTTCTTAATTTAATAGAACATGGCTTGCGAAGTATGTCGGTCTCGATGTGCCCAAGGACGATTCACGGGGACTTCTTTTATGCTTCAGCTCCACGACGGTGACGTTGATTCGTTGGTAATTAACAATTCTTTTTATGTTAACTTGTTCTTTCGTTTTACTATCTAGCTTGAGACTTGTGTTTATTAACAAAATATTCTTTATATTTCTTTTTTAGATTCTACCATGCAATATTCGCGAAGAATTCAACGAGTTAGTTGGCAGTAACGTGGATTTCAATGTTCACGGGACCACCTACATTCTTCGAGTGAAAAAAGAAAGAACAAAGACCTACTTCTGCGGGCAAGCATTGCAGGTTCTCATCGCCACGTACAATTTAAGCGGAGGTGATTACATTCACTTCTCTATGGAAGGACCGCAACCTCGCATCAAAATTGTGTATATGGGCGGGATTGCGAGCGAGGATGGCTGGAGTGAGGAGGAAACTGAGAACACCGAGGATATGGACACTGAGGATGATATGGACGAGGAGGACCCATGGAAACATGTGGTGGTTGCTCAAAGAGCGAATCTTAGCGAGTTTGAGAAGGACCGTGTCCTTCAGAAACTTGCCCAGATAGATAGCTACATCGGGTCCCCTTTCGTGCATCGCATCACCAACACTAACATCTCCAATGGACATGTCATGGTATGTTTCTTAACACTTTCTTATTCGTATAGTTGCTTATGTTCTTAACACTTTCTTATCCGGTATTTGACATTGTGCTTTTATTCTTTCTTGGAATTGTGTGTTGTAGAAAATACCTTTGGCGGTAGCGGACAGTGCTGGCATGGAGCATATGGGTACCATTGGAGTACGCCGTGGAGAATCAGGACCTGTCACCGTAGTTCCGATCACCAGGGATAACGCTGATGGTCGGGTCATCCTCAACTCTCAAGCATGGAGGCAGTTCCATTCCGCAAGAGGTGGTATGGAGGTTGGCCGAGCTATTCTGATCACCATGAGGGATAGTGACATCGCCAACTTGGACATGATGATGGTCATCGACTACATCCGCGCCCGCTAGATAGATTATGTGGTGATGATCGAAAATATGTAATATGGTTGTTTTCGAGACTAACTCCTGGATTTATTAGTAGTATATATGTTTGTTTTCTAGACTATGTAATATTTCTGCTATGAAAATTTATTCTATCAATTGCATACCTGTGTTTGAGCTATTGATATTCTTCTGTATTTTGTGTACTGACATTCTTCTGTATTTGAGCTGTATATACCTGTATAAATACGGTACTGCCTTTTTTAAAAAATACAGCATAGAATAGCCGTGACGCACCTAAATTACTAGCCGTGGCGCACCTTCGGAGTTAGGCGTGACGCGCCCAGAAATAGCCGCGGCGCACCTAGCCCGTGCGTCACGGGTATTAATAGGCGCGGCGCACCAGCTCGGTGCGTCACGGCTAAACCCATAGGCGCGGCGTGATAGCCGTGACGCGCCCAGGTGCGTCACGGATAATCAAAATGGTGCGTCACGGGTAAGTTTTTCCCTAGTAGTGACCGCAGCACACCGCCCACCCACACCGCGGACGGCGCTCCACGGCCGCGAGCAGCGATCGCTGCCGGCGACCATCCCCCGTGTCTGTCCGCCCAGGTTCAGAAAACGTGCAGAAAAATTCAGTTACACATCGCACCAACAGCTTATACCCCCCGCTGCCCCCTTTCCATCACAAAGTTTCAGCCACCCCACTGGTATCAGCACCCCAGCGCGCAGGCAGAGGGCAGGGGTTCGATCCCCCCCCCCCTGCGCACCAAAACCAAATCTTTTTTTTTCATTTGTTTTGACCCAACACTACACAGAAATCACACCTAGATCCTTGCCAGTTATTTTTCTAGTCCCTGAAAATTATTTCCAAGTCCCTAGTTCATAAAAAATGGCAGATTTGCACCTTAACTTGTAAAATGCATAAGTAATTCATCCCAACTCCAAATTCAACATTTTTAATATGTTTTCTGTCCCAAATTGAATGTTATATCCAAATATAAAATTTGTTTACTGTTTTGAATACTTTAAATTGGTGTAATATTTAAATTCTTGTCTAATTCATTTAATTTTGCAAAAATCATAACTTGGGCATAAAAATTCCAAATTCAACAAACTTAATATGTTTTCCAATAAAATTTTCATGTACTTTCCAAATATCAACTTTGTGTACTGTTTTGAATAATTTAAATTGCTGAAAACAACGGTTTCTTGTTTAATGCATTTAAAATTGTCAAAATAATAACTTGCTCATTTTAAATCCAATTTCAACAAATGAAATATGTTTTCCATGCAAAATTAAACCACCTTTTCAAATATAAAATTTGTTTCATGTTTTGAATAATTAAAATTGGTTAAATAATTTAAACCTTGTTTAACTCATTTAAATTTGCTAAATCCATAAATAAATTATTCCAAATCCTTTTTCAACAAGTGAAACATGTAATCCACCCAAAATTGTGTGTTCTTATCCAATATAAACTTTGTTATCTGTTTTGAACAATTAAACTTGATGAAAACAACAAATACTTGTGTGACACCTTTAAGTAACCAAAATTTCTTAACTTAATAAACAAATTTCCAAACTTGGTAAACCTTATTTCCAATTGCTTCTATTGTTGTTATTTTGTTGTTTTCTTCATCCATGCATCATGCTAATCCACTTTCACCTATTGGTTAGTTGTAAAACAATTGTTTCACCCTTAATTCATGGGCTTTCCATATGCAATCCAATTGCATGTGGGTCCATTTAATCATGTTGCTATCTTGTCAACTAGTTTAGTTTGATGCATCAATTAATTTGCCATGCATCATCCCATGATTGTGCATTATGCCATGTTATTGACTGTTCGTCTCTTTTCGATTATGTGTTTGCTTCTTCTCGAATAGACGACGACGTTGAGACCGACGAGGTTTACGATACTACTTCTGAGGAGTTAGCTCAGTACCAGGCTACTGAGTTTGCAGGAAAGTATTCACTCACATGAACCACTGTGTTCCTTTCACATGAATCCCTTAACCCTGATATTGCCTCACCTCCACTCCTATGACCCTTTGCTTGAGCCCGTGTCTTACTAGCATGCTTAAGTTGTTTTGCTCGAGTCTGCTGTCAGTTACTTTCTATTATTATTATTCTATTATGTTCTGGGGCTCGAGGTTAAACAATGAATCATGCTAATGTTATGATTAAATAATAACTTGATGATAAGGCACCGGCAGGAGGCCCTGTGTGGTTTTGAGGCCTGCTAGTGTCGACCCTAATAGGAAAAGGGTCTTGTCTACTGATCCATGATGAGCGCACTAACCGCATGTGGGAAGCGAGTATGGGCGCCCCCCTCAATTTGACTCGATTCGCATCTCGTCCAAATCGCCTCATTTAGTTCGGGTTTTCCATTTGCCGCATGCATGTTTTTGCGAGCCCAGGCCAGGGTGGAACTTTTGTAGTCGGCATATAGGGGGACACGGTCTTAGAGTGCTATGAGGGTCCCTTTTCTTCGGGGCTCGATTAGCCGTGCGCCCAAGGTGCTTTGGGCTTGATGCGAAGAAGAGTTGGATTGTGTTGAGTACCTCGCTTGGTGGGTTGATCCCCCGTCTGGCGGGATATTCTTACGTGTACGGCTAAATTGGTGCATCCCTGGAGGGTTAAATCTTCTCGAGAAGCCGTGTTTTCCGCGGTTATGGTTGACTTGGTGAAAGTACTGGCTAACAAGTACTCAGAACAACTTACACCTAATGATTAACAACCTTACACCTAATGATTAACAACTTGACTAGTAATAGGCTTATTGACACAACAATCTGAACCATCATTAATCCAACTGTGTGAGTTATCCTCGGATTGCTTCTTTGGATAAGGGGCGAGATCCAGGATGGGTTTGTTTGAAGTTATTTTCAGTTGGTTACTATACGCGATCTTATCTTCTTTCTGTTAGCCGGAAGTTGTAGTATGATTCTGTAGTTGGTTAGAGCAGCCCGCTGCAGCATCTTTTATATCACCTATTCTTCCGTTGAACCCAAAGCATCCGTGCTTGTGTTGACGGGTAACTCTTTGGTGAAGTGTGAGTCTTGCTTGCCAGTACTTGGATGTACTGACCCCTTTGGGGCTGTGGTTTACGCAGACGATGTTTCCGAGGATCACCATGGTGGCTACTACGTGGAGTACGACGAGACTGCTGACGAGTAGATAGCGGACCCGGGCAGGATCCGAGACTACGTGGATGGGCTTCGTCTTCTTTTCATTCTCGGCCTCTTAGGCCTATTTGGATTTGTCTGTACTCAGACACTTTGAATGATTCCGCTGTGATGTAATGATGATATGTTGGGACATGTGTTCTCTGGATGATTGTATTTGCTATTCTCTGCCCTAGTGAGGGCCAGTTGCAACTTAGTTCCGTCTTTTGTGTCTTAGAGATATGTTGTGGTATCATTCCGTTTAACGCCGTTGACGTACCATGTGTGAATGGTATGAAGTACGTCAATGGTAGTATCTTGATCTCTATGGGATAGTTTACATCGACGATGGAATAGTAGAGTTTGGTTGTCGCACATAAGTGCTGGCCTACTCGTAAGAGGATGCGGGAGCAGTTAGGCCCCGTAATTCAAACATCTACTATCCAGTTCGGAACGGTGAGTATCCCCTAGAAGTCAGGGTGCGACAAGTATTATCTAAACAGTGTGTGCATGCATTGTATCCCTTGTTTGTATGTCCGGAAATGTTACTAAGAGCAGGCCAATCATTGATGGTTACGAAAAGCAACGCCCGTAGGTCAAATGGCTTTTGTTCGTTCTCATCCCACACACGTACACCTGGTTTGCCCCACAATTTTAAGAGTTCTTCCACTAATGGCCTTAGATACACATCAATGTCGTTGCCAGGTTGCCTCGGGCCTTGGATGAGAACTGGCATCATAATGAACTTGCGCTTCATGCACAACCAAGGAGGAAGGTTGTACATACATAGAGTTACATGCCAAGTGCTATGACTGGAGCTCTGCTCCCCAAAAGGATTAAAGCCATCTGTACTTAGGCCAAACCATAAGTTTCTCGCCTCTCCTGCAAAGTCTGGAAAGTATCTCTCGATCTTTCTCCACTGCGATCCATCGGCGGGGTGCCTCAACTTTCCGTCTTTCTTATGGTCTTCTTTGTGCCATCGCAACAACCTAGCATGCTCTTTGTTTCTAAACAGACGTTTCAGCCGTGGTATTATAGGAGCATACCACATCACCTTAGCAGGAACCCTCTTACGGGGGGGCTCGCCGTCAACATCACCAGGGTCATCTGCTCTGATCTTATACCGCAGTGCAGTGCATATCGGGCATTCATCCAAATTCTCGTACTTCTCACCGCGGAAGAGGATGCAGTCATTAATGCATGCATGTATCTTCTGCACATCTAATACTAGAGGGCAGAGAGCTTTCTTTGCTTCGTACGTACTCTCAGGCAATTCGTTATCCTTTGGAAGTTTTGGCTTCATTAGTTGAAGTAAACTCTCAAATGCCTTGTCAGTCACACCGTTCTGTGCCTTCCATTTCAGCAACTCCAGTGTGGTACCGAGCTTTCTGCTACCATCTTCGCAATTTGGGTACAACAATTTTTTTGTGATCCTGTAACATGTTGTCCAGCTTCAACCTCTCCAATTTATTTTCACAGTCTTCCCTTGCATCAGCAATAACTCGGCCAAGATCATCATCGGGCTCTTCTGGTGCCTGTTCTTGATCACCTCCTTCTTCTCCATTCTCTTCCATTGCAGTATCGTCGTATTCAGGGAACAGAGAATCTTCTTCTTCTTCTTCATCGTCTTCCATCACAACCCCTCTTTCTCCATGCTTCGTCCAGCAATTATAGCTGGGCATGAAACCTCTCCGAAGTAGATGGCCGTGAATGATTCTTTCGGAAGAGTGCTCTCTGACGTTCCGACAATCAACACATGGGCAACACATGAAGCCATTATCTTTGTTCGTCGGAGCTACATCAAGAAATGCATTCAGGCCTGCCATATACTCGGAAGTGCGTCGGTCACCATATATCCATCGCTGCCGTGCATGCAGCTGCATCGTATAATTAAGTTTATCAAAATACATTACAATAACATATTAATACGACAAATACTACTTTTTTATGTATCACTTACAGATGAAAAAGATAAGTTTGTTAACCTCGGTCGAAGATACCATTTTCAGTGAGCTTATGTGCGGCTCGGGAATTTCGTCGAACACCTCGTGTGCATAGTAAAATAAAGAGTAAATTCCAGTTTTTACCCTCTAATTCGACAATTTTGACGCTAATTACCCTATTTAGCAATGTTTCATCACAATTACCCCATTTAGTTCAAGTTGTGCCAAATTTTACCCCATTTAATTCTTTTGCGGCCCTGCTCAATACTACTAATTTAAGTTTCACTTTCAATTCCATGCTGTTTTCAGAACATATTCCAACGTAAGTTAGCAACTATTTTTGCATATAATTTATAGATTCTAAAGTCAGTTAACTACACTCGGCAGTTAGTGTTGTGCCCATAGTGGTGTACGTAAAAATTTAGATGGGGTAAAATTTGGCACATTTTTTATTAAATGGGGTAATTAGGATGGAAAAAATTTAAATGGGGTAATTAGCGTCAAATTTGTCAATTTAGGGGGTAAAAACTGGAATTCACTCTAAAATAAAACACACTAACACCACACTCTCTCACACCTCCAAGCAAAAAAAAAAACAATTGAAGGAGGGGAGGGCTGAGGCAGTATATATAGGGGAAGGGGACATTGGTCCCGGTTCGTGGACTGAACCGGGACAATAGGTCATGCGTGTGCCACGTGGCACGTGGCTAGGCATTGGTCCCGGTCCGTGGCAAGAGCCGGGACCGATATGCCCCCACGAACCGGGACAAATGCCCCCAGGCGATTACTGTTGCCCCGGGCGCACGAACCGGGACCAATGCATGCCATTTGTCCCGGATTTTGTTGCAACCGGGACAGCTGCCCCCTGGCCCCCTGGACGAGAGGGGTTGTTTCTACTAGTGCTAGTGATTACTTTTACACTTAAAGAACTTCTATTACAGTTATCATTGTATTGAATTATACTCTAAGAGAGGTACGAATAGAAGCATATCGTCTCAATATGGTCATGCATGAGAATAGGTGTACTAACACAAGGTAACACTACGAGGTGGGGCTTGCAGCATCGATCCACATTATTATGCAAATAAATATGTGTATAAATTATATCCATAATGCTTAATTTAACATCAAAAGCCTCTTCCAAACATTCAACATAGTAGGTGGGTATCTGGTAAGAGCGAGCAGGCCGGTGGGTCGTGACGACGAGCACTCTGTCCTCACCGTAGCTAAGCCAAAACATGGTGAGGCCGAGCAAGCGACTATCCCTGGCCATGCATGGTGCTCCACGAGACAGTACTCGCTGCACTCCCATATGTGCAAGAGCTGGACTTCGATGTCCCACCACACCAGCCACACTGGACCTCTGATTAGAACTCCTCGTTGTTGGCCTTCTTCCACTCCGATCCGGGGACTTACGTGACTCCCGCCTCTAGGGAGAGCAGCAAGTAG
The DNA here is from genome assembly GCA_028641055.1 of Alopecurus myosuroides. NCBI lineage: Eukaryota > Viridiplantae > Streptophyta > Magnoliopsida > Poales > Poaceae > Alopecurus > Alopecurus myosuroides. Next base: position 136,113,619 of record CM054057.1, read on the forward strand.
TTCCAGGCACTATCTCGCTGTCCCGCGGCTGTGCTACTTGCTGCACATGACTTACTACCAACCACCGCACAAAAGGTAGAAGATGAACTCCGGGCCGAAGATACAATTGCCATACCAGATTATCAGTGTAGTAGACACCGGACCTAGGTCGGAAATCCTGCCCAACTACACCATCCGGCGTAAAGTTTAGGTCGGACCCACTGCATGTACCATATTATGCTTCCATACATGATGCGGCCCAGCCCATAAGAACGAAAAACTGAAAAGAATTGTATTGTATGGATCAAAAAGTGATTCCCATATCACAACGAACAATGAACGGTCAATTCTACTCCGCTAGGGTGCAAAGCCACCAAAAAAATCAAGTTGGTATGTGTAGTGTTATATGTCTACAAGACTCAGTGATGAAAACGCAGCTCTCCTGCGGCATAAAAAAAATAATGTTCTATGTATTTGAATGCATAGAGAGATAATTTCTTCCATATATATGTCAGAGACGGTTTAGACATGTCTCCTCCTAATTTATATGTGCGGTGTGCGGTGTGCGGTGCAAGACATGGAACTACCCAGACTCTATGTCTCTAAGACTAGTCACAATGGGGAGTATCATATACTAGTATCATGCATATGATACTAGTCTAAGATACCACTTCCACAATGCATAGTAACATATTTGTGGTATCATATACTAGTATATTTATTACCTTATAGACTCATCTTGTTTTGGAAAACGTTATGTTACGGTATCTATCTATGATACCACTAACACCTCTCTCCTCATTAAATGAGTGCCATGTCATCTTTTTTGTCTATGTGGCACTTATGATACGACCTATGTTACTCCCATTGTGGCTAGTCTAAGACCAAACTTATTCGAGTATTAATTTACCGTTGCCATTACTATTGACTTTGCTAACCCCAAGAACAATCATCGCATCTCTTTTTCATCAACTATGGACGGGATCTTCAATTCAAGGTGAGTCAAATAATGTTAGGTAAGAAACATAACCATGGTGGATGCATGATTTTGGGAATTTGTCTACTCCCTCCGTTCCAAAATAGATGATTTCTATTTGTCCAAACATGCATGTCTCTAGACATGTTTTAGTGTCTACATACATGCATGTATCGATAAATGGAAGTCATCTATTTTGGAACGGAGTGAGTAGATATGTTTTCACGATGGCACTCCTCTCTACGTACATGCATGTATGGACAAATGGAAGTCATCCATTTTGAAACGGACGGAGTAGATATGTTTTCACGATGGCACTCCTTCTGATTATATGTGCATGTACACACCACATTCCATTAACTATGTTATTTTTACTTCTCTTGCAAGCTAAAGAACCGAAGATGTGTGGGTTTGGATCACAAATAATACTAACCCTATATTAGAATAGTTGTGGTTAGTTTCTTCCAAAATATTGATACATCAAATAGATCACTCACTCCCAATTCTGCAACCATCACAGCGTCCTACCTCTTCCGCCATTCAACGCACCAGAAAGATTTGCCCTAATGACGAGCTGCAACCGCCTTCTGGACCAATATCATCGCATGCGACACCCAAACTCCACAAGTAGCCCCGCGGTGCAGGACTCCCCCAAGCATATGCTACAAACACCGCGGTCCCTCGCGACCACGCCATTACGATGCCATGAAATCTACAAATAGCGTCAACAAGAGGTTTCTAGCTACCAGGTCATGACCACAAATTCCGTTGCCCAAGTAATGTCATTAGATGCACGATATTGGTAATCTGGCTGGATATGTTTTCAAGATGTCACTCATTCCCAATATGTGCATGCACACGTCAAATTCCAACAACAAAGTGATTTTCCTTCATTCACGCGCTAAAGAACCTACTAGGTATGAGTTTGGATCAATACTGGCCGTATATCGCAAGAGTTATGGTGTCAATTATGTTTGCTTAAAAATGAAATTACATGAGTTATTATGAATGTGTGAACTTAGAGAGAACCACAAAGATGACATATATATATTAGTGAATGGGTACTTTAGGTAATGAGGACACAAATGATGAAGTTATTTTCTTTTGTCCCCTACAAGAGTGATACTTGAGATTGCGGATGCAGTTATTAACGGTGATATGCAGAGGCAGAGCTGCTATAAAGGAATCGGCGTCTGTGGACCATAATGAAATTCTTTAAAATTTTAATTAGATGTTATAAATTTGGTTAATTTGTTAAATAAATAGCACTAATTAATGAAGCTAACACTGTGGCATTTCTACCCTAGCTCTGCCCTTATTATGGGGCTAGTAAAACAGATCTTTGTGAGACGGTATGTTAGGATGTTCTGCATTGTAGCCCCTAAAAAACTATGATATCAACATGTTTCTTTGGATAGTTTGTTTTGAACTTCCATACAAAAATAAAAAAAACCCTATCTCCCGATTCCCCGGGCATTCCTATATCCTTCCTCTTCCTTCATTCAACATGCTGCCAACATGTTCCGTAGTGATGACCCATGGGCGCATGCTAGAGAAATGCAGAACATTTGCTACCCATGCACAAGTTCCACACAACCAAGATGGTAATTATTCTACCCATGCACCAGCTGCTCTGTGAAGAGGAGATTCGAGTCTTTGGCGTATTCCCTGCAGGATTGAGTTATTCATTCTTTCAACATGTCCATTGGATTATGGGTGTGTGCCACAAATGTAAGATCTAGGCATATTCCCGTTTGTCGGCAATATTTTGCCAACTCTCCAATAGATAAATTTGTCCCGTTGTCCGTCATTATGTTGTGTGGAACACCGTATATCATGACTATGTCAATGATGAAACTTCTATCAGTCACACCGTCATGTTTTTTGATGGGTTTCGCCTCCACCCACTTGGTATACTTATCTACCGCAACGAGTAGATGTGTAAGTCCACCTCTGGCCGTTTTGAATGGTCTCATCATATCTAGCCCCCAGACCGCAAATGGCCATTTAATGGGGATATTTTTGAGTGATTGGGCTGGCATATTCGTCTGCTTGGCGTAATACTGACATCTGGCACATGTGTTTACTATGTGTTCCGCGTCTGTCTTGGTTGTCAGCCAGAAAAACCCTGTACGGAAAGCTTTTTTGACTATCCTTTTTTATTGAGCATGATGTTCGGAATCTCCTGCATGGATTTCTTGCAAGATTTCTCGGCCTTCCTCTAGCGAAATACATCGCTGAAAATTTCGATAGTGCTGCGTAATACTGTAAACCATTACCGTGTATCCTTTGCATCGATGTTGTATCTGTCTTTGCAAGACCTCATCTGCTCCATCCGGGAACTTCTGATTAACTAAGAAGTTTAAGTATGGAATTTTCCAATCTGGGTTAACGAGCAGAACTTCAATTGACTCGGAAACGAGAGTTTAATCAACATATCCACCGTTTATCGATGGTTCATCCAAGTGTCGGACAAACACACCAGGTGGTAGGGTTTTCACTCTTTCCGAGCCCATGCGGGCTAATGCATCCGCGTTGCAATTTTCTTTCCTTTTGATATGAAGTACTTTGTATCCCAGGAAGAAAATGGCGAATTCATCCACCGCTCTCCAATATTCGGCCATGATGGGACTTTTGGCGTCCCATGTTTGGTTTAGCTGATGTTGTACCAAATCCGAGACGCCATAGAAAAGTATATGTTTAACTACTATTTCTTTTGCAATATGCAAGCCATGAAGCAAAACTTCGTATTCTGCCACATTGTTGCAGTAGTTGAAGTGTATTTGTAATACATACTCCATAATGTCACCCTTTGGAGATTTAAGAACCACACCAGCTCCAGCGTCTTCTTTCATTTTGGATCCATCAAAATGCATGATCCAATATTCCGACTCTGGCATTGGTGTGTTTTTCATTGCTTCCGTCCAATCTTGGTATTGTCGTCCCCTTGCCTTGTTCCAAGCTTGGGGAATTGCCGCGGTATAACACCTTTATCTTTCACCTTTTTACCTTTTAGTAGAGTCATATCATGAGTAGAGAAAATATCATACATGATGGTTTGCAGTATGGAAGTGTCACTCTTTAGTTGGTTATCATTGTATCTCTTGGTTTGAGTTTCCTTTATGGAATATTAATGAGTAGTTTCATCATCTTCTACACTTTATTTTAGCCTTCAATTTCTGTTATATGGTTGATCTTGTTATCAATATTGGTATCAATATTGGAGTATTAAGTTAATCTAGTTTGTTTTTGGCAAACTTAGCATTGGTTTGTAGAAACAATACTTTAAGGCTTAAGTAGAAAAGACGGAGTTGCATGTAGATATATTATTCCATGATCTTCCTTTCTTGTTGGCACATAAGCTTAGTATTCTAAAGTTAAGATTATTTGTACTTCCAAGGAAGATTGTATGATTGGTTCTATCATATATATGGTTGTTTGTTTTCCCTCAACTCTTAGGCTTGCTACCCAGCCTTGCTAGCCAAAAACCTGTACTGAGAGAGAAGGCTTCTCGTGCATCCAAAACTTGAGCCGAAAACCATATCATTTGTGTCCACCATACCTACCTATATGTGTTACTTAACCGCCATTCCAAGTAAATTGCTCGTGTGCTACCTTTAAAACCTTCAAAATTACACCTATTTTGCGCCCCTGTTTTAGCTCATGAGGACGCAAATAGAGAATCTTTATCTCACTTGTTTATTGGACTTTACACACCTAGAATAGTGGCTTCATACGCTTACCCAAATGCTAGAAGAGCTGGCAGCGGGGTGCCCAGCCCCAAACTTAATTAAAACAAATTCTCTTCACTATTTTTGTCTCAGTCAAAGAATGATTGTGTTAAACAAAAGCGAAGAGGTATGATCTGCTGATTTCATTTATCGTCCTTCAATGGGAGCTGCTCTTGTAAGGTCTGGTTGGCTTGTCACGTACTATATTTTCTGTTTGCCATTCATTAACATAAAATACACCACTCTCAAAATTATTTTCAATGACTCTCTTTATCAAATAAAAAGCTCTATCACATGAGTTAATCCCTTCTTCCCTGTGCGAAGGGCCTATCTTTTACTTTTATGTTGAGTCAGTAAACCTCCTCCCTTCTGACTTAAGCAAGCATTTGAGTTGTTGTGATCCACCCAATTATATGTTTATTTACGGAAACATGTCCTTTATTCTTCCTTGTTTCGTACAAATGTTTTTATCTGAATGAATACCACTTTCAAAGTTAACAATCATTTTTAGGTACGCAACTACCTATTTCATCAAAGATACACCAAGAGTTTCTCCGTATGAAAACCCTAGCCACAAAGATTCGTGCCCGCTTTCTTAGATTCCTTCTGAAAACGGCAAAAATAATTCAAACAAATTAAAAAAAATCAACATGATGTAATAAATTCGTGTGGTATCATTCTATATTTCCTAGTTTCCACAAAAAATTATAAACTTCGAATTCGACAATTATATTGAAAAGATGTTAATAGAAATGACCTATCTTCTACAAAAATTATTGGCTTTAGGGTCAAATGACGGGTGTTATGGCCACATCCATGGCATAGTTTATTAAAATGTGCCAATATTCTACACAAACATGAACCTTGGAAGCACAGACAATGTTGACGAATAGAATTTTCCTTTTCATTGTACGAAAAATCCATTTTCCATTTTCCGGGTGAAAATTGGGTTTTTGTGAAGAACCAACCACAAAGGTGTTGCAAAACATGAGAACTATATTTTTTGATAATTCTATACCATGTTATATGCACAAATAACAAATTTGTTGCCTCTAAAAATGTTTGCATCCACCACTTTTAAAAAAACACAAGTTTCTGCCCCTTGTAGGTTTCCTATGATTTTTTGCAAAAATCATTTTTAGTTACGCAATTACCTCTTTCATCACAGATACACCAAGATTGTTTCCGTATGCAATACCTAGCTACGAAGATTCCTGTCCGTCATCATGGCTTCCTTTTGAAACCGGCAAAGAAAATTCAAACAAATAAAAAAATCAAAATGATGTACGGTATCATTTTATATGTACTACTATTCACAAAAAAATAAACCTGGAATACGACAGTTATATTGAACAGGTGTTCACAGAAATGAGTTATCTTCTACGAAGATTCTTGGCTTTCGGGGTAAATGACGGATGTTACCACATCCAGGGCATAGTTTGTTAAAATGTGCCCATATTCTACACAAAAATGCATCTTGGAAGCAATGACAATGTTGACGAACAAGTTTTTCCTTTTCATTGTACAAAAAATCCATTTCCCATTTTTCGGGTGTAAAAAATTGTTTTTTTCATGAAGGACCAACCACAAATATGTTGCAAAACTTGAGAACTATATTTTTTGAAACTGCTAGATCATGTTATATGCACAAATAACCAATTGGATGCATCTAAATAGGTTTGCATCCACCTCTTTCTAAAAAACACAAGTTTCTGCCGAATTAGTTGGAAACGGGTCAAATTTGAACTACAGGCCCCTCGTAGTGTGCTCATGATTTTTTGCAAAAAAACATTTTTAGGTACACAACTACCGATTTTATCAAAGATAAACCAAGAGTTTCTCAGTATCAAAAACCCTGGCTACGAAGATTCGTGCCCGCCGTCTTGGATTTCTTTAGAAACCGACAAAGAAAATTCGAACAAAAAAAACAGAATCATGTAAGACCTTCATGTGGTGTGATTCTATATTTCCTAGTATCCACAAAAAATTATAAACTTGTAATACGAAAGTTATATTGAAATGGTGTTCACAGAAATGTGCTATTTTCTACGAAGATTCTTGGCTTTCGGGGCAAATGACAGGTGTTATGGCCACATTCATGGCATAGTTTGTTAAAATGTGCCCATATTAAACAATAACATCAATATTGGAAGCACGGACAATGTTTACGAACACAATTTTCCTTTTCATTGTACGAAAAATCGATATTCCATTTTCCTTGTGAAAAAATGGGGTTTTTGTGAAGGACCAACCACAAATATGTTGCAAAACATGATAACTGCATTTTTTGCAAATGATAAACCATGTTATATGCACAAATAACAAATTTGTTGCCTCTAAAAATGATTCTATCCACCTCTTTTAAAAAACACAAATTTCTGCCGATTTAGTTGAAACAGGTCAAATTTGAACTACGACCCCCTCGTAGTTTGCTCATGATTTTGGGCAAAAATCATTTTTTAGGTACACAATTAACTATTCCATCGCAGATACACCAAGATTTTCTCTGTATGCAAGCCCTAGATACGAAGATTCGTGCCCGCCGTCTTGTCTTCCTTTTGAAACCTACAAAGAGAAGTCAAACAAATTAGGAACAAATCAATACGATAGTTATATTGAAAAGGTGTTCACAGAAATGAGCTATCTTCTATTAAGATTCTTGGCTTTCGGGCCAAATGACGGGTGTTATGGCCACATCCATGGCATAATTTGTTAAAATGTGCCCATATTCTACACAAACATGCATCTTGGAAGCACAGATAACGTTGACAAGCAAATATTTCCTTTCCATTGTACGAAAAATCCATTTTCCATTTTCCGGGTGCAAAAATATGTTGTTTTGTGAAGAACCAAGCACACATATGTTGCAAAATTTGAGAACTGCATTTTCTTTGAAAACACTAGAGCATTTTATATGCACAAATAATCAATTTTTTTGCCTCAATTCTTTTTATTTTTTCTTTCAAATATTTGTTTTCTTTTTCAACTAAATTTAATGTCTCAACAATAGGGTCGGTTGGAATTTTCCAGTTCACATACCTCCTATATAAAAATTTCAAGGTCAGGTTGGGCGGCATAATTGTCATAAACACTAAATGAAACAAACCTTTACCTAATAATAAAGGCGTTAAGGCTTCCCTGGTTGGTTGGTCGGTCGGTCGGTCCGTCATCAAAATTGCCACCTAAGTTGACAAAAATTACCCACCATGCCACTCGTAAATTTGTACCAATTGCTTTTATTTTTTTCGGCTGATTCCCGTACGTTCGTACGTTGCCTTCAATCGATGGGTCTCCTTGAAATCTATCCATTGTGGATTTCTAACAAAATCGGTTTGCTAACTCAATTAAGGAAAAAAATAGTGACCCAGTAACGTACGATTCCTCTAACTGTTGTCCGTTTGGCGTTCATGTGTATGTCATGGAATTCTCAACCGTTCATGTTTCTTTTTCGTCTGTTCCTGGTTTCCTTCGTTTTTTGTTGGTACGTCGAGTCGGCGTGGTATCGATAGCTGGTATGTGTTGCGGTGGACCGATGGCTAGATGGCTGCATGCAGGATCGCCCGGCGTGGGCTTTGTACGTCGAATCGATCGTCCGGCCCAATAAGGAGATCAACAAGATCCATCTCGTTGTAAGAAACGGACTCCGTGTCCAAGTCAGTTCAAGAAATTGCATAGTCCAATAAAAAAGAGGCCTCGACAAGTACTTCAACCGCTTGAGGAGACGACGTGCTCCTCGATGTCCAACCGCCGGAAGACGAGCGTCTTCTCAGCACAGGTCAAGGACATCGCCGGCCACGGGAAAGAGGAAGAAGGGTCGAGCTGCTGCTTGTACACGCGAGCTTCTCGCCCAATGCGGCGGCTCCTCACTATGCGACACGCTTTCTTCTGTCATCGTGGCCGATGCCATGTTCGCTTGAGGCATTGGAGTGCCCTAGGATATGAGGTTGATCTAGATGAACGCCATGCTGGGTGAGAAGGAGGACACCGGTTTCAGAGAGGGACGAGCTTCGGCGGAGTTTCTCGCACCTGGCTGTCGCTGTGTACTTCAAATCGGCGAGGACGGGAAACGACCTAGGCCAGGGACTGCGAGTTTGAGGAGGAGGGTTCGACTGAACCGGAGGCGCGGCTACCACCTAGCCCGCAAGGCGTCCCCAGCTCCAATGCTTCTGATGGCGCCTGGAACGCCCTTGCCCTTGGCCTAGCTCGGCTCCCTTCATCCAATCCAACCAGGACAAGCGGTGGCAGCGACCCGACTCCACGGACCACCACGGACCACGTTGGCCGCCGGTCAGCACGGCGCAGTACTATTCTTCTGCGTGTGTCTGGCCTGGATACAATCATGGAGAGGCCTCCGCACCTGGAGGTGCTCCGCGGTGGTGGTTTTTCGAGCCGTGGAGCCACGGGGCCGTTGCAACGGACGTCAATGGTTCGGTTATGACGGGCCTCAGTCGGGCTGTTGCTTCCGATGCTACAGAGCAGTAACAAGTGGATGGGCGGGAAAGTGTCTTCCTGGCTGCTGGGGTCTTTTGGTACTGCCTTTGACGGAGTCAGTTGCAGGGAGTTCATTTGGAGAAGGAAGATCTATTTTGGCTTGCAGCTGCAGGGGAGTTTATTTGGAGAAGGAAAATCTATTTAGGAAGCAAGGATTGTTAATAAGTCTAACAATTTTTTATGCTGCTAGGGAAGATCTTCCGTCAAGCTTAACCTGGAGGAATTTCTTTTTGGAGATATTAAACAGTGTTGAGCGAGTTGGAGTCACGGATCCATAGCTGGATGCAGCACGACAAGGTATTTCGAACAAAATAGTGTCTTTTTCCGTTGGGCAAGATAGTCCTCTAGATTGTAATCTAAACCTATGCATGTTCTCCAAAAACAAGTCATCGATCATAATAGCAACAGGGCCATTGATGGGGGCATTCGAGGTGTTCCACCGGGGCTAAGCAAAGAAAAACACTGAATTCCCCCCCTCCCCCCAGCTGCTTTGAGAGTCTCCCGTGGGTGCGTTGACCCGGGCTGGATCCGAGCCGATCTCGTCGGCGTTGCCGGAGGGGGATGGCGACCTGAGAGCGCCGGCGGTAGTTTTAGGCTTAGGTTAGTTTCTTTTCTCTGCTTGTGGCCCTTAGTGGCGGTGAGGAGTAGTCCCTTGGCCATCGACGGCCATGGCCAAGGTTCCCTGAAGCTCGATCTCCTCGCGGCGGAGCTGGAGTGGCGTCCAGCAGCGTCCGCGGCAGAGGGAGTGAAGGGCATCTCCATCAATAAGGTTCGTCAAGGCAGCTACACCGGCGTTGCTGCGAGATCTCCGCCGGCGTGGTCGAGGTCCGCACCTACCTTTGCTTCATGGAGGAGGAAAGGGAAGGTGAGAATCAACCGGTGTCCAATAAATCTCGCCCCTCAGGTCTGTAAGCATCGGTATCCTCTTTTCTTGCCCTCCCCGGTCCGTGGCAGGAACTTTGGGGTCGATGGTGAGCCATTTTCTTCGTTCCGATGTGCACGGATCTTCGCCACCTCCGAGCGCCTGAGGCCCGCTCCTGCTATCCACTCCGAGATCACCGCGGTGGTGGTTCAGAGGGGAAGCGACGGATGGGCCGCTGCCGGTTGGGAGTGGTTGCGGAGCTCAAGAACCAATCCCCGGAGCAATCTATCAGTGAACAAGAAGGTTCATCTGATATCCATGGCCACGATGAAGCCAGCCTTGCCGATGAGGAATTCCGGCAAGATTTCAACCTCCTATGGGAGGCCCTCGATGAGCTGTGCTGCTGAGGTTATCGCCAGGGCAAGAAAAAGTGGCTCCGTCCCCGTTGTTGTCCATGGCTGCAGAGCATGGCTCTCTCTGCTCCTCGCTGGAGAAGAAGAAGGACCCGATCACGATTTTCATTTTCTTTTCAAGGTCCTCCTTACATTTGCTAGGGACCTATGTGTAATTTTATTTTCTTATGGGGCCCCTTGTGTTTTCTGCTCCATCCAGCGATCCTAACTAGAAGGTTCAGGTCCCTTCGGGGACGCTCCAATGTACAAAAAAAGATCATAATAGAAATAAATTATTTCATGAAAGAAGTGAACCGAGTGCATCGATAGACTCTTGAGTAAAATTTTGGTTATGCCAATGTTTTTCATCCAAAAATTAATTTATTTTACTCTCCGCTTGCAACACATTGTCACGTTGTGGTGCGTGTGACCAATCCGGGCACAATTGGGGCAGGGTGGCAGGGAAAACATGGGAACACATCGCACCTGGTGGTGTGTGTCTCTCTATTCCTGCCGATGTCATAAATATAGACATCGCGATCTTGGTGGTGTCTCTCTATTCTTACCGGACGTCATTCCAGACATCCTATTCGCTTTGGCCAAAATATTTTATTGATCTGACGACAAACTAAGCTGTCGCTAAGTTGATTTTTAATCTCCCGTTGCAACGCACGGGCATGTTTGCTAGTAGTTATAAAAGATAATAGACCACATCCGAATCATAGACCGGACGAGGTACGGGGGCGGATATCTTGGGCGGTTCACTAAATGTTGGAATGTTTCACCAAGATGTTGATCCTGCCGTGAGGATGGCCTGGTTGGCCGAGTAGGCTAGCGCCTTTTAAGGTTCAGAATTGGCTCACGTTCCCTGATTGTATTAACTACAGCAACATCAGTTCAGCACCCCACGGTGGTGCACTAGTCTCGTTACACCCTGCACCTACCATGTTCTTTCTCTCCTCCACCTCACTGGTAAGCTACCGTCGCATATTAAAACCGCAAACTCCACCACCCTACAACACAGCAGCGGCAACAATGTCATGCCCACAACACTCAACGGTAGAAGGCAGGTGGTAGAGCTCAGCCTAGAGTCGTGGCCAAGAACATTACCACCCTCCTGCTCTGCCTCGCACTTCCCGCGCAACTAGGGCCATGCCTGATGCAGCTGTTGGGGCCGCCGAGGCCTTGCTTCTGGTCGTCGCAGAAAAACCCTGCTGGCGTACCAGCGGCGGCCAAGAAGAATCTAATATATAGTGGGCATAGGAGGCATGGGGAAGCTGCCAAGCCTTGCGATCATGGGCGGCCCCAACAGCGGGGGTTTCGGCAACCACCGTGCCAGCGTCTTTAACAGCCACAACTGACCGGTCAGCCTCTACTGTACCCTAGTGCATAGTTTCAGGAAGACCACTTGTGTCAGCGGTGCCACCGGCGGTGGCGTGTTGTTCAGCGGGCTTGGTGGTGGATACAGCGGCGTGACGCCATAAAGTGCGGTTCTAGCATCCGTGCCGCTTGCACCGACATCCGGTCATATATGCTGAACCAGCACGTCTAGTTCTGGAGAGCTATTTGACACCGTTGTGTATCCGGGGGTCTCTGTACGATGCATCTGTGAAGGAAGTGGAGTTCTTGGGCGGTTCACTAAATCTTGGTGAAACATTCCAACATGAATAATCTACAAGCACCAAATCACGGCCATTGGGTAAAACATGCTCACCGGTTCACGCTAGAAAAGCTCCGTTCGGTATATGTGTGTAGAATCTGGGGTAGTGGCGTTTCTGTTTGGGTGCGTGCACTTCTACGGGCAATTACTAGATAAATATGTGAAGTGTATTTCTGCTCTCAAAATGAAAAAAAAATATGAAGTGCATTTGTAACTTGTTGTTGCGTGCCCGAGAGAGAGAATGATTTCGAAGGCTTTCTGCACCTGTCATTGTAGCATATATATCTAGAAGAAAAACAATGTATATGAGTATTGAGTAGACATGTTATCTTCATGAATTATGCGAAATCATATATATGCATTTCTACATATGTAAGTAGTGTGGGACAGACCTTACTTTTGTCCACGATATTTTTTTCTAACTGACATATATATATATATAGGTTAGGCTGAATGTAATGGTGGAGACAAATCATGCTGGTTCCGTCAATGAAAATGACTCAACTAAATTCAAGAAAAATTAGGACAATCCATTCGCCATGTGAGCAATTCCAAAAAGTATTGCTGTTGAAGCCCCAATCCGGGCGTCTCCAAATTCTTCATGTATGCAATATATGCCACGATATGTTACCAAGAAAAATGAGCATCACAGTCCATTCAACATTTGGATAGGGGAAAGCCCCAAAAAAACCTATATTTTTTTATGGCGGCATGACATTCGATCCATTTTCCTTTTATCGATTCTTTTTGTCAGTTTTGTAAATATTGTCTGGCAATTATGAAAGTTAATCTACTATCATTACCTGCATCACCATGATAGTGAAAGTTAAATATGATGTTTTCGGGTGAAGAAATAGACACTACTTTTAGGTGATGTGTCATGGTCCTTTCTTATCTTGTGGTTCAGTTTACAAAGGGGTCTTCTTGTACAAAATCAATGGCGTGATGACATCTCAGCTTGCTCCCTCAAAGGAAGTCCATCCGCTTTTAATCGTGATCGATTGTGTAGATTTGCTTCATTCTGATGCCCTAACATGTATGTGAGACCAATCGAGCGATTTTCCGAATATTTTGAAACCAAAACGAGGTAAAGAGAGAGAGAGAGAGAGAGAGAGGGAGAGAGCAGGGGTGTAAGACCTAAATGTCGTGGCTAATTTTTTTCAGTCAGGGCGATTACCTATACCCACCACTTCGGTCAATTTATTTACATGTGTCTACAATAGGCAACAAAAAGGAACGCAGGTCATGGACCACCTATCGTTCATAAGAATATTAACCAAGCCCTCAAACCTCCAGGTCCACCACGGATTACCCAATATCGTTTGACGGAACAACGCTGTCGGAGTTGAGTATCATATTTTTTGTGGGCTTTCCATAGGTCCCGATCAGGATGGCTGTGAGGCCGACCTCGGGGTGAGCACCGAAACATCGGGTGTGAAGGGTGGCGTCCTTCTTCTTCAAGTGCAAGTACACTTTGGTATTGAACCTGTCAACACGGAGTAAAATAAAATATTGTAGGAATGTTGCCATTTTGACATTTTACTCTCTTTGTTTGCTAAAGTTAATGATCGCTGCATTTACGAGTTGAATAATCAGCACTTGATCGCCCCAGGAACAAGATCGTTGGGTCGCGCATACAACCAATAGGTGGTAGAATCAAGGGAAAAAATAGCGTGCTACGAGAAATAGCGGCAGAGTCCTCCAGATGCTATGCACGCTATAGCGTGATAATAGCATGCTATATCAAAATTGCGTTTTGAAAAAACTATCAAATATATCACAAAAGTTGAAGGATTTCAACAAGAATAAATGATATAGCCCAAAAAAGTCAGAACAATATATGTATAACCACATAAAAATTGTTCCCTAGCTGGTTACATCCTGACAGCAACAACCAATGGGGCAATAACACAGTATAAATTACTTATTCAGAATTATAAACCTAGCGACGTGAACTTCACGATTGATTTTCATCGCTACGAAAAACATAAAGCAACCATTTTCTTCTTCTTAAGGTGGAAAACTAGGACATTTTGCCCTATAGGATGGAAAAATAATAGCGTGCTATAACGTTATGCTGTTTTAGCGTGATATAGTGTGCTATTTCGTGAATAGCGAAATAGCGAGCAAAAGGGTTAAAATTTAGCGTGGACCCTTCAGATATGCTATATCGTGCTATTTTTTCCATGTGTAGAATGCGACGATCAGGCCAACCAAGTGAAGCCTAAGACATTGGAGATGCTGAGAAATATGGTTGCTCGTTTCCTGAAAACCCAAAGAGGATCCACGAAACAAAAGAAGTAAAATATTTGCTCGTCGATCGTGTTAGGCTACAGTACCTCGATGTTCATCTATTTTTCTTGTCATTTCCTTGCGCTCGCTGTTCATCTATTTTTCTTGTCATGTCCCCGTGCTCGCCATTTGCAGCCCACCACGAACTTGGCACCAGTGGAGACCTGGAGTCCCCCCGCAACCCATTTTCTCCTTAGCCACCTATTCCATACGCGCTATGTGTGGGTTATGGGCCACAGACTAAACAGAAACCATCTATGTTCTGTTCTTCAGGGTTGTAGGAGACGTCGTACCATCTCTATGATTTGAGTGCACTATTTCATACTTCAACCCTTCCTATTCACGTTATAGATCTAAAGTTTTTTATTTCCATTTCTCGTATGATAGTTACATGATGATTTTTTTTTCTTCCTAAACCTGCATAGTACAATTTTTTATGTACATTCCTTATATTAAATTCTGTGAAATCTTCATAAATCAGACTATAAGTCAGAAATTATATGGCCTAGTTGGATGCCATATGAGTAAATATGCATTCAATAATAGTGTTCTTTTGTATTATCATAAAGCCAGTATATGACACCACGTATACCAGAAGCCCCAGCCAAAACATAAATTCCAGAACTATCCAAATAAACAGCGAAAGGACAAAGTAAATGAACTAAAATTGCGATAGAAACTAGATGATGAAGCTAAAATCATGAAGATGTCTACCTTCCTCCCCCTTGGGACAAATTTCCAACAAGAAGGAAGGGGAAGGACCACCTAAGAACAATAATCATGGGAGGCATTTCAAAAAGTCCCAATAAAATATTAAACCTTAGTTATAGAATGAAACACTAATATACGCTTTCCTACATTACCTCATGACCAATGCTATTATATTCTCTCTTTTTTTTAGAAACACGGTACAAACTCAAGCGCTCATATACACGCGCATACACTCACCCCAATGAACGCACACACACACACCCTACCCCTACGAGCACCTCCGGAAGACTGAGCCGGCGGGTTTTGGGATTGACGAAGTCGCCACAGGCACCTCGCTGTCGACTGAAACGTCACCTCCCACTGAAAGAATAATCCTCCTAACTGCAATACAAAGGTATCAAAGGTAGGGTTTGAACTCTGGTGGGCGAGTGGTACAAGCACACTCTTAACCATCCAACCACATGTTGGTTCGCAATATGTTCTATTTTTCTTCCTCTCCTTCGATCACTTTAACTTCCCTCGTCATCTAAACCTATATGTGCTATTTGTTATGAAAATAGCCCAAGCTAACAGCAAAATGAAGGAATATATAAGAACAAGACACATGGAAGGCATCATGAAAACACAAAATATATTGGCCTCCAAATTTTGGGGAACATAAGTGTAGGTTTTCATCCATATTCGCCTGCCCACCGCTCTAAGAAACTCATGGCTTCCTGTTCCCAACTCACTCTCATGGTCACATGTCCTGAGACCTACACTATATATGTCATTTTTAAGAGTGTAATATGGAAAAAATTGTGAGGTAAAAGCATTAGGAAGGATAACCTAAGAACAGTATGAATTGTATGCATCGGGAAACAGTAAGACAAATATCAACCTCTACTTCTATATGCACAGACGGGTAGCCAAGGATTTCCTCTTTGTTCTCATTCATATTTATCTTACACGATTTCTTTATCTTTCTAGTTCACCAAGACTATATAACCTAGATTAAGTAAATTCCACTTACGGTAGATGGTGTAACTTGTATGACTCTGGAGTGTATACTGTAGTCATCATTGCAACTGAAATATGAAATTAATGACCGCACTCCCACATGTGTATCAAGGACCATAGTGTATAAGTGAACTAGAATGGGGACAAGGAACTTCTACTGTGAATATTAGTACATGGAGGAATATTTATTATTATTATTGGTGCATCGAAGGGGGGGCATAAGGGAGATCCTTTGTTTATTCACATGTCAACATAAATAAACATATATGTGTCCTTGCCAGTGACTATAATTTACACAAAAAAGGAAAATAAAAATAATTAAGCATAGAGTCGTTCAACTTATTCAATGAGAGACAAGTGTAGGAAGATAGTACATGTGAAGGAAGATCACTATAACGAACAAAATAAATCCGACAATTTCAAGTTAACACATGCTAGTCATGGCAGTATTATATTTACAATATATCGATCAAATAGCTATAGAAAATATTGATTTGATGAATTTGATATATCAACTCTAACTTAAACTAAAATGTAGTTTTTAAAATAATTATACTGAGGCTAGAAATAATAAGATGGCTCTAATACAATATTGCGAAATAGGCGTTTGGCACTATGGCTAGCCTGGAATTAAATTATTGTTAATGTAAAATTTTCCCAATTAATTTGAAGATATTTAAAGTTGGACATCTTACTACAATTAAATTGCCATTCTCTCTCGCATGGTGCCATATTTCTCCTATACTCCACTATCGTATGCACATATTTTTTTCCCAACCCTTTAACATTGGGAATATTGTATTAATTAAAAAAAATGCTTACACTGCTAATTATGATTTGGTACCAGTTGTTGTATATTAATTACCGCATGTTGTATGCGCTTCTAGAAAACACAAATATGTGTATCATTTTACTAAATGGCTGAAATAGTTTTACAATTCAGCCAATATGTTATGCATCCTTATGCTAATTGGCTGGGAAAGATAATATAGAAAAAGCTCATATAAACTAACCGCCAAAATTATTTCAAGGCAATATAATAATTTAAAACAAAACAATTCTAGGGTTCTGCCAACTCTCAGTATTACTTCGGGGTTTATAATTTTATTGGCAAATATGCAATAGTAGTAAATTCTTGGGTTCTCTCAACTCTCAGTATTACTCCTATCACAACTAAGATGAAACTAGATTGACTCTATTTATATTTCTTGAAAGCCGACCCATCTAATGGTATATTAAATTCCTATTATTTGTCTTACAAAATAGACGTGCACGGCTATTATTTAATATGCAATTATTCATATGAATGCATGTGAATGATGTTATGATTTTCATTGACATAATTTAAGGGACATTCACACATTATTTCTGAAATCAGCCATTTGAAGAAATAAATGCATTACGGTAGTCCTGGTAATCATATAAAGTATTAGTTTGAAAATACCATTGGAGAGTCCATTGAACTACAAAAAGGCGCTTATTATTTTGTACTAATGGTTACAAATTTGACAACACAATACTGTCCTTGATACTTGTGATGATTTTAGAAAACCGATAATGACATGTCGTCTGCTGCTAAGAACCACAACATGTCAAAGCTTGTGTTAGGATTCTTGACAGATCTATGTTTTGAGTTCTTATCGAACACTGTCTACCCACTCATGCTTTTATGATAAACGGGGGGATATAGTGCTAGGCGTTTCTTTAAGGAATTAGGTTTCCCTAGTTTCCTAAATTTTGATGTTGTAGGTATGGATAATTGTTTACCTAGTGGGGATGAACATTACCTCTTTTTTTAAAGTCTTAGAATATGTGGTTTCGACAACAACATTCGGCAAACACATTTTTACGAAAAAAGAGGATCAAGGCTTAGGTAGACCCCACGTATAAGTCCCAAAGCTGTGTAGGCGTGAGAGAACAAAAAAATGTTGAAATATATCGTGTTGCCCTACTTTCCAGGGAACCCTATAATTTTTAATGGTGCGTGCAATTGAATGAAGGTGGTATGACTAACTTGCTTATAATAAAGTTTGTGATGGCTTCTCCACTACTCCTTCCAAATTTACCCCTCCCAATTTCCTCAAAAACATTCACTACAACCACGTTAGATCGGATGCGAAGTTCGTCTTCCATCCTAGAGGGTGAGAGGGGGAGTGAAGGGAATATGCCCGAGAGGCAATAATAAAGTGTTTATTATGTTATTCCTTGTTTATAATAGATGTTTATTTCTCATGCTATAATTGTATTAACCGGAAACGTTAATACCTGTGTGATTAATAAAGAAACCAACGTTCCTAGTGAATCCTCTCTTTTAACTAGCTCGTTGATTAACAGATGATCAAGGTTTCTTGATCATATACATTGGATGTTGTTAATAACGGGGTCATGTCATTAGGAGAATGACGTTATGAACTTAGACCCTAACTAAGTATAACAATACGATCAAGTCATTTAGTTTTGTTGTTATGTCTTACATTCGGAGTAACATTGTTCCTTAGACCATGAGATCATGTTAATCACTAATACCGAAAGGATACTTTGATGACATAAAATGCCACACCGTAACAGGGTGACTATAAAGGTGGCATTAGGTATTCAGAAAGTGATAGTTGAAGCTCATGGCAAGAATTGGATTTTTGTATCCAATATGACGGAGAGATCTACTCAGGGCCCTCTCGGTGATATCACATCGACACCGCTTGCAAGCACGAGATATGATCACAAGGATGTTATATCATGGGACGAGAAAGCAGTACTTGTCGAATAACGAGATCGAACAAGGTATGGTGGATACCGATGATCGGATCTCGGACACGTAAAATATCGTGAAACAATGGGAAATCGTTAGGACGTTGAAAGGTTCACACGATCACGAGAGTCATCGTTGAATATATAAGATTCATCACGGATCTCCAGATGCCGCTGTTGATTATTGATCGAAGAGCAGTCTCAATCATGTCTATATTATTCGCGAACAGTAGGGTGACACACTTAAGGTTCTATGAAGCGTTAGAGAGGATACGGAATACCGAAGAATATTTTGGGCAGCTCCGAAAATTGTTTCGGGGAAAATTGAAATAGTTCAAGGGGTTTTTCGTCGAATGGTTGTTAACAGAATTAACAAATGATTCGAGGTGCTGCATGCAAATGTTTGTTAATGGAATTAACAAATATAAATAAAGAAATAAAAATGTTTTATTTATTTATTAAAGAAAAACCTTTGGATTTTGTAAGTAGAAAACTAAGGGAGTATGAGTGGGTGTGAGTTGGGCTTCCAGTCAAAAGAAGAGAGGAAGAGGTGGGGGCACCCATGGCTGGGCGCACCCCCCCTTGGGCTGCCTCGCCCTTCCTATAAAAGGAGGGTGAGAGCTCCCTCTTCTTCACACACTTGCCTACTTCCTTTTCACTCCACCCGCTGCTCCATTCCATGGTCTCCGGCTTGGCGAAGCCCTGACTGTGGTATTCTTCCCCACCACCACGCCGTCGTGTTGCTGGAGTTCCGGGGGGATCCTCTACTTCTGCTACACGCTAGATCGAGGGAACGAAAGTCTTCATCGAGTTGAATGTGTGACCGATTACAGAGGCACCACTGGATTGCGGTGCACTTCTTCTCGCTCGGGATCGGCGTGAGTACGACTACGCCAACAACGATATTTTATCTCGTACCACTTCGAGTCTTAGAGGGTATGTTATCTTAAGACTCTCTTTCTCCCCATTGCCTTTCATCTCATAGATTAGATCTTTGCCATTCGAGTTTATCGCGCGTAGAATTTTTTTTGTTTTCTATGAGCGTACCCTTCAGTGTTATCAGAGCCAGGTTATATGCGTAGATTATTTGTACGGGTATAACACATAGGAGTATGTGTGCGTTGATGATCATGTTTTTGCCTCTTTGAGTATTTTATGATCTTAGTGGCATAGTAGGATGAAGCTGCTCTAGACTAAGTTTTACGTGTACTATGTACGCGAGAATTGTCTCACTTGTGACTAAGGGGGTGTTCATTTCCCCTACTATAGTTAAGATCTAATCTACAAAGGATTGTTAAAAATATGTTTTATCAATGTTGTGGCTCTTGTACATAGGTATGAACGGTTCTATCCTCGTAAGCCCAAGCCACGTAAAATATGCAAAAATAAATTAGAGGCGTCTAACTTGTTTTTGCAGGGCATGTGATGTGATATGGTCAATATTAAAAACATTATGCATGAGATGATATCTTTTGTAAATTATTGACATACCGGCTGGAGCCATATGGTTGTCTTATTTTTTATGGCCTGCGTGTTGTATATCATATCCATGTGATATGTTGTAATGGATAATCAAGATGGAGGTGCCACGCCGGTGGAATGATGGAGATCGTACCATGATGCACAAGATGGAAATCAAGTGCAAGAGGGGCCATATCATATCACATTATCCATGCATGTGATGTTTATCCTTTTATGCATCTTGTTTTGCTTAGATAGCGACGGTAGCATTATAAGATGATCCCTCTCACTTAATATCAGATAATAATGTGGTCTTCCTTAAGTATGCACCGTTAAGAAAGTTCGTCGTTTCGAGACACCACGTGATGATCGGGTTTTTAGACTCAACGTTCGCATACAACGGGTGTTTTCAAGCCTAGCATGTACAGACATGGCCTTGAAACACACGCAATACTACGGTTCTACTTGGCGAGCCTAGTATGTACAGACATGGCCTCGGAACATGTAATCGAAAGGTAAAGCATGAATCATTTGGATGATATGATGAACATGTTGATGTTCGCCTTTGCAACTACACCGTCGCATGTGATGATCGGTTTCGGTGTAGTGAATTTGGTTCGTGTAATCACTAAAGACGACTAAGAGGGATATTGTTTTTTAGTGGGATTTCATGTGATAATTTTAGAATTAACTTGAACTTAATTTATCATAAACATAGTCTAAATAGTCTTTGCAAATATGTTGTAGATCATGGCACCACCCACCTTCAATTTCAATATGTTCATGGAGAGAGAAAAAATAGCGAACAATGGAAGAAACTTTACCAACTGGGCAGTTAACCTGAGGATTCTCCTCACCGCTTGCAAGAAGCTCTATGTGCTTGATGCACCGCTAGGTGACCGGCCCGATAATGATGCTTTTGATGAAGATTAAAATGTTTATTTGACTCAACAAGAAGACCACGATATAGTTCATTGCGGCACCCTCTATGGATTAGAGCCAGAGCTGCGAAACCTTTCGAGAACAACACTGCTTATGCTACAATGGGAGAATTGAAAATGATTTTCGATACCCATGCCACAGTTGAGAGTTATGACGCTTTAGAAAAGTTCTTTAGCTGCATGATGGAAGAGAACAGCTCCGTTAGTGAGCACGTACTCAAGATGTCTGCATACGCTGTTAAGATCATAGCCTTGGGAATAAAGATTCCCATTGAGCTAGGGATACATCGTGTTCTCCAATCTCTGCCACCTAGTTACAAGAACTTCGTCATGAAGTATAATATGCAAAGCACGAAGAAGTCTCTTCCTGAGCTTCTCTCGATGCTTAAAACTGCAGAAGTGGAGATCAAGAAAGAACATCAAGTGTTGATGATCAATAAGACCACTAGTTTCAAGAAAGGCAAGAAAGACAAGCCAAATGTAAACTTCAAGAAGGGTGGCAAATCTGTTGCTGCTTCTGAGAAGAAAACCAAGTATGGCCCTAAGCCTGAGACTGAGTGCTTTTATTGCAAGGGTACTGGCCACTTGAAGCGCAATTGCCCCAAATATCTAGGAGATAAGAAGTCCCGCAAAGTGAACAAAGGTATATATGATATACTTGTTATTGATGTGTACCTTACTAGTACTCGCAGTAGCACCTGGGTATTTGATACTGGTTCGGTTGCTCACAAATGTAACTCGAAACAGGAGCTGCAGAATAAGCAACCACTAGCAAAGGATGAGGTGACGATGCGCGTCGGCAATGGATCAAGAGTTGATGTGATCGGCATCGGGACGCTACCTCTATATCTACCATCGGGATTAGTTATAAACCTCAATAATTGTTATATGGTGCCTGCATTAAGCATGAATATCGTTTCTGGATCTTGCTTAATGCCGAATGGTTATACCTTTAAGTCTAAGAACAATGGTTGTTCGATTTATATGAATAATATCTTTTATGGTCATGCACCTGAGAAGAATGATTTATTTCTTTTGAATCTTGATAGTATTGATACACATATTCATAATGTGAATGCCAAAAGAATTAAGTTCAATGATGATATTGCTACTTACATGTGGCATTGCCGCTTAGGTCATATTAGTGTTAAACGCATGAAGAAGCTCCATTCTGATGGACTCTTAGAATCACTTGATTATGAATCATTTGAAACATGTGAGCCATGCCTTATGGGCAAGATGACTAGAACCCCGTTTTCTGGAACCATGGAACGGGCGACAGACTTACTGGAAATCATACATACTGATGTGTGTGGACCAATGAGTGTATCGGCGCACGGTGGATATCGTTATTTTGTCACTTTCATAGATGAGTAGTATGGTAATATTTACTTAATGAAACACAAATACGAGACATTTGAAAAGTTCAAAGAATTTCAGTGTGAAGTTGAAAATCATTGTAACAGAAATATTAAATCTCTACGATCTAATTGTGGAGGTGAATATCTAAGTTACGAGTTCAGCATGCATATGGAACAATATGGAATAGTTTCACAACTCACACCTGCCGGACCACCACAGCGTAATGGTGTTTGCGAACGTCGTAATCGTACTTTATTTGATATGGTTCGATCTATGATGTCTCTTATAGATTTGCCACTATCATTTTGGGGTTATGCACTAGAGACCGCTGCATTAACTTTAAATAGGGCACCATCTAAATCTGTTGAAACGACACCGTATGAATTACGGTTTGGAAACAAACCTAAGCTGTCATTTCTAAAAGTTTGGGGATGTGATGTTTATGTGAAGAAGCTTCAACCTGATAAACTCGATCCCAAAGCGGAAAAATGCGTCTTCATAGGATACCCAAAAGAAACAATAGGGTACACCTTCATCACAGATCCGAAGGCAAGATTTTCGTTGCCAAGAATGGATCCTTTTTGGAGAAGGAGTTTCTCTCAAAAGGTGTGAATAGTAGGAAGGTAGAGCTCGACGAGGTTATTGAACCTTATCTTCTCGGAATGGCGAGTAGCGCAGCGTTGGAAGTTGTTCCGGTGCCGACCCCGTCATTTGAAGAGAGAGCTAATGATCAAGATCATGAAACTCCCGAAGAGGAAACTACTGCACCTCGCAGGTCAACTAGGGAACGTACAACTCCTGAACTATACGGAGATCCCGTATTAAAATTTATGGTAGAAGGAGGTGATGATCCTGCGATGTATGATGAAGCGATGATGAGCCCAGATTCCAACAAATGTCTTGAAGCCATGAAATCCTAAATAGGATCCATGTACAAAAACCATGTTTGGACTTTGGTGGACTTACCCGATCACCGCAAGGCCGTTGAAAACAAATGGATCTTCAAAAAGTAAACTGACGCTGATGGTAATGTGACTGTCTATAAAGCTCGACTTGTCGCAAAAGGTTTACGACAAATTCAAGGAGTTGACTATGATGAGACTTTCTCACCAGTAGTGATGCTTAAGTCAGTTAGGATTATGTTAGCAGTTGCTGCATTTTTCGATTATGAAATCTGGCAGATGGATGTCAAAACGCGTTCCTTAATGGTGACATTGAGGAAGAGTTGTATATGATGCAACCCAAAGGTTTTGTTGATCCTAAGGATGCTGACAAGGTGTGAAAGCTTCGACGTTCCATTTATGGACTGAAGCAAGCATCCTGGAGTTGGAACCTCCGTTTTGATAAGGTGATCAAAGAGTTTAAATTTGTCCAAACATACGGAGAAGCTTGTATTTACAAGAAAGTGAGTGGGAGCTCTGTAGCATTCCTAGTACTATATGTGGATGACATATTGTTGATTGGAAATGATATAGAACTTTTTAAAAGCATAAAAGGTTACTTGAACAGTTGTTTTTCGATGAAAGACCTCGGTGAAGCAGCTTATATATTAGGCATCAAAATCTACATGGATAGATCAAGGCGCTTAATTGGACTTTTGCAAAGTACATACCTTGACAAGATTCTGCAGAAGTTTAGAATGGAAGATAGTAGGAAGGGGTTCTTACCTATGTTGCAAGACAAAACGTTGAGTAAGACTCAATGTCCAGCTATAGCAGAAGATAGAGAGAGAATGAATAAGATTCCATATGCTTCAGCCATAGGTTCTATCATGTATGCTATGTTATGTATAGGATCGGATGTGGCACACGCTATTAGTTTGACTAGTAGGTACCAATCCGATCCAGCTTTGGAACACTGGACGGCGGTCAAGAATATATTTAAGTACTTGAGAAGAACTAAGGATATGTTTCTCATATATGGCGGTCAAGAAGAGCTCGTCGCAAGATGTTACGTAGATGCTAGCTTCGACACTGATTCCGATGACTCTAAGTCTCAGTTCGGGTACGTATTTGTTATGAATGGAGGAGCAGTAAGCTGGAGGAGTTCCAAGCAATCTGTGGTGGCGAGATCATCAACAGAGGGCGGAATATGTTGATGCCTTGGAGGCAACAGAGGAAGTAGTTTGGATGAAGGAGTTCATATCCAAACTAGGCGTAGTTCCGAGTGCGTTGGATCCAATGGTTATCTATTGTGACAACAATGGTGCCATAGCCAATGCTAAGGAGCCAAGTTCTCACAAGAATTACAAGCATATCAAGCGTCATTTTCACTCCATCCGGAAACATGTCGCAGATGGGGATGTGAAGATTTACAAAGTACATATGGATCTGAATGTGGCAGATCTGTTGACTAAACCTCTCTCAAGGGAAAAACATGATCAACACCAGAACTCAATGGGTGTTAGATTGATCACTATGTAATATAGATTATTTCCCCTAGTGCAAGTGGGAGACTAAAGGGAATATCCCCGAGAGACAATAATAAAGTGTTTATTATGTTATTCCTTGTTTATGATAGATGTTTATTTATCATGCTAGAATTGTATTAACCGGAAACGTTAATACATGTGTGATTAATAAACAAACCACCGTTCCTATTGAAGCCTCTCTTTTAACTAGCTCTTTGATTAACAGATGATCAAGCTTTCCTGATCATAGACATTGGATGTTGTTAATAAGGGGGTCATGTCATTAGGAGAATGACGTGATGAACTTAGACCCTAACTAAGTATAACAATAAGATCAAGTCATTTAGTTTTGTTGTTATGTCTTACATTTGGACTAACGTTGTTCCTTAGACCATGAGATCATCACTACTAGGAAAAGGATTACCGTCGGCGCTCCAAATGGGCTTACCGCCGGCGCATGGGCGTGCGCCGGCGATGCTCACGTTGGTGGTAAGAAGTTACCGCCGGCGCGCAGGCCCAATGCGCTGGCGGTAAAAAACTTACCGTCGGCGCACCAACATCCCACGCGCCGGCGATAACATTCGGAATTTTTTTTTCGAAAATTGTTTTTTCGTAATTTGTAATATTTTTTTTTCTTTTTTTTGAAAACAAATAAAAACGTATATTCAATGTATCATTCTAGGTATCCTTTGTCAACTTTGGTCAACTTCCCGCTCGGTCATCCATCCTCCCACTACTCTCCCGAGCACGCTTAACTTCCTAGTTCCATCCCACTACTCTACCTATGACTCACTCATTCTTTCTTGTTAGTATAGTACTATCAATCCTTTTAACTATTGCACCATATCTACAAATCCGTATTTCCAAATTCGACAAATGATATGTCTAAATTTATTAGAAGAATACGAGAAATCCAAATGTGACATCCTTATTATCTTTTATGAAATAACATTTTATATTATTTTTTAATTTAGAATTTATTTTTATTAATTTGATTATGTAGGAAATTTAGTCTGTCTCAAATAACTTTTTTTTCCTTTTGGAATTTGTGGATTCTAAAAAAACCTCACAGGTCGAAGGAGAGTGAGGTTGGATTGGAAATTTTCTCACGCTTCTTTTGATATATTGAACGCGTTTTTTCGACGTCGTATGCAAAAGTTATGGCCGTTTTACGTTTTATTTTTGAATTTTGCATAAAAGGTCAAATGGAGTATTTCAAATTTTCTATATCTACTAGACAGTATACCCTACCCACATATCAAAGGAATTTATTTTTTGAACATTTTATCATTTTCGTTTCTGCATTAGAAAACTAAAAAGGCGGTCCAAGGGGGGGGGGGGGGGTGGAGAGAAAAATCCCGCACCGACGGTAAGTCCTGGGTTACCGCCGGCGCACTGGTACCACAACGCGCCGGGGGTAAGCGTAGTTACCGCCGGCGCGCGGGCAAGCGGGGCGCCGGGGGTAATGTTCATCAAAGGGGTGGGCATGGCGTGCCTTTAGCGCCGGCGTGTCCGTTGGGGCGAGCGCCGGGGGTAACTCTATAGCACCGGCGGAAGCTTTATGAGCGCGCCGGTGGTACTTACCGCCGGCGGTGCTTACCGCCGGCGGTAAGAAATACACATGCGCCGGTGCTAAGCAATCATGCTATAGCCACTTCCCTAGTAGTGCATGTTAATCACTAATACCGAAAGAATACTTTGATGACATAACACGTCACACCGTAACAGGGTGACTATAAAGGTGGCACTACGTACTCAGAAAGTTTTAGTTGAAGCTCATGGATCAAGAATAAGATTTGCCCATCCAATATGACGGAGAGATATTCTCAGGGCCCTCTCGGTGATATCACATCGACACAGCTTGCAAGCACATGATATGATCACAAGGATGTTATATCACGGGAACGAGAAAAGAGTACTTGTCAAATAACGAGATCGAACAAGGTATGGGGGATACCGATGATCGGATCTCGGACAAGTAAAATATCGCGAGACAAAGAGAAATCGTTACGACGTTGAAAGGTTCACACGATCACGAGAGTCATCGTTGAATATATAGGAGTCATCACGGATCTCCAGAACCCACTGTTGATTATTGATTGGAGAGGGGTCTCGATCATGTCTATATTATTCGTGAACCGTAGGGTGACACACTTAAGGTTCTATGAAGCACTAGAGATGATACAGAATACCAAATAATATTTTGGGCAGCTCCGAAAATTGTTTTGGGGAAAATTGAAATAGTTCAAGGGGTTTTTCGTCGAATGGATGTTAATAGAATTAAAAAATGATTCGATGTGCTGCATGAAAATGTTTGTTAATGGAATTGGAAATATAAATAAAGAAATAAAAATGTTTTTTTTATTTATTAAAGAAAAACCATTGGATTTTCTAAGTGGAAAATTAAGGGAGTAGGAGTGGGTGTGAGTGGGGCTTCCACTCACATGAAGAGAGGAAGAGGTGGGGGAACCCATGGCTGGCCGCACCCCCCTTGGGCTGCCTCCCCCTCCCCTATAAAAGGAGGGTGAGAGCTCCCTCTTCTTCACACACTTGCCCACTTCCTTTTCCCTCCACCCGCTGCTCCATTGCATGGTATCCGGCTTGGCGAAACCCTGACCGTGGGATTCTTCACCACCACCAACCGTCGTGATGCTGGATCGAGGGAACTGAAGTCTTCATCGAGCTGAACGTGTGACCGATTACGGAGGCACCGCCGGATTGCGGTGCACTTCTTCTCGCTCGGGATCGGCGTGAGTACGACTACGCCAACAACGAGATTTTATCTCGTACCACTTTGAGTCTTCGAGGGTATTTTATCTGAAGACTCTCTTCCTCCCCGTTGCCTTTCATCCATAGATTAGATCTTGGCCATTCGGGTTTATCGCGTAGGAATTTTTTTTTTCTATGCAGCGTACCCTTCAGGGAGATCTGGGGGAGGCTACTTTGCGTCGGTGTGGCTAGGGGGAGGTGAGTTCACGTCATTTTCATAGACGGTGGGGAGCGGGGTTTGATGGATGCCATAAACGCCGAGCGTCAGTTCCCCTCTCTACCATTAACGCCGATGACGCTTCTCTACGCCCGCTAGGAGAACCGGCACACCATTAAAACGCGCGGTTCGCAGCAAGAACTCGCATTGAACGTGTCTTTGCCACTGACAGGATGAAATCGCCCGTCATGATCCGACATGGCATGCATTCACTAGTGGGAAACTCTACTCCCGATTTTCCAACTGCGAATGCACAATTGGGACTAAGGGCCTCCCTCTAGTCTCGACAGGACACGGGCCGGCACTAAAAGCCATCCACGTTGACGCGGCGCAATGCTCGGGCCAGGAGACCTTTAATTAGTCCCAAATTGTAATAAAATTCGGGACAAAAGGTCCCAACGTGTCAGCGTCGCATCGCGTGACTGGAGAAAGCTTTTGTCCAGGTTTTCGTTACAAACCGGGACTAAATATCCCGTAGGGTTTTTGGGTTTAGAGATTGGAGGTTTTGGGTTTTAGGGTTTTGTTAGGGTTTTCACGGTACTACGTACGTAGTGTA
Organism: Alopecurus myosuroides; assembly: GCA_028641055.1. NCBI lineage: Eukaryota > Viridiplantae > Streptophyta > Magnoliopsida > Poales > Poaceae > Alopecurus > Alopecurus myosuroides. The sequence continues at coordinate 136,142,176 of CM054057.1, forward strand.
TACGGTTTTGCATACATGTAATATCATATCTCCTACAAATGTTGTATTACATTGCACTTCTTCAACAATCAGCAAGCGTTCTAGATTGCTCGCCGTCGTATTTATCATTTCGGGTATTAAAGAGAATCTTTTGTACGTTGGAGCTAGATCTAATGTGCTTGGTAGTTGAACTCTCCCCATAAAGGTATGACATGGTCTAAAGAAAATCCGGCCAACTCCTCTTGAATTCCTGGTACACTAACATGATATGGCACTCCCTAGCTTGTGTTGGGATCTAGAATCTCTAGAGCCCCCATCCGGTGAAACCCCAGACCCGATTGAGAAATGCCGGATTTACACGGATACACACGGTAACGATGTCGAAAGGGGGTAGAAATGTGGAACCAGTTACTTGGTTGTGTTATGGTAGGCCATAGCACTCTAAAACACATAGGTATAACCCACACTAGTAGAAAACGGGCTATCCGTACCGGTTCTAGAGGCCTATTTGTACCGATTGGACAATTGGTACTACTTAACCGGTACTAAATGCCCACCAGAATATAGTACCGGTCGCTCACAGACTGGAATTAAATGGGCCATCACGTGGCCCTAGAGGAGAGCCCGCGGTCCGTGTTCCTTTGCTACCAGTTCCTCTTACGAACCATACCAAAGGTTTTTTTTTTCTCTTTTTTCGTTTTTATCCCGAAAAAATTCATTTTAATTATTTCTATTGTTTCACCACTTAAACTCACATTTATCACCCACAATTCTTAATTTCAATCTAATTTACTCGCTTATACTAACACTTCCCACAGAGGTCACCCATCCTCACCCTACTCCCGCACTAGCACGCTTAATTTCATAGTCCCTTTCCTATGAGCTACCTACAAAGAAGAGATACTTACCTGACAATAGTATGTTATCAATCCTATTAACCCATAGACTATGATGTCACACACATTTATTTTATGAATCAAAATAATTATTTCAATAAAAAGAAATAAATCATTAATAATATTTTGAATTAAAACATTCTTAAATGGAAATAATAATTAACTTATTTGTCTTTTCCATTTAACTAGTAAATGTGCACGTGTAACACACGTGAAATAACAATAGTAAATTTAATAAAATCCTTACATCGATATGATAAATGAAACGTAAGGGTAATTAAAAGTGAGATGTGATGCAAATGTAGTGTACAATAAAAAGACATGCAAGTTATTTTGGGGAGGTCTGGATATATACCTCCAGCAATTGGTGTGTCCTTCAGACCGGTGATGCACGACTTTATTGATCCCAGTTGAGTAATAACTAAAGATTTTTCAATAACATATCAGATAACAACATGAAGGCTATGAATAATGGTAAGAAGCAATTACATATATTAGCAGGTGCAGCCAAAGGAGTGGAAGTTTCAAATTGTCCGTCATCATTAGACTGAGTTGCTGCAATATTTTTCTGGCCAGTTTGACAGTTTGATCCCCGATCATTTTGTGGCAGCTTTGAAACTGTGACCGGCGAGGTTTCAGCTCCACAAGCTACACCTACGGTAGAAGATGTATTTAATGTAGTTCATCGTGAGGAAGAGTAATACGCTGATGTATATACAGGTGTACGGAATTACCATATATATGTGTGTCCCCCTTAGTGATCAGAGGTGTATGCTGCAGTTGTGTGGAAGATGCAAGCGACTGAGGTCCAGCTTCATTAGTAACATTTACCCCAGGAGTCTTCTTGTTCATGTGGTAAATCCGTTGCTTCAGCAGGTATTCTGTTTTCTTCTCATTAGATAGTCCTGCATACCAACTTTGCCCAGCTTGTCGTTTACGTGCCTGCCCAATTGGTGGCAACCGCACAATACCACTCTGTTTGTCTGCATATAGTACACATTGTTATATTAGGAAGAGACCATCCGGTACACGTGAAATTGAAGTAAATGTTACCATCCTTTCTTCATTGGCGGGATGTACGCTGCCTCTCTAAGTATTCCGCTTTCTTATCATTGGACAATCGGGCATACCAACTTGCAGAATTATGTTGTTTTTGCTCCGAACTTGTATCCGCATTATCGTTGGTCAGGTCTTTAAATGGGCTACGCTCTCCCGACTGAGACGACGATCCATCAGCTTGTTTTCTCATCTGGAAGGAATGACCGGAGCAAGTTATTTTTGGTTACTAATTTAATTCTAGAAACCGAGCAAGAATTAACAAAGAATCAAAGAAAAGTATCATATCCGGTAATGTGTAAATTATATATATGAGCTCAAAGAGATCCTAGCTGAAATAGTTACAGCACTCTGTAAGAACGGGCAAATCCTAGAAAGCAAATCCAAAAATTCACTGATAAAACAAGATGCATATATTAAATTTTGTGAATATATGAACTCCTGAGTTCTCTTTTCATTTGAAAAGAAGCGCTGGAGTGGCTATATTTTTCGTGAGTAAGTACTGGAGTTGATTTATAGTGATGTGTTTGTATGGTTGTGGACTAACCCAAGAAACAACACACAGCCCGTAACCTCTTCGAATCATTATCTTCACACTGTTCTGGCATTTTTTTTGTAGTGCATTGGTATCACGGGTAGGTCAGGCACAACCATTTGCTATTTTGTCTAGCATTGTGCGTAATTCATTTGAGAGAGTAGCACCAGCATGACAGGCATATGTTGCAGAAAGAATTGCCGATTTTCAGTCCTGCTAATAATTAGCAGGATTTTCCACTGGCACCACGCCAAGTAATCTACTCTAATTATTAGCAGGAGAAGGGTTCTTAGCAGTTACTATAGCACAGTTGAAAGCTCAGGATCCCTCTAATGATTTTGGTGATGATGATCACACGGATATCTCCTATCTAACAATGTTGTTTAGACTGTGCAGCTATTATCTCAGATGCTCATTGTTATATTCTTGTCGGAAGATCAAAGAGAAGAGCTATATTCTGGAATCACTGCCACCGGATTTTTCATTACGCAGGCCAGAAATTCCGGTACTTATGGGGCGGAATATCCGGCCCCCACACCGGAATATTCCGGCCCCTTCCTGGCATCTACAAAAACGACTAAGTGTTTTCCCTGCCCGCGCACAGAAGCCAGGGCGGAAATTTGCCCCGGAAATTTCCGGTGCAAAAATCCGGCCCTTTGGGACTTAGCAGAAATTGGATCACTACAAGTTGCCCGCGCACAGAGATGGGGGCGGAAATTCTGTCCGGAAATTTCCGGGCCCGGATATTTCAATTATCCGCCCCCCGGATATTTCAATATTCCGGCCTTCAGTCCTTAGCAATTTTTCATCATTGGTTGATGCCCGCGCACAGAAGGTGGGGCGGAAATTTGCCCCCGAAATTTCCGGAGCAAATATCCGGCCCCTGGTCCTTAGCAGTTTTTCATCAACGAGTCGATGCCTGCGCATAGAGATGGGGGCGGAGTATTGGGGCGGAAATTTCCGCCCCCGGATATTTCAAATATCCGCCCCCCGGAGTATTCAATTTTCCGGCCCAGGCAAACCGGAAATTTCCTGTCCTTACACCGGAATATTCCGGTCCCGCAGGACTGCAACGGTCAGAATTTGGAGGAGCCTATAAATAGTTGTCTTCTTCCTCTAGATTAGTAGCTCGTCCATTCCTCTCTCTCCTCCATTGTTGTAGAGCTCAAAACGCCCCGATCTCCCTCCTCCTCCAACCAAACTCGATGCCCTTCATGGATCTTATGGAGGAGGACTAGATCTACCTTTCCACCAAGCCAAAACGTGTGTACCCACACCACAACTCTTGGGATCTTGTAATCTCTTGGTTGCTTTGTCATCCAAGGGAAACCCTAGTGCTTGTAGCTTCCACCTTGTAGCAAGAAGCTTCGATTGTTGAGAGCCTCCATCTCACTTGTGGAGTAGCCTCAACCCCTTGTAAAGGTTTGGTCAACGCCTTCAAGTCGACCTCATAGTGGAAACGAGAATCTCCCTCACCGGAGAAGCTCAAGGAGAACAAGGTGTGCACATCCGTGCTATTGAGGAGCGCCTAGGTGGCTCCCCACCTCTCCAACGTAGACGTACTTCTTTTAAGAAGGAACTACGGGAAACATATCCTTGTCTCCGTGTTTTTCACTTGTTGTTACCTTGTGTCGCTCCTTTATTTCCGCTGCTACTTGTTACTCGTCACTTAGGGTGTTCACCTAGTTGCACATTTAGATAACTAAGTTTTTACTTTCCTTAATCCATCATTAAAAGTGAAAAAGAAGTAAAATTTGTAGGTCACCTATTCACCCCCCCCCCTCTAGTTGACCATCTTGCACTTTCAATTGGTATCAGAGCCTCGGCTCTTTTATCGGGCTTAACTGCCTAAGAGTACAATGGTCAACGGGGATGATCCCGAATCTTCTAAGGAGGAGCTCTCCAAAATGGCCGACACTATAGCCAACCTAGAGACAACGGTTTGTACCATTCAAACCCAATTGTCCAAGGTTAGCTCTAGTGTGGGCTCGGAGGTTTCCTCCATCAAGAAGATGTTGGAGAACATGATGGGTAAAACCAAGGGGCCTACTCACTCTCCCCATGTCTCCGATGAGGATAGTTCGGATGAGGAAACGAATCCGGACAATTCCGAACTCGAAGAGAACATTGCCAAAGCTAAGGCTAAAGCCGCACAAAAGGCTAAAGACAAAGCTAAGGAGGGTGACGGTGGCTCCAAGTCTCAAACAGCTAATGGTTCGGGGGTCCAATTCAAAAGTTCCACCACCACAAAACTATGACTCTATCCACCCAATCGTTTCCATGCCACACATCCTTAATGTTGGAATTCCACCCATCCTTAACACTAACGAATTCTCCTCTTGGAAGTTTGAGATGGAATCTCACATTTCAGGATCGTGTACCGCATTATGGAGAAGTGTGGTTCATGGATTTCATCCTCATGACCCAAGCAATTTGACTCCAAGGGAGGACATAGAATCTCAACTCAACAAGACCGCACTTGTCATGATCCAAAAGGCTCTCCCAAGGGAGTACTTCACTCACATACTTAGTTGCAAGACCGCCAAGGAAGCTTGGGACAAACTTGACACCTTGTTCCAAGGAAATGCTAGCATCCAATCTTCCAAGTATGACATGGCCATTGACGACTCCGAGAACTTCGTCATGCATGAGGATGAGACCCCCGAAGAGCTATATAGAAGAGTTGTCACCCTTTCCAACCAATTGAGGGACTTTGGCAAAGAAGAAATCTCCGATGAGTGGATCAAGAGGAAATTTGTCAAAGCAATTACCCCCTTTGAGAAGAATCTCTCCACTAGCATCCGGACAAGAGCAGATTACACTACCCTCAACTCAATTGGTGTACTAAGTGAGTTCATAGCTATCTCCCTCTCACACAAGCACTACTAGAGATTTGCTTATAGCAGTATATCCTACCACAGGCGAACAAGAAAACCTGTGCGCCTGGGTTAATTAGCGCAGGCGAACCGCCAGCAAGTGCGCCTGGGGTAGGCCTGTTACCCCAGGCGAACAGAAACCGGAAACGCCTGGGGTAAAGTGTGGCAGGGGCAACCACGGCGGACCCTGGCACGCTTCCTTTACCGCAGGCGAATAGATTCCCAGTTCGGCTGCGGTATAACAGATACCACAGGCGAGTAAGTAACGAAGCGCCTGGGGTAAAAAGTGGACTGGGGTAGCTCCCTTTAGCGCAGGCGCACAGGTTCGTTGTTCGCCTGGGACAAAGAATAGCCTGGGGTAGCACCACTTAGCGCAGGCGCTTCCCATAGCATATTCGCCTGGGGTAATATTTGTCCCCAATATAAGTGCGGCCAGCCACCCACCACCACCCCTATCCACCCCACTCACTCACTCACTAGTCCAAACTCGAGCCATTAGTGCTCCTAGCTCAATCCCCCATACCCCTCCACCATTTTTAGCTAATTTAACCAATCATGTTTGTTATATTTTAGCTAGTATGCTACCCCACTTTCCCTCCTCCAAATCTCTCCACTAGATATACTAACCGGACACTAGATCTCACCACAAATGCACCACTAGCTACTTCTAGATCTATCAATCTCTTATCGGTCGTCTCTTCGGTGATCTTCGACGTCGTCATCGCGTCTATATATTTTGCATTGTGTGTCATCTTAATAGGTGCGTGGGATTGGTCGGTGGATGAGAATTCGTTCTCTTTTTCATTTTATTGTGTTGCCATGAGGATGAGTTGCCAATGTTTTGCCGAAATGTTGATTCATTTCCTTTTCGGCAAATTTCTGGCGCTCCGCGTTACACCTTTTGTAGGAAGGTCATGCCGAATTTTTCCGTGAAAACCGGATCTAGTTAATGAAACCTCTCTCTCTTGCATTTTGTAGCAATGGTCATTGCGATGAGGACAAGCGTGGTGCATAGGTACGTGCGACGCGCGACGGCCGAGATGCATCGAAACAACCGCACCGAGATAGAGTGTCCGTGTCGGAAATGCAAGCTGGGGTCTTTGTTCAAACCAGATTCTGGTAATGTGGAGAAGCACCTGCTCAGGTATAGTTTCATGGAGGGCCACACTAAGTGGATGGATGACGATGAAGACGATGATAACGTCGAGACCAATTGGGCGGCGAAATGTGAAGATGGTCAGGAGGAGTCTGAACATGGCAATGGAGAGGACGAAGAGGCGGCTGTCCACGGAGACGACTATAATGAAGAAGAAGGGAGTCATGGTGATCAGCAACATGCAGACGAGGACATGAACACTCCGCTAACTTCAGTCGTGCGGGACCCTCATGTTCAAGATCTTCTTCTCAAGAACACGTCGACCGACGCCAGACGTAAATCTAAGATCACGCAACTAGAGATAGACTCTGCAACTCCGTTGTATGACGCAAGTCGCGGGGCGGAGGAGTCACGCTTGAGAGTAGCTCTGGATCTTCTTGAGATGAAGGCAAAACACGGATGGACCGACACAAGCATGGACGATCTTCTGCGATACCTGAAGACGCACTTACCTGAAGGGAACACATGTGCTAGTAGTCTACAGGAGGCCAAGAAAATCGTGTGCCCCCTCGATTTACCGCACACAAAATACCACGCTTGCGTCCGTGACTGCATAATTTACCGTAACGAGCACGCGGACCAGATCAAATGTCCGGTGTGCGGTGTTGATCGTTACAAGAGGGGGACGAAGAAAGCTCCTAGGAAAGTTGTGTGGTACTTTCCACTCATTCCCCGTCTGCAGCGGTACTTCGTGGACCCCAAGGAAGCAAAGCTCATGCGCTGGCACGAGGACAGAAAGAAGGCGGTGCTGAGCGATCCAGAACGTGTTGAAAAACCAGTGCTAACACACCCTTCGGATGCACGTTAGTGGAAAGCATTAGACGCATTCGATGAGGAATTCGGGAACGACCCAAGGAACATCAGGCTTGGTGCGAGCACCGACGGTCTCAATCCGTTTGGCAATCAGAGCAGCAAACATAGCACCTGGCCCGTGTTTGTATGGATGTACAACCTCCCCCCGTGGTTGTGTCTGAAGAGGAAGTACATACACATGAGTATGCTGATTCAAGGGCCGACCCAGCCAGGGAGCGATATCAACCTGTATCTCGAGTTATTGAAGGACGAGCTAGACACGTTGTGGGAGGAAGGGGTGGAAACATGGGACGCCTTCAAAGAAGAAACTTTTCGTATGAGAGCCGCACTGATCACGACGGTGCAGGACTATCTCGGATACAGATATATTGCGTGTCAGGTGTGCCATGGACACAAGGCTTGTGTCAGGTGCATGGAATTTACCCCGTTTCTACAGCTACACAAGGATCCCGGATCTTCTAAAACCGTATACATGAGGCATCGAATGTGGCTACCACTGAACGACCCGTGGAGAAAGCGCGGAGACCTGTTCAACGGTAAAGATGAGCTCGATCTAACTCCACGCAAGAGAAGAGGAGAAGAGATCGATACTCTATTGAAGAATTGGAAAACGTGTCCTCCGTCGGGAAAGGTACAAAAGCGGAAGCGAGGAGAGAAAAAGTGTCCTCCGCCAGAAGGACCGCTCTTGGGGGTATGGAAAAGGAGGTCCGTGTTTTGGGACTTGCGGTACTGGCCAATCCTCGGAGTGCCTCACTGCCTTGATGTCATGCATATAACGAAGAATGTGTGTGAGAGCTTGCTTGGCACCCTGTTCAACATGCCAGATAGGACCAAAGACGGGCCAAAATCAAGATACGACCTGATGGCCCTGAATATCAGGAGCGAGCTTCACTTACCGCCTTCTACGCGTGAACAGACGGAGGAGGACGAGGATGGGGTGGAGGATATGGACGACCGCAAGCGGAAAACGGCTAAGAAACACCAAACTCACCGCCTGAAACCCTCTTGCTTCACTCTAAGCCCCGACGAGCTCGCGCAAATATTCACATGCCTCCTCGGAGTGAAATTTCCCTTAGGTTACGCCGGGCTGATAAGCAGATACCTAGACGCGGAGAAAAAAATCTTCAGCGGGATGAAGTCTCATGACTGTCACGTGATGATGACGCAGATACTTCCGGTTGCAATCAGAGGGATAATGGAACCGCACGTCCGTCAAACGCTCACTGGCCTTTGTAACTTTTTCGATGTCATCACTCGGAAGTCGATAAGCGTGAAGAAACTCGGAAGGCTGCAGGAAGAGATCGTCACCATCCTATGCGAGCTTGAGATGTATTTCCCACCTGCCTTCTTTGATATTATGGTACATCTCTTGGTCCATATCGTGGACGATATCACCAATCTTGGGCCGGCATTCTTGCACAACATGATGGCGTTAGAAAGAATGAACGGGATCATCAAATCATTCGTTCGTAATAGGGCACACCCGGATGGAAGCATCGTCCAGGGATTTCTCACCGAAGAATGCATCTCTTTCTGCAAGAATTTCCTAGGCGATGAGAAGCCAGCTGTTGGTTTGCCCGCGAACAAGCACCTTGACAGGTTCATGGGGGTAGGCCACAACACTGGCAAAAGGGTAATGGACGCGGACTCCTGTGGTCGGAGAGCCGACTTTGAAAGGGCCCACCTAGTAGTGTTACAACACATCGACGATGTCGACCCTTGGATAGAAGAGCACAAAACCGCGATAAAAAACAGTGCTCGCAGGCCGATGACGGAAGATGAGATATTTAGAGCACACAACTCCTCTTTCGCGACATGGTTGAAGAAGCAGATTGATGCCGATCCCCCGCCAATGACATGTGAGAAAGATAAAATTGTATTGGCCTTGTCATATGGCCCCGCGCCCAATCTGATGACTTATCAAGCATACGACATCAATGGGTACACATTCTACACGGAGGAAAGAGAAAAAAGTAGCGACTATCAAAACTCGTCTATAACGATGGAATCTTACACGGGCGAAGAGGTTAGAAGATACTACGGAAAGATCGAGGAAATCTGGGAGCTTGACTACGTTGGGGTAAAGCTGCCGATGTTCCATGTCAGATGGGCTACAAACGTCACGAAAGAAGACGAATATTTCACCACTATGTCGATGTCTGAAGCCAACAAACCCAAGTCCAAGAACCCCACCGCGCAAAATGAGCCCTGGGTATTGGCTAAGCACGTGGAGCAATGCTTCTTCATAACCGACCCGGCAAAGCCTAGTCGTGTTGTCGTAAGGAGAGGAAAAAGGGCCCTCGTCGGAATGGATGGAGTCGCCGATGAGAAGGACTTCGACGGCTTAGTCGGAGACCCGATGATGGAAGAACCCGGTGAAGACGATGCACCATACACCACAAGAAGAAGCAGGACCACACTACCTAGGGAAGGTCTTCCATTCACAAGAAGAAGTCACAATATGGCGGTCACGTATTCAACATCGACCAAGAAAGGCAAGACTAATATTGTGACGAAAGGTTGAGAGAGGGAAATACTCGCGATATAACATGCTAATAGCTATATGTACAATGTGTTTTTAGAGAGAAACACTTGCGGTATCTCGCTAAACCAATTTATTTACGCTCGATGCGACATTAATTTTTTTTTGCACATGTTAACTTTCATATGTATGTATTTTTTAAGTGAAAACCAACGTGGGGGAGCCACATATTATAGCATTCGTATTGCTCGATGTGTCCCAGGCCGCGGGGCTGTGTAATTTAGAAAATCTTAGCACAGGCGCATCATCGAGAAAATGCGCCTGGGGTAATCTTTATCACAGGCGCTTTTGACAGGACATGCGCCTGGGGTAATGCCATGTGGGACCGCGCAAACCAAAATCCTACGAAATTTAGCGCAGGCGCATTATCTAGGTAACGCGCCTGCGGTGCCGCAGGCCTTTAGGACCGGTTTGTGATACAAACCGGTCCTAAAGGCCTGCGGCCATTTGCTGCGGGTAGGTAGGGGGCCCAGGGGACAGATCCTTTAGAACCGGTTGGTACCACAAACCGGTCCTAAAGGCCATGAGGCCATTTGCGGCAGGGTGTGGGGCCTAGTGGACAGATCCTTTTCGAACCGGTTTTTATTAGAAACCGGTGCCAATGTGCCTAGCTCAATGCTTTAGTATTCTAAGTGACCAGATCACACCCGCACCCGCACCCACACGAACCCACACGCCGCCGCCGTCGCCAGTGTCGAGAGGAGCAGAGCAGGTCGTCGCCCACTCCGTCGTCGTCGTCGTCGTTGATCCAGGTCAGCCCCTCTCCCTCCCATCCCCCCTCCATCCCAGCCCACTCCGGCCCTCCCGTCGTCGTTGTGGAGGATGTGCGCCTGCTTCTGGTGGCCGCGGTGCTCCCGTCGTCGTGGATCCAGAGGAATGTGCATTATATCTCCAGGATTCAGTGCTCTTAGCGGATCTTTGTAGTGCATTTTTTTTTAGACTAAAAGGGGCTGCCCCCCGATTTCATTGAAATCACGAACAGCAAAGTTTTAGCAGGTTCCTTACAAACGGCAAAAGCCGTAGAACAAAACACAGCACCACACACAGGTGGGCAAGCCGAAAGGCTAAGAAGAAAGCAAGTTTACTTAAGCAGTCCAACAACACACACACCCAGGGCTACGGCAACACCACTTGCAGTGCATTATATCTCCAGGATTCGTCGTGGATCCAGAGAATGTGTATTTCCGTTTAGATGAATACCATAGAGTCAGGTTTCACTAGTAAAAAGGAATGTGAATTGTGAGATTAAATAGGAGTAAAAACACGCACAATAACAACATTTCGTGTGTACTGCTGTCAATTGCCTTATTATACTACTAGAGTACTGTGAATTGTGAATTGTGAGATTAAATAAGAAAGTGTACTGTTGGAAGTATCACCTAAACTCTCCGACAGGTTCCATTTCGTTTGTACTGCTGTCAATTGCCTTATTATACTACTAGAGGTAGGTGCTGCCATTTGTCTTTGTTTTGTGATAGCTATGCTCCTGTAACCTCTATGTGTACTTTCTTAATTTAATAGAACATGGCTTGCGGCGTATGTCGGTCCCGATGTGCCGAAGGACGATTCAGTGGGACTTCTTTTATGCTTCAGCTCCACGACGGTGACGTTGATTCGTTGGTAATTAACAATTCTTTTTATGTTAACTTGTTCTTTCGTTTTACTATCTAGCTTGAGACTTGTGTTTATTCTTTATATTTCTTTTTTAGATTCTTCCATGCAATATTCGCAAAGAGTTCAACCAGTTAGTTGGCAATAATGTGGACTTCAATGTTCACGGGACCACCTACATTCTTCGAGTGAAAAAAGAAAGAACGAAGACATACTTCTACGGGGAACAGTTGCAGGCTATCATCGCCACGTACAATTTAAGCGGAAGTGATTACATTCACTTCTCAATGGAAGGACCACAACCTCGTATCAAAATTGTGTATATGGGCGGGATTGCGAGCGAGAATGGCGGCAGTGAGGAGGATATTGGGAACACTGAGGATGATATGGACACTGAGGATGATATGGACGAGGAGGACCCATGGAAACATGTGGTGGTTGCTCAAAGAGCGAATCTTAGCGAGATTGAGAAGGACCGTGTCCTTCAGAAACTTGCCGAGATAGATAGCTACATCGGTTTTCCTTTCGTGCATCGCATCACCAATACTAACATCTCCAATGGACATGTCATGGTATGTTTCTTAACACTTTCTTATTCCTGTAGTTGCTTATGTTATAATGTGGCCGGTATGTGACTTTGTGCTTTTATTCTATCTTGGAATTGTGTTCTAGAAAATACCCATGGCGGTAGCGGACAGTGCTGGCATGGAGCCCGGTACCATTGGAGTACGCCGTGGAGAATCCGGACATGTCACCGCAGTTCCGATCACCAGGGATAATGCTGATGGTCGGGTCATCCTCAACTCTCAAGCATGGAGGCAGTTCCATTCCGCAAGAGTTGGTATGGCGGCTGGACGAGCTATTCTGATCACCATGAGGAATAGTGACGTCCCCAACTTGGACATGATGATGGTCATCCACTACATCAGCCCGCTAGATCGATAGATGACGAGTTTAATTAAATTAGAACAAATAATTATTTCCATCTCACTAGCTAACTCCTGGATTTATTAGTAGCATGGTTCTTTTCGAGACTATGTAATTTTGTTAAACTATGTGTTGATGATCGAGACTATGTGTTGTTGATCGAAAATATTTATGTTATAAAACATAATTGTGTCATTTTGCTGTTATTCTGTCAGCTTGATACTTATTCTGTCATTTTCCTGTAATTCTGTTATTTTGGTTTTTCTTTTATTTTTTGATACAGCAAAACCATACCCAGGCGAACAGTACACAGTACCCCAGACGCATCTGTACCCCAGGCGCACAGCGCTTGTTCGCCACAGGTAAGAGTTTTACCCCAGGCGCACAAGGTGTATTCGCCTGGGGTATGCGAACTTACCAAAGGCGCATTGTGTTATTCGCCTGGGGTAAGCCATTACCGCTGGCGATGTGGTCCCAGGCGAACTGAAATTCGCCTGCGGTAGCCTAATTTGGTGCGCCTGCGGTAGCCTTTTCCCTAGTAGTGAAGAGGGCAGACAATGCTCTTGCTCGCTCTCGTGGTATAGGAAGATCACCCACTCTCGCTTTGAAGTCAAAGGCTATTGCTCGAATTGATGAGAGTGAAGATGATGATGATGATGAGGAAGACTATGAGGACACTTACACTGGAGCTCACAAATGTATTGCTCTTGCGATGCATGGATATTGGAAGAGATGGGAAGCTCACAAGGCCGGATCTCCAAGGCCTCCAAGAAACAAGAACTACAAGAAGAAGGGGGAGCGACCAAGGACATGCTACAATTGTGGTAGCGCAAACCATTTCGTCAAGGAGTGCCCCTTTGAGCCAAGGGAAGAAAACGAAGGCAAGCTTGTTCGCAAAAACAAGGCCAAGCCTCCTCAAAACAAGAACTTAGCTAGAAGGGTGCCAAGGGCCCTCTATGTTCAAGAAGGGGCGGTGCTTGAGACTTGTCGTGGGATAATCACGGCAGACGTTACCGGGGGTAACTGATCTTGGGGCAAGACGACACAGGCGTTTGGGAGAGGGTTTAGCTCAGAGGAAAACATGATAGAACTTGATCTGGTAGCCGGCAATCAAGTCGCCGAGTCTCAGATCTCAATATATTAACTCGATCTCTCGTATACACTGGATGCTCGATACCAAACGATATTGCTAGGGTTCTCGGGTCTCTCTCAAACAAACCTAGGGACCGGTTTATAAAGCACCCATACCCCTTGGCTTACTCTCCAAGGTATACCCTGAATCCTACCCGGACACTGCGTACAAACCCTAACTTTCCTTTACCGTAACCCACAATCCGGGTTACGAGGCCTACAAACTTGGGCCTTCCAGAAGTTTCTTTATCCTTAGCCGGATCTTGCGCAGCGTCCTTTGGGCCGGGTTATGCCTTGGAGTTGGCCTACCGGGTTAGTATCCCTCCATCAGTAGTCCCCAGAATAGCTTGGGCTTCACAGATCCTTCCTTGAAGCGCTTGCTATTCCCTGAAAAAAAAACTTCAAATGCCCAAATGTATGAAGGCCGGGTTAAAACGCTTTGATAAACAGCTAGGCCTAACTCCACGGTGGCCATATAGTAACCCGGCTTCTCTCCAAACACCCGGCTTAGCTTTCCGGGTCTAAGCCCTGATAAAAATGTCAAGATCCTGCACTTTACTCGATAATTGATCTTGATATTATGAAGAATATATCCTTCTTATTTCTGCCCAGATATCACGTTCAACACTTAAAGCATATCTCACAAAACTCAAACAGATAGCCGTTACTCCGTAATCCCCGGCTCCCGCTCGTTGAACTAAACTTATCCACCCGAACCATTATAAATATGCTCTTAGGGGTAACCCTAACCCCAACGGCTCACTTCCCCCCATTCATCTTCCTTTCTTCCTCCGTGCTCAAGCTCACAGAGCGCCACCACGGAAACCCCGCGCGCATCACCGGAGCCTATCGGCCGCCGGCTACGCTCCGCCACAGCGCGCTCTGCACCGCCGCCAAGATCCACCGCCAAACCCCCGACCGGCCCGCCGGGAATCGCAAAGGGGCACCAAGCTTGTTCTATTTGCCTCCGTCGAGCTTCACTTCGATCTCCTCCAGTAAGCCTCCCATACCCGTTAACTGGCCTCCGCAATTTCTTGATTTTCTTCAGATTAGATCTAGGTCAACCCGCCGGTCATTTTCCCGGTCATGCCGAATTAAGTTGCTTGTACTCACTCTACTTCATCCAATGGATTGGATACTAACTTTATTTTACTTCCCTACCGCCCATAGCTGCTAATTTTGCCACAAATCCTGAAATGGAATCTCTAGCCTGGGCTCGGGCCGCCCAATTTTTCCGCCCTCGCCTCTATCATCCGGAAAATCTTCCATTTTCCGATTCCCTTTATTCGTAATAGGTACCTGTATAACCATCCATCACCCTCGAACATTCTTTCAATGCATAAGCCTCCATGATTTTTATAATGATGCTTGATACCCGGATAGCTTGAACCTTGCTCCACGGAATGACACCCGGATAGTATGTAACTTCCATATTGTCTCGATGCCACTCACCGATACTCGACCAGTTTATGGTTTCCGAGTCTTATTTCTTGTATCCTTCTACCTTGTGCTTTGCAGGTCAATCACATGGCTCCCAAGAAGCAGGGAAAAACACCAGCCAAGGCCAAGACCACCAACTCCATATCCGCCAACTGGGCGCGATCTTCGGTCACCAAGGCCAAGTTAGAGGAACTGGCCGAGTTAGGGGTTCTACCCCCTCAAAAGGAAATCCACTGGAGGGTGCCGGGCAACGAGACCCGGCCTACCCCGGCGAAGGATGAGGTAATATGTTTTGTGGAACACGTGACCCGGGGCTTCCGTCCTCCGGGTCACCCTTTCTTCCGTGATATTCTAAGCCATTATGGCCTTCGCATTTTTGACATAGGGCCTAATTCCGTATTAAATATCTCCCACTTCATCGTTCTCTCCGAGTCATACTTGTGCACTCCGCCAAGTTTGGCTCTATTTGTCGAGCTTTTCCAGTGCAAACCGTGCCGCGAAAGCGGTGACGGGGCACTTCTCGCTTGCGGCGGGGTTTCTATCCAGCGCCGCAAGAATTCAGGGCACGCTGCGGACTCGCTCCGGTACTCCACCCACAGCTTTGCAGCCGGAGATACCAACAAAACTATCAAGAGCTTCTTGACAGAGAAGCTGGAGGTAATCCGGAACATAGCCGGGTTAGAACCCTTCACTCGTGAGAACCCAGCCCCCAAGGTAAAAACTCGGTTTTCATACTCTTTCTTTCACACCTTCCACTCGATATGACTAATAACCCTTATTCTTATACCTTCTTCCCAGGCTGATGATCCCTTTTGGAAGATTGAAACTCCTCCTAACTCCGAAAACCTAGAGGAGCAAGAGGATGGCATTAACTCGGATGAAGGTACGTTTCGAACTTCACTTAATTCCCTTGAGTTCATCGTGTCCCGTTCTTCATTTTCCAACTGTGACCTTGATAACTTCCAGAGTCAGAGGACAAGGACGAAGGAGAAGAGACTGACGGCAAAGTAGAATCCGCCAGTGATGAGGAGGAAGTGGAACCGATAGTCAAAGTCGGATCTAAGAGAAAACCCCGAGGGGTCGTCCTCAAGGTTTCATATCGCCTCCTTGCATTCAATTCGTATTCCTTTGATGATATACATGAGCTAACTTGACGTTATTCCACTGGCCATATTTGAAGGAGTCGCCCATAACCAAGCGCAGAGCGACTCGAAATTACCCGGGTGATGATGCTCTTAACCCGGGTATTTCATTGTCTCCGACTCGGCGCGCTGGTATTTACCTTATCCTTTCTCGGACGAAACAATCTTCCTGAACCATTCCCTTATGAAATCTTGCTTGATACTTTTCAGTTTCGCCCGGGTCCAGCAGCGAATTCCCTTCGGACTTTGCGGTGAATACCGGGTAAAATTCCTTTCCTGATGTTCTATCACATTTTCATCACCCTTTCCTGATTGTACACTAACTTCTCACTCATACTGTCTATAGGGCCACGGTCGTTATTAGCGACCAAGAGGATATGGAGACCGATGACCCGGGTAAGGGGAACCCGGCTGATAAGACAACGGCCGCGTCTAGCGGCGAAGAACAAGCGTCACCAATAAACCCGGCCAGACAAGAAGCCGAGTATCCAATAGCCTCTCATGCAAGCAAGAAGGAAAAAACTGCAACTTTGGGTGCGGGAGAGGGAGCATCAGATTCCGACATTCGAATGACCCGGATGCCGCCTTCTGCTAAGAAGAAAACTCCTTCTCCGAGGTTCCAAGGCCCCGGGTCCTCTAATACGGGTAATGATACCTTTGATGAACTGATGAGCGCTCTCCTCACTATGAAGACCTCAGAGAGCAACATTCTGGAGCGCATGGCCGCCGAGCACCAGGTAACACTACTTGATATCTCATAACGTACACCTAGTCCCCAAGTTCCGAGCATAACTTGTTGAAGTTGTGCTTGGTACTTTATGCGATACTTAGCTTGCCATAATGCCCGACTGATACTTGTACTCCTTGTTCTTTACAGGCACAGATGACCCGGTCTGATGAAATTTTGCTCAAGACCGAACAACTTCTTCTTGCCGAGGTAAAGCGGAGAGAAGCCCTTGAGGATGACGTGGAAACCTTGAAGAAGGATGTTTCTAAATACAAGAAGAAGTACAATACTGCTCAATCCGCGCTGAAGAAATTATCGGACCAGGTTACCGATACCTATCGCATCTTGCTTAGTAAGTTTTTGCTGCCGACTGACTTCATGCCTTTACTTTATTACATGATACTCGGGATTACTGATACGTCTTTTCTTTGTTTCAACTGCAGGTGCCAACCTTGCGGCCCCAGAGGAGGATGCCGTTGCAAAGGCTAGAACTCTAAAGACTGTGCTCCGGACATTCTTTGCCGGCACGAAATTTATACTGGATGCCGTGAAGTGGCCTACTGAGGTCTATCCGGGTGAAGAAAATATTATCCAAGCCTGCTCCACCGTGCCTGCCTGGATTGAAATCTGGAAACGCTCGGCATGCCGGATTGGTATGACCCGGGCCTTTACCCTGGCTAAGGCTTATTTTCCGAAGCTTGACCCGGCAAAGGTAATATCCGGGTTTCCAAAATTCAAAGCGGATGGCTCCAAGTTTGCACCCAAGGACTTCAAGGCCATACAGTCTGCAGTGCGTCATTCGGCCACCACTTTGGCCGATAGTATGGATCTGAACACAATTATGAGTGCATACGATGCTGAAGGCAAAATCGTTACGGAGGACGCACCCCCGCCCTTTGATATTTTGGAGAAATGGGCTGCTGACTCGGCCAGGAAGAGGGAAGAAACGGCAAAGAGAGAGGCCGAGTTAGGATCAGAGCCAACCACCTCTACACCAGCTGTTCCTCCGCCTGTCCGTCCTGTCGCGAAGAATCCGGGTGATGATGCCGGGAGAGCCAAAGATCAAGTCCAGGAGCAAGACCCGGAGGGCAAGGGCAAAGATGTAGATCCTACTCAGGAAGCCGAATAGGCAAATGCCATCGAAAAACTCCGATCATCTGATGCTTTTATTCGAAACAAGTATTCTTTTGACGGTGCGCCTGTGCACCCTTGATACTGGTATCAATTTGTAACGCACCTTAATTCTGTGATACACTTCGTGCCTTTCTAGGCTTTTTGATGAACTTGATACTTGTCTATCTTATTCTTGATATCCAACTTTCTTTGCATTTCTTTTTATTCCCCTCTTTATTTCCGAGTACCGTGAGTTTTGACAGGTGGACTTTTCTTTAAGTCCCCAAGTCCCCACGACTCGTACATTGGGGTCTTTCGAGCTTAGCCACAAAACAACTTGATTCTGTTTCGAAACCCACAGTCCCCAAGGCCCGAATTTCCGAGTCTGTGGTGTGTGGTCTTTTCGAAGAGAACAAACTTGTTGTTGCTAAGCCGAAACCCGGAATTGTTTCATATAGATAATGAAGTTATGCTTGATAAACGTTGAGTTTCCAGCTATTAGCCTTGTACTCTGCATAACTTGTGGTTTAGATGACCCTTTTGACTATCTTGTACTGTAAGCCGGCTTTCGCGTGGATACCATGTTGTTACATCTATACGAAAACAGGGTCAGGCAAGTCCCATTGGGCTTCATGGCTGATTGTAGTCGTAACCGAGCAAATCATGCCACTTTAGTGCGAGTCACATCGAGCTTAAGTAAGAAAAGTCAAGAAAATTTGGCTCCTTTGTCCGGTTATAAGATTGCAGCCGTACTCGTTTGCGAGTAATCGGCCCTTATAACTCATAGGCATCAAGGCCGGGTCTTTGGGTTTGTGGCTGTGCTATTCAAGCAATCAGCCCCCGAGACCTATATATATTCAACATACTGATGTATTGGTAGCAGTGCATACTACTTACCTGTAACTGAAGTAAAGATCGTAACAAAATAGAACTTGATAACCATCTCTTTATTGATACGAGAAAGTTTGGATCAGCAGGACGCCTCATTAAAAACCTTCCAGTCCCCTTAGGTACCCTGGGTAGGAAAAGAGCGCGTCTGAAACCTGCTGCCCGTTACATTGTTTAGTTCTTCTTGAGAACCGGTCCCGGGCTGACGTGACCGATACACATTCTCCATTTGTTGGACTTTTTCATTATGAGTACCGGGTTTACTAGCCAACCCGGGTGAGGTGTTTCCATAACGCGGCTGGCCGTGAGCGGCCGTGTATTTTCTTCTCCTCTGCCAGATTGTTTGGAGGAATCATCCTTGACAAAAGCCACCATCTTAACATCTTGTGCTGCCTTGGTCTTTGCTCTTTCGCCTTCAGTGCTCGGCCTTTTTGATGTGGTTCTGTCCTTCGGGTCTGCTTGAGACCGGTAATGCTTGAGTTCCTCTTTTCTACAGGCTTGCTCGGCCATTGTTGCGTCTCCTTCATCGCATTCAGCTGCTATATGTCGATTTCCGTGTATGGTAATGGTCTGCTTCGGACCCGGGATTTTTAGCTGTAGATACACGTAACACGGCCTAGCCATGAATTTAGCATAAGCCGGCCTTCCGAATAGTGCGTGATAAGGACTGCGCAATTTGACCACCTCAAAAGTGAGCCACTCAACTCGATAGTTATCCTTTGATTCCCCAAAAGCTACCTCCAATGCGATTTTTCCCTCGGGGCACGCTGAATGACCCGGCACTATCCCATGAAAAATTGTTGAACTTTTTTGTAGCTGAGACTCCTTGAGGCCCATGCGCAAGAAGGTTTCCCAATACAGTATATTGATGCTACTTCCGCCGTCCATCAAAACCTTCTTCAGCTCATACCCATTGACCTGCGGTGCGACTACTAATGCTAAGACTCCCGGGTGTTCTATTCTTTCCGGGTGATCCCTTCTTCTCCATGTTACATCCTGTTCTGACCATCTCAGGTATCTCGGGACAGCCGAAGAAACTGAGTTGACCGCTTGCTTCAGTATCTTTTTATCCTTGTTAGAACCTCCTGTGGTATGCACGTGATATTGACCCAACTGTTTGGGGTTGGCCTGGAAACCTCCTGCTCCCCCTTGGTTATTACCTTGATTTCCAGCTGCCGGGTTACCGGCTGGGGGTGGGCCGTTGCCCGGGTTTCCTCCTGGACCCGTTCCTCCTCCTCGACCTGCACCTCGCATGGCTCTGTTTACTTCCTCATTCTTGCATCTCTGTAGGTCGGTGCACTGCTCCAAGGAGTGGTTAGCTGGCCTACCGTTCCTGCTGTGCTTCGGGCATGCCATTCTGAATATGTCCCAATTATTACTCGGCCTTGGTGGCCCTTGATAGTTTCCTCCATTGTGATTTCCAGTATTGAAATTTCCTTCTGCCCTGGGTCTGGAAGATCCGGCTTCAGTATTGGCGACAAACTCGGAGCCTCCTTCAAACGGACGCTTGTTCTGGCTGTTGTTACCCGGCGATGATCCGTTGCCGGTTCTTCCGTTATTACTTGTGTTTGCTTTTGCTTTTTTATCATCAGTTTCCTCTTCCGTAGTGTCCGTTGCGGCATGTTTGTTGCATGCATCCATCAATTCTCCCATTGTAACCTCCGAGGCATTCCGACTAGATTTCATGCGAGTTAACTTTTGTACTAAAGGTGTGTACTTGCAGGTCTTTGCCATAGCTTGTAGCACATCCTTGGGCTGAATATCCGTAGATGAATGAAGAATTTCCATAACTCGGCGCACCCAGCTGCACGCCGATTCTCCCTTCTTCTGAACACATCGCTCTAGGTCATCAATAGTGAATAACTTTCTGCACGTCCCGTGAAAGTGCTTAATAAACACAGTTTTCAATTCTTCCCATGACTTAATAGATCCTTCCGGTAGATTGGCGAACCATAACTTTGTTGCTCCCTCTGACATCATTAGATACATGAATTTGGCTTGAAGATTCTCGGACGCATTGCGAATCGACATGGCCATCTCATAACTACTCAACCATGTTTCCGGATCCATGGTTGGTTCGTAATTTACTACTTTACCCGGTTCTTTGAACTTTTCCGGGTAAGGCTCAGCCCTGATGCTATCCGAAAGACACTTAGGTCCTGCAAGAATGGTCGAAGCTGGTCTTACTCGGGAAACGTGTGATCCTGCAGGGGGTACAGCTGGACGCGGTACTGCTGGTATCCCATGTACCGCAGACCCGGCCACGGCTCTCCTGGCTCTGGAACTGTCCACGATGGCCTGTGCTGCTGATGCTGCTGGTACTGCCTGAATGTGTGGAGGAGGCGGCATTTGCTGCTGCTCTTCCCTCCGTCGTGCCGAACTTGTTTGGATGTTTCCAGCGTTACCTTGCTGTTGGCTGACATATGGTGTCCCATGCATTCCACTTCTGTGATCCGGGTAATTAACCTGTTGCGCCACCGCGGTGCGCAGCATATCTATCGCCCGCCGGGTCTCCTCTGCGTGGGGTGACTCTCTCACGGGGATTTGATTTAGTGCAAACGTTGCCGCGTACACGTTGTCCATGGGATTGTTGTAATGACCCGCTGGTGTGCGAAAACGCGATGGTGGTGGTGGTGGTACAGTATTGCCGGCAGTAACTCCAGTCTGTGGCGCGGGTAACCCGGCCTGCGTGTCTACCGGTTGTACTCCTCCGGTTGTCGGCTGAGGGGCGGTTCCTTGATTTGCCGCTGGAATCGGCTGATCCTGAGGCGTGATAAATAGTGCGGCCGGGTTTATCACTCCTCCCAATGCTGGTAATCTAGTTTGGTGCCTTTGATGTATTCTAGTCGTTTCCTCTCGGAGACGGGTTTCCAGTGCATCCAGCTCGCGTTGCCGTGTGGCCATCCCTTGTCTTTCTGCTTCTACTTGCCTCCTCTGCTGCTCCAATGCACGACGGGCTACGTCCAAATCCCTAACACGTTCCGCCGCGTTCTCTGGAGTGATAACTGTGGCAAGAACCGTCGGATCTAGGATCAGATTGTTGTCGAACAAGGCCGGATGTTGTGGATTGGAAGGACCCGCTCCTGGTGTCCGGTTTGCTAGGAATCCGAACGTGTTCGCGTGTAGCTCGTTTTCTGGCGCTTGACTGGTAACCGATGCCGACTCTCCGTCAACCTGGGCCAAAACCGTGTTTCCGTTAGCCGGCCCCTGCTGCCGGGTTAATGCTTGTGCTGACTCGGCCGCGGCCGCGGTTACGGTCTCTTGGTTGAGATTGGTCGCGGGAGCCGTGTAAACCGCAACTCGGCGTATGATGCTTGGCGCGAATTCATGTTGTTCCTCTTCGCTGTTATTCTCCTCATACCGGTTCTCCAGCAGATCCAGGATGGACTCGGTATCATCCTCTCTTTCGACCCGGTCGCGCGGGGTCCATGCCGGTTCCTCCGGCTGTTCCCACTTCGCGATGGGTTCTTCTGTCGGATATGTCGTTCCAACTGATTCTTCTTCATCTGATTGGATATAAGTGGCCTCCCCTGACACAGAATCAGATCCAAAATTGTCAGGGATCGAACCAGAAGTACATACCATACCGATGAAGACGCTGATCCGGCCGATTGTCACGACGGATCCGGATTCAAGGTGATCCGACTCTGGCCCCCAGCCGGAATCATCCACCATCTTCTCCCCTTCGTGGTCGATGTAGATCTCGCCGACGACAAGATTCTCCATGTTCTTCCGAGCTGCTCACGTGATGTAAACACCTTTGGACGCAGGCCCCACGGTGGGCGCCAACTGTCGTGGGATAATCACGGCAGAATTTACCGGGGGTAACTGATCTTGGGGCAAGACGACACAGGCGTTTGGGAGAGGGTTTAGCTCA
The DNA here is from genome assembly GCA_028641055.1 of Alopecurus myosuroides. Classification (NCBI taxonomy): domain Eukaryota; kingdom Viridiplantae; phylum Streptophyta; class Magnoliopsida; order Poales; family Poaceae; genus Alopecurus; species Alopecurus myosuroides. The sequence continues at coordinate 136,164,885 of CM054057.1, forward strand.
GAGGAAAACATGATAGAACTTGATCTGGTAGCCGGCAATCAAGTCGCCGAGTCTCCGATCTCAATATGTTAACTCGATCTCTCGTATACACTGGATGCTTGATACCAAACGATATTGCTAGGGTTCTCGGGTCTCTCTCAAACAAACCTAGGGACCGGTTTATAAAGCACCCATACCCCCTGGCTTACTCTCCAAGGTATACCCTGAATCCTACCCGGACACCGCGTACAAACCCTAACTTTCCTTTACCGTAACCCACAATCCGGGTTACGAGGCCTACAAACTTGGGCCTTCCAGAAGTTTCTTTACCCTTAGCCGGATCTTGCACAGCGTCCTTTGGGCCGGGTTATGCCTTGGAGTTGGCCTACCGGGTTAGTATCCCTCCATCAAGACTTACATCTCCGGAGATGAAGGAGAAGATGAAGTAGGTGGAGTCGCTCACATCGCCATGGCCACCGCATCAACTCCTTCGATCTCCCTATTTGAATCCCCCAATGAGAGTGTAGCAACCCGACCTACTTGTCTTATGGCAAAAGCCACTTCGGTATGCTCTCCTAACTCCAAGACCATTGTCACTAACCCTCCTTCGTTATTGTATTGTGTTGAAAATGTTTGCGAGGAGGATAGTGAGTCTAATGAGTTAGGCACATGGCTATAAAGCCTTAAAGGTGAGACTAAGGAAAAGGTGAATGCCCTTTTAAGGCAACTTGATGAGGCTAACACTCTTGTAGATGAAAAGGAGGAGATCATCATGACTTTGGAAAGCCATGAAGGCCACACTTGCAATGAACAAGAGCTTGAAAATGAGCATTCCCTTCGTGCCTCTCTTGAGGAGAAGTTATCTTGTCTTGAAGAAAACTTTGCCATAAGTGTCTCCATGCTTAGGAAGGAAAATGCACAATCTCTTTCTATCATTAAAACTCTAGAACATGAAGAGTTGAAGCGAGGAATTGCTCACGTGGAACTTGGCACTCGTCATGAAAAACTCGAAAAGGAGTTCATGTCTCTTAAGGAAATTCATGACAAGTTAACCAAATCTCGTGACCATCTTCTAGCTCAACTATCTAATAAGCAAGTTGTGTCCACTTCATCTCTTAGCTCAAACTTCTTGCCTAGCTATGCTTGTAGTGCAACTAATCTTGTAGGAAGTGAGAAGAATCCCCATGAGATTGCTTCTCAACAAGTCAACAAGGGAAAGGAGGGACTTGGCTATGTAGCCAAGTCAAAGAAGAAGTACAAGAAGAAGAACAAGCAGAAAGTTACCTCTCCCTCACAAGAAGTAATATTTGTGAAAGAGGGAGAGGTGGAAAAAAGCAAGGAGACCAACACCTTTGTGGGTGGTGAGACCTCTAGGGGGAGCACCACTCACAATAACTTTGCCGGGAAATACAATCCATCTTATGTTCTTATGAAATCTAGAGATGGTCATGTATATGCTAAATATGTTGGTACTTCTTATGGTCATGATTATCATTGGAGTATTTGGGTGCCTAAGACCCTTGTCGCTAACATGAGAGGACCCATTCAAAGATGGGTCCCTATATCAAGAAACTAATCTCTTGTAGGGAAGTGCTTCCGGGTCGAGCAAATGGACGGTGGATAGTGGTGCATCCCAACATATGACCAGAAGCAATGACGCAATGAGTGATCTTCAACCTCCATTACCTCACCTCAATTGCGTCACTATTGGTGATAACTCCGAACTAAAGGTATTGGGACGAGGCAAGGTAGCAATCTCAAATGACTTGTCAATTGAGAACGTTCTTCTTGTTGAGTCCCTAGGCTATAATCTCATCTCGGTTCTTCAACTTGCTAAGAGTGGTTTTACCTCTTTCTTTAATAAGGAGAATGTGATTGTCACTTGGGAAACGACTCTTAAAGTAGCCTTCGTTGGGCATGTCGAGAACGGCATGTATGTAGTGGACTTCTCTAAAGGAGACACGTGTGCCGCGACATGCCTAATGGCTAAAGTTGATGTGGGATGGCTATGGCATCACCGGTTAGCCCACACCAATATGAGAACGTTGCATGACCTTCAAAGTGGCAATCACGTTCTAGGACTAACAAATGCTAAGTTTGCCAAAGATCGTGTGTGTAGCTCTTGCGTTCTAGGAAAGCAACATGGAGAAGCACACCCCACCAAGACGAACATCACCACCTCAAGGATCCTCGAGCTCATTCACTTGGACCTCTTTGGTCCCCTATCATATGATAGTCTTGGGGGCAAAAAGTATTGTTTGGTGATTGTGGATGACTATTCACAATATTGTTGGGTGTACTTCTTCAAGAGGAAGAGTGAGACTCAAAAGCGGGTCATCGAGTTCATCACTTTGGTGGAACGCCAACATAATACGAGTATCATGGCTATCTGAAGTGATAACGGCTCCGAGTTCAAGAACTACACCGTGGAGGGTTTTCTTAGTGAGGAAGGAATTGCTCATCAATACTCTACCCCCTACACCCCTCAACAAAATGGTGTGTCTGAGAGAAAGAATCGGACTCTTATGGATGCGGCTCGAACCATGATTGCGGAGTTCTCTTCTCCTTATAATTTTTGGGCCGAAGCCGTCTCCACCGCTTGCCAAACTAGCAACCGATTATATCTCCGCAATATCTTGAACAAGACCCCTTATGAGATTCTCACGGGCAAGAAGCCGGATGTATCATACTTCAAGGTCTTTGGTTGCAAGTGCTTCATTCGCAAGAGAGGTAAACGCTTGTCAAAGTTCGAGACTAAATCTTATGAGGGTATCTTTGTTGGTTATGCCACAAACGCTCACGCCTATAGAGTCTACAACAAGTCCACCAGACAAGTTGAAGAAGCTATAGACGTGGTGTTTGATGAAGATAATGGGTCCCAAGGGGGCCGTATAGATCATGGTTTTGTAGGAGATGCAATTCCTCCCATCATCATACGAAGAATGGGGATTGGTGAAATAATCCCCATTGAGGGACACCGGATGACGGAGGGAGAAGGACTATGCTCCACTCAAGTGGAGCCATTGACTACATCCATTGATAACCAAGCTACCCAACAAGATGCACCAACCCCTCATGCTTGACCTCAAGGCCATGCTAATTATCAAGATCACTCAAACAATCAAGGCCAAGCTCATTATCAAGGCCAAGCTCATGATGAAGGCCAAGCTCATAATGAAGAACAAGATACACATGATGATGATACAACTAGACACCTAAGAGATCCACCTCCTGTAAATGATCAAGATCAAGGTGGACATGTCTCCGATGATGAAGGTGATGATCAAGTTCTATCCAAGGAAACTTTGGAGTAGATGCTAGCTCGTAGAGCAAAAAGGAGGCTAGACAATCTTGCTCGTGCCGGTCACACGGAGGACATGATTCTTGGGCAAGTTCGTGGAAGGGTCGTCACAAGGAGGCAACTAGCGGACTTTAGCAAAGCTCATGCATTCGTCTCTCACGTTGAGCCAAAGAAGGTCTATGAAGCACTTGAAGATCAAGATTGGCTTTAAGCAATGCACGATGAACTCAACAACTTCGAGCGCAACAAAGTGTGGAAGTTGGTGCCAAGAACCAAAGATTGCAAGAACGTCATCGGCACTAAGTGGATCTTCAAGAACAAACAAGACAAGGACGGCATCGTCATCCACAACAAAGCTAGATTGGTAGCTCAAGGCTTTTCTCAAGTCGAAAGTGTCGACTTTGTTGAAACATTCTCTCCCGTTGCTCGTCTTGAATCTATTCGCATCTTACTTGCATATGCTTCTCATCATAACTTTAAGTTGCAACAAATGGATGTGAAAAGTGCATTTTTAATGGTCCCATCCACGAGTTGGTCTATGTCAAGCAACCTCCGGGTTTCGAGGATCCCAACCACCCCGATCATGTCTATAAACTTGATAAGGCGCTCTCTGGACTTAAACAAGCTCCACGTGCGTGGTATGAGCACCATAAAGAGTTTTTGGTTGATCGTGGGTTCAATGTTGGTTTAATCGATCCGACCCTTTTCACCAAAAAGGTTGGAGGTGACTTGTTCATATGCCAACTCTATGTGGATGATATCATTTTTGGTTCTACTAACGTCGCATTCAATGATGAGTTTTGCAAGCTAATGACGCACAAGTTCGAGATGTCTATGATGGGGGAATTGGAGTATTTTCTTGGCTTTGAGATCAAGCAATATCCCGAAGGTACTTTCATCAAGCAAGCCAAGTATACTCAAGACATGCTCAAGAGATTCAACATGCATGAAGCCAAACCTATGAAGACCCCCATGTCCACGACCATTGACTTGAAACCCGACCCGGATGGTAAAGAGGTAGATCAAAAGGTATACCGCTCCATGATTGGCTCTTTGCTCTACCTTTGTGCATCTAGACCCGATATCATGTATAGCGTAGGTAAATGTGCAAGATTTCAAGCCTCTCCGAGGCAAAGTCATTTTGAAGCGGTTAAGCGCATCTTTCGATATTTAGTTCATACCCCAAACTTCGGTCTTTGGTATCCCAAGGGTTCAAGCTTTCAGCTCATTGGGTATTCGACTGCGGACTATGCGGGAGAGAAGACGGATAGGAAGTCCACATCCGGAGGATGTCAATTCCTTGGGCGCTCCTTGGTGTGTTGGTCATCTAAGAAGCAAAACTGCATTGCTCTCTCTACCACCGAGGCCGAATACATCTCCGCGGCGAGTTGTTGTGCTCAATTACTTTGGATGCGGCAAACATTGAGAGATTATGGCATCGTCTTCGACAAAGTTCCTCTCCTATGCGACAATGAGAGTGCCATCAAGATTGCCTACAATCCCGTTCTTCACTCCAAGACGAAGCACATTGAAATACGGCATCACTTTATTCGGGATCATGTTGAGAAGGGTGATATTGATCTCTCATATGTGGCAACCAAGGATCAACTCGCGGATATCTTCACGAAGGCCCTTGATGAACCTAGATTTCGGGGTTTGAGGAATGAACTAAATGTGATCGATGCGTCTAACTTCTCTTGAAACCTTGCATAAGTACATTCACTATATTTTCTATCTAGTTTAGATGTAGGCATGGACATAGGGGGAGCGTGGTTCAACCAATGGACTAACACTCCACGTATCATGCGCAAAACAATCAAAACGTCATGCATATCTAGTCAATTTGTGACTTATTGTGCTTAAAACGTGAGTTATACTTTTAAGTCCAAGATACATCTTCGCGACTTCTTGGTATCACTCAAACACGGTGGCTTCGGCCACCAACATTTTCCCCTTGATATTTGTATTTGTCTTGTTTTGATGTTTTTCCTCGTGTTCGTGCGTGTTTGTTTGTGTTTCTCGTTTTTGGAGGCTCACGACTTGTTCCCTATTCCACAAAAACTCGGATGGTGTAGGTACACCGGAAATTCCGGCCTAGGGCCCGGAATATTCCGGCCCTCAGACATTTGTCCCAGAAAATCTCGCCCATTTCCGATGTGCCCGCTCACAGATGGCACACCGGAAATTTGAGCGGAAATTTCCGGGGTAAATTTCCGGGGCCCGGAATATTCCGTGCCTTAAGTCCCGGAAATTTCCGGGGTTCGTGACTGACTCGAATAATCCCCCAAATATCTAGCGTGCCCGTTCGCAGAAGGCCCACCGGATATTTGGGCGGAATACTCCGGCCCAAATGTCCGGACCCCGGAATATTCCGGCCTTAATGTCGGAAATTTCCGGTGTGGTTAGTCTGGGCTATATAAGGGCAACGGGAGGGAGCAGTTCAAGGTTGCTCCCCTCCCTTCGCCTCCACTCCGCCTCCAGACACCGCCGCCGCCTCCGAGACCTCCGGGAGGCCCCCTTTGCCTCCCCTCCTTGTCCTCTACTCACCTTTTTCGGATCAAGAGACCGCACAACCGTTCCTACCTCATGGATCCCGGTATGTGTTCCGTTTTCTCCGTAATCTATGGTTGATTAGATGATTCGATCTCATGTCTAGTGTTCTTCATGGTATTGTACCGTCAAATCTTCACACAACTATCACATCTACTCTAGTTTTTCATCTCAGCACTACAATCCATCGTTCTAGATTCGTTACAGGCCCAGATTCAGATCTGGATTCGAAAATTTCGAAGGCCGGAAATTTCCGCCCCAGGACCGGAATTTCCGCCCCCCCGAAAATTTCCCTGAGGCCAGAATTTCCGCCCTCCGGAATTTCCGCACCCACGACCGGAATTTCCGGCATGTACTGAATCTCGAACAGACATCTACTTTCGTCATTTCCTGAAAGTTGTGAGCCCCCATTTTTTATTCTTGTTTGGTTTTCTTTGCATCTTTTCGGCTTTCCTTGCAGATGGTTTAAGCTCTAGGCCCGGAAAGCTACTTAGCTCTCGCAAACGACTCCGTCACCTGACAGAAAATGATGAGGGCACTTTTGTTGAGGACAATGAAACTCGCCGGCGTGCGAGAGATGCTGAGAGAGACTATGAGCGTCAACGTGATGCTGACAGGGCTGCCCGCAGGGGCGGCAGACAGCAAGGCAAGGCCTCTCTCAACGTGGCCACCATGTCCATCACAGAGTTTAAGGCATGGAGGGCCAAGGCATGGTACACCGAGGGTCCTCAGGACCCCACCATTGATACGTGCGTTTGGCATGTTGAGCAGGAGACCCTATTCAAGCAGGTGTACACTGTGATGAGCAAACCAGTGTGCCCAATGAAGGTGATCAACTTTGCTCATCTGGCTGCCAACCCCGCCTACTTCAACAACTCTGTTCAGCTAGCTGAGGTACTTGGTCTGCGCCCACTTATGGAGACTAGATGCTCCTACAACACCACCTTCGTCCAGCAGTTCTATGCCACACTTGTCATTGATGATTCTGAAGAGGTTGGGATGTCTTGGATGTCTGGCCCTTACATGCTCACCGCCAACTTCCATGACTTTGCTTCTGTGCTTGAGTATCCTTTTGCTGGCCTCAACACTCCACAGGGTCATCGCATGCATGTCCATGGGGAAGAGTATGAGAAGAACAGACTGGCTGAGCTGTATGGTCCTCGGGGTACGGTTGGCTCGGCTAAAGGTCTATTTGCCGTCTATGACATTCTTCTGCGCATGTTCAGGGAGTCTATTGCTCCGAGTGCAGGCAATAATGATGCTATTCGTGGTGGATTGGTCAATCTCATGTACCATGCCTACTTGACCTTCTCTGAGAGTGACATGACTGACATGGAGACTCACAAGATTGATGTGATGGATTTCATCTTCAATGAGCTCCACTATGCTCTCTTCCACCGCAAAGTGCCTCCATATGCTCCCTATATCATGAAGCTCATCAAGGCACGCTGTCCTGAACAACTCCGTGAGGATTTGGACCTAGACTGTGAGGACCACAAGGATATTACTCTCTACAAGAAGGCCGCCCACACTCAGCAGGCTTCTCATGATGTTGGCTCCACAGGTCAGGGCCACCGTGATCCTCGCATGCGTCCTCCTCCTCCTGGCAAGAAGAAGCGCTCATGGCTTGTTCGTGCAATTGAGAAGGTGTTGTGCATGAATGTATGCCTCCACAAGGAGAACTACAGTGCCTATGTGGAGTGCCGCAGCATCCTAGAGAACCAGCATCACATCATGACTGCTCTTCAGGCTCCCAATGTGCCACCACTTCCTCCTCCCAGGATTGCCTACAAGAACTGGAACAACCGCGACGTTGACTGGGATATCGGTGTGGATGAAGATGAGGACATGGAGGATGTTACCGAGGATGAAGAGGAAGCGGAAGAAGAGGACACCCAGGCCTAGAGTTTGCTCCATGGGACGTAGCTCTCTCTTTTCTCTTTTTGGTATCTTGATGCCAAAGGGGGAGAAGATCTAGATGATCGCGGGGATTTGCTTGGGTGGGTTTCGTTCTTTATTTGCCCGCTTTTTATCGTTTCATGTGTCTTTTCGAACTTCGTTCTATCATACTCATTATTCGTTGGTGAACTATTATTATTAGGAGGCATGTCTCCTATATATGCTATCTGTGATGTTTTCTTATCTTGCATTGTTAGTTTACTTCCCCGCAAATACCCGTGTTGTCATCATTCACCAAAAAGGGGGAGATTGAAAGCTCATGATCCCTCTAATGATTTTGGTGATGATGATAACACGGATATCTCCTATCTAACAATGTTGTTTAGACTGTGCAGCTATTATCTCAGATGCTCATTGTTATATTCTTGTCGGAAGATCAAAGAGAAGAGCTATATTCTGGAATCACTGCCACCGGATTTTTCATTACGTAGGCCGGAAATTCCGGTACTTATGGGGCGGAATATCCGGCCCCCACACCAGAATATTCCGGCCCCTTCCTGGTATCTACAAAAACGACTAAGTGTTTTCCCTGCCCGCGCACAGAAGCCAGGGCGGAAATTTGCCCCGGAAATTTCCGGTGCAAAAATCCGGCCCTCTGGGACTTAGCAGAAATTGGATCACTACAAGTTGCCCGCGCACAGAGATGGGGGCGGAAATTCTGTCCGGAAATTTCCGGGCCCGGATATTTCAATTATCCGCCCCACGGATATTTCAATATTCCGGCCTTCAGTCCTTAGCAAATTTTCATCATTGGTTGACGCCCGCGCACAGAAGGTGGGGCGGAAATTTGCCCCGGAAATTTCCGGAGCAAATATCCGGCCCCTGGTCCTTAGCAGTTTTTCATCAACGAGTCGATGCCTGCGCACAGAGGTAGGGGCGGAGTATTGGGGCGGAAATATCCGCCCCCGGATATTTCAAATATCCGCCCCCGGAGTATTCAATTTTCCGGCCCAGGCACACCGGAAATTTCCGGTCCTTACACCGGAATATTCCGGTCTCGCAGGACTGCAACGGTCAGAATTTGGAGGAGCCTATAAATAGCTGTCTTCTTCCTCTAGATAGGTAGCTCGTCCATTCCTCTCTCTCCTCCATTGTCGTAGAGCTCAAAACGCCCCGATCTCCCTCCTCCTCCAACCAAACTCGATGCCCTTCAAGGATCTCATGGAGGAGGACTAGATCTACCTTTCCACCAAGACAAAACGTGTGTACCCACACCACAACTCTTGGGATCTTGTAATCTCTTGGTTGCTTTGTCATCCAAGGGAAACCCTAGTGCTTGTAGCTTCCACCTTGTAGCAAGAAGCTTCGATTGTTGAGAGCCTCCATCTCACTTGTGGAGTAGCCTCAACCCCTTGTAAAGGTTTGGTCAACGCCTTCAAGTCGATCTCATAGTGGAAACGAGAATCTCCCTCACCGGAGAAGCTCAAGGAGAACAAGGTGTGCACATCCGTGCTATTGAGGAGCGCCTAGGTGGCTCCCCACCTCTCCAACGTAGACGTACTTCTTTTAAGAAGGAACTACGGGAAACATATCCTTGTCTCCGTGTTTTTCACTTGTTGTTATCTTGTGCCGCTCCTTTATTTCCGCTGCTACATGTTACTCGTCACTTAGGGTGTTCACCTAGTTGCACATTTAGATAACTAAGTTTTTACTTTCCTTAATCCATCATTAAAAGTGAAAAAGAAGTAAAATTTGTAGGTCACCTATTCACCCCCCCCCCCCCCTCTAGTTGACCATCTTGCACTTTCAACAGTCGCTCGTGCTGCTTCATCCTTGAATGTAGCAACATACATTGGAGGGGCTACAATCATCTCCACTGGATTGCTAATGTGAAATTGGATAGAACCTTTCCTATAGATATAAATTAGTTAAAGTCAGAAGATAAAGTTGTACATTTCTTTCATGTAATTAGGAGACACAGATTCATACATACTTATGGTGCATAAGAAGAAATAATCAGGAAGTTGGTTGTGCTGATATATTTTGTGCATTAAAGCTATGCTGAATTGTGTCTATACTGAGGCCCTCCTATCATGGAATTTATCTTTTAAAGAACTTAGGCCGTACAAAAATTGAGGCATTACGATGAATGTATTCAGAACTGTATGGGTAGTCCAAACAATGAGGAAACCTATCGTGATCGATGAAGCTGCAAGACAATCAACTCAGTTTATACATTTGTATTATTTCACACCAGAAAAGCTATCAATATGGAAAAGGGGTTCAGTCTAATATCTGAGGTAAATCCTTTTCCTTTAAGTTGAATATGATGTCGTGTAACTACTGTTAGGGAACTCTCCTGTGGTGATAAACTGGCTTATTTCCCAGGTAATTGCAATTTTGACAAGAAAAAAAGATGCCATTTCACTTGTATATCTTACATGGGGAAGCAAAAAAAACTTTATATGCCATTTGTTTCAGTGTGAATAGTTGGTTTGTCCCTCCAAAAGCCAGCAGCAGTTTTGACTCCAGCAGATCCCTCATGAGTATAACCAGTATCGACATGACAGGCATAGAAATAAAAAGTATATAAGAACACTCCAATATTCACGCGGGAAAACTTCTTTAAGTCGATAATAGAGTTATCCTAACATCTAAGGTCCACTTATATAGTTACAACCATGTGATTTGTTCGAAATGAGAGTAACATAAAATTCATGAGTTCATCTTATCTTAGTAGATAAATTTTCAGCTCAGAGACAATTACTGGGAAGGCAGTGGCTAGCGGCACGGGCAGCTCGTGCGGATGGAGCGGTAGCTCGTGGGGATGGAGCGGCCACTGGCAGTTCGTGCGGATGGAGAGGCAGCGAGCGCTTGCGGGACTCTCTCCCTTGCTGCCGCCTCGCCGGTAGCAAGCTGGCCTTCCCGCTGTGGTCCTCCGGCAAGATTCGATTGGAGCGGCGCCCTCTGCTGGCAGTGCGTCAATTGAAGCGGCGGCCGGCAGCGCGAGCATGGGGATGGAGTGGCGCCCTCGGCCGGCAGTGCGCCAATTAAAGCGGCGGCCTGCAGCGCGAGCGTGGGGATGGAGCGGCGCCCTCGGCCGACAGTGCGCCAATTGAAGCGGCGGCCGGCAGCGCAAGCGTGGGGATGGAGCGGCGCCCTCGGCCGGCGGTGCGAGAATTGAAGCGACGGCCGGCGGCGCGAGCATGGGGATGGAGCGGCCGTCTGCAGCTCGTGTGGATGTACCGGCAGTTTGTGCGGATTGAAGGGGCAGCCGGCAGCTCGTGCGGATGGAGCGGCCGCGAGCGGTTGCGGGACTCATTCCCTCGCCACCGCCTCGCCGGTCGCCGGCAGATTGGAGCATCGAGCGCTTGCGGGACTTGCCCCCTTGCCGACTCCGCGGCGGTAGAAAGCTCGCCGTCCCGCTATGGTCCTCCGGCAAGAGTCGATCGGAGCGGCGGCCGGCAGCGCGAGCGTGGGGATACGGAACCTGAGCACGATACGTTGCAGTTGCGTGGACTCATAGTGTTGATTTTTTTTTGTGCAACCGATGCGTGGGAGGTCCGTGTGGGGAAATTGCAAATTGCAAAGTGGTGAAGTAATCTGGGTCGTTAGTTTAAGTGTAATCCAATGGATGATGTTATTTGGATGGAACCCCACTGGGTCTTTTAATATTAGTGGAGATATTGAATAATTCATATATGCAATTCCATAAATTTAAATTTCACAAATAATATGTCTAAATCGATTAAAAAAATGAGAGAAATCCAAATATGAGACATCCATAAGCTAACTCTTGTCTGATATAGTACTTTTAATCTCTAAGTCATGAAACTCCCTAGAGAGAAGTTGATACTGCTGAAGTAGGTCAGACCTCGAAGTACAGTGTCTGTCATGAAACTCCCCAGAGAGAAGTTGATACCGTGGATCTCTATTGAAATAGGTAGTTGAGTACCTAAAAATGGATTTTGCCAAAATTTATGAGAAAATTACGAGCCACCTGTAATTCAAATTTATTCGTTTCCAGCTGAATCAATAGAAACTTGTGATTTTCAAAAGAGCCGGATGGAAATATTTTCTTAGAAAACTAGTTGTTTATTTGGGTATATCACATGCCCTAGAATGTTTAAAAAATTAAGCCCCCATGTTTTCCAACATGTTTGTGGTAGGTCCTTTACAAAAAAAACCATATTTGACACTCCCTAAATGGAAAATGGTTTTTTTATTCAGTTAAAAAAATAAATTCCTTTGTCAACATTGTTTACTATTTCTGTGCAATATGGGCTCATTATAACAAACTATGCCATGTATTTGGCCATAACACCCGTCATTCAAACTGAAACCCAATGTTGGCAGGAGATAGCTCTTTTTTTGTGAACACTTTTTCAATGGAACTGTCGTATTCCAAGTTTACTATTTTTGGTGGATACTAGGACATATGTAATGACACCAGGCGAAGGTCTCTCGTTATTTAGTGTTTTTTTTTAATTTACTGGAATTTTCTCAGCCAGTTTTAGGAGAAAGTCAAGACGGCGGGCAAGACCGTTCTTAGCTAGGGGTTGTATATTCAGCAACTCACTGTGGATCTCTATTTAAATAGGTAGTTGAGTACCTAAAAATGTTTTTTGCCAAAATTTATGAGAAAATTACGAGGCACCTGTAGTTCAAATTTGTCCCGTTTCCAACTAAATCGGCAGAAACTTGTGATATTGAAAAGGTGTTCACAGAAATGAGCTATCTTCTACGAAGATTCTTGGCTTTCGGTCCAAATGGCGGGTGTTATGGCCACATCCATGGCATAGTTTGTTAAAATGTGCCCATATTCTACACCAACATGAATCTTGGAAGCACGCTCAATGTTGACGAACAAAATTTTTCCTTTTTATTGTACGAAAAATCAATTTTCCATTTTCCGGGTGAAACAAATGGGGTTTTTGTGAAGGACCAACCACATATATGTTGCAAAACATGAGAACTGCATTTTTTTAAATGCTAGACCATGTTATACGCACAAATAAAAAATTTGTTGCCTCTAAAAAGGTTTACATCCACCTCTTTTGAAAAACACAAGTTTCTGCCAATTTAGTTGGAAACGGGTCAAATTTGAACTACATGACCCTCGTAGTTTTCTCATGATTTTTTGTAAAAATCATTTTTACTTACACAAGTACCTCTTTCATCATAGATACATCAAGATTTTCTCTGTATGCAATACCTAGCTACGAAGATTCCTGCCAGTCCTATTGGCTTCCTTTTGAAACCGGCAAAGAAAATTAAAACAAATAAAAAAAATCAAAATGATATAAGACCTTCGGATGGTTTCATTATATATGTACTAGTATTCACAAAAAAATAATAAACCAGGAATATGACAGTTATATTGAAAAGGTGTTCACAGAAATGAGCTTTCTTCTACGAAGATTCTAGGCTTTCGGGCCAAATGACGGGTGTTATGACCACATCAATGGCATAGTTTGTTGAAATGTTCCCATATTCTACACAAACATGCATCTTGGAAGCACGTACAATGTTGACAAGGTTTTACTTTTCATTGTATGAAAAATCCATTTTCTGGGTGCAAACAATGGTTTTTTTTTGTGAAGGACCAACCACAAATATGTTGCAAACTTGAGAACTACATTTTTTCTAAAAACACAAGTTTCTGCCGAATTAGTTGTAAACAAGTAAAATTGAACTACAGGACCCTCGTTGTTTGCTCCTGATTTTTTTGCAAAAATCATTTTTAGGTACACGACTACCTATTTCATCAAAAATACACAAGAGTTTCTCCGTATGAAAACCCTAGCTATGAAGATTCGTGCCCGCTGTCTTGGATTCCTTCTGAAACCGGCAAACAAAATTCAAAGAAAAAAATGATGCAAGACCTTTGTGACGTGTCATTCCATATTTCCTAATATCCACAAAAAATAATAAACTTGGAATACATGGCACAGTTTCGGGCCAAATGACGGGTGTTATGGCTACACCCATGGCATAGTTTGTTCAAATGTTCACATATTCTACAATAACATGAATCTTGGAAGCACGAACAATGTTGACGAACAAAATTTTCCTTTTCATTGTACGAAAAATCCATTTTCCGGGTGAAAAATATGGGGTTTTTGTGAAGGACCAACCACAAATATGTTGCAAAACAGGAGAACTGTATTTTTCATAAGTGCTAGACCATGTTATACGCACAAATAAAAAATTAGTTTCCTCTAAAAATGTTTGCATCCACCTATTTTAAAAACACAAGTTTCGACCGATTTATTTGGAAACAGGTCAAATTTGAACAAGATTTTCCTCTAAAAATGTCTTCCTTTTGAAATCGGCAAAGAAAATTCAAACAAATTAAAAAAATCAAAATGGTGTCAGACCTTCGCGTGGAGTCATTACATATGTCATAGTATCCACAAAAAATAATAAACATGGAATACGATAGTCATATTGAAGAGGTGTTTACAGAAATGAGGTATCTTCTACGAAGATTTTTGGCTTTCGAGCCAAATGACGAGTGTTATGGCCACATACATGGCATAGTTTGTTAAAATGTGCCCATATTCTACACAAACATGGATCTTGGAAGCACGGATAACGTTGACGAGGAAATATTTCCTTTCCATTGTATGAACATTCCATTTTCCATTTTCCGGGTGCAAAAAAATGTGTTTGTTTGTGAAGGACCAGGCACAAATATGTTGCAAAACTTGAGAACTGCTTTTTCTTTGAAAATACTAGAGCAGGTTATATGCATAAATAATTAATTTGTTGCCTCGATTCTTTTCATTTTTTCTTTTAAAATAGTTGTTTTATTTTTCAACTAAATTTAACGTGTCAACAATAGGGTCGGTTGGAATTTTCGGGTCACATACCTACCAGATAAAAATTTATAGGTCAAGTTGGACGGCATAATTATCATAAACACTAAATTAAACAAATAGTTATGAAAGATAATATATCACATCCGAATCATAGACCGGACGAGGTACGGGAGCGGATATCCAAACCATGACACTATATATAACAAAACAATCAAATAAGAATTATATTATACAAATAACTATTTAAATAATACAAATAATAATTTTATGAAGTTAACACAGTAAACTAAAGACTATACCTACCTACCAATAAACTAACACTAGAACCACGCTAAGACACACCCTAGAGCACCCAAGAACACACCCTACCTATCTATTAATTAACACTAAGACACACCCTAGCACACACACCAGCTAACACACTAACACTATCACCAACCCCATATTGAGATAACCAACCTAATAAACCATACGACACCCACACATACCAAACCAAGGAGTTAATTTGAGCTCAAATTGCAAACAAATCAAATAAAATACCACATTTACACCTAAACTAAAATCCACTAATTACACTACTCTAGAGCATGAAATGAGAAAAAACTGGACTGAGAGATGAGAGGATGAATTTGCTAACCTATTAGACCAATTGAATATGTGCTCCACCACAAAATGTTGATAAATTTTGGAGAAATTTGTGGATAAAACCGAGTTTGTAGTGAAGAGGCAGTAGGAGAAATGACAGATGGGGCTTGGGCACGAATAAGTATATCCATAAAACATCTAGTACCGGTTTGTTTAACAAACCGGAACAAAAGGCCCCCTTTAGTCCCGGTTTGAGACACACCAAACCGGACTAGAGGTTCTGCGTCAGGTTGCAACCTGGTGCCCCCTAAGTCCCGGTTGGTGGCTCAAATCGGGACTAAATGTTTGAAACCAACCGGGACTAGAGCTCACGGCCCCGTTCGCCCACCTTCCGGCTGAAACCGGGACTAATGCCCAATTAATCCCGGCCCAAAACATAAACCAGACTAAAGGGGGTAGACAAAATCTCAGTTTTCTACTAGTGGAATCTAGGCAGGGAGACCTAGCAGCACTTTACAGAAGCAAGGTGACGGGGAAGAAATGCCAATGAGCTGTCGAGGAAAGAGGCGACTCGATGTGGGCTGGCCGGGATGTAGTCGATTTTGCTACAACGGGGTCGTACACGTGACCGCAATATGCGTGCGAGGCCGGCCGCGTTGCTGTTGCGTCGTGCTCGTGGCCTCCACCAGCTTCCATCCCCCGCCTCCTCCACACGGCTGCCGCCATTGTCGCTGCCACACGCGACGAGGAAGAGGCGCCCTTGCAGAGGACTGAGGGGATGATAGGCGTGGTGGCAGAGAGCCGTCTGGGTGAAGGCCGATGAAGTATGGTGTCACAGAGGTGGAGGCGTGGCGCCGCCCTCCTCGGTGGCTAGCTCCTGCAGCGACCCGCAAGCACGGCCGTCCGGTCGTCATGCAGGGAGTCGAGCCGGTGCGCCGCCGACCGTCGCTGCTCCTTCTCCATGCCCTCGGCCCTCTCTACAGCTTCGTCCTCTCCGCTTGTTGCCCTCCCCATGGAGGCGCCTCCCGCTGCCATGGTTGCTATCCCCGACTCCGTCCGCTCGAGCTTCCCGCGCAGGGACAGCTGGCCCGCGGCGGCGGCTCTACGCGGTATGGAGGACGAGGGGGAGACAAGGGCGCGGGGCTGGTATGGAGGATGGGAGGGGACTGGCCTAGGATTTCCACCTGGCGTGAGCGCCGCGGACGAGGCGATTCTGCCTCTTGATCTTCTGATCCCACGCCGAACAAGGCCTACCGGTCATCATCCCAATAAGCCCGCCAAGAAGCGAAAAACAAATTACAGCAACATCAGTTCCTTGATTGCATTAACTACAGCAACATCAGTTCAGCACCCCACGGTGCACTGGTCTCGTTACACCCTGCACCTACCATGTTCGTTCTCTCCTCCACCTCACTGGCAGGCTACCGTGGCATATTTAAACCTCAAACTCACCACTACAATACAGCAGCAGCAACAATGTCATGCCCACAATACTCAACACGATAGAAACTACTTCCCGAGCGGCAAGTAGCCAGGTGGTAGAGCTCAGCCCAGAGTCATGGCCAAGTACATTACCGCCCTCCTGCTCTGCCTCGCACTTCCCGCGCATGCCCTAAGCCGCAACCAGGACCATGCCTGCTGCAGCTGTTGGCGCCGACGAGGCCTTACTTCTGGTCGTCGCAGAAAAACCCTGCTGGCGTACCAGTGGCGGCAAAGAAGAAACTAATAGTGCACATAGGAGGCATGGGGAAGCTGCCAAGCCTTGTGATCATGGGCGGCGGCCACAGCGGGGGTTTCGGCAACCACCGCTCGGGCGTCTTTAGCAGCCACAACAGGCTGATCAGCCGCTACTGTACCCGGCCTAGTTCATAGTTTCAGGATGACCACCGGCATCTGCGGTGCCACCGGCCGCTGCGTGTTGTTCAGCGGGCTTGGTGGTGGATACAGCGGCGTCACGCGATAAAGTGCGGTTCTTGGAGCTGTCGCGTTAGCACCGACATCCGGTGATATATGCTGAACCAACACGTCTAGTTCTGGAGAACTGTTTGAAACTGTTGTGTATCCGGGGGTGTCTGTACGATGCATGTGGGAACGAAGCGGAGTTCTTGGGCGGTTTACTAAGGGCATCTCCAGTCGGCCCCCAGAGCCCCCCAGGCGGTCTTTTTAGCTCCGGAAGCGGCGAATAGTGCCGTTTCCGCACCAGTCGGCCCCCAAGAACCCCAAATAGCGCCAAAACGGCGCTAATTCGCGCCGCTGCACCCATGCGAAACCCAGCCGAAGCGGTGCAGCCCACGCGGGCCAGCTCTGTCAGTGACGCGGCGAAAAAACGCGGGAACAGAAACCCCCGTGATCATCTTCTCGGCACTGCGTCGGTCAAAGGCTGTCGGCGTTTATGGCGTTGCGGCCGCTCAGTGCATGCGCCCGTTCAAAGCCTGTCGGAGTAATGGCGTGGCGGGCTCCAGTAAGGGGACGTGGCGCAGTAAATGCCCGGCAGGCTACAAAAGCCCCCGCCGCTCGCCGCCCTCCCCATTCTTCCACCTCGCTGCTCCCTCGCCCTTCCTCCTTGGCGCTCTCCTCTCTCCCCGTGCTCTCTCCTTCCTCCTCGCAGTAGATGGCCAACTACGATGACGCCACCGCCGCCACCCTTGCCGGAACGAGGCGTGGGCGTTGTACCGGGCGGGCTACCCGTGCCCGCCGGACGTGCGCCTCCCGAGCTCCGCCGGCTGGCAGCCTCGCTAGACCCACAGCATCTGCGGAGTGCCTATGCCTCCGATCCCTTCCACGGACGCCAAGTTCCGGCAGGCCATCGCGGAGGTGCGCCAAGGCTTCTGGTGGCAGGAGCTCCAGCGCCACCGTGACGTGGACCTCGCCGCCGAGGGAAACAACGGCCCCGTCGAGGTCCGCGGCAACAGCTTGGGTCGCAAGCGTTGGTGGGGAGGCCAGCACCGCACTCTCGAGTGGGTGCTGGATTACATCCACACCGGCAACGAGCCCCCCCCCTGGCGATGCCGCCCCGCCCGCACCCCTCGTGGGCACCGCGGCGGATGGGCGACGGCTCGTCGTCGGCTACCTCGTCCTCCTCCGGCGTGCAATCTCTCTCTCACCCCTCCCCTTCTGAACTCCGGCGCGCCTGTTCCCAGGCGCAGCGGCGGCGCCCTGCGCATCGACGAGCCACGCCAGCGGCAGGACGCCGACTTCGAGCGCATCGTCCGCCCGAAGACGGAGGTGGACGAGGACGAGGACGAGGAGTGGCCGTACCTGAAGGCAGGAGGCTCCCGCCAATGCGGCCCACCGCGGCATTCCTCTCCCGCCGCAGACGAGGGAGGTCCCCTACGTCGTGCTCGACCCCGACTCCGACGAAGAAGCCGAGCTCCAGCGAGCCCTTGCGGTGAGCAGGTGGGGCGACTCCAGCGCGGGGACAAGCAACACGTGCTGCGGCAATCCCGGCCAAGGAACGAGAAGGCGTGACGACGACGGTCCGGACGACGGCGACGACGTCGAATACAGCCAGGCAATCGAGGCGCGCCTAGGGCTGAAGTAGAGTAGTTTTTAGTTTAAATTTACTGTTTTTAGTTTAAATTTGCGTCGAACTGTATGAAATTTGCGTCGAATCAATAAAATGCGTCGAATTTCATTCCTCGAGTTTTTTGGGCCAAATGTTGGGCTTGGGGGCGACTGGGTACCCTGCCCCCCCAGATTCCAGATTAGCGCCGTAGGGCGCCGCGGTGGCCCCAAAACTTCGGAGTTTTTGGCCATGTGGGGACGCGGGAGATGCCCTAAAACATGGTGAAATATTCCAACATGAATAACTTACAAGCCCCAAATCACGACCAACAGGTAAAACATGCTCACTGGTTCACGCTAGAAAACCCCGTTTGGTATAGGTGTGTACAGTCTGGGGTTGTGGCGTTTGTGTTTGGTTGCGTGCACTTCGACGGGTAATTACTATATACTACTCCCTCCGTTCGGGTTTGTTAGTCCCCTACTCAAAATCTATTTGTCCAGAAATGAAGCCCTCATAAGGCCTGTAACCATTTAATTTTCTAATTAACTGTGCCGTAATAATTGTGAAATCCTACCTAGTCTCATTTTGATTGGTTTGCATGGCCAAATTAATTGCGCAATTAATTAGATAATAGAAAATTGTGACGTTGATTGGTGGAAAGGACACCAATAGAATTGCGCCTTGGTCGCGATGCTATTCATTAGGGGACTAGTAATCATGGACGGAGGGAGTACCACAATGCCCGTGCGTTGTCACGGGAGATAAATAGAAAGACGTGCCCCAAATTTTGTCTGAGGCCTTAATTCTCTACATCTCATTTTATCCTAGCAATACATGATAAATACAAATTTATGATGCCTATATTTAATTCTGAGCTGTTAGAATTTGAAGTTAACACTTAGGTTCATTGTCCAGCGGCATTGGTCCGAAAGTGAGGCCAATCTGCCGACGGCCCAAGGAGAGATTACATCTTACATAAATCATTAAAATTTGTAAACCCATCACATAGTTGTATGTAGCATACATAACAAAGAGGCGTTGAAAATTAAAAGGAAGTAGCACATAATATGCAGAAGTTTAAGCAACTGATACATACAAATATGATGCAGGATCCCACGGAACAATCCTTGGGCATAATGAAAACACAAAGCATCCACAATCATTTTAGCAATATATATGCATTTACCCTTACATGCCCTCGATATCTAGCTTCACAACCTTCTTACCTTTGGACTGAACACACATGCATATGTGATCAGCAAGTAGTGCGCACTTTAGCTAAATGTAACCATTTGAAAAGGAAGAAACAGAAACTGACTTTATTTATGTCACAAATGCTAACACTCTGAACAGAAAGCTTTCCTGATTTCAGCCAAAATCATCAAGTCTTACATGACTATCAGGACGCCAAGATCACTTCGCTAAAATGATTATCACAACATGCCTAGTGCCCTAACCTTCTCTATGTCAGCCATCCTTCGTCTTTAGATTTACCACACCTTCAGTGCATGCGGTGCCAAAGTTATTGTCCTTGTAATTGAATGTGTAGGATATGGTCGTAGCTGTTGAGTCACCTAATGAATTCGCAAAAAAAGAAAAAGAGTCACCTAATGATGGGATCTACCGTCTCCGGCTATGCATAGTGCTTCTGGCGGTATGGTATCCCAGCCCCAAGTAGTGCTCGTGATGCATGATGTCAGAATTCACATGTAATATATAGAGTTGGATGTAGCATGTAGTCGCGATGGCGGCACCATGAGCTTCTCAAGGAGGAGAGCAGCTGACCTCGCGCGTCGCCACCACGGACGACCCACACACTGGATTCGCCGGCCAACATTGCAACTGGCCTTTCCATACACCACTCAGGAGGAAGCAAGTGATGTACGCGTTGCCGGGGACATGGTCGATGCCGCCCTCACTGAGACGATCCAAGCACGGCTTCTTTGCCGCTGTGGAACATACTTCTTCCATTACGTCCCCTGGTCGGTCACGTCGTGCTACACTCCGGAAACAAAAGGTGAGGTCCTCGGTCCCATGCGCGGTTCTGCCTTATGCCATAGAGGAGTACAGCCACCGCTATAAGAGACACGGGAGGTGTGCTTCGTCGGCGGTGAACCAACCAACCAATCGTGTAGCCTAGATCGTGGGTGAAGAACGTCTAGGCTGCAGTCCTCCATCACGTGTTGTCTATGAACTCCTATGGTCATCGGGCCATAATGCTAGAGCGGAGGGACCTTGTGTAAGCGTGGCACGCCGAGTATTGATGGAGCCAGGTGACCATGGAGGGGACGATGATCGCCATGTGGTCAAGCTGACTTGATGCCGTCGGAGGGCGCTCTGCCGCAACGCCCATTGAGAAGGGGACGGAGGGTTTGGCTCCGGGCGCCATGCCAAGATCGCGTGTGGCCGGAGGGCCTCACCGGGACTGCACGCCTTCGGTCGTTCCGAAGGGTGTTTGCCGCCTCTGTCTTGGTCTGGCATGGTGATGGTAGCCGGGACGCCCGAGGCCTTGTGGCCGATGTAGTCGCGACTCATGAACACTGCTACGATCAAGTCCGTGAAGACGATACCAATGGTTGCTCTCGACCGCGTGGTTCCTTGTTGAACCGAATCAATTGATCGATCATCTCCGTTGTCTTTGTCGTGAAGGCATCTAGTTCGGATAGGACACAGATTAATCCACCACTCGTATCCAGATCGATCAACAACGTTGCAGGACCTCCTACGTGCGATTTTTTATCGATCGTTGAACCAATTTTTCAGAGAGGTGAACCGGTTTTTTTAGCGAGCAGAGGCGTGGAGATGTTACTGGTTTTTCTGACGTACGTACGGTCCTTAAGGCCTATTATATAGTAGAGAAATATGTGAAGTGTATTTCTGCTGTCAAAATGAAAAAAATATGAAGTGCATTTCTAATTTGTTGTTGCGTGATGATTTCTAAGGCTTTCTGCAGCTCTCATTGTAGCATTTTTTTTAAGGATACGTCATGGATAGACGTATCGGTTTCATAGAAGAAAAGGCCAAGAGGCCAGGATTACAACGCGGTCGACACAGACGTCGAGTAGGCACTCCACCCACCGAATTTTACAAAGCTGACTACTCGCCCCACCTCCACCGATCTACCTGCGCTAACTCCTTCCTAAGAAGCTTGGCAGCACGCCACCGCTCAGCCTTCTCAGAGATGGTGCGACATACGGTGGCCACACCAGGCTGTCTACCCTCGAAAACTATGTCGTCGCGGTGTCTCCAAATGCATCACATGATGAGCGCCAACGCCGTCCAAACCTCCCGGGAGGCACCACCCCAAGCGATTTGCCAGGGAGCCAATCCACCAGAATGTCATCGGGGTTCGGGATCCAGTCCTGTCGGCCCCAGAGTCCAAAAAAAGGCAGTCCACACTTGTCTCGCGAGCACGCAGCCTAAGAGAAGATGGTCGATGCCCTCATCATGCTGGTCGCAGAAAGGGCACGACGAAGGTCCTAGAAGACCTCGCCTCCCGAGTCGGTCCGTCGTCCAGCATCTGTTCCGCAGTGCCAGCCAAAGAAAGAACTTGCATTTGGCGGGTGCCCCGGACCTCCAAATCTGGTCGGCGCCAGCAAAGGCGGTGGCACCTGCAAATAGCGCCGGGTACGCGGAGCGCGTGGAGTAAGTGTGGTATGTCTCCCAGTTCCATCTCAGGGAGTCTTCCCTCCCTTCCACGAGCTGAAATGCGGCAACGCTGTGAGCGAGCCCCAGGACCTCTCCAATAGCTGCTGCTCCCAGGTCCGGAGAAAAACCCCCGAACCATCCACCGGTGATACCGTCTCTGACTGTGAGGGTCCTCTTCACGTGCTTCGACACTTTTGCAAACAGGTTGGGGGCTAGATCCTTGATTCTCCCTTCTGGCAGCCACCTGTCTGTCCAAAAGAAAGTGTCCTGTCCGTTTCCGATCGTAGATGCGGTGGCGGCTTCAAACAGTTGTCTCGCCTCTAGGGGGAGCTGGATATTAAACTCCCTCTAGGGCTTGGATAGGTATACGCGCGCCAGCCAAAATGATCGGGTCCTCAATGCCAAGTTCATCTTAGTTAGGTTTGGGATGCCGAGACCTCCTAGATCCTTGGGCATGCAGACCCGATCCCAAGCCACGAGGCAGTGCCCCCCATGCGCCTCTTTCCTTCCTTTTCACAAAAACCCTCTCAGGATCTTTTCCAATGCTTTGATAGTCTTCGCGGGAATGTCCAGCGACATCATGGCGAAGATCGGGATCGAAGCAAGCGTGGTTTTGACTAGCTCCAGTCGACCACCCTGTTCATCAAGCGCGCACTCCACCCTGGAAGCCGTCCTCCTACAGTATCCACCAAGTATTGGAGTTGGGCTGCTGTCGGCCTCCTCAGGGACATGGGTATCCCCAGGTAACGGAAAGGGAAAGGCATCACCGGGCACCCCAACTCCCGTGCAACTAGTCCCTCCACGGCGTCGTCGCATCTGATTAGGTGCGCCGAGCATTTATGTAAGTTCGTGCGGAGGCCCGAAGCCTCCCCCGAATCCACCAACAGTGAGGCAAAAGTTTGGAGGTCTCGCTCTGTGGGCCGTAGGAAAGTGACCACGTCATCATCGTAGATTGAGGTTCTATTCTGCAACCCGCTCCGTGCTAGGGGGGTTAGATGCCCCAGTCTTCCAGCCAATTCCACCAAATGATGGAAAATCTCCACGACTAGAATAAGAGTTGCGGCGAGAGCGGATCTCCTTGCCGAAGTCCACGCCTGTGAGAAATACGACACCCCGGAGACCCATTCAGCAGAATGCGAGTCGAAGCGGTGGACAGCAAAGCACAAATCCACGCGATCATCCGATCGCCAAACCCAAACTTTTTTAAAACCTCAATAAGGAAATCTCAATTCACTGTGTCGAAAGCCTTGGTGATGTCAAGCTCAAGGAGAATGGCCGGCATCAGGGAGCTGTGGAGCTTTCGGGCCGTGCCCTGGACCACCATGAAGTTATTGTGGATACATCTCCTGCGCACAAAAGCACTTTGGTGACCACCTACCAGATTTGGGAGGGATGGGGCCAACCGCCTTGCTAGGACCTTGGCAACAATTTTGGCAAAGCTGTGGATGAGACTGATTGGTCGAAAGTCTTTGATTTCTTCCGCACCGAGTTTCTTCGGCAACAGAGAGACCAGAGCTTGGTTTACCGAGCTAAATCCACGCACGTCTAGCCGTGCCAGCGAGTCAAAAGCAGCCATGACGTCCTCCTTTACCACCTCCCAACAGGATAAAAAGAACCTGTTGGTGAAACCATCTAGACCCGGACATTTGTCTTTAGGCATCTCCTTGACTGCCGCCCAAACCTCCTCCACCGAAAAAGAGGCCTCTAGATGACGCAGATCCACGGACGGGAGGCCGAGGACATCGAGATTTAGGGAGAAAGGGCGATCTACGTCCCTCCCCAGCATGTCCATGAAGAAGTCGTCCACAGCCTCGGCTTTGTCCACATGGTCGGTCACTCTCGACCCTTCCACCAACAAGTGATCCACAAAGTTTTTCCGACGGCGATGGCTCGCATGTGTGTGTGTGCATGCGTCTCCCTCTTGCAGCCACAGCTGCCGCGACCTCTGTCGTGCAATCGATCTCTCGAGAGAAGACAACCCCAATAGCTTCTTTTTCAGAAGCATCCTCAGTCCACGCTCTACAGGGGAGAGATGTCTGGGGTCCATAGTCGTGTCAAGCCGAAGGATAACCTCGTTAGCCAGAAGGAGCTGCAGTTTCATGCTACCGATGAACTTTGAACTCCAAATACAAAGCAGCTTGGCCGTGGCGCAGAGCTTTTGATCCAGGCGCTTGAACGGGTTAGGCTCATGCCCCACTGAGTTCCATGCCTCGAGAACCACCTGCTGGAATCCCTCAGCTTTCGTCCAAAAGGACTAGAAGTGAAATCTACTACCCCACTGAAAGTTGGGGGCAAGCCGGTGTACTAGCGGGTAGTGATCTGACGTTCCTGTGGAGATGGCTGTGAGGAAAGCGTCCGGGAAAAGAGCTTCCCAATCTACCGTGGTGACCACCCTATCCAGACGCTCCAGAGTGGGGTTCGATCTCTCGTTCGACCACGTGAAACCTCGCCCGTTAAGATATAAGTCCTTGAGCTCTAGGCGATTCAGCGCCCTCTTGAATCGACCCATCAACCCGCGGTGCAGCGGCCCCTGATTTTTATCCTCCGCATCTGCTATAAGGTTAAAGTCACCCGCAACCATCCATGGGCCCGCGTGCAGGTCCCTAATATCCTGCAACTCATCCAAGAAGGATTTTTTCTCGTCCACGCCATGAGAGGGGCCGTAGACTCCTGTGAACCACCAGCCCTGATCCCCATCCACTGATACGCGAGCCGTGATGGCATTGGCAGAAATGTGAGGATTAGAAACCGTCACCAAGGAGGACTACCAGGCAAGAAGGATACCACCACGGGTGCCAACGACCGGGAGGGAAAAAATTCGTCATACGCCGAGCCAAGGCAATCCCGAACCACGCGGTCACAGATGACCGCCATCTTGGTCTCTTGGATGCAAACAACCACGGCCTTAGCCAACACCTGAAAAATGGCTGTTCTACGGACCCCGGAGTTCAATCGACGCCCATTCCAGATTGCAATCGAGATGTCTAGGTTCATGATGACTCAGCATGAAAAACAAACTCAGACCTTACACAAGGATGCAGGAATGAAAGACTGACGACGGCTGACTGCTAAAACTAGAACCTAAACCATGCAATCCACCTGTGCCTCGTCCACCGCGGAGAGCGCCTCAGGGCTGCCAACCGAAAAGACTCACGATCACATCGATCTTCTCCTGCCGTAAGGGCTGAGAGAAGAGGTCCAGGTAAGCCGCCACCGCCTCGTCACCAATCACCTCCATCTGTCGCGCGATCCCCAGCTTAAGGATGAGCTCGCGCTGCTGGCGTCGCACAGGCGTTCCTGGAGAGAACTTTCCCCTGAGTCGATTGCTCCTCCGAACGGGGCCGCCGTACTGGTGTCGGGCGGGCCCCTTTTCCGTTGGCCTCCACAAGATGGGTGAAATAGATCGCCGATAGTACCGCCGCAGTGTCTACACACCGTCCGCAAGTGATGTGGCGCAGGCACCCTCGTCCACGACCTGAGCAGGCGTGCTAATGTCCACCGCTGCGGCCGAGCAGAACGAACCGAAGAGGCCTCCTCGTTGAGTCGGAGAGGGAAACAGCAAAGGTCTCCAGTATGGAAACCGGCGAACCAACTGGCGAGAGCCCGCCCTCGTCTGAATCATAGTCTGTGAGTGCTGTGCAAGATACCGTCCGTATAGGAGAGAGCAAACCAGGGGAAGAAAGCAGTTGCAACGTATCATTGGGGGGCCCACAGCTGACAGCAGCCGCCAGCGGTTGCTTGACCAAATCCTGCCGGCCAACCGGTGCAGCGCGCTCGAGCAGTTCGAAATTTGAACCAGCAGCATCCGCATCGGTCTCCCCTGACAGCCCCTGCGGCTGTTCTGCCACCTGAACCCCATCTACATTATTGGGATCTGCAAAAGCATCCTTGTCCACATGCGGTTGGACCGCATCCTCCACTCGCCTCTCACCACCTGCCGGATTCGAAGCTGACACCAAAGCCTCCCACTCCATCGTATCAGCCCCGTACACACCCTCATCCCAGCGCTTGGGCCCCACCGCAGCATCTGCCGGGCCCACATCAGCAGCCTGCGACCGCCCCACGCACTCAGTAGGAGCGGTTGACCTTGTCAAGGTGGCCCTCTCCTCCACGTGGCGCCTGCCTACACCACCTGGTCGTCCGCTCTCCGTTTCGCGCACCCAGGTGAAGGAACGTCGGCGAGGGTCCTCCCGGCTCCGGTCACGCCTCGAATCCCGGCAATCGCGCGTCACGCCACCACCGCCAGAGCCGTCGCCTCGCCCTCGGCCCATCGGATCCTTGAGACGGGCCCCCCGCACCCCCGCCGTCGTTACCAGGGTCTTGCGCGCCTCCATCCTCGCTGGGCCGGCCGTCGCCGCCCGGGCGTGGTGCGTCCGTTGCCGTCATGTCGTCGAAGCGGACGAGGGGCACCTGGATGGGATAGGCTCGTCGGCCGGGAGGATTAACCCGTCGTCGTCTTCAACACGGTCTTCCGGCTCTTCGATGAGCAACGATTTCCAGCGAGGGAGGAGGGCGGTGTCGTCTGTCCACACGAAGACTTACATGGTGCGGAGATACTCGCCGTGGGTGGACGCCCTCCCCATCTTCTCCACCCA
The DNA here is from genome assembly GCA_028641055.1 of Alopecurus myosuroides. Classification (NCBI taxonomy): domain Eukaryota; kingdom Viridiplantae; phylum Streptophyta; class Magnoliopsida; order Poales; family Poaceae; genus Alopecurus; species Alopecurus myosuroides. Next base: position 136,191,771 of record CM054057.1, read on the forward strand.
GCCGGCAGCGCCGAGCACAACGGCGGCGGACCTCTTGTTCAACGCGTCTGCAGGGATGCCAGTGAGTTCGACGACGGCGCGGAAGTGGAAATGGTGCTTGACTGCTTGAAGTTGCCTATTCCACGGGGAAAAGTGCAGAGTGAAGCCCCTGCCGTCGACCACGCCGGTGGCCATCACCTCGTTACGGATTCGCCTGCTCCTGAAGGTGAAAATGAAGTCCGACGGCCAATGCGGCCGGACGGTGAAGTTATCCGCGACCCTTGGTAGCTGACGAGAGACCTCCGCGGCCGCCCGCTCGGTAGGACCGTCCGGTGGTTGCCGGAGACGAGGGAGACAAGGCTCCAACGCAGTGCCTCCTCCGCCTCGCTATCTCCGGCGAGCGCGGAAGCACGACCCGCTCCAGACGAGGCCGCACCTCGACGTCCTCCATCTCGGTGTCCGCGACGCGCTCGACGAAGAACGAGTCCTTCCCTCGCGAGGTGGCGGGGGCGGAGTGGGGGGAAGGGTGCATCTGTGCGATGGTGACGCGTCGACGAATCCGGTCAGCACCTTGGAGCCTCACTGCCGCGCGCACCTCGTCTCGGTTGGACGCCACCTCGCAGCCTGCGGCGCCGCACCGTTCCCCCGCCTGCGGCTCCACCAGCGCGCTCGGGCCAGCAGGCACTGCGGCCGCCCGGACCTCCACGGTCGGTGGCGAGTCGCCCCTATCACACAGCTTGAGATGAGCCAGTACCCTGCCAGCGCCTTGTTCCACGGGGGCGCGCGTCGGCGACGCAGGCCGCTGCCGCTCCCCTAGAAGTTCCCGCATCGGCGTGGCCCGCCATTGCTGTCGGGGACCCTATGCCGCGCCCTTGGGCAGGTCGCACTCCCGGGCGTGGTTACCTTCGCCCTTGCACCAAAGACACACCGTCTTGAAGGTACAGTCTGCCGAGATGTGGCAGGTTCGGGTGCAGTTGAAGCACCCGCCCGCCAAGCTCGGAGGGAGGTCCGCCCGAATCTCCATCGCCGGCAATTGCGGTCCACGACGGCACTTCCGGCCACCCCCGAGAAATTGCCAGGGACGCGGGCCGCCGTCTCTCGGCTCAGGACCAGGCGGCGGGGGGCGAACCAACTGCGCACTCTCCATGGCGGCCGGACGCTCCACGGCACCACCGCTCCAGTGCTCCACCGTCCATGCAGCCTCTGCTGCTCCACGTCGAGGTGACCGCGGCCTCACCCCGCCGACCGCGCCACGCTTCGACCTCCATGCTCCCGGGGCGGCATCACTTCTGCGCTCCACCGGCTTACTTGAGCCCGGCCCGCTTCTGAGCTCCGCGGCCGGCGGCGACGACGAAGGTGGGGGCTTGGAGGAGATCGCCGTCAGAGAGGGTGTACGGGAAGGAGCCGACGGCGGCGAGCCGCTTCTCAACACCTCACGGTACGAGCGGGGAGGGGAGTTGTCTTCCTCGTCGTCATCGGAGAAAAATCCGCCCACCTCCTGGAGGTGACGGGGGAGGCCACGACATCGGGAGGGGAGGCGCGGAAGGAAGGCGACCGGAGCGTGGCCGCCGGGGCCGGAGTGGCCGCCTGCGCGAAGCTAGGTGGACGCCGCTGCCGGAGTGGCAGGCGGCGGTGGGTGGGTGGGTCAAAGAGCCAGCTCCCCAACCTGTTTATTTTCGAGCTTTTAGTATCATCTAATGAAATGATGCATGTGATAAGTGGGAAAATCTTGTAGCATATATATTTAGAAGAGAAAAATGTACAAGAGTATTGAGTAGTCATGTTATCTTCATGAATTATGCGAAATCTGCATATATGCATTTCTACATACGTAAGTAGTGTGGGACAGACCTTACTTTGTCCACGTTTTTTTCTAACTGACATATATATGGGTTAGGCTGAATCACTACTAGATACAGGGCCATAGGATTTGACAATGCATGTTCAATTAAAAACCGGTACTAGTCGGGGTTTAGTACCGGTTCGAACCCAACACCCAAGTTCAAGTCCCCACGGACACGAATTTGGGTTCCTATTTATACTTGAGGACTAGGCCTTCCTGGTACTCATTCACTTTATCCTAAGGACCAGGCTTGGTTTCTAACCAAGATAAAAATCCTGGTACTCGTGCATATATGGCTGTGTGCATCCCTAGTTGGTGAAGCGGACGGGGAAGTGAAATTCTCCCCCCAAAGTTTTTTTGCGGCGGCGGTGCCTTAGGCTTGGATCCCGGGCGGCGCGGCCCCCTCTGTCCTTGGCTGCGGGAGGCGGTGGTGCTAGGTACCGTCGGTGGCAGGCATCCCGGTGGCGGCGGATGCAGAATCCAGGAGATATTTCCCCTCCCGCAAACGTCCCTGCTGGGAGTCATTTCGCAGCGTCGGGACTGGGATACATCAGAATAAAGTAGGTGGTCCTAGGGTTTCCCATCGCGCGAGGACGAAGATCTTCCTGATGTAGGTCCTCTTTGATCAAGCCGGGGTGTCGACACAGAAGGCTCTGCCGGCGAACTTCTTTGGGCGATGCCAGGAGATTGCTGGATCGGTGGAATTCAGTAGCAATGCATGGTCATCAAAGGTGAGACTGGAGTACTAGCAATGGAGTTCGGAGTCTTTGCATCGATGGGGGACTAGCTTGGAGTTACAAGATTCGTGGCAGCGGTCTGTAAGAGGGGGCGACAAGATGCGTGGAGTCCAAAGTCCTACCTCTCGGGGTGAAAACCGAATGTCTGGCCTTAATTGGTTGTGCCTGACACTGATCTTGTTGGAGACATTGTTTTGAGAGCGAGGATTATCTTTAGGGTTTCCCAAGGTCTGGTCTTAATTGGTTGTGCCGGGCACCGTTCTTCTTGAAACATTCTGTTTGAACAGCTAGACATCAGGTGTTGTTTAGGTGGTGGTTGTGCGGGTGCTACAACGACTGTAACTCTGTAGCGGGACTTTACTTTTTAGTTCTTCTTTTTATTGGCTTTCGGTTGTGTGCATCCGTAATGGCTATGGCTATTGCGTTGTTGCAAAGGCTGGGTGTAATTTGTATCTCCGTGATATTAATATACTTCCCTTTATAAAAAAATAGATGTACCGGTTCGAACGGCGAGGGCGCCGGGCACGGCTAATACCGGTTTGAACCTCACCTTTGGTACCGGTTGGTGGCTAGAACCGGTACCAAAGGCGTGTGGCAACCGTTCGCCTGGTGCGGACATCTTTGGTACCGGTTGGTAGATAAAACCGGTACCAAATGGGTGTGGCAGGGGTATGTGGCGAGGTTTGGCCTGGCGCTGGGCACCTTTTGTACCAGTTGGTGGCAAAAACCGATGCCAAAGGTCGAGCGGTTTACCTTCCCGCGCGCGTGAGGTCGCGACCTGCGCATTGTTTTCTTTGTTTTCTCTGTACGGTACGGTTTGCCACTCGTCCTCTCGCCCTCTATCTCTCTCTTGTCTTCTTCCTCTAATGCACCATGGAACCAATCACTCGCATTGAGGAAATTCGGGCACATGGAACAAACGTACTTACTGTCCACTACACCAACGAGAGTGCCAAAATTCCGAGTTATCTTGCCTTGTTCGAAGGATTGGTTCAAAGCGCGAAGGAACAAGATAATTTCATAGGGCTTAATCTTGATTTCACGCGCGATGCTAAGGAAGTTGCCGTCATCCAACTATGCTTCAAAACAAATTTTTTGGTCTTCCAACGGGCAAGGTACGCTTTAATTGAGTTTCTTGATCTATATGAACCATTTGAATTCCATAGGATATCAACCATTTGAATTCTATAGGATAGCAACCATTTGAATTGCATGGGATATAAACCATTTTAATTGCATAGGATAGCAACCATTGGTGAATTAATTTTCTTTGTTACAAATTGGCAAATCCATGATAGAACGTATATAGAAAAATGCATATTGGCCAATTGGATAGGATAGCAAAATAACATATAGTTAATTTACGACATGCATATCGGCAAATTGCATGCATAGCATAGATAATTGCATAGGATACTATTTAGTAGTGAATTAATTTTCCTATTGGCATATATATTTAATTCGTAGGTTATTGCTATGATTCTTAGTTAACAATTTGTTCCATTCTAAGTTGTTGGTGTAGTAGTGACAAGGAGTGTCCAGCTCTCATGAACTTTCTTTTCCGTAGGGGCGTTAGTTTTGTTAGCGTTGATATCAATAATGACAAGATCAACATGAGGAAAAGCTTCAAAATTGAGATACCGGCTGCCTGCCAGAGTGATCTCCAGGACATATTCAGGTCTCAGCATGATAAGACTTCAATGGCTCATATGGCAATCCATTTGATCGACGACTACTACACTGATAGGAAGACAAAGATCGAGAACCACGATGAGTGGGAGATGGCCCCACTTCACCGCAAGAACATTGAGTATGCCTCCACCGATGCTTACGTTGCGTACAAGTTGTACCGCATTATTCGAGTGGTCAACCATGGGCAGCGTCACCTCGTACCGCAAGCACCGACACTTGATGATGATGATGAGGATGATCCAGACGACTACCACTAGTGTGTATAGTACTTGGGGGTCGATCTTGTGATCTCTCTATATATATAGTATTTGTGATTTATGTTCCTATGCTTGGGATTTATGTTCACATTTAAGTTTAAGTATGATGTGAGTACTTGGAATTTATGTTCCTGTGTTTGAGATTTATGTTCATGTTTATGTTTAAGTATGATGTGAGATGATTTCATTATGATCTATGCAATGTCCAGGATATCGCTTATCGTTAACTTATCGACTATTTATCGGGCATTTTTCTTGTAAATACCAAAATGTAGCACTAAGACATCTAAAATATGCTATACAAATATATCATATCGGCACTAAAATCTGTAAATTATGATATATAGATATATTGTGTTCAACAATACTAAAAATTCTATGATGGATGTCATTAATTCTATGATCTATGTAATCTCTCTTTTCAACCCCTTTTTGACGTCGGTACCGGCTTTATTCGTATAAGCCTGGTTTTTCTACAACCGGGTTGGGATCCCACCACAACATGTGTGTATAAGTGTGCTATGGGTTTTGGATGACAGACACTGCACTTCGGGGTTTGACCTAGTTCACCGGTATGAACTTCTCTCTAGGGAGTTTCATGACTTAGAGTTTTAAAGTACTAGATCAGAGAAGCATTAGAAAAAAATTATGAATAGTTGTGTCATACCTTTGTCTTCTCACTTTCTAGGACCTAGCGTAACACAACCAAGGAACTAGGTAGACACTTTTCAACCCTATTTTGACGCCGGTGCCGGCTTTATTCGTATAGGCCTGGTTTTTCTACAACGGGGCTAGGGTTTTATCGGAGAGGGACTCCGTTGCTGGAATCCCACCACAAGATAGGAGGTGACATAACATGTGTGTACAAGTGTGCTATGGGTTTTGGATGACAAACACTGCACTTCTAGGGAGTTTCATGACTTAGATCATAAAAGTACTAGATTAGACAAGAGTTAGGTTATGGATGTCGCATATTTGGATTTCTCTCATTTTTCTAATTGATTTAGACATATTATTTGTCAAATTTAAATTTACGGATTAGCATATATGACAGACAAATAAGTTTATTATTATTTCTACTTCAGAAAATTTTAATTTAAAATATTATTAATAATTCATTTCTTTTTATTTAAATAATTATTTCGATTTATAAAATAAGTGTGTGTGACATCATAGTCTATGGGTTAATAGGATCGATAGCATACTATTGTCAGGTAAGTATCTCTTGCTTGTAGGTAGCTCATAGGGAAGGAATTACGAAGTTAAGCGTGCTAGTGCTAGAGTAGTGTGAGGATGGCTGACCTTTACGGGAAGTGTTAGTAGAAGGGAGTAACTTAGATTCAAATTAAGAATGGTAAGTGATAAATATGAGTTTATGTGGTTAAGCAATATAACTAAATAAAATTGAAATAAAATGGTTTTTTCCAAAAAAATCGAAAAAGAGAAAAAAATGAAGGGAATATGCCCGAGAGGCAATAATAAAATGGTTATTATTTTATTCCTTGTTTATGATGAATGTTTATTTCTCATGCTAGAATTGTATTAACCGGAAACGTTGATACATGTGTGCTTAATAAACAAACAATGGTTCCTAGTAAAGCCTCTCTTTTAACTAGCTCGTTGATTAATAGATGATCAAGGTTTCCTGATCATGAACATTGGATGTTATTAATAACGGGGTCAAGTCATTAGAAGAATGATGTGATGAACATATACCCAAAGAGAATATAGCAATGCGATCAAATCATTTAGTTTACATTGTTATATCAAACATACGAAGTAACTTATTCCTTAGACACTAGTAGGAAAAGGGCTACCAGTGACGAACATATTTCATCTACCGCTGGCGAACACGTGTTCGCCAGCGGTACCACGCCAGTGGTAGCAGGTTACCACTGGCGAACAACAGTTCGCCAGCGGTAGTGCAGGTTACCGCTGGCGAACAAGACGTCGTTCGCCAGCGCTATGTTCGCCAGAGGTAGCTCTGGTGTTCGCCAGCGCTATCCGTTCGCCAGCGGTAGCCATTTTGTTCGCCAGTGGTAGAGTTCGCCAGTGGTGGGTACTGTGTTCGCCAGTGGTAGGTTTCACAGGTTTGTATTTTTTCTTTTTTTTGTTATAACAGTTTATATATTCTGTATATATTCCCAGGTCCAAATACATTCAAATTCTATAATTTATAAACTTTCACACATATAAATCACTGATAGCACATCGATAAATCATAGATACATATGCATCCATCCATAACGAATTTAACACATCGATAACGATATTAACACATCTATACATATGCATCCATATCCAATTCTCATAAGTACGAATACAACACATTGATCTCAATAATATGTCGGAAGATTTCGAACCCAAAATATAGCCATCTAATTAGTTCAACGATTACAAAGGTATGACTACTACATATCTATGCAACGTACGCGCGATATAGAGATCAATCGCAAAGAAGACTAGCTAGATATACGGTCCGCCTCCGCTTTAGCTTCCGCCTCCGCTTGCGATCTTTCGCTAGGGCCAGCGCGCCGTCCACTTCTTCATCTCTCTGTAGACCAAGATAAAAGCATTAGACCGGCAAAGGAAATCACAAGTTCTTATTAGGAGCAATTCGTAACGAATCGAATACATACCGTCGATCATTTCTTCCTCGATGTTGTGATCTTCTGTTTCTTCTCCGGCGGGAACGGAAGAGCACCTTCTAACGAGTTGAATGGTCTCTCGTCAGTCTGCTCTAGCACATATTGTCGCAACTCATTGTTAGATGGTGGGGTACCGTTCCAGTGGAAGCTAGATCCTGAAGTTACTACATCCTTATATATGATTGTGCAGATCTTGCGCTGGATGCGACCAAAGTTTTGTCTGTACTCAGCATCAGACCATTCCACCATGCTGCGAGACCATTTGTCCACAGCAGACATGTATTGCAGACTATGTTGGTCCTTCACGATCTCCGTCATGTGTTGGATGAGGTACCATGCCTCCATTTGGCCGCCTGGCGCCTGCTTGGGGCAGGGAAACTCTGTTCTGTGTCTGAACACATATTTTCCTTTAATTTGTTTCGTCCTATCGCAGAATCCTTCCTCCCTGATGTAGCCATCCATAGCATCATTGAGAACAGACTTGATGAGGGTGTAGTTCTTCTCCTTCATCGTACTCCCGGAGTCGAGATATACTGCGTGCGCGTCTCTCGGGTAGAGCATGATGAGGGTGCCGTATTTGTTTCTGCGCAAAACAGGAGAGTCCATATATATAATCCTCAAAAATTGTATATGCGCGAACTTATGTAAAGATGGGAAATATAACTTACTCAGGAAAGTAGGGCACGAGGGTGATCCTCTTGTTCATATGGTTAGTGAGCAACACTTGTTCGAGGTACTTTGTCGCTTTTGCCCTACCCTTGGGGTTGTTCAAGTACATGTCGTGCATGTAGTAGGGGTCTGCTAGCCCGATGTTTCTGACATTCTCTACGGATAGCTGATGCGCCAAGCTGAGCGTAAACAGACGGACGATTGACGAGTGGAGTGCTTTCATGTGGAACATCCGGAAAATGTCGTCAAATCTAATGATGATCTTGTTTGCGTTGCCTTCAGTGACAAATCCCGCCGTAGATGGCACCTTTGCGACCAAAACCGGCAGCGTTGGATTTTTCTCTTTGAGAAGCACCTCCTCCATATATAGTACACCGTCATGGACGCTACGCATATCACCTGTCAGCAAGGCGACCAACCTCGGCGGAAGCATCGGTTTCCCCATCTCATGGATCTGATGCCAGTCGGTTATGGGTATCCTATCCAATACACGTCCTGTCTGCGGCTTAGACTTGGTCCCCTCCACCGGTTTGCTCATCGATGCAACGGCAGGAGCCTTCTTAGTTCTTTTCCGTGCATACTTGATGTTAGGCTGAGTCTTATGAAATACATCCGCTACCGCCTCTTTGAGGGCATCCTGGCTGATGACTTCTTGCTCGGGGACTGCCGGCTCTTGAGAAGAGAAAAGACGCTTTGTGCATCGATATTTATCCGCTTCCTCCGCTGGCAAGAGAAGTTGATCAAGATCATCCAGGCCGGGCGCCCCCTCGTAAGGATCCTCGACGAGGTAGTCATTCGGGTTCTCATCTTCGTCGCCGTCGTGCTGCACGGACTTTGCAGGTGAGAAATCCTTGTGTTGGCTCGGGTGCCCCGACCCCTGGACCGGTGTTGGAGTGTTGGCAGGAGTACTTTCCAAACGAATTAGTGATTTCGGCCAGGTCAATGGCCAAACCAAGCATTGCTCCAGGTTCAACTCGCTGTCGGCTGCGGGTGGTTGGTTCGGAGGATCGAGAGCACCGCAACCAGGGAGCACCCGACTTAATGTCACTCTGAACACGTCCTCGGGCATACGAACGCCGTGGGATACGCGGTTCAGAGGTGTGATGATTTTTCCTTTGGCGACGTCCTTTAACTCGCCGTTCACATTAAGGAGCAATGTGCATCCCGTCTCGTCGGCCTGCGAAACGTCGCGCGATCGTTGTTAGAGACTGATGCCGTCACGAATCAAGTCATAATATATAATTAAGCAGTGCACGTTGAATTACCGTGAGGGCATTGAGCTCGGACAAGGGGGATGGACCGCTAAGTGTCGGCGGCGGCGTTGAAGAGATGTGGCGGGGCGGCGACGGATCTTTGCGACCTTCCGGCTGAGGGTTGGGGGCCGGCTCGTTCCGCGCAGCAGACGCCACGACGGGGGCCGCGTTCTGCGGCGCCACGACGGGGGCCGCGTTCTGCGGCGCCACGACGGGGGCCGCGTTCTGCGGCGCCACGCCGGGAGCCACGTTCTGCGGCGCTGGCTGCACCATTTGGGCTATGTTTATCTGCGGGAGCGGCCCTTGTCCTCCACCTAGCATCCACGGCGCTAAGGACTGAGCGACGGTCGAACAGATGGTAGGGAGGAGCTCATTGAGCCTCTCGTTCACAAGCTCGTCGACCGTCTTCTCCGGGCCCTTGTTCCGCTCCTTGCGCTTTTCCCTGGTGTCGGGGTAGTATTGCGCATGCCGATGACCCTTTCCGAGGCCATGCACATGGCTACGATTCGGCTTCTTGTCAAGGGGCACTCCCTTCATCGCGTTAAGCGCCCTAATGAAAGGGGTGTCATACGGGTCCTTTTTCGTCGTCGCCGAGGACCCCCCGTCAGATTGAGATAGGCGTTCTTTTTCTTGTTCCTCGAGGTACTTATCCTCGAGCAGCTTGACCTTCTCGTTCAACACAAGATCGCCGGGCTTTTTGGGATCTTCCCTGTAATGGGCCCTGACAAAATTTCTCACCTGCGGGTCGGTGATCTTGTCAAACGGGTTCGGCCCTTCTCTCTTCGAATCCTCCTTGGCCCATACTTTCTGCTTCCCAAGGTAACCCCGGCTTCCGAGATTGTGAGGGCCAATGTTCTTTTTTCGCTGTTCTTTCCCCCATTTAGTCAGCGCAATCCTTTCCGGTTTGAGTTCGTCGATCTTGAATTGGGCCAAGTCTTCCTCGGAAATGGAGGGCCACATCTTATGGATCTCATCAAAATCCGCACCCTTCGCAAGCATCTGCCGCAAACTGGATCTCCAAGTCGTAAACGCTTTGGCGAACTTGTTCAGTGCTAAGGAGTTGACCAGATTCTTCTTCAGGTCCTGGTTGTCGTAAGGATCCGGAAATTTATACCTTGTGTGGAGCTTCTCAATCAGCAGGGCGGCATGAGCCGTGTTTTCTTTAGCTTTGAGGTGCTCCATGTTAACGTTGCCGAAGTCTCGAGCTATGCAGCCTATCTGGTTTCCATAGCCCTTGGCATAACTCTCCGGCTCGAGGGGAGCACCGCTGGGGTCCACTTCCGTGAACTCTTCCCGCATGGTGGCGAGCATGTTGTGCCGCCTCTCTTTGCGCCTAGCCGCCGCCTCGCTACCGGAGGCGGTATCCCCGGTGCCACTACCGGTTTGATCACCTTCTGCGCCCGATGTATCGTTGTGTGGCTCTAGCTCCTGGCGAACGGTTTCGTCCATCTCGTCGTCTGCATCGTCGCCCTCCATCTCTAGATCCGGGTGCGGATCTACGGGTCCGCCTCCCGCGCTTAGCATGGAAAGCCACGCATCGTCGTTGTCTCCGCCGTGTCCGAGACCAGAACCACCCGCCTCGTCGTTGTGAGCCATATCTAATGAAGGAGAGAAAACCCGAAATAAGTTCAACAAATCCTACAATTTAGACGATGTACCCCATATGAGTCCAAATTTCTCGGACACTCTAAGTTGTGATATTTTTAGCAAAGATCATGCCAAAATTCACGGAAAATTTCGGCATGACCTTTGCTAAAAATATCACAAATGGAGTACCCAAATTTGCCGGAACGGAAATTAATCAACATTCCGGCAAATAGGGACTCACGTGGGGTACCTGCACATAAAAACCCACCCCTCATATAATCCCACCCCTCATATTATCATCGTCATCCACACGAAGGTGGGCACATATCAATACGACCACACACCATCTCCACCATCCATACACCACCATCCATCACCACCACCATCCATACACACCCCACATCCATCACCACCCACCAACCATCACCAACCACCAAAAACAATTGTGACATAACATGGGCACAAAAATATGATTTATGTTAAGATATATAAGCACATGGGCACAAAACAGAATGAATTCTTTTCTGTTTGAAAAATGGCAGAATTGCCATAAGGTGAAAACGCAAACAAGTTACTTCTACAAACTTTGCGGAAATACTTTGTAAAATTAATCACATGGTCTTTATATCAAATGAGAGTAGCACAAGGAGTGGCACCAAAAATTAAGTTGTTTAAGGCCCCAAAAATCATGGTTTTCTCCACAGCAACAAATCAGAAATTTAACAAGTTTGTTCTACAAATCATGTGGTTTTGAACTAGTTAAGTGCCTCAATTAATTATTGGAAGTTAATTGCAGAAATAAAATGAAAACAAGTGTGTTTTAAAAATATCATCAAAATGACTTGAAATTTGTACCATGGCCTTTTATTTCCAAATAAGAGTGACACACAAAATTTTATAACAAGTGAAGTTTGTTAACTTCCCAAAGTAATTAAATTTAAAATTTGGCAGAATTGAAATTAGAACAAGTTTGTTCTACCAAACTCATCCAAATGATCTCAAAATTTTACCACGATCTCTTTATGTTAAATAAGAATTTACTGCAAATTTTCATAAAGTTTTTCATTGTTTAAGGGTCCCAATTAAATTCTGCAAACTAACAGTAACTAGAAAAGCAGAAAAACAGAAAAAAAAAACCAAAACAGAAAAACAAAATACACTTTCAGGTGTGTGGCTGGTAGGGTATTTGTAGGTGGGAAGGGGAGCCTTTGTACATTCCTACTGACATGATTTGCAGCATTTGTAGCTATGAACAGAAACAGAAATAAAGGGCCGCTACTGGAATTTCAGTATAAACAGAAACAGAATCAGAAACTGCACATATTTTAGAGGTTTCATGAACAAGTTATAGCTATTTGGAATTTCAATGCTCTATTTCAACTACTGTGAAGCACAGCTGGCAGAGCTCAATCGTTGAAACGAACAGAAACATCATAAACGAACAGAAACATCGTTGAAACGAACAGAAACATCATAATGGACAGATGGCATCCATGTGCAGCTCCAAATCCTAGCTAAATTTTTTCTGTTGTTGCATTGCTGAACTGTTGTTGCATCAACCAAATCCTAGCTAGTGTGTATCTACCAAAACATCAACCAAAAACAGGTAAAATCCTAGCTAGTTCGAGGACGTCGTCGATCCCTACACGTGCTTTTCTTGCACAAGTATAGAGGGGACAGAGAGGGAAGAGAGCAGTGAGAGGCAGGAGAGGAGCAAGCTGCTGGACAGAGGATTACCTCTCACAGGTGATCTGTCGAACACCTTGCAGGCACGAGAGGAGCAAGGAGCAGCACGGAGGAGCACGGCCCCTCGGCGCAGCAGTGAGGCCGAGGAGAGGTAGGGGCGTCGCCGGAGAGCGAGAGCGTCGCCGGAGAGGGAGGGAGGGGCTCGCCGGAGATCACTCGGGGCAGGGGCAGGGGCAGGGCAGGGGGAGTGTGGCTCGGGGGCGCAGGGGTGGAGGGGGAGTGTGGCTCGGGGGCGCAGGGGGCTCGTCGGAGAGTGGGACAGAGAGTGGGGCAGCGTGGGCGGTGGAACTCGTCGGAGCTCGACTGACGACGGCGGCGCGGGGGCAGTTTGGCCGGGGGGCGATCGGGTGCTCGATCGTGCAAAACGACTAAGTCCCTGCGCGCGTGTAGTGCTGTGTGCAGAGAGGAGGTGGGGGGCCCGCGCGTAAGTGACACAGCGGTACACTACCGCTGGCGAACAAGACCCCTGTTCGCCAGCGCTATGCCCATACCGCTGGCGAACAAAGCTTTGTTCGCCAGCGCTATGCCCATGCCGCTGGCGAACAATGCTCTGTTCGCCAGCGCTACCTTTTTTTTTGAATTTATTTATTGTATTATTTTTTATTAGTTTTTCTTTGACAAACATTACTGTTTTTAAATTATTCAAAATACATTTAATTTATAATAATTCAAACATCACAAATAATAATGTTTATGTGTTCTATTGTTTTTCGTTGTTTCCTTCTTGTTTAATTTCTATTTGGTTTCCTTTATGTTTCAAATAATATAATTCCACACATTTGAAATAAAGAACAAGGTACATTAAATTTATAATAAGTGCACATCGATATCAGACTAGTTGATCCATGCATATACATAGTTTCGTCGCATACAATTGGCAGAAAAATATATACATAGTTTCTCATCAGTGTTTGATTTTTTTGCCTTTTTTGGTCGAAGTTGCATAATTTAACCCCACATTATGACTTCTTCTTCTGAATGGAAGACCATGCCTAGGTAGCGTAGTTCTGCTTCTTCTTGTTGTGTATGTTGCATGACTATCATCATCATCTTCTTGATCATCGTCAATATTTGGGTCGCCGAACGTGTCGAACTCGTCCTCGTCAACGACTCCATCCATTCCGATGATATTTCTTTTCCCTCTCCTCACGACAACACGGCTAGGCCTTGCGGGGTCTGTTATGAAGAAGCATTGTGACACATGCTTAGCCAATACCCATGGCTCATTTTGCGCTGTGACATTCGCGCTTGATGAGGTTCCGGCTTCGGGAATAACCATGGTTGTAAAGTATTGGTCTTCTTTCCTGACGGTCGACATCCTAGCCCATCTGACGCGGAACATAGGCACCTTCTCTCCAGAGTAGTTAAGCTCCCATATCTCCTCGATCCTTCCGTAGTATCTTAACTTTTTGTCACCGGTGTAGGATTCCATCGTTACCCCTGAGTTTTGATAATCGGAAGTTTTGTCTTTCTCCTCTGTGTAGAAAGTGAACCCGTTGATATCATATGCTTGAAACGTCGCTAGGTTGGGAGCTGGGCCATGTGCCAAGGCGTACAATAGTTTATTTTTCGCACAATCCCTTGGCGGTGGATTAGCGACGATCACATCTTTAAACCAACGCAAGAAAGTGGAGTTATGCTCTCTGATTATTTCTCCTTCGGTCCTCCGCTTGCCTTGTTCACTGTACTTTTTCATAATCGAGCTCTTGTGTTTTTCCACCCAAGTATCGACCATGTCAATGTGTTGGAGAGCTACTAAATTTGCCCTGTTAAAGTCGGTGCGTCGACAAGCCCGATCCACATGCACTTCTCTACGTCCATTTTTGTGACCTACTCCATCGAGCTTGCCAATGTGCTTGTTTCTGGGCAGACCAACTGGGTCCTCCACGTCCATATGATTCGTGCAGAAAGAGATGCACTCTTCGGTGAGAAAGCCCTGAACGATGCTTCCGTCCGGACGAGCTCTGTTGCGAACATATCCTTTGATGACCCCATTCATCCTTTCAAACGGCATCATGTTGTGTAGGAACAACGGCCCGAGATGGATGATATCGTCCACGATATGGACCAACAGATGAACACATATGTCAAAGAATGATGGTGGAAAGTACATCTCAAGCTCGCATAGTATCACGACAATCTCTTCCTGCAGCCTTGAGATCTGCTTCCCCGTGATCGACTTTCGAGATATAACGTCGAAGAAGTTACAGAGGCCAAACAGGGTTTCCCGGACGTGTTTGTCCATTATTCCGCGGATCGCAACCGGAAGTATCTGCGTCATCATCACGTAACAGTCATGAGACTTCATCCCGCTAAACTTTTGTTTCTGCGCGTCGAGGAATCTGCTTATTAGCCCTGAGTAACCGCTAGGGACTTTGACTCCGAGAAGGCACATCATCAATTTTGTGATCTCGTCCGGACTAAGAGTGAAGCAGGAGGGGGGGCAGTAATAGTCATTCCTCTTAACCCTTTTCGCCTTGCGACCATACGTCTCCTCATCACACGATTGATCGCCGTCGTCATCATCCGGGCGTCCCCCCTGAAGATCTACCCTAATACCAAAATATTTCAGGTCGTTTCTTGCTTTCACCCCGTCTTTGGTCCTCTCCGGCATGTTGAGCAGCGTGCCAAACAAACTTTCAAACACATTCTTCGTGATATGCATCAGATCAAGGCAGTGAGGCGTATCGAGAAAGGGCCAGTATGGCAAGTCCCAAAACACCGACCTCGTCTTCCATACATCCAGAAGCGGTTTTGGCGCCTTTTGCTTCTTTCCAGGCTCTGGGCATTCCTTCCAATCATTCAGCAAATTGTAGATTTCTTCGCCGCACCTCTTACGTGGAGGTCCACGGAGCTCATCCTCACCGTTAAAAAGGTCTCCTCGCCTTCTCCACGGGTCTTTGTTGGGTAGCCACCTTCGATGGCCAACGAAAACTGTTTTCGAAGACCCAGGATCTTTCGGAAGTTGCATAAACGTGGGGTCATCCATGCACCTCACGCAACCGTTATGTCCGTGGCACACCTGGCCCGCCACATATCCGTAGCCTAGTAGGTCGTGAACCGTACAGAGTAAGACAGCTCTCATTGGGAAATATTGTTCACCGAAGGCGTCCCATGTGTTCACCCCTTCCTCGGCCCATAGCGTTTCCAGCTCATCTTTAAGCAGCTTCAGGTATAGATTTATGTCGTTGCCTGGTTGTTTCGGCCCTTGAATTAGCATACTCATGTGAATATACTTCCTCTTCATGCACAACCAGGGAGGGATGTTGTACATCCATACAAACACGGGCCAGGTGCTATGGGTGCTGCTCTGGTTGCCAAACGGATTGAGTCCGTCGGTGCTCACACCCAACCTGATGTTCCTTGCCTCCGCCCCGAACGTTGGATATTCACAGTCAATTGCTTTCCATTGACTTGCATCTGAAGGATGTGTCAGAATTACTTTTTCACTTCGATTTGGATCTTTCAAAACTTTATTCCTCCTTTTCGCGTGCCAGCGCATGAGCTCTGCTTCCTTGCGGTCCGCGAAATACCGTTGCAGACGGGGAATGAGCGGAAAGTACCACACAACTTTCCGAGGAGCTTTCTTCTTCCCTTTCTTGTATCGAGCGGCGCTGCAAACTGGACAAATGGTTTTGTTCGCGTCCTCTTTCCGATAAATGTAGCAATCGTTGATGCACACATGGTATTTTTCGTGAGGTAAATCAAAGGGGCACACGACTTTCTTGGCCTCGTCGCAACTTTTAGGACAAGTGTTGCCCTCTGGAAGGACATCGTGCCAGTATTGCAGGCTTGCATCGACGCTTATGTCGCTCCATTTGTATCTCGCCTTCATCTGCAGAACATCGAGGGCCACTCTCAGGCGGGACTCTCCCGGACCGCAGCCTGCATACAACGGTGTCTTCGAGTCTATCTCTAGTTGCGCCAGCTTCGATTGCTCTCTAGCAGCAGATATCGAGTTAGTCGTCTTTCTCAAAAGCAGTTCTTTCAGATGAGGGTCACGCACAACTTCCGTTAGGGGTGTCCCTGTGTCCTCGTGATCTTCTTCCACGTCTTGTTCAACATCTTCTCCATGATCATGTGCTGGGTCATGAGGCTGATCTTGGTCCTGCTGTAGTTCTATTCGATCGTTGCTATTGTCCTGTTGCACATCATTTCCTACCGCCGCCGCCCCATGGACTTCATCATCTTCATCATCACTTACCCACTGACTGTTATACCCATCCATGAAACCATACCTTAGGAGGTGACTGAGCAAGTCTCCGGTAAAGGGATTGAGCAAGCCCCCTAGTTTGCACTTTCGACATGGACATCGTATCTCCTTGCGGCCATTTTGTAACATGTCTTCTGTCGCGTGTCTCAAGTAACTATTCACGACACGTTCACTCTTAACGACCACCATTATATGTCGCCTGCACGAGAGCGCGCGCCGATATAATTAATATTCGAACCAAACATAATATATATATATATTTCGATATTCACGGAAAAAAATCGGCATGACCTTCCTACAAATTGGAGGTTAGAGGAGTGCCAAACTTTGCCGAGACGGAAATGAATCAACATTTCGGCAAAGTGGCAACTCATTTTCATATCAAAAATTTCACTTCATGTCGTATTCACGAAAAAATTCGGCATGACCTTCCTACAAATAGGAGGTTATTAGGGAGTGCCAAACTATGCCGAGACGGAAATGAATCAACATTCCGGCGATAGTTGGCTACTCAATTTCATTCCACAACAAATTGCGCACACATGCATTTATCGTCTCCATCACACGACCATTGTTGAATCCGGTGAAATTTCACACATATTGCATATCGCGTGTATCCGGACAAAATTTATATACAAACTCATTTAATTATATATTATCATTCATCACACCTCAAATGAATAGATGGCCACACGATGATATCCGGAGAAATTTGGAGCTTTGGAGAGAAAGGGGTTAATTCTAGATCTAGATGGCTAGGGAGGGAAAATTTGGGGTAGAAATGATGTTAGGAGGGAGATAAACATATATATACCAACTAAAATAAATTTAGTTGGTTCAAAATAGAGTAGGAGGGTGGAGAAATTGGCATAATTTCGAGCTAGAGAGAGAAGAGGGAACAAGGTGAAGAAGAGAGAGTGGAGGGGAAAGTGGGTAGGTGGGGGTGGGGGTGCCACTTTGTGGCAAAGATCTGTGGACTACCGCTGGCGAACAGGAGCTTCTGTTCGCCAGTGCTAAGATGCGTGCTGGGCCCACATCTTAGCGCTGGCGAACAGAAGCACCTGCTCGCCAGCGGTTGTGTGTGTAGCGCTGGCGAACAATGATGGCCGTTCGCCAGCGGTAAAATAAGGCAGCGGCGCTACCATTTCAAATCGCGCGCAGGTGGGGCCCAGACGTACCGCTGGCGAATAAGGGTGGTTGTTCGCCAGCGGTAGTGCTGGCGAACAGGCATACGTGTTCGCCAGCACTATTAGCGCTGGGCAACAACAATCCTGGTTCGCCAGCGGTATGGTGGTGGCTATAAGCCATTCCCTACTAGTGAGACCATGAGATCATGTCAATCGCTGATACCGGAAGGGTACTTTGATGGCATCAAACGTCACACCGTAACAGGGTGACTATAAAGGTGTAGTTAAGTATTCGGAAAGTATTAGTTGAGGATCATGGATCAAGAGTGGGCTATTTGTCCATCCAAATGACGAAGAGATATACTCTGGGCCCTCTTGGTGATATCACATCGAAACCGCTTGCAAGCACGTGATATGATCACAAGGATGTTATATCACGGGAACGAAAAAAGAGTACTTGTCGGTAACGAGATTGAACAAGGTATGGTTGATACCAATGATCGAATCTCGGACAAGTAAAATATCGCGAGACAAAGGGAATAGTTCACGGCGTCGGTTGTTCACACGATCACGAGAGTCATCGTTGAATATATAGGACTCATCACGGATCTCCAGATCCCGCTGTTGATTATTGATCGGAGAGGAGTATCGATCATGTCAATCTTATTCGCGAACCGTAGAGTGACACACTTAAGGTTCGATGACGCGTTTGAGAGGATACGGAATATCGAAGAATATTTTGGGCAGCACCGAAATTGTTTCGGGGAAAATTGAAATAGTTCAAGGGGTTTTTCGTCGAATGGTTGTTAATAGAATTAACAAATGATTCGAGGTGCTATATTCAAATGTTTGTTAATGGAATTAACAAATATAAATAAATAAAAATGTTTTATTTATTTATTAAAAGAAAACCTTTGGATTTTCCAAGTGGAAAATTAAGGGAGCATGAGTGGGTGTGAGTGGAGCTTCCACTAACATGAAGAGGTAAGAGGTGGGGGCACACCATGGCTGGCCGCACCCCCCCCCCCTCTTGGGCTGCCTCCCCCTCCCCTATAAAAGGAGGGTGAGAGCTCCTCTTCTCCACACACTTGGCAACTTCCCTTTTCCTGCACCCGCTGCTCCATTTCATGGTCTCCGGCTTGGCGAAGCCCTGACCGTGGGATTCTTCACCACCACCACGTCGTCGTGCTGCTGGAGTTCCGAGGGATCCTCTACTTCCGCGCCCCGCTGGAACGAGGGAACGGAGGTCGTCATCAACCGTACGTGTGACCGATCACGGATGCACCGCCGGATTGCGGTGCCCATCTTCTCGCTATCGGGATCGGTGTGAGTACGACTACGCCAACAACGAGATTTGATCTCGTACCACTTTGAGTCTTCGAGGGTACGTGTTCTCTTTAACCCTCTTGTTGCCCTTTACACTTCGTCTCCTAGATTAGATCTTGGGCTTTCGGGTGTCTCTCGCGTAGGAAAATTTTTGTTTTCTATGCAACGAACCCTTCAAAAAAACCTTTGGTACCGGTTCGTAACAGGAACAAGGACCCGTGGGCTCCTTGCTGGGCCACGTGAAGGGCCTTTTAATACCGGTCCGTAAGCGACCGGTACTAATGGTTGGTGGACCTTTAGTACCGAGTAATTAGTACCGGTTATCCAACTGGTAGTAATTGGCCTCTAGAACCGGTACTAAAGGCCCGTTTTCTACTAGTGAATGTAAGGGTGGAGACAAATCCTGGTGGTTCCGCCAATGAAGATGACTCAACTAAATTCAAGAAAAATTAGGACAATTAATTCTCCATGTGATCAATGCCAAGAAGTATTGATGTTTAAGCTCCAATCCCGGCGTCTCCAAATTCTTCATGTATGCAATATATGCCACGATATGTTACCACGAAAAATGAGTATAACAATCCCTCCAACATTTGGAGAGGAAGAAGGCCAAGAAAAGACCTATATTTTTTTTATGCGGCATGACATTCGATTCATTTTTCATTTTATCGATTCTTTTTGTCAGTTTTGTATATATTGTCGAGCAATATCAAAGTTAATCTACTATTATTACCTGCATCACCATGACAGTGAAAGTTAAATATGATGTTTTCGGGTGATGACATAGACACTACTTTTTGGTGATGTGTCATGGTCCTTTGTTATCTCGTCGTTCATATTACAAAGGGGTCTTCTTCGACAAAAATAAATGGTGTGGTGACATCTCAGCTTGCTTCCTCAAAGGAAGTCCATCCGCTTTTTATCGTTATCGATTCCATCGATTTGCTTCATTCCAATGCCCTAATATGTATGTGAAACCAATCGAGTGATTTTCCGAATATTTTGAAACTAAAGCGAGGTAGAGAGAGAGAGAGAGCAGGGGCGTAAGATCTAAATGTTGTGGCTAATTTTTTTTTCAGCCAGGTCGATACCTATACCCACGACTTGGGTCAATTTATTTCCATGTGTGTACAATAGGCAGCAAAAAGGAATGCAGGTCATGGACCACCTATCGTTCATAAGAATCTTAACCAAGCCCTCAAACCTCCATGTCCTCCATGGATTGCCCAATAACGTCTAAGGGACAATAGATCACGTAGTTGAGTACCATATTTTTTGCGGGCTTTCCATAGGTCCCGATCAGGATGGCTGTGAGGCCGACACGGGGTGAGCACCGACCAATCGCATGTGAAGGGTGGCTTCCATCTTCTTCAAAGGCAAGTACACATTGATACTGAACCTGTCAACACGAAGAAAAATAGAATATTGTAGGAATCTTTCCATTTTGACAATTTACTCTATTTGTTCCCAACCTGTCCCGGATGCGTTTCCGAGTTGAATATATTGGAGATGTAATCTTGGTATGTATACGGTATGGTGTAGTACACCAACCGTATACATACCCCACCTGTAATAGCCACGTGTGGGGCTCTTCCACACATATATTAACACGTACCCGGTGACCCGAAAGGGTTACACCGTTCCACACAAACATTGTGTTCGTCAACATGGTATCAGGCCTCCTTCTTCCTCTATGCTAGCTGCCGCCGCCGCTGTTGTGGCCTTCCGCCGCCTCTGCCGCCGGTTCTCCCTACAACTACAACCCCTCTCCATCTCCAGGATCCTCAGCATACCCTCCCGATCCCATTCCCATTATTCGTTTGCTCTACAACTCTACAATTCCCTATACACCCGAAAACCCTAGATTCGTTTTAACAGGACCTGTGGCCGATCTCTTCTGATCGCCTCGCTACGACCTCGTCGCACTCCTTGCGACCATGACCCTGCTCTGCTCGATGGCGTCTACTTCAACTCCGCCCGCTCCTGCCTCCATCGGCAATCCGCCTTCGATCAAGCTCACGCGGGAAAACTTTATGTACTGGCAGACTCAAGCCCTACACACCCTTCGGGGTGCGCGTGTTATGGGCTTACTTGAGGGAACTGATCGTTGCCCGCCGGAATTTCTTGAGGTCGAGGATGAGAATCACAAGAAGGTGACTGCTGCAAACCCGGCTTATGATGCGTGGATCACCAAGGACCAACTCGTTGCGAGCTTCCTCGTCAACTTACTCGCCGAGGATGTCCTCCCGCATGTCTTCGGGCTCTCTACTGCGGCTACGGTGTGGCGTGCCCTCAACGACCTCTACTCCGCGCAATCCAAATCTCGTGTGTCCACCATCCGCGGTGCACTTACGAACACGAAGAAAGGAGACATGTCTGCTCAGGATTACATCACCAAAATGCGTGGCTTCGCCTCTCAGCTTGCTGCAGCCGGGAAAGCAGTAGATGACGATGAACTTAAAGACTATATTATGAATGGTCTTGACGGCTCCTTCACGAACTTAGTTGCTGCTATAAACGTTGTTCCTTCGACGTCCCTCAATGACATGTGCTCGCAGATTTTGTCCTGTGAAACTCGTGGAAATATGCTTCAAAACACCGGCCAAAACGCCCCTGGTTCGTTTGTTTCTTCAGTCAATATTGCTGCTAGGCATCCGCACCAGTACAGTAGTGGGTCTGTTCGTCCTCAGCCCGCACCCCCCCTCTATCCTACTCCACCGATGCCATATAGCCCACATCCGATGCCATACACACCACCACACCACGCCTATGCTTCGCCACCGCCACCATACACACCACAGCCCTACACTACCCCATACCATCCACACCCCTACCCGCAGCCCTACAACACCTACCAGCCCATGCCGCCCCCATACCCACCACCGGCCTATCCTATGCCACAACCACCATACCGCCCTCCTCGTCCCCCACAACCCACACCACCGCAGCAGCCCCGTAATGATCAGCAGCGCCCCCAAGGGCGTCGTCAGAAGGGGGGCAAAAAGGATCGTGTGGCATCCCCTTGGCAGGAGGGAGTGTACTATCAAATCTGCAAAAAGGAGGGACACTCCGCAGGTGACTGTTGGTGGAGATATGGCGATGATGATGATGAACCACCACCACCACCTAAGGAGCCCAAAGGTGCCTATGGAGTAGACACCAACTGGTATGTTGATACAGGAGCAACAAATCACGTTACTGGTCAACTCAACAAGCTCACTGTTCAGGAAAACTACCAAGGTCGTGATCAAATCCACAATGCCGGTGGACAAGGTATGAACATTACACATGTTGGTCATTCTGTTTTGCACACCCCTAATAGCTCTCTACAACTTCGTAATATTCTGCATGTTCCTGAGGCCTCCAAAAATTTAGTTTCTGCTCATCATCTTACACTAGATAACAATACCTTCATGGAAATTCACCCATTCTTTTTCTTGATAAAGGATCAGGTCACGAAGCAAATCGTGTATAAAGGTCTCTGTCATGGTGGCTTGTATCCCCTCGTTCCTGTTTCGGAGTCATCCAAGCATGCTCTCGCCACCATCAAACCTTCATCCTCTACATGGCATCGTCGTCTAGGACACCCCTCATAATTTATAGTTCAGCAGGTTCTTAGAAAAAATAAACTTTCATATTCCCCAGAAATAAATCCTTACATATGTGATCCATGTCAACAGGCTAAGAGTCATCAGCTACCCTATTCAGTCTCCACTAGTGTTTCCACTGTTCCATTGGAACAGATATTTTCTGATGTATGGGGTCCAGCTCCTCTTTCTGTAGGCAAACATGCATATTATGTAAGCTTCATCGATGATTTCAGTAAATTTTCATGGATTTATTTGCTTAAGAAACGTTCTGAAGTTTTTCAAGTGTTTCTTGATTTTCAACAATATGTTGAGCGTCAGTTTGGTCGTAAAATTCTCACTATGCAAACTGATTGGGGTGGTGAGTATGAAAAACTAAACAGTTTCTTTCAACGTGTTGGCATTGTTCATCATGTTTCATGTCCACATGCTCACCAGAAAAATGGTTCAGCTGAGCGCAAACATCGCCACATCGTTGAAGTTGGTCTTGCCTTGCTTGCCAATGCCTCTATGCCCCTAAAATTCTGGGATGATGCCTTTATTACAGCCACATTTCTTATTAACATGCTTCCCTCCAAAGTTCTCAATTTTGACACCCACTGAACGACTCCTTCAAGTTACACCAAATTATGATTCTCTTCGTGTTTTTGGTTGTGCGTGTTGGCCAAATCTTTGTCCTTATAATAAACACAAACTTTCTTTTCGATCTAAGAAGTGTGTTTTTCTGGGGTATAGTCCTCGTCACAAAGGAGTTAAATGTCTAGATCCAGATATAGGTCGTGTTTACATTTCTCGCGATGTTGTCTTTGATGAGAATGTATTTCCTTTTGCTTCATTGAATCCAAACACGGGTCGTCGTCTTCGTGAAGAAATCATGCTTCTTCCTTTTGATGACCCCTCCTCGGTATCACGTGATAGGGGTGTGCATTCTAATGACAATTATGTGCATATTGTTCCTATTGTTCAACCTCCACAGGAACCTACTACCGAGCCTTCTACGGATTCAGCGCAGCAATCGGAATCAAATTCTGAGCAAAATGGTGAAAGCAATGCCTCTGAAAGTAATTCTGCAGCACACAGCCGACCAGGTGCTGTCAGCGCTGATCCCGAGAGCGATTCGTCCAGCGAATCCGCCTCGGATCGCGCCCCTGACGGCGTCAGCTCCGCAGGTCCTCGTCCGCACCAACGGGCGCCCTCCACGTCGCCGACACGCGCGCCCACACCCCCCGCGCGGATTCTCCACCAACTCCATCACGCGCCGGCTCGCTGGGCTCCATTCCTGGTGAGCTGTCCCCGTCGCGGGACCCGCTGCTGCGCTCTCCGCTCCAGTCCGCGCCTGACACGTCGCCGACAACGCCCCCAACACCTGACTCCGCGCCAGACAGCTCCCGACAGGCTGGTGGCAAATCTTGCACTGATTCCAGTGCGGATCGCTGCACCGATCCCAGCACGGATACGGTTGCTTCCGGATCTTCTGTGCAGCCAACTGCTGCACCACCTCCTACTATTGGAGTTCAAACACGACTACAAAAAGGTATTCGCCACCCGAAAAAATTTACTGACGGTACAATACGGTATGCTCTTCTCACATCTACAGGAGAACCCAAGAATCTTACTGAGGCACTCAAAAATGAAAATTGGAGAGATGCTATGCAAACCGAGTACGATGCTCTTCGTGCAAATAACACTTGGCATCTTGTTCCTCCTAATACTCACAGGAATGTTATTGACTGCAAATGGGTTTATCGTATCAAAAGGAATGCTGATGGTACAATTGACAGGTATAAAGCACGCCTAGTTGCTAAAGGGTTCAAGCAACGGTATGATATTGATTATGAAGATACATTCAGTCATGTTGTTAAAATTTCTACTATCAGACTTGTCCTCTCTATTTCTGTTTCTCGAGGATGGAGTTTACGGCAGCTAGATGTAAATAACGCGTTTCTTCATGGTGTTCTGGAAGAAGATGTTTACATGAAACAACCACCTGGTTTTGAGTCTTCCGCTACTCCAAACTTTATATGTAAACTTGATAAAGCTCTATATGGTTTGAAACAGACTCCTCGAGCATGGTATTCTCGTCTCAGTACAAAACTTCAGCAACTGGGGTTCAAACCTTCCAAGGCAGATACTTCCTTATTCCTTCGTCAACATTGTCCGTACTTCCAAGATGCATGTTTGTGTGTAATATGGGAACATTTGAACAAACTATAGAATGTTCGTAGGAGATAGCTAATTTTTGTGAACACATTTTCAACACAACTGTCGTATTTCAAGTTTATTATTTTTGGTGTATACTAGGACCTATATAATGACACCACGCGAAGGTCTCACACCATTTTGGTTTTTTTTTTGAATTTTTTGGAATTTTCTAACCCCGTTTGAGGAAAAAGTCAAGACGGCGGGGATGACTGTTCGTAGCTAGGGGTTGAATATTGAGAAACTCTTTGTGTATCTATGTTGAAATAGGTACTTGTGTACCTAAAAATGATTTTTGCCAAAAATCATGAGCAAACTATGAGGTACCTGTAGTTCAAATTTGACCAGTTTCCAGCGGAATCGGCAGAAACTTCTGTTCTTCAAAAGAGGTGGATGGAAACCTGTTCATATGAAACAAATTGGTTATTTGTGCATATAACATGCTGGGCCTGGAGCAATCTCATGATGGGTGACCGACCAGGAAGTGTGATTATAGTGTGATTAAGTGTAGAAACGAGTAATTTATATTGGTAGATATGACTATAGTGTGATTAAGCGTTTAAACAAGTCAAATAAAAAATATGCAGAAAAAAATTGAAAAAAAAAATCGAAAAAAAAAATTAAAAAAAAATTTCAGAAAAAATTTCAAAAAAAAAAATCTATACGCCGACGGTGACGTATCCAGGATACGCCGACGGCAAAGCCTCTACGCCGACCGGGCAAGAGGCCGACGGGGAGACGCCGACGGCCCCCGTCGGCGTATGGATACAGGTTGCAGACTTCCGGTGTGGGTTCACGGTGAGCATATTTGTCGTGAGGGTCAAGGTAGATGCCGACCCAAGCGTCTAGGTCATGATCGTAGTGTGCTGGTCCGTTAAATGGCAGCAACCGCTCAACCGCTGCACGGTGCAGCACTGCCTATAGGAGGTGTGTAGCACTGCCTCCCCGCGGCCACAGCGAAGTCGGTGCCGTAGACCAGGTTTGTCTGGAGGCAATACTATTCGGTCAGCTCGGCTGTGTGGGCATCATAGAATACGGTCACGCCACCGGAGCCTGTCGAGTTTTTGTCACGACACATGCCCGTGGCCACGATGCTGCTGCCCAGGGCGGCGAACTGCCACGGTTTTCCCTCCAGCCCACGACTAAGGGCTCATTTGGTGGACAGGGAAAAAAACTGGGTTCCCGGCCCAATACCGGGGACGAATATACGGAATCCCCTCGCCTACGCCCGAGCGATTCTTACCACCGTTTCGCTGAAGAATACCTGGTCGTGGGCTCGGCCCGTTTCGCTAGTATTCGTTCGAACACGATAAATAACAGGACGTGGCGACCTGGTCCATGGTCCCGCGTTCACCTACGCTGGTCACACTCAGTTCGTTCGTTGGTCTAAAGAAGCAGTAGTGCAGCCACGTCAGCCGATCCTAATATCAACCACACGTTAGGAAATTTCCTTCATGCTCCCTGCGCTATTTTCCTTTCTTCTTTCCTCATTGATTTTTTCTTTACTTTTGTTATACCAATATTGACTATATTTCACGTTACCTTTTTTCCAATGATTTTTTTTCCGACAACTATTCTATGATTTGTGTCTCTTGTACCAGGTGCGTGTTCTACATACGCTATTATTTTCCCATGTTCCATGTGAGATCCTGATGTAATCTACTAGTGCTATTTATTTTGTGGGCGCAGGGTATAGCTGAATTCTACTAGTAGTTGTGTTTTATTCCATATGAACTAAATTTTATTCATATTTAGTTTAAATTCGTGTTCTATCTTGTACTAGTTTTTTTTTCCTATGGTCGCTAAAAATATGCTCCATTGGTGCTATTTTCACTTTTTTTATGGTTGATTTCTTCTCTTTTTTTCTTCATTTCTTTCTTATATTTCCTTCACATTTTTCATTCAATTTTTTCTTTAGATTTTCTTTCATCTTTTGAAGTATTTTTTTTTTTCAATTTTTGGTCTCAGTGATCTACTTTTTCTGTTCCCGGATATATAACTATTATTTATTTATTTATGAAATTGTGTTCCTTTTATTTCTAGAAAATTAGTTCTATTTTTTACTATGATGTTCCTCTCGATCCTCGATGTGTAATTATCCTACCTTTTATTTCTAGATTTTTTTCTTATATCTATCAAACTTTGGTTCCTCGCTCTATTGAGTTTTTTGTTCTAATCTTTCTGAAACTTTTACTCGTAACTTTGTTTCCTGAGTGTTTGTTCCTAGTGTTTTTTTCTCTAATCTCAAACGAACTTTGTTCCTCATAGATATTTTTGTTCCTAGCGTTGTTCCTCACTTTTGTTCCAAACTTTTTTGTTCCTATGTCAATGGAACTTTGTTCCTCTATGGACATTTTTGTTCCTAGCTCCATACATATTTTTGTTCCTAACGTTGTTCCCTACTTTTTTTTTGTAGTTTTTGTTCCTCTCTACATGGAACTTTGTTCCTCTAAAAACATTTTTGTTCCTAGCTCTATTGTGATTTTGGTTCCTAACGTTGTTCATCACTTTTGTTCCTACTTTTTGTTCCTAGCGTTGTTCCTCACTTTTGTTTCTAGTTTTTTTTCCTCATGGAACTTTGTTCCTCTATGGAAATTTTTGTTCCTAGCTCCATTTAGCTTTTTGTTCCTAGTGTTGTTCCTCACTTTTGTTCAAAGCTTTTTTGTTCCTATGTCATTGGAGCTTAGTTCCTGGACATTTTTGTTACTATATCCATTGATCTTTTTTGTTCCTAGCGTTGTTCCTTACTTTTGTTTCTAGTTTTTGTTCCCATCTCCATGGAATTTTGTTCCTCCATAGACATTTTTGTTCCCGACTCCATTGAGCTTTTTGTTCCTTGCGTTGTTCCTCACTTCTTGTTCCAAGCGTTTCGTTCCTATGTCAATGGAGATTTTTGACCCAACATTTTATTATGAGGGTTTTGTTCCTATGTGCATGGAGTTTCTCTGTAGAGTGTGTTGTTCCTATGTATGTGGAGCTTTGTTTCTATCTTTGTCCCAAGCTTTTCTTCCTAGTTTTCATTCTTATCTCCCTGGAACTTTGTTCCTCTATAGACTTTTCGGTCCCTATCTAAATGAAGATTTTTGTTCCTAGGTCAATGAAGATTTTGTTCCAAGATTTTTTTTCCTATAGACTTAAGTACTTTATTCCAAGATAACCATTTTTGTAGAATATTTGTTCCTCGTGTTTGGCAAGCTTTTTTTTTTCTCGGGAGCTAACAATTTGTTCCTTAGAGAAGTAATTTTAGTTTCTCTTTATAATTATTTTTGTCCCGGTCGTTGTGATTTTGTTCCATCTTGTATATTTATTTGTTTCTCATATAGACGAGGTTTGTTTCTTTGAAAAATAATTTTTTTGTTCTACATGTAGTGGTGAGTTCTTGTTTCTACAGGCGGTAGTGAATAGCTACACGAGCAATGATTTTTTGTTCCCCGTATTTAATTTTTTTGTACAATTCATAGTCGCACATTTTTTTTACCTGGTCTAATAAATATTCGCGCATTAATTTAAACACTACTTTTTTGTTAAACATTTTTACATCGTTGTATGCACGTATGGTTGTAATTAGTGTACACCTTGATAATTTAGTCTATGTCCACCAGCAGTGAGCAAAAGAAAAATATAGCTTCCTGGCACAAAGCCAATCCACTTTTGCTAAAAAAAAATCAATCAAACGATGCACTTGCAAGTTGCAACACCGTTAAAAAAATGCATGCACATATTGATCACCAGCAGTGCGAGGTGTGACTAAATAATGTTGCATGCACACATCGATCATTAGCAGTGTAGTCTAGTGTGAATGCTAGGACCAAGTCACGGCCACGAACACTAATAAATGGATGTGTAAGAGCTAGGAGAAAGAAATGAGAAGGACCATTTAAATATGTTTTATTTCTAGTATGTTCAACTATCGGAATCTAGCAAAATGGGAACAAGCAATAGGAACGTCGTTCCGAACGGAAAGGGACAAGTAACTTACACACGGACGCGCGTTCCCATGATTTTGAATAGTACCACCTCAGAAGCTTGGTGAAACCAACGCCAGCTTAAATACGCCGATCTCCACCCATGTGTGCAACAGGAAGCCAGACTGGGACGCACCTCTGACAACTTGGTCCCACGACCAAAGGGACCCACGTGCCAGCGAGCGATTTGAACGTGATGAAGGAAAGAGACACAGAAACGAATCAAACGTCGTAGGTAGTTCAATGGGCCGGCCCAGGAAACATTGCGTTGAGCGAAACGAGTGCAGGGATCGCCCGAGCGCGAAAGGTTCCCTGGAAAGTTTCCAGGGAAATATGGGCCTACCCCGCGAAATACCTGGCCCGGAAAAACGCTAGTAGGAGGAGTTCCCCGTCTCTATCGAATCCCGCCGCTGCTCCGTCGCTCTACGCGACCAGATCGCAACATGTGTGAGCAGTTCAGGGAGAAGACGTTCCCAAATGGCAAATGGCGATAGTGATTTTCTACTCTACCCGGGGAAGATCTCCCCTAGCAGTCAAACAAACCTATTGCCGTCGTCTTCCAGCGCAACTTAGAGATGGCGAGTCGTCCCTGGCTTTGCTGCCGGCCGACGACGTCGGCTGGGTTTTGGGCTGGTCGGACGAAACAAATGGATCAGCCATTACCCATGCATGCTGCCGCCCGCGTGCGCAAAGATGCCGACGAGGACCTGATGAAGGGCGCCGGGGCGTTGGAGATCTGACGGAGGAGGCACCTCCAGGACGCCATCTCGTCGCGGCAGATCTATGAAAACATGACACGTCCGGCTCTGGCTGGATCGTATTATTACGGTAGAAAAAAAAGTAACTTAAGCATTCGGTTCAATTGCGATCGAAGTCGGTCAGAAGGCCTTTAGTCCCGGTTCGCAAAGGCCATTAGTTCCGGCTGCGCAACCGGGACTAAATATGCGCGACTAAAGCCCCCCTAGTTGCGCTTCTTACAAACCGCGACTAAAGCCCCGTCCACATGGGCGCCCGGAGTCCGTCGGGGCGGAGGACTTTAGTCCCGCTTCTCGTGGCTAACCGGGACTAAAGGTCTCCTCCGCAGGTTTAGGGTTTAGCCCCCCTAAACCTGGTTTCTTTTTAATTTGTTTTGCTTTATTTCTTTATATTTTACTTTGTGTTTTATTTCAATTTTGACGAAGTTTCAGTACACATATATATTCTACGCTACTATATACATGCATATGAAATTTCAAACAAGAAGAATTCAATAGGAATATATAATATATATTCAATCTCGGGTGACCATATACAACTTTGAACAAATTTCCATACACAATTAAGATGGATGACCATACACAACTTCGAACAAGTTACTATCTCGGAGATGCATATAATTTTCTTCGTCCTCGGTATAGTGTTCCCCTTTAGGATTGATTACTTCCCTCATGAAAAATCTCGCTAATTCCTCTTGAATTTGTTGGAAGCGAGCTTCTGGACTAAGCTTCCGCCGCAAGTTATCCGTCGCCTTCCGCTCAGAGGTGTGTCTCCGGATGTTCTCACAAACATAGTATCCACATAGATTGGTCCCCGGTGGCTTCTTATCCACATTAACTAAGCTTCTAAATTCTTGCTCATGTTTGAATTCACCGACAGTTTCTTCTGAGAACCGTCTCCAAACCCTACAGGGCAAAGGACATCGATCGATATAGAGCGCAGATGATTGAAAATAATTATTTTTGCAGCATTTTTCTCATGTCGGCCCAACGCTTTGAATCCGAATCCATGGAGTCCATGATTAGAACTCTGGAGGTGTGAAGTTCAATATTTAGCAGAATCCAGTGGAACCTGCAGACACGTTACATTCACAGTCATGCACATCGATTAGACATACCATGCATGGAGTAAACAAAAAAGAATGGGCACAAAAGAGAAACACTCACCCAAAATGGTAAGGAAATAGAATATGACTTTTGAGTTGATGCTTTCTAAGAAACTTGTACAAGTCTTTCTCCACGTCTTCGGCGATACGTTGTAACACATATCTATTAACGATATGTGGGTCAATAAACCCAACATCATGGATGTTTCTTATTTTGCATTCCCAAATCTTTAATCTGTATAATAGCGTACGCAACAATATAGTTAGGACAATATATATATAATATATATATATATATATATAGTGCAGGAAATGAAGAACGAGATGAGGTAGAAATAAATCACTTACAGAACATAGCAACTTAGCATAGATTTGTCAAGCTCGCGCAGATTGAACAGCTGGAACAATTCGCTCATATGAACTTCTACAGAGTACCATTTGGTCTGATGCTCCTCTGTAACATCCGCATAAACATATTCTTTGCCGGCCCATGTTATGAAATTCTTGTACCAACGTAGCAGATTTCGCATTTGTGGTGCTAGACTCTTTTCCTGCGCAGGCTCGACGAGAGGCCCATTCCGCACATATTGTAATGCTATCTCACCTACTGGCACATCCTCAAGGCCTAACGAGGCACGAAGAGTCAAACCCATCTCGGACGCTTGTTTCATGGCACTCAGCTACAGTCAATCCATTTGCTGCCGCAGCTGCTATGATCTCGGGGTCCTCTTCCGGACCGGCTTTCACTATGAGCGGAGGGATCGATTGTTTATTCTGCATCCCGAGCTGGTCAACTTGTTTCCCGCTTTTTTTACTTCCTTCTTTCTCCTCCTTCAATATTTCTGTTTGTCTACGAAGTTCACGTCCATAGTTGTCAGGCATATTCAGCTCGGCTTGGGACGGTGTCGTCAAAAAATCCTTAGCCCACTTCTTTTTCTTCTCAGTGAATACTTGCTTGGGCTCAGGTTCTTTTATCGCCTTCGTATCCGCCTTCCATTTCTCATAATGAGCAGACGCGGCCAATTTTGTTTCAACTTCACTAAGTTCCCAAGGCCTTGGGAGGAGAGGCTTCAGTGATGGCTCCGGTACCCGTGTGGTCTTAGGTACATAAGGGTCCGGGTTAATAGTCCAAGAGCGGGTTTCCTTGCTGTCCGCCTGCTTCTGCTTCTTCGCCGGAGGAGGATTGGGGGCGGCGGCTGCTTACCCGCCGGAGCAGGATTGGGGGGCGGCGGCTGCTTACCCGCTGGAGATTGTGGATCGGGGGACGGCGTCGAATGGCGTGAAGGAGGTGTAGGTGAACCACCACCACCACCACCGCCGCCACCACCACCACCACCACCACCACCATTAGAGGGGGGTGGACTTGTTAGCCTTGGCTCCTCGCCTGGAAACACTATGTACTTCTTTTTCCATAGAATGATCTGGCGCTTGACATCTCCAAGTCTTCTCTCCCCTTCGGGTGTAGCTATGTCAATCTCCAGGTCCTCAAACACTTGGACTATATCTTCCACCGTGACACGAGCATAGCCATATGGAATGGGGTTGTTGTGGTGGAGTGCTCCAAGTGTACAGGGTAAAGCACTGCCGGTAGCTACCTTCGTGGAAATGTTCCCCACGGGATAATGCAGATCACATTCTTTCATCTCCTTTACATCATCCACGGGGTAGTGAGGCTCCGGTGCACGAATCTCGATCTTCGGTGCATTAGCACTTGCAGGCGGGGCCTCCGTGGAAGCCACGCTGCTTCTCCGCTGCTGGCTTCCGAGATTCGCTTCATGATCTTCATGCGGCCCTGCAGCCGATCTTTCTTTTACAAGTCCATGCAAGGTCTGCTTCCACTCACTAAGTTCCGATGCAAACTTCGCCAAAAGATCTGCATCCCGGTCCGTCTTTCTCTTACGGCTTCTGTAATAGTACGGGTCATTTTCCTGGGAAAACCCTACTTTCCACGGAATTATGCCTTTGCCTCGTACATGTCCTCCGTGTTCATCATTCCCGAGGGCTTTTGTCAGTGCGTGTTTCTCTCTGTTGAAATTGATCAAGCCCTCTTGAGCTTGGGTCATTGCGTCAATAAGGTCTTGGGTGGGAGCAAACGTTTTCTGCCGATGAACCACTACAAGAGAATCAGTCTCTTGCAACGAAATATTTAGGTACGGGTTTTTTTCGTTGCGATATAATCACAAATTACGACGACCTCTCAGGTTGTGGTGATAGGGCACTCGTATTTCCACGACTCTTTTTGGTGGCGATAAATTATCGTTCTGTTGCGGTAGAGGCCTCCTATTGCCACGATTTGTACTGCTGTTGGAATACAAGCGCGTTTTTTCGACAGAGTATTTTCGTTGCGCGAGGCACTCCTTTTGTTGCCTTAGAGAGATGGTATTCCAACGAAATAAGCATTCATGGTGATATTCAGTCATATATTGCAACATCTGTATTTGTGTTGCGGTAGTTACAAATATTGTTGCAAAAAAAAGCTAACTATTGCAACCAAATTTTTCGTGTGGCAATACCATATGTTTTTCGCCTCAAATTTATCCTCGGCAATACCTATTGTTTACTGCAACAATTTGGGTCGTATGGTAATAGGTTAAACGTAAAGCAACAATCGCCGTACTGTTGCGAAAATGAACAAGCACTGGTAGAAAATAGGCCTATAGTCCCGGTTCTCCAGGGCCAGTAGTCCCGGCCGCGCAACCGGGACTAGCTATGCGCGACTAAAGACCCCCCTATAGTCGCGCTGCTTACGGACCGGGAATAAAGGCCCGTCCACGTGGGCGCCAGTAGTCCGTCGCGGCGGAGGACCTTTAGTCCCGGTTCTTGTGGCTAACCGGGACTGAAAACCTGCGCAGGTTTAGGGTTTTAGGCCCCCTAAACCTGGTTTCTTTTTAATTTGTTTTGTTTTATTTCTTTTATATTTTATTTTGTGTTTTATTTTATTTTGATGAAGTTTCAGTACACACATATATATATTTTACGCTACTATATACATGCATATATATATATGAAATTTCAAACAAGGAGAATTCAATAGGAATATATAATATATATATATATATTCAATATCGGGTGACCATATACAACCTCGAACAAGTTTCCATATTACACAATTAAGATGGATGACCATACACAAATTCGAACAAGTTTCAAAGTACTCGGGGCTGCACATGCGTATAATAGTCATCGTCGGTGGAAGTATGGTGTTATCCTTTGGAATCGATGACATGCCTAAGGAAAAATCCTGCTATTTCCTCTTGAATTGGTCGGAAGCGAGCTTCTGGAGTAAGCGTCCTCCGCAAGTTATTGAGACTCATCCGCGTGGTCTCGTCCTTCTTCCTCTCAGAGATTTCTTTCCGTATGTTCTCACAGACATAGTATCCACATAGACCGGTCCCCGGTGGCTGCTTATCCACACCTTTGATCACATTTTTAAATTCTAGCTGATGTTTGAATCCACCGACATGTTCATGTGAGAACCGTCTCCAAACTCTACATTGCAAATAAAATTAAATGAACAAGGGAGTTATTAGCTACTGCATATTAGGAAATGAACAAAAGAGACCAATCGATATAGAGCGCAAATGATTGAAAATAATTACCTTTGCATCATTTTTCTCATGTCGACCCAAAACTTTGTATCTGAATTCATAGAGTCAATGATAAAAACTGTGGAGGTGTGAAGTTCAATTTTTAGCAGAATCCAGTGGAACCTGCGGACACGTTACATGCACAGTCATGCATAACTTATCGATTAGACATACCATGCATGGAGTAAAGAAAAGAGAATGGGAACATGAGAGAAACACTCACCCAAAATGGTAAGGAAATAGAATATAACTTTTGAGTTCATGCTTTCTAAGAAAATTATACAAGTCTTTCTCCACGTCTTTGGGGTAATGTTCTAACATAGTTCCATTAATGATTTGTGGGTCAATGAACCCAGCATCATGGATGAGTCTTACTTTGCATTCCCAAATCTTCCATCTGCATAATAGCGTACGCAACAATATAGTTAGGACAATATATATATATATATATAATGTAGGCAATGAAGAACGAGATGAGGTAGAAATAAATCACTTACAGAACGTAGCAACTCAGGATAGATTTGTCGAGCTCACGCAGATTGAACAGCTGGAACAATTCACTCATCTCAACTTGCACAGAGTACTTTTTGGTGTGATGATCCTCTGTAACATCCACATACACAAATTCTTTGTCGGTCCATGATATGAATTGTTTGTACCAACGTAGCAGACTTTGCATTAGTGGTGGTAGATCCTTTTCCTGCGTAGGCTCGACGAGAGGCCCTTTCTTCTGATATTGTAATGCTACCTCAGCCATTGGCGCATCGTCCAGGCCTAAAAAGAGACGAAGAGACATAACGGCCTCGGACGCATTTTCCATGGCAGTAGCTACAGTCAATCCCATTGCTGCCACAGCTCTTATGACCTCGGGGTCCTGTTCCGGACCGGCTTTCACTATGAGCGGGGGGATCGATTGTTTACTCTGCATCCCGAGCTGGTCAACTTGTTTCCCGCTTTTTTTTCTTTTTCCTTTTCCTTTCTCCTCCTCCAATATTTTTGCTTTCTCCTCCTCCAATATTTTTGTTTGCTTACGAAGTTCAATATCATAGTCTTTAGGCAAATTCTTCTCGGCTTGGGACACTGTCGACAAAAAACCGGTAGCCCACTTGTCTACAATCGGAGGGAATACTTCCTTGGGCTCAGGCTCCTTTAGCGCCTTCTGACGGGCCTTCCATTTCTCAACGTCAGCCTTCACGACCAATTTGGTTTCAGCATCACTAAGTTCCCAAGGCCTTGCGGGGATAGGCTTCAGTGATGGCTCCGGTACCCATGTGGTCTTAGGTACATAAGGCTCCGGGTTAATAGTCCAAGAGCAGGTTCCCTTGCTGTCCGCCTGCTTCTGTTTCTTCGCTGGAGGAGGAATGGGGGGCGACGTCTGCTTATCCTCCGGAGGAGGAATGGGGGGCGACGACTGCTTATCCTCCGGAGGAGGAATGGAGGGCGACGGCTGCTTAACCACCGGAGGAGGAATGGGGGGCGACGGCTGCTTACTCGCCGGAGATTGTGGATCGGGGGACGACGTCGAATGGCGTGAAGGAGGCGTAGGTGAACCAGCACCAGCACCACCACCACCACCAGCACCTGCACCATCGGAGGGGGGGTGGACTTGTTAGCCTTGGCGTCTCGCCTGGAAACACTATGTACTTCTTTTTCCATAGAATGAACTGGCGCTTGACATCTCCAAGTCTTCTCTCGCCTTCGGGTGTAGCTATGTCAATCTCCAGGTCCTCAAACCCTTGGACTATGTCTTCCACCGTGACACGAGCATATCCATATGGAATGGGGTTGTTGTGATGGAGTGCTCCAGGTGTATAGGGTAAAGCACTGCCTGTAGCTACCTTCATGGAAATGTTCCCCACGGGATAATGCAGATCACATTATTTCATCTCCTTTACATCATCCACGGGGTAGTGAGGCTCCGGTGCACGACTCTCGTTCATCGGTGCATTAGCACCTGCAGGCGGGGCCTCCGTGGAAGCCACACTGCTTCTCCGCTGATCCGCTGCATGTTCTTCATGCGGCCCTGCAGCCGCTGCTGTTTCTTTCTCAACTATTCCCGCCACGTTCTGCTTCAACTCACTAACTTCTGTTGCAAGCTTCGACAGAAGATCTGCAGCTTCGACAGCAGCCCGGTCCATATTTCTCTTACGGCTTCTGTAACAGTACGGGTCACCCTCCTGGGAAAACCCTACTTTCCACGGCAATCTGCCTTTGCCTCGTATATGTCCTCCGTGTTCAGGATTCCCGAGGGCATGGGTCAGTTGGTCTCTCTCTCTGTTGAACGTCATCCAGCCCTGTTGAGCTTTGGTCATTGCGTCAACAAGGTTTTTTTGTGGGAGCAAACGTTTTCTGCCGATGAACACACTCCCCTGTCTCCGGGTCTAGCGATCCCCCATGCCCGTACCACCACATTTTGGCTCTTTCGTCCCATCCCTCTGTACCTAGAGGGATTCCTCTTACCCTCAGGCCGTCCTCCATCGCCTGCCACTTAGGCGCCGAAACGCGGTATCCTCCTGGCCCCATAACATGATGGTACTGTTTCTTATCCGCATTAGCCTTATTTTTTTCGACATTTCCTTGAAATGCTCCGATTTCTTCTGCGTCACAAATTCTGTCCAATCATCTCTCAGTTTCTCATGTTGTCCAGCGAAAAGCGGAGTCTTTCCCTTGCTGACATATTCACGGAACAATTTTTTCTTGAAGTTCCGGAATGCTTCGGCCATCTTCTGAAGAGCGAACTCTTTGACTAGTCTGCTCCTCTGACGTCCACCCGGAACCTCCTCACCGAATTCATCTTTTTTGTGGTATTCCGGAGGTAGAATGAAATGTACCATAAGCTTTCTTAACATCTCCTTTTTAGTTCTCTTGTGGACATAACTGAAACCAAGACGTGCTTTCTTTGGCTCCTTCCATTCCTGGACGATGATCGGGACAGTGTCTCTAACAATGACTCCGCATTGGTTGATAAACTTTGTGGTGTGCTGTAGGGGCTTGCCGGTTACACCGACTAATTCGATGGTATATGTTTCGGAATCTTTCATCGCCTTGGATTTGCCACGCGTTGTCGTACTTGATCCGGCCGAGGGCTAAAATAAGAAAGAGAGTCGCGCGCGTTAGTGCATATGTATTCACATTTCAGTAAGTTTGTATCACGAGAGGCTCAATGTATATATATATATACCTCGCCGGAGGTGGTTGTTCTTTGCAATTGGAAATCGTCGTTTGTCGACGGTTTACCTCCGTCATCAATGTCCATTCGTTCACCTCCTTGATCATCCACAATGTCTGTTCCTTCTTCACCTCCTTGATCATCGACAATGTCCGTTTCTTCACCTTCTTGATCCTCAAGGTTCAGATAAGAAGAGATTACATCATGTTCTCCGGCTATGATATCTAATAGATAACCTTCAGCCTCCTGTTCCGTCGTCAGGAATTTTTTTGACTTAGTAAATTTTTTTGACTTAGGATTTATTTTAACTTTGCAAAAAAAGAGTGCAGCCCAACTTTTTTTTTTTTTTTTGAGAATCCGAGTGCAGGCCCAACTCAACGTTTTTTTTTTCTCCCCCGCAGGCCGTGACGTCAGCGTCTCTGTTTCGTCTTCCTCCGGCGAGGGCCACGGCGCCACTCCCCTCTCTCCCCCGCAAGCACGACCACGGCCACGCACCACCGTGCATGCACGCACGGCCAAGCACGGCCACGCAACGGCCAAGCACGCACGCACGCACGGGCACGGCCAAGCACGCACGCACGGGCACGGCCACGGCCACGGCACGGGCATGGCCAAGCACGCACGCACGCACGGGCACGGCCACGGCCATGGCACAGCCACGGCACGGGCATGGCCAAGCACGCACGCACGGGCACGGCCAAACCCTAAACAGATCCTCCGGCGGGGGCCACGGCCGTCGTCGGCGTTTCCGATCGTCGTGCACTGTCCTCCAGAGATCCTCAAGAACGCACGGGCGGGCACCTACCGGAGACGGAATCGGCGGGGGCGGCGGGCAGCAACCGGAGACGGAATCGGCGGGGGCGGCGGGCAGCAACCAGAGATGGAATCGGCGGGGGCGGCGGGCAGCAACTGGAGACGGAATCGGCGAGGGCGGCGCGGAGAAGACGAGATGTGTTTGGAAATTTTTTGGGGCCAGAGAATATATAGGGGCAGCCTTTAGTCCCGGTTGGGGACACCAACCGCGACTAAAGGTCCCCCCGCGGACCTTTAGTCCCGGTTGGTGTCCCCAACCGGGACTAAAGGGGTATTTTTTCGCGGCGTTTTCGTTCCCGCGCGGAAAGAGCCTTTAGTCCCGGTTCGTGACAGGAACCGCGACTAAAGGTGGTTTTTCAAATACTTTTCCTTTTTCCAATCTTAAAGTACAAATAATATATCAGAAAATTCAGAAAAATAAAACTACTTCATTTTAAAATCTTAAAAATACAAATAATATATCAGAAAATTCAGAAAAATAAATCTACTTCATTTTAAAATCTTGAAAATACAAATAATATATCAGAAATAGATGCATCATCTGATATCTGCTAGTCATACTCCTGCCTAGGCCTATAGTACATGTACTCGTAGTCGTCGTAGTCGCCGCCGCCGCCGTCGTCACTATCGTCTGACGGTGCTCTGCACTCCCTCGGAGGATCACGACTCCAGGACTGGGCCTGAGGGTAGCACAGGCGGGGGATATCGCCGGCCCTGATGTAGTCCATGACGCTCTGTAGAGTCCGGCCGGACCACCATAGCCGACGACCGTCCTCGTGAAAGTTCCCAGGAGGCAGGCCGTCCTCCTCATACCTGGCGAGCGCCCTCTCACGCCGATTGATGAAGAAGGCATCCCAGGTATGCTGGTTATCGGGATGCCAACTGGGATTCCTCCGCTGCTCCGGCGTGAGCTCGTGATAATAGTGGTTCGTCATGGCCGCCCGACGCGCCACACCTTGAGGAAGAGGAGGGACCGACACTCCTCCGGCGCTCAGCATCCAACCGGCGGGAACATTGTAGCCGCACGGGCAGGGGTAGTTCGAGGAGGAAAGTGCCTCCGCCTGGATGAATGTTAGAGTGGGTACGGTAGAAGCCATGAGCAACCGGTGAGTTTGTATGTGTTTATGCCAATGGTGTGGCAATGCATACATATATATAGCGAGAAGAAAGCATCCCTTTAGTCCGGGTTGGGGACACCAACCGGGACTAAATGGGTTAGGGTTTCGTTTGGACCAATCAGATAGAATCACACAGATCGTGTGTTTCTTTAAAGCGCTTGTGAGTCGTTGGATCCGGGGTGTGTTTCTTTCGAGCTGTTGTGAGCCATTCGATCAGGGCTACGGTGTGTTTCTTTTGAGCTGTTGTGAGCCGTTGGATGAGGTGGTTTCTTAACCGTTGGATGAAAACCCTAGCACAACACTTTGTGAGCCAGAGGACTCTATATATAGCCCACCTTCATACACCGGTCAGTTCATCGAGCAAATACAAAACATCCGGATTCGCCATCATACGTCCTGCCGTGCATTTGGTATGCATATTGCACCCAATAGCCACGGTGGGCTGTATGATGGCGATACCGATTGTTTTGTTCTACATCCCCCTTTAAGGTTTGATACATCATATATTCAGTTTATCGAGCAAATACAAAACATCCGGATTCGCCATCATACGTCCTACCGTGCATTTGGTATGCATATTGCACCGAGTAGCCACAGTAGGGCTGTATGATGGTGATACCGATTGTTTTGTTCTACACCCCCCCCCCCTTTAACACATCCATCCATGCTGGGTCAGTGTTCACTTTGAGCTCAGGTAGTAATGTGCAACTATTTGCTTGGTTGTGTTAGGGTGGCGCGTGGCGCGGGAGTTGTGACGTGTGGCGCGGGAGTTACGACGCGTGGCGCGGGAGTTGTGACGCGTGGCCAGGAGGGCGCGGTATAAACTGTCGCGCCTCGAGCGCGTCTTCTCCTCTCCACGCACCGTCGCGCTTCCACCATGCCTCCGAGGAGGAACAGCACCACCGGCTTCCACGGCGTCCGAGCACGGCAGAACGGAATGTTCAGCGCAGATATCCGCTGGGGGGACGACCGCATCCCCCTCGGCTCCTTTGCGACGGCGGCGGAGGCACCCCGCGCCTGGGACGCGGCGGCCTGGCGCCTCAACCGCCCGCGGTCGCTGATGAACTTCAACGACTGCCACACCGTCTGGGAAGCGGAGGCCAGGGCGCCGAAGCCGCAGATCGTCACTGCCGCCGACCACCTCCACCTCCGTCACCGCGCGTTTCAGGGCCTAGTCGACGCCAGGGAAGAACGCGTCGTCCGCGAGTATTACCGGAACAACCCGGGGGAGGAGAGCGCCGACGAGGAGCTCTGGCAGACCCGCGCGGCTGAGCGGGCGGAGCGCCGCCTCGAACGCCACCTCGCGTTAGATGCCGCTCGGGAGGCGAGGACGAGGGCGCTGCAAGAGCTTCGTCGGGCCGACCGCGCCGGCGAAGTCTGGGCCTCCGACGATCCGAGGTGGGGGCCTATCTCGGACATACTATCATGCACCTCCGACGACGACGAGGAGGTCACCGACGAGTTCGCCGACGACGATGACCCTGAGGAGGTCACCGACGAGTTCCCCGACGACGACGACGAGGAGTAGTGTTCGTATGTTATCTCTTTTTAATAAAAGAATTTGTATTCCAGCGACACTGCGGCGCGCTAGCGCGTCTGTTTTCTGTTTTTAATAAAAGTTATGAAATCAGATATTTTATCTCACAAGGTTTTGAGACATTTAAGTAACCTTCTGTTTTCCATGCTTTCCACTCGTTTTCTCAAATATTTTGCAAAGGAGTTAGTCTTAAACACAACAGAGATAATATAATTCACATGATCCATTTAAAAAAGTTTGGTACACAATAAATCATTACACATCAATTCTTCCCTTGTGTCCCTGCTTTCTTACGATTTGGCCGTATCCATGGAGCATCCTCATCATTTAACTTAATGCTTGGGTCAGTGTTGACTTTGAAGGGCGGAATTTCACCAAACATATTATAATCTTCTGACATGTCTGTCTTGTCCTCCCATCCCACGATGTTTCTTTTCCCTGAAAGAACAATGTGGCGCTTTGGATCATCGCATGATGTACTGATCGTTTTCTTATCTTTCCATTTCCTCGGTTTGCTACTCATGTCCTTCAAATAGAAAACCTGAGCGACATCTTTGGCTAGGACGAATGGTTCGTCAAGGTAACCAAGATTGTCGAAATCCACCATTGTCATTCCGTATTGCTCGTCTACCTTTACCCCACCTCCTGTTAGCTTGAACCATTTGCACCAGAACAAAGAGACCTTAAAGGAGGGTCCATAGTCAAGTTCCCATATCTCCTCTATGTAACCATAATATGTGACCTTTTGCCCAATCTTGCTTGCTGCATCAAAGCGGACACCACTGTTTTGGTTGGTGCTCTTTTTATCTTGTGAGATCGTGTAAAATGTATTCCCATTAATCTCGTACCCTTGGTAAGTCGTTATAGTCGAAGATGGTGTCTTGTCCAACATGTACAGCTGATCTCCAACATCATTTTCATTCATTAAATGTTTTCGCAACCAACTGCCGAAAGTCTCCATGTGGGCCTTTCTAATCCATGATTCAGGCTTCCCCGGGTTGTCCGAGCGTAAAATATTCTTGTGTTGCTCGAAGTACGGAGCCACCAAGCTCAAATTTTGCAGAACTGTGTGGTGTGCTTCAGTCATAGAATGACCGTCCATACATATCTTTGATTTCCTTCCGGTCGTGCCTTTTCCACTTAGTCTCCCCTCGTGTCGCGATTGAGGAATACCAATCGGCTTAAGGTCAGGAACATAGTCAATGCAGAACTCAATTACCTCCTCATTTCCATAGCCCTTTATGATGCTTCCTTCTGGCCTAGCACGGTTACGAACATATTTCTTTAATACTCCCATAAACCTCTCGAAGGGGAACATATTGTGTAGAAATACAGGACCGAGAATGGAAATCTCTTCGACTCGGTGGACCAGGAGGTGCGTCATGATATTGAAGAAGGATGGTGGAAACACCAACTCGAAACTGACAAGACATTGGACCACATCGTTCTGTAACCGTGGTAGATCTTCTGGACTGATTACCTTCTGAGAGATTGCATTGAGGAATGCACATAGCTTCACAATGGCTACTCGAACATTTTCCGGTAGGATCCCCCTCAAAGCAATCGGAAGCAATTGCGTCATAATCACGTGGCAGTCGTGAGACTTCAGGTTTTGGAACTTTTAGTCCGCCATGTTTATTATTCCCTTTATATTCGACGAGAAGCCAGATGGGACCTTCATACTGCTCAGGCATTCAAAAAAAAATGACCTTCTCTTCTTTGGTAAGAGCGTAGCTGGCACGACCTTGAAACCATTCCGGATGCCGGTCATCTGGGTCTTTCAAAAGTTGCTGGTCCTGCCGTGCTTCCTTTGTATCATTTGTCTTCCCATACACGCCCAAGAATCTTAGCAGGTTCACGCAAATATTCTTCGTAACATGCATCACGTCGATTGCAGAGCGGACATCTAGGACTTTCCAATACTGTAGCTCCCAAAATATCGATTTCTTTTTCCACATGGGTACGTGCCCGTCAACTCCCAGCGGAACTGATTGCCCGCCATGACCCTTTCCAAAGATGACTTTCAAATCCTTGACCATATAAAATATCTCAGCTCCAGTACGTTCCGCAGGCTTCGGCCGGTGATCTGCCTTGCCGTTGAAATGCTTGCCTTTCTTTCTTACGTTATGATTTCGGGGAAGAAATCGACGATGACCCAGGTACACGTTCTTCCTACAATTATCCAAAAATACACTTTCAGTCTCATGTAAGCAGTGTGTGCATGCTTTGTATCCCTTATTTGACTGTCCCGAAAGGTTACTGAGAGCAGGCCAATCGTTGATGGTTACAAAAAGCAACGCTCGTAGGTTAAATTCCTCTTCTTTAAGCTCATCCCACACAGGTACACCAGGTCTGCCCCACAACTGTAAAAGTTCATCAACTAATGGCCTTAGGTACACATCGATGTCGTTGCCGGGTTGCTTCGGACCTTGGATGAGCACTGGCATCATAATGAACTTCCGCTTCATGCACAACCAAGGAGGAAGGTTGTAGATGCATAGAGTCACGGGCTAGGTGCTATGGCTGGAGCTCTGCTCGCCAAAAGGATTCATGCCATGAGTACTTAGACCAAATCTTATGTTCCTTGTGTCAGCTGCAAAATCTTTGAACTCTCTGTCGATCTTTCTCCATTGCGTTCCATCAGCGGGGTGTCTCAACTCCCCGTCGGACTTACGGTCCTCTTTGTGCCATCGCAACAACTTGGCATGCTCTTTGTT
The DNA here is from genome assembly GCA_028641055.1 of Alopecurus myosuroides. Lineage (NCBI taxonomy): Eukaryota > Viridiplantae > Streptophyta > Magnoliopsida > Poales > Poaceae > Alopecurus > Alopecurus myosuroides. The sequence continues at coordinate 136,235,401 of CM054057.1, forward strand.
CCTGAACAGTCGTTTCAACCGAGGTATTATAGGAGCATACCACATCACCTTGGCGGGAACCCTCTTCCTGGGTTTCTCGCCCTCAACATCGTCACCAGGGTCATCGCCTCTGATCTTATAACGCAATGCAGTGCATACAGGGCATTCATTCAAATCCTCGTATGCACCGCGGTAGAGGATGTAGTCATTAATGCATGCATGTATCTTCAGAATCTCTAAACCTAGAGGGCACACAACCTTCTTTGCTTCGTACGTACTGGCGGGCAACTCGTTATTCTTCGGAAACATATTCTTCAACATTTTCAGCAAATTTTCAAATGATGAGTCAGCTACACCTTCCCGTGCCTTCCATTTCAGCAAATCCAGTGTGCAGCCCAGCTTTTTCAGACTATTGTCGCATCCTTGGTACAGCGACTTCGTGTGATCCTCTAACATGCGATCCAAATTCTCCCTCTCCTTGTCAGTTTCGCAGCGTCTCCGTGCATCAGCAATGGTCCGACCAAGATCATCAGCGGGCTCATCATGTGCCTCTTCTTCACCTTCACCAAACCCTTCCCCACCTTCAGCATCATCCTCCATGAAAGTATCACCGAAAGCGTCATGATAGTTGAAATCGATATCATCCTCTTCTTCATATTCTTCCATTCTAACCCCTCTTTCTCCATGCTTGGTCCAACAATTATAGCTTGGCATGAAACCGTGCCGAAGCAGGTGCATGTGAACGACTCTTGAGGAGGAGTGACCCTTCTCATTCTTACATTCAGCACATGGACAGATAATAAAACCTCGCTGCTTGTTCGCATTTGCCACTACGAGGAAATCTTTCAAACCCGTAGTGAACTCGCCGGAGAGTCGGTTACCGTACATCCATTGCCGATTCATCTGCATTATTATTATATAAAGTATATAATTAACCATCATGCATTTGTTAAACTAACTAGCTGGAAATAATACAAATCATGAAAGGTTCAAGTTGCTAACCGCGATCGCGGAGGTAAAATAAATGAAAACGCTCAAGTGCGGCTCGGACACTTCATATCATGTGTGTTTCATGCTATCGGGCATTTCATCGAACACCTTGTGTGCATAGTAGGAACCAAAAGCATACCCACCACCCCTTGTGAATGTTGTGAGCAGAAGTGACACCAAATGTGGCTAAGTGCAGCGAGCTGAGCCCTATATGGGACGACCGCGGCTAAAGGCCTTGGGGACCTATTAGTCCCAGTTGGCCAGGCCAACCGGGACTAAAGCCCCTCCCGTCCGCCAGCTGTGGACCGAGCGCGCTGGGCCCAGACTGTTGGTCGCGGGTCTCCTCCCGAACCGCGACTAGCGACCCCTATAGTCGCGGGTCGATACTTTTGGGGACTAATGGGGGCGTATGGAAGGCCTATTTTCTACCAGTGAAGTTATTTTGCAACGACCATTCATAGACTAGCTTAACGGGCCTCATGGGCCATGCCCTTGATCACTGTTGCAATTTTCTTAGTACTACACTTCATTTTTGGTCCAGTATCTCAGTTTGGTGAGCACATTATTTTTTTAATATTGTTTGCAACTGAATTTCTGTAACACTTAGCATTTTACTAATGTTGCAACTAGTGACAGTACTTAATAATCAATCAAGAACTCATATAAGACGCAATTTCACTGGTACATTTATCATGGAAATTCAAAATTATCTAAAAACTGAAACTTTGGAATATTTAAACAAAAATTATGTTATTACACGATCTTTCATCCATGCATGTTCATGGCAAAACATTTAAGCCAAACAGTGCAGAGACAGCCTACACAAAGAATCCATGGTCATCATCCAATTCATCTTGTACCAAAGGAGCAACATGACCATCATTTATGTAAGTCTCATCATCATCAGTATCAACATCATATTCAACTTGGTCTTCGTCAAACTCAGCAGGTCTTAAATTATTTATAACTGAAACATCAACGCTGGTTCCTTCATCATCATTTCTGCACCAACTAGTCATCTCGTCAGGTACAGTAAATTCTGGAACTGTAATTCCTGCATCGACGACATCCTGTACAACTGCATCACGACGTTCATCTCCTTCTGCAAGATCATCTAGGTCTGCACCATTTAAAACCGAAGGAGCAAACAAATTGCGTGGATTTATTTTTATAGCACTTGCCAATTATGGCTCTTCACATCTCTCACATAGAAAACCTGTGCAGCTTGGATGCCTAGAATATAAGGGTCTTCCGTCAATCGGTGTACACTAGTGTCAAGGTCAATAATTCCATATTTGTACCTCTTATACCCCTTACTCTGATTTCTATTGGCAGGAGGCACGTCGAACCAGTCGCACTGCAATAGAACAACCAACTTATCAGGAGGAAAGTCAAGAAATATGATTTTCTTTATCACCCCATAATAATCAGTACTGCCGGTGCTTTCTTGCGCACTGACTACGACCCCACTATTTTGGGTACTCAAGTCAAGCTCTATTTCGGTATTACGAAAGTAATATCCATTCAGTACTGTACGGTTGAACACACGAGCAATTTGATCAGGCCCTTTAGCTAGTGTATACAACAGACTGTTGACCTTCCCATCTTTATGGAGTTGTGGGATCTGTTTCATGGAATAGAATATGTGTGAGTGTACTATACACCATTGTTTTTTTATTACGAGAAACATTTATGAAAATGCTAAAGTAACTTACCCGTCTTTCGAACCAGCCAACAAAATCTTCCTTGTGTTTCTTTTTAGGATTAGGACAATTGTTCTTTTTGAGCTCGTCAATATGTTCCCTTCAAAACTAAATGATATATGGTTACTTCATAACCAAAGTATTAATGCATATCATGATATGAAACAAATACATAAGTATCCTTACTGAATCCATGGCTCGGTTTCCTCGCAGTTTGTTATTATGTAGTGCCTCATTTGATTAAGAGCTTCCAAAGACAGTGATTCACGGGCAAAACCTTTCTTGGAGTAATCAACTGCACTCATTATGCTAATCCCTGTTGGTGCCTCATCTGTAGCTCCATCTGCATGGCGTTCGGACTGACTTATTTTTGTAGGCGAGCCTTTAACGAATCGACTGCAGAACGTCATGCACTCTTCAAGTATGTACCCCTCTGCAATTGAACCTTCTGGATGAGCCTTGTTACGTACATATCCCTTCAACGTACGCAGGTATCTCTCAACCGGATACATCCATCTATACTGTACATGCCCTGCCAACCATGCTTCTCGAGCTAGATGAATTGGGAGATGCATCATAATATCAAAGAAAGCTGGTGGATATATCATCTCTAGCTGACATAGAATTTCTGCAATTTGTTTGTCCAAATTCAACAAATCGTCATCCCTTAACTCCTTGGAGCATAAATCGGAAAAGAATTTACTGAGCTGAAGCAATAGGGTAAGGACATTCTCTGGCAGAAGCTTGCGCAACACAATAGGAAGAAGTTTCTGTAATATAACATGGCATTCATGAGTTTTGAGTCCTCTAAACTTGCACAGCTCGAGGACCACACATCGCTTAATGTGTGAAGCATATCCATCAGGCATCCGTATGCTCTGTAGAAACTTGAGGAGCATTATCTTTTCTTCCTTTTTTAAAGCATACACGCCTTTCTTCATTTTGTACTTATCCTTACCGGCGGGCTTTGCGTGGTGATCCTCCCTAATTTTCAATAACTCCAAATCAAGGCGAGCCTTCGTACCATCCTTTGTTTTCCCATCCATCTCAAGCAAAGTACCCAGAATGCTGTCACAAATGTTCTTCTAGATGTGCGTAACATCCAAATTGTGTCTCACGAGCAAGTGCTGCCAATACGGGAGCTGGAAGAACACACTTTTCTTCCGCCAATTGTGCCAGGGATTAGTTTCCGGTCGCTTTCTCTTATTTGACCGCCCAAATGGTTCATGCTGAATGCTATCAAGCTCCTTTAGAACTTCAATGCCTGTAAGTGGCGCCGGGGCGTCTCTATGTTCTGCCATGTTGTTGAACATAACCTTGTTTCGACGCCATTTGTGGTGTTTCCGTAGAAAACGTCGGTGTCCCATGTAGCAATGCTTTCTACCAAACTGGAGCCATAAAAAGTCTGTATGCTTGTGGCAGTAAGGGCATGCTAGCTTGCCTTTTGTGCTCCAACCACTCAGCATTGCATAAGCCGGGTAGTCATTGATGGTCCACAACACGCATGCATACAACGTGAAATTTTGTTTAGTTGCAACATCATATGCTTCAACACCATCCTCCCATAGAACTAACAGTTCATCAATCAAAGGCTGCAAGTACACATCAATGTTATTTCCTGCTGACTTTGGTCCTGGAATAATCATTGACATTATCCAGTTCTCTTGTTTCGTACACATCCATGGTGGCAAGTTATATGGGATCAGAATGACAGGCCATGTAGTGTGTGATATACTCATGAGCCCAAAGGGGTTGAATCCATCTGAAGCAAGGCCAAGCCGAACACTGCGGGCATCTTTTGCGAATTCTTTCTGACTATATCTATCATCAAGGCTTTTCCAGGCCTTCGAATCTGCAGGATGCCTCATTATGCCATCATCTTTACGTTTCTCCTTATGCCATTTCATATTAGTTGACATATCTTCTGTCATGTACAGCCTTTGCAGTCTTTGAATGAGTGGGAAATACCATAGAACTTTCCGTGGCACTTGCTTCTTTGATTTGCGGATCGATGAATCAGCTTTGTCTACGGTTGGACTTGATTTCCATTGAGACGTATGACAGACAGGGCATTCTTAGGCATAATCATACTCATTACGGAATAGCACACAATCATTATAGCACGCGTGTATCTTCTTGTAATCCAGTCCAAACTCTCGAATGACCTTCCTTACTTGTGCGAGATTAGTAGGAATGCAGTGACCCTTTGGCAGCACCTCCGTGAACATCCGCAGCATTAAGTCACATGCTCTGTTGGTCATCCCAGGCACGCACTTGATTTGGTAAAGCTTCACAATGAAAGATATCTTTGTGACCTCCTCACAACCTGGGTACAACGTTGTTTTTCCCTCTTCCAATAGTTTGTAGAACGCCTTTGCAGATGCATTTGGCTCCTGTTTCATTCCATCACCGCTCGGGTCTCCTGCATTACTTCCCACTTTTGTGGCCCTTATCAGAGTTTCGAGCATGTCACATATCCCTTCACCACCACCTGCAGTGTCTTCATCATCAGAATCTTCAGCCATGTTGTCCTCCTCGGGTTCACCATGGAATACCCAATTTTTGTAGGACGGATCCATATGGATCTCATTTTTAGTTTTATGAGCATTATTCAGACATTTCGTACACGGGCAAAAGTTTCTTGCGTCTGGTTCAGCACCATCAAAACTAAGTTCCAAGAAACTCTCGATGCCACTTTGCCACTCCACAGAATCTCTATCTTTCTCCATCCAGCTCTTGTCTTGTGACATTTTGCGTCATCTCCATTTAGCCGGTCTTGTAAAAAAAAGGAGCAGCATTAGTTCACACGTAAGTATTTCGAAACAACACATACATCAGAGAGACAGACATACTGGTATTTCAAGTCAGTAAGAATTACAGGGGATTACATTAGACATTACTTCACAACACAGCGTTCGATTGAAACTAACACTTACACCTGAAACTGACATGGCTATGAAAATATAAAACCTAGTTCGTACCTGAATTCCTGACATTGCTATGAATATTAAACTAACACTTACAACGGAAACTGATAAAACAGACACGCATATGTGAACACAAGCAGCTAGTCTATCTGACAGCAATTGGATTCGTCATTAACTTCATCGAACCGGCAGGATGGAAACCAAGGATTTCATCAGTATTGGTACAAACCTTGTAATTGCGTCTGACGAGCGGCGGAAGCAGCGGTTGAGTACAAGTCAGCGGGGCAGCGTTGGCGGTAGTTCAATTGTTTACGCTAATCGAGTTCGGATGGCGGCGAGGTAATAGTGGCGGATTGGTCGGTCGCGCAGGGCCGATACGGCGGCGATGTCGCCTGAGGGCGGATAGGGCGGCGTTGTCGTGTGGGGGCAGGGCAGTTTGGAGGAGACCGGGCGGACATACGTAGCCCTTTCGCTCGCCCAATGGCCCAGCCGGAGTATGGGCCTATTAATTGTACAATTTGTCTTCACAGCCCATTTGGCTTGTGAACAATATGTTTTTCCCTTGGCAATAACGTTCAAGTATTATAAATGCTATATTAAGTTCTACTAGTTTAATTTTATGATTAAATTTATTCATTTCGAAATGCATTGTTGTGTTAATATTCAACACTAGTCGGAAAAGCCCTGTTAGTGGTGTGGTTTTTCTTCAGTTCTGGCATGAAACTCGTACGCCCCTGCTATCTAGGTGTCCACTGGCGTGTTTCTGGAATCGACACAGATTACTACATGATCATTGGCGTTGATGTCATAGTCCACATCACTATCCTATAGAAATCGGTAAATAAAAAGGGTATGTAATATTGACTAGAAGCGCACAAATGGTATTCAATGATGAGATAACATAACAAGCATTAAAAAAACCGCATAAACATTCAAAGATTCAACCAGATAGTACTCAACATTAACATATAATCTAAAAGTTCGCATAAAGCTAGAATTGTCAGCTACAACCACGATACGTACTCATCATCTGACTGAATAATGAGAACATGTGTATCCTCAGTAGGGAGCTATGGGAACATCATCTTCGGTGTCTTCAGCATCATCAGGTCGATCGTAGAGGAAGTAGGTGGACACATCACCTTCATCGAGATAGAATGTCAATCTCCCTGTTGGATCCATCTCGTAGCGTTCCACAAGCTGGCCCCATTGCTGACCACTGAAGTACGTTTTTCCATCCTCATGTGTGACTACAACTTTGTGCTGGTGGTCTGGCACTCTCAAGCTCACCAAGTTCACCTCGATAGTTCTAAGGTGGTCCCAAATTGCAAATTGAATATGCTCCAAAAAGTCACGCCTGAATCTGCAAGGTATGATTTGTAAAAAAAAAAGTACACATTTTTAGTACAAATTTTTTGTCAGTTTTCAAAAAGTAGATTGACCGAAAGTATATACCAATCTGTTTTCAAACCCCTCTGGTAGAACAATGGTAAATTTCTTGTTCATGCACTCCTTGTAGTCACACTGTTCACATACATCCACTGCCTGCGGTGGTGCGTTCCATACACTGAATTCAGATACACATCTAACCATTTACCATTCAAAAACCAACTGAAATCTAACAATGTACATCTAATGGTGGCTGAATAAATTTAAATCTAACAATGAAAATCTAATTTCTAAGTCGATCTACATCTAAAATCACAATAATCATCTAACATATAACTCAATCTACATCTAAACCTAACAATGAAAGATACGGCGGCCGGGGAAACTTACCCGCGGCGCGACGGCTGGACGGCGCGAGGACGACGGTGGCGGTTGCGGCGGCGTTTGTCGCGGCGGCGTTTCGCCGGGTGTCGGTGGGGGATCTGGGGGCGGAGAGGGCTAGCCGTGGCGGCGGTGGGGAATCGGGGGGTGGAGAGGGAGAGGACTCGAGTTCGTGTGTGTAGCAGTTGGTGTGCGTGTAGCAATCGATTAAATTAGAGTATAAATGGTTTTCCTCAAAATTTTCATTATGTGAACGGTGGCTCCACATTTGATCTTTCGTAAATTGGTCCTTAATGATGAAGCCAATGATAAACCGTGCCCACCACATTTGATTCCCTCATCCTGGTTAAATGTTGTTGCACCATGGTGTCGCATGCTAGTGGTCGGTTCGTCCGGTTGTTGCGAGGCACCTAGGCGACGGATCGTCAGGATGGTGCTGAGGGTGTGTTTGGGAGAAATCCTTGTCGGAGTACCGATATTAGAGCGGTGTCGCCATCGGGTGGCATCCTCCCTTCATGAAGGGCATCGCGTCTACCCTGCATCCGCTGCCCCGATGTGCCGGGGGAAACCCTAGAAGCGCGACTATCCATGTTGAAGGTGTTGATTGGTATTTGACGTCCCGGTGCTAGCAGCGTGGTTGTAGTTTGTAGGTGGGCGCAGTGGTCGTTTCGTTGATCCACTTCCGTCTCCTTTTCTTTTCGTCTTTTGCGTTTATTGGTTGTCGCCTCAGCCGACATTGTATCAAAACTGTTGTACCGGGTGGTTGCTATATTAATATAGCGGTGATTCAGCCTATTTCGCCAGAGCATGGGGAGAATATCCTGTGATACTAGCCCTCTTGCATGCTACCATGGTACCGTTTCAAATAAATGAAGTTTTGGTGATTCAAAAAAATCTAGGAAAAATCACGAGTAAAGTTACTACAATGTGTAATAATTTTATGTCCTGATACGAAAGTAATATTGACTAACCAAAAAGACAAATCCAAATGTGAATATATAGTGCATTTTTGTTGATTTGTACTTTTTGTTTCTCAATGTGTAGGTCGAATTTGGACCTGATTTTTTTTAACATTATGTAGACAAATTCTTTGGGAACATTAATATTTTTTTTTCGGAATTTTATGAAACATCTATAGTTGATTTTTAAAAATGGTAGCATGGGAGAACAAGGGGCTAGTATCACTGGATATTTTTCCATTGAGCATGTGTGGTTTGCACCCTTGTTTACAATTATATGAGTCATAAAATTCAATAAAGTAAAACAAAAATGGTAAAGCTCGGCATAAAAAACAAAATGACATAATGAAAGTAGTAAAACTAAAAGAACATAACATTTAAATTGTGTGAGAATTCAACAATCTAATATAGAGTCTTAACGCGGTTTTTATATTATAGCAACAGGGCTGCATGCATATAGTTGCACACAGAAACCATCAATATCACTGCATTCCTATTACAGACCAACTTCAGGGACATGGGTAGCAAACAAGTAGAGCCCTTCAGCGCACTGGTATAGCAAGAACAACATCTTGTCACCCTATTTTAGATGACTTTCCTTCGCCATGAACTCTTTCCACCCTCTGACGCACAAGCGACCATCAAGATGAGAAATTGAATATGTCGATGTCACCTCAGTTCTCGGGTAGCAAACAATAGTGATGGTACCATTTCGTGCCATATGTGCAGGAATCAGACGGCTTGTGATTTTCTGTTGCATGCAAAGACTTAAAGTCAAGAGAAAAGCTATCAGAAAATAATCATGTTAAAAGAAAGAAAAATAGAACAAGTGTACACGTATTACTTTGCGCATAAGAGAAGATGTGTTCTTAAAGATTTATCACGTGTTTATTGAAGTTCTCGCTGTTTGTCCAATTCAGAGTATGCAGCACCCCGACAACAAATTATGCTTCCTCATACTCTCCAGCTGTGTGGAATAGAACAGTGTAATCCAAGTTTTCAACAACGTCGATCACCGTCTCCATCATACTCCAGTTAATCATGGTCCCATCAGTGCTAGAGAGTGAGTCAACAATGTGACGCCTCTCAGGGGACATGTAGTAGTATGCTGTAAAAATGTAATACGCCTGAAATTAGTGGAGTACACATGCCGCAACCAAGTAATATATTAATGTTTATGTACACAACATAATTTTTTTGTATTAAGTAAGAACTTACATGGATGGATGATTGGGTCATTTCCAGTTATGACCTCAATTTGGCCTCTTTGTGTGTCGGTCTTGAATACTAGCTCCATACCAACCACAAGTTTGTAAACCCTGCTAAATTATTTCCAATAATTTCCATTCAGAAAGGTTATCCTGTCAATGCTGCTAAGCTCAACAATAAACGAGAATCCTTCCTTGGTAATCAGTGTCGCTTGAAAACTGGTGTTCTCCAAAGGAAAAACAACATGCATTCTTAGGAAATATGTTCTGATGTAGCAGGGGATCACCTAAATAAGAGCATGTATTTTATTAAATTATGAGCCAGCAGTAAATTGGACTTACTAAAAGTAGATATATCCTACAAGAGTAGCTATTTGTACTTTTTCCTATAATTGGACATTGAAGCAATAGTCCTGTACTGCAAATAACTGAACATGCACTCATAGTTTCAGAATGGTACCCTTCAAGTATTGAAATTAAATGTAGGTAGTTCATAAAAAAAAACACGTCCATAACTACTAGAGATCACAGTCCAAAAAAATTTGCTAGCTAGATCAGCTATGTATATTACATCAATGATTAACACATGACACAATGAGTACTAGGACCGGTAGATATGCTACGTATATTACATGTGAATAATCACGAAAAATCCAAATCCAATTTGTACATGAGTAGATTAGAATCCTTACCGTCTTCTCCTCAAATCGCTCTACAAGGGTTATGACGAAATAATGAGTCGTCATGTCATCACTGCCACACATCCCTAGTTTGTCAAAACAAACTGGACACTGCGAGAAAAAACGAACAAAACCGATCAGATCTCGTGTGATAACCACGATCAAGATGAAAAACAAACAAAAGAATCTTGATTCTGGCGTAAGATCTAGTTGGCACATCTTTGGTTGGCTTCATGATCGAAGTGGAGGGTGCGCCAGCCGGTAGACTAATTCTAGGTCAAACTTGTGCGGAAGGGCTGGCGGCGGCGAACACGTGGCGAGGGAGGCGTGTGAACTCGGCGGTTTTGTGCGGGAGAATGATTACACGCACGCTGCCTTAGGTCAGGCCGTAGACTAGCTGGGTTTGATGGGACAAATCGTGGGCCGCGCTGGCCATTGTGTAGGTTTAGTAGATTAAAAATAGGCTTATTAGTTTAGGCCCACAAACAAGTGACTACTATGTTGTAACATCCCAAGTATGAAAAACACCATTATAATGTTTGCTTTTTGTTTAAATTAAGTTTGGATCATGTGATCATAAGCATTGCATTTGTTTTCCATTTGAATTTCAAACCAAAAATTCAAATCCTGGTTTCATACTTGCTCTGTTACAATTTTCAAATGAAACTTTCAAATCAAACCAATCATTTGTTTCCAATAAACTTGAAGTTAAAAACTTTTAACTTGCTTAAGTTTCAATTATTCAATTAATACCAAAATTGCTCAAATTCATTTGAATTTACAAACAACAACAAAATTTAAAATTTTTGAAAAGCAAAAGTTGCACAACTGTGCTTTTGTAAATAACAACCTATAAAAATTATCCCCAAATCTTTAAACCCCAAAAACCCCTCTATTTTCTCTCCTTTTCTTTTCTTTTCTTTTCTTTTCTGCAAAAAAAAAAATAGAGAGAAGAAAAAAATAAAAACAGAAAACGGCTGGGGGAGGCAGACCAGGCCAGCCAGCTGGGCCAGCCCAGCCCACCTACAACCCCAGCGCGCGCAGCAGCAGGCCCGCGGCCTTTTCTTCCTCCTCCGTACGGCCAGCGTCAGCTGACGCCAGCTCGCACACACAGTGCACCACCGTGCCCTCCACCATCTCCCTGCTCGCCCTTTATCTACCAACCAAGGCCCCAAACCCTAGCCTAGCCCTCTCCTTCCTCCCTGCCGCCGCCAGCCCTCTTCTCCATCCCTTCCTCCTCTCTGATTTCTTTCCGGCGTTTCGGGGGGAGAAGAACAGCAGAGGAGCTCGCCGTCGACGCGCCGCCATGGATCATCTCCGGCCACGCTAGGGACACGTGCGCCACCACCAGGACCCCTACTACCTCTACGACCGCAGCGCCAAGCACGATCAGCAGCCACGACGCCGGAATTCCTCTGTTCCCTCTCCGTCCGTTTCTGAACCTCACCGTCGACTCGTCGTCCCGAACCACGGCAGCCTCGACCAGCTACCCCAACCACCTCCTGGTGAGCCACCCCGACGCCCCATGCCTCTCTCCAGCCCCCTCGCTTCCTGTTTCGCTAAGCGCACGTCTGAAACCCACGGCAGCGTCCGCCACCGTGCCACCATGGCCGTGGACGAGCACGATCCCGTGCGTTTTCGGGCCGTCCAAGCACACGCGCACGCTCCACACCTCTTAGTACGCACACCCACACGTCCAGCGCCGCCCAATCGTGGTCGCCGCGCTTGGCAGCACCGCCGTGCCGTCGCCTGTCGCCGCGGTTCAGACGAAAGACTGAACCTTGGGTTCAGTTTCGTCAGTTAAGCGAGCACCCCGCAGATCCACCTCAAAACCGCACGCGCCTCGCTACTGTCACGAATCGATCCGCACCGTAGTGGCTAGATCTAACGGTGCGCAGCGCGAGGGCGCGGGTTCGAATCCCCGCAGCGCAGAATAAAACCCACATTTTTGCTCCTTTGCCACGCGTGCTAGCTGGTCCCACCTGCCATCGACCGTGGTTGCCAGGCAGGCACACACACGCGCGCCACGCAGCGCCAGCTGGGCGCTGGCCCACAGGCCAGTGACCCAGGGCTGCTCTGCCCCGCGTAGAAAAAGACCCCAGGGGCCTTTCTGAAACTGTTCTGTAACAAGTTTAATATTTTTAAAATCACAGAATAGCCCCTGCAAATTCAAATTCAAATAACTGTTGCATTTCAAATCCAAATTAAATAAATAAAATATGTTTTCCATACCAAATTTAATTCTCTACGTGGTTAAAGCATTTGTATACTGTTTTGAACATTTCAAATGGTTTCAAAAATTCAAATTCAAACTACTATTTCAAATTTGGTCAAATTCATAACTAATTCAAATTTAATTCAAATGGCACATATAAAATATGTTTTCCATGCAAAATTGAACAAGCTTTCCAAATATAAACTTTATTTTCTGTTTTTAATAATTAAAATTGATTAAATAATTTAAACCTTGTTTAAATCATTTAAAATTGCTAAATTCATAACTTGGTCAAATTAAATTCTTTTTGAACATATAAAATATGTTTTCAAACCAGAAAAGTATAAACTTTTCAAATTTGAATTTGATTTAATGTTTTGAACAAATAAAATTCAAATAATTTTAATACTTGAATTAAATTCATTTAAGTCTTGTTTAAACTTGTTTAATTCACATTTTAATTCCTTTTTCAACAAATGAAACATGTATTCCATCTAAAATTTTGTGTTCTTTCCAAATATGAATTTTGATATCTATTTTGAACAATTAAAATTGGTGAAAACAACAAATGCTTGTGTAACTTCTTTAAGAAGCCAAATTTCCTAACTTAATAAATAAATTTTCCAAACTTGGTAAACACCCTTTCAAATTGAAGCTAATGTTGTTTTCTTATTGTTTTATTCATCCATGCATCATTCTAATCAACTTTCACATGATGGTTATTTGTAGATCATTTAATTCAACCTTAATTCATGGGCTTTTCTATATGCAACCCAAATTGCATATGGTCCCATTTAATTATGTTACCATGTCAACTAGCTTACCTTTGATGCACCAATTAAATTGTCATGCATCATCCCATGTTTGTGCATGATGCCATGTTATTGATTGTTTGTCTCTCTGCGTTGTTTGTTTGCTTCTTATCGAATAGACGACGACGTTGAGACAGACGAGGTTTACGACACTACTTCAGAGGAGTTAGCCCAGTACTAGGCTACTGAGTTTGCAGGCAAGTATTCACTCACATGAACCACTGTGTCCTTTCCACACTGGATATCGATACTTTCCGTTGTCTATTCTGCTAGCCTTAAGATTCGTTGCTTGTGTTCCGATCCTATCACATGTTATCCTATAACCCTGAAATAGCCTATCCTCCACACCTATAACCCCGTTGCTTGTTGCCCGTGTCTTACTAGCATGCTTAGGGTTGTTTATGCTCGAGTCTGATGTCCGTTATTTCTGTTACCTTATTTATTATGTTCTAGGGGCTCGATGCTAAACAACAACCTGTTAATGTTTGAGGTAATGCTAATTTGATGTTAAGGCACCGGCAGGAGGCCGGGTATGGTTTTGAGGCCTGCTAGTGTCGAACTCAGGAAAAGTTCTTGTCCTCTAGATCCATGATGAGCGCGCTAACCGCATGTGGGAAGCGTGTATGGGCGCCCCCCTCAATTTGATTTGATTCGCATCTCGTCCAAATCGCCTCATTTAGTTCGGGTTTTCCATTTGCCGCATGCATATGCAGGTGCGAACCCGAGGCCAGGGTGGTAACTTTTGTAGTCGGCATTTAGGGAGACACGTTCTTAGAGTGCTACGAGGGTCCCCTTTTCTTTGTGGGGCTTGATTAGCCGTGCGCTCAATTGCACGGGGTTCTTTGGGCTTGATGCGAAGAAGAGTTGGGTTGTGTTGAGTGTTTCGCTTGGTGGGTTTGATCCCCGTCTGGCGGGATATTCTTACGTGTACGGCCAAATTGGTGCACCCCTGCAGGGTTAAATCTTCTCCAGAAGCCGTGTTGTCCGCGGTTATGGATGACTTGGTGATAGGGCTGGCTAACAAGGATTAGACAACTTACACCTAATCAATAATAAGTTGACTAGTAATACGTTTATTGACACAATAACCTGAACCATCATTAATCCAACTGTGTGGGTTATCCTCGGATTGCTTCTTTGGATAAGGAGCGAGATCCAGGATGGGTTTGTTTGAGGTTGTTGGTAGTTGGTTCCGATACGCTATCTTATCCCTTTCTATTAGCCGGATGTTGTAGCATGTCTCTATAGTTGGTTAGAGCAGCCCGCTGCCGCATCTTTATACCACCTATCTTCCGTTGAACCCAAAGCATCTGTACTTGGTGTTGCCGGGTACACTTTGGTATCTTGTGCGTCTTGGTTGCCAGTACTCGTCTGTACTGACCCCTTTGGGGCTGCGTGTTCTGCAGACTACGTTTCCGAGGATCCCCATGGTGGCTACTACGTGGAGTATGACGAGGCTGCTGACGAGTAGATAGCGGTCCCGGGCAGGATCCGTGACTTCGTGGATGGGCTCCGTCTTTTCATTTCCGGCCTCTTAGGCCTATTTGGATCTTGTCTGTACTCAGACACTTTGGATGCTTCCGCTGTGATGTAATGATGACTTGTTGGGACATGTGTCCTCTGGATGATTGTATTTGCTATATCTGCTCTAGTGAGAGCTATTTGCAACTTATTTCTATTTATTTGTGTCTTAGAGATTTGTTGTGATATCACTTGTTCAAATGCCGTTGACGTACCATGTGTGTATGTTATGAAGTACGTCAATGGAAGTATTCGGATTTCTATGAGATGGTTTGCGCAGACGATGGAGAGTAGAGATTGGTTGTCACACGTATACGTATTGGCCTACTCGTAAGAGGTGCGGGTGCAGGTAGGCCCCGTAATCCAATCATCTACTGTTTTAGCGGGCTGTGAGTATCCTCTAGAAGTCCGGGTGCGACAAATGGTATCAGAGCCTGTCTGCCTGTAGGATCCCTTTTACTGGTCGCAGTTGAGTCTAGAAACTATTTTGTAGCTATATAGGAAAAATGAAACGTGAGAGTAGGAATTATGTTCTTTTATTTCTTTCCCCACCCACCCTCCCTTTTTCTGGTAAGGAAGTGCAACGTTGTTTTCTCTTCTCATCTAAAGTTTCAAGTTAGGGTTTCACGTATCCTGGTTTCTCTAGGATAGTTATATCTACTAGACCATAGGAATGGAGGTGGTTGTGACATGATTTATCATGTTGCCTACTCACGATGAGAACGGAGGCGTGTAAGCCCCGGAAGCAGATCCTCTATTCCTTAAGCAGTAGATATTGATCCTTTAGAAGCCCGGATGGGTTTTCCATAGTACCTCAGGAGTGTTTGGTCTCGTGTTTCCCGAATGTTGCTTCGATATCCTGTTCTTCTCAACATCCTTTTTGTCCGTTGAAACCTTGTTGTTGCTTGCCACTTCAGTTCTTCTACCGGCGTCTAATCAAAACTTCCCCGATCATCTGCAGATGGATCTCAGGTTCTGCCCGCAGGTGGTTCGTATGACTCGTTGCGAGAGCACAGCCGGTTATCCGGAGATGCTGAGAGACATGGACACTTTTCTGGGGTTCCGTTGGGCACCAGAGTACCAGGTCTACGAGCAGCAGCGAGAGTTTGACCAGACCTACTACCAGGCTATCGTCTACATTCTGTCAGATGATGGCATGAGCGTAGTCCAGCGCTACGAGGCAGTGGGTTCCACAGTGGATATGGCTGTGCAGCAGGCAGCTTATGTGAGCCTCACCGTCCTTCGTGCTGACTACTGGGGATTTGACGATTCTATCTATCGCCACATCCCCCGTGGTTACATCACTTCAGAGGGAGCTCACTTCACTCTCTACGACAACTTGGATGTTTACGAGCATGATAACTCCAGGCTGCACACCACCGCTCAGTTTGTGAGACACAGTGACGCAGTTGCCAGCACACTATCTCAGGAGTTGGCTTCAGTCAGAGAGCAGCTCTACCTTGCTTTGACTCGTCTGGCGACTTACACCACAGACTTTTTGGAGACGAGCGCTTTGCACGTTTCGATCAGCCAGTTGGGCGTCGTCTGCCAGATGCTGGAGGTTACGAGCCGATCAGAGGTCCACTCCTTAACCTTGGTGCTGGTTACACTGGGATTCCACGCTTTGGAGCACAGGGAGCCGACGCTATGTACTTCACCACACCTAGAGTCGGTCTCAGACCACGTCAGATCTATGTGGATCGTCGTTCCACATACTTTCGTGGGCGTGCTCCTCACCGTACCTCTCGCCGTACTCCTAGCCGCCGTCCTGCGTGATGAGCATGGGAGTACCGATGTATCCATTCTTAGCTATGTTTAGTTATCCTTTGGCATCCAAACCATTTATGGTGTATTGGATATTCTGATGTATTTGAACATGTGATGATGTACCTGTTGGTTATCTATTCATGCGTCGGAATAATCTCTCTTTCGGTTGCCAAGTCTATCCTTTTCTATTGTTGTGCTAAAATGCATTTCCATTCAGGATGCCGCCAACAAGGAACAACACGCCTGAGCCACCGCCAATCACGGAGCTGTTGACTCACCGTGATTGTTGCGCGGACGCGCTTTTCCGGGATTGTTTCTATCTCTTCCGTGATCACGCCCTTTTGGATTAGGCGGAGTCCTGCTCCTGTACCTTTCTTTATCCTTAGGAGGTGTCCGGGATCTCTCACGTCTGTGAGGTATATCGTATCTTCCGGCTTTCTCAGCTGGGTTTCTCGGAGGTGGCATTGTTTTGCCGTCATTCCGGTATTTTTCTTCCCGATCGTGGGGTTTGAGTCCACCTTTCGGAGGATGGGATCCGGTTCTGGATGCTTCATCCCTATTGTCGGGGTTTTTCTTGTCTTTTTTCGGATCCTCATTTTTATCCTTTGAATTGTCTGAATCTCCAGGTTCCTCTGGTCCAGGTGCTCCAGCGGCGCAAGTAGCTGTTTTGCATAGGGCGGAGTTATCATGCAGCCTTCCTGATCGCACTTCGCCCCGCTGCTGTTGTTGCAATGCTTTTCCTAGGAAAGCATACACCCCTTGAAGTTTTTCACCATTGGAGTACATGTCATTGTTCAGGATGGCGAACGCTGCTTCCGCGTTTTCTGCTGCGGTTTTGTATATTGGTTCGCCTCTGGCATCTTTGCCGTTTACCTGCTTTTGCCAACATGGGTTGTGAAACCTTTCCTTTGGCGGCAGTACTTCCGGTCTTACGATTCCAGGTAACCTTGTAGGTTTAATGCCAGATCTATTCTTTCTCTCGTACTCCTCGATTTCTTCCTTCATGAGGTTAATGTCATCCTGGGTTTTTTGGAGTTGTTCACGAGATCTGAGTAGATGTTGCTGCTGCCGTTGGAAAGCTCGTCTCCTGGCTTCCAGCATCTCAGGGGGTTCGTTTAATCCCACTGGAATTTGCAACAGCTGCTGTTCTTCCTGTTCCGTCATTGGCGGAGCAAGGATTTCTTTGATTTTCTCCTCCGCAGGCTTTGTTCCGCTAGCGTCTCCTACTTCCAGGTTTTCATCAGCTAGATCAGCTGATTTTTTCTTCCGGATTTTGTATTGGAGTTTCTTAGCAGCACGGTGCTTTTTCTTGGAAGAGGGAGGCTTTTTGACAGGCTCATCTTCTGTCAATTCCTTTACATTAGGAAATATCGGAGAAGTTTCTCCGTCTTCTCTCTCTTCCTCTGGCGGAGGAGTTTTAGGGCTTTCCTGGCTGCCGGCGTCCGTGGTATCAGCCGGTTTCGCCATTAGTACTTCGTGGAATCCCTCTTGAAGAGATTTTACCTTTCTTTCGAAGGCGTCCTCATCTACATCTTCAGAGTCGAAATTATCCGATCCGGTTTCCGACTCTAATCTCGCCTCAATGGCGGCTAGTACGGACTCGGCTTCCGAGTTCATCGTCATGTTGACGGATGTCGGATCTTCCGCCTGTATGACGGGTGTTGGATCTTCCGTTTCTGTGACGGGTGTGTTGTTGTCTGCCTCTTGCACGGGATTTCCGTCATCCGTGTTTTCGGCGACTTCGGATTGCACCATGCCGATAAAGTGTGTATCACTTTTTTGTCGGCGATCTGAGCAAAATCGGGTGTCATAGTCATCTTCGACTGGGTATAGGGCGGGTGGGAAATATTTGCTTCCACCGCAAAACCCCATTGCTTCTGCAGTTAGTCCGATAAAGATGTTAGCAGATCCGATCGGTAACACGCAGGCACTTACCAGGTGGTTTTGCGCCGGTATGTATGATCCGTTGTCGAGGAAGCGACCGACGTCGTGGTCGAACTCCAGGCTTCCGACAGTGATTGATCTTCCGATTCCGCCGAGTATCCCAGATCGGAACTTCACGCCTGACGTCGTTCGCCCCACGGTGGGCGCCAACTGTCGAGACATCGTAGTAGTTTCCATAGACGGGGGTGCCATGAGACTACGGTAGAGACGTGGGGTAACGGGATCGCGTGGTGGACAGTGAACACAGGATTTACCTAGGTTCGGTACGTCGCGACAGTACGACGTGCCTACTCCTGCACTTCTCACTAATCAGGACTAAAGCCTGGATACAGGATTACAATGTGAGGTTTGGATCTAGCTATTCGCAGAGGATCAACTTCTTGGCGAGTTAGCCTACAGCTTCTCTGTTATTCGTTCTCAAACTTATCTCCCGTCCGGCTTTATAAAACAGCCGGATTAGGGTTTACAGAATAGGAAACCTAGAAGACTACGGTAATTATAACTTGGAAAGTAAGGAATCCGTCTTCTCCTCCAAGCCAGATCACGTGGGCCGTAATCCGGGTCCTTCTAGAATCCGGCTTTTGTGCGTCAATTTACTGGGCCGCCCAATGGACCATAGCCCACTACCACTTGGGCCACCCTGGTAATCCGGCACTTTGACTACCATCTGATATACCCCTATTTGGTATATATCCGACAGCATAAATTGGCATAAAGAGAGAGGAGGGGACAAGGTGGAGAAGGGAGAGTGGAGAGGGGAAAGTGTGGGGTGGACCACTTATGCCTTATCTGCCCAGGTTACCGCTGGGGAACAGCTCTGCCTGTTCGCCAGCGCTAACATGCAGCCTGGACCCACATTGTAGCGCTGGCGAACAGGCGCAGTTGTTCGCCAGCGGTAGGAAACGTAGCGCTGACGAACAAGGAAACGTGCGCGCCAGTGGTAGTTCCAGGGAGGGGCGGGTGCGCGCAAAGGTGGGGCCCAACCTTACCGCTGGCGAAGGGGCTTGCTTGTTGGCTAACGGTATCAGGGATAGCGCTGGCGAACGTGGAATACCAGCGGTAGTAGCGCTGGCAAAGCTAGAAATGAGTTCGCCAGCAGTATGGTGGTGGCTATAGCCAGTTTCCTACTAGTGCATAGAGCTGAAATGTTGTGGTGCTATTATGTTACCCCCGTTAGACTTGCTATTGATAACTCCAACAACGAGTCTTGCAACTGATTTTTTTAAACTTACCAAGTGGCCAGCAAGTCCATGTGAATAAAATCATGTTTGATACGAAACATAACCACTAATGGATGCATTGATCTTGGTACGTGGTTGGAGATAATATCACGACGCCACACATTCCGAAACTCATGCGCACACCACATTCGTGTCAGTGATTTCTCTTTCATACAGTCACTAATCAACATATGCTGAGTGGTCTGGTTTTGGATCACAAATAATACTACTCGGATATCGCAAAAAACTGAGATGCCACTTATGGTTTTATCGGTACTAAAATGTTTTCTCTTATTATTTGCGTCAGCTCAGCATAGAACTACCAAGATGGTTTATATTATGTACCATTGAAACATGGTAATAACTGCGCACATGGTGAATTTATTTGCTAGACTCCCTCTACCCATGTTCACAGCTCTAAATACAGATGCAATTGCCTTGACATCCCTAGCTAAAGGGTGGTGCGACGATGTGTCAACACTGACTTGTAGACACACTTTAGACGATAGAAGATTTATATCATCGACGTAAAACACATATTTTATTCATACGGATAATGTGTAAATAACAAAATTTTCACATTATGACTAACACAGAGAATCATGCTTTCTAGCCACACAATAGTTTACAACCTATGAGTTAATTTAAACCACAGAAATAATGGTAAAAAATCTAATCAAATTAAGTACTAGTTCCTCCATTTTCTTACTCCCACCATTTTATTGTAGTGAAACGTGGATATACATATCTCCTGTTTTAGACCACACATCTTGTGTCAATTTTGTAAAAAATGACATGACTACTAGTGTTATTAATAGAAAGTTACCCCATAAGAGATGAGTCTAACACACCATCGATCTGGATTAATTGTTCAAGTTAATTACCCGGGGGAGCCTGAAAATATGGTGAGCGGTGTGGATTAATTTATATTTAGAAGGCTTGAGCATCAAAACTTACGTCAAGCACCTCGTAAGAGCGAGCAGGTCCCTATGCCGTGACAACAAGCTCTCCATCCTCACCATAGCTGACCCGGAACACGGTGAGGCGGAGTACAAGCGTGTATGTGGCCAGGTGCTCCACGAGGCAGTACTCGCCGTGTTTCCCTCATGTACAGGAGCTGGACCTTGATGTGGTGGTCCTCCGAGGAGAGCTCCTCGATGCTGACCTTCCACTCTGGCGGACGAGGAGCATGGGCAGTCATGACCCAGGAAGTGCACAGTTAATCTTTAGCAAAAATGATCAAAAGTATTAGACTCCGTTGAGCCAAAATGTGACTCGAATTATAAAATTCAGGAGCATGGGTTTTACCGATAATTGTAATCCCAACAACCATATACATTGACAACACATACGACGCCATTGGGTGTACGCACGTGGGTGTTATTTTCCTACCCCTACTCGGGTAGCTTTTGCTAACCACGGTTACTAAGGCCTAGCAACTTTTCTTATTGTAAGAGCCTAGCAGACTAAAGACCATGTGAATAAAATCACTACCGATAAAAAATATGGCCAGTGATGGATGCATGAATTTCACAATTTGGGTGTTTGTGCATTCATAACGCCAGTAATTCCGCAGTTGTACACCTCATTCGGGTCAACCAACTGATTTTACCTTCACACAGAAACCGAACAAAAGACTTTAAGACTAGCCACAGTGGAGGTATCATGCATGCCATGTTGGCAAAAAGCTGAGGTGGCAGTGCAATTAATGAAGTGAGAGATGATAGTGGTATCATATGTAGATACCGTAACATAACATATTACGAGACATGATGAGTCTACATCACAATAAATGCAACACTATATGATACCACAAACATGTTACTACCCATTGTGAAAGTAGTAACATAGACCAGTATCATGTGCATGATACTAGTATATGATATTCCCCATGGTGACTAGTCTAAGCGGTATGTGTAATTTTAAAGGAGCATATTGCCTCGATGTATATATATATATATATAATGATGGCACACATGGTAATTTTTTTATTCTCGTGTCTCCCTAGTACATTGGCAGTTCTGACTACATGTGCAATTATAAATGTGATGCATAATTGCCACACAAATATTTTTATACATCATTTTACGATTTTTTAAGTGCATCCCTAATTTTACTAGATCTGACAAAGAGGTGGTGATCACCGTTATGTGCCTAAGTTATTTAAACCTATGCCTTATCCATGCAGAGGCCTGAGGCTAATGAAAGTTTCATTTTGTAGGAAAACTATTTCAACATGCGTTATGGTCTGCCTCGACATCACTAGATAAAATTCGGTTGCGACAAACTCTCCACAACGACTTGTAGATAATAATCTAGGTAATAGAAGGTTTGTATTATCGATCGACGGTATATTTTATTCGTAGAAAGCACCAAGATGTCTAGACAGAAAGTAATTTGTTAATAACAAATATGCAATGTGATGACTAACATCAGGAATCGGCAGGTATCTCGTAAGGGAGAGCAGGCAGGTGAGCCGTCATGACGAGCTCTCCGTCCTCGCGGTAGCTGACTCGGAACACGGTGAGACGTAGTACAAGCTTGTACCTGCCCGGTGCTCCACGAGGCTCCACGAGGCAGTACTCGCCATATTCCCGCATGTACATGAGTTCGACCTTGACGTGCTGGTCCTCCGAGGCGAGCTCCTCGATGCTGACCTTCTTCCACTGCGGCGGACGAGGAGCATGGGCAGTCATGACCGGGGAAGTGCACAGTTAATCTTTAGTAAAAATGACCAAAAGTATTGACTCCATTGAGCCAAAATGTGACTCGAATTATAAAATTCAGGGGCATGCGTTTTACCGATAGTTGTATCCCCACCAACCGTATACATTGACAACCCATACGATTCCATTTAGTGTACGACCGTGGGTGTTTTTTTGAGGGAAAATCTGCTAAGCTTTATTGCATGCTAATATTGAGAGGTACAATGTTGGTATCATGGGGATTTCCAAGCCACACATGGCGACCCAATCACAGTGAGACCGAAAACTTAGCAAGATTATGAGCTTCTACATTACTTACTATAGGTTCAAAAGTAAAAGAACAACTAGAAAAACTAGATGACCTAATAATAATCTCTTTTACTAACTGGCTATATCTACCACTAGTTCCTCCATTGATATCATCCACTGCCACTTTGCAATCAGATGCTACTGCAATTTTATTCGCATATAAATCACTAGCCAAGCTCAAAGCTTCACGGCAAGCCAAAACTTCCACGGTAGATGCATCAGTAATACCTTCAAACACCATGGAGGAAGACCCCAAATAATTTCCCCCAGAATCTCTACAAATTGAAAAGGCCGCTGAACGAGAACCATTGTGCTGTAATGCCGCATCTACATTGATATTTAGGTGATCATCAGGAGGGGGAGACCATGATCTGCGCCCATAATCAGCAACTTGAAAGGTACGCACCTGCCTGGACGCAACACCTCTGTCGAGTGCCTTCAATTCATCAATGTAGGATTTTATAAAACCATCAGTGCATATTGTGCTTTGAAATATCTCCTCATGGATGGCTTTGCGCCTGGCAGACCAAATTGCTCATAAGGAAACTACCAGTTTTGTAAAATCCGAGTTGGACAAGCAGTCATGCATGGAAAAAAGCCCGCCTTTTGCATTGGGATCCTGGTTCAAACATATTTGTTCAGTTAGTTCTTCATCAGAGAGGGCCCAAACGCACCGGGCCAACCTGCAATCAAGGAGAGAGTGGCGCCAGGAATCTTGAAGACCACAAATAGAGCATAAGCAATTTGGGGACATATTGCGATTATGAAGAAGATCAGCAGATGGCAACGACTGTCGACCTAATCTCCATATAAAAATCTTTAGTTTAGAAGGAATTTTCAGCCTCCAAAGAGATGACCAGGCTCTGTTTTCAGTAATCATATCGGATGAACCACTGGCTTCTTCCAGCCAACCTTCTCTACTTCTTTTTGTGACAGCTAGAATTCTATATGCAAAACGGACAGAGAAGGTACCTTTCCTTTCATAGTGCCAGGACCATGAATCTTCCATCGGCGCAGTACATAACGGAATAGAGAGGATTACCTCAGCATCCATGGGGAGGCACACCTCCCTAACCCGAGCTGAATTCCAACATCTATTAGCCTGGTCCATGAGCTCAGACACCATAGTAGGTGGGTCACTAACCAGAGAAGTAAGGGGGCATAACATCGAGTCTCTGGGCAACCAATTATGCTCCCAAATATTAATTGCGTCTCCATCACCAACTCTCCGAATTAGTCCTTGAAGAAGAACATCTCTGCCCTCAACTATCGCCCTCCATACCTGTGAAGGATGTGTACCCAAAACAGCATTGAGAATAGATCCATCCGGGAAATAAACCGATTTTAGAATTTTTGCACTGAGGGAATTCGGTGTCTGGGGAATCCTCCAAGATTGTTTTGCCAAGAGAGCCAAATTAAACAACTCAAGATCCCTGAAGCCAAGACCACCAAGACATTTTGGAGAACACAATACCTCCCAAGAATCCCAGTGTGGTTTCCTTTTACCATCTTTACAGCCCCACCAAAATTTGCGAATAAGAGTATTGATATGCTCAAGAAGACCTTGAGGCAATTTAAAACATCCCATAGAGTATACTGGAATTGATTGTACCACTGATTTTATCAATACCTCTTTGCCTCCAACAGAAAGAATTTTCTCGAGCAAACCTTTAATCTTATTCCAGACTCGGTCTTTTAGATATTTAAAAGTTCCATACTTTGAAGCCCCAACATCCGAAGGCATACCCAAATACCTCTCATTTAAAGTCTCATTTTGTACCTGTAAGATATTTTTAACCTCCGTCCTTGCACTCTGCAGACATCCCTTGTTGAAAAAAATGGAAGACTTATCTGTATTAATCCGTTGTCCTGATGCCTGGCAGTATGTATTCAGCAAATTTGAAACCTCCATAGCTCCCTGAGCACTCGCCCTAAAAAACAGCAGGCTGTCGTCCGCAAACAAGAGATGATTCACAAGGGGCGCTGAAGGAGCCACCTTGATCCCATCTAGCTGCGACGACTGAGATGATGATTTTAAAAGGCACGAAAGGCCCTCTGCTGCAATTAGGAAGAGATAGGGTGATATTGGATCTCCCTGCCGAATACCCCTTGACGGGTTAAACTCCTCTAGCCTGTTACCATTGAACATAACCGAAGAAGATACGGATCTTACCATATCCATGACAATAGCCACCCAATTATTATTGAAACCAAGCTTTAACATGATTGCCTCCATGTAATCCCATTCCACCCTGTCATAAGCCTTCATCATGTCTAGTTTTAAAGCACAATGACTATTTACCTTTGCTTTGCTCCTCTTCATGAAATGTAAACACTCATATGCCGAAATAATGTTGTCCGTGATCAATCTCCCTTGGACAAAAGCCGACTGATCCTCCGAAATAATATCATTAAGCACACTCTTGAGTCTATTGGCAATCACTTTCGAGGCAATTTTATACAGCACATTACATAAGCTAATTTGCCGGAACTGAGACAAAATTGATGGGCTCAAGACTTTAGGGATCAATACCAGAATTGTATCATTAATGCACTTAGCACTCTCTTCTCCCTTCACTATTTTCAAGACAACTTTTATAACATCATTGCCACATACCTTCCAATGCCGCTGGAAGAAATGTGCTAGAAAACCATCTGGACCCGGTGATTTAGTTGGAAACATTTGAAACAGAGCCTTTTTAACCTCCTCTGCGGAATACTCCTCCATACCCGGTGATTTATTTTACCAATGATTTAACCAAATTTTTCCGATGGCGTATACACGCCCTTTGGTGAAAGAAGCTAGTATTTCTATCCCCTGCAGAAAGCCATTCATCCCGAGATCGTTGACGCCACATAACCTCTTCCCTGTGATATAACTCGACCAATCTTTCCTTTGTTTTAACTTCGGCATGGGTTGGACCCGAGCGACCAGCTACTGCCCTCATCTCCTCCATGCTTCGGTTAAGAGATTTTATCTCCTTTTTAACAGAGCCAAAGATATCATTGTTCCAGCGAATTAAATTTTCCGAGAGGTGTGTTGTAGCTTCTGTTTGACCGACTCAACTGAAACCTCTCCGCTTCCCTGCCCCCACGCATGGGTTATAGTGTTTTTGAGGTCCGGATGGGACTCCCACATGGTCTCAAACCGAAAGTGTCTCTGCCTCTGCTGCGAGGCTGGTGCATCATCAAACAATCGCAGCATTACCGGCACATGATCCGACGTAGCGGCCGTTAAGTGGGTAACAGCAGCTGCCGGAAATTGGGCTCCCCATTCAGCTGAGCCTAGAGCCCGGTCCAGCCTCACCCGAGTATAAGAGCCACCTGCCACTCTCTTCTCGGAAGTCCAAAAATCCCCAGAGAAACCAAGATCAGTAAGTCCACAAACATCAACTGCATCTCTAAATCCTTGAACCTGGCTAGCTGTCCTTTGACCAATCCCTTCAAATTCATCATATTTGAGAACCTCATTAAAATCTCCAATGCACAGCCACGGGAGAGGAGTAGATGCAATGAGATTTTTCATAAGATCCCAAGTATTGTACCTATCACTTATTTGAGCTTCTCCATATACACATGTTAACCTCCACGGATCATCCCCCAAACCAGAAACTGAGAAATCAATGTGATTCCGTGTATAACCCAAAAAGCACCAACTTTATTGAATCATTCCAAAAGACACATAAGCCTCCACTTCCACCACTACTACCTACTGCAAAAGCACGATCAAAACCAAGCGTAGATGCAAGGGGTTCAGCTCGTGATTTACTTACCTGAGTTTCTACAATGCAAAAAATAGAGGGGACAAATTTCTGAGCTATCTCACGAAGCTCGCGAACTATCGCGTGGTTGCCCGCCCCGCGACAGTTCAGACTTATGATACTCATTGCTCCCGGCGGTGCCCCTCACTAGGACCCGCCGATTCATCATCATCATTCTCCTTGTCGCTGTTCTTTTTGCTATCCTTCTTCATCCTTTTGGGGTCTCTCTTCGGAGGGGGACTAGGTGGGATATCCTTCCCGGGCAAAGTAAGCTTATGTATTATGGAACCCACAGTGGCTGTTATAGCATCATTTGATAGCATATTCTGTCCCAAGCCCGATGACCGTGTCCTGTTATTCAAACCATCCGCAAAATCTTCCTCCATTGCTTCCTCGTGTCCCTTACCATATGCAACCCTAATGTCGTAAGGGCAACCCGAAAATCTCCCAGCTGATCTCCCACCCGAACGGCCACCATGGTGAACCTGGGAGCCGCCGTATTTGATCGTATACTCCACTCAGCACGTAGCTCTTTAAATATAAGCTTATCGGGAGGATGGATACCGTCGCCACACTCCTTGTGCAAATGACCGAGCAAACCGCATACCGAGCACCAATCTGGTAGCTTCTCGAATTTTACTATAAAAAGCTGGCGCCTTCCTTGTCGAATGAGTGACACCACTGGGATCAAAACCTCCCGAACATCTACTTCCACTCTAGCTCTGAAAAAATTCCCAACAAAATCATGCGATGGCGGCTCCCCTAGCAAGAATTTCCCAACTTTGGCAGCTAACTCCATAGAGCGATATCCATCAGGAAGATCGTGTATCTGAATCCATATTTTGATGGTGTTCAACTCAATAGATGATGGCTTCACAAAACCATCATACGGTGCAATCATAACACTTTTCCTCTGAAAACCCAAGGGCCACCTTCGGTTACCTTCTCCCAATCTCCCAGACAATTGAATTGCAAGATGAATAAGTTGGACTCAATTGATCTGATCCTGACATCTTTTGCTAAATCCCAAGTTGTCCTCATGTTCTTCCCAAACCAGTAGTGTCTGGAATCCTGGTCAGTATGGACCCGTGCAAGCGCCATCCAGCGCGTGGCCTCCTCCGGTATCGGGGATTGGTCCTCAAACACTACATCAAGATCATCACCTCTCAGTCCCAGTCCAGCCATCATTGCCTCAAGATCGGTATCACCATCCGCACCTGCCGCGGGAGATTCATCAGACGCCATGTTCCTCGCACTTCCGCTTCAGATTCAAACCTAGACCCTCACCAAAATCACCGCGTGGAGAAGACCAAGGTAGAGAAGGGGCGCAGAGTCCCTCGACTAACCCAATCCTTCGGCCGCCGGTGATGTAGAAGGAGGAAAATAAGTTCTCCACACCGTCGCCGGCGAGAGTAAGAAACCCTAACTCGACCGTGGGTGTTAATATGCGATCCCCAGTCAGGTAGCTTTTGCTAACCACTGTTACTAAGGCCTAGCAACTTTTCTTATTGTAAGAGCCCAGGAGACTAAAGACCATGTGAATAAAATCACTACCGATAAAAAACATGCCCAGTGATGGATGCATGAATATCGGAATTTGGGTGTTTATGCATTCATAACGCCACTGATTCCGCAGCTAAACACCTCATTTGGGTCAACTAACTGATTTTACCTTCACACAGAAACCGAACAAAGGAACTTAAGCGGTATGGGTAATTCTAAAGGAGCATATTGGCTCTATGCATATATATAATGACGGCACACATGGTGAATTTTTTTTCCTCGTGTCTCCCTTGTACATTGGCTGTTCTGACTACATGTGCAATTATGAATGTGATGCATAATTGCTACAAAACTTATTTTATACATCATTTTACGATTTTTTAGGTGCATCCCTAATTTTACTAGATCTGACAAAGAGGTAGTGATCACTGTTGTGTGCCTAAGTTATTTAAACCTATACATCATCCATGCAGAGGCCCGAGGCTAATGAAAGTTCCAATTTTGAAGGAAAACTATTTCAACATGCGTTATGGTCTGCCTCAATACCACTAGATAAAGTTCGGTTGCGACAAAATCTCCACAACGACTTGTCCATAATAGATGGTTTGTATTCCGATCGAGACAATATATTTTATTCCTAGAAAGCAACAAGATGTCTAGACAGAAAGTAACCAAAATGCCACATGATGACTAACATCAGGAATCATGCCTTCTCGCCACACAATACATTTACCACCCTATCACTTGATTTAAACCACGACATGAATGGTATAAAAAGATCTAATCCGAGTAATAATAATTCATCCCTTTGATTGCTTCCACCATTTTATTCTACTTATCGCAGCAGATTATATTCTAAGATAGACATGGATAGACACCTCTCTTGTGTTTTTAATGCAACTAGACACATCTTGTGTCAATTTTGTAAAACATGTCATGAGTCATGACTACTAGTATATGTGTTACTAACACAAAGTTAACACAAGATGAACCTTGCAGCATCGATGTGCATAAATCGTGCAAATTCAGTAAGCAGGGGAACCTGGAAAGATGGTGGGCAGCGTGCATATTAATTAAATCCAGAAGGCATGAGCATCAAAACCCTCGCCAGGTATATCGTAAGAGCGAGCAGGCAGGTGAGCCGTGACGACGAGCTCTCCGTCCTCGCGGTAGCTGAGCCGGAACACGGTGAGGCGGAGTACAAGCTTGTACCCCTTGTCCAGGTGCTCCACGAGGCAGTACTCGCCGCGCTCCCTCATGTACAGGAGCTGGTCCTTGACGCGCTGGTCCTCTGAGGCGAGCTCCTCGATGCTGATCTTCTTCCACTCCGGCGGCCGGGCAGCACGGGCAGACGTGATCCCCCGGGACACGCAGAGGTAGCTAAATTTGGGTGCGGCTTCATGTTGAGCGTGTTTGTGGTGAGGATCGAGGTAGAGGCCGACCCAGGCGTTGAGGCTGCTGTCGTAGTGTGCGGGGCCGTTGAACGGCAGCATCCACTCGCCGCGACGCGTCCACCAGCCGGACGCCATGCTGTAGCAGAAGGTGCCCCGCGGCCCTTTCGACTCGCTGGGGGAGGACACGAAGATGGCGCGTCCCCGTGGGCTGACGGCGTGCGCCGTGATGCTCTCGGCGTCAAAGGGTAGCCCCGGAGGGAATAATTTCGAGCTCCAGGAGAAGCCGGAGGACTCGGGCAAAGGTTGCCACTGCCACCGTTCCTCGTCGAGATCGTCATCTTCGTTCGGGTCCGCCGCCTTCATGCAGTGCAGGGCTCCATGGTAGTAGAAGTCCTGGTAGCAATGGCCTGGGATCGAGCGGGACTCCAGAAAATAGAGCCGGTTCCCGGCGGCCACAGCCAAGTCGGGGCCGCAGAACAGGTCTGTCGGAAGGCGATGAGACACGGTCAGCGCGGCCGTGTCGGTGTCGTAGATGACGGTCACGCCGATGGAACTCGTCGAGTTTTCCTCTTGGCACATGCCCGTGGCGATGATGCTGCTGCCAAGGGCGGCGAACCGCCTCGGTTTTCCGGCCAACCCACGCCGTAAAGCTGCACGGGCGATCGGAGGCGGAAGAGGCTCCGTGGATCCGGACCCTAATACGTGCTCCAGCTTGTGGATCGCGAAACCTTTCTCGACCCGGTCTTCCACTGCCACGTACACATGCCGCTTCGGTTCTGGCTTTGCTGCCAGCCGACGTCGCCGGTTGGGTTTCGCGCCGCTCGGCTGGAGATCCGGGCCCGGCCCCGGCCTGCCGGACGAAATAGATCGAGCCGTCATCCGTGCTGCCGGCCGCTGGCGCCAACCTGCAGACGCCGACTTGAAGGGCGCCGGCGCGTCGGAGATCTGACGGAGCAGGCACCGCCAAGCCGCCATCGCCGCCGCAGATGTAGAAACAAGCAATCCGAATATTTGCGATCGAACTTGATCAGAAGCAATTAATCGAACGGCTGTGGAATATTAGGAAACGTAGAAAAGCCTGGGGACTTTAACTCCGTATAGCTGCGATCGAACGCCTTATCCCCCCGGTATCAAAGTGTACGTAGTTTTGCCTTTCCTTTTTCCTTTTTGAGAAGGTACACGTACTTAGAAAAGAAGCACAATTGTACAAAAGAGTAAAGTTGCAGCAATTGAAAAATATAAATGGAAACAATAAGCATCATAATAAATAAGACGATCAAAAGCAGCCTCCAATGAAAATAAGTGCAATTGAACAAATGAAAAAGTGCAATAAAAAAAGCAATTACAAGACATAAAAGTTAAATAGAAACGGATCACATAAAAGTGACGGTCACTTCGCAAACAATGTCTATAACTTCAGAAAAGGTGTTCAAACACTGAAACACCATTGAACAAAAACTTTATCGAAGCACCAACATATTTCACGATCGTATGGTTTTTCAATCATCTATTCCGAACCATACATCATGAAAATATTTTCGACACATATCCCTAGTAAGACATAGATAACACACGGTCTACATCGTCGGGATCAGGTCAGCTCGAGGCTAGAGCCCTATTCGCAGCCCACAATCGCTGGTAGAAAATAGGCCTTCAGTACCGGTTCGCAAAAGCATTTAGTCCCGGCCGCGCAACCGGGACTAGATATGCGCGACTAAAGACCCCCCTATAGTCGCGCCACTTACGGACCGGGACTAAAGGCCCGTCCACGTGGGCGGGTGGCGTGCGCCGGGGGCGGAGGACCTTTAGTCCCGGTTCGTCACACGAACCGGGCCTACATGCTATTTCGTTATTTCTTTAATTCATTGCTTTCTTTCACTCCTTTTTTTTTCAGAATTTTTATTATTTGCTTAGTGTCTAACTACAATTATCTCTAGTCAAATTTCTTACTCGTGGTCAAACTTCCCGCTCGGTCACCCATCCTCCAACTACTCTAGCACTAGCACGCTTAACTTCCGAGTTCCATCCCATCCCGCATCCAAGTGTTTCGCACGCATGTATTTGATAGTAGTATCATATCAATTCTATTAACATGTTGGTCGATGCCACATTTATTGTTTGAATTTCAAATAAATCTTTTAATAAACAAAAGTAATGATGTAATTAATAATTTTGAATAAATAAATAAACAATAAAATGTTAATTTGTATTATTTCTAAAAAATGTTCATAAAAATAAAACTAATTCATTTTAAAATCTTAAAAATACAAATAATATATCAAAATATTCAGAAAAATAATACTAATTCAATTTAAAATCTTAAAAATACAAATATTATATCAAAATATTCAGAAAAATAAAACTAATTCATTTTAAAATCTTAAAAATACAATAATATATCAAAATATTCAGAAAAATAAAACTAATTCATTTTAAAATCTTGAAAATACAAATATTATATCAAAATATTCAGAAAAATAATACTAATTCATATTAAAATCTTAAAAATACAATAATATATAGAAATATTCAGAAAAATAAAACTAATTCATTTTAAAATCTTAAAAATACAAATATTATATCAAAATATTCAGAAAAATAATACTAATTCATTTTAAAATCTTAAAAATACAAATATTAAATCAAAATATTCAGAAAAATCATACTAATTCATTTTCCCCTTTCCTAAATGCAAAATAAAATCTGATAAAATTCATGAACCAAACCATATGAAATCTAAACCATATAAAATTTGCAGATCCATGTTTCGACTATATATTATTTTGGACACAAGAACTGTTTTGGCAATGACAACCAAATGAAAATACCATCCTTTTTAATAGAACATGTGTAGTTTTTCTGTTTTGTTTTCTTGATGTGTTTTTGTTTGTTTTCTTGATGTGTTTTTGTTTATTTGTTTTGAAATGTGTGTTTGACATAATATAGAAATAATATAGCTAGAAATTAATATAGAAATAATATAGAAATTAATAGAAAGACATATATCCATTACATAATATATCGATCCATTACATATATCGAACGCAAGATGCGGTACACAAACAACATCTACTCGAGCTCCGAAGAGTAGATGCGGAACAACTCGAAGGCAACGTATGCATCTATTGCTGCATAATCGAGATTGATCTTGTCCAGTGGGTTCTTCCCCCAATACATGTGATACTTCGAGGGGAAACGAGTCTTCATGGTTTTGTAGTCGGCGTGGATGAAGGCAGTTGCCATCGGAGCCATCCCGGTCTGGGGCCCGTACAGCTCATCAAAATGGATAAGGTCCTGAAGATCAATGTAGTGATCTTCAGGTATCTCAATACCCAAGCGCATCAACTTCTGTCGGTCTTGAGTGATGTCAACGCTACAAAAGTCGTACCCCTTGTTGACAAGAAAATCAACAAGTTCGGGAGAGTGCTTTGAACTACTGCAACAACAAAAACAGAACACGTGTTAGATATGTTGCAACACGCATATTCTTCCAATGCAACAAACAAATCGAAAATGCAACACTATCCTACAAGAGAGATTGTACGTGTGCGTTACCTTGCCCATTGGAAGACCAAAACAATCTCCTTGAAGGCAATCTGGATGACGGCAACATCCTCTTGATTCGACGTATACTCTAGATCAAGCCCGAAGAACTTATGGTGTTCGTCGGCTTCTTCATAGAGATTGCTCAAATGCTCTAGAAGATCGGGGAGCCTCTCGCACATATTGGTGTAGGCCACGTCAAGACTCTTGTGGCATGGTGTGGACACACGGAGAAGGTTCCAAATGAAGGCCATGGGTGCTTGGTGGAGGAAGAGAGGAAGAATAGAAGAGAGGAAGAAGAAAGAGAGAGTCTCGGGTGCGCACTCACTAGTAGAGATACCCTCTTCTGTGGCGCACCAAAAATAGATTCTGTGGCGCACCCCGGGGCCACAGGGGTGCGCCACAGAACTCACGCCACAAAAATATTTTCTGTGGCGCACCAAACCAGTGCGCCACAGAAATACTGACTTCTATGGCGCACCTCCAACCTGCGCCACAGAAAAGAGAAGATTCTATGGCGCACCCGTAGGTGATGCGCCACAGAAATATGGTGCGCCATAGAAAGATTTACTGGTGCGCCACAGAAAAGGATGATGTTTTTCGAAATTTAATTTGTTTCTGCTGTATACAGTTTGAATATACAGGAATTATACAGGAATTATACACAGCAGTGATATTTGACAACATATAACATATTACTGATATTTTACAAAGTTACTTAATCACAATAGTGATACATAGTGCAAAGTATCGAATTTGTCTCAAAGTGATCACATAGTTACTCGAGTTGTCAAACACATCATCGAACAATAATTGTCACCACATAGTTACTCGAGTTGTCCAGTTACAAATGCCTAAGCTAAGATGAAATAGACTACAAGCACGGCGACGATGGTGAGCAAGAACGGTAGCTTGATGGAGGCCTCCATCTTGTTCATCTTGTTCATCTGTTTCGACTGGTGGTCCCTCCACTTCGCAACCGCCTCGTGTCTAGTCTTGTATCCTTTATAGCAGTTGCCGCTGAACTTGTCGACCTGTGCTTTGCAGTCCTTCCACTCGTCATAGACTCCTGGAACCCGACCCTCGAACACCACGTAGTACGTCATCTATATAGATAGACACAAAGCATATTACTAAGTATAATGCAAAAAACAACTAAGTCATATATGTTCACAAAAAACAACTAAGGAAACAAAAAATAAACATCAAAGATATACAAACATAAAGCTAACTAGGCCTAAGTTAATTTAGAGCAAACTAATAGTAGCTAGCTAGGAGTTTAGAGCTAACTAATAGTAGCTAGCTAGGCCTAAGTTTAGAGCAAACTAATAGTAGCTAGCTAGGCCTAAGTTTAGAGGAAACTAATAGTAGCTAGCTAGGCCTAAGTTTAGAGCTAAACTAATATAGTAGCTAGGCTTATATAAGTTAAGCAAATTTTGTTAAACAAACTAATAGTAGCTAGCTACGCACACCTCGATCAACGATACCTCAACTGGAGCGGCGCCGGAAACGACTTATATAGGTCCTTGGTCATCCACGTCCGACAATCAGCCTGCCGCTCTAGGCGTTCCTGGATATCCCTCTGGCATAACCCTATGGGTTGGTGCAAGGACCCTCCCTTTTTGGTGACATCTTCAATGATTATCTCCGACAACTTGACTTTGATGCGATGAAAATCTTGTATAAGATCTTCCTGTGAGATTTCCCCCGCCATTTTGTTGGACCAGTCTCGGAGTCTAGAAGGATGATTCAAATTTTTTGCATCGCGGACAATCCCTTTGAGGTGATGGAGGGCATAGAAGGCCTCTTTCATGCTCCAAGCCGGCTGCTTGATGCAGGGGAACTCGGTCACGTGCCTGAACCCGTATTTGCCAGTACCCGGCCTGATACATTCTTGTTTCTTTTGGAATGTGCCTCCATTTTGGGCGTAGCCATTGATAGCCTCATCGAGAACACCCCTTATTCTGGTGTAGTCTTTCCTCTTCGTCACATTCGACGAGTCGAAGTATTGGGCAAGTGACCACTATGGGCAAAGCACGATGAGTGTGCAGTATGTGTCCCTGCTCAACACATGCAATTGAATCCAGGATAAGCAATGGATGAAATCTAGAAAAAAAACATTAGCTATGACGGTCGCGAGACTTACTCGGGGAAGACAGGCAAAAGAATGTCCCTCTTGTTCTGACTGTTTCTCAACATGAAGCTCTCAAGGTACTTCACTGCCTTGGTCCGTGTACTTGATCCTTCCTCCAGTTGGCTATCACGCATGTAGTAGGGGTCCGCTACCATAACGTGAGGGGGTAACTCTCGCTGGATCTGCAGCTGAGCATTGAGCGCGTATAGGCGGACCAAGTTATAGTCCAGCCGTCTCGAGTGAAACAGACTGAAGATATCCTCATACGCTATGAAGAACAGTCCCGCGTGGTCTTCATTGACGAAGTCCGGGCCCTCTGGCACCTTGACCGTGAACACAGGGTAATTTGGACACTTGTCTTGAAGAAGGAGGCCCTCTAGCATCACGATAATGTTCTGCAATGTGAGCATTGGTCCAGTTGCCCCCTGTATCTCGTCCGGACCCAGTATCGGTTTCCCAGCTTCATGCAAGCGGGTCAAGCCATCCTTACGGGGTCGTACCACGGCGTCGGCCAAGATCTAAGTATGCTGGACCTTTTTAGCAGGTCTCTTCCTAATCTTCTTGCTGGCGGTGGCTTGATCTGCTGCGGGAGCTGGGGGTGCGGGTGCTCGGGACGACCCTACGATTGTCTTATGCAGTGTGCCAGGGCTGAATACTGTACCCTCCGGGTAGGTCAGGCGCTGCGTGACTTCAGTATGTCTAGGTTGATCGTCGTGACTGCGGAAGGCTTCGTCGTCACGATTCATATCAGGCATGTACCTATCTTGGCTGTAGCCCGTGTTGAGGTAGGCATTGATGTCGACATTGTCATCGTAATGATAGTCTTCGACACCGGCGGCTCCAGCAAACTGGTTGTCCACGTCCTTTGGTGGTGACGGCGGCTGTGATGCCGGCGGTTGAGGCACAACTGCATTTGATGATCTTTTGGCCGGTCGTTGCGGCATATTTCCCAACAACACTTTGTGCCTTGTTGTGGTGGCAACAACCGCCAGTTCCTTCTGGGTGGTGGTGGCAACAACCGCCGGTTCCTTCTGGGTGGTGGTGGCGACGACTACTGTTTCCTTCTGAGGGGCGGCGGCCTTGGGTGCTGTCTGGAGGGCTCTTTGCTTCGTGGGCCGGACGATCTTATTCTGCGGGGCCATAGGGGATGTGGCGCCGGTGTTGCGCTTGATCACAAGACCCCCCCAAGACGAATCTGGCTCTTCGGCCATTGCATCACCCAAGTCGTGCACTCTCCAAGTACCAAGTTGTCCTCGTCGCAGCCTGGAGGTTGAAAGGGGGGGAGGACGTCGCGATACTCCGGCACTACATTGGCCAACTTCACCTTCATCACGTTCTTGTCCATTCGAGAGTGGTGCATAGTGCGTTGCATGGGTTGTATAATAGTGCCGGTAGCAACATCCACCAACTCTCCGCCGGGCACCACACGATGCAGGAGTACGCAAGGTTCGTCATGTTGGGCAACATACCAGGCATCATGAGATGACAGTCATCTTGAGAAGGCGTAGTTAGATCACGACTAACTAATTAGTTACCTTGGTGATGGCGTCAAGCTCGGCGGGTGTCGAGACAAGGGCGACGGTGCCGGCGACCGGCCCATCATTGTTCGGCATTGCTGCGGAAGGGGGCGGCGATGTGACCAGAAGGAGTGGCGCCGGCGTCTGGGGGGTCAGCTGTTGCGGCGGCACTTGCTGGTTCATGCTTGAGTTGCTGCCGACGAAGGTGGGCAGATGGATCGGTCCAATTTGACCCCCCGCATTCCAAGAAGCTATCCCCTCCATCAGCCCAGGGGGGATGACTTCCTTGAGCATCTCATCCACTAATCGGTTGAGCGTGTCGGGGTCCACCTCTCTGCTCTCAAGTTTCTTCTCTAGAGCCGCCATCTGCTTCTTCAGCTCCGCGACCTCATGATCATCCTTAGTCGATGTCGTCTTCCTCTTCTTTTTTGACTTGGCATCTGATGAGTAGTACTCGGCTACCTTCATGTTTAGCCCAAAGCCGGAGATACGGCCAGCTGACGTCGGCGGGGCATCCAACGGCCTTTTCTTGTATGCGTTCGTCGCTCTGTTGAAAGGCGTGTCCCACCGACTCGTCGACCCTTCGGACGAGTCAGATTTCTGCAACTCCCTCTCCTTCGGACAAAAGGAAATTAAGGTGAGCCCATTATCTAATTATTAGATCAATGCAATATACATGTACTTGAGATATATGTATCCTTACCAAATGTTTCTCAAATTCCTTCACGTCCTCGTATTTCGTCACAAATTCCCCAGTCTTCCAGTCTAAGAAGTACCGGGATCGGACAAAGTTCCTAACTTGTATATCCGTGATTTTGTGCCAGGGGTTATCTTTTCCGAGACGTTCCATCTCCCGGTCCTCCTTCTCCCAAATAGGTTGTTTTCCTCGGTAACCACCGCTTCCGAGATGTTGGTGCCCTATGTTTTGGTCCCGCATATCCTGCCCCCATTTTGTCCATTTTTTACACTCCTCGGTGTTCAAGTACGCCTTAAATATCTCGAAATCTTCTTTCTGAAGCGTCGGGTCTTTTCGACTGATCTCCTCCCAGCTTTTACCTTTTTCAATCTTCTTCTTCACCCGGGATTTCCAGCTGCTCAACGCGGTGCTCATCTTCGTGATGGCTAAAGAGTCCACCATTTTGTTGAACGGCTCCGGGAACGTGTATCGCTGGTGAAGCTTCTTCAGGAGGATTTCGACCAAAGCCTTGTTGTCGTTGCTTCTAAGGTCAATCGTGTTGATCGACATGCTTTCCCGCACGATGCACCCTAGCTGCATGCCGTACCCTGAGGAAACAGCTCGAGGCGCCAATGGTAGGCCACTCGGCGAGACCTCGGTGATTGTATCGGTGACGTTCGCGACCACTTGCGGCTTACGATCCTTCCTTGGGGCCCGGGGCTTCTTATTCTTCTTATCGGTCGTCGGGCGGCGTCGCCGCTACCACCAGCCGCCGTGCGGTCAGTGCCGCCACCATCGGTGTTGTTATCCTAGTCCTCTTCCTCCAAGTACCCCCAATCAATATCACCGCCGTCCTCCCGGTCCTCTTCCTCAATTCTGGTTGCAGCATGGGCATCCCAGCCCTCTTCCTCGGCACCGGCTTCGGGCACGGACCCGTGCTTGGAAGAGCCAGACATGTTTCTGTAATAACATTCAAATTTGAGTTTTTGAGTTGGATTTCAAATTATTCAATATAAACTACTTCGTTATCATTCATGTATGAGGTATGATTCCTAATCCCTATAACTGGATGTATTTTTGGTGTGGTCTGGTGTGGTCTCGAATGGTGCTTTGCATGATTACATGTGTTCTTTGGACGCTATCAGATGGCCACACACTCTGGTCACACACTCTGGTTGTGGAGTGGAATGAAACTAAAATGGAGCAAAGCACTCTAGTGAGAGGAGGGCTAGCAGTAACAAAACCATAGTTTCAGTACAGGGAATCTTGTGAGAGGAGAGCATAGCACTCTGTGGTACTACTATTTTGTACAAGCATTTTTTCTTTCCTTTCAATTATAGCCGACATTATGTTTCTGAGAATTATCCATTTCTCCTTCCTTGATGTTCCTTTATCCACTATAACTTTTCCTAAGAAAGTTTCCTCTGGTAGCTATTTTCAGGTATTAGACTTTATTATGAGGCATATTGGTTTGGCAACTCCATTGATAGCTGGGAATTCTGTCTATACAGATCTACTATTTTTGAAGGTTAGCAAGAGAAAAAACTCCCTTAGCCATCTGCTGAAAGTGAAATGGTTCATACTATTTAAGAAGCACAAAAGGATGACTTCCAGAAGCTACCTAAAGATGTTCAAGATGGCCCAAGGAGCGAACCCCACAGGTATCATATCCTCTCATGGCGAAAAATTACTATTCAAAATCTAACAAAATAGTAGAATGACAAAAATAAATCCATATAATACAAGGAGATTAATATAACAATCAAGTAATCAAAGCTCAACAAAGTGTTATTTTAATTCTACTCTAGTACAAGGCTATAGCAGCTTATAACATAGCGAAAAAATTATGCTGATAAATAAATCTGACAAGCATGCTTCAGTAAACAAAGGCTCATATCTGTTGTGAGTTCAGACTAAAAGGAACAATAAATTAGACCATTAAAGAGTCTTGACCTGCTCAAGGCAGCTAAAGGAGCTTTCATTATTAGTTCTTTATTTAGCATAAATTAGTATTTGCCTAGCTTTGGGGTTTCTTTACTTAGCAAGAACTCAAGTCCTTAATTAGTAACAGCCTGAAGAAACAAAAGGGAGTGGGCAGAGTCAGTGGTCTGAACTCTGAAGAAAAAAGAAGTTGAGGAAGAAGTGTTACGTAGAAGATGGAGTTGGTAGCTGCCTGCATGGAGATCGATAAAGGGAGGAGGGAGGAGAGGATTCTCTGCTACATGAACAGGACAAAGGCCAGGCGGATGCATGGAATTTGGAATAAGTTCCTCGCTCCTTGTACACGAGTTGGCCCGGGAAAAGGAGCCAAAAGTTTCCTAATAAGCCAGCGCTAGGTCCCAACGAAAACACCTCGGACTTGTCAATAGCTACCCAATCCAGATTTCAGGTAGGTCAACTCTTCTGTCACCACTCTTATATCTCACTGCTCATTGTCCATACATAGAAAGTACTATATACACTCATGCTGCATACATACAGAGCAATAGGTCAAGCAAAAGGGGCATCGATTAATTAATCATCTCATGTCCTTTTTTGTTCTGAACTAATAATGAAATTTGTTTTATATATGGAATTTTCCAGATAGGAAACTCAAGGCAGCTAAAGGAGCTTTCGATGCGAGCATCGATAGTGGAATAACCTTCTTTGACACTGCAGAAGTATATGGTGCAGGGGTAAGGATCGATATAGTTCTTGCTGTATTATTTTATTTTTTGCGAAAAAAATCTTGCTTTATTTCTCATTCTCAAAATCATTTTCAGGGCAACCTTGGTAACTTTCTGATTTTGATGTCATTTAGGTATCAGGAGCAATAAATTCAGAAAGCTTGCTAACAAGTTCCATTTTATTCCCGCCAGGTTTATCAAGGAAAGACGACAAAAAGAAGTGGTCGATGTGGCCATTGCAACAAAGTTTATCAAAAAGAAGTGGTCGATGGGGCTTGGAAATTTGAATTATCTCTGCAAACAAAATGGCTTGCTCTAAATTAGTTAAGCCAGATCTCCATTTTATCAAAGAGTCATCTAGGAGTAGTATTTCCCTGTTGGTATGCTGTTGTTCAAATCACCTAGAAGTAATTATGCCCAATTTTACTCTTTGCTAAAGTTATTCGTGTAGCAGCACTCAACAGTCAATGCATACTCAATTTTACTTATTCATGTCATTCCAGCATTCTACTCCTGAGAGTGCATACTCAATGCTTCTAAGCATGGAAAATTTTCATATCAGAGGAAAGGGTACACATGTTTAATGATTGTGATCCAGAGATAAAACTCCATGGACATATACTTCTATGACTTCTCAAGAGTACAACAGGTCTTTATTTTCGAAATCAGCGCTGATAAAAAAGTACGCGGTCAAATTGAAACGCGGTCAAATTGAAACTGTGACAGTATAGTAACACAACATGAAACAGCTAAACACTATAGCTAGTTCGACGAAAAATTTCGGCATGACCTTTGCTAAAAAAGGACATGCCGGAGTGCCAGAAATTCGTCGGAACGGAAATAAATCGACGTTCCGGCGAAACATTGGCAACTCTCAATGTGTACCCGCACAAAAACCATCCCCAATCCCCTCAATCTACTTCCTTATTCAGAAATGGAAGATAGCATGAGCAAAGTAGGCTGCCGTTTAAGATCACTCGATAGAGTAGGCGAGTTCAGCATGAATCCAAGACAAAGAGCGAAGCTACAAAATGAGATCATTGACGCCAAACTCTGTTGCTTACAATATTCTACTGATAAAAGTGCAAAGATGACTGATTGACTAAACTTCATTGCACAATGACAGCAATGGTTGTGCTCCAAGTTCCAACACCGTCTCTGACAGATGAGTTGTTGACTTGTTGTTCCTTTTTTTTAGTACTGTAAGTAAAAATCGGCGAGACCATAGTCTTATCCACTACCACCGCAAGTAAAATGGCACAAAAGGTAACCAAAATTCTGAAATTTAGTGAACTCATACTGTTTGTGTTCTCATAGCTCATTATCGAAAAAAATATGTTCTTATAACTACTGAGTTCGAAAATGCACAAATCTAACACCGAGAGATCATAAAAAAACATACAAGTCTAACACAAGAAAAACCTGGCCGCAAGGTACAACATCAGCAGCGCGGCCCAAAATTAAAAGATTTAAGCATCCTGTCTAGTCTACATCCAGAGATGACCAAAATCCTAGCCTTTGGCAGAGGCTCTGTAGATGTGGGCTGCTGCGACGCAGCCACTATGCATCAGTAGGGATCGAATTGAATCGAATCAAGGCAGCGGGGAGATCAGAGAAGCAAAATTAACAGGGCAACGGGGCGGCGCGAGCAGCGAACTGACCTGGCGCTGGGCGCGGGGCGAGGCACCTCGGTGGGGCGAACGGCGATGGCGACGACTCCCTGTTCCCTGCTCCTTCAAAGGCAGCACGGACTCGAGGATGGCGACGGCTCCCTGCTCCCTGCTCGTGCACCTCGGTGGACGATGGCGCGTGCACGGACTCGAGGACGGCGGCGCGTGAACGGCGCTCAACACCTGCTCCTCCAAAGGAAGCACGACGGCGAGCGCGATGGAGAATCGAAGAAGAGGGCTAGGGTTCGTCGTCGCGCGAGGGAGAGACGAAGGAGGCGGGGATCAA
Organism: Alopecurus myosuroides; assembly: GCA_028641055.1. Lineage (NCBI taxonomy): Eukaryota > Viridiplantae > Streptophyta > Magnoliopsida > Poales > Poaceae > Alopecurus > Alopecurus myosuroides. The sequence goes on from CM054057.1 coordinate 136,277,260, forward strand.
ATTTTGCTAAGTGTGGACGATAAGCGCGGGGGTCCACATGTCATCTGCTGTGAGGCATATTCTGTGGCGCACCCCGACCCCGTGCGCCACAGAATTGTTATAATTCTATGGCGCACCTTCTAAGACATGCGCCACAGAATGTCTTGGGAGGGTCCACATGTCATTTGCTCGAACGGAATTCTATGGCGCATCGCTTACAACATGCGCCACAGAATTCTGTGGATAGATACAATAAAAACACGCACGGTTGTACTTTGACAAATCTGTGTTACTAGTCCAGTGGTTTGCTGTGAGGTTATCAACACCCAGGTTCGAATCTTGATATTACCCCACATTTTTTAATTTTTTATTTAATTATAATTAAAGAAAGAAAACAGTAAATTACAATTACAAAAATAAAACACACATTTAATATTAGAATATTTTTTTATATAACGTCTCACACACACATATGGTTGTCTCACATACACATGCGCATATGTACACAAAAAAGTCTTCTTCGTCTCGGTTCCGATCTAGCTTAATTAGCGTCTCTTTCCCTTTTTGTTGGCGACTGAATACTTTATGCCGGCCACCTTGAGATTTCTTCGCGTGAACGGACAACCGTGGGTAGGTAGGGATGTCTTCCTTCTTACTTTACCAGTAGTAGGCATGTCGAAGTACTTGTCGAACTCCTCCTCGATCTTCGGATCACCGTTCTTGTCCAAGTCTTCCTCGTTGGCGTCTCCTTCCATTCCGATGATGCTCCTCTTGCCCCTCCTCACGACAACACGGCTAGGCCTTGACAGGTCGGTGATGAAGAAGCATTGGTCAACTTGGCTAGCGAGTACCCATGGCTCATTTTTCCCGGATGCGTTCTTCGATTTGGCATCGGGTATAACCATTGTGGTGAAATACCGTCCTTCTTTCTTGACATTCTTGGCCCATCTCACACGGAACATTGGCACCACCGTCTCTCCGCAGTAGTTGAGCTCCCATATCTCCTCGATCTTTCCGAAGTATCTTTCTTCCACATTAGTCTCGGCATCGCCATATGATAGCATAGTTACTCCTGAGTTTTGATTTTCGCTACTCATGTCCTTGTCCTCGATGGAGAATCTGTAACCGGAGATGTCGTACCCCTGATAGGTCCTTACGTTCTGCCCGGGGCCCTGTGATAAGATGTATATGAGTTTTTCATCTTCCGTAGAAGGCATTTTTCTCCGTGCTTCAATCAGTTGACTTTTCTTGAACCAACGCGTGAAGCCGGAGTTGTGCTCTTTGGTTACGTCTCCCATCTTCCTCGGCCCGCCCATTTCAATATAATTCTGATTGATTAAGCTTTTGTGCTCTTCCACGAAAGGCTCGATCAACTTTAAGTGTTGTAGCGCGACCCGGTGAGCCCTATCAAAGTCGCCGCGTCGTTTTTGAATGCCGACATGGACGTCGCGGCAGCCCTCGCGGTGACCGACTCCGTTGAGTCTGCCAAGGTGCGTCCTGGTGGACAAACCGACATCCTGATCGTCTTTGGTGCTTAGGTAATTATCGCAGAAAGAGATGCACTCGTTGGTTAGAAATCCTTTGGCCATGCTTGCGTCTGGACGGGCCCTATTGCGAACGTATCCTTTCAGGACACCATTCTGCCTTTCCATCGGCATCATGTAGTGCAGAAACGTCGGGCCGAGATGCCTGATGTCATCAACGACGTGGAGAAGGAGATGTACACATATATCACAGAATGACGGCGGGAAGTAAATCTCGAGCTCGCATAGTATCACCACGATCTCATCCTGTAGCATCTTGAGCTGCCTCACGCCGATCGATTTCCGGGTGATAACGTCAAAAAAGTTGCAAAGGCCAAACAACGTATCACGGACATGCTCGTCCATTATCCCTCGGATCGCAACAGGAAGTATCTGCGTCATGAGCACATGACAATCGTGAGACTTCATCCCGGTGAACCTCTTCTTCGCTAAGTCCAGATATCTGCTTATACTCCCTGAGTATCCGTGAGGAACTTTGACTTCTACGAGGCACCTGAAAAACTGCTCAAGCTCCAGCGGACTCAATGTGAAGCAGGCAGCGGGAAGCACCACGGTGTTCTTCTTAGCCTTTTTGCGGGGAGGACGTTGAGTCCCTTCCGTCTTATCCTCATCGTCATCATCATCATCACTATCGGAGGGGACCTGTAGATTTTTCCTAATGCTAAAATGTTTTAGATCGTATCTTGCTTTCGGCCCATCCTTGGACTTCTCCGAATTGCAGATAGTGCCAAGCAGACTCTCCGTAACGTTCTTCGTAATGTGCATCACATCAATATGAGGCGCGTGGAGGACCGGCCAGTACTCCAAGTCGTGGAAAACAGACCTCGCTTTCCATACACCCAGCAGCGGCTCTGGCTTGGGTCGCTTCTTTCCCGGCGAAGGGCACTCGTCCCAATTTTTCAGAAGCTCGTCGATTTCTTCGCCGCTCCTCATGCGCGGGGCTCCATCGGGCTCGTCTTTACCATTGAACAACTCACCGCGTTTTCTCCACGGGTGATCCAAGCGAAGCCACATTCGAGCCCCTGGGTACACGGTTTTCGAAGACCCAGGATCCCTTGGTAGCTGGAGATGCGGGGTCCCGTCCATGCACTTCACGCAGCCGCAGAATCGGTGGCCGACCTGGGCAGATACATACGCGTAACCAGGATAGTCTGTGACCGTCGTCAGCAACGCGGCTCTCATATGGAAATAATCTCTAGTGTACGCGTCCCACGTACGGGGTGGCGTCTTCCACAACGTGTCTAACTCGTCTTTCAGCAGCCCGAGATACAAATGCATGTCGACACCTGGTTGTTTTGGCCCCTGGATGAGAATACTCAAGTGTATGTACTTTTGCTTGGTGCACAGCCACGGGGGTAGGTTGTAAGGCCATACAAACACGGGCCAACTGCTATGTGTGCTACTCTGGTTGCCGAACGGATCGAGTCCATCGGTGCTCATACCCAGCCTGACGTTCCTCGCGTCGCCCCCAAAACTCGGGAAAGCTATGTCCAATGCTTCCCACTGGGCAGCGTCTGCAGGATGTGTCATGATATAGCCCTTCTTCGGATCTTCTTCCGGCTTCTCCCTTTTCGCGTGCCATTGCATGAGCTTTGCTTCCTTAGGGTCCACGTAGTACCGTTGAAGACGGGGAGTGATAGGAAAGTACCATACCACTTTTTGAGGAATTTTCTTGTTGTTGGTTCCACACTTGTATCGTCCGTGACCGCACTTCGGACATGTGGTTGTGTCCTTGTACTCCCCTCGATAAATTACACAATCATTGATGCAGGCGTGAAATTTTTCGTGAGGTAGGTCAAGAGGGCACACGACTTTATTAGCCTCGTTGATACTGCTTGGCAATGTGTTCCCCTTGGGAAGGCGATCGTGCCAGAATTTCAAGTTCTTGTTGAAGCTCGAGTCGGTCCATTTGTTTTGCGTCTTCATCTTCAGAGCAGCAAGCGTTACATGCAACCGCGTATCCTCGGGGCGGCACCCAGGAAACAACGGAGTCACCCCGTCTATCTCCATTTGCGCCAGCTTGGCTTTCTCCCTAGCTGCAGCTATGTCGTTGCTCGTCTCCTTAAGCAGCAGATCCTGAACATGAGAGTCCCGCAAGGCCGAAATTAGCGGGGTCTCCGTGTTCTCGCCTTCATCGTCATGTCGATCTTCTCCGCCGACATATCCTTCTTCATGATGATCTTGTTCGCCGTCATATCCTCGCTCGCCCTCCTCTTCGTGCACAACTTTTGCTGCCGGCGGTGCCACGTGGTTGCGGTCGTCAAAGAAACCGCGTCTGAGAAGGTGCTCCTCCAATTGTCCGGAATCAGGGTCAATCCAGCGCACGAGTTTGCATGATCGACACGGGCATCTTATCTGCCGCCTGTTGCACCGAATCATGTCCGCCTTCGCGTCTTTTTTGTATCTAGCGATTCGAGCAGAGCTCATTTCTAGTACCATGGTTGCCTGCACAGACACATAGAGAGCAGAAAATTAGAACCACAACATGCATGCATAGTCGCCGGAAAAATTCGGCATGACCTCTCCTATAAGTAGGTCATATGGGGTGCAAAAGTTTGCCGAAATGGAAGTGAATCAACATTTCGGCAAACATCCATGCACCATGACCGCGCCCGCACGCGCGACAATCGATCGGTGCACCTGCACATGCATGACAAACACCCATACACATCGATCGATGGCCACACGAGATATATGCACCTCCAACTATACTCACCTAGTAGATTCGATACCGACACGCGAAAAGAGCGAGATCCTAATGAACTAATTTTCACTATTTTTGTTTGTAGTTTTCCAGTAATTCTAGATACTTGTTTGAAATTTTGGGTATCTTTTTGTTTAATTCTAAAAAATAAACGAATGAAGAATATTTTCACCTATTATCTTATAAGCAATCAAAGCATAGGGAGGGACCGGAGTATATATAGATGCAAGTAATTAGGCCCCCCCAACAACAAGAAACTTCACCAACAATTATACATCGAATAAATAGGTTCACCTACCAAAAAAGGAGAATTAAATGTGTAAAAATGGAGTGGAGAGAAGGGGGGGGGGGGGGGGCGAGTGAGCAACATCCACTTGGAATGAAGTGAGTTGGGGGGGGGGAGAGAGAGGGGGAAGCCATCTTTATGTGCACAGTGCGCATAATTCTGTGGCGCACCAGTATGCTATTCTGTGGCGCACTGTCCTGCTGCGCCACAGAAACACCATATTCTGTGGCGCATCTCTTGCAATGCGCCACAGAATATGGTGTTTCTGTGGCGCAGCAGGACAGTGCGCCACAGAAGTGGCCCTTTCTGTGGCGCACCGGTTAGCATGCGCCATAAAACTATGGCCTCTGACACCCAGCCCAATGATTGGGGTGGGCCCCGCACGCTTTCTGTGGCGCACATCTAACCCATGCGCCACAAAAACGGGGATTTCTGTGGCGCACCCTTGGCCATGCGCCACAAAATAATCTTTCTGTGGCGCACCAAATCATGATGCGCCACATAATCCATTCCATATAATGGCATTTCTCTACTAGTGACTGTAGCAATGGCCAACTCGCTCGCTCGCTCGCGAAATAAAACCGCGCGGGAGGCGAGCAGTTTGGATCTTTAGTCGCGGGTGGCCAGGCCAAGCGGGACTAAAGCCCTCTACGCGCTTCCCAAACCGCGGCGCATGATCTTCTGCGATCATTTGTCGCGGGTGGCCTGGCCAACCGAGATTAATGCCCTCCGCGCGCTTCCCCAACCGCGGCGCATGACCTTCTGTCGCGGGTCGCGTCCAGAACCGGGACTAAAACCCCTTTAGTCACGGTGCGCATAATTTGGGGACTAAAGGGGGCGTATGGAAGGCCTTTTTCTACTAGTGAATAGGATTTTTTTCGTAACCCCGATAGTGAGACTTATAGCTCTCGTTTTTTGAGAGAGTAAAAATGGCGCTCATGGTGAAGTTGTTTTCTAATGTTTCCTTATTTCAATTGATAGTTACGAGTATGGGTGTATGATTGAATGGCTATATGCGAGTAAAAATGTCCAATCGAAGTACAAGAAGGTCCTTCTGATTGATCCTACAGTTGCAGCCTTTTCATTATACTTATTGCATTTGGTGATACTCTAAAAGACGCATGAATAGACACATCTAGAGTGGATGTTTTCAAGTAATATCATGAGTAACACAAGGTAAGGCCACGCGATGGGCATTGCATGGGAGCTTGAAAAGATGTTGGACGGTGTGGGATTACATCCAGAAGGCTCAAGGACTAAAACCCACGTAAAACACATTTATAACAGTAGGTGGGAATCTTGTAGGAGCGAACATTCTCACGTGACGACGATCTCTACGTCCTCATCAGTTGAGACTGAAATACATCGATTTATAGGCTCATAGCATGTTCCTGTCTTTTGTCAGGTGCTCTATGAGGACGTCTTCATTGTGCTTATAATTAGTATCGGTACTTTGACTTGCAACCACCCCGCCGGCCTATTTTTATGCCTTCTCGATGGTAACCATCTTCCACTCTGATGAATAAGCATCAAGGGTTGATACGACGTAGGATGCGCACATGTAGTTCATGACACCAAGTGAATTAGTTTTAAAGAAAAGTGTCCTTGTCATGAAGTTCGAGGTAGAGCCCGACCGAGGCGACGAGGTCATCTTCATAGTGTGTGGGCCCTTGAACGACACCATCTAGTCGATTTACTGTGTCATCCTAGCCGGTTGGTGAACTGGACCACTTGGTCAGGCTCCCACGGCTCCGGTGGAGCCGCTTAAAGTCAGTTTCGTCGGGTATGGCAACACCTATGATTCATCAAAATGTCAGTGATGTGAGCGTCTAATCGTGAGCCTCTTACTGTTGGAGGCGAGGATTTTGGAGGAATGCGGGATGAGAAATCATTCCTCACTTGAACGGAAGCGCACGAAGTAGATGAATGGTGACACGTGAACCATCACCTTCATGGCTCGGTGATTAACTTCATAATACTCCAACACGGCCGACACAACGTCCTTAGACAAGAATGGTGGCTCACTAATTTCCACTCTGGCACCATGCGCACACGCTCCATTTCTCCGCTAGCTTGACCATGTCGGCGTTGGATAAATGCCCAAGAGACGGTAAAATTCATCATTTTTATGATTAATGTATTATATTCCTATGTTATTACTGCTATGGTCACTGAATATGAGATTTAGAGAAAAATCAATACGCTTGTGTAGAAACATAATCACAGTGTTATAACCATTTGTCATGTCTCATAGACAAACTCGTTAATATTATATGAGAAAGTTTTCCTAGTCAAGCACATGTGTTACGTCAATATTAATGTGAGCATATTGTTGTTTCAACATTGTGGCTAGGTAGAACCAAGTAGCTGATATAGTATGATGTTTGTTTTGCTAAATAGTATCGTCACAAAATGTTTATTTTGTTTGCCTTCTTGGACCTTGAAAATATACGATGATGTTCACCAGAGAGATCTTTTTTGTATTTGGTGATAGAAAAGGATATCACTCGATCGTCTCGAAACTATTCATCCCATCATGATAGTTCAAGAATCGGAATTACTTCCCTAGATAATAGAGATATACATACAAGATCCACTCGGTGAAATAGTATCGGTTGATAAGTCCGCGCAGACAAAAACATGACAATAGTCATGGTCATATTATGACATGGTAACGAGTAAATAGAATCATACCATATAGCGAGATAATGTGATATGCTAATGTTTGTGTTAATGTTTTAGTTAGTGGTAGCTAAATTTTAATTGGAAATGGAAGTTAAACTAATGTAGTTATCAATGGTGGGGACACAATTGTCAAAAACAATATATGAAATTACAATTTTGTCACTAAATGACAGCACTATGTTGTGGTAATTATATTAGACAGTTGCAGAATTTTGTGTGTTGAAGTTTTCATTGTACAAAGTGCATCTTTGCAAAATTATTCGACATCTTACCGCGAACTTGAATCAATCTCTTCCTTTCTAGTAAATTCGTGTAATTTGTGCGTTTTTTGCAAAAAAATACATGTTGTAAAGGTTCATTTGTATTTCACCAGATTGCATGTTCCTTTTATTTTCATTCTTGTTTCAAAAAAGATGATTTTTCCATCATGGCATCTATCGGGCCTTCCAAGTAATCCGGACCGCCCATACATTTCTTGTTCGGCGGGAAAACATAAACTTTGTTGCTCAAAATTTCGTAATGGAGACGGGGATTTTCCCACTGGTAGAAAAAAGGCCTTCCATACGCCCCCATCAGTCCCCAAACTTTGCGCACCGTGACTAAAGGGGTTTTAGTCCCGGGTCGGGAGGAGACCCGCGACAGAAGGTCATGCGTCGTGGGTTGGGAAGCGCGTGGAGGCGCGTGGAGGGCTTTAATTCCGGTTGGCGTCGCCACCCATGACTAATGATCCAGTCTGCTGGCCTCCCTGTCTTTAGTCCCGGTTGGCCTGGCCACCCGGGACTAAAGATACAAATTGCTCGCCTCCCGCGCGGCGGTTTTATTTCGCGAGCGAGAGGCAGAAGGGCGCCATTGCTACACTGCGCACCCGAGTCTCTGTTTCTTCTTCTCTCTTCTCTTCTTCCTCTCTTCGATCTTCCTCCACCAAGCACCCATTGCTCAAGTTTGGAAGACTCTCCGTGTGGCCACACCATGCCGCAAGAGTCTCGACGTGGCCTACACCAATATGTGCGAGAGGCTCCCCGGTCTTCTTGAGCATTTGAGCAATCTCTATGAAGAAGCCGATGAACACCATAGGTTCTTCGGGCTTGATCTAGAGTATACGGCGGATCAACGGGATGTTGCCGTCATCCAGATTGCGATCAAGGAGATCGTTTTGGTCTTCCAATGGTCAAGGTAACGCACACGTACAATCTTGCATTTTCGATTTGTTTGTTGCATCTGAAGAATACATGTGTTGCAACATATCTAACACGTGTTCTATTTTCTTGTCAACAAGGGGTATGACTTCTGCAGCGTTGACATCACTCAAGACCTTCAGAAGTTGATTCGCTTGGGTATTGTGATACCTGAAGATCACTACATTTTGATGAGTTGTACGGGCCCAAGACCGGGATGGCTCCGATGGCAACCGCATTCATCCACGACGACTACAAAACCATGAAGTCTCATTTCCCCTCCAAGAATTACATGTATTGGGGGAAGAACCCACTGGAACGGAGCAACGTCAACTATGCAGCCATAGATGCATACGTTGCCTACGAGTTGTTCCGCGTCTACTCGACGGAGCTCGAGTAGATGTTGTTTGTGTACCGCATCTTGCGTTCGATATATGCATGTAATGGATATATTAGTATGTAATGGATATATTATTATGTAATGGATATTATTTCTACATTAATTCCTAGCTATACTATTTCTATATTATGTCAAACACACATTTCAAAACAAACAGACAAAAACACATCAAGAAAACAAACAAAAACACATCAAGAAAATAATAGAAGAGCCTACTGGTCTTTTATTAAAAAGGATGGTATTTTCATTTGGTTGTTGACCTTGATGTGAGGCTAAGTGTTATGGATAGATCTTTTCAATATCTACCCAGAACATTTTAGTTTGTCCATTTTAGTTATGTATTTTAAAAGTTAGGTTCAAATCATTCTCACAATAAAGAATTTTATATGGTTTAGATTTCATACGGTTTGGTTCATGATTTTATCTGCAAATTTTATATGGTTTAGATTTCATATGGTTTGGTTCATGAATTTTATCTGCAAAATGAATTAGTTTTATTTTTCTGAATTTTTTGATATATTATTTGTATTTTTAAGATTTTAAAATGTATTAGTTTTATTTTTCTGAATATTTTGATATATTATTTGTATTTTGAAGATTTAAAAATGAATTAGTTTTATTTTTCCGAATATTTTGATATATTAATAGTATTTTTATGATTTTAAAATGAATTAGTTTTATTTTTCTGAATATGTTTTTAGAAATAATACAAATTAAAAAGTTAATGTTTATTTATTTATTCAAAATTATTAATTACATCATTACTTTTGTTTATTAAAAGATTTATTTGAAATTCAGACAATAAAGAAATGTGGCATCGACCAACATGTTAATATGATTGATATGATACTACTATCACATACATGCGTGCGAAACACTTGGATGCGGGACGGGATAAAACTCGGAAGTTAAGCGTGCTAGTGCAAGAGTAGTGGGAGTATGGGTGACCGAGCGGGAAGTTTGACCACGAGTAAGAAATTTGACTAGAGATAATTGTAGTTAGACACTAAGCAAATAATAAAAATTCTGAAAAAAAAGGAGTGAAAAAAGGGAGTGAAAAAAGGTAGTGAAAAAAAGGGAGTGAAAAATAATTAGAAACCCACATGAATTAAAGAAATAACGAATTAAAGCATGTAGTCCCGGTTCGTGTGGCCAACCGGGACTAAAGGTCCTCCGCCCCCGGCGCACGCCACCCGCCTACGTGGGCGAGCCTTTAGCCGCGGTTCGTAAGATGGGCGACTAAATGGGGGGGGGGGGACCTTTAGTCGCGCCTATTTAGTCCCGGTTGCGCGGCCGGGATTAATGGACTTTGCGAACCGGGACTATAGGCCTTTTTTCTATCAGTGTCCCCTCGTTTTCCTCTGTATAAATTCCCGTCTCTTAGATCTTATCCCCCCCTTGACTACATACACACGGTCCCCTCGCCGTCGCTGCCACCTTCTTTCCTCGCCAGATCCTCCCATTCTCCATCGCCATCACCTGCTCCACGTTGCGCCTTCGCCGTCTTCTTTCCTCGCCAAATATCCTCCCATCCGTTGACGGCCGTTCATCGTCGACCTTGCATATCCACGACTCAGATCTTCGATATACGCCCCGTTCGGTGAGGTATTCGTCGATCCTGCATATCGACATTGATTTATGCACGTGGATTTAGGACACATTCACATGGATTTATGACACATCCACATGGATTTAGGAGACATTCATATGGATTTAGGAGACAGTCATATGGATATAGGCTTCCTTTGATTTATAGGATTTTCAAAAGAAGTTTGCACAATTCGAAGTGTGAAGATCTCGAGTATAATCTGTTGATTTTGGAGTCTTGATAGGATGTTAGTATATTCGGTACTTCATTGATAGGAGAAATTTTGTAGTATATTTATCACGTTAGAGAAGAAATTTTGTATTGTTATTAGCATGTTAGGATATATATTTTGTGTATGCCTCCTTTTAAAATTATTTAACAAGAGATACCATGCTAAGAGTCTATGTTTGCTATCTTTTCAAACATGACTAACTTGTATTAGTTTCGGCTTCCTTTTCAGATTATATAACAGGAGATGGCATGCCCAATATGCAAAAATGATTGCACAAACATGAACTTTAATCGATCCAGATTTAATGTTTTCTAATAGACTCTCACCATAAGTCACCGATAAGGAAAAAAATCTCTTAAGTATATTTTATACGAAATAGCATAATTACAATTTTGTTCTTTTTAGTAGTTTTTTTGTTGCATACACAGTTTGTACCATACAACATCCGTCATTCCTTATCCTTGAAAATTTAGTCCATGCAACAATCTCAACATGGGAGAACTTCTTGTTTTTACCATGGCAGGACCTTATCCTTGAAAATTTAGGCCAACCGTACTACACGGCAAGGTCGGAGAGCCGAGGTCCCCACCCCGGAATCGTCTAACGGCCTCATGGGAAAGAAGATAAATCTGCTCGCAGCATGTTCACCTGTTTTAGAGGACGGGGACTAGACAGAGTCGAGCCTTGTGCCACTGATTTTGGTCTACTCAAGTGCAGTTACTGATAAGTTGTGGAAGAGCAAGTATCGGTACCAGTTTTTTCCCTTGAACTTAATCAACGGAAGATCATGTAAGCGGTACCATTTGTGGATGAGGAGGTATCCGCCCTGCCCTGGCCGCCCGCACCGCCAATAGAGAAAAACACTAGGGACACACTGAAAAATTAATCTCGCCAGACCCGAAGAATAGTGGGAGCACTAGGAGGCCACCTGATTCTTGGCTATTCCGATTAGAGCACCATCGAGATGGGGGAGATGTAGGGGCATTTTATTTCGAAGCGGTGACATACCCTCCACCGATGCGACACCTGAAAATTTAGGGCGACAGTACTACGCAGAAAGGTAGGAGCGCTGAGGTCCCCGCCCCGCAATCGTCAGAACACTGAATGGTGAGGGTTGGGACCAACGGCCTTGTCAGAGAGAGGGGGAAAAGCTGGTCGCCGCCATGGTCGCCTGTTTTACAAGATGGGTACTAGAAAGACTCGTGCCTTGTGCTACTGAGCTAGGCACACTCAAGTGCGTTGAGTGATAAGTTGTGGACGAGCAAGTATCGGTGCCACTTATCCCCTTGAAATTTAATCAATAGTAGGTAATGCATGAGGTACCATTTGTAGATGAGGAGGTATCGTTACCTCTAGGGTACCTCAAAAGTACGCTAGAAATTCTCCACATATAAACCCCTAGATCGCTAAGAGATTGTCACCTATGTTTTCCTGAAAAAACAAAAATTGCACGACTTATTGTGATTGTGTGACTGTGCGAGCTCAGCCAAGAACTGCCAAAACAATACATATACTCCCTCCGTCAAGTTTTATAAGACACACTAGTTACATTTTAATTGTGACCACATACATAAAAAATGTGTGAATATATGGACAAAATGAGTCTAGATTCGCTTATTTCAGAATGTATGTGGATAAAATTAAAATGACTTATAAAAGTGGATGGAGGGAATACTAAAGATCAAGGTCGAGAAATGATGGCGCGCATTATGTTGTGTCCCCTGCCACATTAAAAACACGCTAAAGATGGACTTATGAATGGTGATATACTAACATGCGGTAACTATGTGAGTATTTAATTTTAATCGGTGGTGAGATGGTATGTTTTTCATCCTAGCCCCTAAAACAGTACGAAATCAACCCATTTGTTTTGAAATTTAGAACCATTATATTAGGTCAGCAAGCCGCCTCATTAAAAACCTTCCAGTCCCCTCGGGTACCCTGGAAGGAAAAGAGTGCGTAAGAAACTTGCCGCCTTACCACAAGTTACATAACTGTTACATCATCTAAGAGGGTCTGCAACAAAAAGCTAGGGGGTTCAGCGACCCAAGTACAAGGAGTATTTGAACTAAACCCAAACCTAGCTATATCATGTGCGGCGATGTTGCAAACCCTATTACAATGGCTGAACTCTACAGTTCCAATAAAGCTAGAGATAGCAATGCAGTCTACGAATATTGCGGTTGCCTCATTCCACAGTTCCACTTCCCCTGAGCAATATTGGAAAACCTAATAGGCATCCGTCTCCGCAATTAAATTATGTGCTCCTCTTTGTAACGCAAACTCCAGGCCAATTTTCATTGCTATGGTTTCAGCCATTGCTGGAGAATCCACATAAGGTATAAGAGTCGATGTTGCGGCAATGAAATTACCCTGGCTATCTCTGATGATAGCACCAGTCGCACCAGTTTTACTAGCTCCACAGAAAGTTGCATCCACATTAAGTTTCCATCTATTCTGGCCCGGTTTTGTCCAATTAACTTTGGGAGGAGAATAGCTATCCGAACCATGTTTGGAATAGTTTGCGGTGATAGCCCTAATGGAAAACACACATTGACTGCTATGAGGTACCTTCTCACCTCGTGAAAGACGTCGCCTGATCAACCAAATATACCAAGCAGCTATAGCTATAAGATGACGTGTTTGAAGCACCGAAGAACCCTGAACCGGGTTTACCCCATTTCTTAATAGCTCCTCAAAAGTTTTCGAGCCATCTTGATTTAATTGGAGGGCCTCGTCAATGAGATGTTGGATTCCCAAACCCCTCCAGATATCACTAGCCGTCCCACATTGGAAGATCATATGTTTAATATCCTCCGAATGATTATTGCATAACGGACATAAATCAACCCATTCGTTTGGTTAGTTTATCCCGAGACCTCCATACATAAAAAATCCCTCTCCCTCGATTCCCCAGCCAACCCGTTATCCTATCTCTTCCACCGGTCAATGCGCCGCAAAAATCTGCACCAACGTCTCTTATACCACCCGAGCTCCATGAGTAACACCGCCTATGCAGGAATTATTCTTGTTCTTCTGCCACCGTCACCGCCGGCTCGTAGCACTGTTCTGTTCTGCTGCCAACCCGCACCGTAGCCACCAAGTCTGCTCATAGGGACAACATGAGGTTTTTAGCTATGAAAGCCCGCCTGCATAATCCGTTCCCCGAGAACAGTGATGGATGCATGATTTTTGGAATTTGCCTTGATATGTTTTCATGATGTCACTCATTCCTAATATGTGCACTCACACATTACGTTCTATCTAGCTGGTGATTTTCCGTTGATTCGGACGCTAAATAACCTAGCTAAGAGGTGCCGGTTTGAATCACAGATAATACTAACCGTTCCTAGTCCGTAGATCACAAGAGCTAATTGTCACTTATGGTTTCATCAAACACGAAATAACCTACCTTTTTATGTATATGTGAACTCGGTAGAGAACCACAAAGATGATATATAGTAATCAGGGACTTGAAGTAATGGGGAGTTGGGTGCGCACATGGTGAAGTTATTTTCTTTTGTCCCCTACCACATTTACAGCTCCGACCGCGGGTGCCATTGTGAATGGTGATACCATGGGACTACTAGAGCAAATATTTATGAGATGTTATGTTAGGACGTTTTGGACAGTTTCAACTTGATACGTACAAAAATGCTACTACCTGTCTCCTGATTCGTTAACCATCCTTATGTCCTACCTCTTCCGTCGTTCAACGCGCCTCCAAGATCTTTCCTGGTGAGTACCCATGGGCGTCTCCCGGAGGACCAACGTCGCTCGTGGTCTCGAACTCGACGAGCTACACTGCCGGTGCATGACTCCCCACAAGTTTTTTTTTAGGGTAAACCGCTGCCACTTGATCAATACTATTTAAGGGGAGACAAAATTCATCAGGAGTCTGGCTAAACCAGACGTGGCGACCAACATCATGGTACACAGAAGTGCGCGCAAGCCCATGAACTTCCATATTTGAACTCCTTCGCTCGTGTAAAAAACTCACCGAAACGAAGTCAGCTGAGCGAAGCTTCACCTCCTGGACAATGGTGCTAAACCTGCGCAGATATTCACTCTCCATGCTTTTGTGATAACTTTGAGGCAATTGGAGGCAATCTTTACCTTCGCTAAATGTAAATCCAAGGCTAAGGCCAGTGCCTCCCGGCACGCCAGCGACTCCAGGATTGTCGGGACACCCTATGCCCTGGAGAAGAACTGACCATGCACCTAGAAAGGTTCCAGCATCTGACCTGCACCGCAGCCACCGCCCCAACTCTCCCATTCTTACGCACTGCCGCATCAACATTTATTTTTGCAACACCGCTCGGAAGAGGGATCCATCTCTGCACCCTCTCTTGGCTTACAGACACCATCGTATTCTTTGGTTTTTTATTTGCCAACTCGAGGTCACGAAGAAACGATTCCACAAAAAGTTGAGTAGAGAGGGGACTCTGAAATCTTCCTTCATAAATAGCTTGTCTTCTGGAAAACCAGATCGCCTAGAGTGTAACTAGGCAATAGTTGTGCTCATCCTTCTTCAGGGAGCCTATCATCGAGAACAACCATTGTTTAGCGCCAGGTTCTATGGTTCTGTACATGTGTTCTCGCAAACTTTCCGACGCCAACGCCCACACACATCGACTCTGTGCTTTCTAGAAGTGAACGGCGCCACGAATCCGGTGCTCCGCATAACGAGCAGCTACTGTCATGTGCCATATTACGGCTGAACCTGCCATCTCCAGTCGGGACAGTTTTCCTGGCAACTCTCCAGAGAAATACCCTTATATTTGCTAGTACCTTGGCCCTCCAAAGTGAGGTACAATCTTTGTCATTTCTATCAAATCTTGAGCATGTTGCCGTGTCATTTAGCCAAGCCTCTCGCCGCCTTTTAGAATTCACTAGCATGCGATATGTGGACTTCACCGAGAAAACACATGTTCGCTCCAGGCCCACTAGTCATCAAATCTGCGGGTACATACGGAATTGACTAAATCACTCGATATCTCCTAGCAGAAAAAATTCCCTCAGCCGGTTCAGCTTCCAGGTAGCAAAAGTGGTGTCAATAAAATTATGAACCTAGATTGGAGGGTCATCTTTGATGCATGCATATGGGCGCATAGGATAGTCACGTGGGAGCCAATTGTCGTACCAATGCCTCCCCTCAAGTTTCTTTGCCACCACCAACGCAGGTCCCTACCAATATGGGACTCTGTGGCACCCCGCAATGGAGCCATGAAGCCTGCATTTAGCTGAAACATGAGGTGTCTAGCTATTAGAGATGCCGGGAGAATAATCCATTGCACGAGAACACTAAGGCCTTGTTCGGTTAGGCCTGTGCCGATGCATCATGTCTTAGCAAGTAATCATAAGAGTAATAAACACTTCAAGGGCTCACACAACGCATTGTTCCATTTCTCGCCAACACACATGTCTAAGCCTCATACGCAACAATGTTTATCCATTCGTATTCATTTGCATATTGCCAGCTGGGTCGAACTAGTTCGGATCAAGAAGCTTGACTGGATGCCCCTGAAAACGTGCTAAACGTAGCTCGAGTGACAAAACGCTGCACTCATAATTTCCATACTTTATACCTGAAGTGAGAGAATATTAAATTTTTGCATACTAAGTATGTGGTAGTGTTTCACCTGTGTATAATAGAGCTAAATTATTGCAAGATAATAAAAAAATTCAGAGAGTACAAACAGACAACAAGAGCAAGTGAAAGTGAAAGAGCATGGTTCCCCCATGTGTGGTTTTGGTAATTGATGCCAATCACTATGGACTTATGGTTGCATTGAGCTATACTTGTAGAGTTTCTCCATAGGCAATACTTGATGTCCATGTGTTGGATTCAGGATAATCAAGTGGTGACCAAGGTGCTATTCATGTGAATATCCCAAGTTTGGTCATGAGAGAGTTGAGCATATTGCAAGTATGTCTTGAAGAAGAATATTGTGTGAACATTCATCTTTACCTTCAAGACATCATTATTATGAAGAGATAAGAAAAGATAAAAGGTTCATCAAGTATGTCTTGAAGAAGAATATTGTGTGAACATTCATCTTTACCTTCAAGACATCATTATTATGAAGAGAGAAGAAAAGATAAAAGGTTGATCAAGGCAAAGTGCTAAGCGATGGTTAATAGTGATCAACTCACAAAGCAAGAAGATGTACCATGTGGTATCATGGTATCGTAAGTAATTGTTCATATAGCTTTGTGCTCTAACCCATTATATGTGTGTATGGTATATCTATATGGGGTTAGGCATCTTTCCATGGGCTTGCATCAAAAGGAAGATTTCATATAGTCCATGGTGGATGACGTCAAGTTGTGATCGTCATCAAGTTCGAGAAGTGCAAGTTCAAGGGAAGCATATCGAAGAGATCACATTCTTGAAGCTTGCCACTCTTTTGGAGATAATGTGAAAGTAAAGATATACTTAAAAGAGCCTCTCCCGTAGTTGCATATGGGGGGAGCATCTTTGTGTCTTCACCAAGCAAAAAGAAATCAAGAAAGGTGTTCCATCTTGAGGAGGTCGAGATCGTCATATTATAGCTCAAGTGGAATGCTCAAGGCAAAGGTATGATCTTGATAGGTTTTCTATTTTACCGGTCTCATAGCATTAGGAGGGAGACCGGATTATAGGATAGATAACCGTACTATCAAGAGGGGCTCTCATATTAGCAACGTGATCGCATCACTCGGAGAGAGCTCAAACCTTTGCATACTTGGCATAACATTTCTTGGTTCTTATTTGTGTTTTCTCCATGTGTGGTTTTTGAGCTTGTCATGTGCTTCAATACAAGCTCAAGTTCATCAAAAACGGGTTTCGCATAAAAAACTTATTGCGTTTTTGATATTGGAGGTTTTACCGATTGTTCCATTATAGAGAGGTAATAACTTTCATCATTTGGTTTTATCATCCAATTATGGACTATGATGTTTCTTTGCATAATCTTGTAGTGCTCGTTCTTACGATTTCAACGAGCCCAAGATCATCGAAAACGGAGTCCGGATGCAAAAGATATCGCGTTTTTAGTGAAGGAGGTTTTCTGAAAACTGGTAGGCCGGCCCCAGGCCGGGGTGGGCTCCCGTAGGCCGGACCCCTACCCGAACTGTCCGGCCTGGAGGCCGGCCTGGCCGGCCCGGGAGGCCGGGGTGGGGCAGAATGACCCCAATGGGCTGATTTTGGGGGCCTATAAAAGGGGCCTTCTTCCCCATTGGTTCCCCAACCTTTTTGCAAGTTTTCTCCCACCATTGTTGACATTTTGGAGTTTGCTCTCTCTCTATTCCTCCATGATTCTTGCCTCCAATTAGTGGGAAAAGAGAGAGGAGATCTAGATCTATTATTCCACCAATCTATCTCTCCTCTTAGTAAGGGGAAAGTGTTTGGATCTAGATCTTGTGGATTCATTTGTTGAGTTCTTCATTGTTCTTCCTCTCTTCTCCCCCCATAGCATTTGTTGCTTTGGTGGGATTTGAGAGTGAAGGATTTGAGCACTTCTTGTGTTCTTGCCATTGCATAGGTTGCATCGGTTTGAGTTCTCTACGAGGATTCGTTCGAGTGAAAGGTTGAGAAGCTTGTTACTCTTGGGTTCTTGGAGTGCCCTTGAGCTTGTCCTCTTGGGTACTTGGAGTGCCCTAGACGGTTGTTGTTGTCTCGGAGTTTTGGTAGCTCCGGACCTTGTTGTCCCGGAGTTTTGGTGGCTCGCGGGATATTGTTGGGAGCCTCCAATTGAGTTGTGGAGATTTCCCCAACCTTGTACGGGATCGGTGACCGCCCTCAAAGGTCCCATAGTGGATCGTGGCACTCCACATTGGTGGAGGCACGAGGAGAATAAGGTGAGCCATTGGGCGCTTGGAGTCATTGTGACTCCACACCTCTCCAACGGAGATTAGCTTCCATTGGGAAGTGAACTTCGGGATAAATCATCGTCTCCTCGTCTCTCGGTTATTTCTATACCCGATCTCTTTACTTATGCAATTTACCTTGTGATAGCCATCGAGCTTGAAGTAACATATCTTGCTATCACATAGTTGCTTGAATTGTTTAGCATAAGTTGTTGGTGCACATAGGTGAACCTAGTTTGTTTAGGTTTT
This sequence comes from Alopecurus myosuroides, assembly GCA_028641055.1. Taxonomy (NCBI): domain Eukaryota; kingdom Viridiplantae; phylum Streptophyta; class Magnoliopsida; order Poales; family Poaceae; genus Alopecurus; species Alopecurus myosuroides. The sequence continues at coordinate 136,295,953 of CM054057.1, forward strand.
GACTTGATAAATTAAACGCTAGTTTTATTCCGCATTTATTCAAGGCTTAACCGTAATTATTTTTAAACGCCTATTCACCCCCCCCCTCTAGGCGACATCCGTGTCCTTTCAATTGGTATCAGAGCCGGGTCTCTCTTCATAGGGTTTCACAACCTAGAGAGTAAAGATGTCGGCTAGGGGATTAGTGCATAATGACACTTTTATATTCGATGGCACAAATTATAATACTTGGAAAATTAGTATGCTTAATATTTTTAAGGACATGGGTCCAAATATAGAGAAAATTGTAGATATGGGTTTTTTCTACTCCAACGGGTATTGATTGCTCTTTAGAGGATGAGAAAAACTTATATCTCAATACTCAAGCTACTAATGTGTTTTTCAAATATTTGAGTATTGTAGTTCTTGAGTCAATTAGGCCATCTTGGAAAGCTCATGATATTTGGACCAAGCTTCAAGATAAATATGATGTGTCCAAAAGTTGTGGTGATGATTATACTCTCTCCACCTCCGGGCGTGATGAGTTCTCAACTTCTTCTACCTCACCAACATGTGTCAAGGCACAACATAATGATATGGTGATTAGTGACAAAAAATGCAATCTTGATAGTATGCTTATTGTTGACGATTCTTCATCTCTATCTTATTGCTATACTTTGTCTATGGACTTAAACACACCTAGCACCCAAAATGATTTACATGCTTGCATTGATAGTTCATGCATATCATGTAAAAATTTCTTGACTAAATCTTATAATGATATGCTTGATACATCTTGTTTCCATAGTAAAAATGGTTGTATTTCCTCTAGTACTTGTGTTACTAACCATGTAGAAGAAACTCAACATTCCATGGAACAAGATGTGGATTTAAGTGGCGCTTCAAGTAATGGTTCATCATCATCTACCATATCTCACTTTTGCCTTATGGCTAAAGGTTCAAAGGTAGCTCCTACTTTGAACACCAATGTATCTAGTGATGATGATGATGATTATGATGGTGATGAGGATGATGATGATGATGATGATGACGATGATAATGACAATGATTCGTTAATGGAGAAAGGTAAAATGATTCACAATATCCTTTATGAGGATAAAGATGCTTGTGCCAATTTCCTAGAAATCATTAGAGCATTTGATAGGCGCAATATCACCATTAAGGATTTGGAAGCATGCATTGACGCGTGTTATAGCCGCGAGCGTGATTATTCCAATGAAATTGCAAAACTAGAGGAAGCTCTTGTAGAAGAACAAACTATCAATGTATCTCTTGAAGAGACTTTTACTCTAGAGTAATCAAAATTAAAGGACTCTCATAATAGAAATCTTGAGGTCGTTAATTGTCTTAAAACTAAAAATGATGAGCTAAAAGTCGAACATACTCAACTTAAAGCTTCATATTCAAAAGGACTTGCCAATTTTCCTTCTCCTATTTCTATTAATTATGATGCTTGTGCTACTAACTCTATTTCTCGTGAAGCATCTACATTGAAGGAGAATGTTGAGCTAAGGTCTCAACTTGAGTTGCTAACTAGCAATTATGGGAAATTGGAAGAAATTCATGAAAAGCTCTTAGGCTCTCATGAGGATCTTTTAGTCTCACATGATAAGCTAAAGTTAGCTCATGAGGCTATTACTACCAAGGTGATATCTTGTGAGACTCATGTGTACATTAGCACAAACTCTACTCAAAATTCTATTTTGCCTCGTGCTAGTCCTATTAAGTCATTCACTCATAATATCGCTACATCTTGTGATGAATTGCTTTCCATGCCTTGTTGCTCTAACAATGAATCATCTACTTCCTCTATTACTTGTGTTGCTACTAACAATGTAGGGGAAATAAAAGAGCTCAAGGTCCAAGTCGCTTCTTTGAAGAAAGACTTGGAAAAGCGTCATGGGAAGTCCGCACTTGACAACATGTTGAGTGTACAAAGATTACCCAATGACAAGAGTGGACTTGGATTCAACTCCAATAATAACAAGAAGTCCAATATAAAGAAGAATCATATAATCAACAAGAACAAGAGCCAAGAACAAGTCAACAATTCGTCCAAGATTGTTTGCTTCAAGTCCAATGTTGAAGGGCACCATGTTAGGTCTTGCCCATTAAAGAAGAAGCCTCTTAGTGAGAAGCAACAAGGGAAGCGGCCACAAGTTCAATCTCATGCTCAACCTCAAGATGAAGAAAGGCTTCTTCCCAAGAAGAATCAAGTTATAACTCCTCAAGTTGAGAAATCAACTAAGAAGAAAGGAGGAAGCCGATGTTGCTACTTATGCCGTGAAAAGGGCCACCTTGCTTCCTCATGCACTAATGGTACCTTATCCAACCCTATCATTATTTATGGTGTTTATTCCCTTCGGAAGGATAAGGTTGGAAATGTGTTTGCCAAATATGTTGGCACTCAAAGTGGTGTCAAGAAACGAACCATTTGGGTTGCCAAGCCTATTGTGACTAACCTCTTAGGACCCAACTTGGTTGGGGACCAACAAGCTAAAACTTGATCAATAGGTGTTGTTGGAGGGCATTGGAGACTTGGCTATCTTATGAAGAATTAAGGGATCTTCGTCAATTATATTTACTCAAGCCAAGTCATTTGTATCATCATATATCTATCTCCTATCCAATGTGTCTCCTTGCGGTAACTTGTATTTAAATTATATACATTAAAAGTTGCTTGCCCCTTGCATGTGATAGTTTTGTGTCTAGCATGTGTTTGTATATGGTGTGCTTACTAATTACCTATCTTGAGTAATCTAGTATGTGTTTTTTGGTTTGCACTCCATGTACTTGTTTGATTTGTGTTGAGCCTTTATTGCAATTTATGATTAATTTAAGTTGCCTCTTTTGAGAGATTAATGAACTATCTCATTTTGGGGGAGTGGTGTGCTTGCCACCTCACAATCCTAAAATATGTGTACATGAGGTATATCACTTATTATTAACGTGAAAATATTATATAGTCTCCATGTGGTATTACATTCTCATGAGAAATTCGAATTTCACAATGTTCATTAATTATCTCTTATTTGATTTCACTTGCCTCTTGTTGAAAAGAAATGGATTATCACATTATGGGGGGAGTAATAAGCTATGTGCATATTACAATCCTAGAAAATGTGAACATGTGAGGTAATGCCACTTAGAATTGATATTCTAAATTATCTTGTTACTACGTGGCATGATTAGCTCAAAAAAGTTCCATACTTGCTTAAATGAGTTTTTGTATCTCATATTTTGGTTTGTTGAATTTGAGAGAGTTTCTTCGTGCGGTGCTCCTCAAATGTGCACTAGTATTTATTGTTTGGGAAACCGGTTGCTTCAATATATATTAAGAATTTCTTTGCATGATAATTTTACTAGTTGAAGCATGGTAATTAACTCATATCCTTTTCCATAAACTTTTGTGTTTCAACATGATCACGAATATTTTTGCAACATACCACCTAAAATTAACACCATACCCTCCTTGTCCTTGGACAAGTGACAACCATATTTGTGGTAGAAGTTATTGATCATATTTACATTATGCTTTGCTTCCATTTGTATTATCGACGAGAAATTGTTTTGTATGAACTCACATTGTCTTCCTTGACTCTTGAATATCTATGTGTTATAATCAAACAAAATTCTAGTGTAATGGTTGTAAGAAAAGCGAGGATCCCCTTATAGTGCTTTTGTATTAAAATGCAAACATCTATATAATGCATAAGTCATGGGAGAGCTATATTACTTCCTTTAGAACACTATATTTTCAATTGGATCTTTTGCCACTTAATGAAAGTTTCTATTGTATGCATGCGAAGAGTGATGATCCCATTTGTGTGCAAAATTCAAAAATCATGCATAGATCATGGGGGAGCTATCATAGATTCTTTTTGAACACTAGTTATCATCAATTGATATTAGATCTTTTTAAATTGGTATTTTAATCAATATCCTGTGAGTTTGTGGAAGGCACAACTTTTATTTTTTTTGTTACTTTGTGCCATCATAAAAAGTGTAGAGGGCTTGGTTATCTCATTCCTTGTTTTGCATTCTATTGTTTTGAATGAGATAAGTCTTTGATCATATTTTACATAGACATCCTCTATTCTCATTTGTTTTGCTTTGATGCCGTTAATTGCTATTTATTTGGAGTTTGATATCTCACTCATAGATATTTGCTTCAATTGACATCTCTTGGAATTTGACATGGTTCATTTGATGTCTATTGGGATCTCAATATTTTACTCCTTGATGCATTTTTATTTAGTATCCCCCAAGTGATAAGTATTTCCTTTGGTATTTTATTTTTACACTGATATATTTTCTAATTGGTATCTTATCAATCATGAGTTGATTGACATGTTCCTAAATCCTATTTTGAGTGTTTGATCACAACATATGGAAGGACTAACGTGTGATATCATGGATAAAGTGCAACCATATCTACCCGTAAACCACATGCAAGTTGCAGCAATAAGAGAGAAAAATCTACGGAAAAAGATGTGAAAGAAAGAAGAAGAAACGGAGAAGAAAGGAGAAAGAGAGAAGGTGAAAGGGGGTGGCCGGCCTGCCTAGCCGGCCTGGCCGGGCTCTAGGCCGGGCTAGTGGCTGCCTGGCCACGCCCCACGCCGGCCCCAGGCCGGGTGCCAGGCCGGGCTGTTCGGGTGGGGGTCCGGCCTCACTCGCTGCCCCCGCCGGCCCCGCCCTGCCCCCATGCCGGCCCCCTAGGCCGGGTTGGGCGCTGCAGAGTGGGGGAACCCCCCAACGACCGTTTTCTCTCTCCCGGGTATAAAATGAAATGTTTCTTCTACCTTTAGATTGCATGCATAATTATTAGTGTATATGTTATGGCATGTTTATTTTCCTTTATCCAATATTTATATAGAATAATATCCATAAATCCTAAATTGGCTAAGATGTTCATGATATTCAATTTCTTATCTATATGCCTATATTCATGTGGATTGAATCCTATATATTGTAGTTTGTGTAACTACTTTGGACCCAATGAGTTTGGGGACCATTTTTGTACTTAAATATGTTTTAGGTACATTTCATATGCGTTGGATGCTTGCCTCATTCACAAAGAAGGTGTTATCAATACATGCTTATTGGAGTCAAGCTATGATGATGGATGAATTCTTATATAGTACAACATCACCAATGCTACCTCGGTAACAAGTATCTATCTCATGCATATACTCTAACATTTCAACCTTTTGTAGGTTGTATCATGGCATGAAACATATTTACTCCTTGTGATATTTGTTGCTTTTATCAAAACGTCCCAACTATATCTTTTTCCCTTATTGATGTTTGTGACGTCTTTGATGTGTTTTTGTTGGAAGGACATTCCTATCCTCTAAAAAAAATGCTTTCAAGCAAAGATCTTATTATCATATTTATGTCTTCGAATTGGATATCTCGCTCTTTCTCTTTGTAACTATATTGTATGTACATGTTTCTTTATGGATGTACATCATCATGATTGTGGTCTATTTAAGAAACTTATACACATGATAAGAATTACATGTCTTATTGTATCCTAATGGTTCGGTGTCCATCCTTTTATTGGTAACTTCTCTTATGGCTTAACCATCTCTTACTCCAAGTGATATGCCTTATTTTCTTTTATGATCACTTGCACTTGCTTTGAGTTTTGAACAACAGTGGGGGAGTTATGATTCCATTTTTGTGCCCTTTGCGTTCAAAATGCAATATTTCTAAATCATGCACAAATATTGGGGAGCTCCTCTATTTTCTTTAAAAACACTCATTTTCTCAAACCATAATATACCTTGTTCGTTTGGTTTGTTGGATCTCTTGATTGCTTTCTTCTCTTTAGGAGAATATTAGATTTGTATACCATCTTATTTGCAATCTTTGGATCCTTGGTATAGTTCCTCCCATTATTCATCATTGGATAAGTGTATTTGATTTCACTCATATTATGAGAAGTGCATAGCCTACGGAGGAACCCTTACTATATTGGGCATCTAAAATTTCCATGATCCCATTTTGGAAATGGATGCCAATGGGGGAGAAAGTTTCGAGGGTTTAAGAAATTTTGGTTTTGTTCTTAAACATTTTCCTTTCATGCTCATGCAACCTTGCTTGTCTATTTGCATGGTAGGTAAAATTCATTATATAAACCCTCGTAAAAGAGTTTGTCATCAATTACCAAAATGGGGGAGATTGAAAGAGCATGGTTCCCCCATTTGTGGTTTTGGTAATTGATGACAATCACTATGGACTTATGGTTGCATTGAGCTATACTTGTAGAGTTTCTCCATAGGCAATACTTGATGTCCATGTGTTGGATTCAAGATAATCAAGTGGTGACCAAGGTGTTATTCATGTTAATATCCCAAGTTTGGTCATGAGAGAGTTGAGCATATTGCAAGTATGTCTTGAAGAAGAATATTGTGTGAACATTCATCTTTACCTTCAAGACATCATTATTATGAAGAGATAAGAAAAGATAAAAGGTTCATCAAGTATGTCTTGAAGAAGAATATTGTGTGAACATTCATCTTTACCTTCAAAACATCATTATTATGAAGAGAGAAGAAAAGATAAAAGGTTGATCAAGGCAAAGTGCTAAGCGATGGTTAATAGTGATCAACTCACAAAGCAAGAAGATGTACCATGTGGTATCATGGTATCGTAAGTAATTGTTCATATAGCTTTGTGCTCTAACCCATTATATGTGTGTATGGTATATCTATATGGGGTTAGGCATCTTTCCATGGGCTTGCATCAAAAGGAAGATTTCATATAGTCCATGGTGGATGACGTCAAGTTGTGATCGTCATCAAGTTCGAGAAGTGCAAGTTCAAGGGAAGCATATCGAAGAGATCACATTCTTGAAGCTTGCCACTCTTTTGGAGATAATGTTAAAGTAAAGATATACTTAAAAGAGCCTCTCCCATAGTTGCATATGGGGGGAGCATCTTTGTGTCTTCACCAAGCAAAAAGAAATCAAGAAAGGTGTTCCATCTTGAGGAGGTCGAGATCGTCATATTATAGCTCAAGTGGAATGCTCAAGGCAAAGGTATGATCTTGATAGGTTTTCTATTTTACCGGTCTCATAGCATTAGGAGGGAGACCGGATTATAGGATAGATAACCGTACTATCAAGAGGGGCTCTCATATTAGCAACTTGATCGCATCACTCGGAGAGAGCTCAAACCTTTGCATACTTGGCATAACATTTCTTGGTTCTTATTTGTGTTTTCTCCATGTGTGGTTTTTGAGCTTGTCATGTGCTTCAATACAAGCTCAAGTTCATCAAAAACGGGTTTCGCATGAAAAACTTATTGCGTTTTTGATATTGGAGGTTTTACCGATTGTTCCTTTATAGAGAGGTAATAACTTTCATCATTTGGTTTTATCATCCAATTATGGACTATGATGTTTCTTTGCATAATCTTGTAGTGCTCTTTCTTACGATTTCAACGAGCCCAAGATCATCGAAAACGGAGTCCGGATGCAAAAGATATCGCGTTTTTAGTGAAGGAGGTTTTCTGAAAACGGGTAGGCCGGCCCCAGGCCGGGGTGGGCTCCCGTAGGCCGGACCCCTACCCGAACTGTCCGGCCTGGAGGCCGGCCTAGCCGGCCTGGGAGGCTGGGGTGGGGCAGAATGACCCCAATGGGCTGATTTTGGGGGCCTATAAAAGGGGCCTTCTTCCCCATTGGTTCCCCAACCTTTTTGCAAGTTTTCTCCCACCATTGTTGACATTTTGGAGCTTGCTCTCTCTCTATTCCTCCATGATTCTTGCCTCCAATTAGTGGGAAAAGAGAGAGGAGATCTAGATCTATTATTCCACCAATCCATCTCTCCTCTTAGTAAGGGGAAAGTGTTTGGATCTAGATCTTGTGGATTCATTTGTTGAGTTCTTCATTGTTCTTCCTCTCTTCTCCCCCCATAGCATTTGTTGCTTTGGTGGGATTTGAGAGTGAAGGATTTGAGCACTTCTTGTGTTCTTGCCATTGCATAGGTTGCATCGGTTTGAGTTCTCTACGAGGATTCGTTCGAGTGAAAGGTTGAGAAGCTTGTTACTCTTGGGTTCTTGGAGTGCCCTTGAGCTTGTCCTCTTGGGTACTTGGAGTGCCCTAGACGGTTGTTGTTGTCTCCAATTGAGTTGTGGAGATTTCCCCAACCTTGTACGGGATCGGTGACCGCCCTCAAAGGTCCCATAGTGGATCGTGGCACTCCGCATTGGTGGAGGCACGAGGAGAATAAGGTGAGCCATTGGGCGCTTGGAGTCATTGTGACTCCACACCTCTCCAACGGAGATTAGCTTCCATTGGGAAGTGAACTTCGGGATAAATCATCGTCTCCTCGTCTCTCGGTTATTTCTATACCCGATCTCTTTACTTATGCTATTTACCTTGTGATAGCCATCGAGCTTGAAGTAACATATCTTGCTATCACATAGTTGCTTGAATTGTTTAGCATAAGTTGTTGGTGCACATAGGTGAACCTAGTTTGTTTAGGTTTTGACTTGATAAATTAAACGCTAGTTTTATTCCGCATTTATTCAAGGCTTAACCGTAATTATTTTTAAACGCCTATTCACCCCCCCCCTCTAGGCGACATCCATGTCCTTTCAGAAAGGGTTTAGGAAATTCTAGGGGTGGATAAAACCTACACCTTCTTTTATATTGAAAACAAGAAAAAAAACGACATAACGATGCACTTGATTTGGTGAACTCCCCCTTCGGGTGCACCGGAGGGAATCTTGTGAAGAGCTACAATTGAATTTGTTTTCCATGTTCATATTTCCTACCCTAACAAAGTTACGCAAGAAAAATCACGCTTATACCCCATTTTAATGTTGTTCATTGGGTAGATGGAAAGTTTGAGTCATTTCAGCAGGATTAGGTTTCCGCCGAAGAAGGAGCTCCGAAGCGTCGGAATTGTACCAAAACCTGGGTGGTACCATGCCATATAAATAAAAGTGCGTTGGGAGGTGGAAATTTCCAAAGTGGTTTCCATATGATCCAACGACCATATCGCGGTCGATAACATGCTCCACATGGATTAGAACAATATGCACCAACGTCCTCTTTGTCGTGGATGAGCATTGGTCGTCGAACTCGAACGACGGAAGGTTAGGCTGTGGCACCTTCACATCGTAGATCGTTGGTTGTCACATTCAGAAACCAGTTGTCCTCTGGCCTGAGAATCTCGACGAGCTGCAAACCTAGCTGGTTGATGAGCTTTTTCACGGTATGGGGCTCAAACATCGCTTGTGGGAACCTTTGGAAGATCAGCTTCCTTAGGTACAGCTGCTCCGATGGCTGCACACTATGCCGGTGATACGAGGGGCTCATCGCAAGTGTCACTTTGTTGACGGCCAGGCTGCTGGAGGAACAAAGGACGTGGGCACAGTACTCGGTTGAATGGTTGCACACACACCTCTAGCTTGGCGATGTTGCGGTTTACATCACACTGCGCAACCACCGCCGGCATGACCACCGCTGGCGATACCGGAGGAAAACTATCTTCTACCGTCGCCATTAATGCGCGCCCACACCACTTCTCCTCCAGCTTCGTAACACCCGGATTGCGGGGAAAACACACGGTGTCCATGCTCGAGCCGAAGTTCATCCTCATCAGACGTTCACATCTCCTACAGGAACGCGGTTCCCCCTAGCTACAGCCACATTGTTGGCTCTTGAATATTTAAGATATCAAACGAACTGTGGGACGTAACTAGGGAATATGGATTATGTATATTAACGATGAACACACAATTAGCTAATGAACATGTGAGTGACAGCTGGGGGACATGAAGAAATTGTGTGGTCAAGAGGGGCTATTTATAGTGGTGGCGGTGACGGGGGGGGGGGGGGTCTGTCTACTATTTTCCGTGTGTGCAAACCATAGGACACTCGGCAATCATATCTTCCTAGGCGGAAAGACGAGTGGGAAGGAACAAATTTTTTGCGCCGTTTCCTTTTCGAGTGCCATACTAGGCAAACATTTGAACCAAATGACCGGAAAAACCAATTTTTAGCACTCTTTTTTTGTCGAGTGCCATACTCGACAAACATTCAAACCAAAGGGTGGGAAGGAACCAACTTTTCGTGTTGTTTCTTTGCCGAGTATGCTTCTGACACACTGGACAAACAGGGCCATATAACTTCGGACATGATGTGTGCCGAGATCCCCGTTCGTTCGACACTCGACAAACACATGCCCCGTTGTGCCCGCGGTGACCCTGTATGGAAGTGGACACGTGACATGCGTATGTGCTGAGTGCATTCATTTTTCTAGTGTTTTTACCCTTCTTGCCGACGCTTTTAGTTATGCCGAGTACCTCCTTCAGAGAAGAACCGAGAGAGGGGCACACTGCAAGCATGAGATTGTTTTTCATGTGCACATGCAAGCCATACTCTGTAGAAAGGATGACAAATGATGTGTGCAGCGTGTTTACTCCTTTGGATCAGCGTATGTGCCTCGTTGTCGAGTGTCTTACATGGTGGCACTTGGTAAATCAGATCATACCTGGCAGCGCCGCGTTTTCTAGTAATGATTGCTATTGTTCGGACTCAAGTTAAGAGCCAGAACATAGGTATTTCAGGTTTTCTTTTCTGAAATTGGTTGCATGCTATGTACAAAATGAACTTGTTAAGAAAAGAAAGACATGGCCAACACATTGACTACTATTCTCTGTTTTATTTAGTACATCTCTGACAGATTAACTCCTATTGGTAGCTTAGCTTGAACACTGCTTGTCACTTCTCAGGTGCTCCAAGTGGAAGTACTCTCATCGCGCCCTCGTGTACAAGAGCTGGAGGTACGCCATAATAAAACATACGACAAAGCTAGGACCCAAGTCTTGAGAAGATTCCCTATGTTTTGTCCGATTCGGGACTTTCCAATCTATACATCAGTAGTGGAAAACGGGGCTTTTGCTCACCCGCGACCACCCCTTTCGCCCCGGCTCGGCCACCACCCGGTGCAAAAGACTGCAGAGGTGGGGGGGTCATTTGCCCCGGTTGGTGGCTCCAACCTGGGCTAAAGGCCCTCGACGAGCAGAGCGTGTGCGGCCGCGTCGTGGGGGAGTCTTTTGCCCCGGTTTGTGGCTCTGACTGGGGCAAATGTGCCCCACCTAGATGAAAAGTTGTTTCTATATTTCTCTTTAGTTAATAATTAATTTCAATTTTTATTAAGAAAAACTAACCAAATAGATGGAAAATGAAAATTAGTAGAATTCTTTTTTCTTTAAATCCAATTTTTTTTTCTATTTTTATAAACAGTACCATGCCAGCGTTATGCCACTCACTTTTTGGTGTGGTGTGCTCACTTGTTTTTCCCTCATATGCATAAGCGGTGTTTGATGAAATGGCCAAGAGCATAATGCCAATCTAAGCTCGCACAAAACAAACATTTAATATTGCTAGACTATTGTGTAATAATGTATCAAACCTGCATTGTTCATGTAGTTGGATTAGTCCACCTCTGTTTTCCACATGTCGGGCGTGTGAACTGGAGTATTTGTAGATATATAGAACAAAACAAACGGTGTCGGCATCAAACAGCCCGACCGTGGCTCATGAGTGCATATATGCATATCGAAAGCAGGGTCAGACGTATGATGGCGAATCCGGATGATTTGTAGTCGGTCGATGAACTAAATGACGTATCAAACCTTTGTCAAACCTTGAATGGGGGGATGTAGAACAAAACAATCGGTATCGCCAGCATACAGCCCTGTCGTGTCTCCTGGAGTGCATATATGCATATCAAATGCACAGTAGGAACGGCGCCACGAATCCGGTGCTCCGCATAACGAGCAGCTACGGTCATGTGCCATATTACGGCTGAACCTGCCATCTCCAGTCGGGACAATTTTCCTGGCAACTCTCCAGAGTGAGGTCCAATCTTTGTCATTTCTATGACAGCTTAAGCATGTTGCCGTGTCATTTAGGCAAGCCTCTCGACGCATCTTAGAATTCACTAGCATGCGATATGTGGACTTCACCGAGAAAACACATGTTCGCTCCAGGCCCACTAGTCATCAAATCTGCGGGTACATACGGAATTGACTAAATCACACGATATCTCCGGGCAAAAAAATTCCCTTAGCCGGTTCAGCTTCCAGGTAGTAGAAGTGGTGTCAATAAAATTATGAACTTAGATTGGAGGGTCATCTTTGATGCATGCATATGGGCGCATAGGATAATCACGTGGGAGCCAATTGTCGTACCAATGCCTCCCCTCAATTTCCTTTGCCACCACCAACGCAGGTCCCTACCAATATGGGACTCTGTGGCCACCCCGCAGTGGAGCCATGAAGCCTGCATTTAGCTAAAACATGAGGTGTCTAGCTATTAGAGATGCCCAGAGAATAATCCATTGCACGAGAACACTAAGGCCTTGTTGTGTTAGGCCTGTGCCGATGCATCATGTCTTAGCACGTAATGATAAGAGTAATAAGCACTTGAAGGGCTCACACAACGCATTGTTCCATTTCTCGCCAACACCCATGTCTAAGCCTCATACGCAACAATGTTTATCCATTCGTATTCACTTGCGTATTGCCAGCTGGGTCGGACTAGTTCGGATCAAGAAGCTTGACTGGATTACCTAGAAAACGTGCTAAACGTAGCTCGAGTGACAAAACACTGCACTCCTAATTTCCATACTTCATACCTGAAGTGAGAGAATATTAAATTTTTGCATACTAAGTATGTGATAGTGTTTCACCTGTGTATAACAGAGCTAAATTATTGCAAGATAATACCTACACCTACTTTTATTCAGAGAGTAAAAACGGACAACAAGAGCAAGTGAAAGAGTTTAGGAAATTCTAGCGGTGGATAAAACCTACACCTACTTTTATATTGAAAACAGGAAAAAATGACATAACGATGCACTTGATTTGGTGAACTCCCCCTTCGGGTGCACCGGAAGGAATCTTGTGCAGAGCTACGATTGAATTGGTTTTCCATGTTCATATTTCCTACCCTAACAAAGTTACGCAAGAAAAATCACGCTTATACCCCATTTTAATGTTGGTCATTGGGTAGATGGAAAGTTTGAGTCATTTCAGCAGGGTTGGGTTTCCGCCGAAGAAGGAGCTCCGAAGCGTCGGAGTTGTACCAAAACCTGGGTGGTACCATGCCATATAAATAAAAGTGCGTTGGGAGGTGGAAATTTCCAAATTGGTTTCCATATGACCTAACGACCAGATCGGGGTCGATAACATGCTCCACATGGATTAGAACAATATGCACCAACGCCCTCTTTGTCGTGGATGAGCATTGGTCGTCGAACTTGAACGACGGAAGGTTGGGCTGTGGCACCTTCACATCGTAGATCGTTGGTTGTCACATTCAGAAACCAGTTGTCCTCTGGCTTGAGAATCTCGACGAGCTGCAAACCTAGCTGGTTGATGAGCTTTTTCACGGTATGGGGCTCCAACATCGCTTGTGGGAACCTATGGAAGGAACGAAGGACGTGGGCACAGTACTCGGTTGAATGGTTGCGCACACACCTCTAACTTGGTGATGATGCGGTTTACATCACACTGCGCAACCACCGCCGGCATGACCTCCGCTGGCGATACCGGAGGAAAGCTATCTTCTACCGTCGCCATCAATGCGCGCCCACACCACTTTTCCTCCAGCTTCGTAACACCCGGATTGCGGGGAAAACACACGGTGTCCATGCTCGGGACGAAGTTCATCCTCATCAGACGTTCACATCTCCTACAGGAACGCGGTTCCCCCTAGCTACATCCACATTGTTGGCTCTTGAATATTTAAGATATCAAACAAACTGTGGGACGTAACTAGGGAATATGGATTATCTATATTAAGGATGAACACACAAGTAGCTAATGAACATGTGAGTGACAGCTGAGGGACATGAAGAAATTGTGTGGTCGAGAGGGGATCACTAGTGGAAACAACCCCTTTCGTCCAGGGGTCCAGGAGGCACCTGTCCCGGTTGCAACCAAGTCCGGGACAAATGCTATGCATTGGTCCCGGTTTGTGTGCCCGGGGCAACAGAAACCTCCTGGGGGTATTGGTCCCAGTTCGTGGGGGACACATCGGTCCCGGCGCGTGCCACGGACCGGGGCCAATGCCTAGCCACAGGCCACGTGGCACGCGCATGAGCATTCGTCCCGGTTCAGGCCACGAACCGGGACCAATGCCCCATTTTTGTTTTTTTTATTAGTGGAATTAGTGTAGCCCAGGCGGGCCAGCTTCGGCAGTGACACATCGAAAAAACGTGGGTTTTGGACCCTGGGCGGCGTTTTAGGCCCTGGGGGCCGACACAAATATTATTGAGCCGGCGCTCGCGTCCATATTGCACACAAACATGCATCTTGGATATATATAGAGAGATAAAAAAAGCAGTACATAATGGAAAGAGTGGATCTAAACATAAACAGAGAGCATATAGATGCATGATCGATCTACATAATGGAAAGACACTGTGGATCTGATATCTGCTAGTCATACTCCTGCCTAGGCCTATAGTACTCCGACTCGTAGTCGTCGTAGTCGCTGCCGTCGTCGTCACTATCGTCTGACGGTGCTCTGCACTCCCTCGGAGGATCACGACTCCAGGACTGGGCGTGAGGGTAGCGCAGGCGGGGGATATCGCCGGCCCTGATGTAGTCCATGACGCTCTGTAGAGTCCGGCCGTTCCACCATAGCCGACGACCGGCCTCGTGAAAGTTCCCAGGAGGCAGACCGTCCTCCTCATACCTGGTGAGCGCCCTCCCACGCCGATTGATGAAGAAGGCATCCCAAGTATGCTGGTTATCGGGATGCCAACTGGGATTCCTCCGCTGCTCTGGCGTGAGCTCGTGGTAGTAGTGGTTCGTGATGGCCGCCCGACGCGCCACACCTTGAGGAAGAGGAGGGACCGGCACTCCTCCGGCGCTCAGCATCCAACCGGCGGGAACGTTGTAGCCGCACGGGCAGGGGTAGTTCGAGGCGGAAAGTGCCTCCGCCTGGATGAATGTTAGAGTGGGTACGGTAGAAGCCATGAGAGAGTGGTGAGCTTGTATGTGTTTATGCCAATGGTGTGGCAATGCATACATATATATAGCGAGAAGAAAACATCCCTTTAGTCCCGGTTGGGGACACCAACCGGGACTAAATGGGTTAGGGTTTCATTGGGAAACGGATCATCCCTTTAGTCCCGGTTGGGACACCAAGCGGGACTAAATGGGAATTATGGTTTCGTTTGAACCTATCAGATAGAATCTCACGGATCGTGTGTTTCTTTCAAGCGCTTGTGAGTCGTTGGATCCGGGGTGTGTTTTTTTCGAGCTATTGTGAGCCGTTTGATCAGGGCTACGGTGTGTTTCTTTGGAGCTGTTGTGAGCCGTTGGATGAGGTGGTTTCTTAACTGTTGGATCAAAACCCTAGCACAACACTTTGTGAGCCAGAGGACCCTATATATAGCCCACCTTCATACACCGGTCAGTTCATCGAGCAAATACAAAACATCCGTATTCGCCATAATACGTCCTGCCGTGCATTTGGTATGCATATTGCACCCAGTAGCCACGGTGGGGCTGTATGATGGCGATACCGATTGTTTTGTTCTCCATCCCCCGTTAAGGTTTGATACATCATATATTCAGTTCGCAAAGCAAATACAAAACATCCGGATTCGCCATCATACGTCCTGCCGTGCATTTGGTATGCATATTGCACCGACTAGCCACGGTACGGCTGTATGATGGTGATACCGATTGTTTTGTTCTACACCCCCCCATGCATGCTTGGGTCAGTGTTTACTTTGATCTCGAGTAGTAATGTGCAACTATTTGCTTGGTTGTGTTAGGGTGGTGCGTGGCACGGGAGTTGTGACGCGTGGCCAGGAGGGCGCGGGATAAACTGTCGCGCCTCGAGCGCGTCTTCTCCTCTCCACGCACCGTCGCGCTTCCACCATGCCTACGAGGAGGAACATCACCACCGGCTTCCGCGGCGTCCGAGCACGGCACACCGTCTGGGAAGCGGAGGCCAGGGCGCCGAAGCCGCTGATCATCACTGCCGCCGACCACCTCCACCTCGAACGCCACCGCGCGTTAGATGCCGCTCGGGAGGCGAGGACGAAGGCGTTGTAAAAGCTTCGTCGGGCCGACCACGCCGGCGAAGTCTGGGCCTCCGACGATCCGAGGTGGGGGCCTATCTCGGGCATACCATCATGCACCTCCGACGACGACGAGGAGGTCACCGACGAGTTCGACGACGACGATGACCCGGAGGAGGTCACCGACGAGTGCCCCGACGACGACGACGAGAAGTAGTGTTCGTCTGTTTTCTCTTTTTAATAAAAGAATTTGTATTCCGGCGACACTGCGGCGCGCTAGCGCTTCTGTTTTCTGTTTAATGTAATTGTTACTAATTTTAAAACAATATAAGATATTTATATTTAAATTAAGTGCAAATAGTGAAATAGTTAATAGTTTGAATAGTTAGAATAATTATTTAGATAAACAGAAAACGGATTTGAATTAGTTATGCAAATTCAAGCAATTTTCATGTTGAATTTTTTTTTCAAATTCGAAAGTATATAGAAGTTATTCATGTGCATATTCAAGATATTCAAATTTTGGCGCTAAAATATTTGGCGCGCCCGGCCCAAAAGTAGTTCTGGTCCCGGCCCGTGCGACCAGCCGGGACGGAAGCGTCTTTTCGTCCCGGTTAGTGCTACCAACCGGGACTAAAGAGGATTTCGTCCAGGTTGTTGCCACCAACCGGGACGGATGGCAGTGGATATATACACGTCACCCCCTCTTCAATTCCAGACCGCGCGCAGGGACGAAATCGACGCCGCCAGGCTGCCTAATTTTTTCATCCCCCCGCGCCGCCCCTCGCCCCGTCGCCGTCCTCCTCCGCGGCGCCGGCCCTCGCTCCCGTTGCGCCGCGCTCTGTCCCGCGCGCCGCCGGCCCGCGATAGCCGTCCTCGCTCCCGTCGCGCTGCCCTCCGTCCCGCGCGCCGCCCTCGGTCCTGCGCGCGCTGCCGCCGGCCCGCGAGAGCCGCCCTCGCTCCCCGTCGAGCCGCTGCTAGCCCGCGCGCACCCGCCCTCGAACCCGTCTCGCCGCCTTCGGCCCCGCGCGCCCCGCCCTCGATCCCGTCTCGCGCCGGCCTCCACCGCCCCGCGCCGCCGGCCCGCCGCTGCCCCGAGAGGAGGTAAGGCCTGCCTCCATCTCGCCCTAACCCGGGGCCTTTTTTGTTTTTCAATTTTTTTTTTACTTAATTACTGTTTTTTCTAGTTATTTATTAGTGTTACAAATGTTAGAATTATTAGTTATGAATGTTAGATTAGACTTAGGAATTTTAGATTTGTTTAGAATTGATATAGGAAATGTTAGCAAATGTTAGGAAATTTAAGAATGTTACAAATGTTATGAATGTTAGAAAATTTAATTAAGTTAGTGTTATAAATTTAAGAATGCTAGAAATGTTATCGTACGTTTAAATATTTCATTAATATGTTGCTCTTTTAGATTAGACTTAGGAATTTTAGATTTGTTTAGAATTGATATACGAAATGTTAGAAATGTTAGGAAATTTAAGAATGTTACAAATGTTATGATTGTTAGAAATGTTACAAATTTAAGAATGTTATAAACTTTAGATTAGACTTAGGAATTTTAGATTTGTTTAGAATTGATATAGGAAATGTTAGAAATGTTAGGAAATTTAAGAATGTTACAAATGTTATGAATGTTAGAAAATTTAATTAAGTTAGTGTTATAAATTTAAGAATGCTAGAAATGTTATTGTACGTTTAAATATTTCATGAATATGTTGCTCTTTTAGATTAGACTTAGAAATTTTAGATTTGTTTAGAATTGATATAGGAAATGTTAGAAATGTTAGGAAATTTAAGAATGTTACAAATGTTATGATTGTTAGAAATGTTACAAATTTCAGATTAGACTTAGCAATTTTAGATTTGTTTAGAATTGATATAGTAAATGTTAGAAATGTTAGGAAATTTAAGAATGTTACAAATGTTATGAATGTTAGAAAATTTAATTAAGTTATTGTTATAAATTTAAGAATGCTAGAAATGTTATCGTACGTTTAAATATTTCATGAATATGTTGCTCTTTTTGTGTATTAACTATAAGCAATTTTGATGAAAATAATTGATCATTAGTTAATTATTATGTATAAGAAATTTTAATGAAATGGATCTGAAATATATAGTTACTCTTTTTGTATAGTATGGAGCCAAGAGACGAAGATGCCGAAAATATGATCGAGGGTTTAATCCGCGGGCCCGACGTAGAGACCGATGTGAGCCAGTGGATGAACAACTCCGGTGAGGGAGATCCGGAGCTCACCCAGGGAGACGACTCCGATGAGGGAGAAGCCGACGGCTCCGATATGGGAGCAGCCGACGGCTCCGGTGGAACCATACAAATTACAAACACCGGCTCCGAGGTGCATATATAGATATGTTAATTAATGAACCATCCGTTGTCTATATACATGTATTAACAGTATTTATATTTTTAGCCATCCGGTTCAAGCATATCAACCGGAAAAAGACTAAACGAGGCGCAACAAAGAAGTTGAAAGATATAGAAAGATACAGGATCGACACGATCGCAGCAGACGGCGCACCCGAGCTTCCCGCTGATGTTGCCCAAAAATTTGTGAAGCAATGTGGAGTGTTAGTTAGAGATCACATCCCGATCACTGTTCATGAGTGGAATAAGCCAAAAGATCCGCGGAAACAAGGAATTTCATATGTCAGCAAAATAGCCAAAGATCATCTTTTCTCAAAGATTTTGGCTAATTTCAATTTACCCTTGCCGGAGGTGGACGAGAATGAAGCGGGTGTGAATGAGGCCGATGTTACTAAAATGAAACATGAGCTACGGGAAAAGGTCAAGGCGTGGACCCTGAAAAAGATGGCCGAGCAATTCAAAAACTGGAAGAAAAGATTGAACCTTGATTATGTTAAGAAGAACAAGACTCCTGATTTCACTCAAGGGTATGAGAAAATAAAACCCATATGGGAAGACTTCGTGAAGTACAAGCTGGCATAGAATGAACTGGAAATGACAAAAACAAATGAGAAAAACGCCGCCAAAAAGGTATATCACCATGTTATGGGGCAAGGTGGCTACAAGGGTTCCAGTCCCAAGTGGGAGACATGGGAGAACAACCTGCTTTAGCTGGGGATCACTCCCAAGCCGTTCTTGTGGGTCGAGCGGACAAGGTCATGGTTCTACGGGCGTGGGGGCACGTTGGTCGCCGAAGGAAAAGCAATATATAACCTAAGGCATAAAGAGAGTCCTCTACCCATAGAAAAGCTGAGAACCGCAATGAAGGACGTTAAAGATGGGAAGTTCGTGCCAGATAGAGAGAACGACGAGCTCACACGCGCCCTCGGGAATAAGGAACACGGAGGTCGTACACGAGGCACAAAAGGCACTCCTCCGTGGAGTATTGGGTTCGACTCCACCAAAAAGTTATACCCCGATAGAAGCCGTCAACGTAAAAAGGACGCGGAGGCAGCTGAAGCAGAGAATCAGGCAAACTGGAGGCGTCAACTTGAAGAAATGGTAAAGCTGACACATGATGTAGCAAAGAAGCAGCAGGACCAAATTAACACACTTAGCCAGCAGATAGTGTCTACCGGCACATCAGTACTCATGGTAGAAGTTGAAGTCGAGGCTACCGACGCCGCACATTCTCGTCGCAAAAGCAGCGTTGCGTCGATGCAGCTACTGGGTGATGATGCACCGCCGATGATTCACCCGGTGGATGAGATCACAGACATGACAACCTGTGAGCTCCACGTGAAGGTCGTCAATATAACCATCAAGGCGGCGGCCGGCTATGTCTTACCAATTGGCAACGAACCAACTCACCATAGTCTTCCGGTTCCACGGGGCTACGCTGTTTTAGGGGTCGATGATGTTGTCAACGGATTCGAGCGGGTAGAGCTTGTTTTTCCTGAAGGTGGAGACGAAGAGTTGACTGAACTCGGAGAAGCCAAGAACTTTACCGTTCTATGGCTAAAGGAATGCATTGTGCTCCCAAATCAGACGGCAAAGCTATCGAATCCTCGTCTTTCTCCAGCGCAAAAGTCTCCAGCGCGGTCGTCTTCGCTATGCATGCCGTCTCCGGCGCGGTCGCCTACGCCGTGCACGTCTCCAGCGCGGTCGCCTACGCCGCCGCGTCAGCCTTCTCCGCCCACTAAGTTTCTGCCGAAACGTAAAATATCACCGAAACGTCAACGGTCACCCCTCCCGAAGGTACCAAAGGAGGTACCCAAGTTACATTACGACTATACTCCCGAGGAAAACCAGCAAATCGCAAAGGACGATTACGAGGCGTTGAAATCGAAGCGGAAGGAGAAGAAAAAGGTAGATTTCCCCGAGACCGAAGAAGAGATAGAACGAGCTTGGAAAATGGTGAAGACTCTTCATCAACCCGAGCCGAGTCTATGATCTGACTATGAACGCTCTATTCTGAAGTCACACCAGGAAATGGTGCGGTCAACGAAGAGTAGTAGAGCAAGCGGGAAAAAGGGAAAATCAGTTGCTCAGCTCGGAGAGCAGAAAAAACAATCCACGTCCCCGCTCAAAGTGATTTCTGTAACACCTGGGGTGTTTTCCCTAAGTTAGAAAATTGGTTGTTTTTCTTTTTTTTGCATTGCATCACATGCATCATATGCATTGCACCTTGTTTTCAAAACAATTTAAAAAGTTCAACCCAATTTAAAACTTTCAAACATGTCCAAAGTTTCCAATTAAAAATTGCAAACTAAACAACTCAAATTGTTTTCAATAGTTTTGAATTTTTAATTGCCTGGTTAATAAAACCCCTTTTTATTAAAACCCTAGTCCTATTCAAATTTAAATTCAAATTCAAATGCAAACATTAATGGAAACTTTTGAATTTTGGAAAAACCAAAACTTGTGCAACTGGGCATTTTAGATGCCAAGTGCATAGAAACTTGTTTTATAATTTTCTGAAATGTAAAACTATCCCAAAAATTCCTTTTTTGCTTCTCTCTTTTTCTCTCTTACAAAAAAAAACAAAGAAGAAATACAAATAGGAAAACAAACCAAAGGGGGAGGCAGGCCAAAGCCCACCTACCACCCCCAACCAATTCTCCTCTAGGCCCAGCCGCACCCCCCTGTTGACCTAGCCCAGCAACCAGCCCACCTAAACCACCTAGCAGCCCACTTCCTCTCTTCTTCCTCGTACGGCAGTGCATCGAGGGGAGCCACGTCGACCTGATGCCGATGGGACGGCCGCTGCTGCTCCTCCCCCTCCATAAAAACCTCGCCTCCGTTTCCCCTCTGCTCACCCTAGAACCTCCCTCTCCTTCTCTCAACGCCGCCGCCGCTCCCTTTCTCCTCCTCCCTCTCTGCTTTCTTCTCTGCATCCCCACACCCACCGAGCAGCAGCCCGCCGTCAGGAGTCACCGCCGCCTCGTCGCCACGGTCCTTCTCGAGCTGTGCCGAGGCCGGGAATGGAACCCCCGTGCCCCGGCCTTCCTCCTCGCCACTTCATCGGGTCCGGGGCGCCCTAGGGAGGCCGCGGACTTCCTCCCACGCCGGCGACCACCGCAGCCCCGTCGTCGACAGCAGCGTGGTGAGCACCCCCCTTCTCCCTCCTGTCCCTCCTCCTCTCGCACACACCCCACGTTCTTCTCTGTTCCCCTGCGCCGCGACACACACGCACACCACGCCCGCCCGCGCAGCAGCTTGCCGCGGCGGACGCTCGCCTGCGTTCCTTGTCTGTCGTCCACGGCGAGTTCAGTTAACTGAACTTAATTCAGTTAACAGCGCAGCAGTCCACCTTAAAACCCCCACTCATCCTGTATAAACCAAACCAGCAGCAGCAGCGCAGAGGCTAAGCCACCCCGTGCGCGCCGCGAGGTCGCGGGATCGAACCCTGCCCCGGCCGATTAAAGGCCACATTTTTTGGCCATTTTTTCACGCGGACTCCCAGGTCCCACCTGTCATTGACAGTGGGTGCCGCCTCAGCTCCACACAGGCCACGCACACGCCACGGTGGCACTGGCCCCGCACGGCAGAGGCACAGGGCCAGTGTGCGTTTTGTGAAAAACATCCCAGGGACCTGTCTGCACTCTAGATTTCTTTTCCAGTCCCTGTAATCTTTCATAAAATTGCAGAACACACCCTAGTTTTCAAAATGGTATAACTTTTGAATGGTAATTCCAAATGCAACAAATTTTATATGGTTTCCATTCAAAATTTAACAAACTTTCCAAATATAAACTTTATTTCCTGTTTTGAATAATTAAAATTGGTTAAATAATTTAAATCCTGTTTAATTCATTTAAATTGCTAAATTAATAACTTGGTCAAACTAAATTCTTTTTTGAACATATAAAATATGTTTTTCATCCAAAATTTCGTACTCTTTCAAAATATAACATTTATTTTCTGTTTTGGATAAATAAAACTAATGCAATTACTTGATGCTTTAATTAAATCATTTAAATGGTGAAATTCATAACTTGCCCAACTAAAATCCAATTTCAACAAATAAAATATGTTTTCCATCCCATTCTTCATGAACTTTGCTAATATCAACTTTGTTTGCTATTTTGAATAAATAAAATTGCTGAAAACAACTATTTCTTATTTAATGCATTTAAAATTGCTAATTTGATAACCTGCTCATCTAAAATCCAAATTCAACAAATGAAATATGTATTCCATCTAAAATTTTGTGTTCTTTCCAAATATAATTTTTTTTATCTGTTTTGAATATTTAAAATTGGTGAAAACAACAAATGTTTGTTTAAATCATTTAAAATGCCAAAGTTCATAACTTAATAACTAGAATTCCAAACTTGGTAAACAACATATAAAACTGAAGCTATTGTTGTTTTCTTATTGTTTTTATCATCCATGCATCATTCTAATCAACTTTCACATGATGGTTATTTGTAGATCATTTAATTCAACATTAATTCATGGGCTTTTCCATATGCAATCCAAATTGCATATGGGCCCATTTAAATATGTTTACCATGCCAACTAGTTTATCTTTGATGCACCCTTTAACTTGTCATGCATATAAAATAGGATCATGCTGGATCTTTTGCCGTAGTAGTAATTGTTGCATCCGGTATTTGTTCTAGTTCGTTGCTTCTTTGCGGATAGGACGTTGAGATGATGTGAGCAACGACAAGTTCTTCGGATGTACCTCTACTTGCTGGATTCCAGGCAAGTATACTCACTTGCTACCTATGTTGTCTTTCCTCACTTGTTACCGATTCTTTCCGTTGTCTTTATGCTAGCCTCGTATTTTCGATGCTTGTGTTCCGATTCCATCACATGTTTACCCTGCTGCCACGATATTGCCTTACCTCCACACCTATAACCCTGTTGTTTGTTGGCATGTGTCGTACTAGCATGCTTAGGTTTGTTTGCGCTCTAGTCCTATTGTCCTTTGTTCTATCACCTGTTTAGTTGATAGTTGGGCTTGTCTTAATCAACAACATGTTAATGTTTTGGGTAATAATAATTTGATGATAAGGCACCGACAGGAGGCCCGGCGTGGTTTTGAGGCCTGCTAGTGTCGAACTTAATTAGGAAAAGGGTCTTGTCCTCCGATCCATGATGAGCGCACTAACCGCATGTGGGAAGCGAGTATGGGCGCCCCCCCCCCCCCCGCAACTTTGATTCGATTCGCATCTCGTCCAAATCGCCTCATTTAGTTCGGGTTTTCCATTTGCCGCATGCATATGCAGGTGCGAACCCTTGGCGCCAGGGTGGAAATTTTGTAGTCGGCATTTAGGGAGACACGTTCTTAGAGTTCTATGAGGGTCCCCTTTTCTTCGTGGGGCTTGATTACCCGTGCGCTCAATTGCACGGGGTACTTTGGGCTTGATGCGAAGAAGATTTGGGTTGTGTTGAGTGCCTCTCTTGGTGGAAGTGCATTTCCATCTGGCGGGTCAATCTTACGTGTACGGCCAAATTGGTGCATCCCTGCAGGGTTAAATCTTCTCGAGAAGCCGTGTTGTCCGCGGTTATGGATGACCTGGTGAAAGTGCTGGCTAACAAGTACTCAGACAACTTACACCTAATGATGATAACTTGACTAGTAATATAGATCACCTCCACCATAAAAATGAATGTCACCTTAATCAACCGTGTGAGTTTCCTTGGGTTGCTTCCTTAGTAGGGGGTAACATTGGATGGGTATTGTTTGGTGAGTAGTTGTAGTTGGTTCTGATACGCTATCTTATCTCTTTTTTTAGCCGGATGTTGTAGCGCGTCTCTGTAGTTAGTTAGTGCAGCCCGCTGCCGCTTCTTTGCAATAATCCCTTCCTTCCGTTGTACCCAAAGTATTTGTACCTTGTGATGATTGGTTACGCTGGTATCTTGTGAGTATGGGTTATCCACTTGCCATTACTTAACCGTACTGACCCAGGAATCCATTTCGTGGCTGCATATTCCACATTGCAGTCAACAGGTTTGAAGTCTGACGACGTTAGCTTGGGAATCCCTCCGACTTGGCCTGGGCAGGGATTGGACGCCATCGGTTATCTTCAGGACTCTTAGTCCAATTTGTATCTTGTCCGTAGTCGGATACTATGTTGTTTCTTCCGTTGTTATTTGGATCTTTCTATTGTATCAGTTGTATCCTTGACCCTTGTATATACCTCCTCTGTTGTTGTTGTGGATTATTCGTGAACTGTTGTAATGATATCACAAGTGGCAACCTGGAATCGGTTATTATGCGGATTTGACGGAAATGCTGAAATCTGCATAGTGCCCGATCTCGGGGCGTCACAATTTCCAATACCCAGGTGGGGCCGAGCACTAATATTGCTGACGAGCAAATTGATCCGGAGTTTATAATACTGTACACAGACAAGGCAGTTGATGCGGGCTTGTCCATTGCTGAGTATATGCAAACAGTAAACTACTTCCCCGCAGGTGAATGTGCGTACAAATACGAGTACGGGAAGCCTCTTGTCAAACCCGAGGAGATAAAGGATCTACCAATGAAAATGCGAAGAGTGCATAGTTGGTATATGGAAGCCGTTGATCAATCTAGGGACTGGATATGTCTCAACGTTAAGGACGAGCACTATGGAAATGGAAATGGATATGTTATGATTCAGTTTGACGAATTGTTTCAGATATACCAGCAGCAGGCCCTCGACAAAGCTGTCCTTAGTGCCTATTGTCTGTAAGCACTTATTTCTCTAGCTCACCTCATTCAATTGCATATTCATATATATATATATATATATATATATATATATATATATATATATATATATAGTACACTCATATATTATAATTGCAGAATGAAGATTCTCGAATGCAAAAGAGGTGGAATCTATGATATTGGGTTCATTGATCCGAATATTGTTTATGAAAAGACTCTTCGGCTATCTCCCAAGGATACACAAAATAATATTCTGAGGGCAATAGTATTTAACCAACACCGACGGGAAATACTATTTCCTTACAACTTCGGGTTAGTGTGTTACTCTGTTGTAAACATTCTGTTTTCCTTACTCGATGTTCACTGTATAATTGATGAGTTGTGCGTGCGCAGCTCCCACTATATTCTGCTAATCTTCCAAGTTGACAAACGAAAAGTAATGGTAATGGACCCAAAACATAAACCACTCTCGATGTGGGCTGACATGCAGGAAATGATCCAGCGGTAATTTCAATCTTTATTAATTTCAGTATATATATATATATATGGCAATATATCGACTACTTTGTTTCATTTTCGGATATGAAGTAATTACTAACTCTTTTTATTCTTTTTCTTTCTCGGGTAGGGTTTGCAAGAGGGTCATAAAGAAGTCCCCCGGTGAATGGAAACCAAAGCTTACATTTGATGTTGTGCAAGTAAGTACTATCTAGATCCGTGCGCATCTCCATGATTCTAGTGTCGATACCATTATCATGGCTGGTTGATTATTATTTTGATTGAAACAATGTTCTTGTAAAGTGGTTGCAACAAGGAGACGGGAATAACTTGTGTGGATACTATGTTTGCGAATTCATTCGTCAGACGACATGTCCCAAGGTCAGAAATTTAAAGCAACTTCATGTACGTTAGTCATCAATTCTTCTTATTACTACCTATTTTAATTACTTAGTTTCATATATATATATATATATATATATATATATATATATATATATATTGACCACTCTTCTTTATATTAGATCGAACGGCTTCGGGACGGTCTTCTACCAAGGGACCGTATACGAGCAATTCAGGAGGAAATTGCGGGCTTCTTAGATGCAGAGGTCATAAACGTAGATGGAGAGTACTATACCTCCTGTTGGAACTTAATTTGATTTTGTAATACACTCCATCGGTCATGTAATATGCTCGATATACTTTGCTTCCGTCATATAAGTGTTCCTTATTCTGCTTTATATACTTATTCACTCGTGCGATCCGGGAGCTCCGGGGAGGGTCCACCGAGGCTCCTCTCTTCTCGTGGGACCAGGGAGGTCCGGGGAGGGGCCGCCAGGAGGTTTGGGGGTCCCAAAAACGCAAATCGTAAAATTTCTTCCGTGGCAGAGAAAAGGGCAAAAGCCCTGCCGCGGCAGAAGGGGCATGCATCCCGGGTCGTATTGAGAACCGGGACTAATAGCCATAGCCAGGTTCCAGCGCACTGGCCACGTGGTCAGCCCCATTTGTCCCGGGTCCTGGCACAACCGGGACCAATGGGGGAGGGGTATTTGTCCCCGATGCCCCGTCCCGGTTGCACAACCGGGACAAATGGGGCTTACGAACCGGGACTAATGCCCCTGTTTCCACTTGTGGTTATTTATAGTGGTGGTGGTGACGGGGGGGTCTGTCTACTATCTTCCGTGTGTGCAAACCATAGGACACTCGGCAATCAGATCTTCCTAGGCGGAAAGACGAGTGGGAAGGAACAATTTTTTTGCGCCGTTTCCTTTTCGAGTGCCATACTAGGCAAACATTTGAACCAAATGACGGGAAAATCCAATTTTTAGCACTCTTTTTTTGCCGAGTGCCATACTCGACAAAAATTCAAACCAAAGGGTGGGAAGGAACCAACTTTTCGTGTTGTTTCTTTGCCGAGTATGCTTCTGACACACTCGACAAACATGGGCATATTACTTCGGACATGATGTGTGCCGAGATCCCCGTTCGTTCGACACTCGGCAAACACATGCCCCGTTGTGCCCGCGGTGAACCTGTATGGAAGTGGACACGTGACATGCTTATGTGATGAGTGCATTAATTTTTCTAGTGTTTTTACCCTTCTTGCCGACGCTTTTAGTTATGCCGAGTACCTCCTTCAGAGAAGAACCGAGAGAGGGGCACACTGCCAGCATGAGATTGTTTGTCATGTGCACATGCAAGCCATACTCTGTAGAAAGGATGACAAATGATGTGTGCAGCGTGTTTACTCCTTTGGCCCAGCGTCTGTGCCTAGTTGTCGAGTGTCTTGCATGGTGGCACTTGGTAAATCAGATCATACCTGGCAGCGCAGCGTTTTCTAGTAATGATTGCTATTGTTTGGACTCAAGTTAAGAGCCAGAACATAGGTATTTCGGGTTTTATTTTCTGAAATTGGTTGGATGCTATGTACAAAATGAACTTGTTAAGAAAAGAAAGACATGGCCAACACATTGACTACTATTATATGTTTTATTTAGTACATCTCTGACAAATTAACTCCTATTGGTAGCTTAGCTTGAACACTGCTTGTCACTTCTCAGGTGCTCCAAGTGGAAGTACTCTCATCGTGCCCTCGTGTCCAAGAGCTGGAGGTAGGCCATACTAAAACATACGACAAAGCTAGAACCCAAGTCTTGAGAAGATTCCCTATGTTTCGTCCGATTCGAGACTTTTTCAATCTATACATCACTAGTGGAAAACGGGGCTTTTGCTCACCCGCGATCACCCCTTTCGCCCCGGCTCGGCCACCACCCGGTGCAAACGACTGCAGAGGTGGGGCCTGGGCGAGTAGGGCGCGTGGTGGGGGGGTCATTTGCCCCGGTTGGTGGCTCCAACCGGGGCTAAAGGCCCTAGACGAGCAGGGCGCGTGCGGCCGCGTCGTGGGGGGGTCTTTAGCCCCGGTTTGTGGCTCTGACCGGGGCAAATGAGCCCCACCTAGATGAAAAGTGTTTTCTACATTTCTCTTTAGTTAATAATTAATTTCAATTTTTATTAAGAAAAACTAACCAAATAGATGGAAAATGAAAATTAGTAGAATTCTTTTTTCTTTAAATCCATTTTTTTTATAAACAGTACCATGCCAGTGTTATGCCCCTCACTTTTTGGTGTGGTGTGCTCACTTGTTTTTCCCTCATATGCATAAGCGGTGTTCGATGAAATGGCCGAGAGCATAATGCCATCTGAGCTCGCACAAAACAAACATTTAATATTGCTAGACTATTGTGTAATAATGTATCAAACCTGCATTGTTCATGTAGTTTGATTAGTCCACCTCTGTTTTCCACATGTCGGGCGCGTGAACTATAGTATTTGTAGATATATAGAACAAAACAAACGGTGTCGCCATCATACAGCCCGACCGTGGCTCATGAGTGCATATATGCATATCGAAAGCAGGGTCGGACGTATGATGACGAATCCGGATGATTTATAGTCAGTCGATGAACTGAATGACGTATCAAACCTTTGTCAAACCTTGAATGGGGGATGTAGAACAAAACAATTGGTATCGCCAGCATACAGCCCTGCCGTGGCTCCTGGAGTGCATATATGCATATCAAATGCACAGTAGAAACGGTGCTACGAATCCGGTGCTCCGCATAACGAGCAACTATGGTCATGTGCCATATTACGGCTGAACCTGCCATCTCCAGTCGGGACAGTTTTCCTGGCAACTCTCCAGAGTGAGGTCAAATCTTTGTCATTTCTATCACAGCTTGAGCATGTTGCCGTTTCATTTAGGCAAGCCTCTCGCCGCATTTTAGAACTCACTAGCATGCGATATGTGGACTTCACCGAGAAAACACATGTTCGCTCCAGGCCCACGAGACATCAAATCTTTGGGTACACTAGTTGACATGTACGTGCAAGGCACGTCTTCAATTAAAGGAACAATTTCACGTCCGTGTGGCCTTCTTTAGTCTCGTCGGTAGCTATGGCCTCCAAACTAACATGTGACGGTGTTTTTCAGTGCAAATATACATCATGGACATCCTTGCCGCGATCCTGCGGAAATTTTCTAGCAGGAAGAGCTCGCTGTTGTCCGAGGTTTTTGCGACAATGAGCCAGAGAGCGAAGGGGCCGCCCTCCGCATCAGACGACAACATTTGAGGGACATACAAATCATCCACCAGTGTGTTGAGGCGGCTGCCCAGTGGGTGGGAGATCCGTGCTGGTGTCGAGAAACTTGGCATCGTAAGGGAATAGTTTCCTCCACATCAGACCACGGCATCCGGGTGATGTATGACTCGGCCACCAGTGTTGAACCAGTTGCCCAGCTAATGGGAGATCCATGATGGCGTCGAGGAACCTGGTGTCGCAAGGGAGTGGTGCCCTCCACATCAGATGGCGACATTCAGGGGAGGTACGAATCAACCACCAGAGTGTTGAGGCAGTTGCCTACCTAGTGGGAGATCCGTGCTGGCGCCGAGAAACCTAGTCGTGCAACGGAGTGGCGGTAGTTTGGGGGCTCGAGGGGCCATGCATCGACCGAACTCACAAACCCAACCTACGAGGAAATAAACGACAAATGAAACAGGCATAGCATAGTTGCGTGAACTCCAGGTCGTCCGGGTTCAGGAACGGGGTCGAGAGTCGTGAATCGTCGCCCCGGGGAAAGGTTCGGGGTCCACATCAATTTGGGTCGATCACCCCGGTGCAATAAGATGTGTGGTGGTTGGCTTAATTAAAATTGCTGAGATTTTTTTTTTCCACAACTCACATGACTTCTGTGCAAACATCCCGCCTTTTTTTAGGGGGAAATTATGTTCTTCTCATTTTCTTTCATATACTATTGAAATAACTAATCAATAAAAAATATGCAAAAAGAACTAAGCAAATATAAATAAGAAAAGAATATGGGGTCCACACTCCACATGTCACAGAGGACCACATCCATTAGACTCGACGCCTCTCATCTGCCATCTTCGCTTCTTCCTCACGAAAGCACAAATACATGCCCAAATCATTTTATCTGTGAAAAAACCATGGATTGATTGATCCAACCCAGGCCAGCGTTGCCTCCTAGTGACTGCCCATGCGACCAAGCAGCGACATCCGCGACTGCACTACAGTTCACCGGGCAAACGATGCGGGGGCGCAGTGCGGCCGTCAGGCCTTCCGGACGTACCCAGGCATTGGCCTGAGAAGTGAGAGTGAGGTCTTCCGGACGACCGACGGCGTACCAAGGCGGGACAGAGATGGCGCCAAGCTGCTCAATCCACGGCGGCCGGGCACGAACTCAAGGACCTCAAAGCGTACATGCATGACCATCGGCCATCCAGGGTAGCTATCCAGGAAGTAGTAGTACATCGTGTCTTCTTCGTTGTCGTTAATGCCAGGATATATGCGCAATGGACAGACACACGTGGCTAATTCCTTTACGCTGTGTGAGGCGGTCGAGATGAGTAGTTGTGTACATGCTTGTCGGCATCGTACAGGCCGGCCTCGTCGTACAATTTCGTCATGACTATGGGTCGTGCTTGATCAATCGATGGTGCGGTACTTTTTTATACAAATAAAAGCGAAACGTTTTTCTACTCAACATTGGGATGATCCGGTCCGTTGATTCGAGGCTATTGGACGGATTAGATTTAATGTATCCCGACATGTTTGCTCTTTTATTAGTTTAGATACGGGATTGGGTAAATCACTCGATCTCTCCTGGCCAAAAAATTCCCTCAGCCGGTTCAGCTTCTAGGTAGTAGAAGTGGTGTCAATAAAATTATGAACCTAGATTGGAGGGTCATCCTTTATGCATGCATATGGGCGCATAGGATAGTCACGTGGGAGCCAATTGTCGTTCCAATGCGTCCCCTCAAGTGCCTTTGCCACCACCAACGCAAGAACCTACAAATATGGGACTCTGTGGCCACCCCGCAGTTGAGCCATGAAGCCTGCATTTAGGTGAAACATGAGGTGTCTAGCTATAAGAGATGCCCAGAGAATAATCCATTGCACGATAACACTAAGGCCTTGTTCGGTTAGGCATGTGCCGATGCATCATGTCTTAGCATGTAATCATAAGAGTAATAAACACTTCAAGGGCTCAGACAACGCATTGTTCCATTTCTCGCCAACACACATGTCCAAGCCTCATACGCAAGAATGTTTATCCATTCTTATTCGCTTGCGTATTGCCAGCTGGGCCGGACTAGTTCGAATCACGAAGCTTGACTGGATGACCCTGATAACGTGCTACACGTAGCTCGAGTGACAAAACGATGCACTCCTAATTTCCATACTTTATACCTGAAGTGAGAGAATATTAAATTTTTGCATACTAAGTATGTGATAGTGTTTCACCTGTGCATAACAGAGCTAAGTTATTGCAAGATAATAAAAAAATTCAGAGGGTACAAACGGAGAACAAGAGCAAGTGAAAGGGTTTAGGAAATTCTAGCGGTGGATAAAACCTACACCTACTTTTATATTGAAAACGGTAATAAATGACATAACGAGGCACTTGATTTGCTGAACTCCCGCTTCGGGTGCACTGGAGGGAATCTTGTGAAGAGCTGTGATTGAATTTTGTTTTCTATGTTCATATGTCCTACCCTAACAAAGTTACGCAAGAAAATCACGCTTATACCCCATTTTAATGTTGGTCATTGGGTAGATGGAAAGTTTGAGTCATTTCAGCAGGGTTAGGTTTCCGCCAAAGAAGGGGCTCCGGAGCTTCGGAGTTGTACCAAAACCTGGGTGGTACCATGCCATATAAATAAAAGTGCGTTGGGAGGTGGAAATTTCCAAAGTGGTTTCTATATGACCTAACGACCGGACCGGGGTCGATAACATGCTCCACATGGATTAGAACAATATGCATCAACGTCCTCTTTGTCGTGGATGAGCAGTGGTCGTCGAACTCGAACGGCGGAAGGTTGGGCTCTGGCACCTTCACATCGTAGATCGTTGGCTGTCACTTTCAGAAACCAGTTGTCCTCTGGCTTGAGAATCTTGACGAGCTGCACACCTAGCTGATTGATGAGATTTTTCACGGTATGGGGCTCCAACATCGCTTGTGGGAACCTTTCGAATATCAGCTTCGTTAGGTACGGCAGCTCCGATGGCTGCACATATGCCCGCGATGCCAGGGGCTCATCGCGAGTGTCACCTTGTTGACAGCGAGTGTCGGATATATACCGAATAGGGGTATAGAAGATGGTAGACAAAAGAGCTGGACTACCAGGGTGACCTGCAAGGTAATGGACTTAGGTCCATTGGGCGGCCCAGTAGTCCGACGCGTAGAAGCCGGATTCTAGAAGAACCCGGATCACGGCCCGCGTGATCTGGCTTGGAGGAGAAGACGGATTCCTTACTTTCCAAGTTACAAGTTAAACGTAGTCTTCTAGGTTTCTGGTTCTGTAAGCCCTAATCCGGCTATTATATAAAGCCGGACGGGAGATAGATTTCATAAGTTCAATAAGTTCCTTTAGTCCAAGGTTCTAGGTTCTAGCTTAAGCCTTGCGCAACTCGCCGGGAAGTTCATCCTCGTCGAGTAGCTAGATCTATTCCCTTACATTGTAACCTTATTATACGGGCTTTAGTCCCTCATAGTGAGAAGTGCAGGAGTAGGTACGCCGTACTGTCGCGACGTACCGAACCTGGGTAAATCCCGTGTTCTGTGTTTACTACGCTATCCCGTTACCCCACGTCTCTACCGTAGTCTCATGGCACCCCAGTCTATGAAAACTACTACGATGTCTCGACAGTTGGCGCCCACCGTGGGGCAAACGACGTCAGGCGTGAAGTTCCGATCTGGGATTTTAGGCGGAATCGGAAGATCGATCACTGTCGGAAGCTTGGAATTCGACAACGACGTCGGGCGCTTCCTCGACAACGGATCCTACATCCCGGCGCAAAACCATCTGGTAAGTGCCTGCGTTTTACCGATTGGATCTGCAAATATCTTTATCGGATTAACCGCGGAAGCAATGGGGTTTTGCGGTGAAAGCAATTATCTCCCACCCGCCCTATACCCAGTCGAAGACGACTATGATGCCGGATTTTGCTCAGATCGCCGACAAAACAGTGATACCCACTTTATCGGCATGGTGCAATCCGAGATCGCCGAAAACACGGATGACGGAAATCCCGTGCAAGAGGCAGACAACAATACACCCGTCCCAGAGACGGAAGAACCAATACCCGTCACAGAGACGGAAGATCCGACATCTGTCAACCAGACGATGAACTCGGAAACAGAGTCCGTGCTTGCCGCCATTGAGGCGAGACTGGAGTCGGAAACCGGATCGGATAACTTTTCCGAAGACGAAGATGACGATGCCTTCGTACGAAAAGTTAAATCCTTTCAAGAGGGATTCCATGAAGTGCTAATGGCAAAACCAGCCGATACAACGGGTGCCGATAGCCAGGAAAGCCCTAAAACCCCTCCGCCAGCAGAGGAGAGGGAAGACGGAGAAACTTCTCCGATATTTCCTAATGTCAAGGAGATGACAGAGGATGAACCTGTCAAAAAACCTCCCTCTTCCAAGAAAAAGCACCGTGCTTCTAAAAAACTCCAGTACAAACTCCGGAAGAAAAAGTCAGCTGATCTCGCTGATGAAAACCTGGAAGTTGGAGATGTTAGTGGCACAAAGCCTACGGAAAAGAAATCTAAGGAAATCACTGCTCCGCCAATGACAGAACTGGAAGAGCAGGAACTATTACAAACTCCAGTGGGACCCAATGAACCCCCTGAGATGCTGGAAGCCAGGAGACAAGCTTTCCAACGGCAACAGCAACAACTGCTTAGATCTCGGCAACACCTCCAACAAACCCATAATGACATCAAAATTATGAAGGAGGAAATTGAGGAGTACGAGAGAAAGCACAGATCTGTCTTAAAACCTACAAGGTTACCCGGAATTACAAAACCGGAAGAACTGCCGCCGAAAGAAAGGTTCTATAACCCATCTTGGCAAAAGCAGTTAAACGGCAAAGATGCTAAGGGCGAACCAATATACAAAACCGCAGCTGAAAATGCGGAAGCAGCGTTCGCCATCTTGAACAATGATCTGTACTCCAACGGGGAAAAACTCCAAGGGGTGTATGCCTTCCTAGGAAAAGCATTACAGCAGCAACAGCGAGGACAAGAGCGATCTGGGAGGCTGCATGATAATTCCGCCCTCTGCAAAACTGTTACTTACGCTGCTGGAGCACCTGGGCCGGAAGAACCCGGAGATTCGGATAAAAAAGAGGATCCGAGAAAAGACAAGAAAAACCCCGACAACCGGGACGCAGCGTCTAGAACCGGACCTCATCTCCCGAAAGATGGATATAAACCACACGATCGGGAAGACAAACACCGGAACGACGGCAAAATAATGCCACCTCCGAGAAACCCAGCTGAAAAAGCTGGAAGATACGATACACCTCACAGGCGTGAAAGATCTCGGACACCGCCCAAAGATAAGGAAAGATACAGGAGCAGGACTCCACCTAATCCCAGAGGGCGTGACAACGGAAGAGATAGAGATAACCTCGGAAAAACGCGTCCGCGTAACAATGGGAAAGAAAGGAGTAGATCCCCTTCTGTCCATTCAGCCGGGAGATATTCTGCGCATATTGACAGAGCAGAAAAGGATGATCTATACTTTGGTCCTAAGTGTTTCACTGACAGGATCAGAAGGATAACCCTGCATTCTGGCTTTGCCAAAGTTGGTCCAACCTACCAAAAATATACCGGCAGTACAAACCCGGATACCTGGCTTTCAGATTATTACACAGCCGTCCAGATCAACAACGGGACAGACCTGGAAGCTGTCAAGTTTCTTCCCCTAATGTTGCTAGACGGAGCCAGAGATTGGATTAATGGTTTACCATCAAGAACTGTCGACAGTTGGGATGATATGGCGAGAGTATTTACTCAGCATTTTCGAGGAACGTACAAACGCCCAAATAGCATCAATCAGCTAAACCGTTGCACCCAATTTGAAGACGAACCATACGTGGATTTCATCTCCAGATGGACTGCAATGAAGAATAGTTGCTCTGGGGTAACTGACGTACAAGCAATGCATGCTTTCGTCAATGGCCTAAAACCCGGACTTGTACCGTTCATGGTTGGCTCCAAAAAGCACAAAGATCTCGGATCTATGCTTACAACCGCTAATGAGCATGCTGCAGCCGAAGACGATATCAGAGCAAGAGGAGGCAATATTGAGTCACTGATACTGGCCAAGAAAACACCTCGTTCTGATAAAAAAGGAACCCCGGAGTCAACAACAAAGCCCAAGGAGGTTAACTTAGCCTTTGGAGGAGAAAAAGGGAACAAGTGGAAAGGCCGCAGTCCGGATCCCATCAATTACACTCCTGAGGAATGGGAGAGAATTAAGTCGGAACCCTGCGTCCACCACTCTCAATTTGGGAAGTCAACCCACACGAACGCGCAATGCCGGCTAAACAAGCATATGAAAGGCAATGCAGGATCCGGAAATAAAGGGAAGGGCTCCAAGAGGAAACCTGCCAAACAAAAGCCAGAAGCTGAAAAAGAAGACAGTGAGTCGGACACTGATGATAAAATCCAGGAACAACAGCGAAAAGGCGAACCCAAATTTCCGAGAGTTGACGGAGAAGCAATGCTAACTTTCCTAGCAACCCCGTCAGCAAAGGTGGCCAAAAGGACACTTCGAGAAATAAACGCGGTTGTTCCTGCAACCCCAAAATTCTTGAAGTATTCCAACACACCGATAATCTGGGATCAGTCTGATCATCCCGGAAATATCCCTGAACCCGGCACACAAGCTCTTGTTGTAAGCCCTATTGTTCAAAACACTAGGCTAAGAAGAGTGCTGATGGACGGAGGATCCAGCATCAATATAATGTACCTGGATACACTGAAGCACTTGAAGATATCCGAGTCCCAGCTCAATTACAGCAATATACGCTTCCATGGCATTGTCCCTGGCAGGCAAGCACGGTCCCTAGGAGAAATTTCCCTAGATGTC
This sequence comes from Alopecurus myosuroides, assembly GCA_028641055.1. Lineage (NCBI taxonomy): Eukaryota > Viridiplantae > Streptophyta > Magnoliopsida > Poales > Poaceae > Alopecurus > Alopecurus myosuroides. Next base: position 136,332,085 of record CM054057.1, read on the forward strand.
ACCTTCGGAGATAAAGATCACTTCCGGCAGGAAAAAGTATCCTTCGAAGTTGTGCCGTTCGAGAGCGTGTATCACGCAATACTCGGACGTCCGGCTTTCGCCAAGTTTATGGCAAGATCTTGCTATATCTACAACAAGCTGAAGATGCCAGGACCCAAAGGAGGAGTAATCACCATTGCCGGTGATTTCAAGCTGGCAAACGAGTTGGAGAAGCAAAACGCCCTTTGCGCTCAAAGAGTTATAGCTCAGGAAGAATTAAAGGAGTTAGCCAAGGAGGTATCGCCGAAAGAAATGCCGGCAGGAAAAGAAACTCGGAAGCCAACAGATAGCTTCAAGGCATCCGAGAATACAAGACAGGTAATCCTAGACCCCAAAGATCCGACAAAATTCGTCGTTGTAGGGACCGGGATGACCGACAAATAGGAAGGCGAGCTCATCAAGTTCCTCCGTGAGAACTGGGACATTTTTGCTTGGTGTCCAGCTGACATGCCAGGCGTACCCAGGGAACTTGCTGAGCACCAACTCAAGGTTATTCCCGGATCAAAACCCGTCAAACAAGGTCTCCGTCGATTTGACGGAAGAAGACGGAAGGCTATTGGCAAGGAAATTATCCGGCTTTTAGCAGCGGATTTCATCAAGGAGGTAATCCATACTGACTGGTCCGCAAATCCGGTATTAGTACCGAAGAAAGACACAACTGCACTCAGAATGTGTATAGATTACACAGGATTGAACAAGTTATGTCCGAAAGATAGATTTGCGCTGCCGCGAATCGATCAAATAATAGATGCCACTGCAGGCTCTGAGCTTTTATGCTTTTTGGATGCATACTCCGGGTACCACCAAATACGCATGAAAAAGGAAGATCAAATCAAGACTTCTTTTATAACCCCGTACGGGACGTATTACTACGTAACCATGCCTTTTGGCCTGAAGAACGCAGGTGCAACATACCAGCGTTGCATGCAACGTTGTTTGCATAGTCAGATTGGAAAAAACGTCCATGTTTACGTGGACGATATTGCTGTCGTAACCAAGGAAAAAGATACACTCCTTGAGGACTTGCGAGAAACCTTCGAAAACTTGCGCACTTACAAGATGAAGTTGAATCCATCTAAGTGCGTATTCGGGGTCCCCTCAGGAAAACTTCTAGGTTTCATCGTTTCTCACAGAGGAATAGAAATTAACCCGGAAAAGATAAAGGCAATCTCGAGCATCTCAGAACTTACGTGTGAAAAAGATGTCCCAGAATTGCCGGGTTCCGCCACAGCCATAAAAAGATTTCTCAGTTGGCTGGGGGCTAAAACCTTACCATTTCGCAAAATGCTGGAAAAGTTTGACAAGGTCAAGTGGATTGCGGAAGCCTGGGAACACCTAGCAAGTTATGTCCCCTTCTGTACTTAGTTCAAATCTATGTAAACATCTTTTGAGATCATGAAATAAAGTTATCGGAATTCATATTCATTATAAGTACAAAATATTTCCGCTTTTTCTATTTCCCAATGATCTTACAAATACTCAATGTTGACCCGAATTGTGCCTGCGTGCTCGGTGTTTAAAAGCTGAATGACTCGACCTGTTAAAGGTTAAAGGAAACTCGGATTGTGCCTGCGTGCCCAAGTTTCAGAACAGTTCCTTATTTTCTCTAAGTCTTATCTGATCGTGCGTATGCTGGGTTACTGGAACTAGTTAGTAAAAATGCCTTTAGCATGATTCATGTTTTCGAGTTTCAAAACTGCTTGGTTCGTCCCCAGTTACTCGGCATAACGATTCATAATGCTATTTGAGCCATTTCAAACACTAAGGACAGTTAAAGCATATACACCAGAGAACTTAGAAGATAAAGGAATGGTAAAATTCAAACAACTTGCAAAGTAATTTCATAGTTTAAACTGCAAAAGGCGGAATTTTCATTAATACATAAGAAGCATTACATTTTGGATTACAAATGAAAGAACAGTAATGCTCCTATTGTCTAAATCTTCTATCCAGGTTCCAGGTAACCCTTCAAGAATCCGACTCCTCCTCGCTGCTTTCTTCATCGGGAATCGGAGGAGCTTCTTCTTCTGGATAGTGGACGCCGACATTTACCATGGCGGCAATCTGGGTGGCGTGGCCCTTAACTTCACCAAAGATGGTGGATCGTTGTGCATCCGTGTATCCCTGAGGGACACCGGTGGCCACACGCCAGGACTTGGCACTAGGGTAGTGCATGCGCATAAGGCCTAAGGCCATACGCGCACCACCCCGTGCAGCGGAGCGGAGAACGGACTCCTTGGACTCCGCCACCTCCATGATGATACCCGGAAGTTTTTCAACTTCCGAGCACTCCCCAGATTTTTCGGGAAGAAACTTGCCTACCAGCTGCGTTGCAGCAGCCTTCATCAAGTTCCATGTCTCCCCGAAAGCTCGGATGCCTGCAGCCCGAGCGCCATCTGGGGTGTCTCCTGTTTGATCCGATAAAGCATACAAAAGGGTTAAGGAGACAAACAGAGAAAGCAAAACATGGAAAGATGAAGACAAGGGTAAAAATTTACCGATGAGTTTATCGATTTCCGAAACTTCCTCCAGGCGAAGGTTCAGAGCTTCAGTCAAATCCTGGATGGTGGATTTGTCTTTCTCCGCCTGCTCGGAAGCCTTGGAGTTAGCCACTCCAAGGGCCAGATTGCTGGCTTCCAGGTCTTTTTGAGCCTTCACAAGATTCTTGTGAAGCTCAATATTCTCATTGCGGAGAATCTCGGCGTTGCCGGAATCTTCCGCTGCTTGTTTAGCTTCAGCTAAAGCAGCTGAAAAAGCAAAGGGCAAATCCGAGTTGATCAATTTCCTCGAGAAGAAAACCACAACAAAGTTTTAAGTCGGAAATTTCAAAACGAAAAAGCCTACCTTTCGTTTCCGTCAAAGCAAGCTGAGACGATTCCAGCTCCGCCTCTCTCTCCTCAAGAATAGAAAGAAGACTTCGAACTTCTTTATTCTTGATAGTGAGCTTCCTGAAAACTTCCAGGTTTATGGCCTCGGAGGTTTGCTGAAACACAGCAAGGAAAAGTATGATTAATAAAAAACATCAAAGCAAAAAAAAGCATGCATTTTGTTTAATGCTTGGGGGCTAGAGTTACATACCTGGCTCATGCGTTGCAAACCTGCTAAGTTTTCCCGGAATTCCTTCGCGTATTCCGCGAAATGACTTTCGGCCGCGTTCAAGCCATCATTTATAGCTTTAAAATCCTTGTCAAAGGTGGGGATTTCCTCGTCGAATGTCCGAGAAGATTTCCCCACCTCTGGAGCCGCCCTTTCCCTCGTGTCCGACTCGGGCACAACGGGCTGGCTGGGCTCTGGGGGCTTGGTGGTGGTGGTGGCAGTAAGTTCTTCCGCCATTGACTGCGGCGTATCCGGGGCGACGGCGGGAGATGGTTGGCTGCCTCGGTTGGAAGCAGCTTTGAGCTTTTTCAACTTCCTCGGCTTCAAGGTGGAGGGGGGCAAGCTAAAAACCGAAAACCCGGAAAATGTTAAAATACCGAAGATGGACGAAAAGGATCCCATAAAAGAAAAAACCCGGAAGAAAATAACCTGGACGTGGCGACGGGGATTCCGTCAAGGTCGATAATTTCATCCGAAGAAATTATCTTCTTGCGTTTGCGCCCACCAGTGGTGGCGGTACGCAGCGCATCCAGCTCGGCCTCGGAGGCTAACTCCGAGTCTGGAAGATCCACAAGCTGTTGAAAAAAACCAATCAGAATCGAAAGGTAGATTTTCCAGGAAGTGATATTATACCTAAATAACGGGAAATTTACCTTAGGCGCGGGATTGTCGGCCGTATACATTGGCCGACTCTCCGTGTATTGATCGCGTGAAGCGACCAACTGGTTGATGCGCCGCCTGAGCTCCTTTGCGGGCCAATCCTTGACGGATGTCCGCATTGGATCCTTGGCTCCTGTGTATTCACACAGGAGACGGCCTCCGTGATTTGCCAGTGGCTGAATCCGCCTATTCAGCCAGCAAAAGACCGTGTCCATTCCGGTCAAAGGGGGTTTGGAGGAAGTGAGTTTGGCGATGCGCCTCTTGATCCTTAGTAGATCTGGAGGCAGAACCTGGACGGCCTCTGTAACCCAGTTATCCTGGGGAACAGCGGCGGAGTTCACAAAAGGTGGAACCCCGACGGCTTTTTTAGGAAAAGGCACGTCGGGGTGATAAAAGAAGGAACCCGTCCAGAATTTGACGGATTCCGAGGTTTTTATTTTGGGGAACCAATCCTCTCGGAATCTCCGAAGAGTAAAGGAAATGGTTCCGCAATTTGGGAGTGCGCCCTCCGAAGAGTTACGCTTAACCCCAAAGCAGTACAACCAAAAATCTAACCTAGGCTCTATTCCTAGGTAACCCTCGAATAAGGCCTGGAAGCCGGCCATATACAGAATGGAATTAGGAGGGAGATTATGAGGTTGGATGCTGTAGTGAGCTAGAACTTGGAGGAAGAAAGAAGAAGGGGGAAGCCCCATACCTCGCAGAAGGTGGGAGGCGAGAAGCACCCTTTCGCCTTCTTGTGGCGCGGGCTCGGTCTCCTCTTCCGGGAGCCGCCATTTCTTCTTCAAAACCAGGCCTTCCTTCTCCAAGTTGGGAAGAAGAGCCGGGGGAAGACTGCAGGCAATCCAGTTGCCTGCAGTCTCCTCTTCTTCATCTCCTCCAGCGGCGGCGGTGGTGGCGGCCTTCGCGGAGGCGAGCTGCTCGTCGAGGAGCTCCACCTTTTCCTCCGCCGTTTCGGGAGCGAACGGCGGGGTTGATGCGGTCCTTGGTCCCGCAGCATCCGTGTTGGCGGAGATGTTCCCTCCGCCCGCTGTGGACGCCGAAGTTTTTTCCGGCTCGCCGCCGGCGCGCTTGGGCGACCCAAGTTGGGGGTCTAGATCGTTCAGGAGCTCGTCGACGGAGGCGCGAACGGGCGATGATTGCGGAGACGCCATCTTTCTCGGTGGCGTTGGTGCGTTCCGGCGTGGGAAGGGCTCGTCGGGGCAGGGAATTGTTCTCGCTCTCGAGCTCGTGTTCGCACCAATGGTGAAGGCAGTGAGGGAGTGAAGAAGGTTGATGAGGAGGAAGGAGACGGCTATTTATAGCCTGAAAACCCTCTAGATACGCGCCAACGGCTCTTTTGACCGTTGGATGTTTGACGCGTGTCGCTCGCCGGAAAATCCGGGAAACGGAACGACAGAGGAATGATGGCTATCTCCTCGTTTCTCGTGAGAATCTGTCAGAGATACGTTGCAGGGTTTCCCGCGTGAAACCAAGCGGCGATTGCGTCAGCATGATTAAAGCGCTGATGTCACGTGTTCCTTTTCCGCGAAGGATCGCGAGAAGAAAAGCCGGATTTTCATAGTTCCGAGTTTTATGTTACCATCTCCTTTGAAAGGAAAGAAGAAAGAATCAAGACTGCTGAATCAAGTTTCCCGGGCAAAATGTATTTGACGAAAGGCGGAGTTTCAGAGTTTTGATCCTTCCTGGGGGCTACTGTCGGATATATACCGAATAGGGGTATAGAAGATGGTAGACAAAAGAGCTGGACTACCAGGGTGGCCTGCAAGGTAATGGACTTAGGTCCATTGGGCGGCCCAGTAGTCCGACGCGTAGAAGCCGGATTCTAGAAGAACCCGGATCACGGCCCGCGTGATCTGGCTTGGAGGAGAAGACGGATTCCTTACTTTCCAAGTTACAAGTTAAACGTAGTCTTCTAGGTTTCTGGTTCTGTAAGCCCTAATCCGGCTATTATATAAAGCCGGACGGGAGATAGATTTCATAAGTTCAATAAGTTCCTTTAGTCCAAGGTTCTAGGTTCTAGCTTAAGCCTTGCGCAACTCGCCGGGAAGTTCATCCTCGTCGAGTAGCTAGATCTATTCCCTTACATTGTAACCTTATTATACGGGCTTTAGTTCCTCATAGTGAGAAGTGCAGGAGTAGGTACGCCGTACTGTCGCGACGTACCGAACCTGGGTAAATCCCGTGTTCTGTGTTTACTACGCTATCCCGTTACCCCACGTCTCTACCGTAGTCTCATGGCACCCCAGTCTATGAAAACTACTACGATGTCTCGACAGCGAGGCTGCTGGAGGAACGAAGGACGTGGGCGCAGTCCTCGGTTGAATGGTTGCCCACACACCTCTAGCCTGACGATGTTGCGGTTTACATCACAATGCGCAACCACCGCTGGCGATACCGGAGGACAACTACCTTCTACCGTCGCCATCAATGCGTGGCAACACCACTTTTCCTCCAGCTTCGTAACACCCGGATTGCGGGGAAAACACACCGTGTCGATGCTCGGGACGAAGTTCATCCTCATCAGACGTTCACATCTCCTACAGGAACGCGGTTCCCCCTAGCTACATCCCAATTGTTGTCTCTTGAATATTTAAGATATCAAACGAACTGTGGTACATAACTAGGGGATATGGATTATCTATATTAACGATGAACACACAAGTAGCTAATGAACATGTGAGTGACATGAAGAAATTGTGTGGTGAAGAGGGGCTATTTATAGTGGTGGTGGTGATTGGGGGGGGGTGTATGTCTACTACTTTCCGTGTGTTCAAATCACAGGACACTCGGCAATCATATCTTCCTATGCGGAAAGACGAGAGGGAAGGAACAAATTTTTTGCGCCATTTCCTTTTCGAGTGCCATACTAGGCAAACATTCGAACCAAATGACTGGAAAAACCAATTTTTAGCACTCTTTTTTTTGTCGTGTGCCATACTCGACAAACATTCAAACCAAAGGGTGGGAAGGAACCAACTTTTCGTGTTGTTTCTTTGCCGAGTATGCTTCTGACACACTCGACAAACATGGCCATATTACTTCGGACATGATGTGTGCCGAGATCCCTGTTCGTTCGACACTCGGCAAACACATGCCCCGTTGTGCCTGCAGTGACCCCGCATGGAAGTGGACACGTGGCATGCGTATGTGCTGAGTGCATTTATTTTTTCTAGTGTTTGTACCGTTTTTCCAGACGGTTTTAGTTATGCCGAGTACCTCCTTAAGAGAAGACAAGAGAGAGGAGCACACTGCCAGCATGAGATTGTTTGTCATGTAGGCCCCAGTTTCGGAAGATTCATGTCATTATTTCATGCACAAGGTTGGCGGGATACTAACATATATACGAAGGTACTAACCACTTTAATTAATTATAACTTATAAGTACAATAGAATTGTATAGGAAAATAAATAAATCACATAAATAAATAAACTTAATTAATGGAATAGAAAAACATAGGCCGACGGCATTGCCGTCGTCGTATAGATAAAAATTAGGCCGACGGTGTGCCATGTCGACGTATCTTAGAGCATAACGGAAACTGTTCACTCGGGCCCACACCTCAGTTTTATGCCGAGGGTCTTCGAGACACCGACGGTGCCCGTCGGATGGAAAAGGCATACGCCATAGGTACTATTGTACGTCGAAGGCACCAGTGGTGGGCTGCCCAACTGGCAGGCTACGCCGACGGGCCCAACTTTGACCCTTTGGCGTAGTATACCCCGTCGGCGTATTTTGGCTCCCGTGGTGAGATCCAAAGAAGAACCATCGCCGAGACGGTAAACAGGCAGTGCAAGCAGCGAAGCACATGTCGCTATGGCACGTCCACCAGGAGACGTCCCCGTGCAACCTTGGACCATGTCCACAGCATCCCTGCGAAGATGTCGGGGAAGAATAATAGATCCTCCATCTTTTGTTCAACATCCTCCCTCTACAGCATTGTCCTCGCCCTGGCTGCGGGCGCCGTGAATAGTAAAAAACTTCCCTGACACACTGAAAAAACAATCTTGCCAGATTTGAGAATGCCGAGGGGACCAGGAGGTCACCTGCTTCATGACTCCATCGATTAGAGCACCGTCGAGATGGGGGAGAAGTAGGGGCATATTATTTCGACGCGACACCGTCCTCTACACAGATGCCTAGAGCCCCGAGGTCCCTGCCCCATGTCGTTGTCGGGATTATGAATGGAGAGGCCAGGCAGGCCACCAACCTGGTCCCCTGTTTCGGAGGATGGCGAAGAGATAGAGTCCATCCTTGTGCTAATGAGCCAGCTCTACTCAAGTGCGATTACTGATAAGTTGTGGATGAGGAAGTATCGACACCAGCTTTTTCCCTCGAACAATGGTAGATCTTGAAGAGGTACCATTTGTGGATGAGATGGTACAGGTACCTCTAGGTTTTTTTGAAATGGGAAAGTCCCAGCCTCTACAACCGGTACCTCTAGGTATCCCCCAAGTATGATAGAATTGCTCCACAAATAATACAAACCATAGATCATGAGAGATGTGTCACTTATGCTTTCTCCAAAAACAAAATAACACAACTTATTATCCGTGTGCGATTGTGTGAACTCAGCCAAGAACCGCAAAGATGATATGTACTAGAGATTAGGGGCGGCATGGTGAAATTATTTTCTTCTGTCCCCTGATATGCGACTACTAGAAGAATCTTTATTTTTAGGTTCTAATCTGTGGTGAGATGGTAATTTTATTGTTGTAGCTCCTCAAAATGTATGATATCAACCGATTCCTTTGATTAATTTCTTTCGAAACATCCATATCTAAACAAAATCCCTACCATCGATTCCCCAACCGAGCAGGTATTCTATATCTTCTGCCAAGATCTGCACCGCTGCGGACCTGCGGTCACCTCCTTGACCGCCAACGTCGCTTGTGCCACCCGAGGTCCACGAGTAACACCGCCAAAGTAGGACTTCCCCTTGTGCCTCTGCCACCATCACTGTGGTCCAGCGCGACAACAACATTTAGCGACCAATCCGTGTTGGTGCCACAAATTCCGCAGATAGCGACAACATTAGATATTTTGCTGTCAAAGCATGCCCCGAGAATCCGTTTCCCAAGGACAGTTGTGGATGCATAATTTTGGGAATTTGGCTGGATATGTTTTCACGATGTCACTCAATCCTAATCTGTGCATGCACACATTACGTTCTATCAACTGGCCTTGTGATTTTCCCTTCATTCGCACACTAAGGAACCTAGCTAAGAGGTGTGGGTTTGGGTCACAAATCATAGTAACCGTCCCTATACCGTACATCACCAGAGCTAAGGTGTCACTTATGTTTTCTCTCCTCAAACACGGAATAACATGACATTACGTATATGTGAACTCTGTAGAGAACCACAACGGTGATATATATTAGTGATCAGGGACTCAAGGTACAATGAGGATGCACATGGTGCAGTAATTTTCTTGTGTACCGTACCACATGAGTTGATTTACGGTACATAAAATTAATACGGGCTTTTCTGATGACGGGATCGAACGGTCCAGAGTCGAAATACTACTCCAAATTTCGGTACGTAGTTTATTTGAAACCGACGGGGTACTTTGGGCAGTTCACTACTATAAAAAAACGCAGCCAGAGATTCCCTTAAAAAAAAGACAAGGCGAGCTGCAGCAGTTACGGCACCGGCGGCATATTGAGGATCAGCCGCTGCGAGGTCCTCCTCATCCTCCTCCACGACTAGAACCATGTCCTCCTCTCACCCGCATGCCCGGCCGTCCATCTCATCCCACTTCCGTTCTCCCGTCGCTCAGATGATGCAGCAATTTGGCGAACTGAAATTCTTACACGGCATTGTCTCTTTCCTTACTTCTCCACTCCAGTGACACACAAGAGCCATTTGTTCTTGCATGTCATCGTTGCAGTAGTAGGCCTGTGTTTCTATTCCTTAATTTGTTACTCCAACGTCAATGTAAATAATTGTATGATTTCAGTTTGCAAAGATGAGGAAACTGAAGAGCCAACAAAAAGAATACATAACGCCGGGAGAGAGGTGGTCGACGCCAATAATGAGTTCCTAAATGCATGGAGCTACTCCTTTTTATTGTGTTATGTAGATTTCACGTTGTTACTGAACCGATAGTGCGCCCTGCCAACATCAGCTGCATCAACCTTCGATAGTGATTTCTTTCTGCTACTGGTCGATTCAAACCGTGGTTCTATGACGGACATCGAAAGGGGTTGGAAAGTGGAACATGTTTGCCTTGACACGTTTCTGTGACCTATAACTAGTAGAAAAATCCCCAACGGTTATTAGCTGTAGTCCCCATGAGTCTACCAACCGGGACCAGAGGGGGGCAGGGCAACGGCCCGCCTCGTTCGAAAGCTTTTAGTCCCGCGCCGTAACACGGCCAGGGACTAAAAGTCCTCCGGCAACCGTTCGCTTTGCCTCGCATCCTTTTAGTCCCGAGTCGTAACACGGCCCGAGACTAAAAGTCGTCATGGCAACCTTTCGTCTAGCCGGAGAGCACTTAGTCCCGGGTCGTGTTACGGCCCGGGACTAAATGCCCAAACCGTTTGTCTCCCGCGCACTTTGGAAGTTGATCCACCGCCGGGGAGACTTAAAAACAGAGAAACGTGTCATTGCTACAATATTGAGCGCCTCTCTTCTCCCTCTTGGCTCTCCTCTTTTCATTCTTCCACATTCTCCACCATGGGACTAGCAATTATGGACGTGGACTCACATAGTCGGAACATCGAAGTCGCATACACCAACGAGAGTAGGAGGGATGCGGCCTATCTTGACCTCTTGTAGAAATGGCTTCGCGAAGATGGCGGGGGTTTTCTATGGCTTGATCTTGAGTACACGGCCGATCAAAAGAACGTGGCTCTCATCCAACTTGCTCACAAGAGGCGTGTCTTTCTCTTCCAATGGGCAAGGTAAGCACTCCGATCGATCTTCTCCTCTCTTTTTCCTTTCCGATGTTTCTCCTTGCTCTTATTTTACTGGATCGGAAATTGTACAGGATACCAACTTGTACGTGTCTATCCATTTGTATTCATATATAGCAATGTGTATTGGAAATTATGTTTGTATTCATATAGCAATAATATATATTGGCCAGAATTTGCATACAAATCAATATGTATATCCATGTGTACATTCATATAGCAATGTGTATTGGGAAAATCCATTTGTATTCATATAGCAATGTGTATTGGAAATTCCATTTGGATTCATATGTAGAAATAATGTATTGGATGGCCGAAATTGCATAGGAAAGTAATATATTCATATAGCAATGTTTCACTGGAAATAATAAATTTGTTTCATTGAAACAATATACTTGTTGCATTGAAACTTATACTTGTTGCATAACATTTGATTAAATTGTTGTTGTATAACATTATTTGTTTGACATTTGTTCCATTTTTTTCGTTGCAGTAGTGACAATTATTATCCAGAACTGATGGATTTCGTTGTCAACAGCGGCATACGTTTTGCTTGCGTTGACATAAGGAATGACAAGGAGAAGATGTAGAAAACCCGGCGTAGTGAGATACCATCTCAGTGCCATATTGATATGCAGGACCTGTTCTAGCTTCGGTATCCGAGGACTTCCGTGGCTGATATGGCAGCCGCATTGATCGATGAGAAGTACAGTACGATGAAGAAAAAATTCAATAGTTCGAGGCACAATCATTGGGAGAAGTGCCGACTTGACCAGATCAACATTGAGTACGCATCTGCCGATGGATACCTTTTCTACGAGATGTAACGTATCAGTAGTGTCTTCAGCTACGGGTAGCGTCACCTTGCCCCCTGGTCTCCTACTGTTTGGGACGATTCGGAGGACGAACAGTCCGTGTAGAGACATCATATTAGAATTCATAGACAGGGGTGACATGAGACTACTGATAGAGACGTGATTATGCGAATGACAATGACACAGGGTTTTTACCCAGGTTCGGTATGACGCAGTAATGCGGCGTTCCTACTCCTGTAATCTCACTATTCAGGACTAAAGCCTGGGAATACAGAGTACAATGTGAGGTTCTATTAGCTGCTCGTCAAGGATCGACCTCTCGGCGAGTTAGCCTGTAGCTTCTTGTCTTGTCATATCTCCCGTCCGGCTTTATATAATAGCCGGATTAGGGCATACAGAGTAGGAAACCTAGAATATTACGGTAACTATTAACTTGGAAAGTAAGGAATCCGCCTTCTACTCCAAGCAGATCACGTGGGCCGTGATCCGGGTTCTTCTAGAATCTGGCTTCTATGCGTCAGCTTACTGGGCCGCCCAATGGACCGTAGCCCACTACAATTTGGGCCACCTAGGTAATTCGGCACTTTAGACCACCATCTGATATACCCCTATTCGGTATATATCCGAAAGTAGGCCCCAAGAAGGACCAAGACTCTGGTTCGCCGTCTTTCGCCAAATGCATATTTTCCGAGAAATATCGGCCTGCATTCTTGGTTCTTCTTTTTCTCCTTAAACGATGTTGTAACGCAAAACTCGGATTCCAGAAAATCCGGCTTTTCTCACACGATCCTTCGTGGAGAAGGAACTTCCTACGTCAGCGCTTTAATCGTGCTGACGTAAGGGACGTTTGGGTTTCATGCGGGAAACCCTGAAACATATCTCTCATAGATTCTCGCGGGAAACGAGGCGATAGCAATAATCACCCGTCGTTTCATTTCCCGGAATTTCCGGCGAGTGACACGCGTTGATCATCCAACGTTCAAAAGAGCCGTTAGCACGCATCGTGACGAGATTCCGGCTATCAATAGCCGTCTCCGTCCTCCGAGCCAACCTTCCACTCTCACTTCGCAGCACCATTTCCAGCGCCCAAACTCGCAGCAGAGAAACTCCCGAGCGCATGCACAAACGCCACCCGCGACCTCACCGGAGCCAGCACGTGCCGCCAACCGATGGCATCTCTGAGCTCCTCGCCGCTCCGTTACGCCACCAAGGACATCGACGAGATCATCGATACAATGGATCCACAACTGGATTCTCCGGTGAACCCCTTCGGCGGCGAGCCAGCGAAGGCCACTGGCGCCGTGGCGGGCGAGGAAATCTGTCCCGCCGCCACAGATCTTGCGGGGTCTTCGTCCGCGCCCCCTCCGCCGTCCGCGCCCGAGACGGTGGAGGAAAAGATTGCTCTCGTCGGAGACGAGCTCGCGGCCGCGGAAGCCGCGTCATCCGCCGCCGCCGGAGCGGAAGACGAGGCGGAAACTGCCGGCAATTGGAGTGCCAGCAGTATTTCGCCATCCCTGCTTCCAACGATGGAGAAGGAGGGGCTCGTGCTGAAAGGGAAATGGCGGATCCCTGAAGACGAGACCGAGCCTTCGCCAAAGGACGAGGAACGCGTCCTTCTCTCCTCCCATATTCTCAGAGGTATGGCTCTTCCGCCATCCGCCTTTTTCCTCCAGATCTTGTCCCACTACAACATCCAACCACATAATCTGCCACCAAACTCCATCCTCTATTTAGCCGGATTTCAGGCCCTTTTCGAGGGATATCTAGGTATAGCTCCTATATTAGATTTCTGGCTTTATTGTTTTGGGGTTAAGCGGAACTCTTCGGAGGGCGCACTCCCAACTTGTGGGACTATTTCCTTCATCCTGCGTAGATTTAGGGAGGATTGGTTCCCCAAGATAAAGACATCGGAATCCGTCAAATTATGGACGGGTTCCTTCTTCTATCATCCCGACGTTCCCTTCCCTGGGAAACCCACCGGGGTTCCACCTTTCTTGAACACCGCCGCTGTTCCCCAAGAAAACTGGGGAACTGAAGTTGTCCAGATCCTGCCGCCTGATCTTCTACGGATCAAGCGGCGCATCGCGAAGCTCGTCGCTTCTGATCCGCCTCTAACCGGCATGGACACAGTCCTTTGCTGGTTGGATAGGCGGATCCAGCCCTTGGCTAACCACGGTTCTCGCCTTCTCTGCGAGTACACGGGAGCCGGTGACGAAATGCGGACAACCAGCAAGGACTGGCCCGCAAAAGATTTGCGGAAGCGCGTGAATCAATTGGTCGCATCACGCGACCAATACGAAGAAAGCCGGCCAATGTATACGGCCGCGAATCCGGCTCCCAAGGTATAATTCTTCGACTTTTGGGGTTTAAATCTTTTTCGTTTACTCGGTTTTCGCATTCTTATCTCAGCCTTTATCTTCTAAACAGATCGCTGATCTTCCGGAGTCGGAACTTGCTTCTGATGCCGAGCTGGAGGCATTGCGTGCGACCTTTGCAGGTGGGCGTAAGCGCAAGAAGATTTCCTCTCCTCAGAAAATCGTTGATCTTGACGGGATCCCCATCGCCACCTCCAGGTTCGTACATCTGGGTAATTTTTCTTTGTCGGATTTTTTTCCTTTGCTTTCGGAGTTTTAACTTTTCCGGCATTTTGCTTTTTTAGCCTGCCTCCCTCTACTCTGAAGCCGAAAAAGCTGAAGAGGAATAAGGTTGTGGCCAGCAGAGGCCCCCATCCTTCTCCTTCTACCGCGCTGAATACGCCGATCACGGCAACAGAAGAGCATGCCGCAGCCCCCACCATCGAGTCTCTGCAGACCAGCCAACCCGTTGTGCTGGAAACGGACACGAGGGAAAGGGCGGTCCCTGAGGTGGTAGGTCCCTCTCGGATAACTGAGGAGGAGATTCCCACCTTCGACAAGGATTTCAAGAATATCAGCGATGGCCTTAGCGCGGCCAGGACTCTTTCTGCCGAGTACGCAAAAGAGTTCACTGAAAACTTGGCAGGTTTACAGCGGACGAGCCATGTATTATCTCTAGCCCCCAAGCAATAAGTTAAAATGTCTACTTTTCACTTAGTGCTTTCATAATCATGCTTGTTTATAACTTAAACACGATGTTTCACTTCCGTGTTTCAGCAAACCGCTGAAAATATAAACCTGGAAGTTTGCAACAAGCTTACCATCAAGAATAAGGAGGTTAGAAACCTTCTATCTATTCTTGACATTAAGGGAGCCGAGCTGGCATCATCTCAGCTACAGCTGTCGGAAACGACAGATATACTTTAATTCTCTGAAGTTCCTTATCCATGATTTTTCTAAGTATTTTTCCGAGTTTTCTTAACCCAGAATTTTTTTCTTGCTTTCTAGCTGCTTTGGCGAAAGCCAAGCATGATGCTGAAGATGCCGGCAACGCGGCGAGTCTCCGAGAGGAGAATTTGGACCTTCATAAGGATCTTATGAAGGTTCGAAAAGATCTGGAGGCCAGCAATCTGGCCCTTGGGATTGCTCAATCCAAGGCCTCCCAACAGGCGGAGAAGGACAAGGCCACTATCCAAGATTTGGAGAACGCCTGAACCCTGCGCCTGGAGGAAGGCTCCGAGATGGACAAGATTCTCGGTAAGTTATCAACTTTTACCGGTTTTTTCATGTCTTGATTTCTTTCTCTGCTTTTTCACTAACCCTTTGGTTGTTTGTCTGAAAAACAGGAGATAACCCAGATCTTACTCGGATTGAGAAAATCCGAGCTTTTGGGAAGGTACTCACTGCGATCAAGGCTGCGGGTATGTTGCTCATTAACAAGTACCTTCCCGCGAAGTCTGTGGAGCTCTCGGAAGTTGAAAAACTTCCTGGAGCCATCATAGACATTGCAGACGCCAAGGAGTCCACCTTGCGCCCTGTAGCTCGGGGTGGTGCACGCATGGGCTTAGGGCTCATGCGCATGCATTACCCTGGTGCCAAGTCTTGGCGCGTGGCTTCTGGTATCCCTCAAGGATACACGGAAACCCAACGGACCACAATCTTTGATGAAATCAAGGGTCACGCTACCAAGATCGCCTCTATGGTGAACATCTCCATCACCTATCCAGAAGAGGAGATTCCAGAAGCCCCCGAGAACGACAGCAGTGAAGAAGACTCGGATTCCTGAAGGATTCTTCATAACCTGGTTGGTGGAAATAGAAAATAGGAGCATTACTGCACTTTACGATGTAACTTATACTGTAATGCTTCTATTTTTTTGTATGAACAAGAACTCCGCCTTTTGCAGTTAATTATGAAATTATTTGCAAGTTTTCCGGGTTTGATATTCCTTTATCTTCTAAGTTCTCTGGTTTATGTGCTTTAACTGTCCTTAGTGTTTGAAATGGCTCAGTAGTACTTTTAATCTTCATGCCGAGTTACTGGGTAAAACCAATCAGTTTAAACTCGGAAACATGGATCATACTAAGGGCATTTTTACTTACTAGCTGCAGTGACCCAACACATAAACAATCAGATAATGCTTAGAGAATAGTAAGGAATTTTTTGAATGAAACTCAGGCACACAGGCACAATCCGAGTTTCCTTTAACCTTTATTAGGCTGAAAATCATTCAGTTTTTAAACGCCGAGCACGCAGACACAATTCGGGTTAACATTGAGTTTTTTGTAAGATCATTGGGAAATAGATAAGGTGGAATCATGCTTTGCACTATAATAAACTTGTAAAAAACATGGATATAAGAATTCCAACAGCTTTATTTCATGATCTCAAATATGTTTACATAGAAATTGAACTAAGTATAGAAGGGACGTAACTGCTGGATACTCCAGGGCCTGATTGTCTCTCCTAGTTCAGCATCTATCTTTCTCTTTCTTTTGTGATTCGTCTTGTCAGGATGATCCTCCGTGTCCCGAATATCGACAAGGTAGTATGATCCATTTTTTATAGCTTTGCTAATGACGAATGGTCCTTCCCATACTGGGGCCAATTTGTGCTTTCTTTGCTGCACCAATCTTAGCACTAGGTCACCTTCCTTAAAAGAACGATGCCTGATTTTCCGACTATGGTAGCGTCGTAAACCTTGCTGGTAAATGGCGGATCTTTGAAGCACAAGCTCCCGTTCTTCTTCTAAGAGATCGACAGCATCCTGTCGTGCTTTTTCTGCATCCGAGTCGTTGAAATCCTGCACTCTTGGGCTATCATGGATCATGTCCGTTGGAAGGATTGCTTCCGCACCATAAACTAGGAAAAACGGGGTTTGCCCGGTTGACCTGTTTGGTGTTGTTCGAATACTCCAAAGCACGGAAGGTAGCTCTTCTACCCATGCTCTATCTGCTCTGTGAAGAGGAGATTCGAGTCTTGGACGTATTCCATGTAAGATTGAGCTATTCATTCTTTCAACCTGTCCATTGGATTGCCGGTGTTCCACAGATGCGAGATCTAGGCGAATTCCCGTTTGTCGGCAGTATTTTGCCAAATCTCCAATGGAGAAATTTTTCCCGTTGTCGGTTATTATGCTGTGTGGAACGCTGTATCACATGACCACGTCAATGATGAAATTTCTGGCAGTTACACCGTCAAGCTTTTTGATGGTTTTAGCCTCCACCCACTTGGTATATTTGTCCACAGCTACTAGTAGATGTATGAGTCCACCTCGTGCAGTTTTGAATGGTCCCATCATACTAGCCCCAGACCGCAAATGGCCATGTAATAGGGATAGTTTTGAGTGCTTGGGCTGGCATATTAGTCTGCTTGGCATAATACTGACATCCTGCACATGTATTTACTATGTGCTCAGCATATGTCTTGGCTGTTAGCCAGAAAAACCCGGCACAGAATGCTTTTTGACTATGCTTTTTGGTTGAGCATGGTGTCCGCAATCTCCGGCATGGATTTCTTGCAGGATTTCTCGTCCTTCTTCTGGTGAAATACATCGGAGAAAAATTCCCAAAGTACTGCGTTTATACAGGCAATTGTTAATTACCATGTATCCTTTGCATCGACGCTGGATCTGTCTTTGCAAGACTTCATCTGCTCCTTCCGGGTACTTCTGATTAACTAAGAAGTTTACATATGGAATTGTCCCGTCCGGGTTAACGAGCATGACTTCAATTGACTCGGAAGCCATAGGATAATCAACGTCTCCACCTTTTATCGATGGTTCGTACAAATGTTGGACGAATACACCTGGTGGTACGATTTTTATCCTTTCTGATCCCATGCGGGCTAATGCATCCGCGTTCCAATTTTTCTCCCTTTTAACATGGAGCACTTCGAATCCGAAGAAACAAATGGCAAACTCGTCCACCGTTCTCCGGTATTCGTCCATTATAGGGCTTTTTGCATATCAAGTTTGGTTGAGCTGGTGCTGTACCAAATCTGAGTCGCCGTAGCACAGAATGCGCTTGACACCTATTTCCTTTGCAATATGCAAGCCATGAAGCAGAGCTTCGTATTCTTCCACATTGTTGCTAGCGTTGAAGTGTATTTGTAATACATACTCCATTGTGTCTCCTTTAGGGGATTTTAAAACTACACCAGCTCCAGCGCCCTCTTTCATTTTGGATCCGTCAAAGTGCATGATCCAGTACTCGGACTCTGGCATAGGTGTTTTCTCCATTGCTTCCGTCCAGTCGGCGACAAAATCTGCCAAAACCTGGGATTTTATTGCCGTCCTAGGCTGATACTTAATGTCGAATGCTGCTAGATCGATGCCCCATTTGGCTATTCGGCCAGTCGCCTCTGCATTATTTATTATATCCCCTAGTGGTTCTTTGCATACCACCGCTATGGAATGTCCTTGGAAGTAATGACGAAGTTTTCTAGATGCGGAAAATACGCCATATGTCAGTTTTTGATAGTGTGGATACCTTTGTTTGGACTCGGAGAAAACTTCACTTACATAATATACCGGATGTTGGTCTGGTATACTCTATTTGTCTTTCTTCCTTTCCACGACGATTACTGCACTAATAACCCGGTTTGTAGCCGTAAGGTACAATAACATAGGTTCTTCATCTTTTGGGGATGCCAAAATCGGAGCTTTCATCAAAGTTTCCTTTAACTGGGTTAATGCTGCGTCTGCCTCCTCTGTCCATTCGAATTTTTCGGATTTTTTCAACAACTTGTACAGTGGTAAGGCTTTATCCCCCAGCCGACTAATAAATCTGCTGATGGCTGCAGCGGAACCCGTCAATCTTTGGACATCTCTTACACACGTAGGTTTGGAGATGTTTAAGATTGCTTTGATCTTTTCTGGGTTTACTTCTATTCCTCTATGAGAAACAATGAAACCCAGAAGTTTTTCTGAGGGAACCCCGAATATGCACTTTGATGGATTTAACTTCATCTTGTAAGTGCGCAAATTTTTGAAGGTTTATCGCAAATCCTCAAGGAGCGTATCTTTTTCCTTGGTAACGACAGCAATGTCGTCCACATAAACATGGACATTTTTGCCAATCTGACTATGCAAACAACGTTGCATGCAACGCTGGTAGGTTGCACCTGCGTTCTTCAGGACAAATGGCATGGTTATGTAATAGTACGTCCCGTAAGGGGTTAAAAAAGAAGTTTTAATTTGATCTTCCTTTTTCATGGGTATTTGATGATACCCGGAATATGCATCCAAAAAGCATAAAAGCTCAGAGCCTGCAGTGGCATCTATTATTTGATCGATTCGCGGTAACGCGAACCTATCTTTTGGACACAGTTTGTTCAAGCCGGTGTAATATATACACATCCTCAGGGTAGTAGTATCTTTCTTCGGCACTAATACCGGATTTGCTAACCATTCAGTGTGTATAACTTCCTGGATAAAATCTGCTGCTAAAAGCCGGATAATTTCCGTGCCGATAGCCTTCCGTCTTCTTCTGTCAAATCGACGGAGACCATGTATGACGTGTTTGGAACCTGGGATCACCTTAAGTTGATGCTCACCGAGTTCCCTGGGTACACCTGGCATGTCAGCTGGACACCAGGAAAAAATATCCCAGTTCTCACGGAGGAACTTGATGAGCTCGCTTTCCTATTTGTCGGACATCCCAGTTCCTACTACGAAATTTTTTGTCGGATCTTCGGGATCTAGGATTACCTGTCTTGTGTTCTCGGAAGCTTTGAAGCTATCTGCTGGCTTCCGGCTTTCTTTACCTGCCGGCATTTCTGTCGGCGATACCTCTTTAGCCAGTTCTTTCAGCTCTTCCTTTGCTATGATTTTCTCAGCGCAAAGTGCGTTTTCTTTTTCCAGATTGAAGTCTCCAGATATGGTGATTACTCCTCCTTTTGGCCCTGGCATCTTCAGCTTGTTATAGATATAACATGATCTTGCCATGAATTTGGCGAAAGCTGGACGTCCGAGTATCGCGTGATACACGATTTCGAACGGCACCACTTCGAAGGATACTTTTTCCTGACGGAAGTGATCTTTTTCTCCGAAAGTGACATCTAGGGAAATTTCTCCTAGGGATCGTGCTTGTATGCCAGAAACAATGCCGTGAAATCGTATGTTGCTGTGGTTGAGCTAGGTCTCAGAGATTTTCAGATGCTTCAGTGTATCCAGGTACATTATGTTAATTCTGGATCCTCCATCCATCAGCACTCTTTTTAGCCTAGTGTTCTGGACAACAGGGCTTACAACAAGAGCTTGCGTGCCGGGTTCAGGGATGTTTCCGGGATGATCAGACTGATCCCAGGTGATTCGTGTGTTCGAATACTTCAAGAATTTCGGGGTTGCCGGAACAACCGCGTTTATTTCTCGAAGCGTTCTTTTTGCAACCTTTGCTGATGGAGTTGCCAGGAAAGTTAGGGCGCACTCTCCATCAACTCTCGGAAACTTGGGCTCGCCTTTTCGCTGATGTTCCTTGGTTTTTTCGTCAGTGTCCGATTCACTGTCTTCTTTCTCAGCTTCTGGTTTTGCTTGGAAAATTTCCTTTTGGGAATTCTTCCCCTTGTTTCCGGATCCTGCACTGCCTTTCGTATGCTTGTTCAGCCGGGATTGTGCGTTAGTGTGGGTGGGTTTCCCAAATTGCGAGTAGTTGACATAGTTTTCCGACTTAATCTTTTCCCACTCTTCTTTGGTGTAATTGATTGGTTCCGTACTGCGTCCTTTCCACATGTTTCCCTTTTCACTTCCAAAGGCTATGTTAACCTCTTTGGGCTTTTGTGTTGCATCTGAAGTTCCTTTTTTCTCAGGGCGAGGATTCTTTTTGGCATGTATCAGTGTATCGATATTGCCTCCTCTGGCCCTGATGTCGTCTTCGGCTGCAGCGTGTTCATTGGCAGTAGTAAGCATAGATCCGAGATCTTTGTGCTGTTTGGAACCAACCATGAACGGTACAAGTCCGGGTTTTAGGCCATTGACGAAAGCATGCATTGCTTATACGTCAGTTACTCCAGAGCAACTATTCTTCATGGCCATCCATCTTGAGATGAAATCCACGTATGGTTCGTCCTCAAATTGGGTGCAACGGTTTAGCTGGTTGATGCTATTCGGGCGTTTGTAGTTTCCCCGAAAATGCTGAGTAAATACTCGAGGCATATCGTCCCAGCTGTCGACAGTTCTGGATGGTAGTCCATTCATCTAGTCTCTGGCTCCATCCAGTAACATTAGGGGAAGAAACTTTACAGCTTCCAAGTCTGTCGCGTTGTTGATCTGGACGGCTGTATAGTAGTCTGAGAGCCAGGTATCCGGGTTTGTACTACCGGTATATTTTTGGTACGTTGGACCAACTTTGGCAAAGCCAGAATGCAGGGTTATCCTTCGGATCCTATCTGTGAAGCATTTAGGTCCAAAGTATAGATCATCTCTTTCCGCCCTATCCATGTGTGCGGAGTATCTGCCGGCTGAATGGACAGAAGGGGATCTGCTCCTTTCTTTTCCATTGTTGCGCGAACGCGCTTTTGCGGGATCCTCTCTATTTCTTCCGAGATCACGCCCCTTTGGATGAGGTGGACTTCTACTCCTGTGTCTTTCCTTATTCCTGGGTGGTGTCCGAGATCTCTCACGCCTGTGAGGTATATCCTGTCTTCCAGCTTTTTTAGCTAGGCGTCTCGGAGGCGGCATTGCTTTGCCGTCATTCCGGTGTTTTTCTTCCCGGTCGTGAGGATTAGGTCCACCTTTCGGGAGATTGGATCCGGTTCTAGATGCTTCATCCTTGTTATCGGGATTTTTCTTGTCTTTTCTCGGATCCGCTTTCTTCTCTTTTGAATTGCTTGAATCTCCAGGTTCTTCCGGTCCAGGTGCTCCAGCGGTGCAACTAGCTGTTTTGCATAGGGCGGAGTCGTCGTGCAACTTCCCTGATCGCTCTTGCCCTCGCTGTTGTTGTTGCAATGCTTTTCGTAGGAAAGCATACACCCCTTGAAGTTTTTCACCGTTGGAGTACATATCGTTGTTGAGGATGGCGAACGCTGCTTCCGCGTTTTCTGCTGCAGTTTTGTATATTGGTTCGCCTCTGGCATCTTTGCCGTTTACCTGCTTTTTCCAAGATGGGTTGTGAAACCTTTCTTTTGGCGGCAGTACTTCCGGTCTTACCATTCCGGGTAACCTTGTAGGCTTAATGGCAGATCTATTCATTTGCTCGTGCTCCTCGATTTCTTCCTTCATGAGCTTGATGTCATCCTGGGTTTTTTGGAGGTGTTCACGAGTTCTGAATAGATGTTGCTGCTGCCTCTGGAGAGCTTGTCTCCTGGCTTCTAGCACTTCGGGGGGGGGGGGGGGGGTTCGTGCAATCCCACTGGTGTTTGCAATAACTCTTGTTCTTCTTGTCCTGTCATTGGCGGAACAAGGATTTGTTTTGTTTTCTTCTCTGCGGGCTTTATTCCGCTTGCGTCTCCTACTTCCGGCTTTCATTGGCTGGATCAGCCGATTTCTTCTTCCGGATTTTGTACTGGAGCTTTTTAGCGGCCTTGTGCTTTTTCTTGGAAGAGGGAGGTTTTTTGTTAGGTTCATCCTCTGTCAATTCTTTGACATTGGAGTATATTGGAGAAGTTTCTCCGTCTTCTCTCTCTTCCTCTAGCGGAGGAGTTCTAGGACTTCCCTGACAGTTGACATCCGTGTTTTCAGCCGATTTTGCCATCAGTACTTTATGCAAGCCCTCTTGAAGAGATTTAACCTTTCTTTCGAAGGAGTCCTCGTCTTCGTCTTTGGAATCAAAGTTATCTGATCCGGTTTCTGACTCTAATCTCGCCTCAATGGCGGCTAACACAGAGTCAGCTTTCGAGTTCGTCGTTATGTTGACGGATGTCAGATCTTCCACCTCTGTAGTGGGTTTGCTGTTTTCTGCCTCCTGCACGGGGTTGCCTTCATCCGTGTTTTCGGCGACCTCGGATTGCACCATACCGATAAAGTGTGAATCACTTTTATGTCGGCGATCTGAGCAAAACCCGGTATCGTAGTCATCTTCGACTGGGTATAGGGCGGGTGGGAAATATTTACTTCCACCGCAAAACCCCATGGCCTCTGCAGTTAATCCAATAAAGATATTTGCAGATCCAATCGGTAACACGCAGGCACTTACCAGATGATTTTGCGCCGGTATGTAAGATCCATTGTCGAGGAAGCGTCCAACGTCGTCGTCGAACTCCAGGCTTCCGACAGTTATGGAACTACCGATTCCGCCGAGTATCCCAGATCGAAACTTAACGCCTGACGTCGCTGGCCCCACGGTGGGCGCCAACTATCGAGACATCATAGTAGAATTCATAGACGGGGGTGCCATGAGACTACTGATAGAGACGTGGGGGGACGTGATTGTGGCGAATGAAATGACACAGGGTTTTTACCCAGGTTCGGTACGACGCAGTAATGCGGCGTTCCTACTCCTGCAATCTCACTATTCAGGACTAAAGCCTGGGAATACAGAGTAGAATGTGAGGTTCTATTAGCTGCTCGTCAAGGATCGACCTCTCGGCGAGTTAGCCTGTAGCTTCTTGTCTTGTCATATCTCCCGTCCGGCTTTATATAATAGCTGGATTAGGGCATACAGAGTAGGAAACCTAGAAGACTATGGTAACTATTAACTTGGAAAGTAAGGAATCCGCCTTCTACTCCAAGCCAGATCACGTGGGCCGTGATCCGGGTTCTTCTAGAATCCGGCTTCTGTGCGTCAGCTTACTGGGCCGCCCAATGGACCGTAGCCCACTACCATTTGGGCCACCCGGGTAATCCGACAGTTTAGACCACCATCTGATATACCCCTATTCGGTATATATCCGATAGTCCGTTTAGATGTGAGCCCTCTCTCGTGACGCCCTATACATGAATATTATGTATTTCTTAGTGTGTGATGTTTATATATATATTCGATCCCAATAGGACATATGAACGTGTCTATGTTTAATTATATATATATCGATTTTAAATGTCCTTGTTTAATTATATATTTATGCACGATCGATGTAAGCGCGCTCAATTAAGCAATTGGTGTATATGTGATGAAATTTCGGAGTAAGAGAAAAAATATCTATCTGAAGATAATATAATATGTTGAAATAACTAACAATTTAGAGTAAATAATTATTATTTAAATTTAAGTAATCATTATTTAAATTAATTAATTAATTATTATTTAAATTAACTAATTAATTATTATTTAAACTAATTAATTATTATTTAAATTAAAGACTATTATTACTTATTTATTTATGTTTAACTAAATAATTTTTGGATTCAGAAAATAAAGATGTGCGACATCATATCTCAAAGGTTAACATCATTGACACCATACTATTGTCAGTAAACAGAATTTCATTCTTGGAAGCTGAGAGTGAAGGAACTCAGAAGTTAAGCGTGCTGAGAGTGGAGTAGTCTGAGGATGGGTGACCTTCTGAGAAGTGTCAGTTCAGAGTGAAAGAAGAGTGATCAGAGTTAAAAAAATTGAGTCAATGGAGAATGATTAGAGATAGAAATAATAGAGACAAAATGAAAGGGAAAATCGAAAATAAAAAAAGTAGAAAATAGTTGAGTCCTGGGACCACCGGGGACTAAAAGTATTGCGCCGAGAGCGCCCCGGGAACTCCCCGTGGGCTGCCCTCTAGTCCCGTTTCGTGGGCCGGCGGGACAAAAGGGGGTCTCTAGTCCCGGATAAGTAGTCCTGAATTGCCATCCGTGACTATAGCGCCTTATGGCCGGGGACTACAGGCACGTTTGCTACTAGTGTAACCATGCATACAAAAGAGAATGTTCTACTCTTCTACACCCTTTTGATGCTCGTCTAGGGTGGTACACGGCACACGCGCAATTTCTTGGGTTATCCGAAAAGAGGGGCTTTGAGTTGTAGGTCTATAATATATATGTATGTTTTTTTATTAATTGTACATTTATGTATTGTAGGCCCCGGTTTTGGAAGATTCACGCCGTTATTTCATGCACAAGGGTGGCGGGATACTCGCATATATACGAAGGTACTAACTACTCTTAATTATTTATAACTTATAAATACAATAAAATTGTATAGGAAAATAAATAAATCACATAAATAAATAAACTTAATTAATGGAATAGAAAAACACAGGCCAACGAACAGAGCATAGCGGAAACCGTTCACTCGGCTGCACACGTCAGTTTTACGCCGAGGGTCTTCGAGACGCCGATGGCGACCGTCGGATGGAAAAGGCATACGCTGACGGTACTATTGTACGCCAAAGGCGCCAGTGGTCAGCTGCCCAACTGCCAGGCTACGCCGACGGGCCCAACTTTGACCCTTCAGTGTAGTATACTGTCGTCGGCATATTTTGGCTCCCGTAGTGAGATCCAAAGAAGCACCATCGGCGAGACGGTAAACAGGCAGTGCAAGCAGCGAAGCCCATGTCGCTATGGCACGTCCACCGGGAGACGTCCCCGTGCAACCTTGGAGCATGTCCACAACATCCCTGCGAAGATGTCGGGGAAGAATAATAAATTCTCCATATTGGGTCCAACATCCTCCCTCTACAGCATTCGCCTCGCCCTGGCTGTTGGCGCCGTGAATAGTTGAAAACTTCAACGACACACTGAAAAACTAATCTTGCTAGATCTGAGAATGGCGAGAGGACCAGGAGGTCACCCGCTTCATGACTCCATCGATTAGAGCACAGTCGAGATGGGGGAGAAGTAGGGGCATATTATTTCTACGTGGAACCGTCCTCTCTACCGATGCCCCTAGAAAATTTAGGCCAACCATACTACACGGCAAGGCTAGAGCTCCGAGGTCCCTGCCCCATGCCGTTGTCGGAATTGTGAATGGAGGGGCAAAGCTGGCCACCAACCTGGTCCCCTGTTTTAAAGGATGGGAAAGAGTAGAGTCCAGCCTTGTGCTAATGTGCTAGGTCTACTCAAGTGTGAATACTGATAAGTTGTGGACGAGGAAGTATCGACACCAGATTTTTCCCTTGAAGAACGGTAGATCTTGCAAGAGGTATCGTTTGCGGATGAGATGGTACCGGTACCTATAGTTTTTTTTTTGAAATAGGAAAGTCCCAACACTAGTGGAAACAGGGGCATTAGTCCCGGTTTGTAAGGCCTATTTGTCCCGGTTGTGCAGCCGGGATGGGCCAGCCTGGACTAATAGCCCTTCCCCATTGGTCCCGGTTGTGCCAGAACCCGGGAGAAATGGGGCTGACCACGTGGCGAACCTGGCCAGGGACATTCGTCCCGGTTCTTAACACGAACCGGGATGAATGCCTCCTCTGCCACGACATCACTTTTGCCATTTTCTCTACCGCTGCAGATTTTTTTTTCTATTTATTGTTTTCCTTTTTATTTTATGTTTCGCGATCAATTCGATTTTACGATACCCTATCACCATACACTAATAAGGAGCCTTGGTGGCCCCTCCCCGGACCTCCCAGATCCCAGGAGAAGAGAGGAGTCCGGTGGCCCTTCCCCGGACATCCCGGATCCCACGAGAAGAGAGGAGCCTCGGTGGCCCCTCCCCGGACCTCCCGGATCCCATTAGTGAATAAGCAATACATATATATAGCAAAAGAAGAAATGCTTATATTACAGAAGCTAAGTATACCGAGCATATTACATGAATTACAAAAGCAAATTCATGACCAACCGGCGCTATAGTACTCTCCATTTATATTTAGGACCTCTGCATCTAAGAGGCCCGCAATTTCCTCCTGAATTGCTTGTATGCGGTCCCTTGGTAGAAGACCGTACCGGAGCCGTTCGATCTAATATAAAGAAGAATGGTCAATATATATTAATGAAACTAAGTAAATTAAATAGATGGTAATAGCAAAAATTGACGACTGACGTAGATGAAGGTGATTTAAATCTCTGCCCTTGGGACAGGTCGTCTGACGAATGAACTCGCAGACGTAGTCTCCACACAACTGATTCCCGTCTCTCTGTTGCAAGCACTTGACGAGAACATGGTTTCAATCAAAATAATAATCAACCCGCCATGATAATGGTATCGACACTAGAATCAAGGAGATGCGCCGATCAAGATAGTAGTACTTACTTCCACAATATCAAATGTAAGCTCTCTGATTTCCATTCACCAGGAGACTTTTTTGTGAACCTCTTCCAAACGCTTCCCGTGAAAAAAAAAAGAAAAAAAAAAGTTAGTAATTACTTGATATCCGAAAATGGAATTAATAAAGATTGAAATTACCGCTAGATCAGTTTTTGCATGTCCGCCCACATCGCTAGGGGTTTACGTTTTGGGTCCATTACCAGTACTTTTCCTTTGTCAACTTAGAAGATTAGCAGAATATAGTGGAAGTTGCGCACGCATAACTCATCAATTATACACTGAACATCGAGGAAGGAAAACAGAATGTGTACAACTCAGTAACACTCACCCGAAGTTGTAAGGAAATAGTATTTTCCGTCGGTGTTGTTGAAACCTTATTGCCCTCAGAATATTATCTTTTGTATCCTTGGGAGATAGCTCAAGAGTCTTATGATTAACAAAATGTGGGTCAATGAACCAAATATCATAGATTTGTCCTCTTATGCATTCGAGAATATTCATTCTGCAATTATAATATAATGAGTGAACTCTATATATATATATATATATATATATATATATATATATATATATATATATATATATATATATATATGAATATGCAATGAACGAGGTGAGCTAGCTAGAGACTTCATAAGAGAAATAAGTACTTACAGACAATAGGCACTAACGATAGATTTGTCGAGTGACTGCTGCTGGAATAACTGAAACAAATCGGAAAATTGAATCAGAACCATTCCATCTCCATACCCGTAGTGCTCGTCTCTAACTGCGAGACATATCCAGTCCTGAGATTTCGCAGCGGTTTACATATACCAATTATGCACTCTTCGCATTTTGGTTGATAGATCCCTTACCTCCTCGGGTTTCACGAGAGGATTTCCGTGCCGGTATTTGTACGCACATGAAGCGGCAGGGAAGTAGTCTTTTGTTTGCATATACTGAGCAATGGATAAAGCTGCATCAGCTGCCCTTTGTCCGTACAGTTCTATAAACTCCGGATCAATTTGCCCGTCAGCATTAGTGCTCGGCCCCAAAAGGGTATTGGAAATCACTTTGAGCGGCGAGATGGATTTTTTTTTCTGCTCTCCGAGCTGGGCAACTGATTTCCCGCTTTTTCGCGCTTGCTGTAGTACTCTTCGTCGACCGCACCATTTCCTGGTGTGACTTCAGAATAGAGCGGTCATAGTCAGATGACAGACTCGGCTCGGGTTGATGAAGAGTCTTCACCATTTTCCAAGCTCGTTCTACATCTTCTTCGGTGTGGGGGAAATCTGCCTTTGTCGGCTCCTTCGGCTTCGATTTCCATGCCTCCTATTCGTCCCTTGCAATTTTATTTTTTTCCTAGGGAGTATAGTCGTAAGGTAACTTGGTTACTCCTTTGGTACCTTCGGGAGGGGTGACCGTTGATGTTTGGGTGATATTTTACGTTTCGGCAGAAACTTAGTGGGCGAAGAAGGCTGGCGCGGAGGCGTAGGTGACCGTGCTGGAGACGGCATGCACGGCGTAGGCGACCGCGCTGGAGGCGGCATGCACGGAGGAGACGACCGCGCTGGAGACTGTTGCGCTAGAGAATGGTGAGGAGTCGATGACCTTACCCTCTGATTTGGAAGCACAATGCATTCCTTTAGCCATAGAACGGTCAAATTCTTGGCTTCTCCGAGTTCAGTAACCTCTCTGTCTTCACCTTTAGGGAATTCAAGCTTCACCCGCTCGAATCCATTGACAACTTCATCGACCCCAACAACAGCGTAGCCCCGTGGAACCGGAAGACTATGATGAGTTGGTTCGTTGCCAATTGGTACGACATAGCCGACCGCCGCCTTGATAGTTATATTGACAACCTTCACGTGGAGCTCACAAGTTGTCAACTCCGTGATATCATCCACCGGGTGCATCATCGGCGGTGCATCATCACCCTCGAGCTGCGTGGACACAACGCTGCTTTTCCGATGATGAGAATGTGCGGCGTCGGTAGCATCGACTTCAGCTTCTACCAGGTGTGGTACGCCGGTAGACACTAGCTGCTGGCTAAGTGTGTTAATTAGCTCCTGCTGCTTCATTGATACCTCCTGCTGCCGCTTCATCTATTCTTCAATTTGACACCTCCAGTTTGCCCGACTCTCTGCTTCAGCTGCCTCCGCGTCCTTTTTCCGTTGGCGGCTTCTATCAGAATATTGCTTTTTGCTGTCGTCAAACCCAATACTCCATGGAGGATTGCCTTTTGTGCCTCGTGTACGCCCTACGTGTTCCTTATTCCCGAGGGCACGTGTGAGCTCATCGTTCTCTCTATCTAGAACGAACCTCCCCTCTTTAACATCATTTATTACGCTTCTCAGATCTTCTATAGGTAGAGGATTCTATTTATGCCTTAGGTTATAGATTGCTTTTCCTTCGGCGTCCAACTTGCCCCCATGCCCGTAGAACCATGAACTTGTCCTCTCGACCCAGAAGAATGGCTCGGGAGTGATCCCCTTCTCAAGCATGTCGTTCTCCCATTTCTCCCACTTGGGCATGGAACTCTTGTAGCCAGCTTGCCCCATAATATGGTGATATACCTTTTTGGATGCGTTTTCCTTATTTGTTTTTGACCTTTCCGTTGCATTCTCTAACAGCTTGTACTTCACAAACATTGCCCATAAGGGTTTTATTTTCTCATACCCTTGAGTGAAATCTGGAGTCTTGCCCTTCTTAACAAAGTCAAGGTTCAATCTTTTCTTCCAGTTTTTGAATTGCTCGGCCATCTTTTTCAGAGTCCACGCCTTGACCTTTTCCATTAACTCAAGTTTCTTTTTAGTAACATCGGCTTCATCATCTACCTCCTCATTCTCATCCGCCTCATTCTCGTCCACCTCCGGCAAGGGTAAGGTGAAATTACACATTATATTTCTGAAAAGATGATCTTTGGCTTTTTTCTGACAAATGAAATTCCTTGTCTCCGCGGATATTTTGGCTCTTTCCACTCTTGAACAGTGATCGGGATGTGATCCCTAACTAGCACTCCGCATTGCTTCACAAATTTTTCGGTTTATATGCTTGAACCGGATGGCTAAAAATATAAAGATTGTTAATACATGTATATAGACAACGGATGCTTCATTAATTAACATATCTATATATATATGCACCTCAGAGCCGGTGTTTGTAATTTGTACGGCTCCACCGGACCCGTCGGCTTCTCCCTCAGCAGAGACGTCTCCCCGGTTGAGCTCCGGATCTCCCTCACCGTTGTTGTTCATCCACTGTCTCACATCGGTCTCTTCCTCGGCGCCGCGGATTAAACCCTCGAGCAAGTTTTCCGCATCTTCGTCTCTTGACTCCATACTATTATGAAAATACACAAAATTCCCTAAGTCAAAATTTCATGCTATACTAAGTATAATTCCTGACGAAGATATGGATCCTGGACCCTGCGGGTAAGGACACCCCCTCTCAGGCCCAAGGTCAAGGCCCAAAAGGAAGCACCCTTGGAGTACTCTAGAAGGCCCATGTGAAGCCCACCCGTATCAGCTTGCGGGTTAAGTTAGGAAATTTGTAACCGACCCAGCTAGGGTTTGAGTCCTCTCCGGGTAGAACTCGAGACCTGGCCATCTATATAAGGCCAGGAGAGCCCCCAAGGAGAGGACCAAATAATACGGCACGACCAAAAAGCCTCGGAACTCGAGATCTACTCTCGATTCGAGCAACCTGTAACCGATCTAATCATCCAATACTGATCAACAGAATGCAGGAGTAAGGGTTTTACCTCTTCGAGGGCCCCAAACCTGGGTAAATCTCGCCTCCTGTCAAGCCGACGATTTCACCAGCGCTCATGACTTCTCCTAGTCGAAACCCGATAGGGTCACCTGAGGGATTTGTGGAGTCAGAGATTCGACAATTGGCGCCGACCGTGGGGAGCGCGGGCGCTGGATCACCGGCATCTTCGGCTTCATCGACATCCAACTCCCGTTGGAAACCATCGACTACGGCTCCGAACAATCCTGTACGGATCGGATCCGTCATAGTCACGCCTCACTCGCCGGAATCACGCCCGGTGTTCGAGGACCTGCAAAAGAGCGTCACCCTGACGTTCGGGAGCTTCAACTTCATGGCAAACAGAGACGGGATCCTCCACTTTTCGGATGAATCCGAACCTGAGTCTGGAGCCGTCAACTCGCGCTTCCCTATGGAGAAAAGTGGCGAGTCCATCCGCTTCAACACAGTCGACTACCACGCCCTCTCGACAGAGGAACCATCTCGGGTACGGGAAGCTTTCCGATCTACGCCTAGGACGCACCAGCCACGACTGGCCCAAGTCTGCATGGCAGGATCAGAACAACCCTCGGAAACCGAATTCAGTGCAACCGAGCGCGATATAATCGGCGTTTCGCGGGAGGCCTGGAAAAGGGCCAAGGAGGCCATGCGGCGGAGTCAGCCACCCGCGGCAGGAGCCTCACAAGAAGACCTAACCGCCTACCACTACCACCTAGTAAGAGCGGCCTCAAACATCAAAGAAGCCCGGGCGGATCTAGCCCGTCGCAGAAGAGCGGCGGACGAATCAAGCCTGCGGCGGGTCGAACAGTCCCTTGCACCCTCAGTCGGTACCCGACCCGCGAGGAAGGGACACGCAACATCATCAAGGGGCCACGAATCCGTGACTGCGACCGACAGGTCGACCACGTCTTCCTTGATGAGGGTCGACGATGACGGCAACGTCTACCCGCAAACCCCAACTGCCGCGATCCTAGCCGCAGCAACCTACATGCAGATGAACCAACCGACGGAAAGCGACCCTCGGGTGGAACAGTACAAACAAATTCGCAAAGGACTAGGATTGGCGGCCGCAAGGCTCGCTTCTCATGATCGCAAGAAGACCGAAGAAGAATTGGAAAAGGAGCGACAGGAGAAGAACAAGGATAAAGAAACGCCCCGCAGGCATAGAAGTTCATCCCTGAGAAAAGACAAATCGCCACGACGTGGTCGGGGAAAAGAAGCCCGCCGCCGCGGCGATAGTCGAAGCAGCAGCGACGACAGCCCGAGAGACAAAAGCTCGCGGCCCCACAGCAGCCGCTCGAGAAAGCGAAGCAAAGAACCAAGGAAAGACAACGACCGCGACCGGTCCGAATACGACGCGCGATCAGATCTCGCCCAAAAGAAGGTGGATAGGGCGAGAGCTTCACGGTATCGCGAGCGCTCCTCATCCAGGTCCTCGGACGATGAAACTTGTGGAGCACTCTGTTTCGCTCGCAGCATCCGAGAAGCACCTCTACCCAAGAGGTTCAAGCTCAGCACGGAGGTGACAAAATACGACGGCTCACTCGAGCCCTCCCAGTGGTTAAGCGACTACCTCACGGCAGTAAAATGCCAACGTGGGAACAAGAACACAGCCATGCAATACCTCAACTTGCATCTTACAGGAGCGGCCCGTAGTTGGCTGGAGAGAAGACCTAAATCTTGCTACGCATCATGGGACGACCTGCACCGCGATTTCTGCAAAAATTTCCAGTCGACGTACAAGAGGCCAGCCACAATCGAAGAATTACGAGCGTGCAAACAGAAGAGTGGCGAATCCACACGAGAATATATCCAGCGGTGGACCACACTCAGGAACACCGCAGGAACCATCTCAGAAGAGGTGGCGATTGAGGCCTTCGCCAAAGGAGCGAGAAGAACCGCGTTTCGAGAAGAGCTAGGCAGAGCTGCGCCCAAAACCATTGGGGAGCTAATGATCATAGCCGAAAAATGGGCTAACGGAGAAGACGCGGTGCGCAATGAAAGAGCATCGTCGCCCGCACATGAGGAAGACCACCATGGACGAAGAAAGAGAAGGAAATACTACGACCACGAGGACAGGGAGGAATTAGTGGCGGCAGAATTCACGCGAAACCGCGACTCTGGCCGCCGTGGAAGCCGCGAGTGGAAACCAAAGGCAGAAGAAAAGTCCTCCGAGGAGGATCTCGATGCATACTGCTCGCTACACCTGTTTACAGATAAGCGCACGGGCAAAACTAAGGCAACACACCTTCTCAAGGATTGTCGAAAGTTTCTTGACATCTCGGATGCTCTCGCGAGGAAAAGATTCGCATCCACTCAAAACTACCCGCCGCTGCCAGGAGGAGGAAATCAATTTCAACCGCCTCCACCACCACCTCCACCAGCAAACCCAAACATGGCGCTAGCCGCCCTACCTGCGCCACCACCACAAAACAATGGAGCCAATGCATACCCGAACCCGGCAGGACAACTCGCGATGATACAGAAGGTATGCCCCTCTCGCAGAGCTCAAAAGACTAACACGAGGAAACTATGCATGGCAGTGCAGACACCGCCAACAAAGACCGAGTACCTGAAGATGGCAGATCAGCCCATCACGTTCTCGAAAAAAGACCATCCACCACAAGTCTATCGACCAGGACACGTCGCCCTCGTCATCCAGGCTCAAATCGGAAATTACGACCTGGCCCGCGTGTTCATGGACGGCGGCAGTGGAATCAACATCATCTACGCGGATACACTCCGTCGAATGAACAAGAACCTGGACGGCCTAACGGAATCAGAAACATCCTTCCACGGGATAGTTCCGGGCAAGGCAATCCGTCCACTCGGAACAATCAACTTAGAAGTTGTACTGGGCTCTCCAAGCAATTACAGAAGGGAATTCCTGGACTTCGAAGTCGTCGACTGGCCCTCACAGTACCACGCCATCCTTGGCCGAACAGCGTTCGCCAGATTCATGGCAGTACCACATTACGCGTACCTGAAACTCAAGCTACCCGGCGAATACGGTGTGATCACCATCGACGGAGACTTCCAGAAGTCAGACAAGTGTGACATAGAATTCAATGAGATCGCGAAATCTTTCGGGATGCAAGAAGAACTTCAAGAGCTGGCAAAAACCACGGACCACTCCGTCATGCCCCTCACGAAGAAGAACGCGCCTGAACTGGAATTCAGCGCCAACAGCGACACCCGCAAGCACCAAGTGCACCCGACGGATTCTGCCAAGACCGCGATGGTTTCCACAACCCTCTCGCCAGCATAGGAAGGCGCGCTCGTCAAACTCCTCCGTGAGTACTGGGAAATTTTTGCCTGGCAGCCCTCAGATATGCCAGGAATACCCAGGGAGTTTGCCGAGCACTCACTCGAAGTCTTTCCTAATGCCAAACCCATCAAACAGACGACTCGACGATTCTCAGAACCCAAGCAGAAGGCGCTTGGAGAAGAAATAAACAGACTGCTAGCCGCCAACTTTATTAGGGAGATCAAGATATCCACCTGGTTGGCAAACCCGGTGCTGGTCCCCAAGAAGAACACGGACATCCTTCGGGTGTGCATCGACTACACATCGCTGAATAAGCACTGCCCCAAGGACAACTTTCCTCTACCACGAATCGACCAGATCGTGGACTCTACGGCAGGCTGCCAACGCCTCTCCTTCCTGGACGCCTATTCGGGATACAATCAGATCCGAATGAAAAAGGAAGACGAAGAGAAGACGGCATTCATCACACCCCACGGTGTCTACTGCTACACGACAATGCCCTTCGGGCTGAAGAACGCAGGCGCAACATATCAGCGCTGCATGCAAAGATGCCTCGCCAATCTCATTGGCAAAAACGTACAAGTATACGTCGACGACATCGTCATCAAAACTCGAGTAGAGGACACACTCCTCGAGGACATCAGAGAAACGTTCGACGCCCTTAATGCATATCGGATCAAGCTCAATCCGACCAAATGCGTTTTCGGCGTCCCTGCAGGAAAACTCCTCGGGTACCTGGTATCCGCCAGAGGCATTGAAGCCAACCCGGAAAAAATACAAGCCATCCTGACTATGAAGGAGCCAACCAATCTACGCGGAGTCCAGCAGCTCGCAGGACGACTAGCCGCCCTAAGCAGGTTCATCGCACGATTGGGAGAGCAAGCGTTACCCTTCTACAAATTACTAAAGAAGACGGACAAATTCGAGTGGACACCCGAAGCTAAACAAGCGTTCGCAGACCTGAAGCGATCGTTGCAAAGCAGGCGCGTCCTTGCAACACCGCAAGAAAGGGAGCCGCTTCTACTATACCTAGCCGCTACAAACCAGGTCATCAGCACAGCAATCGTGGTCGAACGACCTGAAGACGGCAAAGCGTACGGAGTCCAACGACCAATATATTACATCAGCGAAGTGCTCTCGCCATGCAAGCAACGATACCCTCATTATCAGAAGCTGGCGTATGGAGTTGTTCTCACAGCCCGAAAGCTCAAACACTATTTCCAGGAACATACCATTACAGTGGTTAATGATGCGTCACTCGGGACAATCATGAACAACCCTATGGCATCCGGAAGAATAGCAAAATGGAGCATCGAGTTGGGCGCCTGGGACATCACCTATACAGAACGAAAAGCAGTCAAATCTCAAGTACTCGTGGAATTCCTCAGCGAATGGACAGAGCTACAAACGCCCGGACCACCCGAGTACACGAGCAATTGGATAATGTACTTCGATGGATCCAAGAGAAACGAAGGAGCAGGAGCTGGAATCGTTCTTATTTCACCTCGGGGAGACAAGCTGCAATACGTCCTGCGACTGGACTTTCCACCAGACGATCCAGCCTCGAACAACGACGCAGAATATGAAGCCCTGTTGCACGGGATGAAGATGGCAATCGCCTGTGGAGCTACCCGATTAATGATCTACGGTGATTCCAATCTCATAGTGCAGCAGACGATGAAAGAATGCGACGCCATTGCTGAAAACATGGTCGCATATCGTGACATGTACAACCTACTCGAAGGAAGCTTTAAAGGCTGCGAGCTGAAGCACATTGCAAGATCTAGCAACGAAGAAGCAGATAGACTGGCAAACATGGGTTCCACCAATACACCTATACCGCCAGGAATATACTTCGAACGGATGATCAAGCGATCGGTCAAAGTGAAGAAAGCTGCAGCAGCGCCAGAAAAAGAGGTCAGCCCGCAGGTCGCGCTTATCGAGCTTATTCACAATATATCACGACAGGTTTTCATGGTCGAGCCAGTCTGGACGCAGAAATATCTCGACTACCTGCTCAACAGACAGCTCCCGGCCGACCCACGTGAGGCTCGACAGATAATCAGGCGTAGCAAGTCCTTTCGAGTAGTCAATGGAGAATTATACAAGCAAAGTATCTCGGGAATACTTCAGCGTTGCATCGCACCCGAAGACGGCAAGGAATTGCTCCAGGACATACACCAAGGAGACTGCGGACATCATGCTAGCTGGAAAACAATAATGGGAAAAGCTTTCCGAGCAGGATTTTACTGGCTAACAGCAGCCAACGATGCAAAAAGCCTGGTCGAACGATGCGACGCCTGCCAGCGATTCGCACCAAGGCCACACGCCCCTGCTACGGAATTACACATGATACCAATAGCTTGGCCCTTTGCACAATGGGGGCTAGATATGGTTGGGCCACTACGCAAGTCCACGCCAGGTGGATACACACACTTGCTGGTCGCAGTCGACAAGTTCACCAAATGGATCGAGGCTATGCCAGTAACCTCAGCAAGCGCCCAATGCGCCGTCAAGTTTCTCGACTCCATTGTATGTAGATTTGGTGTGCCACACGACATCATTACAGATAACGGTACAAATTTCACAGCAAAGGAGACACAACAATTCTGCGAGGAAAAAGGCATCAATTTCAAATTCGCCTCAGTCGCTCACCCGCAAACGAACGGACAAGTCGAAAGATCCAACGGCTTAGTTTCGGCGGGCATCAAGAAGCGACTACTCGATCGTCTACACCCCGCCGCAGGACATTGGGCGGAAGAGCTACCCTCCGTACTCTGGAGCCTGCGCACAACTCCTAATCGATCAACGAAGTACACGCCATTCTTCATGGTATACGGGGCAGAAGCAGTCCTTCCCGAGGACGTTCGATTCAGCGCCCCACGAGTTGTAGCCTACAGCGAAGAAACTTCCAACAAGGCGCTCGCAGAAGATATGGATGCACTCGACGAAATGCGAGACATCGCACTCGCAAGATCCGCAGTATATCAGCAATCCTTGCGCAACTATCACAGTCGCCGCATACGCCACAGAGCATTCGCGGTTGGGGATCTGGTGCTGCGGCTCAAACAGAAGGAAGGACACAAGCTCGAGCCACCTTGGGAAGGACCCTTCATCATACACGAAGTCATCCCAGGCGGAGCCTACAGGCTAAAGAATCCAGCGACCGGAGGGGTTTACTCCAATCCGTGGAACATTGCACACCTCCGCAAATTTTATCCTTAGGTTTACTTGTTATCACAACAAAAATAAGGCTATACTAGCCAGTCCTGTAGTTCGAATACATGGCTTCTCAGTCATTGCAATAAAGATGCGATTCCTTCATCATATTCACTCGAAGCTTCTCGTTCTTTACATGCTACAAGTTACAGGTACACACCCCTTAAAACACACGGGGGCTACCCTACAACTAAGCATCACAAAGAAACAACATCAAATACAAGGTTATACACCTTACAACAGTTTTTTACAAACTATAAACAGATTACAGGATATTTACATCCGAAAATCAGTCAAAGCGCTGAGCATTCTCAGTCGCCAAAACTCTATCTACCTCTTCAGAGGTTATTCGGATAATCTTCTCCGCCGCAGGACGTACATCATCATAGTACGGCGAGATATCCTCGATTGCATAATCTGGGCGCCGAGCAACGGAGTTAACATCTATCTCAGGATGCCATATGCGGACAAAAGAGAGAGCTACAACCGCGCCGCACGTCATCTGATTGCGCACACACGCGCGAACTTCCCCTTCACGTCCAAACAAACTGAGAAGATAACCCCAGTCTTCGGGACCTTTTTCAAGTGGGTAAAATGCAGCGTTCATCGCAACCAAGACCTCGTGAAAAGAACTCACGAGAATTCTCGCCTGGCGGACTCAAAATTTCAAGGTGGCCATCACAAAACCCCGACTGCGATCAGACCAAAAATTGTTTGCATGAGGTTTGGAGCTACTAGCCCCTTGAAGGATGTGATTCTCTACCCACTGCTTTTCTTCCCTGTCATCCGGATTAACGACTGAAGAACAAAAACACACTCAGTCAGATAAGGAAACAAGGAAGAAAAAGACACGGGGTTGCACTACTTACAAAGCAAGTCCCTTGCGACTACAGCCAACTCATCCATCAGAAATTGTTCGCGTTCAGCTGCCAATTTCTGCTTGGACTTCGCCACATCGGCTATCCCGCACATAGCTTTTAGCTTGCGCTCACCCTCCTGGACCTTATCACGAAGGCCCGCAAAAGTGCCAACAGCGGCAACAAGTGGATTTACTGGAGTACCACATCCACCCGACGTTTCCGCGGCAAACCCAGTAGCATGGAAGCATAAAACAAAAGAAGTAAGATGCCCTACTCGAGTCAATTCTAGTCGCATATCTGACAAACGCTCGGGGGCTACTCCCATCGGGAGACAATGCACAAACAAAGGGAATGAATTGCAAGATGAATTCTTCGATTAAAGACAACAAAGGTACGGGAATACATCCCAAGGTTCATTACATTCAAGGAGAAAAAAGAAAAAAAGCTATGAAGCTACATTGGTGCTCCCGCTGGCAGCAGTCGCCCCTCCCCGCCGCCGAGCAAAAATCTCAGACAGCTTCCGAGCAAGAATAGCGGCTTGCTCGCCAAAACGAGAGAGCCGTACCTTTTTGCCCGTGGAGGGGTCGACTGGAAGATATGTGTACGCCTCCTCCAAACCTTCGACTCCATGCGCCAAAGCAAATTGTATCGCGGTCTTCGCACCAGACTCCGCCTGTGCGACCGCGAAGGCATCCAGAAGTTTGCCTTCTGAGAAGACCTTCAACAGATCATCTAGCGCGGGTGCAGGAGTGGCGTTGGCGAGGAGGCGACCGTGCAGTTGCCCCAGCACTTGAGTAGCATCATTGATCATGGAGAGAACTCCATCAGCGTGCCTTTTAAGCTGGGCAAGTGTGTCGGTTACCACATCCACCCGCTGGAGTCCAGGGATTTCTAGAGGAACATCCAGAAGACCTGCAAAGGAAGGAAAAAAATACTTAGCAAAGTACAGCGAAATGAGGAATGAAAGTCGCAAAAGCCCAACACACTTACCCGCGAAGCGCTCAGCAAGGGGACGGAGGAACCCGACAATGTCGTTGTCGGCCTTACTGCCAGCTTTCTCTAACTCCTTCAAGGACTTCCGCGCATCTGCAAGCTGTCGACCAAAATCTTCTGATTGCATGCGGGAAGCCTCTAGCTCTTGTCGAATGGCCGCCAGGTCAGCCTCCCGAGCAGTTACCTGCTCAGAGAGTTTGACCTTTTCGGATTCTGCAAATTCAAGTCGAGCTGCAAAGAGATGCTTGTCAAAACTCAAGAATGAACGGAGTGCGGAAGACAGGGAGATGATAAAGCTTACCCTTGAGAAGAACGTTTTCAGTCTGAAGTCGGCTAAGGTCCGCTCGAAGCGACTCGCAATCCGACTCGGCGAGAACGACGCGGCGACCAATCGCCGCAAGAGAATCAATAAGCGACTGCAAAAGTACGAAGACAAAAGAGTTAAAAGGTATTAAATTAGAGTCTGTACCCGATTATTTACAATCGACTACAGCCTCGGGGGCTACTCCCATCGGGAGCACTGCCGTGCACCCGATAAAAATGAAATCATGAAGAAGAATTAAACTAGACTTTGAGCCTGTGGCCGATCGCATGCGATCGACTACAGCCTCGGGGGCTACTCCCATCGGGAGCACTGTCGTGCACCCGATAAAAAAATTTTTGAAGACGGAAGATGAAGTTTACCTGGCCGGAGGCACGGGTGAGCGGATCCGCGGAGCTATCCGTCACTTCCTTAGAAGCAGAAGTCCTGGCGGCAAAGCTGGGAGCTTCACGTACCACCGTCGCGGCTTCGGGGGCTGCTCTGGGGGAATTTTGGACGGTGCCGGCGGTGGGAGTTTCACCCGCATCCTTGGCCTTATTCCTCTTTTTGGGAGGAACGGCAGCGGCGTACCTGCGAGGACTGATCGTCTGCAGACTGCACCGAAAGATAGAAACAATCGATATTGAAGCACGGAAAATGTTCGACCAAGATTAAGGAAGAAGCACTTACTCGTCATCCTCGTCGTCATCCAGCAAGTCCGCGTTCCAAGCGGGCGTCATCACTGGGAACGAAGGCGAAGGAGCAAGGGAGCGAAGTGGAGTCGCATGGACAGGAGCTTGATTGGGCGATGCTTCCAAGGATTTATCCTTCGAAGTAGCTTCGTCCTCATCTACCCGACGACGTTTCGTCGGAGCGCCATTCGAGTCTTCAACGTCGTCCGAAGAATCGTGTTCTGAACTCGAAGAGGCGTTGGCGACGCTGGTGTCAATCGCGCCGTCTTGATGACTCGACACTTGCTCTGAGGCAGCTTCCCCCGTAACTGGCGGGTAGCAGTCCGCCATAGCTAGGCTCTGCAAAGGCAAGAAGAAGACGAGAAAAACCTTATCGACTAGGACTCAGAACAAAAAAAAAAGGGAACAACTCAAAGACGAAAAAGAAGAAACTAACCTCGGCTGGGGGAGGGTTTGAAGCGGCGAAGGCTTCAACAGAGCAATCGGGGAATTTCTCCCCCACCTTCAGTCGGGTGATACCCGCGATTTTCTTCTCGAATTCTACATTCGAAAGTTCCTCGCGGCTTACTCGACTGGGGTCCTCTGAGCCCTGATACTCCCACATAGCGGAGGGCCTTTGTTGAAGTGGCTGGATCCTGCGCTTCAAAAAGATGCTCGCCAGATGCATCCCGTTGAGCACAACTCCCGCGGTCTGGTCCCGGAGAGCAGCTACTCTTGCGAGTAAAGGCGCAACGGTCTGAGTCTCTTCGGCTGACATCTTGTGCCCCCAAGACTTTCGCCTTGTCAGAACAGCGAACGGGTGGAACTCTACAATCCCACCCGAGCTGTTGTCGATGACGTAGAACCACCTTTTCCGCCAGCTTTGAGCGGAGTCGACGAAATGCATGTTGAAGTAGCTGCCTTCTTGTCGAGCTTGGATCCCGAAGCCGCCCGTGCGAAGCGGTTCGCCGAGCTCGGACTCCACCCGCGATCTCTCGCGGAAGATCCGGACTTTGAAGAGCGCCTTCCACAGCGCCCAGTGCGGGCGAATGCCGAGATAGCATTCGCAGAACACGATGAAGCACGAAATGTGCTGCACCGCGTTCGGGGGGAGATCGTGAAGCTATATGCCATAGACACACAGCAACCCGAGGAAGAAGGGATGAAGGGGAAAAGAAAGGCCTCGAGTCACGTGGTCCACAAAGACCACGCGCTCATTCGATTGAGGATTGGGTACCTCTTCCTTTTTTCCGAGACGGACTCGCTTCTCCGTCTCCGCCGGCAGCAACCCCTCCCGCTGCATCTCCTTGATGCTTTTCGCGGTGGTGTTGGGGGAGCGCCAGTCGCCGGCGCGGGTTGCGCGGAAGGTTCACCGGATGCAGAGCCAGCAGCACCGCGTCTTTTTCCGCCAGCCATTGCTTGCAGCACGAGCTCGAGCGCGAGGAAGACGAAGATGAGCGCAAGGAAGAAGATGAAGACAGAGAGCTGGGAAAGTTTTACCGCAGCGCTAACACCCGTATTGATACACAGAGCGAGGTGATCTCAGCCGTACGATGCGCTACGTGGCGCCTATCACGGCCGCCACGCGTGAAGATGAAACGAAGCGGCGGCCAGCGCTGTTTCGTGCCACGATCTTAACAGAAGATCGTGCGCATTTACTGCGCGTCTCGCGTAAAAACCGGGAACGACGTCTCGTTTCCCGGTCAAAAAGCTGACAAGGTGGGCCACCATCTGCTGCCACTCCGTCACGTCCCATCGGGAGAAGAGGAGTGCGCCATGACGTCATGGCATTCGTCATTCAAAACCAAAATCTTTTCGATTGGAAGTTCAAACGCGAAATTATCTTCGTATGAATATCAATTCCTTCGGATAAAAGCAACTTTTCCATGAACAGTTCATAAAGCAAGACCTCTTCGAACAAGAGAAAAATACCCTATGCACGAAAACTCTTTCGTATGGGCACAGCATCCCGAACATGAAAACTCTTTCATACGGGCTTAGTTTTTCTTCCAGCACGAAATTTCTTTCGTATGGAGCTCAAACAAATCAATCGGGTAGGAAAAACCTACCTCTCCTACACATGATAATTTTACATCATAAGAACCTGGATTGTTCAGCCGACTAGGCACATCCGGATGCCGTATTCTTCGAATATGAAGGTAAGACCCGAAAAGATCTCTCTTTTGGGCCTGGAATCGCACTCAAAAGCTGCGTCCTCCGGTATAATTCCGTGTCAACAACACGAAGAAAAATCCTAGCGGACGCGCCGGGTACCCCCATAGGTTAAGTTCGATTCGATAAGTCCACAACGGCCCAGTCGCAACAATCATCTTATCGGGTTCGAGTCGGAGGTCTCGAATCTGAGTAGGCCAGGAATGTTTTTGCCCTAGTCGCAATTAATTGGCCCTGATCTCTCGGGAGAGCCAAGCTACTGTGCCACATTCTTCTGCGAAAAAAGCCGTAAAAACAGGCACTTATATTGCTCGATACTCGAGCTTGATGACCCATGATACAGGGAACACACCCTTTGGAAAACAATGACTGTCAGGGCAATCCTCCATAAAAATAAGGAGAGTTTGACCGTCTACTCGGCTGGAAAAACCCCAGTCAAGCACACGCTCGGGGGCTACTGACGAAGATATGGATCCTGGACCCTGCGGGTAAGGACACCCCCTCTCAGGCCCAAGGTCAAGGCCCAAAAGGAAGCGCCCTTGGAGTACTCTAGAAGGCCCATGTGAAGCCCACCCGTATCAGCTTGCGGGTTAAGTTAGGAAATTTGTAACCGACCCAGCTAGGGTTTGAGTCCTCTCCGGGTAGAACTCGAGACCTGGCCATCTATATAAGGCCAGGAGAGCCCCCAAGGAGAGGACCAAGTAATACGGCACGACCAAAAAGCCTCGGAACTCGAGATCTACTCTCGATTCGAGCAACCTGTAACCGATCTAATCATCCAATACAGATCAACAGAAGGCAGGAGTAAGGGTTTTACCTCTTCGAGGGCCCCGAACCTGGGTAAATCTCGCCTCCTGTCAAGCCGACGATTTCACCAGCGCTCATGACTTCTCCTAGTCGAAACCCGATAGGGTCACCTGAGGGATTTGTGGAGTCAGAGATTCGACAATTCCCTAAGTTAGAAAAAAGAGTAACTATATGTTCCAGATCCATTTCATGAAAATTGCTTATAGATAATAGCTAATGGTACTTATAGCTAATTATTTTTAGAAAAAAGAGTAACTATATGTTCCAGATTCATTTCAGGTGGTAAGGAACCCTCCGAATGATCAACCAGCCGCTGCTATACTCCCTATCGAGCAAGTACATGTAGCGACGGATGTGCTCGTCCTCCTATCTGATACGCTGTTGTACCACCTCCTCAGGGGCCGGATCTCTCTGCACCGACCGTGGTCCACGCGATGGCCACCAAAGAATATCCAGGTCGACCACGTCACCCGGATTTCTCACCAAGCCGCGT
Source organism: Alopecurus myosuroides (assembly GCA_028641055.1). NCBI lineage: Eukaryota > Viridiplantae > Streptophyta > Magnoliopsida > Poales > Poaceae > Alopecurus > Alopecurus myosuroides. Next base: position 136,375,585 of record CM054057.1, read on the forward strand.
GTCCCGGTACTAAGGACCTCCCAGTGCCAGCCCGGCGGGGCCCAGTCCCGGACATCACCCGGCGGGTCCAACTGAGACATGAACTAAAAACAGGCCTGGACTAAGTAAATATTCCGTAATTAAGTAAAATACCTTAGTGTTTCTAACTTAGTAAAAAATATTAAATGGAGAAATATGACATAAATAAGATGAAAGTTAAACACAAATGATCAAATTGGCCCTTCTCATATCTTGTGCTTGTTACGATGTAGTATACGTCATGGTGATCCAGAGAAGGATGAAGATAAGGGTTTCTGAACTTCGTTGAAACTAAACAAAATCACATAGGTAAGTGTTTGTGAGATCCGAACAAAGTTGGACCATTTCGTGCACATACATAACGGTGATATTCTTCATAGCCCCGTCTGGGCTATGAAAAATATAACCATTACGTATATGAACACAAAAGGTGCAACCCAGTTCTTCTGATCTCACTAACAATAATATTACAAATGCGACGTTCCTTAGTTCCAACCGAAACCCTCATCTTCATCCTTTCCCCGGATCACCACCGCCTATAGTGCCTCTTAACAGGAACAAGGGTTTCTAAACTTTAGTAAGGAGTATCACTAGCAGATCAGATCGAGTCTTGCCGAGTAAAGTTGCGACTCGAACGGGACATAACAGATGTATCATCCCAGATTATCCATATCATGTGTGAAAACATTGCAGATTACTTCCTCTTCTTCGTGAAGAACAAGAAGAAGTGATCTGCAATGTTTTCACACATGACTGTATAATATGGAATGATGTTATGCCCCGTTTGAGTCACAAGTTTACTAGGAAAGAGTGGATCTGATCTTCTAGTCATACTCCTACCTAGGCCTTGATGTGAAGTTGGACCTTCACATTTTGTGCTTGCTACGAGGTAGTACACGTGATGGTGATCCAGAGAAGGATGAAGACAAGAGTTTATGGACATCTTTGAAACTGAAAAAAAAACATATATGTAAATATAGTGAGATCCGAACAAAGTTAGACCCTTTTGTGCACATCCATAACGGAGACATTCTTCATAACCCCGAACGGGATTTATAAGGAATGTCACCATTACGAATGTGCACAAAAGGTTTCAACTTCGTTCGGATCTCACCAACCATATTACATATGTGACGTTATTTAGTTCCAAAGAAACCCACAAACCCTCATCTTCCTCCTTTTCCCGGATCACCACCGCATGTAGTACCTCTTAAGAGGAACAAGATGGTCATCGGGCCTTGATATGAAGTTGGACCTTCACATTTTGTGCTTGTTACGAGGTAAGTACACGTGATGGCGATGCGGGGTAAGGAAGGTGATGGAGGGATGATAACCCGGTAGGCCAACACCAAGGTGTAACTCGGCCCAATGGACGCTGCGCAAGATCCGGCTAAGGATAAAGGAGCTTCTGGAAGGCCAAAGTTCGTAGGCCTCGTAACCCGGATTGTGGGTTACAGTAAGGAAAGTTAGGGTTTCTCGTATGCGGTGTCCGGGTAGGGTTCAGGGTGCGCCTTGGAGGGCAAGCCAGGGGGGTCCGGGTTCTTTATAAACCGGCCCCTCGGTCTAGTTTAGAGATCCAAGAGTTCTAGCAATATCGCTTGATATCGAGCATCCAGTGGAAAACGAGAGTTGAGTTAATATATCGAGATCGGAGACTCGGCGACTTGATTGTCGGCTACCAGATCGAGTTGCATCATGTTTTCCTCTGAGCTAAACCCTCTCCCAAACGCCTGTGTCGTCTTGCCCCAAGATCAGTTACCCCCGGTAACGTCTGCCGTGATTATCCCACGACAGTTGGCGCCCACCGTGGGGCCTGCGTCCAAAGGTGTTTACATCACGGGAGAAGCTCGGAAGAACATGGAGAAGCTAGTCATCGGGGAGATCTACATCGACCACGAAGGAGAGAAGATGGTGGACGATTCCGGCTGGGGGGCAGAGTCGGATCACCTCGAATCCGGATCTATCGTGACAATCGGCCAGATCAGCGTCTTCATCGGTATGGTACGTACTTCCGGTTCGATCCCTGACGACTTTGGGTTTGATTCTGTGTCAGGGAAGACCAGCTATATCCAATCAGATGGAGAAGAATCAGTTGGGACAACAAACCCGACAGAAGAGCCCACCACGAAGTGGGAACAGCCGGAGGAGCCGGCATGGACCCCGCGTGGCCGGGTCGAGAAAGAAGATGATACCGAATCTATCCTGCATCTACTGGAGAACCGGTACGAGGAACACTGCAGGGAAGAGGAGCAATATGGATTCGCGCCAAGCATTGTGCGCCGGGTTGCGGTTTACACGGCTCCCGCGACCAATCTCAACCAAGAGAACGTAACCGCGGCCGCAGCCGGGGAAGCACAAGCATTGACCCGGCAGCAGGGACCGGCTAACGGAAACACGGTTTTCGCCCAGGTTGACGGAGAGTCGGCATCAGTTACCAGTCAAGCGCCAGAAAATGAGTTACACGTGAACACGTTCGGATTCCTAGCAAACCGGGCACCAGGAGCGGGTCCTTCCAATCCACAACATCCGAACCTGTTCGACAACAATCTGATCCTAGATCCGACAGTTCTTGCCACAATTATCACTCCAGAGAACGCGGCGGAACGTGTTAGGGATTTGGACGTAGCTCGTCGTGCATTGGAGCAGCAGAGAAGGCAAGTAGAAGCAGAAAGACAAGGGATGGCCACACGACAACGCGAGCTGGATGCATTGGAAACCCGGCTCCGAGAGGAAACGACTAGAATACATCAAAGGCACCAAACCAGATTGCCAGCATTGGGAGGAGTCATAAACCCGGCTGCGCTATTTATCACGCCTCAGGATCAGCCGATCCCCAGCGGCAAATCAAGGAACTGCCCCTCAGCCAACAACCGGAGGAGTACAACCGGTAGACAAGCAAGCCGGGTTACCTGTACCACAGACTGGAGTTACTACCGGCAATACTGTACAGCCACCACCACCACCACCACCATCACGTTTTCGCACACCAGCGGGTCATTACAACAATCCCATGGACAACGTGTACGCGGCAACGCTTGCACTGAATCAAATCCCCATGAGAGAGTCACCCCACGCAGAGGAGACCCGGCGGGCGATAGATATGCTGCGCACGGCAGTGGCACAACAAGTTAATTACCCGGACCACAGAAGTGGAATGCATGGGACACCATATGTCAGCCAACAGCGAGGTAATGCCGGCAATATCCAGACAAGTTCGGCACGGCGGAGGGAAGAGCAGCAGCAAATGCCGCCTCCTCCACACATTTAGGCAGCACCAGCAGCATCAGCAGCACATGCCATCGTGGACAGTTCCAGAGCCAGGAGAGCCGTGGCCGGGTCTGCGGCACATGGGCCACCAGCAGTACCGCGTCCAGCTGTACCCCCTGCAGGATCACATGTTTCCCGAGTAAGACCAGCTTCAACCATTCTTGCAGGACCTAAGTGTCTTTCGGATAGCATCAGGGCTGAACCTTACCCGGAAAAGTTCAAAGAACCGGGTAAAGTAGTAAATTATGAGCCGACTATGGATCCGGAAACATGGTTAAGCAGTTATGAGATGGCCATGTCGATTCGCAATGCGTCCGAGAATCTTCAAGCCAAATTCATGTATCTAATGATGTCAGAGGGAGCAGCAAAGTTATGGTTCACCAATCTACCGGAAGGATCTATCAAGTCATGGGAAGAATTGAAAACTGCGTTTATCAAGCACTTTCACGGGACGTGCAGAAAGTTATTCACTATTGATGACCTAGAGCGATGTTTTCAGAAGAAGGGAGAATCGGCGCGCAGCTGGGTGCGCCGGGTTATGGAAATACTTCATTCATCTACAGATATTCAGCCCAAGGATGCGCTGCAAGCTATGGCAAAGACCTGCAAGTACACACCTTTAGTACAAAAGCTAACTCGCATGAAATCTAGTCGGAATGCTTCGGAGGTTACGATGGGAGAACTGATGGATGCATGCAACAAGCACGCCGCAACGGACACTACGGAAGAGGAAACTGACGATAAAAAAGCAAAAGTAAACACAAGTAATAATGGAAGAACCGGCAATGGATCAGCGCCGGGTAACAACGGAAACAGCCAGAACAAGCGCCCGTTTGAGGGAGGCTCCGAGTTTGTCGCCAACACTGAAGCCGGATCTTCAAGACCCAGGGCAGAAGGAAATTTCAATACTGGAAATCATAATGGAGGAAATTATCAAGGGCCACCAAGGCCGAGTAATAATTGGGACATCTTCAGAATGGAATGCCCGAAGCACAGCAGAAATGGTAGGCCAGCTAACCACTCCTTGGAGCAGTGCGCCGACCTACAGAGGTGGAAGAATGAGGAAGTGAACAGAGCCATGCGAGGTGCAGGTCGGGGAGGAGGACCGGGTCCAGGTGGAAACCCGGGCAACGGCCCACCCCCAGCCGGTAACCCGGCAGCCGGAAATCAAGGTAACAACCAAGGGGGAGCTGGAGGTTTCCAGGCCAACCCCAAGCAGTTGGGTCAATATCACGTGCATACTACAGGAAGTTCCAACAAGGACAAGAAGATACTGAAACAGGCGGTAAACTCGGTGTACTCGGCTGTTCCAAGATACCTGAGGTAGTCAGAACATGACGTAACATGGAGCAGAAGGGATCACCCGGAAAGAATAGAACACCCGGGAGTTTTAGCATTGGTAGTTGCGCCGCAGGTCAATGGGTATTAGCTGAAAAAGGTCCTGATGGACGGTGGAAGTAGCATCAATATACTATATTGGGAAACCTTTATACGCATGGGTCTCAAGGAGTCTCAGCTACAAAAAAGTTCAACAATTTTTCATGGGATAGTGCCGGGTCACTCAGCATGCCCCGAGGGAAAAATCGCATTGGAGGTAGCTTTTGGGGAATCAAAGGATAATTATCGAGTTGAGTGGCTCACCTTCGAAGTGGTCAAATTGCGCAGTCCTTATCATGCGCTATTCGGAAGGCCGGCTTATGCTAAATTCATGGCTAGGCCGTGTTATGTGTATCTACAGCTAAAAATCCCGGGTCCTAAACAGACCATCACCATACATGGAAGCCGGGACATAGCGGCTGAGTGCGATGAAGGAGATGCAGCAATGGCTGAACAAGCTTGTAGAAAAGAGGAACTCAAATATTACCGGTCTCAAGCAGACCCGGATGACAGAACAGCCTCGAAAAAGCCGAGTACTGAAAGCGAAAGGGCAAAGTTCAAGGCAGCACGAGACACCACGATGGTGGCTTTCATCAAGGGTGATTCACTCAAACAATCCACCACAAGAGAAGAAATTGCGCAGCCGTTCACAGCCAGTCGCGTCATGGAAACGCCTTATCCGGATTGGCTGGCAAACCCGGTACTCATAGTAAAAAAGATCAACAAGTGGAGAATATGCATCGATTACGTCAGTTCCGGACAGAATCCCAAGAAGAACTAAAGCAATGTAACGGGCAGCAGTTTCCAGACGCACTCTTTTCCTATCCAGGGTACCTAAGGGGGCTGGAAGGTTTTTAATGAGGCGGCCTGCTGACCCAAAACTTTCTCGTATCAATAAAGAGATGGTTATCAAATCTTATTTTATGATCTTCACTCCGGTTACAGATAAGTATTATTTATTGCTACCAGTACATCAGTATCATCAAGTATGTTGCATATATATAGGTCTTGAGGGCTGATTGCCTGAATAGCACAGTTACAAACTCAAAGACCCGGCCTTGATGCCTATGAGTTATAAGGGCCGATTACTCGCAAACGAGTATGGCTGCAATCTTATAACCGGACAAAGGAGCCAAATTTTCTTGACTTTTCTTACTTAAGCTCGATGTGACTCGCACTAAAGTGGCATGATTTGCTCGCTTACGATTACAATCAGCCATGAAGCCCAATGGGACTTGCCTGACCCTGTTTTCGTATAGATGTAACAACATGATATCCACGCGAAAGCCGGCTTATAGTACAAGATTGTCAAAAGGGTCATCTAAACCACAAGTTGTGCAGAGTATAAGGCTAATAGCTGGAAACTCAACGTTTATCAAGCATAACTTCAAAACTAACGTGAAACGGCTCTAGGGCTTGGGCGTAGTAAAAACAATTTGTTCTCTGGAAAAGACCACACATCCCAGACTCGGATTTCGGGCCTTGGGGACTGGGGATTTTCAAACAGAAACAAGTTGTTACTAAGCTCAAAAAACCCTAACATCCGAATCTTGGGGACTTGGGGACTTAGAGAAAAGTCCGCCTGTCAGAACCCACGATGCTCGGAAACCGAGTCTCACAAAAGGAACCATAAGGAAAGCCGGATATCGAGAATAAGCTCAAAAACCAGTTAAATATCAAGTTCATCCAGAGGCCAGAAGAGGCACGAGGTATATCAAGGAATCAAAGTACGTTACAAGTCTTGGTACTAGTATCAAAGGTGCATAGGTGCACCGACAAAAGAATATCTGTTTCGAACAAGAGCAGCAAAACGACCAAGGTATCGTGATAGCACTTGTTTACTCGGCTTCTTGAGTAGGGTCCACACCCTTGCCCTTGCCCTCCGGGTCTTGGTCCTGGGCTTGCTCCGCAGCTCTCCCGGCATCATCACCCGGGTTCTTCGCATCAGGACGGACAGGCGGGAGGACAGCCGGTGTAGAAGTGGTTGGCTCCGATCCTAACTCGGCCTCCCTCTTCGCGGTTTCTTCCCTCTTCCTGGCCGAATCGGCAGCCCATTTTTCCAAAATGTCGAAAGGTGGGGGTGCTTCCTCCTTCACGATTTTGCCTTCAGCATCGTACGAACTCATAAGCGTACCCAGATTCATACTATCGGCCAAAGTAGTTGCCGAGTGACGCACTGCGGATTGTACGGCCTTGAAGTCCTTGGGCCCAAACTTGGAGCCGTCTGCTTTGAATTCTGGAAACCCGGATATCACTTTTGCCGGCTCAAGCTTAGGAAAATAAGCCTTCGCCAGCGCAAAGGCCCGGGTCATACCAATCCGGCATGCCGAGCGTTTCCAGATCTCGATCCATGCAGGCACAGTGGAGCAAGCTTGGATAAGATTTTCTTCACCCGGATATACCTCAGTCGGCCACTTCACGGCATCTAATATATACTTGGTGCCGGCAAAGAAAGTCCGGAGCACAGTCTTTAAAGTTTTAGCCTTTGCAACAACATCTTCTTCTGGGGTTGCAAGGTTAGCACCTGCAGTTGAAACAAAGAAAGGCCATATCAGTAATTCCGAGTATCATGTAACAAAATAGAGGCGTGAAAGCAGTCAGCAGCAAGAAACTTACTAAGCAAGATACGATAAGTATCGGTAATTTGCTCCGACAACTTTTTCAGTGCGGTTCAAGCAGTGGTACACCTTTTCTTATATTTGGAAACATTTTTCTTCAAAGTTTCCACTTCATCCTCAAGGGCCTCCCTCCGCTTCACCTCGGCAAGCAGCAGTTGTTCGGTCTTGAGCAAAAGTTCATCAGACCGGGTGGCCTGTGCCTGTGAGAAATCAAAGCATGAGAATTAGTCGGGTATCATGGCAAGCCGATTATCGCACAGAATACCGAGCACAATTTCAACAAATTATATTCGGCACTTGGGGACTAGATGGATAAGAAGAGATATTAGGTAACATTACCTGGTGCTCCGCTGCCATGCGCTCTAGCACATATTGGAAGACCCGGGACCTTGGGGACTTGGAGAAGGGACTCTCCTCTTGGTGCGAGAGGGTATCCGGGTCGTCGGAGTATCGGAGTCTGGTGCCCTCTCTCCCGCGCCCAAGTCTGCAGCTTCTTCCTCCTCGAGTACATGCGAGGCTATGGGATACTCGGCCTCCCGGTCGGCTGGGTTTATTGGTGGCACTTGTTGTCCTTCTCCGCCAGCTGCGGCATGCATATCATCAGTCAGGTTCTCCATACCCGGGTCATCGGTCTCCATATCTTCTTGGTCGCTAACAGTGAGCGCGGCTCTATGGACAATATAAGCAGGCAGTTAGCGTATAACTGGAAAAAAGTGATGAAAAGGTGATAAAGCATCAGGAAGGGAACTTTACCCGGGATTCACCACGAAGTCCGAGGGGAGCTCACTGCTGGACCCGGATGAAACTGAAAAACATCAAGTAAGACACAGAATTATCTTGTGAGGGGATGGTTTGGAAAGACTTTGATATTCAAGAAAGGATTAGGTGAATACCAGGGCGTCGAGCCGGAGACGATGAAATGCCCGGATTAAGAGCGCCATCACCTGGAATGTTCCGAGTCATTCGGCACTTGGTCGCGAGCGGTTCCTTCAGATATGGCCAGGGGGACAACTCCCGGTTTAGTTCGTGCATGATATCAAGTGAGTATGGTTTAGAGGCAAGAAAAGGTATGGAACCTTGAAGACGACCCCTTGGGGTTTTCTCTTTGCTCCGACCTTGACTGTTGGCTCAGCGTCGTCCTCGTCACTCGCTGACTCCACCTTGCCTTCAGTTTCTTCTTCGTCGTCATTCTCTTCTTGTTCTGAAAGTTATCAGGATTTACCATCGGAAAATGAAGAACGAGCAACAGCGATTTCAAAAAAGCTAAGTGAAACTCGGAATGTACCTTCATCCGAGTTAACGGCGTCTTCTTTCTCCTCTGGAGATTCAGAGTTAGGAGGAGTTTCAATCTTCCAAAAAGGATCATCGGCCTGAGATGAAGACATAAGAATAAGGGTTATTGGTCATATTGGGTGGAAAGTGTGAAGGTAAAGATATGAAAGCCGAGTCTTTACCTTGGGGGCCGGGTTCTCGCGAGTGAAGGGTTCTAACCCGGCTATGTTCCGGATTACCTCCAACTTCTCTGTCAAGAAGCTCTTGATAGTCTTGTTGGTGTCTCCGGGTGCAAAACTATTGATGGAGTATCGGAGCGAGTCCGTGGTATGCCCCGAATACTCGCACATTAACTTTATGCGGATGGAGTTGGGTTGGGTCCGGAAATCGACCCAAGTCTTTACCAGGTTGAGCCCAATGAGGCCTTGGGCCGAGAGAACAGTTATTTTGGCCAATAAAGGTTGGATTGCCTCCCTGTCCGAGTCAGGGGCAAAGGCGTTGAAGGTCTCGGAGATATCGAGGAGGCCCTCCAAGTAACCCGGCAACCTCTTTTCGCCGGGTGGGGAGGTGTCCCGGCAATAAAAGAATGAGAGTTGCCAGTGTTTGACGTGGGAGTTAAGAGTAAGAGGTGGCATTAGAGAATTCTTGCGGCGCTGGATAGAGACCCCGCCGCAAGCAAGAAGTGCTCCGTCACCGCTTTCGCGACACGGTTTGCACTGAAAAAGTTTGATAAAGAGAGCCAAACTTGGCGGAGTGCACAAGTATATGACTCGGAAAGAACAATGAAGTGGGAAATATTTAACACAGAGTTAGGCCCTATGTCAAATACCCGGAGGCCATAATGGCTCAGAACATCTCGAAAGAAAGGGTGACCTGGAGGACGGAACCCCCGGGTCACGTGCTCTACAAAACATATTACCTCATCGTTGGCAGGCGTGGGCCGGGTCTCGTCACCCGGCACCCTCCAATGGATATCCTTTTGGGAGGGGAGGACTCCTAATTCGGCCAGTTCTTCTAACTTGGCTTTCGTAACAGTGGATCGCGCCCAGTTGGCGGATATGGAGTTGGTGGTCTTGGCCTTGGCCGGCATTTTCCCCTGCCTCTTGGGAGCCATGGGATTAACCTGCAAAGCACAAGGTAGAAGGGTACAAGAAATAAGACTCGGAAACCATGAGTCGTCCGAATATTTGCGAGTGATATCGAGAAAACATGGAAGCAAAAAATTATCCGAGTACCGTTCTGTGAAGGAAGGTTACAAGTTATCCGAGTATCAAACATCGTTACAAAAACTATGAAGGGCTTACGTGTTGAAAGGTGTTTGGGGAAGATGGATGGTTACCCATGTATCTACTGCAAACAAAAGAGCCGGAAGAAGAGAATTTTCCGGGTGTCAATGGCAAGCGCGGAAATTTTGGGCGGCCCGAGCCTAGATTGGAGATTTCATTCCCAGATTTATGGCGAAATTAATGATTAAGGTCAATAGGGGGATGAAGTGGAGTCTATATTCAATCTATTGGATGAGCTAGAATGAATTCGAGTGACCTAATTCGGCGTGACAAGAAAAAACGACCGGCGGGTTGACTCAGATCCAATCTGAAATAGATCGAGAAATTGTAAAGCCAATTTGATGGATAAAAGAAACTTACTGGGGGAGATTGGAGTAAAGCCCGGCGGAGGCAAATGGCGCAGTATTGGTGCCCCTTCGCGATTCCCGGCGGGTGGGTCGGGGGCGCGACGGCGGGTTCCGGCGGCGGCGCGGGGCGAACCGTGGCGGAGCGCAGCCGGCGGCGGATGGGCTCCGGTGATGCGCGTGAGGTCTCCGTGATGGTGCCCTGTGAACTTGAGTGCGGGAACGAAGAGAAGGAGAAAAGGGGGGAAATGAGCCGTCGGGGTTAGGTTTGCCCCTAAGCACTTATTTATAAGGGTGCGGGTGGATAAACCTGGCTCAACGAGCGGGAGCCGGAAATTTCGGAGTAACGGCTATCTGCCCAAGTTTTGTTGGATATGCCTTAAGTGCTGGACAAGATATCCGGATAGACATAAGAAAGAGATCTCCTCCGCAACATCTGGATCAATTATCGAGTAAAGTAAATCAGATCTTTAAACATTCTTATCAGGGTGTTGACCCGGAAAAGCTGAGCAAAGGACTTGGAGAAAGCCGGGTTATTATATGGCCACCTTGGAGTAAGGCCTAGCTGTTTATTAAAGCAATTTAACCCGGCCTCCATTGAAGTTATAAGTTTGATAATTTTAGAGGGAATAGCGTGCGCTTCAAAGAGAATCACGTGAAGCCCAAGCTATTCTGGGGACTACTGATGGAGGGATGATAACCCGGTAGGCCAACACCAAGGTGTAACTCGGCCCAATGGACGCTGCGCAAGATCCGGCTAAGGATAAAGGAGCTTCTGGAAGGCCCAAGTTCGTAGGCCTCGTAACCCGGATTGTGGGTTACAGTAAGGAAAGTTAGGGTTTCTCGTATGCGGTGTCCGGGTAGGGTTCAGGGTGCGCCTTGGAGGGCAAGCCAGGGGGGTCCGGGTGCTTTATAAGCCGGCCCCTCGGTCTAGTTTAGAGATCCAAGAGTTCTAGCAATATCGCTTGATATCGAGCATCCAGTGTAACACGAGAGTTGAGTTAATATATCGAGATCGGAGACTCGGCGACTTGATTGCCGGCTACCAGATCGAGTTCCATCATGTTTTCCTCTTAGCTAAACCCTCTCCCAAATGCCTGTGTCGTCTTGCCCCAAGATCAGTTACCCCCGGTAACGTCTGCCGTGATTATCCCACGACAGAAGGGTCTCTGGACATATTTGAAACTAAACAAAATCATATATGTAATAGTGAGATCCGGAAAATATTAGACCCTTTTGTGCACATACATAATGGAGACATTCTTCATAACCTCGGAAGGGATTTCTGAGGAATGTCACCATTATGAATGTGCACTAAAGGGTTGAACTTCATCCGGATCTCATGAACCATATTACATATGTGACATTATTTAGTTCCAAAGAAATCAAGAAACCCTCGCATTCGTTCCTTTCCCCGGATCCCCACCGCATGTAGTACCTCTTAACATGAACAAGATGGTCATCGGGCCTTGATGTGAAGTTGGACCTTCACATTTTGTGCTTGTTACAAGGTGAGTACACGTGATGGCGATACGGGTGAAGGAAGGGTTTTTGGACATCTTTGTAACTAAATAAAATCATATATGTAATAGTGATATTGGGAAAAATTAGACCCTTTTGTGCACATCCATAATGGGGACATTCTGCATAACCCCGGAAGGGATTTCTTAGGAATGTCACCATTTCTAATGTGCACTAAAGGGTTGAACTTCATCCGGATCTCACGACCAATATTACATATGTGACATTATTTAGTTCGAAAGAAATCAAGAAACCCTCGCATTCGTTCCTTTCCCCGGACCACCACCGCATGTAGTACCTCTTAACATGAACAAGATGGTAATCGGGCCTTGATGTGAAGTTGGACCTTCACATTTTGTGCTTGTTACGAGGTGAGTACATGTGATGGCGATGCGGGTGAAGGAAGGGTTTCTGGACAGCTTTGAAACTAAATAAAATCATATATGTAATAGTGAGATTTGGAAAAAATTAGACCCTTTTGTGTACATCCATAATGGGGACATTCTGCATAACCCCGGAAGGGATTTCTGAGGAATGTCACCATTACTAATGTGCACTAAAGGGTTCAACTTCATCCGGATCTCCCGAACCATATTACATATGTGACATTATTTAGTTCCAAAGAAATCCAGAAACCCTCGCATTCGTTCCTTTCCCTGGATCACCACCACATGTAGTACCTCTTAACAAAAACAAGATGGTCATTGGTCTGTGTGCCTCATAACAGTTCCAAATTTCTAACACTAAGTAAAACAACTTAGTGAAATTTTTCTAACTTAGTGAAATTTTCTAACTTCGTGAAATTTTTATAACTTAGTGAATTTTTCTAACTTAGTGAAATTTTTTAACACTACGTAGTGAAATTTTCTAACTTGGTGAAAATTTTCTAACTTAGTGAAATTTTCGAACTTAGTGAAATTTTTCTAACTTAGTGAAAATTTTCTAACTTAGTGAAAATTTTCTAACTTAGTGAAAATTTTCTAACACTAACTTAGTGAAATTTTCTAAAAATTCTTAAGTGAAATTCCTAACACTAAAATTCCTAACACTAAAATTTTTTAACACTAAAAATTCCTAAGTAAAAATTCCTAACACTAAAAATTTCGAACTAAAAATTTCAAACACTAAAATTTCTCTAACACTAAAATTTCTAAATTTTTTAACACTAAAAATTTCTAAGTACAAATACCTAAATTCTCTAACACTAAATTTTTTAATTTTTCTAACACTGAATTCTAACGTTTCTGATAGTAAAAAAAGTTCTAAAAACAAAAGAACATTAAACAAAAATTCTAACGTGTATTACCTAGGAGCGATCGGAGACGAGATCGACGGCGAGGGGCGATGGGGCGAGCGGAGCGCGCTCGTCCACGTGCGCGGGCCGGCGTTGGCACGGCGGCGAGCTCATCCACGGCGCGGCGCAGCGGAGGCGGTTGGGCGCTGCGTGGGCGACGACGCTCCTTAACAGGTCGACGGCGAGCTCCTCCACGGGTCGACGAAGGCGCGGGCGTGGGAGACGGGCAGCCTGGCGGCGTCGTCTCGTGATCCAAATCCTCCGCGCGGTTATGATTTTGGTGAGGGAGACGACGCATATATATAGGGAGGGGCATCCGTCCCGATTCGCAGCAACAACCGGGATGAAAGGGTCTTCTGTCCCGGTCGTTGCTACCAACTGGGACAGATGCCTCACACTTTTTTTTCGCAGCGGGCGGATGGGGCAGGTGGAGCGCGCTCGTTGGTGGGGGCATCCGTCCCGGTTTATTGCAAAAACCGGTACGTTTTAATTATTTTTTGTTTTATTTTGTTTTTTATTGTTTCCTTTATGTTTTTTATTGTTTTCCTTTATGTTTTTTATTGTTTTATTTTGTTTTATCTTGTTTTATTTTGTTTTCTATTGTTTTCTTTATATTTTCTATTGTTTTCCTTTATGTTTTCTACTGTTTTATTTTGTTTTCTCTTGTATTCTTTTTGTTTTCTCTTGTTTTATTTTGTTTTCTATTGTTTTCTTCATGTTTTCTATTGTTTTTCTTTATGTTTTCTATTGTTTTATTTTGTTTTCTCTTATTTACATTTTGTTTTCTCTTATTTACATTTTGTTTTCTCTTATTTTATTTTGGTTTCTATTATTTTCCTTTATGTTTTCTATTGTTTTCCTTTATGTTTTCTATTGTTTTATTTTGTTTTCTGTTGTTACCTTTTTTTGTTTTCTATTGTTTCCTATATGTTTTCCATTATTTCCTTTATGTTTTCTAATTTTTTATTTTGTTTTCCATTATATCCTCTATGTTCCAAATAATAACTCCACACGTTTAAAATACAGAACAAGGTAGTTAAATTTATAATAAGTGCACATCAGACCACTTAACCCATGCATATACATAGTTTCGTTGCATACAAGGCAGACATATATATACGTAGTATCAAACCTTTTGTGAAACCTTCAAGGGGGGATTTGGAACAAAACAATCGGTATCGCCATCATACAATCCGACCGTGGCTATTGAGTGCATATATGCATATCAAAAGAATGGTCGACGTATGATGGTGAATCCGGGTGATTTGTATTCGTTCGATGAACTGAATGATGTATCAAACCTTTTGTCAAACCTTCAAGGGGGATGTATAACAAAACAATCGGTATCGCCATCATACAGCCCGACCATGGGTATTGAGTGCAGATATGCATATCAAAAGAACGGTCAGACGTATGATGGCGAATCCGGATGATTTGTATCCAGTCGATGAACTGAATGATGTATCAAACCTTAAAGGGGGGATTTAGAACAAAACAATCGGTATCGCCAGCATACAGCCCTGCCGTGGCTACTGAGTGTTTATATGCATATCAAATGCACGGCAGGACGTATGCTTGCGAATCCGGATGATTTGTATTTGGTCGATGAACTGACTGATGTATGAAGGTGGGCTTATATAAGGTCATCTGGCTCACAAAGTGTTGTGCTAGGGTTTTGATCCAACGGTTAAGAAACACCCCTGATCCAACTGCTCACAACCGCTCGAAAGAAACACACCGTAGCCCTGATCGAACGGCTCACAAGAGCTCGAAAGAAACACACCCCTGATCCAACGACTCTCAAGCGCTTGAAAGAAACACAAGATCCATATGATTCTTTGTGATTAGTCCCAACGAAACCCTAACCATTTAGTCCCGGTTGGTAAAACAGGCCGGGACTAAAGGGACGATTCATTTCCCAACGAAACCGAACCATTTCGTCCCGATTGGTAATACAGGCCGGGACTAAGGGCATCTCCAGTCGTTGCGCCCCCCATGGCCCAAAACGCCGCTGTTTTGGGGCCGCCGCGGCGCTAAACGGTGCTATTCTGGAACCTGGGGGGAAGGCTTCCCAGTCGCTCCCCGAGCCCAAGTTTCAGCCCAAACAAACGCAATTTGAAAACTAGGCGATTTTTATTGAAATTTGCGAAGTGCGTACATATTTGGCGCGAATTTAAAAAACTAGGACGGGAATTTAAAAACTAAACTAAACTAAAGCTACTGATGAAGGCCGAGGCTCGCGGCGATGGCCTGGCTATAGTCGACGTCGTCGCCGTCGTCGTCGTCGTCGTCGGGGCCGTCGCCGGGGCGCTTGCTCGTCCCCTGTCCGGTGTCGCCGCAGGCATCCCACCTGCTCGCCGCGAGGGCTTGATGGATCACGTCCTCGTCGTCGGAGTCTGGGTCCAGGACGATGTAGACGTTCTCCTGCGGCGGCGGCGGGGGACGCGAAGGTGGCGGCGTGTGAAGCCGTTGGCCGCTGCGCCGTCCTTGTAGCTGGCCATTTGCGTGGAGAACGGGGGAGAGGAGAAGAGAGGAGAGCGCCGAGGGGAAGAAGAGAAGAGGAGAGCGCCGGTGGAAGAATTGCGAGCGCGGCGAGCGGCGGGGGGATTTTATAGGCGGCCGGGCATTTACTGCGCGCGCGTCCCCTCGCTGCCGCCCGCCACGCCATTACGCCGACAGCCTTTGAACGGGCGCATGCACTGGGCTGCCGCCACGCCATAAACGTCGGCAGCCTTTTGACCGCGCGGAAGCCGAGAAGATGATCACGGGGCGGTTCTGTTCCCGCGTTTTCCAGGCGTGTCACTGACAGAGCTGGCCCGCGCGCGCGGCCGTGCAGTTTCGCCCCCCCAGGCCGAACCCAGCGGGCTGGGTTTGGCCTGGGTGCCGCGGCGCGAAATAGCGCCGAAACGGCGCTATTTGGGTTTCTGGGGAGGCCGAGTGGTGAAGAAATGGCGCTATTCGCCGCTTCCGGCGCGAAAAAAGCCGCCTGGGGGGGACGACTGGAGATGCCCTAAAGGGATATGTTTCCTTTTCACTATATATATGTATGAATTGCCACCATTGGCATAAACACATAGAAACTCACCACTCTCTCATGGCTTCTACCGTACCCACTCTAACCTTCCTCCAGGCGGAGGCACTTTCCGCCTCGAACTACCCCTTCCCGCCCGGCTACAGCGTTCCCGCCGGTTGGATGCTGAGCGCTGGAGGAGTGCTGGTCCCTTTTCTTCCTCAATGTGTGGCGCGTCGGGAGGCCATCACGAACCACTACTACCACGAGCTCACGCAGGAGCAGCGGAGGAATCCTAGTTGGAATCCTAACTACCGCCCTAGTTGGGAAGCATTCTTCATTAATTGGCGTGAGAGTACGCTCGCCAGGTACGAGGAGAACGGCCCGCCTCCTTCGAACTTCAACGAGGCCGGTCGTCATCTGTGGTGGGGCCGCGGACGGAGTCTTCAGAGCGTCACGAAGTACATCAGGGCCGGCGATAACCCCCGCCTGCGCTATCCTCATGCCCAGTCCTAGCGTCATGATCCTCCGAGGGAGTCCAGAGCACCGTCCGACGATAGTGAGGACTACGACGGCGACTACGACGACTACGAGTCGGAGTACTATAGGCCTAGGCAGGAGTATGACTAGCAGATCGGGTCCAGTCTTGCCATTATGTAGATCTATGCTCTCCGTTTAGGTTTAGATCCACTCTTGCCATTATGTATTGCCTTTTTTATCTATCCAAGATGCGTGTTTGTGTGCAATATGGGCACGAGCGCCGGTGCGACAAATTCTTTTATTAAAAACAGAAAACAGACGCGCTAGCGCGCCGTAGTTTGCCAGAATACAAATTCTTTTATTAAAAACAGAAAACAGACGAACACTACTCCTCGTCGTCGTCGTCGGGGAACTCGTCGGTGACCTCCTCCGGGTCATCGTCGCAACTCCCGCGCCCTCCTGGCCACATGTAACAACTCCCGCGCCACGCGGCACAACTCCTTCGACAACATTGTCCGTGCTTCCAAGATGCATGTTTGTGTGCACTGTCGTTTCAAACCGAAACACTAGAATGTTAGAAGGAGATAGCAAGTTTCTGGGTACACTTTTTCAACAGAACTATGATCATGTATTCCATGTTAATTATTACACATCACCAACAACATCCCTATCTAGTCTTATGAATTTTCTTCGTGTAGAGAGGGTCCTTGAACCCTTGTCCCTTGCTTATGATCGCTTCAGCCGTAACCATGGAGCATCTTCATTATTTAACACGATGGTTGGGTCAGCTTCCACTGTGAAGGGTGGAATTTCAACATACTTATTATAATCTTCTGACATGTCTGTCGTGTCCTTGATTCCCTGAAAGAACTATGTGACACTTCGGCTCATCGTATGATCTATTTGTTTGCTTATTTTTTTTTCTTTTTTCGGTCTGGAGGACATGTCCTTCACATAGAAGACCTGAGCCACATCATTGGCTAGGACGAATGGTTCGGCATTGTAACCAATATTGTTAAGATCCACTGTTGTCATTCCGTAAAGTGGGTCTACCTTTACCCCTTCTCCATTCATGTTTGACCCATTTGCACTTGAACAAAGGCACCTGAAAAGAAGGTCCATAATCAAGTTCCCATATCTCCTCTATGTAACCATAGTACATGTCATTTTTTCCATTCTCATTTGATGCATACACCACTGTTTTGGTTGGTGCTCTTCTTATCTTGGGCGATCGTGTAAAATGTATTACCATTTATCTCGTACCCTTGAAAACTCCCAATAGTCGAAGATGGTGACCCGACCAACATATACATCTGATCTTCAACAGTGGTGTCAATTATAAGATGTGTTTGCAACCAACTTCCGAAAGTCCCATGTGTTTGCGTTTAATCCATGAGTCATCCTTCCCCGGATTTGTGGAGCGTACAATATTCTTGTGTTCCTCGAGATACGGGGCCACGAAGATGGAATTTTGTAGAACTGTGTAGTGTGCTTTAGTAAAAGAATGCCCGTCCCTAGGTATCATTGTTTTCTTTCCCGGCGTTTTTTTTCCCCTCAGTCTCCCCTCATGTCGCGATTCAGGAACACCAGTCGTCTTAAGGTCAGGAATAAAGTCAACACAGAACCCAATGACCTCCTCTGTTCCATAGCCCTCCGAGATGCTTCCTTCTGGCCTAGCACGGTTATGAAAATATTTCTTCAAGACTCCCATGAACCTCTCAGAGGGGAACATATTGTGTAGAAATACCGAACCAAGAATATGAATCTCTTCACATAGGTGAACCAGGAGATGAGTCATAATGTTGAAAAAGGATGGTGGGAACACCAACTCAAAACTAACAAGACATTGGACCACATCTCTCTGTAATCTTGGAAGAATTTCCTGATCGATTACCTTCTGAGATATTGCGTTGAGGAATGCACATAGCTTCACAATGGGTACTCGAACATTTTTCGGTATAATCCCATTCAATGCAATCGGAAGCAACTGCGTCATAATCACCTGGCAGTCATGAGACTTCAGGTTTTGGAATTTTTTCTCTGCCATGTTTATTATCCCCTTTATATTCGATGAGAAGCCAGACGGAACCTTGATACTGTAAAGGACTTCAAAAAATATTTTCTTCTCTGCTTTAGTAAGAGCGTAGCTGCTTAAGTAATGGCGCCATGTATCTGTGTGCTTGTTGCTTGGGTCTTTCATATGTTGTTGGTCCTCCCGTACTTCTGGCATATCTTTTGACTTCCCATACACGCCCAGGAAGCATAGCAGGTTGAAGCATATATTCTTTGTCACGTGCATCACGTCGATTGAAGAGCGAACCTCTAGAACTTTCCAATAGGGTAGCTCCCACAATATACATTTCTTCTTCCACATGGGTGCGCGCTTATCAGGGCCGTTCGGAATAGGTTGGCTGCCATCACCCTTCCCAAAGATTACTTTTAAGTCCTTGATCATATCGAATAAACCATTACCACTACGGAGGTCAGGCTTCTTCCGGTTATCTGCCTCACCTCTGAAATGCTTCTCTCCTTTATTCCTTACGGGATGCATGATCGGAAGAAATCTATGATGCCCCGGGTATACAACCTTTTACATTTATCCAAATAAACACTATCAGTCTTATCTAAATAGTGTGTGCATGCATTGTATCCCTTGTTTGTATGTCCGGAAATGTTACTAAGAGCAGGCCAATCATTGATGGTTACGAAATGCAACGCCCGTAGGTCAAATGGCTTTTGTTTGTTCTCATCCCACACACGTACACCTGGTTTGCCCCACAATTGTAAGAGTTCTTCGACTAATGTCCTTAGATAGACATCAATGTCGTTGCCAGGTTGCCTCGGACCTTGATGAGAACGGGCATCATAATGAACTTGCGCTTCATGCACAACCAAGGAGGAAGGTTGTACATACATATAGTCACGGGCCAGGTGCTATGACTGGAGCTCTGCTCCCCAAAAGGATTAAAGCCATCTGTACTTAGACCAAACTATAAGTTTCTCGCCTATTCTGTAAAGTCCGGGAAGTCTCTCTCGATCTTTCTCTACTACGATCCATCGGCGGGGTGTTTCAACTTTCTGTCTTTCTTACGGTCTTCTTTGTGCCATCGCAACAACCTATCATGCTCTTTGTTTCTAAACGGACTTTTCAACCGTGGTATTATATGAGCATACCACATCACCTTTGCAGGAACCCTCTTACAGGGTGGGGGGGGGCTCGCCGTCAAGATCACCAGTGCATACCGGAAATTCATCCAAATTCTCGTACATCTCACCACGGTAGAGGATGCAGTCATTAATGCATGCATGTGTCTTATGCACATCTAATCCTAGAGGGCATAGAGCTTTATTTGCTTCGTACGTACTAACGAAGGGATGAACCCTGGACCTATCGGATGAGGATACCTGGTCCAAGGCCCAAGACCTAATCCCAAGGGGAGATGCCATGGACTATTCTAGAAGGCCCAATTGAAGCCCACCCGCAAGGCCTTGCGGGTCAAGTTAGGAAATTTGTAACCGACTTTAGGTTAGTGTTCGTATCCACCCCGGGAACGGTTTGAGACCTGGCCATCTATATAAAGCCAGGAGAACCACCGGGAACAGGACAAGCAATACCGCACCACCAAAGCCTCGAGATCGAGATCATACTCTCGACTTGAGCATCCCCATTGTAACCGATCTACTCGTCAATACAGATCGACAGAAGCAGGAGTAAGGGTTTTACCTCTACGAGGGCCCCGAACCTGGGTAAATCGTGCCCCCTGTTGGCCGATGATTGTCACCAGCGCCTACACGTTCTCCTAATCGAAACCCTATGGGCTCACCCGACGGACTTGTTGAGATGCATATTTGACAATTGGCGCCGACCGTGGAGACGGCGGGCGCTGGATCTCCGGCATCTTCGGCCTCATCGACAACCAAATCATGATGTAGCCCCGGAACTTCGACTCCAACCAATCCGATCCGAATCGGGTCGGTCATCGCCGCCCCTCACTCGCCGGAATCACGCCCGGTATTTAGCGGCTTGAAGAAAAGTATCACCTTGACGTTCGAGAGCTTCCAGTTCTATGCTGACAGGGAGGGAATTTTTCACTTCCTCGAGCAAACCGATCTCGAAGGATCGGGTTAGTCAATCTTGAGCCCGGGAGCTGTCGATTCGTTGCCCAACTACGCGGATCGCAACTTATCAAAGAGCGGCGAATCCATCCGCCTCAACACCCGCAACTTCCACACCCTCTCCGCAGAAGAACCTTCTTGGGTTAGGAACACTTTCCAAACTACGACTAGGACTAACGAGCAATATCTGGCTCGGGTCTGCATGGAAGGATCGAGCAACCCACCCGAAGAAACAGAAGATAGCGCAAAGGAACGTGCGGACATCAACGTATCGCGAGGCGCTTGGAACGGGGAAAAGGAAACCATCCCACAAGCAAACCGCTCGAAGTTGGAGCCCCTCATGAAGATATGACCGCCTACCACTACCACCTAGTGAGAGCGACAACTTTGATCAAGGAAGCTTGCAAAGATCTAGCTGAGCGGAGGAAGTTGGCACATGAGTCAAGCCAGCACCGAGCCGCGCTATCCAAAACACATTCTATTAGGAATCATCACGCAAGGAAAAGATACGTCTCAAGAACCGCGACCATAGATGGCGAGTCCCTGACCGGAATCAGTAAATCACTCGAAGCCTCCCTCATGCGCGTTATCGAGTATGGCAACGTGTATCCGACAACTCCTGCCGCCGCTGTACTGGCTGCAACCACCTACATGCAGACAAATCAACCAGGGGAGAACGACCCCCGCGCAGAGCAATACAGGCAAGTCCAGAAAGGGTTGGGCATGGCAGCCGCAAGACTCGCCTCCTACGATCGCAAGAAAGCAGCTGCACAGAAAGATAAAGAAGCATCTGATGGCTAGGTTGAGACTCCAAGTGCAGAGTGTGTAGCTAGTGGCAAGCGTTCTTCCCCATGAGGGTGACTCGAGGTTTTATATCGAACTCTTGGGGAGCCAGTATTTCAGCAGTTGTCTTCCAAGCTTCCTCCAGGATCCTGCAAACAAGTAGAGAATTTTTTGCCCTCAACCTCACCAAGTGGTTGTCAAGCACAAGGTGTGAGACTTCTAAATTGCAATGCAAAACTGAAAGTAAATGTGCAATAATTAAATCTACTACTAAATGCAGATGAGAAAATAAATATGCAATGGATTGTTTTTGTATTTTTGTGATGCACGTGGTGATGGAGATAATGTAAATTCGAATTGGAGATGCAAGTAAAGTAAAGTAAATTGCAGCAAAGTAACTAGAGTGTTTTCTTATATTTAAAATAGGACCGGGGTTCATGGTTTCACACTTGCATTCTCTCAAATCAAGTAGTAGACGGTGGACATAAAGAATTACATTGGGATTACAACAAGATGTTTAACATTGAGTACTTCCATATGGGCATCACGTCCTATCATAGAGATATCTACGGTCATATTGATCCCTCTTATACTCCACCAAGATGCAAAATAAATCATAACACCTCGATAATTAAGGAAAAACCAGAGTATAGCTTTAAGCAATGTGACATGAAGTTGAAGTAAGAACTTGCTAGATCTAGTCATGGAGATTGATTAGTGTCACTTCAAATCCCCGGTAACAAGGTACTGCTTTTTATCCCTAGTGAGGTAACTAAGAAAGGTTTAACAAAACCTAAGTGGATCGCTGAACTTCTGTCACTTTCACAGCACTAGCCACCCCCCGTTACTCCAACTAATGCACCCATCACCCCACACACGCTCTCAAGAACTAGATTGATCAAAGCTAGAAAATAAGAACGTGGTACATAATATACATCTACTCAAATAACTCAAGAGAAACAATTGCAATCTCAGATTCAATAACTCATAGAAAAGATCTACCACATAGGAATTACAACGGTGCCCGTAATCATGTGAGGCAGCTCATACGAATCTAATTAGTGAAGCACATAGAGAGAGAGATACAAGTGCTACTTCAACAAACCCATAGCCCTAGGGTGGACTACTCCCTCTTCATGGAGATGTCGATGGTGATGACGTTGGAGGGGTAGGAGATCACACCGGCGGTGCCCCGCCGGAGTTTTCCCCCTCCAATCTGGAACTCCAGGTTTCTGTTTCGGTGTTTCGTTGTTTCGGCGGCGCTCTTCTCCGTAAGGGTACGGGGGACCCTTTTTATAGTCGGTTTTAGGTCAAGACGTAGTCGGTAAGTCAAAGATGGAACGAATTGGGGCCACAGGGGCCAAAAGGGGGCCTCTCACGCGGCCAAGGAATCTGGCCACGTGGAGGGTCCTCTTTTGGGCCTCCTTGCCCAATTCTCCTAGATCCTTCGCCCGCAAGTCTTCTCCTTCCAAAAAAAATGACCCCCGCAGATTTTCAGGTGATTTCGCAGAAGCTTGCCCCCTGAAACGTCAAAAATATAGAAAACGGGGTTTCTGACAGGCAGGGTTAATTCCATAAAAGTTGGGGGACTTTATAATTTAACCCCAAAATACTATAAAACATTGAATTATACCCTTATATGATGCAATATGTAATAGAAAACCATATGAAAATATGCAAAATTCATCTATGCATTTTACATGCATCAACATCCCCAAGCTTAACCCATGCTCGTCCTCGAGTATGAAGGTGATAAAACTAAGATGGGTTTTGCGTATTGAAACAATCATGGGATATCAAGGAGGATTATTCATGCTACATATAATCAAATGATTAATACTGGAAATGAGTAGCAATATACAATTCATGTTGTAAGAAATATCAAATATGCAAGAAACAATGCTTCATGAAAGTTCACAAAGTGTATAATCAAATAAATGCACTATGGACCAAATGCATACACAAAATGAAAAATAAAATCCTATATTGGTCAAAGAATAGCATAATGGAGAATAGAAAATATGGTGGACACTTTGGAGAAAATTGAGTAGAGGTAAAACATGATCAAGTCTTATTTAGCCTCTAAATTATTCAACTAAAATTACTAATTGAAATGTGGTATCCATTGATCTAGGACTCTCATTGCCCCTTTATCACTAGCATCTTAAAATTTTGAATATTTAAGTAATGAGAATGACAAGGTGGTTGAAAGCCTCATGCCCCGTGAGTGTGAAAACCTACTCCATGATTACTCAACTTAACATTCCTAATAAGATTTGTACAATCATAATAAGTATTAATGACATCATACAGAACCGCAAAGAGGTACCTCTTGCCCCATGACATGGAAACAAGCTCATGTTACAATGACAAGATGAACAAACGGAGTAGACTCATTATCCTTTTTATTTTCATTCACTATTATGCATAGCTTCTTATTTTATTATAGGATGTGTTGCAGAGTCACTCAAGCTGTAAGTAAATTTCCACCATGATAAAGCATGGCTTGGGTTAGCGGCCCAATGCGTTTCTCTAGTCATATAGATACTTACTCATCAAAACTTACTATTCCTCTATTTCATTTCGGCATGGCAGGAGTCCAAAAACAAAAGTACATGATATCAACCAAATGTAATTTTTTTTGTGCAATGTTGAAAGCTTTCCGGTGATACACGTTTATAGCTAGCTCCCAACCACACACTTGTCAAACGCAAAACTTGTGGCTCCCATTATTGGGTCATGTTTATTAGATGCATAAAAAGTAAAGTGTGCCTTCAAAAGTTCGTGAGAGTCCTATCCCAAGTTCAACCCATGACAATTAATAAAGTGAATATTAATTTAAAACATAAATAACACAATAACATGGTGAACATACTTGGAATAGCAATGAAGCTAATGGAAAGATATGGTGGACTCACTGGAAATACTTGGCTAAGGAGTGTTGGAAACAAGTTTTTACTTGTTGGAATTTTTAAATTTTTGGGCTAGCAAGAGGGAGATAGTTGACCAGCTACTATGCATGCATATGTCCATAGAACTACTGATTTCATGACAAACTAAATAAATCAGCAATTAACATCAAGGACAAGAATAAGAGATAGCTCAAGACAACATTATTGCAAATTTCTACACATAAAAAGCCTATAAATCATGCAAACATATGTAGCTCTTCAAATCAACCATGGAATCCCTATTCCAAGTCATAATACTAGCATCCAATACATTCCAACCCCAAACTCCAGTAGCTAAATCTCATATAAAATGATGGTGGTGGTCTTATCAAAACAAAAAAAAAAATAAAAACTAGACGATTCAAGTCTCCACGATAAATGCTTTGCTTAGAAAAACAGAAAGTAGACGTGTGCTAACCAAAAGAGTGTAGCTCCAGTGGGGTGTTCATCACATACCCAAGCTTATGGCTTTCACCATTCCTGGATGTCTTGAGTCGCAGCTCCTCTATTCCCTGTGAAAAAACTTCACAAAACATGTTTCTCCCATTCTTTTTCTGGGGGGTGAGATTAGCATGGACAAACAAATCACATGCTTGTTGTGCAAAATTCCAAATAAAATGCTCCAGTAGATATAAAATAAGGTTCATTATGTTGTATGTTCACTCTCTTGCTTGAAAGAATCATGGAAATTCGATTCCCAATCCCAAAGAGTGCATAAAACAAAAGATGGCAGAATCTGTCCAGAAAAGCAGCAGCAGAAGAACGAACGTTTTTCCCTAAGCTAGACTCGTCAAAAAATTAAGCCAATTTTTGTGCTTACAGAGGACGAAAAGTTACAGCACATACTAAAAACTTAGCTCAATCCGACATACCAATAAAAAACGTAAAATCATACGGTGAGCAGACTCGTGCTGAAACAGAAATTTCATGCACTAGGATAGCAACTTAGAGGTCCAAATGGATTTGACTTGACTCTTTATTGAAAACTCCAGAATTAAAAAAAAAAACTTATCTCTTGAGACAGCAAGAGGACAGTTGGAAAATCCAAACAAAAACAACCGGGTTGCCTCCCATAAAGCGCTTTCTTTATAGCCATATAGCTAGGCTTTACTTACATGATAATCAAGAGGGATAAAGCTCATGAGGGAGCTTGTTCTTCAGTGTGCCCCTCTTCCTTGGGAAGTGCTCAATGCTTTTCTTGTGAGGGAACTGAAACTTGACATTCCCTTCCTTGGAGTCTATGATTGCACCTGTAGTACGAAGAAAAGGTCTACCCAAAATAATAGGACTAGGGGATTTATCCCCCATATCCATAATAATGAAATGAACGGGTACAAAAGTCATGTGAAATTCAATCATAACATCTTTTACTTGTTCTACAACAAGTTTAGTAGAGTTATCAGCAAGGATAAATTCACTTGAGCACTTTTCTAAATTTTCTAGTTCTAGGAATTCATATAATTATTTAGAGAGTACCGATAAACACTAGTAGAAACAGGGGCATTAGTCCCGGTTGGTAAGGCCCATTTGTCCCGGTTGTGCAACCGGGATGGGCCAGCCGGGACAAATGGCCCTCCCCCATTGGTCCCAGTTGTGCTAGGACCCGGGATGGTAGGGATGGCCCACGTAGCGAACCTGGCCAGGGAGTTCGTCCCGGTTCGTGCCAGGAATCGGGATGGATACCTTCTCTGAAAAAACAAATATTCCGCCCACTTTTCCTGCCGCGGCAGGTTTTTTTTTCGTTTTTTTTTTCATTTTTTTTTTTTTGCTCCTGTCTCGCAATCCCCAACCGGCCTCCCCTTCCCCAACCGCGTCCACTAGCCCACGTATTTAATTAATCCCAGTGGCCACATTTTGGTCAAAGGGCCGACTGGCCCGCGTCTTTTATTATAAGCCCACTGGCTACATTCGGTCAAAGGGGCCACCGGCCACGCGGAGTCAAAGGGGCCACTGGCCAGCGACCTAGTGGCTGGCTCGCCCGGTCCCTTAAATTAAGACCACAGGGACGCGCGGTCAAAGGGCCCACTGGCCGCCTCGTCTTCCTGCGCATCCACTTCCCCGCGCGCGCGTGGCCACGAACGGCATGCCTCGGCTCCCCCGCGCATTCATGGCCGCCTGCAACCGCCGCCACGTTCCGGCCGCCAGTTGGCATGCCAGCCCCCCCCGGGTCCTTTTTAAAGGGCCCCCGCCGCCCGTACACCCCATTCACCCCGGCCGCGCCCCAGCCCACGCAACCCTAGCCGCCATGTCGCCCCGCCGCTGGTTCAAGCGCGCCAAGAACGAGCACGAGGCCGGGTCCTCGAGCGGCGCCGGCCAGAGAGGCGCCGGCGTCCCCCGCGCGCCGGCGGAGGCCTTCGGATTCGGTCCGGGAGGCGTCCGCATTGGGGGCCAGCCGCGCGTCCCCACTCCACCTCCGGCAGCGCGCCCGCCGCCCCACGCCGCGCTGGGCAAGCGCTTTCGCCGCTAGGTGCGGAAGGAGGAGGCCGAGTGGCACTGGAGCCACGCCACGCCGGTGTTCTGTACGGACGTCCACCTTCCGGACGGCTGGCACCTGAACCCGCATGGCATCCCCGTGCCGCCGCCCCCGACCAACGAGGCCGCGCGCGACGAAATCGAACGCCGGCGCCCTCTCCTGGCGGCCCACCTCCTCAGGGACCGCGCGTACGCGCGCAGCTCCCCCTACTGGGCCACCTGGTTCTAGCAGGAGCACGACAAACACCGTCGCTCCTACATCCCCACATCCCAGGAGGAGGTGAGCACCGCCGACTACCCCGCGCCACCGTCGGGCAGGGAGACGGCGTTATGGCTCCTCGAGGACATCGTCGAGGACGAGGCGGACCCCGAGCTCTAGGCCTGCGTGGAGGAAGCCTACGAGGCCTCCAGCCGCTCCCTCGTCGAGGACGAGGTAAAGCGGTGGGAGCAGGTCCTGGCCGCCGCCGACGGCGACGCCATGCCGCCCCTCTAGCGCCTGCGCCTTGGTTGCAGGCCATGAACGCCGAGCTCGAGGCGTCGGAGGACCAGCCGCCGCCGCAGCCGCTGCCCCGCGGCCTGGAGTACGGGATGACCTGGGCGTGGACCGGCGGCGAATGGGCTCAGGAGGAGCTGCCGCCAACCGATGCCTCCGCAGCCACCGGCGGGCCCGCCCCAGCTGCCTTCCCACCTGTGGCAGGCACCCGCCTACCACTGCATCTCCTCCGACGAGGAGTAGGCGCCCCCCCCCCCCCAAATAGACTAGGCTACCCACCCCCCCAAGAAACGGCCGGCCGCCTGTGGCCGCGCCGCCGCCCCCTATATGTAAGCACGGCCGGCCGCGTGTGGGCGCGCCGCCCCCCCTATGTAAGCACGGCCCCCGGGCCTTTTTAATATATGTTTAGTGTCGAAAAAACGCGTCCCTAATTCAACCCCGCTGGCGGAACCAGCGCCGGCGGGATCTTCCTATCCGTTCCCGCCGCCGGTAGGGCTTCGCCAAGTCTAGTCCGCTGTCCTGGGTGGTGGCTCGGCCTGGAGAGAAGGCCGAGATATTTATACAACTGGGCCTCTAGTCCCGGCCCGTGCCACCAACCGGGACTAGAGGTACCCCCTTTCGTCCCGATTGGTAGCACGGGCCGGGACCAAAACTTATTTCGAAATTTGGTGGCACCCTGCGCGCCCAAATTTTTTAGCGCCAAAATTTGAAAATTGTTTAAGTTTGCACATTAATAACTTCTATATACTTTCGAATTTGACAAAAATTTCAACATGAAAAGTGCTAGAATTAGCATAACTAATTCAAATCCATTTTTGGTTTAACTAAATAATTATTCTAACTATTGAAACTATTAATTATTTTACCATTTGCATATAATTTGAATATAAATATCTTACCATTTTTGTTTTCTCTCGTGATCTTCCGAGTGAGTCCAGAGCATACAAGTCATTCTGCATGTCCAAATGATGATGACCCGATCGAAGGCGTTTCTCCTCATAATCACTGTGATCGCCGCGACGGATGCATGGATAGATGAACCCACTAAGCCGAATTATATTGGCTCTAGGAGCTGATCATATTGGCTCTCCATGAATGCATGAGCTTCAACATTTTCTCCAGCCTTTGCTGCAACTTTATATAAAGTTCGACAAATCGAGTTGTACCTTTTTAACACGGAGAATTTGGGATCTTCGTCTACAACAGAAAAACCATAGTTCTCCTTCGAAGGTTCACTCTGAGCATCCTTTCGCCATCTTTTCAAAACATAGTGTGGTGGAATTTCTTTGATATTTCTGATCTCAAGAACCTTCAATACCTGGCAACACGGAAGACCTACATTTTCAAACTTCTTGCTACAAATGTATTCTGATGAGCCGAATCTAACAAAATGACCCTGACGCCTGTTTTTGACAGTTATCTCATACTCGGATATGGGTCCAATTTCGCCACAGTTATAGACCATGCAATCCAAGATCAGTTCAAATTCTAATCTGAAAATCTCAAACAATGCAGGAGTGTATGCATTAGCAGTTTGCCAAAGTAACCGCAGAGGTGCAACCCTCTGTGTCATTTGAAATCCAAGGTAGTCAGCTTGTTGTTCAGCTAGACGTTTCTCCTCCAAAAATTTATCATATCTGTTAAAGAAGTACCGAAGATCTATTTCTGTTTTAAGGACATATGTCAGGATGGTATCCCTGCTATCACTTCAAAGTGTGCCTGCAATATATGCGCAGAATATATGACACGCATAAGGCAAAGCCCATCTTTCTCTATCCTCATACAATCTACTTAGCCACTCGTTATCCTTCAGATTGTACTTCGCCAAGAGGTTTTCCTAGCTAGATAAGAAGTCCCCTTCCTCCTCATAGTTATACAAAGACCTACTAAAATCATGAGCGAAAGTTTCCGAGCAGTGGAATAAATCCCTTAATACTTTCGTTGCATTTTGATATAAATGCAACAGTGAGAAGCGGTGGACAGTCCCTGGCCAAGCAGATGCAACTGCATCCCCTATCGATGTAAAGCAGTCAGTCAAAGTTGTTTTGGGCTGTTTTCCACTCATGGCGGATTTGAATGTTTCAAACAACCACTTGAAGGATTCGACTGATTCATGATAAATAAATGATGTACCCAATATGATTGGCTGCTTATGGTGGTTAACTCCAATGAATAACAATAGAGGCCTGCCATAATCACTTGTTCTATATCGTGTGTCAACACATACTACATCTCCAAAGTAGTTATAATCCTGCAATATCTGTCAGGATGGTATCCGTACTATCACTTCGAAGTGTTCCTGCAATATCTGCCTACAGTTATCTCATACTCGGATATGGGTCATAGTTGTCGGCTTTTTACCGGTCAATAGAAAATACTGATCAAACAGAACTATATGATCATGTATTCCACGCTTAGTATTACACATCACCAAAAGACGAAGGAGAAAGAAACAACAAAGTTAGTGGGTGTGCCGCTGTTTGGGATAATAATGGAATCAGGCTGGTCATAGTTGTCAGCTTTTAACCGGTCAATACAAATTACTAGTCAAACATAACTATATGATCATGTATTCCACGCTTATTATTACACATCACCAACAGACGGAGGAGAGAGAAACAGCAAAGTGGGTGGTGGGGTCAGCTTTCACTGTAACATCACCAACATCCCTATCTAGTCTTCTGAATTCTCCCTTGCTTATGATCGCTTCGGCCGTAACCATGGAGTATCTTCATTATTTAACGGGATGGTGGGGTCAGCTTTCACTGTGAAGGGTGGAATTTCAACAAACTTATTATAATCTTCTGACATGTCTGTCGTGTCCTCGATTCCCACGATGTTTCTTTTTTCCTGAGAGAACTATGTGACGCTTCGGCTCATCGTATGATGAATTTGTTTGCTTATTTTTTCTTTTTTTCGGTCTCGAGGACATGTCCTTCACATAGAAGACCTGAGCCACATCATTGGCTAGGACGAATGGTTCGTCATTGTAACCAATATTGTTGAGATCCACTGTTGTCATTCCATAAAGCGGGTCTACCTTTACCCCTTCTCCATTCAGGTTGACCCATTTGCACTTGAACAAAGGGACCTTAAAAGAAGGTCCATAGTCAAGTTCCCATATCTCCTCTATGTAACCATAGTATGTGTCATTTTTTCCATTCTCGTTTGTTGTATCAAAGCGGACACCACTGTTTTGGTTGGTGCTCTTCTTATCTTGGGAGCTCGTGTAAAATGTATTCCTATTTATCTCGTACCCTTGAAAACTCCCAATAGTCGAAGATGGTGACCCTGCCAACATGTACAGCTGATCTTCAACAGTGGTGTCATTTATAAGATGTGTTTGCAACCAACTTCCGAAAGTCTCCATGTGTTTGCGTTTAATCCATGAGTCATCCTTCCCCGGGTTTGCGGAGCGTACAATATTCTTGTGTTCCTCGAGATACGTAGCCATGAACATAGAATTTTGTAGAACTGTGTAGTGTGCTTTGGTGAAAGAATGCCCGTCCCTGGGTATCATTGTTTTCTTTCCCAGCGTTCCTTTTCCCCTCAGTCTCCCCTCATGCCGCGATTCAGGAACACCAATCGTCTTAAGGTCAGGAATAAAGTCAACATAGAACCCAATGACCTCCTCTGTTCCATAGCCCTTCGAGATGCTTCCTTCTGGCCTAGCATGGTTATGAACATATTTCTTCAAGACTCCCATGAACCTCTCAAAGGGGAACATATTGTGTAGAAATACCGGACCGAGAATATGAATCTCTTCACATAGGTGAACCAGGAGACGAGTCATAATGTTGAAGAAGGATGGTGAGAACACCAACTCAAAACTAACAAGACACTGGACCACATCCCTCTGTAATCTTGTCAGAATTTCTGGATCGATTACCTTCTGAGATATTGCGTTCATGAATGCACATAGCTTCACAATGGGTACTCGAACATTTTCTGGTAGAAGCCCCCTCAATGCAATCGGAAGTAACTACGTCATAATCATGTGGCAGTCATGAGACTTCAGGTTTTGGAATTTTTTCTCTGCCATGTTTATTATCCCCTTTATATTCGACGAGAAGCCAGACGGAACCTTGATACTGTAAAGGACTTCAAAGAATATTTCCTTCTCTGCTTTAGTAAGAGCGTAGCTGCTTAAGTAATGGCGCCATGTATCTGTGTGCTTGTTTCTTGGGTCTTTCATACGTTGCTGGTCCTCCCGTGGTTCTGGCGTATCTTTTGACTTCCCATACACGCCCAGGAAGCATAGCAGATTGACACAGAGATTCTTTGTCACGTGCATCACGTCGATCGAAGACCGGACCTCCAAAACTTTCCAATAGGGTAGCTCCCAAAATATAGATTTCTTCTTCAACATGGGTGCGCGCTTATCAGGGCCGTACGGAAACTGGTTGGCTGCCAGCAGCCTTACCAAAGATTACTTCTAGGTCCTTGACCGTATCGAATATATCATTACCACTACGGAGCTCAAGCTTCTTCCGGTTATCTGCCTCACCTCTGAAATGCTTCCCTCCTTTCTTTCTTACGGGATGCTTGATCGGAAGAAATCTACGATGCCCCAGGTATACAACCTTTTTACATTTATCCCAAAAAACACTGTCAATCTTATCTAAACAGTGTGTGCATGCATTGTATCCCTTGTTTGTATGTCCGGAAATGTTACTAAGAGCTGGCCAATCATTGATGGTTACGAAAAGCAACGCCCGTAGGTCAAATGGCTTTTGTTCGTTCTCATCCCACACACGTACACCTGGTTTGCCCCACAATTGTAAGAGTTCTTCCACTAATGGCCTTAGATACACATTAATGTCGTTGCCAGGTTGCCTCGGGCCTTGGATGAGAATTGGCATCATAATGAACTTGCGCTTCATACACAACCAAGGAGGAAGGTTGTACATACATAGAGCTACAGGCCAAGTGCTATGACTGGAGTTCTGCTCCCCAAAAGGATTAAAGCCATCTGTACTTAGACCAAACCATAAGTTTCCCGCCTCTCCTGCAAAGTCTGGGAAGTCTCTCTCGATCTTTCTCCACTGCGATCCATCGGCAGGGTGCCTCAACTTTCCGTCTTTCTTACGGTCTTCTTTGTGCCATCGCAACAACATAGCATGCTCTTTGTTTCTAAACAAACGTTTCAGCCGTGGTATTATAGGAGCATACCACATCACCTTAGCAGGAACCCTCTTACGGGGGGGCTCGTCGTCAACATTACCAGGGTCATCTGCTCTGATCTTATACCGCAGTGCAGTGCATATCAGACATTCATCCAAATTCTTGTACTTCTCACCGCGGAAGAGGATGCAGTCATTAATGCATGCATGTATCTTCTGCACATCTAATCCCAGAGGGCAGAGAGCTTTCTTTGCTTTGTACGTACTCTCAGGCAATTCGTTATCCTTTGGAAGTTTTGGCTTCATTAGTTGAAGTAAACTCTCAAATGCCTTGCCAGTCACACTGTTATGTGCCTTCCATTTCAACAACTCCAGTGTGGTACCGAGCTTTGTGCTACCATCTTTGCAATTTGGATACAACAATTTTTTGTGATCCTGTAACATGTTGTCCTGCTTCAACCTCTCCAATTTATTTTCACAGTCTTCTCTTGCATCAGCAATAACTAGGCCAATATCATCATCGGGCTCTTCTGATGCCTGTTCTTGATCCCCTCCTTCTTCTGCATTCTCTTCCATTGCAGTACCGTCGTATTCAGGGAACAAAGGATCTTCTTCTTCTTGTTCATCGTCTTCCATCACAACCCCTCTTTCTCCATGCTTGGTCCAGCAATTATAGCTGGGCATGAAACCTCTCCGAAGTAGATGGCCGTGAAGGATTCTTTCGGAAGAGTGCTCTCTGACGTTCCGACAATCAACACATGGGCAACACATGAAGCCATTATCTTTGCTCGCCTGAGCTACAACAAGAAATGCATTCAGGCCTGCCATATACTCGGAAGTGCGTCGGTCACCATACATCCATGGCTGCCGTGCATCCATCTGCATCGTATAATTAAGTTTATCAAAATACATTACAATAAGATATTAATACAGAGATGACCACAGTACATCGATAAATACTATTTTTTTATGTATAAGTTACAGATGAAAAAGATAAGTTTGTTAACCTCGGTCGAAGATACCATTTTTAGTGAGCTTATGTGTGGCTAGTAAAATAAAACACACTGACACCACCCTCTCTCACACCTCCAAGCAAAAAAAAAATATGGAAGGGGGGCTGGGGCAGTATATATAGGGGAAGGGGGGTATTGGTCCCGGTTCGTGGCCTGAACCGGGACAAATTCTCATGCGCGTGCCACGTGGCCTGTGGCTAGGCATTGGTCCCGGTCCGTGGCACGAGCCGGGACCGATACGTCCCCCACGAACCGGGACCAATGCCCCCAGGGGATTCCTGGTTGCAACCGGGACCACTGCCCCCTGGCCCCCTGGACGAGAGGGGTTGTTTCCACTAGTGACACTAGAACCTAGATCTAACATAGCATGGTGAATTTATTTTCCAATTGAAACTAGCACCTTGGGGATCCATGCATCCCCAAGCTTAGGAGGTATCATGGCCTCATTCTTGTACCTAGCAATTTTTTCTTGCAAGACATGATTAGCAATATAAGATCCAAAGCCAGGTTGATTAACATTTATAGTGGGATCACTAGCAAATTTTTGTAGAGTAGCAATAAGTTCTTGCAAGCTACTTTTTTCTAAATCAAGCAATGGATCCTTAATTTCAGTAAGCATCATAATTTCCTCTACTTTACTCTCTAATTTAGCTAGCATGCTTGATTCATGAGGACTAATTTCATCTTTGCTAGCAAGATAAGACATATATGGAAGTAAATATTCAGGGTACTTCACTATTGCATTCAAAGTTTCTTCTAAGCTAGTAGGGACATGCTCACTTGTCTTCTCAGCAATATGATCAATATTTTCAATAATAGGAGCAGCAATAGTAATAGAATTAATTCCTACACTAGGTTGTGCTTGTGGCTTTGTTGCTGACATGCTTAATAGAGTTTCTTGATTATCAGCTAATTTTCACAATGCTTTATCTAAATTCGAAGATTGAGTTGGAGTCCTTTAATATAACTATTAATGGATGCAACAGACTTATTTAACTCATGTATCATAGCATTGTGACTAGCAACTTGTTCCATAAGCAATTTATTAGATTCAGAAATTTCACTACAAGGCTTCCACTTATTTTCATTAGCATTAGGATATGGAACAAAAGGTTTATTTGGCACATAAGGATGTTTACTATATGAATTGTAAGCATTACCAAAACCATTGCTACCATAATTCCTAACAAAATTAACATCCACACTTTTAGAATTACTACGAACTAGCTCCTGCGAAGGCACATTCTCCATATTTTGTTTATTAATAAAAGCAAGAATAGTGTCCATTTTAGAAGACAAATCATTGGTTTCTTCAATTGAGTTTATTTTCTTAGTGGGATTGGGTGCTCTTTCAGTATTACATTGACTATAATTTTGCAATATGCTTTCTAATATGCTCTTAGCCTCACCTACATTTTTACTCATAAAGGCACCTCCAGCAGCAGAATAAAGTATATTTCTAGACATGTAGTTTAGACCATTATAAAAAGAGTGTAGTATGGTCCATTCATTTACTCCATGTGATGGGCATGTTCTAAGCATTAATTTAATTCTATCCCATGCCATGGCTACATGTTCATTATCATTTTTCCTAAATGAGAGGATATTATTCCTATTTTGCAAAATTTTAATGGGAGGATAATATTTCTTAATGAAAGCTTCTTTTAATCATCCCAAGACTTTATACTAGCTGTAGGTAGTGAAAGTAACCATTCTTTAGCCTTTCCTCTAAGTGAAAAATGAAATAATTTCAGTTTTAAAACACTACTTTCCACATTTTTAAATTTTTGCATATCACATATTTCCATGAAATCATGAAGATACATAGAGGCATCCTCCATAGCACTAACACCAAATTGCTCTCTAGTAATTAAATTCAATAAACTAGGACTTACTTCATAGCTTTCAGCTTGTATTTCAGGGGTAGTAATTGGCCTAGCAATGAATTGGTCATTGGTTGTATTTGTGTAGTCACTTAATTTAGTTCTATCACCCATTTTAACAGTTTTTATGTAGTTTTTAATTTTTTATGCAAAACTGAAAAGTAAAGTAACTAGGCAAGTTCTAAATACTAAAATAAACTAGATAACTAAATGCAAAACTAAAATGCAAACTAAAATAAAATATGCAAGACAAAAAAAAACAAGAACAAAAACAAAACAAAAACAAAAACAAGACAAGAAACAAAACAATCTACTTGAAAGAAGGTGGAGATAGAAAGGACGGTACTCACGTAGGCGCAACCTCCCCAAGCTTAGGTGTTTGCACACCTTGTTGGTGATGAAGACTTCTTGTGATCTCCCTTGGACAACTCCTTCACCTATGGCTCCCCGGCAACGGCGCCAGAAAAACGCTTGATGGCTAGGTTGAGACTCCAAGTGCAGAGTGTGTAGCTAGTGGCAAGCCTTCTTCCCCACGAGGGTGACTCGAGGGTTTATATCGAACTCTTGGGGAGCCAGTATTTCAGCAGTTGTCTTCCAAGCTTCCTCCAGGTTCCTGCAAACAAGTAGAGAATTTTGTGCCCTCAACCTCACCAAGTGGTTGTCAAGCACAAGGTGTGAGACTTCTAAATTGCAATGTAAAACTGAAAGTAAATATGCAATAATTAAATCTACTACTAAATGTGAATGAGAAAATAAATATGCAATGGATTGTTTTTGTATTTTTGTGATGCAAGTGGTGATGGAGATAATGTAAATTCGAATTGGAGATGCAAGGTAAAGTAAAGTGCAAGTAAAGTAAATTGCAGCAAAGTAGCTAGAGTGTTCTCTTATATTTAAAATAGGACCGGGGTTCATGGTTTCACACTTGCATTCTCTCAAATAAAGTAGTAGACGGTGGACATAAAGAATTACATGTGAGATTACAATAACATGTTTAATATTGAGTACTTTCATATGGGATCACGTCCTATCATACAGATCTCTACTGTCATATTGATCCCTCTTATACTCCACCAAGGTGCGAAATAAATCATAACACCTCGATAATTAAGGAAAAACCAGAGTATAGCTTTAAGCAATGTGACATGAAGTTGAAGTAAGAACTTGCTAGATCTAGTCATGGAGATTGATTAGTGTCACTTCAAATCCCCGGTAACAAGGTACTCCTTTTTATCCCTAGTGAGGTAACTGAGAAAGGTTTAACAAAACCTAAGTGGATCGCTAAACTTCTGTCACTTTCACAGCACTAGCCACCCCCGTTACTCCAACTAATGCACCCATCACCCCACACACGCTCTCAAGAGCTAGATTGATCAAAGCTAGCAAATAAGAACGGGGTACATAAGATACATCTACTCAAATAACTCAAGAGAAACAATTGCAATCTCAGATTCAATAACTCATAGAAAAGATCCACCACATAGGAATTACAACGGTGCCCGTAATCATGTGAGGCAGCTCATACGGATCTAATTAGTAAAGCACATAGAGAGAGAGATACAAGTGCTACTTCCACAAACCCATAGCCCTGGGGTGGACTACTCCCTCTTCATGGAGATGTCGATGGCGATGACGTTGGAGGGGTAGGAGATCACACCGGTGGCGCCCCGCCGGAGTTTTCCCCTCTAATCTGGAACTCCAGGTTTCTGTTTTGGTGTTTCGGTGTTTCAGCAGCGCTCTTCTCCGTAAGGGTACGGGGGACCCTTTTTATAGTCGGTTTTAGGTCAAGACGGAGTCGGTAAGTCAAAGATGGAAGGAATTGGGGCCACAGGGGCCAAAAGGGGGCCTCTCACGCGGCCAAGAAATCTGGCCGCGTGGGGGGGTCCTCTTTTGGGCCTCCTTGCCCAATTCTCGTTGATCCTTCGCCCGCAAGTCTTCTCCTTCTAAAAAAATGACCCCATAGATTTTCAGGTGATTTCACGGAAGTTTGCCCCCTGAAACGTCAAAAATATAGAAAACGGGGTTTCTGACAAGCAGGGTTAATTCCATAAAAGTTGGGGGACTTTGCAATTTAACCCCAAAATACTATAAAACATTGAATTATACCCTTATATGATGCAATATGTAATAGGAAACCAGGTGAAAATATGCAAAATTCATCTATGCATTTTACATGCATCAGCATCCCGCAGACATAGGAGTACATGGCCTAGGAAAAAGAAATCACACCGTCGCGCCCAAGGAAAAGAAGTTCGGCGACGCGGTGACAACCCGAGTAGCAACGATGAAAGCCCACGTGATCGAGATCTCAGCTCGCGACATCACAACAGCTGCTCGCGACACCGCAATAAGGATCCGCAGAAGGAGATCGATCGTGACCAGCTGGGATACAACGCGCGATCCGACATCGTGCAAAATTAGGTCGACAAGGCCCGAGCAGCCAGGAATATCGCGCATTCCCCATCCACCTCTTCTGACGAAGAGGCATGCAGCGCACTATGCTTCACTCGCAGCATCCGCGAGGCGCCTCTACCCAAGAGATTCATGCTTACTACGGAAGTCCCAAATACGAGGATAACTGGAACCCTCATCCTGGCTGTCGGATTACCTCACGGCAGTAAAATTCCAACGTGAGAACAAAACCACAACCATGCAGTACCTCAACTTACACCTTTTAGGAGCAGCACGCAGCTGGCTCGAAGGGAGACCAAAGGCCTGCTACGGTTTATGGGACGATCTACACTTTGACTTCTGCAAGAACTTCCAAGCAACATACAAAAGACCAGCAACCATCGAGGAGCTGCGAGCCTGCAAGCAAAAAAGTGGCGAGTCTACTCGCGAATATATCCAGCGATGGACCACACTTAGGAACACAGTGGGAAACATATCCGAAGAGGTCGCAGTCGAAGCTTTCCCCAAGGGCGCTCGACGAACTGCTTTCGGAGAAGAACTGGGACGAGCTGCGCCCAAAACCATTGGAGAGCTAATGGCTATAGCCGACAGATGGTCCAATGGAGAAGACTCAGTGCGTAACGAAAAGGCATCCTCGCCAGCACCCGAAGACGACCTTCATGGTCGAAAGAAAAATAGAAAGTATTATGACCACGACGATCGAGAAGAACTAGTAGCTGCATAATTCACGCGAAATCGCGATAGTGGGCGTTGTGGAAGTCGTGAGTGGAAGCCAAAGACAGAGGATAAGACTCCCGAGGAGGACCTCGATGGTTACTGCACGCTACATCCATTTACAGATAAGCGCACAGGAAAAACCAAGGCAATACACCTTCTCAAGGATTGCCGAAAGTTCCTTGACATACACGAGGCCTTCTCGAAGAAAAACAGAGCAGCAGTCAGCCAAGGCTACCCGCAGCTCCTAGGAGGAGGAAACCAGGGATTCCACCCACCATAACCCCTGCCTCCACCAGGAAACCAAAACGTGGTGCTAGCCGCACCACCTGCACCGCCCACCGCAAACCAGTGAGGAAACGCGTACCCGAACCCCGCGGGACTCTTGGGGATGATACAAAAGGTCTTTCCATCCCGCAGGTTCCAGAAGACAAACACACGACAATTATACATGGTTTTCCAAGCTCCACCAACAGGGCCCGAGTACTTGAAGATGGCTGATCAACCAATAACTTTCTCCAAGGAAGATCACCCCCCGCGAGTCTATCGACCAGGGCACGCCGCTCTAGTCATCCAGGTGCAAATTGGCAATTACGAACTAGCTCGCGTGTTCATGGACGGAGGCAGCGGAATCAACATCATTTACGCGGACACGCTCCATCGGATGAACAAGAACCTGGATGGACTCGCAGAATCAGAGACATCCTTTCACGGGATAGTACTAGGGAAGGCGGTCCGCCCACTCGGAACGATCAATTTGGAGGTGGTGCTTGGCAATCAAAGCAATTACACGCGAGAATTCCTCGACTTTGAAGTAGTCGACTGGACTTCACAGTACCACGCCATTCTTGGTCGAACAACGTTCGCAAGATTCATGGCAGTACCACAATACGCCTATTTGAAGCTCAAGTTACCTGGGGAGTATGGCACAATCACCATCCACGGCGACTTCCAAAAATCCAACAAGTGCGACATCGACTTCAACGAAATCGCTAAATCTTTCGGGATGCAGGAGGAACTGATAGAGATAGCAAAAACCACGGACCATTCCGTGATGCTCCTCACGAAGAAGAACGACCCAGAGATCGAGTTCAGTGCAAACAGTAATACTTGAAGACATCAAGTGCACCCGACGGAACCCGCGAAGACGGCGATGGTATCCACCACCCTTCCGCCGGCATAGGAAAGCGCGCTCGTCGAACTCCTCCGTGAGTACTGGGAAATTTTCGCTTGGCAGCCTTCAGATCTTCCAGGTATACCCAGAGAGTTCCGCTGAGCACTCACTCGAAGTCTACAAAGATGCCAAGCCTATCAAGCAGACCACCCAACGGTTCTCAAAGCCAAAGCAGAAAGCACTTGGAGAAGAAGTAAACAGACTACTCACAGCAAAATTCATAAGAGAAATAAAGATATCCACTTGGTTAGCAAACCCAGTGCTGGTCCCGAAGAAAAATACTGACATCCTTCGCGTGTGCATCGACTACATATCGCTGAGCAAACACTGCGTCAAGGATAATTTGCCCTCCCATGTATCGACCAGATCGTGGACTCCACTTCAGGCTTCCAGCGCCTCACGTTCTTAGATGCCTACTCGGGGTATAATCAAATAAGGATGAAGAAGGAGGACGAGGAAAAAACGGCGTTCATCACACCTCATGGTGTATACTGCTACACGACAATGCCCTTCGGGCTAAAAAATGCAGGTGCAACATATCAGCGCTACATGCAAAAATGCCTCGTCAAGCTCATTGGCAAGAACGTACAAGTGTACGTTAACGACATTGTCATCAAGACTCAAGTAGAGGACACGCTCCTTGAAGACATCAGAGAAACATTCGACGCTCTGAACACATACATGATCAAGCTCAACCCGACAAAATGCGTCTTCGACGTCCCTGCAGGATAGCTTCTCGGGTACCTGGTATCGGCTCGAGGAATCAAAGCCAACCCAGAGAAAATGCAAGCGATCTTAACAATGAAGGAGCCAACAAATCTTCGCGGTGTGCAGCAGCTCGCAGGACGACTGGCCGCCCTGAGCAGATTCATCGCAAGATTAGGTGAGCAAGCACTGCCTTTTTACAAGCCGTTGAAAAAGACAGGTAAGTTCGAGTGGACACCCGAAGCAAGAAAGGCATTCCTCGACCTAACGCAACTACTGCAGAGCAAGCGCGTCCTGGCAACTCCACAAGAAAAGGAGCCCTTCTACCTCTATCTAGCCGCAACTAATCAAGTCATCAGCATCGTCCTCGTGGTCGAGCGGCCAGAAGAAAGAAAAACGTATGGCGTCCAAAGGCCAATATATTACATCAGTGAGGTGCTCTCGCCGTGCAAGCAGAGATACCCCCACTACCAGAAACTCGCATACGGCGTGGTACTCACAACTCAAAAACTCAAGCACTACTTTCAAGAACATACCGTCACGGTGCTAAACGATGCATCACTTGGTACTATCATGAACAATCCCATGGCATCCGGAAGAATTGCATAATGGAGCATCAAACTAGGCGCCTGGGATATCATATATGCAAGGCGCAACTCTTAAAATCACAGGTACTCGTAGAATTCTTAAGCGAGTGGACAGAACTGCCAATACTAGGTCCACCAGAATACACGAGTAACTGGATCATGGACTTCGACGGGTCCAAAAGGAACGAAGAAGCTGGAGCTGGGATCGTCCTCATATCCCCCAGGGAGACAAGTTGCAGTACGTCCTGAGATTGGATTTCCCACCCGATGATCCAGCATCCAACAACGACGCAGAGTACGAGGCCCTACTCCATGGTATGAAAATGGAGATTGCATGCAGAGCCACCCGATTGATGATTTATGGAGATTCCAACCTCATCGGACAACAGACTATAAAGGAATGCGACGCTATCGCGGAAAACATGGTTGCCTATCGGGACATGTATAATCTACTCGAAAGAAGTTTCAAAGGGTGTGAGCTGCAACACATTGCAAGGTCTAGCAACGAAGAAGCAGATAAGCTGGCCAACATGTGGTCCACAATCACACCCATACCGCCAGGAATATATTTCGAGAGGATGATCAAGCGTTCAGTAAAAGTCAAGAAGACTGCAGGAGCACGCGCAACATTGGAGACAGACGTCAGCCCGCAAATTGCTATCATCGAGCTTAGCTACAGTATTTCAAGACAAGTTTTTCTGGTCGAGCCAGTCTGAACGCAGAAATACCTCAACTACTTGTCCAATAAAAAGATCTCAGCAGATATTCGTGAGGCTCGACAAATAGTACGATGCAACGAAACCTTTCGGGTACTCAACAGAGAACTATACAAACAAAGCATATCAAGAATATTGCAAAGATGCATAGCACTCGAGGACGGCAAGGAACTGTTGAACGACATACACCAAGGAGATTGTGGACACCACGCCAGCTGGAAGGCAAATGTGGGCAAAGCTTTCATGGCAGGATTCTACTGGCTCACGGAAGCCAGAGATGCAAAAGATCTAGTCGACAAGTGCAATTCTTGTCAAAGATTCGCGCCCAAACCACACGCCCCCTCCACCGAGCTTCGCATGATACCTATCACCTGGCATTTAGCTAGATGGGGGCTAGACATGGTGGGACCCTTGCGTAAATCTACACCTGGCGGGTACACTCACCTGCTCGTAGCAGTCGACAAATTTAGAAAGTGGATAGGAGCCATGCCAGTCACCTCCGCGCACGCAGAGTGCGGGGTGAAATTCCTCAACTCAATCGTGTGCAGATTCGGCATCCCACACAACATCATCATAGATTACAGGACCAACTTCACGGCCAAGGAAACGTAGGACTTCTGCGAAGAAAAAGGAATTACTCTCAGCTTCGCCTCAGTCGCCCACCCACATACAAACGGCCAAGTCGAACGATCCAACGAGTTAGTTTGCACTGGCCTCAAAAAGAGACTACTCGACATAATGCGCCCAGCCGCAGGGCACTGGGCCAAAGAATTACCATCGATACTATGGAGTCTACGCACAACTCCAAATCGATCAACAAATCATACACCATTTTTCCTGGTATACATAGATGAAGCTGTCCTTCCCAAAGATCTAAAATTCAGTGCTCCACGTGTCGTTGCATACAGTGAAGAAACTTCTAACAAAGCACTCGCTGAAGATGTGGATGCACTGGACGAGATACGCGATATCACACTTGCAAGATCCGCAGTATACTAACAATCGCTGCGCAACTACGCTTTCGTGGTCGGAGATTTGGTACTGCGACTCAAGCAGAAGGAAGGACACAAGCTCGAGCCACCATGGGAAGGACCCTTCATAATACACGAAATTATCCTACTTGCAAAAATAAGGCTATACTAGCCATCTTGTAGCTCGAGGAAATACATGGCTTCTCAGTCATATCAATAAAAAAACACATGGTTTCTCAACCGTAGCTATTCATGTTTCTTCATTTTACATGCTAAACAACAGGTATACACCTCAAGCGCACGGGGGCTACGCCTAATTAAGCATTACAGGAAAATTTACAAATCCAAAGGTATAAACAAGGTTCACACCTTATAAAACACCTTATAAAATCTCGAGTGACCTATACA
The DNA here is from genome assembly GCA_028641055.1 of Alopecurus myosuroides. Lineage (NCBI taxonomy): Eukaryota > Viridiplantae > Streptophyta > Magnoliopsida > Poales > Poaceae > Alopecurus > Alopecurus myosuroides. Next base: position 136,418,593 of record CM054057.1, read on the forward strand.
AGGTAAATGGACATCTACATCTTACAATTACACCTGATGAGGAGCATCCCTTTCGGCCAGCATTTGGTCAACTTCTTCAGAAGTCAGTCGAATGATCTCCTCCGCCGCAAGTTTCACGCCTGCATAATGAGGGGTCAAATCGACTTGAGCATTGGGGAGCTAGCTACAGAGTTCAAATTGACCTCAGGATGCCACAACCGAACAAAAGCAAGCGCTACTTGGGATTCGCAGATCAGCTGTTGGCGGACACACTCGCGCATGCACTTCCCCTACCCGACCAAAAATTCTTAGAAGATGGCTCAAACCTTCTGGAACTGCACCCAGTGGATAGAAAGTCCAGTGCACAGATGTGAGAGCTTCACGACAAGAATCAACAAGTATCTTCGCCTGGCCTACTTGATACTTCAAAGTAGCCAAGATGAAGCCTCGACTGCGGTTAGACCAGAAGTTGTTCGCATGCGGTTTTGAGCTACTGGCTTTATGAGCAATGTGGTTATCCACCCAATGAGTTTCACACGGACCGTCAGGCTCAACAACTACAAAGAATAGGAAAAAGGGTTAAAATGTGAAAAGAAGGTAACCAACAAAGTATTAGGGGGCTCGCATGCTTACAAAGCATGTCTTTGGCAACAACTGCCAGCTCCTCCATCACGAACTGTTCACGCTCATCCGCAAGATTTTGTTTTGACTTGGCCACATCATCCACTCCACGCAAAGCTTTTAGCTTGCACTCGCCATCCGCGACGCGATCACGGAGCGAGGCAAAGGTACTAGCAGCGGCAACAAGGGGGATCCACTCGCGCAGCAGATCCACTCGAAGACTCTGCGCTAAGACCCACTACCTGGAAGGAAATAAAGAAAGTTAAGATAGATTACAAGACCCCACTCAAAAAACATACCACCTAGTTAACACGTGCGCGGGGCTACTCCCATCGGGAGCTCATAACAGTCAATCGCAAATAACCACATCGCAGACATCAAAGAACACTTCGATTAAAAGCAAAATACGGGAATACATCCCAAGGTTCATTACATCAAGAGAGCAAATTAAATACAGACTATCCTATGGAACTGCAGAGGTACTGCCACTCGCTGCAGGATACCCCTTGCGACTAGCACGGGCAAGCAATTCAGATAGCTTCTTGGCAAGGGCTTCAGCCAGATCACCAAAATAACGAAGCGCTACCTTTCTTCCTGTGGCGGCGTCGTAGGGAAGGCTTGAGTACGCCTTCTCCAGGCCCATGACTCCGTGCGCCAACGCAAACTGGATAGCATTCCTAGCTCCGCATTCAGACTGGGCGACTGAATAAGCCTGAAGGAGATTCTCATCTTCCAGGAAGACTTTCAGAAGGACGCCCAGCGTAGGCGGAACCACAGCATCCACCAGAAGGTGCTCGTGGAATTGCGTCAACACTCAAATGGCTTTGCCAACGAGGGAGCAGACCCCACTCGCGTGTTTCTTGAGCTGGGCGCAAGAATCCGTCAAGGCGTCCAATCGTTAACCCCCAGGCAACTCCAATGCAACGCCAAGGACTTCTGCAAAAGGGCGTCATAAATTCCCGAGATAGCCAATTAAATTGCGTCACATCGGAGGTCAAGTGCAACTTACCCGCAAATTGCTGAGCCAGAGGGCGAATGATGCCAACAAGATCGTTATCATGTTTAGCACCAGCCTCCTCCAATTGCTTCAGCGCCTCCTGGTCCTCGGAGAGCTTCCCCTCAAAGTCAGTCGAATGCTTGCGAGAGGACTTTTCGGGAAGTCTCCAACTTGGCCTCAAGGGTTTTCACCCGAGTGACAGCTTCAGTTTTCTCGGCCTTCAGGAGATCGACTTGAGCTACAGAGTAGTGAATTTAGCCTAAGAGAACTTATACGATCAGAAGGAACAGCAAAACGGAACGGATTAACCTACCTTGGAGAGTTTGGCCGTCCTCGACGAGTCGATCACGATCCACCCGAAGGGAAACACAATCTGCCTCAGCCGAAACCACGCGGCGACCAATAGAAACAAGAGAGTCAAGAAGAGACTACAAAAGCATAACACGAAGGTCAAGTTAAAGAAAAAGAGAAAGTATTGAGCCTACTCACGGCTGTACATAGTCGAGTATAGCCTCGGGGGCTACTCCCATCGGGAGCACTGCCGTGGACCAGACAAAGTCAAGGAAAGAAAAAAGCTTAAACTTTAGTCCGTGGCCAATCGCAAGCGATTGACCACAGCCTCGGGGCCTACTCCCATCTGGAGCACTGACGTGCACCCGATAAAATTTATATGTAGACAAAGTGAACGATATATACAAAGAATATGACAAGATTTACCTGGCCTTGGGCAGTGCACAGAGGGTCTGCCGAGCTACCCGACACTTCCTTCGAAGCCGAGGCTCCACCCGCAAAGCTAGGCAACTTATAATCTATAGCCGCGGCTGCCGGAGCTGGGCTCGGAGACTTCTGAGAAGTCTTGGCGATTGGAGTTTCACTCGCAGCAGTTTCCTTCCTCTTCGCAGAAGGAACAGAGGAAGCAAACTGGTCGGGGCTGATGGTCCGAAGACTGTCATGAAAGAAAATATTGAACAAAGGCGTAAGGAAAAGAGAAGAAAAACCTTCGACTTGAAGATAACACGAAAGCAAAAACTCACTCATCGTCATCGTCATCATCCAACATATCTGCGTTCCAGGCGGTTGTGACCTTCGACTTGGAGGCTGGAGGGGGAAGGACATTCAGAGGCATCACTACGAGAGGCTCTGTTGGGTTTCCTGATCCGCCACCCAAAGAAATAACTTTGGAGGTAGCTTCATCGTCCCCTCCCTGCGGCGCTTGCGGTGGTGGAGGTCACTACCCGACTCTTCCACGTCATCCGAAGAACCATGCTCAGATCTGGAGTCGGCCTCGACGACACTGGTGTCAAGAGGAGCCTCAAGGTTGCACACAAGCAAGTCCGAGGCATCATCGGCAGATATTGACGGGTAGCAGGTTGCTACCTTCAAACTCTACGAAAGGAGAACAATAAGAAAGAGGCGAGATCTCAATCAATAATGATTCGAATGGAAAAAAAGATTAAAGCAAAGAAAAGAAGGAAACTTACATCGGTTGGAGGAGGTCTCAAAGCTTCGAATGGTTCAAGAGGGCAGGCGGCAAAAGACTCGCCTACCTTCATATTGGTGATAGCCGAAATATTCTTCTCGAATTCAGCATTCGAGAGAATATCTTGGCTAACACGGCTAGGGTCTTCGATGCCCTGGTACTCCCACATAGTTGAGGGCCTCTCTTGGAGGGGCTGGATCCTACGCCGGAGGAAGACACTCGCCAGATGCAGACCGTTCAACGCGACCCATGTGGTCTGGTCGCGAAGAGTTGCCACCTTGGCAAGTAGCGGGGCGATGACACGGTTTTCTTCGACTGAGAGCTTGTGTGCCCAGGACATCCGTCGCTTCAAAACAGCGAACGGGTGGAATTCGTGAGTTCCACCCGAGCTGTTATCAACAACGTAAAACCGCTTCCTCCGCCATCCTTGCGCGGAGTCAAGGAAATGCATCTCCAAGTAGGAGCCGTCTGTCTTCGCTTGGATTCCGAAGCCGCCGGTGCGCAGCGTCTCTCCAAGTTGGCTCTCCTCCCGCGATTTCTCGCGAAACACCCGCACTTTGAATAGGGCCTTGCGAAGGCCCCATTGCGGGTGAATGCCCAAGAAGCACTCGCAAAGTACGATAAAGCACGAGATGTGCTGCATCGCATTTGGAGGCAGATCATGGAGTTGTATGCCATAGACATACGGCAGACCAAGGAGGAAATGATGAAGGGGGAGTGAGAGCCCGCACGAGACGTGATCCACGAAGATCACGCGCTCGTTCGCATGAGGGTTTGCTACCTCCTCTTTCTTGACGAGGAGAACTCGCTTGTCACCATCGGGGGGGCAGCAGCCCCTCCCTCTGCATCTCCTTGATGCTTTTGTTGTTGGTGTTGGCAGAGCGCCAGTCTCCCGTCCTCGCGGCAGGTGGCACGGGGACATCTTCGGGCGCCTTCGACGATGAAACAGGAGCGCTGCGCTTTTTGCCTCCCGCCATGAGAGCTTGTGGGTGCTCATATAGGAAGAGATGTGCGCGAGGAAGAAGAACAAGGGGAGGCAAATGACCGGGAAGTTTTTAGTTTCCGCCTATGGGTGGATATTTATACACAAACCAAGATAATCTGGGGCGCAGATCAAGCAACGTGGCATCCATCACGGCTGCCACGCGTGATGTGGAAACAAAGCGGTGGTGGAAAGTTGTTTTATGCCACGACCTTAACAGCGGATCGTGTGCATTTACTGCGCGTGGCTCGCGGAAAAACTGGAAACAACATCTCGTTTCCGGTCAAAAGCTAACAAGGTGGGCCAGGTGCCCTGTTTTCACTTCGTCACGTCCCATCGGGAGGAGTCAGAACAAACAAAGTGCTCAATGACGTCATTGTGTACCTCATCAAACTCAAGAATTCTTTCGGGAAAGATCCGAAGACACGAAATTTACTTCGTATGGGCATATCAAGACGCAAAACTCTTTCGCATAAAAGCCTCGGACAAGAAAAATTCTTTCGTATGGGCACAAAAAGGTTTTGTAGACACGTAATCTCTTTTGTATGGATAGAAAACTACAAAAATAAAAAATCCTTGTTCATAAAAACAAGGGAGATCTTTTCACTCGAAAAATCTCAAAACAAAACTTGCGAGTGCGCGGCTTCTGCCACTCGGTCACACGATGTACACACATCCCCTTCTTGGATCGTTCGGCCGACTAGGCACATCCGGATGCCGTATTATTTCGAATACGAAGGTAAGACCCAAAAGATCTCCCTTGTGTTCCTGGAATCGCACTCAAGTTGCGTCCTCCAGTAAATTTACGTGTCAACAACACGAAGAAAAATCCTAGCGGACGCGCCGGGTACTTCTATAGGTTAAATTCGACTCGATAAGACCTCCACGGCCCAGTCGCAATTATCATCTCATCGGATTCGAGTCGGAGATCTTGAATTCACGTAGGCCAAAACTGTTTTTGCCCTAAATGCAATTATTTGGCCCTGAGCTTTAGGGAGAGCCAAGCAACTGAGCCATATCCTTCTGCGAAAACATCCAACCATGCTCCTATGTCCATACTGGAAGGATAACAGCAGCGCCGAGCAGGAGGTCATGGACGCCTAGGGCAGCGATGACGACGAGGAGGAGTAGCTAGGTCAGATGAATTTATAATTTTCTATAAAAATTTGTAATATATCTCCAAATTTTCAATGCAATTGCAAATCTTTCCCTTATTTTGTAGTTTAATTTATTTACATTTAATTTGATTGGGGGGCGCTATGGGCAGACCCCTCCCCCCCCCCCTCCACACACCAATAGAGGAAGATGGTCCAATTGACAACTGTATCCTCCAATTGAAAGTCTCTATCCCCCGAATTCTCCATGGGAAGCGGTAATTTGAGATCCTATTTCCTGAAATCAATTGAGCACAAAAATTAAAGCCTCAAATCACTCCACCAAATCAAATGGGCCCTCAAATTGAAGCCTAAAATCACGACCCAAATAAATTGAGCCCTCCAATTGAAGCCCCGGATCACGAACCGAAATCAGTTGAGCCCTCCAACTGAAGCCTCAAATGGAAACTTCGCCACCACCGCATGTGGAATTCTCCCCACCGGCGTGCTGCGCATTCCTTCCAATACACAGGAAAAAACTTCGCACATGGGCTATTGGCATGTCGAGAGAGGTGGGAGACTATCGGGTTGCGGAGTGGATAGGATTGATGGACTCAAATGAAAATGTACAAAAAATGTGGATTGCAGGTTCGATGGGGAGTAAATCGAAAACGTTTCAGGACGTACGACGTCGCATGTTGTTAAGATAAATTATATAGTAGAGATGTAGGTAAGTTTATGAAGAAACTACCGAAAGGAATAGGTTGATATCAAATTTTTTGAGGGCTACAATGTAATACATCTGAACATACCATCTCATAAAACGAATAACAACATATTAGTTCTCTCAATTAAAGGTTGGAATGATTTAAGCGCATGACTCATAAATCCTTGATAACACACATACATGTTCGGAAACTTACCGACCAATAATCAATATCGGGACTGTGGACATCCGTGATTGCTCATGTGTGTTCCGGAAGAAGTAGGGAATATTACAAGTTAATCATTGCACTTATTCACTTAACTTCATGATATCAGCAATATCATGACGTGAGACTATGTGATCTGATATAATCAAAATCTTTGATCATATGCAAGCATGATAACTTATATGATGTTCAATTACTCCATGAATCTAGGAACTTTTGCTTGCATTCTATTATTTGGTCTACGTACCGGAACTGATAACATTCGGGATTATGTAGGATTATACTCGAAAGATCCTTATTTGGCTCTCTCTTTAGCCCTATGTCTATTATCCCTAGGAGGCCTTCCTCCACGACCAGGTTTCTTCGGAAAACTCTATCTATTCTGGTGTGGATGACATAACACATAAAAATCGTTACCGATATCGTCTTCTTTTCTCATCCATATAGCCCCGATGTCCTTGTGTTAAATCACATAGTTTCTGGCCAGATGATATGACATCGTGATACTGAGAGGGCCCAAAGTGTGTATATCTCTATCATCTAGATGACTTAAGTATTAGTCTTGGACGATCTCAGTTCCATTAAACTTTCTAGATCATACCCAGTTATCACAGTTATGATCCTCAGTTACGGCAAGACGGTTGATGATATCCAAAGCATAACTTTTGGTCATGCGGTCACTAGATATTCTCATAGTATAGGAATTATAATCAATGACCACTTCATGTGTATTTGATAACATACATTACAATTGTTTAGTCTTTTTTAATAACAAAATACACTTGGTTCGGTTCAGTACTATTGTTACCCTAAGAATAAACTGTTATGTTTTGATAGAACTTTAGGCAAGTCCATGATCAGAAAAATGTGATCATCTCACAAACCATAAGCTAATATTGGAGACAATATTAGGAACTCTTGTTTGTTTATGTCTTCACACCCGCAAAAAGTTTTTTCTGTGAAAACTAACTTTTCAAAATGTTATAGCGGTTGTAGCATGCTTACATAAACTTAGGTCTGAACTTGGAGACAGAATAATAACTGTATATTATTGTCTCAAGGCCATACCTCCAACAACGACTTTGCTGGAAAGGGACCGCGACCAAGGTACCGCGACGAGAGACTGGATATACCCGAATTCTTTGTCCACCTCTATCAGCCATTAAGCCGGATGCTGAGGCTGTCGGATTGGATCTCAGAGCAGCTCGTCGGCCATGAGAACCCCTCCTTCAGGCTACAAACAGAGGACTGTACTAGTGGACCCATTGAGGCAGTCCAAGTGAGGAATGGCGCGTATATATTCCTAGCGAATGGGTGGGCGCAATTCAACCATATGTACCGGTTACAACAAGGCTAGCTTCTGAGCTTGCGCTATGCAGAAGAAGACGTGTTGTCGATCAAGATGTACAAGGACACCATGCTCCTATGTCCATACTGGCAGGATAGCAGCGGCGCCGAGCAGGAGGTCATGGACGCCTAGGGCAGCGACGACGACGAGGAGGAGTAGCTAGGTCAGATGAATTTATAACTTTTTTTGAAATTTGTAATATATCTCCAAAATTTGAATGGAATTGCAAATATTTGCCTAATTTTATAGTTTAATTTATTTACATTTATTTTGATTGGGGGACGCTATGGGCAGAACCCTCTCCCCCCCCCCACACACACCAATAGAGGAAGATGGTCCAATTGACAACTGTATCCTCCAATTGAAAGGCTCTATCCCCCGAATTCTCCATGGGAAGCGGTAATTTGAGATCCTATTTCCTGAAATCAATTGAGCACTACAATTAAAGCCTCAAATCAGTCCACCAAATCAAATGGGCCCTATGAAGGCTGAAATCACGGCACAAATAAATCGAGCCTTCCAATTGAAGCCTCAGATCACGCCCCGAAATCAGTTGAGCCCTCCAATTGAAGCCTCAAATGGAAACTTCGCCGCCACCTCATGTGGAATTCTCCCCACAGGCGTGCTGCGCATTCCTTCAAATACACACAAAAAACTTCGCACATGGGCTATTGGCCCGTCGAGAGAGGTGGGAGACTATCGGGATGCAGAGTGGATATGGTTGATGGGCTCAAATGAAAAAGTAAAATTTTTTTGGATTGCGGGTTGGATGGGGAGTAAATCAAAAAAGTTTCAGGACGTACGACGTCCCATGTTGTTAAGATAAATTATATAGTAGAGACGTAAGAAAGTTTATGAAGAAACTACCGAAAGGAAAAGGTTGATATCATATTTTTTGAGGGATACAATGTAATACATCTTAACATACCATCTCATAATGATTTGTTCTAGTAGCACAATCATAATATCACCCTTCATAACGGCACCCTCAGTCAGAGCGGTCAATGTGGTAGGGTACACACAAGAAAATTACTTCACCATGTGCATCCTCATTGTACCTTGAGTCCCCGATCACTAATATATATCATCGTTGATGTGGTTCTCTACAGAGTTCACATATACGTAATGCCATGTTATTCCGTGTTTGCGGAGAGAAAACATAAGTGACACCTTACCTCCGGTGATGTACGGTATAGGGACGGTTACTATTATTTGTGACCCAAACCCACACCTCTTAGCTAGGTTCTTTAGTGTGCGAATGAAGGGAACATCACTGGGCCAGTTGATAGAACGTAATGTGTGCACGCACAGATTAGGATTGAGTGACATCGTGAAAACATATCACTGGTAGAAAAAAGCCTTCCATACGCCCCCTTCAGTCCCCCAAATTATGCGCACCGTGACTAAAGGGGTTTTAGTCCCGGTTCGGGAGGCGACCCGCGACAGAAGGTCATGCGCCGCGGTTGGGGAAGCGCGCGGAGGGCATTAATCCCGGTTGACCAGACCACCCGCGACTATTGATCGCAGAAGGTCATGCGCCGCGGTTTGGGAAGCGCGTGTAGGGCTTTAGTCCCGGTGGGCCTGGCCACCCGAGACTAAAGATCCAAACTGCTCGCCTCCCGCGCGGTTTTATTTCCCGAGCGAGCGAGCGAGTTGGCCATTGCTACAGTGCGCACCCGAGACTCTCTGTTTCTTCTTCCTCTCTTCCTCCACCAAGCACCCATGGCCTCCGTTTGGAACCTTCTCCGTGTGTCCACACCATGCCGCAAGAGTCTCGACATGGACTACACCAATATGTGCGAGAGGCTCCCCGGTCTTCTAGAGCATTTGAGCAATCTCTATGAAGAAGCCGATGAACACCATAAGTTCTTCGGGCTTGATCTAGAGTATACGGCGAATCAAGAGGATGTTTCCATCATCCAGATTGCCTTCAAGGAGATATTTTTGGTCTTCCAATGGGCAAGTTAACGCACACGTACAATCTCTCTTGTAGGATAGTGTTGCATTTTCGATTTGTTTGTTTCATTGGAAGAATACGCGTGTTGCAACATATCTAACACGTGTTCTATTTTTGTTGTTGCAGTAGTTCAAAGCACTCTCCCGAACTTGTTGATTTTCTTGTCAAAAAGGGGTACGACTTTTGTAGCGTTGACATCACTCAAGACTGGCAGAAGTTGATGCGCTTGGGTATTGAGATACCTGAAGATCACTACATTGATCTTCAGGATCTTATCCATTTTGATGAGTTGCACGGGCCCAAGACCGGGATGGCTCCGATGGCAACTGCCTTCATCCACGCCGACTACAAAACCATGAAGACTCGTTTCCCCTCGAAGAATCACATTTATTGGGGGAAGAACCCACTGGACCGGATCAATCTCGATTATGCAGCAATAGATGCATACGTTGCCTTCGAGTTGTTCCGCATCTACTCTTCGGAGCTCGAGTAGATGTTGTTTGTGTACCGCATCTTGCGATCGATATATGTAATGGATCGATATATTATGTAATGGATATATGTATTTCAATTAATTTCTATATTAATTCCTAGCTATATTATTTCTATATTATGTCAAACACACATTTCAAAACAAACAAACAAAAACACATCAAGAAAACAAACAAAAACACATCAAGAAAACAAAACAGAAAAACTACACGTGTTCTATTAAAAAGGATGGTATTTTCATTTGGTTATCATTGCCAAAACAGTTCTTGTGTCCAAAATAATATATAGTCGAAACTTGGATCTGCAAATTTTATATGGTTTAGCTTTCATATGGTTTGGTTCATGAATTTTACCGGATTTTATTTTGCATTGAGGAAAGGGGAAAATGAATTAGTATTATTTTTCTGAATATTTTGATATATTATTGGTATTTTTTCAGATTTTAAAATGAATTAGTTTTATTTTTCTGAATATTTTGATATATTATTTGTATTTTTAAGATTTTAAAATGAATTTGTATTATTTTCTGAATATTTTGATATATTATTTGTATTTTTAAGATTTTAAAATGAACTAGTTTTATTTTTCTGAATATTTTGATATAATATTTGTATTTTTAAGATTTTAAAATGAATTAGTTTATTTTTCTGAATATTTTGATATAATATTTGTATTTTTAAGATTTTAAAATGAATTAGTATTATTTTTCTGAATATTTTGATATATTATTTGTATTTTTAAGATTTTAAAATGAATTAGTTCTATTTTCTGAATATTTTGATATAATATTTGTATTTTTAAGATTTTAAAATGAATTAGTATTATTTTTCTAAATAATTTTTAGAAATAATACAAATTAAAAAGTTATTGTTTATATATTTATTCACAATTATTAATTACATCATTACTTTTGTTTATTAAAAGATTTATTTGAAATTCAGACAATAAAGAAATGTGGCATCGACCAACATGTTAATAGGATTGATATGATACTACTATCACATACATGCGTGCGAAACACTTGGATGCGGGACGAGATGGAACTCGGAAGTTAAGCGTGCTAGTGCTAGAATAGTGGGAGGATGGGTGACCGAGCGGGAAGTTTGACCACGAGTAAGAAATTTGATTAGAGATAATTGTAGTTAGACACTAAGCAAATAATAAAAATTCTGAAAAAAAAGGGAGTGAAAAATAATTAGAAACCCAAATGAATTAAAGAAATAACGAAATAGCATGGAGTCCCGGTTCGTGTGGCCAACCGGGACTAAAGGTCCTCCACCCCCGGCGCACGCCACCTGCCCACGTGGATGTGCCTTTAGCCGCGGTTCGTAAGAGGGGCGACTAAAGGTGGGGGCCTTTGGTCGCGCCTATTTAGTCCTGGTTGCGCGATCGGGATTAATGGCCTTGGCGAAGCGGGACTATAGGCCTTTTTTCTACCAGTGTATCCAGCCAAATTCCCAAAACCATGCATCCACAACCGGTCGTGGGAAACTGATTCTGCTGGAATGCTCTGACAGCTAAGAATCTCATGTTGCCAGCGATCTGGGTACTGTATGGCACCAACAAGGATTGGTCGCTAAATGTTGCTGTGGTGTGGGACCACGGTGATGGTGGCAGAGGTACAAGGGGACACTGGTAGAAAAAAGGTCTTCCATACGCCCCCTTTAGTCCCCAAAATATACGAACCGTGACTAAATGGGTTTTAGTCGCGGTTCGCGAGGCGACCCGCGACTGAAGGTCATGAGTGGCGGTTTGAGAAGCGCGCGGAGGGCTTTAATTCCGGTTGGCCTGGCCACCCGCGACTAATGGTCTGAACTGCTAGCCTCCCGGTCTTTAGCCCCGGTTGGCCTGGCCACCCGCGACTAAAGTTCCAAACTGCTCGGCTCCCGCGCGGTTTTTATTCGCGAGCGAAGGCATAAGGCCTCATTGCTACAGTGCGCGCTCGGCTCTCTCTTTTTATTCCTGTCTTCTTCTTCCTCTCCACACCATGGATTCTCCCGTTTTCAAGATTCTAAAGGTGCCCACACCATGCGGCAAGACTCTCCACGTCGCCTATACCAATATTTGCGAGAAACTCCCCGAAGCTCTTAGTCGTTGGACCAAACTCTATGAAGACGCCGATGAACACCACAAGTTCTTTGGGCTTGATCTCGAGTACACGGCCAATCAAAAGGATGTGGCCGTCATCCAGATTTCTTACAAGGAAACCGTGCTGGTCTTCTAATGGGCAAGGTACGCACACGATCTCTCTTGTAGGAAAATTGTGCTGTCATGTTGATAGCAATAGTGATATGTAACATTTTTACAGAGGAAAATTGCATAGGGTAGCAACACTTGTAGAGAGGAAAATTGCATAGGGTAGCAATATGGCATTTTCGATTTGTTGTTTCATTGAAAGAATACACTTGTTGCAACAATATGTAACATGTGTTCCATTTTTGTTGTTGCATTGAAAGAATAAACTTGTTGCAACAATATGTAACATGTGTTCCATTTTTGTTGTTGCATTGAAAGAATACAGTTGTTGCAACAATATCTATAACATGTGTTCCATTTTTGTTGTTGCATTGACAGAATACACTTGTGTTCCAACAATATATAACATGTGTTCCATTTTGTTTTTGCAGTAGCGCAAATAAACGTCAGAACTTATGGATTTTCTTGTCAACAAAGGTTTCGACTTGTGTAGCATCGATATCACAAATGACCAGCAGAAGATGATGCACACGTGGAATATTGAGATACCTGAAGACCACTACATTGATCTTCAGGACTTGATCCATTTTTATGAGCTGGGGCCCAAGACCGGGATGGCTCATATGGCAACTTCCTTCATCCACCACGACTACAGAACGATGAAGAGTGGTTTCCACTCGAGAAATCACAACAATTGGGGGAAGAACCCACTTGACCTGATCAATCTCAAGTATGCAGCAATTGATGCATATGTTGCGTTTGAGTTGTTCCGCATCTACTCTTCGATGCAGCAGTAGATTCTATGTTTGCATTATTCGAGACTTTCTATATGTAGTACTACTATTATGTGCTATGTTTGCATTCGAGACTTTATATATGTAGTACTACTATTATGTATTATATGTCCTATATTATTAGTATTAATTGTGTATGTGTTTAAGTACCTTTGTGTTTAAGAATAACTCCTTTACAAAATATTTGAGAAAACGAGTGGAAAACATGGAAAACAGAAGGTTACTTAAATGTCTCAAAACCTTGTGAGAGAAGAAGACTAATGAAATGGCTAAAATTAATAAAACCAAGGGTTAAAAAGGACATGATGCATTCATAAGGACTGGAAAATAGAAGAGATTTAAGAAAGTGGATACAAAAGATTTCCTAAGATTAAGAGACATGACTACTTAATCAAGATGCATTCATAAGGACTGGAAAACAATGAGATAAAATATTTTTCTGAATTTTTTGATATATTATTTGTATTTTAAGATTTTAAAATGAATTAGTTTTATTTTTATGAATCTTTTGATATATTATTTGTATTTTTAAGATTGTAAAATGAATTAGTTTTATTTTTCTGAAATTTTTTATATACTATTTGTTTTCTAAGATTTTAAAATGAATTAGTTTTATTTTTTTGATTTTTTTTAGAAATAATACAATTAAAAAGTTAATGTTTATTTATTTATTCAAAATTATTACTTTTGTTTATTAAAATATTTGTTTGAAATTCAAACAATAAAGAAATGTGGCATCGACCAACATGTTAATAGGATTGATATGATACTAGTATCACATACATGCGTGCGAAACACTTGCGGGACGGGATGGAACTCGGAAGTTAAGTGTGCTAGTGCTAGAGTAGTGGAATGATGGGTGCCCGAGCGGGAAGTATGACCACGAGTATGTAATTTGACTAGAGATAATTGTAGTTAGACACTAAGCAAATAATACAAATTCTGAAAAAAAAGGGAGTGAAAGATAATTAGAAACCCAAATGAATTAAAAAAAATTACGAAATAGCTTTTAGTCCCGGTTAGTATTACAAACCGGGACTAAAGGTCCTCCGCCCCCGGCGCGCGCCACCCACCCACGTGGACGGGCCTTTATCCGTGGTTCGTAAGAGGCGCGACTAAAGGGGGGGGGCTTTAGTCGCGCCTATTTAGTCCAAGTTGCACGGCCGGGATTAGTGGCCTTTGCGAACCGGGACTAAAGGCCTATTTTCTACCAGTGGGAAGTCCTACTTTGGCGGTGTTACTCGTGGACCTCGGGTGGCACAAGCGACGTTGGCGGTCGAGGAGGTGACCGCAGGTCCTCAGCGATGCACATCTTGGCGGAAGACATAGAATACCTGATCGGTTGGTTAATCGGGGGTAGGGATTTTTTTTAGATATGGATATTTCGAAAGAAATTAATCAAAGGAATGGGTTGATATCATACATTTTGAGGAGCTACACCAATAAAATAAATCATGCCAGGGGACAGAAGAAAATAATTTCACCATGCTGCCCCTAATCTCTAGTACATATCTTCTTTGCGGTTCTTGGCCGAGTTCACACAATCGCACACTGATAATAAGTTGTGTTATTTTGTTTTTGGAGAAAGCATCAGTGACACATCTCTCATGATATACGGTTAGTATTATTTGTGGAGCAATACTATCATACTTGGCAGATACCTAGAGGTACCGGTTGCAGAGGCTGCAATAGTGGAAACAACACCTTTCATCCAGGGCTAGAAAAGGCATTAGTCTCGGTTGCAACAAAATTCGGGAAAATGCTATGCATTGCTCCCGGTTTGTGCGCCCGAGGCAGCAGAAATTGCCTAAGGGCATTGGTCCAGGTTCATTAGCAGGCATTTGTCCCGGTTTGTGGCATGAACCGGGACCAATGCCTCGCCACATGCCAAGTGGCACGCGCAAGGGCATTGGTCCTGGTTCATGGAACAAACTAGGACCAATGCCCCCCTTCCCCTACATATACTGCCTCCCAGCTGCCCCCCTACCCTATGTTTTTTTGCTTGGAGGAGTGAGAGAGGTGGGTGCTAGTGTGTGTTATTTTACTATGCACACGAGGTGTTCGACGAAATACCCGAGCCACACATTAGCTCACACAAAATGGTATCTTCGACCGAGGTTAGCAAACTTATCTTTTTCATCTGTACTTGATACATAGAAAGTTATATTTGTCGATGTATTGTGGTCATTTCTCAATTGAAGATGTATTATTGTAATAATTTTTGATAAACTTAATTATATGATGCAGATGGATGCACGGCAGCGATTGATGTACGGTGACCGACGCACTTCCTAGTATATGGCAGGCCTGAATGCATTTCTCGCTGTAGCTCAGGCGAACAAAGATAATGGCTTTATGTGTTGCCCATGTGTTGATTGTCGGAACGTCAGGGAGCACTCTTCCTCGAGAGTCCTTCACGGCCACCTACTTCAGAGAGGTTTCATGCCCAGCTATAATTGCTGGACCAAGCATGGAGAAAGAGGGGTTGTGATGGAAGACAATAAAGAAGAAGAAGAAGAAGAAGGAGATGATGATCCTTTGTTCCCTTAATAGGGTGATACTGCAATGGAAGACAATGCAGAAGAAGGAGGTGATCATGAATGGGCATCAGAAGAGCCCGATGATGATCTTGGCCGAGTTATTGCTGATGCAAGGGAAGACTCTTAAAGTGAATTGGAGAGGTTGAAGCTGGACAACATGTTACAGGATCACAAAAAGTTGTTGTAACCAAATTGCGAACATGGCAGCACAAAGCTCGGTGCCACACTGGAGTTGCTGAAATGGAAGGCACAAAACGGTGTGACTGACAAGGCATTTGAGAGTTTACTTCAACTAATGAAGCCGAAGCTTCCAAAGGATAACTAATTTCCTGAGAGTATGTGTCGAATATGCATCTCAACAAGTCCCTCGGGGTGAGCCCATATGGTTTCGATTAGGAGAGCGTGTAGGCGCTGGTGACATTTGTCGGCTAACAGGGGCACGATTTACCCAGGTTCGCGGCCCTCGTAGAGGTAAAACCCTTACTCCTGCTTCTGTCAATCTGTATTGACAAGTAGATCGGTTACAATGGCGGATGCTTAAGTCGAGAGTATGATCTCGATCTCGAGGCTTTGGTGGTGCGGTATTGCTTGTCCTCCTCCCGGTGGTTCTCCTGGCTTTATATAAATGGCCACGTCTCAAACCGTTCCCGGGGTGGATACGAACCCTAACCTAAAGTCGGTTACAAATTTCCTAACTTGACCCGCAAGGCCTTGCGGGTGGGCTTCAACTGGGCCTTCTAGAATAGTCCATGGCATCTCCCCTTGGGCTTAGGTCTTGGGCCTTGGACCAGGTATCCTCATCCGATAGGTCCAGGGTTCATCCCTTCGTCAGTATCCCCCGAGCGTTTACTCGATTTAGATTTCTTGTCGGTAGACGCTCAAAATCTTGTTCTTGAATTCTTTGGATTGGATGTTTCAACCGTATGCTATTTGGAGGGTGTGTACCCTGTATGTGTGATGAGTTTTTTGTACTCGAGTTTCGAGCGATGAAAGTGACTGTAATTTGTCCGGTTACATCTTGATCGACAACACGTCTTGTTCTGCATAGTGTAAGGTGAGAAGCTAGCCTTGTTGTTACTGGTACATATGGCTGAATTGCGCCCACCCGTTCGCTAGGAATATATACGCGCCGTTCCTCACTAGGACTGCCTCAATGGGTCCGCTAGTACAGTCCTCTGTTTGTAGCCTGAAGGAGGGGTTCTCATGGCCGGCGATCTGCTCTGAGATCCAATCCGACAGCCTCAGCATCCGTCTTAATGGCTGATAGAGGTGGAAAAAGAATTCGGGTACATCCAGTCCCTCGTCGCGGTAACTTGGTCGCGGTCCCTTTTCAGCAAAGCAGTTGTTGGAGGTATGCCCTAGAGACAATAATATACAATTATTATTCTATCTCCAAGTTCAGACCTAGGTTTATGTCAGCATGCTACAACCACTATAACATTTGAAAAGTGAGTTTTCAAAGGAAAAACTGTTTGCGGGTGTGAAGACATAAACAAACAAGAGTTCCTAGTCTTGTCTCTAAGATTAGCTTATGGTTTGTGAGATGATCACATTTTTCTGATCATGAACTTGCTTAAAGTTCTATCAAAACATAACAGTTTATTGTTAGGGTAACAATAGGACTGAACCGACCCAAGTGTATTTTGTTACTAAAAGAGACTGTACAATTGTAATGTATTTTAGCAAATACACATGAAGTGGTCATTGATTATAATTCCAATACTATGGCCAAAAATTATGCTTTGGATATCATCAACCGTCTTGCCGTAACTGAGGATGATAACGGTGATAACTGGGTATGATCTAGAAAGTGTAATGGAATAGAGATCGTCCAAGATTAATACTTAAGTCATCTAGATGATAGAGAGATACACACTTTGGGCCCTCTCAATATCACGACGTCATATCATCTGCTCAGAAACTATGTGATTTAACACAAGGACATCGGGGATATATGGATGAGAAAAGAAGACGATATCGGTAACGAGTTTTATGTGTTATGCCATCCAGACCAGAATAGATAGAGTTTTCCGAAGAAACCTGCTAGTAGAGGAAGGCCTCCTAGGGATAATAGACATAGGGCTAAAGAGAGAGCCAATAAAGGATCTTTCGTGTATAATCCTGCATAATCCCGAATGTTATCAGTTCCGGTACATAGACCAAATAATAGAATGCAAGCAAAAGTTCCTAGATTCATGGAGATATTGAACAACATATAAGTTATCATGCTTGCATATGATCAAAGATTTTGATTAGATCATATCACATAGTCTCACGTCGTGATATCGCTGATATCGTGAAGTTTAGTGAATAAGTGCAATGATTAACTTGTAAGATTCCCTACTTCTTCCGGAACACACGTGAGCCATCACGGATGTCCACAGTCCCGATGTTGATTATTGTTCGGTAAGTTTCCAAATATGTATGCGCGTTATCAAGGATTTTTTAGTCACGCGCTTAAAACATTCCAACCTTTAATTGAGAGAACTAATATGATGTTATTCGTTTTATGAATTTTCGAGGTTGTTACGCTGTCACAAAAAACAAGTCATGTGTCAATCGGGGTAGTTTCGAGGAAGCTGCTATTAGAGAGAAACTATTTCCGTGTTAGGAAGAATTTATATAAGAGTTAACAACGTACATGAGATGTCCCGAGATGTTACAAATATGTTTCTAACATCGGTAGATAATATCTATGATTTTATCTATTGGAGTTATATGGTTCCGGAGGAGTTTTGGGGACTTTCCAGGGGGGAGTGCCGGAGCGGGCAGAAATACCCCTCATGACCGCATTCTATTTTAGGGGCTGCTAGGTGGGCCCGAGTGGTTTCACAAGTTGGTACTCATTGTTACGGTATTTTTCCTGAATTTATTGGAGAGAAAAGGAGAAAATAAAAATGGAGAAAAAGAAAAAGGGAAGGAGGGAGACTCCACCTGACCCAATCCGAGTTGGGATAGGGGATGGTGGTGCGGCCACCATCATGGTGCAGCCACCTCCTCCTAGCACAACTAGCACTCCTCCCTCTACCCTTTGGCAAGTCTTTCATCCCTCACACTATATAAAGGTCCCAAAGGAAAAACACACAATTGACTCTCAATACTAGTAGAGGACTGATTATTAGGGACTACTAGAAGAGATGGTTTTACACATCAAAAAAAGAACAGCCTCGGAAAGGCGCCCCCTCAGCGTAGAAAAGCCGCTTCTAAAGAAAAACCCGACTTCAATAAGTTGTGATCCATGATGGGCCAAAATTGATGCCGCCTCCAAACATCTATGAAATGGCTACGAAATATAACAAGTGCAGTTTCCTACACGCACTCGGTTCGTCCGCCAAACTGCGGAGGTGATGTACTAGGGCCGGAGTGGGGCCGATAGGGGAACTTGTTTAATCAGGGGATATCACTGATGGCTCACATGGTCTCTTCTCTTGCTTCCGTCGAGAACCCCCGGGAAAACCCAAGAACATGGCATGGAGCAATAGGAGTGGGATTGAAGGTGCAGAGGAGGAAGCCTTGTTCGAGGTGCGGAGAGGATTTCCATTGTCATTGTCATTGCTGTCACCCTTCGAGAAGGGAGGACATGCAGAGAAGGCTGTCGCAGTTTTCGGGCGTGGTTATTGCATGGTCGCCGTCGGTTCCAATAGCAATCCAACAAAGAAATTTGAAATGTAAGTGTTATCTTCTCTACATGTGTTATTCTTCTGTTAGAGCTCCTGAATGGTGTCTTATATGACGGTTAATTTCACTTTCCAATTGAGTTACGAAATGGGGGAAAATCCTTTTTTTGCCAATATGCCTCTACAAGAGGTTCTAAATTTCTTTTGTTAGTTCAAAATATTGAATGGAATACAGTTCTTCGGAAGACGATTGATCTTGTTGAGAAGAGTATTGTGGTATATGCCTTTACTCACCTAATGTCTGTGCTAGAATCAATCGCCACAACATTTTTAGTATCTTATTTGAGGTCGAATATAATTTCCAATCGATTGTAAGTAATGCCTTTCAATTCGAGTGAATACAATTGTTTCCTTCCAATTCATGTGTTCTTAGTTTTTCTGTTTGTTTGTATATTAAACGTAGATTGCACCGTGTTCTCAAAAATACCGACTAGATAGCTGATACGTCATAAACGTATCCTTAATTTCTGATGTTGCATGTTGTTTTGTTATTCTTCCCCACATGTTTTCCATACACTTTATGTCATTTTTATCGATTTTCCGGACTAACCTATTGACAAGATGCCACAGAGACAATTCCTTGTTTTCTGCTGTTTTTAGTTTCAGAAAAGTTGTTCTAGAAATATTCTCAGAATTGGAAAATTCGAAGCCCCGAAGTCTTAGAATTCTAGAAGGTTCCACGGAGCCCCGAAGAGACCCGGAGGGGGGCCACAGGAGGCCCACACCATAGGGCGGCGCGCCCTTGGCCGGGCCATGGGGTGGTGCGGGGCCGCCCTGGCCTCCACCGCCTTTGCCCTTTCGCCTATTTATACCCCCCTAGACGTAAACCCTAAATATATACCACTTCGTCCCAAGAAACACCTGAGGCCCCCATCGTTCTGGAGATCTCGCGGGCGCACTGCCGGGAGGGAATTCAGTACCGGAGGGGTCTACACCACCATTCCCTCCTCCGAAGTGATGCGTGAGTAGTTCATCCCTGGACTACGGGCCCATACCAGTAGCTAGATGGTTGTTCTCTCCACTTTGTACCTCATGATTAGATCTCGTGAGCTGCCTCACATGATCGAGATCATCTTTATGTAATGTTACATGCTATGTCTTCTAATTATCAATCTATCATGGTATCTTCATGCATATATTATTTATGATCTTGCATGCTCTCCTTTAATAGTAGATGCTCTGGCCAAGTACATGCTAGTAACTCCAAGAGGGAGTATTTATGCTCGATAGTGGGTTCATGTATCCTTTGCATCTGTGCTCGAGTGACAAATGTGACGGGTGGAGTATGTGTTGTTTCCATTAGAGAGAAAACAACGGTGTTTACCTAGTTTACATTACACACTTTTCTTACTGCGATAATATATTGCTTGCAACTTAATACCGAACGTTTATTCGGATGATATTCAGAGGGTGGATTATTAGACATAGATGTAGCTGGATGACGGTCTATGTATTTTGTTGTAATGAACACCGCTAGTGACCTGTAGACCCCATCCATTTCCCTCATACTGGTAAAACACCTACTACTTTCATACTACTCCTACTTCTTTCATAATGTTTTACTGCTATTTTCCACACCATACGTTTAACCTCTTTGTGGTCTGCAAAACCGGTGAGATTGACAACCTCAGTGCTACGTTTGGGCAAAGTGATTTGATTCTGTTGTGTAGGTTCCATGTTGCTGCTGAACCGGTAGTGCGCCCTGCCACCTCAGCTGCATTAACCTTTAGAGATTGCTTGTCCTCCTATTGGTCTATTCAACCTTGGTTTCTTTTCTGATGGAAAAATTTCCACTGCACTCTTCACAACCTTCCACTTGGGATTTACCAATGTTTGCATCAAAGTTTTCTAGCGCTGTTGTCGGGGAGGAAGAGAATTTCTGCAAGGGGAGTCTCACTTTCAATCTCTTTTCTTTGTTTTAGTTTCATTTAGTTTATTTATTTTGTCTTGTTTGTTTCTCTATACCAAAAACACAAAAATATTAGTTCTTAGTCTAGTTCTTATTGTTGCTTTATCATGCTTGCTATCATTGGTTGATGTCTTTAAAACTAGATCTTATAGGCAAGGTGGGTTCATGGATGAACAACAAAAATATTATAATGAACACCGCCTGTCATAAAAAGGGAAACACTTATGGGAACAAATCAATAAATTGCATAACCATGCTAGAAATTTGTGCTCTACTTATAATGTCATCTATTGATTTGATAAATCTCGTTGCTGTAGAAGGTATAAACACCTCCCTTTTTAATGTGAGTATAATGATAATATTACCATATCTTCTTATGTTAGGGGAAATTACGAATTTTATGACGTGGAACAAATTGAGGAATTTATTGCTTGGAAGGGTGGATTTGAAATTTCCTATTTGCTTGAAAGTGTTGATGATGCACCTTATAAATGCGAGATTTATGCTATACTCGAATATTCCTTTGATAATTACAAGGATTGTAATTACTACATAATGGAATACCTTAATAAATAATCTCAATCTAATGAAGAGACTAATGCCTTACAGCAGCATATGGAAGAAGAAACTGCTGAATCTGGAAGATCATTGGAAGAAAAGGAGGAGGAGAGTGATGATCAAGAGGAGGAAGAATACCCATGTCTACCTCCAAATGAGAGTAACACTTTAACTCATAATTGTGATGATCCTATTGATTCTTTTGAGATCTCCCTTTTTTATGAAATTGATACTTCCAATACTTGTGACCTTGATACTACTATGAATGTAACTTGTGAGAATGACATTGCTACTGTTATTTATGATAATCCATGCTAATTTGATAAATTCTATGATAATCCTCTATTTATTCCAACTATTGATATGCATGATAATGAGGAAGTTTGTTTAGATAATTTATATGATAATGCTCTAGATGATGGTCCTGTGTTACTTGATGTTATAAATTATAATGCTACTGAAAATAGGATTTCCATAATGTGTCATATAACATTTAAGAGTGACCAATCATCTTTTTTTGCTATTACTAAAAGTGGGAGAAAAGAGGAGTTGATTTTTAAATTTTGATCCCACTGTTTTGGAGGTTGATATGAATTGTGTGCTTTTTAGACCATGACAAACATGCTTTATGTGATAATTATATTGTTGAGTTTGTTCATGATGCTACTGGAAATTAATATGAGAGAGGAAAATATGATTGTAGTAATTTTCATGTTACTAAAACACCTCTCTTTTATTTTAAAGTTTTGAAGTTGCTCTTGTTCTACCTTCCCATGATTTCTAGCTTGAGCTTCTTTAATTAATTTCTTTACAAGATTCCTATGCATAGGAAGTGGGTTAGATTTAAATTTGTTTTATACTTTCTTATTTATGCTCTCTTTTTCTTAATTCATATTTCTTATGTCAGCATCTTCTTTCTTTCTCCCTATCTCAAAGGCGTTAAGGAAAAGCACTTCTTGGAAGATAACCCATGGTTTTATTTTTTCTTTGTTTTTCTCAGTTTTCTTTGAGTCAAGGGGATGTATACTTCTGTATCAACTCTTTTATATCTTTATTTTCATGTATTAGTTGTGCCAAGTTAAGTATCTGACTAAAGTTGGAGTTGGTTTTGGGATTTCTGCGCAGGAAACAGATTTCTGCTGTCCACCGTAAAAAGTCGTGAAAAATTCAGAAAGACCAGAATGACTTGGATTTTTCTTTTGCTCATTCCTCAGATAATTCCGCAACTTTTTCGCTCTTTAAGTTTATTTATTTGAGAAACGTAAGGGCCCCAAAAAAATTCGTCTTTACAGACTGTTCTGGTTTTGGCATGTAAGTGTATTTCTATGCTTGATGAAACATCAATTCGGTCACATCATATGAAGTTTATTTGGAGCGTATGTTTGTTTTTCTTTTGTTTTCCTTTGTTTTATTTTGTTTTCCTTGTTGCAATAATATATTTGGACCCTAGCATTCTTTGTTTGGATAGAGACACGCTCCGCTTTTTCGTTTGAATACTTGCTATGCTACTATTCTTAGTTTTTCTTCTAGTTGCTGAAAAAATTCCTATTTAGCTCTTGTTTTTATTGCATCCCTTGTTTATAGCTGTTAGTTTTAGTAGTCTTATGTGAGTCATCTCATGTTTTCTTTCTCATGTTTGCTTTCTGTATTATTTAGAGAGTTTTTTTAAAGCATGTTTTGTATGGTGCTTGTTGGGAAAAGAAACTGTTGCTTGAAGTAGAATTTTTAACGATGCAAGTAGAAACTTGTATAGATTGTGGCTAGACTTTTTCACATCATGCTAGATTTTATTTTAGTTCTAAAGCCTTGTGGTTATTTAGTAGCATGAGTATCCTCAAATAGCTGAGAGTGTTTAATGTTCCATTGAAAGAATCATGAGTTGTTCTTGTCATATTGAAACGTAAATTTATGGTGTTCTCCTTTGAATGTTTTATTTTGTTGACTTGGCGCATTCTCACACCATGTTTATGACTATGAACCATTCACTTATAGTGATGCACCCCACCGTATTCAACCAAGCACAACATCGATACACAACAAGGTGAACTCACTCCTATCTCCGTATGTTTCCGGTGACTTAGCGAACGGTGCGCTTCCTCATGAAATACCCCCTACATGCATAGGTGGGATCACACCACAGATATCCAAGATGGTGCCGAAGATGCTCAAGAACATATCCAAGATGGTGCACAAGAAGTTTCCCAAGAAGACACGGGAGGTGACCGAGGAGGACCAGCGCAAGAAGACGAAGGGAAGAAGCCAAAGGTGGCGGAACCTCCGGTGAACCCACCGGAGCCTACGCCCCGCCACCAGCCACCGGAGCCTCCGTTGCGGCCTCCGCCCAAAACCCCTTCGGGTTGATAAGAGCGGAGCCACCACCGGACCCCCACGCGGAGCCTCCGGTTGACCCGCCTAGGAGCCCCACTGGAGCTCCACCGGAGCCTCCGGTAGATCCACCGGTACCTCCGGTGGGACCCACCGGAGCCTCCGCTCCTACGCGGCATGTGTGCCCACTTACGGGCTTTGACCCCTGTATCTCATCCTCCCACCTAACCCCCTTGGCTCTAGACTATATATAGACTTCCCCATTCTCATATCTAGGGTTAGAGTTGACTTTGAGATAAAATTGGGCTTGTTGCTCCTCCTCCCATGTGGAGAACCTCCCCCATGGGATCCATGGCTACTCCATAGATTCATCTATCGCATTGTATCAAGACCTCTCCAAGGAGCTACTCTCTCACCTTGTGATTCTAGTAGCGCTTGCCAACCTTCCCCTTGCGGCTTCTTTTGGATCGGTGGACCAGCCGGTGAGAGGAATCAGTTTTCAATTAGCGTGTTGTTGACTTGGGTTTGCGATCCCTCGTAGGCCTCACGAGTTATCTTCCCCTTTTTGTCTTTTTACGCGTTTGCCCACGTTTCCCCTCGATTCCCCATCTCGTGTTCATCGTGTTCTTCATGTTCTTCGTGTGTTCTTCGTGTGTTCTTGTCGATTCGTGAAGATCGGGCCAACTTATATCATCTGGTATCCAGAGCTATATTTACACGAATCCGACACCCACACCCCTCCACATCCACAAATTTTTCTTCTATACACCATAAATTCGAAAATTTGACAAAAAATAGATGAAAGGGATTTCGACCGATCTCTCGATTTGTTGAGTTTTTTGTGGTTTTGTTTCATAGATTTGTTGCCAAAAACCATTCCCCACCTTTCTATTCAGCCACTTTCCTCGAATTTGTCCAAAAAAATTCTTGATTTGTGAGGAATTTCGAAATTGAGCAAAATCACAGAAAATTCCTGCTTTTCGATTCTTGGACAGATTTTGTAACTTGTTTTTCTTTGTCGTTTGTGATCCAAATTAAGTGCAACAAGTGGCCACGCGACGACCACGACAACACCTACGCTTCCACATCACCGGATTGCCACGACATCGACATCCATCGGCAGCAAGTCCGTGATCATCAATAAGAGAGGTATAACTTGCTTCCAATTGAACCACCCCACCCCATTGTGTTACTTACCTACTTGGACTAGTTCTTTTACACCGCTTGGCATCGCATTGTGGCACCGAGAGTGCGAGTTTGCGCTTGTGAGAGGATAGCTTCGAGTAGGCATTGGCATTTGGGAATCATCTCCGCATCATCATCAAAAATAAAAATAAAAGGAGAAAGAGAAAGAAGCAAAAAAGAGCCATAAGAAGAAAATGATCGATCCCAATTGCTACCATTTGTAGGAACGCCTAGCTTCGAGTTGAACAAGAGAAGAGTGTGACCGGTTGCCACATTGCGAATCTTGTTGCCTCTAACTAATTGCGGTTTGAGCTAGCGTCCTCTTTGCGTTGGTGTGGCATTGAGCTTAGTCTTCGATAGGTACATTTCGTCTCCGCTCGTCCATTGGCCGCACTAACCCCATTTATCATTTGTGTGTGTGTGTTTTTTTAGTTTTCCACCATGTCATTTTCCTCCACTAGGTTTGGTTTTAGTGCTAACTCTTCTTTGATTCTTCTCCATGTTTTACAACACACTTTTCTTTGGATTTGTCGTTTTTCTCGCCACATTTCTAACCCATTGCCATCGACCCATAAGCCGTGTGTGTTTTGGAGCGTGTTTTTGGATCTTTCGAACGCAAGTCACTTCATTCTTTTTTTTATCGTTTTCTCTTGGCTTGGTCCACTAGTTTCCAACATTTGCTAAAAGGTGGTGAGGTTGAGCTCTTAGGTCTTCACACTATATATATACACTTGTGCTTGTGTCTAACCATGTGTAGCGAGAGCGAATCATATGGAGGCCATGATGACCATGATGAGTCCATGATGGACCACTACGACTACAATGAGCAAAACATGGACCTCCACCCCTACGAGCACGACATCGTGGATGACCACTACTACGAGCATGACATGGTGGATCACCACCACTACTACGACCACGACGTCGAGCTCTTCACCGACTACTCCTCCCCAAGCATCATCAACATGGAGGAGCACCACAACAACCACGACGCCTTCGACTCCATGAGCTCCACCGACATGAACCACTACTACAACTACGACATCGCAAGCTTGGATGACGAGATGGAGCCTTGCTACACCGACAACGCATCCACAAACATGACGGAGTATGACACCGACAACGATTCCACAAGCTACTTCGACTCCGACATGGATGAGCTCGTTTACAAGAACTTCCTCGCCAAGCTTCGATGGCCAAGACACCACATGTCCGATGGTTCATGCTCACCACCAAGGCACTTGAAGTAGAATGCCAAGGCCAACACAAGACAAGTCCCTTCAACCTCAAGATGCTGCAACGACAAGAAATCCGACAAGTGTGCAACGTCAAGATGGTCTCCTTCAACATCAAGACGGCACCACAAGAAGGACATCATCGAGGCCCCATCAAGTGAGAAGGCCAAGAAGCCAAGGCATCCGAATGACTTTCGGAGTCATCACACACATGAAGTGCGGGAACGCCGCAAGCTTCGTCATCAACAACCTTCAAGCTCTCATCACCGCGCTGATCACCAAGATCGTCGCCATGATCATCATCGACATATGGAAGAGAGTGGTACACCCACCGCACCGCATCTTCCACCACAAGTTCCGCGACGACATTGGTTTGAGCATTGCTCGCCATCACCACTACCTCGACCTCGACACCGACAAGGCCGTGGTGACCCTCTTCAAGATCACCCTCTACGACCGGATATTCTTCATCACCCACCTTCTCCAAGCTCGACTCATGACTACGGTCTACATGGCTTCGTGGATGGTGCTCGCCCATATTCAAGGCTTCCAAGGCAAAATGTGTGTCACCACCACAATGACCACCAAGACCAAGGCCATTATCAAGAAGGTGCCCTCGACATGGCTTCTAGTGAATGCCTCCCTCAACTCCACAACAATGACCACCGGCGCCATCCTCTCCATCATGACCGCCATCGCCAAACCAATGAGGATGACCCAATTGAGCTTCCGCTGCCCATCTTTGATAAAGACCCGCATGAGAGGTTTCTGCAACACCAAGCAAGTTAGAATGCTCCATATGGCTTGTCTTTCCCCATATTTGAGGAAGACCCCCATGAGCGTCCACTTCGACAACAACCAAGTGGGATTCCTCAACATGCTACTTCACTACCCATCTTTGATGAAGATCCCAGTGAGCTCCTACATAGACAAAAACCAAGTGGGCATGATACTCATGGCATTTCTATTCCTATCTTTGATGAAGACCCCAATGAGCGCCCACTTCGACCATCCCATTCCCCTTGTTTGATGAGGAACCTCTTGCGCGACCACGTCAACGCCAAGCAAGTGAAGATGCTCCAAGTGACTTCTCACTTCCTATTTTTGATGAGGACCCACATGAGAGACCTCGCCAACAACAACCAAATGGAGTTGCTATCCATGATTCTCCTACTACCATATTGGATGAAGCACCGCACCAACTTGCCACGGAATTCCATTGCATCATCACCAACATGAGGAATGGGAGCCTCCACCTCATCTTCATCAAGAATGTGCTTTCTATTCGCACCCCGCCTTCGACAAGGATCAAGAACATCCTCGCCATGGACACTATGACACCACTACTTCATCGAGGCAAGAGGCAACAGATACTACACCACCAACACCCAACCTCAACTTCCACGAGCGACATTCCATGAGGAAGAACAATGACCTTCATGATCAAGATCATGAGCTTCCCTTCTCGCCACAGGCGCCACAACAACATCAAGAGTGTGAAGCTATTCCTCCCATGACACAAGATCAACATCACCATGCGCATGAGGATACCACTCTACCACTCTATGATGACGACGTTGATGCATGTGCCATTGTGAAAGAGGCTCATCCCTTGCTATCATCTCTAAGGCATTCTTCTCCTTCGTCTCCAATGACACAGGTGCCAACTTCAACCATCCACAAGAGAGCTTCCAATGCTACCAATGAGATGATCATGGTTGCCAACCAAAATGGTGACCATGCTTACATGAGTGAAGGCCAATACTATGCCTTCCACCAACTAGCTCTCAATTCCTTGGACATGACCAATGGTGACGGAAGTGTCTATTGCAATGAGGCCGCGAATTCATCGCGAGTGTTGATACGACGATAAGGACCAACAATAAGTCCCACATTCAAGCCTATCCTCAAGATAAGGACCAACGACGCAACCTCTCTAGATCCGGCGTCAATGGCTCATCTTTCATTGATGGAGGTAACGACGAATCGGGTGACACAATCCCCTTGACTTCAAAGCATCTCATGCCAACCTCCACAAGGCCACGCTCAAGCCACCATTGTAGCCAAGGATATCTTCATCATCATCATCATCGACCATTTGAGGATGCTACAAGGCATGGCTTACATTACCCCTTGATGGAGCTTCCTTTGAACACAAGTCATGACCCTACCTCCTCCTCCAAGAAAGCCACCCTTTCCACACTTGGAGATCAACCCAAGAGATGAGATGATTGAGTCCTCCTCCCCACATTCTATGACACTACCGACTCCAAGCAATGCAACGACTTCTACAAACCCGCACACATCTTGTGCCAAGACTTTGGAGTCTTCTAGTGTCCCCTCTCAAGCTTCTAGTGAGATGAGTGGTGAGAGAGAGATCCACAATCACGTGAGTGAGAGCCACAAGCCCATAATGAGTGGAAAAAGCATGAGTGTTCCTAGAGGCATTGCCATGATAGCCACCAATAGTGAAATGAGAGTTGAGAGAAAAACCCCATGTGTGCTTATTGACACTAACGGCTTACCAACTTTCTCTCCATCTTTGTTGTCTATTTTGCAGAGATTTGGTGACCCTATCAAGCATCCTCGACCTCATGGACTTCTCCACATCCACGGCTCTCCACATCGCATGAACATCGACACCAACTTGAAGAGTTGGAAGGAGCACATTCCGCTCGTCATGATCCACATAGAGTTTGACAAGCGCGTCAACGACAATGACCACCACGACTACACATCAACCGCCAAGATATACATGGACTTCGACACGACCATCAACAACAACGCACCCCATGGAGCGGCGTGCAACCAATGCGTCAAGTTCATCTACACTCTACCGCTTTCGCAAGCTCACCCTCATCCATCCAATGAGGACCATGTCAAGATCGTCATCGCCTTTGGACTACACCCTACACGAGCATACCTTGGCATGACCTTCGATAAGAGGCTCAACTTCAACGACTACACCGCCTCGCCAGATCTTCCTCAACCATCCACTACGAGCCTACCGTCACATGATCTTCGACAAGCGGCTCAACTTCAACGACATCTTCGTCGTCAACATTCCTTCTCCCACTCACAAATGGATGGCACGAGAGTCAAGGACGACTCTTCTTCAAGGGGGGGAGATGATGCAGCCCACCGTATTCACCCAAGCACAACATCGATACACAACAAGGTGAACTCACTCCTATCTCCGTATGTTTCCGGTGACTTGGTGAACGGTGCGCTTCCTCATGAAATACCCCCTACATGCATAGGTGGGATCACACAATGGAGATCCAAGATGGTGCCGAAGATGCTCAAGAACATATCCAAGATGGTGCACAAGAAGTTGCCCAAGAAGATACGGGAGGTGACCGAGGAGGACCAGCGCAAGAAGACGAAGGAAAGAAGCCAAAGGTGGCGCAACCTCCGGTGAACCCACCGGAGCCTCCGCCCTGCCACCAGCCACCGGAGCCTCCGGTGCGGCCTCCGCCCAAAACCCCTTCGGGTTGATAAGAGCGGAGCCACCACCGGACCCCCACGCGGAACCTCCGGTTCACCCGCTCAGGAGCCCCACCGGAGCCCCACCGGAGCCTCCGGTTGATCCACCGGTACCTCCGGTGGGACCCACCGGAGCCTCCGCTCCTGCGCGGCCTGCGTGCCAACTTCCGGCCATTGACCCCTGTATCTCATCCTCCCACCTACCCCCCTTGGCTCTAGACTATATATAGACTTCCCCATTCTCAGATCTAGGGTTGTTGCTCCTCCTCCCATGTGGAGAACCTCCCCCATGGGATCCATGGCTACTCCATAGATTCATATATTGGATTGTATCAAGACCTCTCCAAGGAGCTACTCTCTCACCTTGTGATTCTAGTAGCGCTTGCCAACCTTCCCCTTGCAGCTTCTGTTGGATCGGTGGACCGGCCGGTGAGAGGAATCGGTTTTAATTAGTGTGTTGTTGACTTGGGTTTGCGATCCCTCGTAGGCCTCACGAGTTATCTTCCCCTTTTTGTGTTTTTACGCATTTTCCCACGTTTACCCTCGATTCCCCATCTCGTGTTCATCGTGTTCTTCGCGTCCTTGAACTCGTGGTACCACTTATGCTTTGATTAATGATATTTATGTCGCCATGCATGATTATGGCTCTTATGCTCTCTTGATTTGTCCCTTCCAATCTTTTGCTAGACTTCACCGGTACCGAGTATGAGCTCTACCCGTGCATCCAAATCCCAAAAACCAAAGTTTTCCCATTGTGTCCACCATACCTACCTACATGTGGTATTTAACTGCCACTCCAAGTAAATTGCTTATGTGTTACCTTTAAAACCTTCAAAATTACTCATGTTTTGTGTTCTTATTTTTGCTCACGAGGATGTAAATAGAGAATCTGTATCTCACTTGTTGATTGGATTTACACCCTGGACTAGTGGCTTCATCTTCTTATCCAATTGATAGAAGAGCTGGCAGCGGGCTGCCCAGCCCCAAATTAATACAAACAAATTCTCTTCACTATTTTCCCCCTGATTTATCAGTCAAAGCATAATTGTGTAAACAAAAGAGAAAGAGGGATGACCTTCTACACCAGTTGCGTCCTTCATATGGGAGCCGCTCTTGTGAAGTCTAGTTGTCTTGTGACGTACTGTATTTTCTGTTTAACATTAATTCATTGACATTAGCTTACACCTCCCTAAAAATAGACACTCCTCCACGGTATGTCATTGTTGGCAGGCACCCGTGGATTCGGTTAATCATGGTTTGTGTAAGATGGATGGGAGGAGTGTCAAACATTTTATACCTCTGTTTAATAAAATAAAAGCTCTAGCGCATGAGCGATCCATACATCCCTTTGCGAAGGGCCTTTCGTTTACTTTTATGTGTATTCTCCATCTTCTAACTTGATGCATGGTTGAGAGAGAATAGTTGCCATTCTGAGTTTTATGTGCATTTGTCCAAAAAAACATTATTAATTGATTCATGATGTGTTATTTCGTGTTCTCTAATTATTTGTTCTAGTCTTCCTTATGAACTTTGAAGGTGTCCTGGCATTTATGTTTTGCCCCACTCTTAAGGACTAGAAAAATATCACTTTGACATGTTTTCTCTATACTTCAAACAAACGTATATCTTTCGTTGAATTGTTATTCATGATCTTTTATTTGTGTTACTTCTCATGATGCGAGGTGATTGCTATGCTTTATTATTAAAATTCTATTTATCATGCTTGTGTTTAAGTTATATGATCTCACCTTACTTATTCTTTTACATTATTGATGATCAAGTTTATGTTGGTAGCATGTCACCTCAGAAATTATGTGTTTTTATCGTTTACCTACTCGAGGACAAGGAGGAACTAAGCTTAGGGATGTTGATACGTCATAAACGTATCCTTAGTCTGTGATGTTCCATGTTGTTTTATTATTGTTTCCCACATGTTTAATATACAATTTTTGTCATTTTTATCAATTTTTCGGACTAACCTATTGACAAGATGCCATAGAGCCAGTTCCCTGTTTTCGGCTGTTTTTAGTTTCAGAAAAGTTGTTCTGGAAATATTCTCGGAATTGGAAAATTCGAAGCCTGGAATCTTAGAATTCCCGAAGGTTCCATGGAGTCCCAAAAATACCCGGAGGGAGGCCACAGGGACGCACACCATTCGGCGCTCCCCTGGTCGCGCCATGGGGTGGTGTGGGTCCCCCCAGTCTCCACCGCCTTTGCCCTTTCGCCTATTTATACCCCCCCCCCCCCGAGACGTAAACCCTAAATATATACCACTTCGTCCCAAGAAACACCCGAGGCCGCCGTCATTGTCATCCCGAGATCGGGAGGGTTCTGGAGATCTCTCCGGCACCCTACCAGGAGGGGAATTCGTCACCGGAGGGGTCTACACCACCATGCCCTCCTCCGAAGTGATGCGTGAGTAGTTCACCCCTGGACTAGGGGTCCATAGTAGTAGCTAGATAGTTTTTCTCTCCACTTTGTAACTCCTGTTTAGATCTCGTGAGCTGCCTCACATGATCGAGATTATCTTTATGTAATGCTACATCTTGCTGTGATCTGATGAATGTTGAATGCTATGTCTTTTGATAGCAATCTATCATGTTATTTTCAGGCTTATGTTATTTATGATCTTGCATGCCCTCTATTATTAGTAGATACTCTGGACAAGTAGATGCTAGTAACTCCAAGAGGGAGTTTTATGCTCGATAGTGGGTTCATGCCTCCTTTGCATCTGTGCTCGAGTGACAGAAACGTGACGGATGGAGGATGTGTTGTTGCCATCAGGGATAAAATAATGGTGTTTACCTATTTTACATTGTTTAGATTACACACTTTACTTACTGTGATAATCTCTTGCTAGCAAGTTAATGACCAACGTTTGTTCGGATAATATTCGGAGGGTGGATTATTAGACGTAGATGAAGTTGGATGACGGTATATGTATTTTTTTGTAATGCCCGCATGAATCACACAATAATCTTTATGTATTGCATATGCACTACGGTCCAGCCTTCATTTATGGCAATTTCCCAGCTGTAATTTGTTCACCACGCATGTTATTTATCTTTCACGGAGAGACACCACTAGTGAACTGTGGATCTCGGTCCATTTTCCTCATACTGATAAAACACCTACTGCTTGCATACTGCTGCTACTGCTTTCATACTATTTTTATGCTATTTTCCACACCATACATTTAACCTCTTTGTGTTCAGCAAAACCGGTGAGATTGACAACCTCACTGCTACGTTGGGGCAAAGTGATTTGATTGTGTTGTGTAGGTTCCACGTTGCTGCTGAGCCGGTAGTGCGCCCTGCCATCTCAGATGCATTAACCTTCAGAGATTTCTTGTCCTCCTACTGATCGATTCAACCTTGGTTTCTTTTCTGAGGGAAAACTTTGCGATGCACTCTTCACAACCTTCCACTTGTGGTTTACCAACGTTTGCATCAATAGCCTTGCCGTTAGACCTCCTGGTCTGTCCAATCGCCATCTTCTCGATCCCTGAGAGAGCTCCTTACGAAAAGACGACTCCTCTTTGTGCTGGCCCCACGGTTGGAGCCAACTGTCGTGGGGTTGTCACGGCAAGTGTCCTCATATGAGAAATTAATTGCGAGACCATTGACACGAGGTGAGGCTTCGAAAGGGTTGAACCGGGATGAGAGAAATGGCTTTACCCAGATTCGGCCCCTCGACCCTCAATTGAGGGTAAGACTTACTCCTGATTGATTGTTATTGATAATATCAGTCTTGGTTATAGGGTGCAAAATCAGGATGCCTATGTCTCGAGAGTTAGAGCTTGGTTTTCTACAACTCAGGTCCCGCCTTATATAGCCGATGAGTTCATGGGTTTACTGGAGAGTCCGGGTGCACCCCTGATGGCTAGGTTGAGACTCCAAGTGCAGAGTGTGTAGCTAGTGGCAAGCCTTCTTCCCCACGAGGGTGACTCGAGGGTTTATATCGAACTCTTGGGGAGCCAGTATTTCAGCAGTTGTCTTCCAAGCTTCCTCCAGGATCCTGCAAAAAAGTAGAGAATTTTGTGCCCTCAACCTCACCAAGTGGTTGTCAAGCACAAGGTGTGAGACTTCTAAATTGCAATGCAAAACTGAAAGTAAATGTGCAATAATTAAATCTACTACTAAATGCAAATGAGAAAATAAATATGCAATGGATTGTTTTTGTATTTTTGTGATGCAAGTGGTGATGGAGATAATGTAAATTTGAATTGGAGATGCAAGTAAAGTAAATTGCAGCAAAGTAACTAGAGTGTTTTCTTATATTTAAAATAGGACCGGGGTTCATGGTTTCACACTTGCATTCTCTCAAATAAAGTGGTAGACGGTGGACATAAAGAATTACATGTGAGATTACAATAACATGTTTAACATTGAGTACTTTCATATGGGCATCACGTCCTAGCATAGAGATCTCTACGGTCATATTAATCCCTCTTATACTCCACCAAGATGCGAAATAAATCATAACACCTCGATAATTAAGGAAAAACCAGAGTATAGCTTTAAGAAATGTGACATGAAGTTGAAGTAAGAACTTGCTAGATCTAGTCATGGAGATTGATTAGTGTCACTTCAAATCCTCGGTAATAAGGTACTCCTTTTTATCCCTAGTGAGGTAACTAAGAAAGGTTTAACAAAACCTAAGTGGATCGCTGAACTTCTGTCACTTTCACAGCACTAGCCACACCCCCCCCCCCCCCCGTTACTCCAACTAATGCACCTATCACCCCACACATGCTCTCAAGAACTAGATTGATCAAAGATAGCAAATAATAACGGGGTACATAACATACATCTACTCAGATAACTCAAGAGAAACAATTGCAATCTCAGATTCAATAACTCATAGAAAAGATCCACCACATAGGAATTACAACGGTGCCCGTAATCATGTGAGGCAGCTCATACGGATCTAATTAGTGAAGCACATAGAGAGAGAGATACAAGTGCTACTTCCACAAACCCATAGCCCTGGGGTGGACTACTCCCTCTTCATGGAGATGTCGATGGAGATGATGTTGGAGGGGTAGGAGATCACACCGGCGGCGCCCGCCGGAGTTTCCCCCTCCAATCTGGAACTTCTGGTCTCTGTTTCGGTGTTTCGGCAGCGCTCTCCTCCGTAAGGGTATGGGGGACCCTTTTTATAGTCGGTTTTAGGTCAAGACGGAGTCGGTAAGTCAAAGATGGAAGGAATTGGGGCCACAGGGGCCAAAAGGGGGCCTCTCACGCGGCCAAGGAATCTAGCCGCGTGGAGGGTCCTCTTTTGGACCTCCTTGCCCAAATCTCGTGGATCCTTCGCCCGCAAGTCTTCTCCTTCCAAAAAAATGACCCCCGCAGATTTTCAGGTGATTTCGCAGAAGTTTGCCCCCTGAAACGTCAAAAATATAGAAAACGGGGTTTCTGACAGGCAGGGTTAATTCCATAAAAGTTGGGGACTTTGTAATTTAACCCCAAAATACTATAAAACATTGAATTATACCCTTATATGATGCAATATGTCATAGAAAACCATGTGAAAATATGCAACATTCATCTATGCATTTTACATGCATCAACATCCCCAAGCTTAACCCATGCTCGTCCTCGAGTATGAAGGTGATAAAAATAATATGGGTTTTGCATATTGAAACAATCATGGGATATCAAGGAGGATTATTCATGCTACATATAATCAAATGATTAATACTGGAAATGGGTAGCAATATACAATTCATGTTGTAAGAAATATCAAATATGCAAGCAAAGATGCTTCATGAAAGTTCACAAAGTGTATAATGAAATAAAAGCACTATGGACCAAATGCATACACAAAATTAAAATTAAAATCCTATATCGGTCAAAGAATAGCATAATGGAGAATAGAAAATATGATGGACACTTTGGAGAAAATTGAATAGAGGTAAAACATGATCAAGTCTTATTTAGCCTCTAAATTATTCAACTAAAATTACTAATTGAAATGTGGTATCCATTGATCTAGGACTCTCATTACCCCTTTATCACTAGCATCTTAAAATTGTGAGTATTGAAGTAATGAGAATGACAAGGTGGTTGAAAGCCTCATGCCCCGTGAGTGTGAAAACCTACTCCATGATTACTCAACTTAAGATTCCTAATAAGCTTTGTAAAATCATAATAAGTATTAATGACATCATAGAGAACCGCAAAGAGGTACCTCTTGCACCATGACATGGAAACAAGCCCATGTTACAATGACAAGATGAACAAACGGAGTAGACTCATCATCCTTTTTATTTTCATTCACTATTATGCATTGCTTCTTATTTTATTATAGGATGTGTTGTAGAGTCACTCAAGCTGTAAGTAAATATCCACCATGATAATGCATGGCTTGGGTTAGCGGCCCAATGCGTTTCTCTAGTCATATAGATACTTACTCATCAAAACTTACTATTCCTCTATTTCATTTCGGCATGGCAGGAGTCCAAAAAAAAAAGTACATGATATCAACCAAATGTAAATATTTTTGTGCAATTTGAAAGCTTTCCGGTGATACACGTTTATAGCTAGCTCCCAACCACACACTTGTCAAACGCAAAACTTGTGGCTCCCATTATTGGGTCATGTTTATATGATGCATAAAAAGTTCGTGAGAGTCCTATCCCAAGTTAAACCCATGACAATTAATAAAGTGAATATCTTAATTTAGAACATAAATAACGCAATAACATGGTGAACATACTCTGAATAGTAATGAAGCTAATGGGAAGATATGGTGGACTCACTGGAAATACTTGGCTAAGGAGTGTTGGAAACAAGTTTTAACTTGTTGGAATTTTTAAATTTTTGAGCTAGCAAGAGGGAGATAGTTGACCAGCTACTATACATGCATATGTCCATAGAACTACTCATTTCATGACAAACTAAATAAACCAGAAATTAACATCAAGGACATGAATGAGATATAGCTCAAGACAACATTATTGCAAATTTCTACACATAAAAAGCCTATAAATCATGCAAACATATATAGCTCTTCAAATAAACCATGGAATCCCTATTCCAAGTCATAATACTAGCATCCAATACATTCCAACCCCAAACTCCAGTAGCTCAATCTCATATAAAATGATGGTGGTGGTCTTATCAAAACAAAAATAAAAACAAAAACTAGACGCTTCAAGTCTCTACGATAAATGCTTTGCTTAGAAAAACAGAAAGTAGACGTGTCTAACCAAAAGAGTGTAGCTCCAGTGGGGTGTTAATCACATCCCCAAGCTTATGGCTTTCACCATTCTTGGATGTCTTGAGGCGCAGCTCCTCTATTCCCTGTGAAAAAACTTCACAAAACATGTTTCTCCCATTCTTTTTCTGTGGGGTGAGATTAACAAGGACAAACAAATCACATGCTTGCTATGCAAAATTACAAATCAAATGCTCCAGTAGATAGACAATAAGGTTCATTATGTTGTATGTTCACTCTCTTGCTTGAAAGAATCATGGAAATTCGATTCCCAAGCCCAAAGAGTGCATAAAACAAAACAAGGCAGAATCTGTCCAGAAAAGCAACAGCAGCAAAACGAACGTTTTTCCCTAAGATAGACTCGTCAAAACATTAAGCCAATTTTTTTG
Organism: Alopecurus myosuroides; assembly: GCA_028641055.1. NCBI lineage: Eukaryota > Viridiplantae > Streptophyta > Magnoliopsida > Poales > Poaceae > Alopecurus > Alopecurus myosuroides. Next base: position 136,455,990 of record CM054057.1, read on the forward strand.
CTTACATAGCACGAAAAGATTCAGAACATACTAAAACATTAGCTCTATCCGACATTCCAATAAAAAACGTAAAATCATACGGTGATCAGACTCGTGCTGAAACAGAAATTTCATGCACTAGGATAGCAACTTATAAGTCCAAATGGGTTTGACTTGACTCTTTATTGAAAACTCCAGAATTAAAACAAAAAAAACTAATCTCTTGACACAGCAAGAGAACACTAGGAAATCCAAACAAAAACAACCGGGTTGCCTCCCGTAAAGCGCTTTCTTAATAGCCATATAGCTAGGCTTTACTTACTTGATAATCAAGAGGGATAAAGCTCATTAGGGAGCTTGTTCTTCAGCGTGACCCTCTTCCTTGGGAAGTGATCCATGCTTTTCTTGTGAGGGAACTGAAACTTTACATTCCCTTCCTTGGAGTCTATGATTGCACCTGTAGTACGAAGAAAAGGTCTACCCAAAATAATAGGACTAGGGGATTTATCCCCCATATCCATAATAATGAAATCAACGGGTACGAAAGTCATGTGCAATTCAATCATAACATATTTTACTTGTCCTACAGCATGTTTAGTAGAGTTATCAGCAAGGATAAATTCACTTGAGCACTTTTCTAAATTTTCTAGTTCTAGCAATTCATATAATTCTTTAGATAGTACCCATACACTAGAACCTAGATCTAACATAGCATGTTGAATTTCTTTTCCAATTGAAACTAGCACCTTGGGGATCCATGCATCCCCAAGCTTAGGAGGTATCATGACCTCATTCTTGTACCTAGAAATTTTTCTTGCAAGACATGATTAGCAATATAAGATCCAAAACCAGGTTGATTAACATTTATAGTGGGATTACTAGAAAATTTTTGTAGAGTAGCAATAAGTTCTTGCAAGCTAATTTTTTCTAAATCAAGGAAGGGATCCTTAATTTCAGTAAGCATCCTAATTTCCTCTACTTTACTCTCTAATTTAGCTAGCATGCTTGATTCATGAGGACTAATTTCATCTTTGCTAGCAAGATAAGACATATATGGAAGTAAATATTCAGGGTACTTCACTATTTTATTCAAAGTTTCTTCTAAGCTAGTAGGGACATGCTCACTTGTATTCTCAGCAATATGATCAATATTTTCAATAATAGGAGCAGCAATAGTAATAGAATTCATTCCTACACTAGGTTGTGCTTGTGGCTTTCCTGCTGACATGCTTAATAGAGTTGCTTGATTATCAGCTAATTTTGACAATGCTTTATCTAAATTCGAAGATTGAAGTTGCAATCCTGTAATATCACTACTAATGGATGCAATAGACTTATTTAACTCATGTATCATAGCATTGTGACTAGCAACTTGTTCCATAAGCAATTTATTAGATTCAGAAATTTCACTAGAAGGCTTCCACTTATTTTCATTAGCATTAGGATATGGAACAAAAGATTTATTTGGCACATAAGGAGGTTTACTATACGAATTGTAAGCATTACAAAAACCATTGCTACCATAATTCCTAACAAAATTAACATCCACACTTTCAGAATTACTACCAACTAGCTCCTGCAAAGGCACATTCTCCATATTTTGTTTATTAATAAAAGCAAGAATAGTGTCCATTTTAGAAGACAAATCATTGGTTTCTTCAATTAAGTTTATTTTCTTAGTGGGATTGGGTGCTATTTCAGTATTCCATTGACTATAATTTTGCAATATACTTTCTAATATGCTCTTAGCCTCACCTACAATTTTACTCATAAAGGCACCTCCAGCAGCAGAATCAAGTATATTTCTAGACATGTAGTTTAGACCATTATAAAAAGAGTGTAGTATGGTCCATTCATTTACTCCATGTGATGGGCATGTTCTAAGCATTAATTTAATTCTATCCCATGCCATGGCTACATGTTAATTATCATTTTTCCTAAATGAGAGGATATTATTCCTATTTTGCAAAATTTAACGGGAGGATAATATTTCTTAATGAAAGCTTCTTTTAAATCATCCCAAGACTTTATACTAGCTGTAGGTAGTGAAAGTAACCATTCTTTAGCCTTTCCTCTAAGTGAAAAAGGAAATAATTTCAGTTTTAAAACACTACTTTCCACATTTTTAAATTTTTGCATATCACATATTTCCATGAAATCATGAAGATGCATAGAGGCATCCTCCATAGCACTACCACCAAATTGCTCTCTAGTAATTAAATTCAATAAACTAGGACTTACTTCATAGCTTTCAGCTTGTATTTCAGGGGTAGTAATTGGCCTAGCAATGAATTGGTCATTGGGTGTATTTGTGTAGTCACTTAATTTAGTTCTATCACCCATTTTAACAGTTTTTATGTAGTTTTTAATTTTTTATGCAAAACTGAAAAGTAAAGTAACTAGGCAAATTCGAAATACTAAAATAAACTACTAAACTAAATGCAAAACTAAAATGCAAACTAAAATAAAATATGCAAGACAAAACAAAAACAAGAACAAAAACAAAACAAAAACAAAAACAAGACAAGAAACAAAACAATCTACTTGAAAGAAGGTGAAGATAGAAAGGACGGTACTCACGTAGGTGCAACCTCCCCAAGCTTAGGTGTTTGCACACCTTGTTTGTGATGAAGACTTCTTGTGAGCTCCCTTGGACAACTACTTCGCATATGGCTCCCCGGCAACGGCGCCAGAAAAACGCTTGATGGCTAGGTTGAGACTCAAAGTGCAGAGTGTGTAGCTAGTGGCAAGCCTTCTTCCCCACGAGGGTGACTCGAGGGTTTATATCGAACTCTTGGGGAGACAGTATTTCAGCAGTTGTCTTCCAAGCTTCCTCCAGGATCCTGCAAACAAGTAGAGAATTTTGTGCCCTCAACCTCACCAAGTGGTTGTCAAGCACAAGGTGTGAGACTTCTAAATTGCAATGCAAAACTGAAAGTAAATGTGCAATAATTAAATCTAGTACTAAACGCAAATGAGAAAATAAATATGCAATGGATTGTTTTTGTATTTTTGTGCTGCAAGTGGTGATGGAGATAATGTAAATTCGAATTGGAGATGCAAGTAAAGTAAAGTGCAAGTAAAGTAAATTGCAGCAAAGTAACTAGAGTGTTTTCTCATATCTAAAATAGGACCGGGGTTCATGGTTTCACACTTGCATTCTCTCAAATAGAGTGGTAGACGGTGGACATAAAGAATTACATGTGAGATTACAATAGCATGTTTAACATTGAGTACTTTCATATGGGCATCACGTCCTAGCATAGAGATCTCTACGGTCATATTAATCCCTCTTATACTCCACCAAGATGCGAAATAAATCATAACACCTCGATAATTAAGGAAAAACCAGAGTATAGCTTTAAGCAATGTGACATGAAGTGGAAGTAAGAACTTGCTAGATCTAGTCATGGAGATTGATTAGTGTCACTTCAAATCCCCGGTAACAAGGTACTCCTTTTTATCCCTAGTGAGGTAACTAAGAAAGGTTTAACAAAACCTAAGTGGATCGCTGAACTTCTGTCACTTTCACAGCACTAGCCAACCCCCGTTACTCCAACTAATGCACCCATCACCCCACACACGCTCTCAAGAACTAGATTGATCAAAGCTAGCAAATAAGAACGGGGTACATAACATACATCTACTCAAATAACTCAAGAGAAACATTTGCAATCTCAGATTCAATAACTCATAGAAAAGATCCACCACATAGGAATTACAACGATGCACGTAATCATGTGAGGCAGCTCATACGTATCTAATTAGTGAAGCACATAGAGAGAGAGATACAAGTGCTACTTCCACAAACCCATAGCCCTGGGGTGTACACCTCCCTCTTCATGGAGATGTCGATGGAGATGACGTTGGAGGGGTAGGAGATCACACCGGCGGCGCCCCGCCGGAGTTTTCCCCCTCCAATCTGGAACTTCTGTTCTCTATTTCGGCGTTTCGGTGTTTCGGCGGCGCTCTCCTCCGTAAGGGTACGGGGGAACCTTTTATAGTCGGTTTTAGGTCAAGACGGAGTCGGTAAGTCGAAGATGGAAGGAATTGGGGCCACAGGGGCCAATTTGGGGTCTCTCACGCGGCCAAGGAATTTGGCCGCGTGGAGGGTCCTCTATTGGGCCTCCTTGCCCAATTCTCGTGGATCCTTCGCCCGCAAGTCTTCTCCTTCCAAAAAAATGACCCCCGCAGATTTTCAGGTGATTCCGCAGAAGTTTGCCCCCTGAAACTTCAAAAATATAGAAAACGGGGTTTCTAACAGGAGGGTTAATTCCATAAAAGTTGGGGGACTTTATAATTTAACCCCAAGATACTATAAAACATAGAATTATACCCTTATATGATGCAATATGTAATAGAAAACCATATGAAAATATGCAAAATTCATCTATGCATTTTCCATGCATCAACATCCCCAAGCTTAACACATGCTCGTTCTCGAGTATGAAGGTGATAAAACTAAGATGGGTTTTGCATATTGAAACAATCATGGGATATCAAGGAGGATTATTCATGCTACATATAATCAAATGATTAATACTGGAAATGAGTAGCAATATACAATTCATCTTGTAAGAAATATCAAATATGCAAGCAAAGATGCTTCATGAAAGTTCACAAAGTGTATAATGAAATAAAAGCACTATGGACCAAATCCATACACAAAATGAAAAATAAAATCCTATATTGGTCAAAGAATAGCATAATGGAGAATAGAAAATATGGTGGACACTTTGGAGAAAACTGAGTAGCGGTAAAACATGATCAAGTCTTATTAGCGTCTAAATTATTCAACTAAAATTACTAATTGAAATGTGGTATCCATTGATCTAGGAATCTCATTACCCCTTTATCACTAGCATCTTAAAATTGTGAGTATTGAAGTAATGAGAATGACAAGGTGGTTGAAAGCCTCATGCCCCGTGAGTGTGAAAACCTACTCCATGATTACTCAACTTAAGATTCCTAATAAGCTTTGTACAATCATAATAAGTATTAATGAAATCATAGAGAACCGCAAAGAGGTACCTCTTGCCCCATGACATGGAAACAAGCCCATGTTACAATGACAAGATGAACAAACGGAGTAGACTCATCATCCTTTTTATTTTCATTCACTATTATGCATAGCTTCTTATTTTATTAAAGGATGTGTTGTAGAGTCACTCAAGCTGTAAGTAAATTTCCACCATGATAAAGCATGGCTTGGGTTAGCGGCCCAATGCGTTTCTCTAGTCATATAGATACTTACTCATCAAAACTTACTATTCCTCTATTTCATTTCGGCATGGCAGGAGTCCAAAAACAAAAGTACATGATATCAACCAAATGTAATTTTTTTTGTGCAATGTTGAAAGCTTTCCGGTGATACACGTTTATAGCTAGCTCCCAACCACACACTTATCAAACGCAAAACGTGTGGCTCCCATTATTGGTTCATGTTTATTAGATGCATAAAAAGTAAAGTGTGCCTTCAAAAGTTCGTGAGAGTCCTATCCCAAGTTCAACCCATGACAATTAATAAAGTGAATATCTTAATTTAGAACATAAATAACACAATAACATGGTGAACATACTCGGAATAGCAATGAAGCTAATGGTAAGATATGGTGGACTTACTGGAAATACTTGGCTAAGGAGTGTTGGAAACAAGTTTTTACTTGTTGGAATTTTTAAATTTTTGGGCAAGCAAGAGGGAGATAGTTGACCAGCTGCTATGCATGCATATGTCCATACAACTACTCATTTCATGACAAACTAAATAAACCAGCAATTAACATCAAGGACATGAATAAGAGATAGCTCAAGACAACATTATTGCAAATTTCTACACATAAAAAGCCTATAAATCATGCAAACATATGTAGCTCTTCAAATCAACCATGGCATCCCTATTCCAAGTCATAAAACTAGCATCCAATACATTCCAACCCCAAACTCCAGTAGCATAATCTCATATAAAATGATGGTGGTGGTCTTATCAAAACAAAAATAAAAAAAAAACTAGACGCTTCAAGTCTCGACGATAAATGCTTTGCTTAGAAAAACAGAAAATAGACGTGTGCTAACCAAAAGAGTGTAGCTCCAGTGGGGTGTTCATCACATCCCCAAGTTTATGGCTTTCACCATTCTTGGATGTCTTGAGGCGCATCTCCTCTATTCCCTGTGAAAAAACTTCACAAAACATGTTTCTCCCATTCTTTTTCTGTGGGGTGAGATTAGCAAGGACAAACAAATCACATGCTTGCTGTGAAAAATTCCAAATTAAATGCTCCAGTAGATAAACAATAAGGTTCATTATGTTGTGTGTTCACTCTCTTGCTTGAAAGAATCATGGAAATTCGATTCCCAAGCCCAAAGAGTGCATAAAACAAAAGAAGGCAGAATCTGTCCAGAAAAGCAACAGCAGAAAAACGAACGTTTTTCCCTAAGCTAGACTCGTCAAAAAATTAAGCCAATTTTTGTGCTTACAGAGGACGAAAAGTTTCAGAACATACTAAAAAATTAGCTCAATCCTACATACCAATAAAAAACTTAAAATCATACGGTGAGCAGACTCGTTGTGAAACAGAAATTTAATGCACTAGGATAGCAACTTATAAGTCCAAATGGGTTTGACTTGACTCTTTATTGAAAACTCCAGAATTAAAACAAAAAAACTAATCTCTTGAGACAGCAAGAGGACACTAGGAAAATCCAAACAAAAACAACCGGGTTGCCTCCCGTAAAGCGCTTTCTTTATAGCCATATAGCTAGGCTTACTTACTTGATAATCAAGAGGGATAAAGATCATGAGGGTGCTTGTTCTTCAGCGTGCCCCTCTTCCTTGGGAAGTTCTCCATGCTTTTCTTGTCAGGGAACTGAAACTTGACATTCCCTTCCTTGGAGTCTATGATTGCACCTGTAGTACGAAGAAAAGGTCTACCCAAAATAATAGGACTAGGGGTTTTATCCCCCATATTCATAATAATGAAATCAACGGGTACGAAAGTCATGTGAAATTCAATCATAACATATTTTACTTTTCCTACAACATGTTAAGTAGAATTATCAGCAAGGATAAATTCACTTGAGCACTTTTCTAAATTTCTAGTTCTAGCAATTCATATAATTCTTTAGAGAGTACCGATACACTAGAACCTAGATCTAACATAGCATAGTGAATTTCTTTTCCAATGGAAACTAGCACCATGGGGATCCATGCATCCCCAATCTTAGGAGGTACCATGGCCTCATTCTTGTACCTAGCAATTTTTTCTTGCAAGACATGATTAGCAATATAAGATCCAAAGCCAGGTTGATTAACATTTATAGTGGGATCACTAGCAAATTTTTTTAGAGTAGCAATAAGTTCTTGCAAGCTACTTTTTTCTAAATCAAGCAATGGATCCTTAATTTCAGTAAGCATCATAATTTCCTCTACTTTACTCTCTAATTTAGCTAGCATGCTTGATTCATGAGGACTAATTTCATCTTTTCTAGCAAGATGAGACATATATGGAAGTAAATATTCAGGGTACTTCACTATTTCATTAAAAGTTTCTTCTAAGCTAGTAGGGACATGCTCACTTGTATTCTCAGCAATATGATCAATATTTTCAATATTAGGAGCAGCAATAGTAATAGAATTCATTCCTACACTAGGTTGTGCTTGTGGCTTTCTTGCTGACATGCTTAATAGAGTTGCTTGATTATGAGCTAATTTTGACAATGCTTTATCTAAATTCGAAGATTGAAGTTGCAATACTTTAATATCACTACTAATGGATGCAATAGAATTATTTAACTCATGTATCATAGCATTGTGACTAGCAACTTGTTCCATAAGCAATTTATTAGATTCAGAAATTTCACTAGAAGGCTTCCACTTATTTTCATTAGCAATAGGATATGGAACAAAAGGTTTATTTGGCACATAAGGAGGTTTACTATATGAATTGTAAGCATTACCAAAACCATTGCTACCATAATTCCTAACAAAATTAACATCCACACTTTCAGAATTACTACCAACTAGCTCCTGCAAAGGCACATTCTCCATATTTTGTTTATTAATAAAAGCAAGAATATTGTCCATTTTAGAAGACAAATCATTGGTTTCTTCAATTGAGTTTATTTTCTTAGTGGGATTGGGTGCTCTTTCAGTATTCCATTGACTATAATTTTGCAATATGCTTTCTAATATGCTCTTAGCCTCACCTACAGTTTTACCCATAAAGGCACCTCCAGCAGCAGAATCAAGTATATTTCTAGACATGTAGTTTAGACCATTATAAAAAGAGTGTAGTATGGTCCATTCATTTACTCCATGTGATGGGCATGTTCTAAAAATTAATTTAATTCTATCCCATGCCATGGCTACATGTTCATTATCATTTTGCCTAAATGAGAGGATATTATTCCTATTTTGCAAAATTTTCACGGGAGGATAATATTTCTTAATGAAAGCTTCTTTTAAATCATCTCAAGACTTTATACTAGCTGTAGGTAGTGAAAGTAACCATTCTTTAGCCTTTCCTCTAAGTGAAAAAGGAAATAATTTCAGTTTTAAAACACTACTTTCCACATTTTTAAATTTTTGCATATCACATATTTCCATGAAATCATGAAGATGCATAGAGGCATCCTCCATAGCACTACCACCAAATGGCTCTCTACTAATTAAATTCAATAAACTAGGACTTACTTCATAGCTTTCAGCTTGTATTTCAGGTGTAGTAATTGGCCTAGCAATGAATTGGTCATTGGGTGTATTTGTGTAGTCACTTAATTTAGTTCTATCACCCATTTTAACAGTTTTTATGTAGTTTTTAATTTTTTATGCAAAACTGAAAAGTAAAGTAACTAGGCAAATTCGAAATACTAAAATAAACTACTAAACTAAATGCAAAACTAAAATGGAAACTAAAATAAAATATGCAAGACAAAACAAAAACAAGAACAAAAACAAAACAAAAACAAAAACAAGACAAGAAACAAAACAATCTACTTGAAAGAAGGTGAAGATAGAAAGGACGGTACTCACGTAGGTGCAACCTCCCCAAGCTTAGGTGTTTGCACACCTTGTTGGTGATGAAGACTTCTTGTGAGCTCCCTTGGACAACTCCTTCGCATATGGCTCCCCGGCAACGGCGCCAGAAAAACGCTTGATGGCTAGGTTGAGACTCAAAGTGCAGAGTGTGTAGCTAGTGGCAAGCCTTCTTCCCCACGAGGGTGACTCGAGGGTTTATATCGAACTCTTGGGGAGCCAGTATTTCAGCACTTGTCTTCCAAGCTTCCTCCAGGATCCTGCAAACAAGTAGAGAATTTTGTGCCCTCAACCTCACCAAGTGGTTGTCAAGCACAAGGTGTGAGACTTCTAAATTGCAATGGAAAAATGAAAGTAAATGTGCAATAATTAAATCTACTACTAAATGCAAATGAGAAAATAAATATGCAATGGATTGTTTTTGTATTTTTGTGATGCATGTGGTGCTAGAGATAATGTAAATTCGAATTGGAGATGCAAGTAAAGTAAAGTGCAAGGAAAGTAAATTGCAGCAAAGTAACTAGAGTGTTTTCTTATATTTAAAATAGTACCGGGGTTCATGGTTTCACACTTGCATTCTCTCAAATAAGAACTTGCTAGATCTAGTCATGGAGATTGATTAGTGTCACTTCAAATCCCCGGTAACAAGGTACTCCTTTTTATCCCTCGTGAGGTAACTAAGAAAGGTTTAACAAAACCTAAGTGGATCTCTGAACTTCTGTCACTTTCACAGCACTAGCCACCCCCCCCCCCCCCCCCGTTACTCCAACTAATGCAACCATCACCCCAAAACGCTCTCAAGAACTAGATTGATCAAAGCTAGCAAATAAGAACGGGGTACATAAGATACATCTACTCAAATAACTCAAGAGAAACAATTGGAATCTCAGATTCAATAACTCATAGAAAAGATCCACCACATAGGAATTACAACGGTGCCCGTAATCATGTGAGGCAGCTCATACAGATCTAATTAGTGAAGCACATAGAGAGAGAGATACAAGTGCTACTTCCACAAAACCCATAGCCCTGGGGTGGACTACTCCCTCTTCATGGAGATGTCGATGGAGATGACGTTGGAGGGGTACGAGATCACACCGGCGGCGCCCCGCCGGAGTTTTTCCCCTCCAATCTGGAACTTCTGGTCTCTGTTTCGGTGTTTCGGCGGCGTTCTCCTCCGTAAGGGTACGGGGGACACTTTTTATAGTCGGTTTTAGGTAAAGACGGAGTCGGTAAGTCGAAGATGGAAGGAATTGGGGCCACAGGGGCCAAAAGGGGGCCTCTCACGCGGCCAAGGAATCTGGCCGCGTGGAGGGTCCTCTTTTCGTCCTTCTTGCCCAATTCTCGTGGATCCTTCGTCCGCAAGTCTTCTCCTTCCAAAAAAATGACCCCCGCAGATTTTCATGTGATTTCGCGGAAGTTTGCCCCCTGAAACGTCAAAAATATAGAAAACGGGGTTTCTGACAGGCAGGGTTAATTCCATAAAAGTTGGGGGACTTTGTAATTTATCCCCAAAATACTATAAAACATTGAATTATACCCTTATATGATGCAATATGTAATAGAAAACCATGTGAAAATATGCAAAATTCATCTATGTATTTTACATGCATCAACCCCCCCCCCTCCCCCTAAACTAGGAGTCCTAGTTTTAACCTTCAACCTTCTATAAAATATTTTCTCGTATGGAAAGTCAGATTCTAAAAGCTCTGTCCTGCTCATCTGGCCAAGACCAAACTAGTTTTCCTTCCGCGGTCGGGTCTTGTTTCTCGGACTCCATTTTCCTTGCTTTGAGGACCCGGGAGATCATTCCCCCAACAATTTCCATGTAGCTATCACAGATGATGGTTATGCAAGCGTAGCTTGCCTAGTTTTTTATAAGGCATATGCTCGTGATAACGATGCTGCTAACAAGGGTGGTAAGACACTTCAGTTTTCAGACGATCAAACGCCCTACGGATGCGCATACCACAAGATCTAGAAGAAGAGGAGCACACTTCATACACACGGAGACATAGAGGACATCATCAAGATTATTTTCAAACATGTGGATCCTGGAACCGATGTCATTGTGCTCCTTTAGCGCCACAAACATATGTTGCTCGCCTGCTTCAACTTTACCTTTGCTGCAGGCTGACCATGTTGGTTTGATTTTGGAAAATCAGTCAGAGATGTGTCCCCGACTCCGAACAGCCGAAAAAAACTAACTGAGCCTCATCCCTGTTACCGGTCACTGGCACTAATCTCTGACAGGGGGAAGGGGGCAGATGGCAGAAGAGGATCTGCTACTTCTCCATCATCGTCTTTGATCTGAATACAATTAAGACTTCCAAGGTTCATATTTAAGGCGTAGCAACTGTTTTGATGGTATAGGCTAAGGAGACTTCAGGACCATGTCAATAAAGTCAGGATCGTCAAAAAACATCGCCAGTGATGGATGGGTGAAATTGGGTGTTTATGTATTTACGATGCCACTCATTCCGAATGTATACACCCCACCCCATTCAGCCCAACTAACTGATTTTCCTTCATACGGTCACCAACATAAGAACCTAAGAGGTGTAGCTTTGAGTAACTAATAATTCTAATTGAAGATCATAAGAGCTAAGTGACTGCAAAGATGATAGTACTATATATATATTTGTGATCAAGGAATCAAGATAATTAGGGACACATGGTGTATTTATTTTCTTGTGTCTCCCTGGTACTACATGTGCAATTATGAATACATAACTACTAGAAAAAATCTTTTTATACACCATGGCATGATTTTTTTCTAAAACTAGCACCAGTAATTTACCAGAGCTGACAATGAGATCGCGATCATGGTCGTGTTCCCAAGATATTTAAACCTATGCATCAACCATGCTGAGGCTTGGGGATAATGAAAGCTTCAGTTTTGAAGGGAAACCGTTGCGGGTCTGCATCGACTTCACTACAAAAAGGTCATTGTGACAAAATGTGACTTGTTTACAATCTATAGACAATAGAAAGTTTGTATCATCAATGGACAAAACATATTTTACTCGTTCAACACACAAAGATGTCGATATGACATAAAAGAAATGTGCAAATAACAAATAATGCCACATGATGACTAACATAGGGAATCATGCCTTCTCGCAGCACAATACTTTTATAACCTTTTTTTTACTTGGGGATTTTACAACATGACACTTGATTTAAAAGACCATAGGAAAAGTAAAAAAAGAATCTAATCTATCTAGTAGTTTCTCCCTTTGATCGATACAATCATTTGATTGTACTTGTAACACGAAATTATACTCCAAAAGTGCTTACAACAGTGAAACGTGATTGAGCACAAATGTGACCGGAACTTCAAATAATTCAATAGAAAGTGTTTTACTAATGATATATTTCCAACCATGGAAATAGCCTGCTACGTGTGTGGGGGGGGGGGGGGGGGAGGGTACCTACACTCTGCCGTAATACGATGATTGTACGTAGCAGGAAAAATTACTCATGGGGATATGGGGATGCAAACTTTAGAGTTCATAGGATTATCCAAAAGTATTTCTAAGTTTTTTCAATGTATATCCCAACCATTATGATTACTTTCAAAATTAAACAAAAAAACTCAACCCTACAAAATGATTACAAAAAAAAAATCTGAAACTAGTTTTGTACACCAAATATACGTGCTCTACTAGGAAAATAAGCTAAAATGAGTATATATGGCTCAGATCACCGTATAATGCTAGGGTGTGTAGGTAACCCTAGTAGAAAATTGTCTCCCTTCCCAACCATGGTGGAAATATATTTTTACCGCCGTCTATCCATACTTTATGTCACTAGGAGCAGACATGTGGGTGCTACTGTGTGCATGCCGAGGCTTTGGGTAATGAAACCATCAATTTAAAGGAAAACTATTTCGTGTCTGCATCAACTTCACTATCTACAAAGTCGGTGCCACAAACGTCGAGAAGACAATCCATAGACAATAGAATGTTTGTATCATCAATGTAGACAACATATTTTATTCGTACAGAGCACAAACATGTCGAGAGACATATATAATATGCAAATCACAAAAATGCCACATGACAACTAACATCGGGAATCATGCCTTATCGCAGCACTATACTTCTACAACCTATCACTTGATCTAAACTACGATATGAACTGCGTCCGGCGTGCCGGTGTGCCGGTGTGCCGGTGCGGTGAGCGTGAAGGGGGGCGCGTCGAGGGCGACCGGCGTTGAGTGTAGCTGCCTATTGTGCGTGCGGCGGCGGTGGGAAAATTCTGCTTGCCGTGGACAGGGGAGGGGGATTGGGCATTTTTTCCCCTAGTTTTCCTAGAGAAGAGATTAGCGCCTGGTTCTGGTTGTCTGCCGTCGGTTTGTCTGCCGCGGTGATTAGCGTCAAACACGGAAGTTGTTATGGCTGCTAGGATTTGAGCGGGAGAGAGAGCTGCGAGGGCACGAGAGAGCCGGCCGTGGGGATTCTTTCCCACGGCCGGGCAAGATGGGAAGGGTTTTCCTTCTTAATTCTTGCTTGATTAGATTGATACATCTTCTCTCTATATATGGAGAGGTTTACTTAACTCCCAAGCAAGGCTTATTTGACCCCTAAGCAAACCCTAAGACTAACGGGCCCAGGCCCATCACGTACTCTAACACTACACCCCACCTAGACATGCAGCTCGTTCTCGAGCTGCAACCTAACAACGATTTGACCCCACACAAACCTAACGCCTAAAAAATAAGCCTTTTACATCTCGGCCTATTGTATTGACCTGAAATAAGCTAACCCGAATGAGACTCCGACTCTTTATTTGCTTTGACTCCGAATGATAAGGCGAGAATCCTCCGCGCGCCGAACTTGTTTTGACTCCGACTCTTTATTTGTTTTGACTCCGAATGATGCAGCCCCCTGGATCCCAAGGAAACCATCGGGACCAAGGGAGCCCTCACGGAGGCTGGCAACGGAATGCAGTGGTGCTACGCAGTGCGCTCCTGTCGGTGACACCATCTCTTCTCCCCGCCGGCTGACTGTCGATGTCGCAGACTTAGAGGTCGCCGCCAGTGGGAAAATCAGCATGCCCGCCGTCCGTGGGGGAAACCGCATGCCCAAGATCCCCCATGCAGCGGACGAGATCGAGGTCCGTTGCACCGCAAAGCGCAACTTGGAGGAGCTGCAGCTGCAAATCACGCATCTCCCACACATGCCGACACGCTAGGAGGCCGCGCGTAGCAGTTTGCAGCCTCACTGCCACCGACATGGGGTGGGTAGCGATCCAAGCCTGAAGCGGTGACGGCGACGGCTGGAACTTTATGTGTTGGATGGGATTGTCGTGGGACGGCGGTGGCGCTGCTGGTTACGAGGTCGTCGCAGTCCCGTCGTAGGAGATCCCATGCTGGAACGCGATGACCGACGACGTGGTCGCGGCCGAGGGCGGCGGCCCTGCGGGGGTTGGCGCCGGTGTTGTGACCATGGAGGACCCCCCTTGAAATGGCGCACCGTCGGGAGCGGCGTAAGTACCGGCGAAGCGGGAGGGCCCGCCGTACTGTTGGGGTGGTGCCGGTGGTGACTGGATGTGCGGCGGCGCCCAAGCTGCCGTATAGATCGGCCCGGAGACGGACAGCGGCAGCGGGGGCTGCAGCAGCCTGGCGTCGAGTGACTCCGTCCGCTGGAGGAGCACGGCGATCACGTGCTTGATGTCGGAGACCGACTCGGTCAGTTCACGGAGACGCGTGGAGAGCTCCTAGTTCGAGAGGATGGGGGCGGGCTCCCGATCCGACTCAGCTGGGGCCGTAGACGCCTGCGGCGGCGCCATGGTGGTGGGCGCACCCGACGAGGAGATCGCGGCGGAGGCGGTGGACAGTCCCGAAGACATCGCAACCGAGGAATCTGATACCAAATGTTATGGCTGCTAGGATTTGAGCGGGAGAGAGAGCTGCGAGGGCACGAGAGAGCCGGCCGTGGGGATCCTTTCCCACGGCCGGGCAAGATGGGAAGGGTTTTTCTTCTTAATTCTTGCTTGATTAGATTGAAACATCTCCTCTCTATATATGGAGAGGTTTACTTAACTCCCAAGCAAGGCTTACTTGACCCCTAAGCAAACCCTAAGACAAACGGGCCCAGGCCCATCACTCACTCTAACAGAAGCAGTGATAATCGTTAGATCGTTTTGCTGAAGAGCCCAGATTAGTTGGATCTGACCCTCTGGGTCTTTTTTATTAGTGGTGATGAACCAGACAGCATCGATCTGCATTAACTGTGCAAATTTGTGAAGCAGGGGAGCTTGAAAAGATGGTGGGTTGCGTGTATTACATCTAGAAGGATTTAGAATGTCATCTCGTAAGAGCGAGAAGGTCGACCAGCGCACCGTCCACTACAGGAAACTGTCACTACGCCGACGGCCAGAAGCCGTCGGCACAAGGATGAATACCGTCCGCACAGACGGTTCCGACGGCCACCGTCAGCACAACGCCGTCGGCGTAAGCCCGTGTCGGCAGAGCCCAATTTCCCGTCGGCATAGTGAAAACCGTCGGCGTGGCTATGCCGACGGCAAAGCCGTCGGCACAATATTTCCAAAATAATTGAAAAAAAAAATTCAAGAAAAAATTCCAATTTTTTTGAGATTTTATTTATTTTTTTTTTTAAATTCTATTACAGAACTTTTCACTTAGCCACATATTTAATCTCTAATTACACAATTAATCTAGTCAACATACTTAACTTAGTCAAACTTCTTATTCGGTCACCCATCCTGAAATTACTACAACCCAAGAACGCTTAACCTTTGAGTTCCTTCCAAACTAGATTCCATATGAGATGTTAGAACTTACTGATATTACTATCATATCAGTCATCTTAACTTGTGGGGAATGAAGTTAAACTTTTCTATTGTTTAAATTTAAAATAATATTTGAACAAATAACAGTGATTATATAATTATCTTTGTTGACTAAATAACAATATAATGTTAGAAATTACTTTATTTTGTGAATAAATTATTTAATATACAATAATTTATATCTATAAATCCGTAAATCGAAATTTGACAAATAAAATGTCTAAAAAAAATTAGAGAAATTCAAATATGACATCCATATCATAAAAACATCGATAGTTTTAAAAAATTTAAACTCTTTTGATGAATAGCCATGGTGGCCATTTTGACAGTTTCTGCCGATTCAGCTGGAAACAGGCCAAATGACGGGTGTAATGGCCAAATCCATGACATAGTTTGTTTAAATATGCCCATATTCCACACAAACATGCATATTGGAAGCACGGACAATGTTCCCGAAGAAAGTTTTCCTTTTCATTGAATAAAGAAACCATTTTCCATTCTCCGAGTGTGTAAAATGGCTTTTTTTGTGAAGCATCAACCACAAATATGTTGCAATCCATGGGAGCTGCATTTTTAGAAAATACTAGACCATGTTATATACACAAATAACAAATTATTTTCCTCTGAAAAGGTTTTCATCCACCTCTTTTGAAGAACACAAGTTTCTGCCGATTCAATTGGAAATATGTCAAATTTGAGCTACAGCTGCCTCTTAGTTTGCTCATGATTTTTGGAAAAAATCATTTTTAGGTACACAACTACCTATTTCATCAGAGATACACCAAGAGTTTCACAATATTCAAGCCCTAGCTACGAACGGTCATGCCCGCCGTCTTGACTTTTTCATGAAACCGACTTAGAAAATTCCAGAAAATTAAAAAAACCCCAAAACGATGCAAGACCTTCGCGTGGTGTCATTATATATGTCCTAATATCCACCAAAAATAATAAACTTGGAATACGACAGTTGTGGTGAAAATATGTTCACATAAATGAGCTATCTCCTTTGAACATTCTAGGGTTTCAGGCCAAATGACGGGTTTAATGGCCAAATCCATGGCATAGTTTGTTTAAATATGCCCATATTCCACACAAACATGCATATTGGAAGCACGGACAATGTTTCCGAAGAAAGTTTTCCTTTTCATTGAAAAAAAAACCATTTTCCATTCTCCGAGTGTGTAAAATGGCTTTTTTTGTGAAGCATCAACCACAAATATGTTGCAAAACCTGGGAGCTGCAGTTTTTGAAAATACTAGACAATGTTATATGCACAAATAACCAATTATTTTCCTCTGAAAAGGTTTTCATCCACCTCTTTTGAAGAACACAAGTTTCTGCCGATTCAGTTGGAAACGGGTCAAATTTGAACTACAGGTGCCTCCTAGTTTGCTCATGATTTTTTGAAAAAAATCATTTTTAGGTACACAACTACCTATTTCATCATAGATACACCAAGAGTTTCTCAATATTCAAGCCCTAGCTACGAACGGTCATGCCCGCCGTCTTGACTTTTTCATGAAACCGACTTTAAAAATTCCAGAAAATTTAAAAAACCCCAAAATGATGCAAGACCTTCGCGTGGTGTCATTATATATGTCCTAGTATCCACCAAAAATAATAAACTTGGAATACGACAGTTGTGGTGAAAATATGTTCACATAAATGAGCCATCTCCTACGAACATTCTATGGTTTCGGGCCAAATGACGGGTGTAATGGCCAAATCCATGGCATAGTTTGTTTAAATATGCCCATATTCCACACAAACATGCATATTGGAAGCACGAACAATGTTCCCGAAGAATGTTTTCCTTTTCATTGAATAAAAAAACCATTTTCCATTCTCCGAGTGTGTAAAATGGCTTTGTTTATGAAGCATCAACCACAAATATGTTGCAAAACCTGGGATCTGCATTTTTTGAAAATACTAGACCATGTTATATGCACAAATAACCAATTATTTTCCTCTGAAAAGGTTTTCATCCACCTCTTTTGAAAAACACAAGTTCCTGCCGATTCAGCTGGAAACGGGTCAAATTTGAACTACAGGTGCCTCCTAGTTTGCTCATGATTTTTGGAAAAAATGATTTTCAGGTACACAACTACCTATTTCATCAGAGATACACCAAGAGTTTCTCAATATTCAAGCCCTAGCTACGAACGGTCATGCCCGCCGTCTTGACTTTTTCATGAAACCGACTTTAAAAATTCCAGAAAATTTAAAAAACCCCGAAATGATGTAAGACCTTCGCGTGGTGTCATTATATATGTCCTAGTATCCACCAAAAATAATATACTTGGAATACGACAGTTGTGGTGAAAATATGTTCACATAAATGAGCTATCTCCTACGAACATTCTATGGTTTCGGGCCAAATGACGGGTGTAATGGCCAAATCCATGGCATAGTTTGTTTAAATATGCCCATATTCCACACAAACATGCATATTTCAAGCACGAACAATGTTCCCGAAGAATGTTTTCCTTTTCATCGAATAAAAAAACCATTTTCCATTCTCCGAGTGTGTAAAATGGCTTTGTTTATGAAGCATCAACCACAAATATGTTGCAAAACCTGGGAGATGCATTTTTTGAAAATACTAGACCATGTTATATGCACAAATAACCAATTATTTTCTTCTGAAAAGGTTTTCATCCACCTCTTTTGAAAAACACAATTTCCTGCCGATTCAGCTGGAAACGGGTCAAATTTGAACTACAGGTGCCTCCTAGTTTGCTCATGATTTTTGGAAAAAATGATTTTTAGGTACACAACTACCTATTTCATCAGAGATACACCAAGAGTTTCTCAATATTCAAGCCCTAGCTACGAACGGTCATGCCCGTCGTCTTGACTTTTCCATGAAACCGACTTAGAAAATTCCAGAAAATTTAAAAAACCCCAAAATGATGCAAGAACTTCGCGTGGTGTCATTATATATGTCCTAGTATCCATCAAAAATAATAAACTTGGAATACGACAATTGTGGTGAAAATATGTTCACATAAATGAGCTATCTCCTACGAACATTCTAGGATTTCGGGCCAAATGACAGGTGTAATGGCCAAATCCATGGCATAGTTTGTTTAAATATGCCCATATTCCACACAAACATGCATATTGGGAGCACGGACAATTTTACCGAAGAAAGTTTTCCTTTTCATTGAATAAAAAAACCATTTTCCATTCTCCGAGTGTGAAAAATGACATTTTTTGTGAAGAATCAACCATAAATATGTTGCAAAACCTGAGAGCTGCATTTTTTGAAAATACTAAACCATGTTATGTGCACAAATAACCAATTATTTTCCTATGAAAAGGTTTTCATCCACCTCTTTTGAAAAACACAAGTTTCTGCCGATTCAGCTGGAAACGGGTCAAATTTGAACTACAGGTGCCTCCTAGTTTGCTCATGATTTTTGGAAAAAATCATTTTTAGGTACACAACTACCTATTTCTCATGATTTTTAGGTCCACCTAGATTTTGGTTGAATTCAGACACCCCACAACCCTCTCAGACGAAACTGTTAACTCATTATTGTTAGTTGCGTTCTTTATCATGATTTTTTTCTAATTATTTAGCTTTAACAATATGCATGATAATTTAGATATGTTTCACCTTTTCGAAACGAGTTAAAGAACGTAAAAATCCGAGTTGGAATGCAAAAGTTATGATCAAAACGGTGATTAAGTCAACAAAAAAAAATTGAGCTTGGCTTTGCCGTCGGCATAGCTCAATT
Source organism: Alopecurus myosuroides (assembly GCA_028641055.1). Taxonomy (NCBI): domain Eukaryota; kingdom Viridiplantae; phylum Streptophyta; class Magnoliopsida; order Poales; family Poaceae; genus Alopecurus; species Alopecurus myosuroides. The sequence continues at coordinate 136,475,562 of CM054057.1, forward strand.
TTTTTTTCGCAATTTGGAATTCCCTCTTAGGGTCGATGCCGACGGCAGCGGTAGGCCCCTCAAAAAAAAAAGGCCGACGGCATTGCCGTCGGCGTAGCTAATTTTTTTTTTCGCAATTTGAAATTTTCTCACTGGGTCTATGCCGACGGCCCGACAAATTGCCGTCGGCATAGAATTTTCCGTCGGCCTATCGGCCGATTCCTGTAGTGGTCCTCGCCGTAGCTGAGCCGGATGTACAGCACCTGAGCGTAGTGAGTATGCTTGTCCTTGGCCAGGTGCTGCAGGACCTCATGTACAGGAGCTGGACCTTGACGTGCCACCACCCACACCGGTCCTTCAGGGAGAGCTTCTCCATGCTGACATTCTTCCACTCCGGCAACTGACGAGCAGCATGGGCAGATGTTCCCCGGGAGTCCGAGACTCGCACAGCGGCACAGGTCCCCAACGCCAGGCGTGGCAGTGTGGCTTCAAGGTGTGCATGTCACCGCTGAATTTCCATCTGCGGGTTCCCTTGCCAACGGAGAACGTGCCGCTGGAGGCTGAGACGAAAATGGTGCGCCTGATCTGGTCGGCATCGTGGGCTGTGATGTGATGCTTTCGGTGTGGAACAGGAGATTGGGAGAGGATAGGTTGGAGTTCCAAGAGAAGCGGGAGGACTCGAGGAAACGCTCCCACCACCACCATTTGTTGTCACGTTCGGACATGATATCATCTTCGCTTGGACCACCATCTTCAGGCAGTGCAGGCCCGCCGTGGTGGCGGCGAAGGAAGGTCAAGGAGGACTAGGCCTGGCGGAAGGAGGTGTGACACAGTCAGCTCGGCTGTGCCGGTGTCATAAACGACTGTAGCGCCCGTGTAGCATGATATCGACGATGCTGCTGCCCAGGGCGGCAAACCCCGTCGTTTTCCTGTCGTCCGGACGACGTAAGTCTTTTTTTTTTTTCACTTCCGGACTTCCGGACGCCGTAAGTCTGCACGGACGGCCCGAGACGGAAGAGGAGGAGGCTCCGTAGATTTATAGCGTACTAAGAAGTGTACGTAGTTAGAAAAAAATAATAACACAGTTGTACATACTAAGTCAACTGTATCCATTCCTGTCAAAAAGAAAGTGCAATTGTGTCTAGACGTGCCAGCACACGGCAAAGACTGACTGGTGGGATCCATCTTTTTCCGTTCCCTTTTTGTGTGTGACCAAGTGGGATTGGAGCCCACAAGGTTTCTCTGCCGTGTGCCACGACAAAATGCACACGGCAAAGAGCTTGTTGCCGTGCAATTCTCTACCGTCTAAGCTTTGCCGTGTGCCACGAAAAAATGCACACGGCAAAGATAGTGTCGTGTGTTTTGTTGCCTTGGCCGTGTGCTTTTGGCACACGGCGGCACACGGCAAAGAGGTTTTCTCCCGTAGTGGATAGAGTCCACCCTTGTCTCTAATGAGCCATGTCTACTCAAGTGCGATTACTGATAAGTTATGGACGAGGAAATAACGATATCAGATTTTTCCCTGGAACAACAGTAGATCTTGCAAGAGGTACCATTTATGGATGAGATGGTACCGGTACCCAGGGGCGGAGACAAGGGGGGCTAGCAGGGGTCAGACCCCCCTCAATGGTTCGTCCCTCCCCCAACGTATTGTAGCAGATACTAATAGTATAATGCTGGTATATACATGCTAATAGCTGCTCATACTATATATTACTCTTAGTGTTTAAGCCCAAAGGTAGCAGAAGTTTGTCTTACGCACCCAGGCAATCAATAGGCAACAACCCATCTAGCTGACTTCCTAGGCCAGAAATCGTCCGTCTCCTCTCGCCTCCCGCGCATCACAATTGATCTAGCTGCCCTAATGATGCTCTCGCTCGAAAACCGTCAAACTTGGATGGCGGACGGCGAGTAGCGGCGGATATGGCAACGCCAGTGATATTCGTTACCCGGAAGCCATATGTTTGCGACATGGGTCCGTCCCATGAAATCACCACCGAATTATCAATCATGTACAGACAGGGGCGGATCTACACCCCTGGCAACAGGGGCCATGGCCTTGGGTGTAGGGTTCTTTTTAGCTACATGTTTGTGAAATAGTTGATTTTTCCTAGCACTTAGTCAAAGTATAACACTAAATATAATTTTGGCCCGGGGTTTGGTTCGATCCTGGATCCGCCACTGTGTACAGATAGAATACACGCATGTACGTGCTTACCTGATCAATTCCCTCTTGTTTACTTTTTTCAGTACTTGTTTAGTAACAAATGAAGAAAATGGATATACTAGTTCCTAAGAACATGAATATAATAAATTATTTTTCAAGCCAATTGTTTAAACCTCCAATCTGGTGTGCTGCTAAATTTCATATCCAAGTGTTGACAATAGTAGTGGATGTATGTCTGAAATCTTAAACGGTAGTTTTGTGTCCGTTTTCTTAAATACCTACGTTATATGATTTGAGACAGCGATAACATATATTGATGTCATTCTTTTGGTAAAATTCATGGAAATGTCATTTTTAATTTTTTGGCTTGGTAAACGACGGAAGTATTTCACTTGCGACCTTCAATGGCTCGCCCCTCCTACATGTAAATCCTGGATCCGCCCCTACCGGTACCTCTAGGTTTTTTTTGAAATGGGAAAGTCCCAGCCTTTGCAACTGGTACCTCTAGGTATCTCCCAAGTATATGATAGAATTGCTCCACAAATAATACTAACCGTAGATCATGAGAGATGTGTCACTTGTGCTTTCTCCAAAAAACGAAATAACACAACTTATTATCTGTGTGCGATTGTGTGAACTCAGCCAAGAACCTCAAAGATGATATGCACTAGAGATTTGAGGCGGCATGGTGAAATTATTTTCTTCTGTCCCCTGATATGCGACTACTGGAACAATCTTTATTTTTAAGTTTTAATCTGTGTAAGATGGTAATTTTATTGTTGTAGCTCCTCAAAATGTATGATATCAACCCATTCCTTTGATTAATTTCTTTCGACACATCCATATCTAAAAAAATCCCTACCCCCGATTCCCCAACCGAGCAGGTATTCTATGTCTTCCGCTAAGATCTACACCGCTGCGGTCACCTCCTGGACCGTGAACGTCCCTTGTGCCACCCGAGGTCCATGAGTAACAAACGCCAAAGTAGGACTTCCCCTTGTGCCTCTGCCACCATCACCGTGGTCCCGCACCACAGTAACATTTAGCGAACAATCCTTGTTGGTGCCACAATGTCCGCAGATGCGGCAACATTACATATTTAGCTTTCAAAGCATGCCCCGAGAATCCGTTTCCCAAGAACAGTTGTGGATGCATGATTTTGGCAATTTGGCTGGATATGTTTTCACGATGTCACTCAATCCTAATCTGTGTGCATGCACACACTAGGTTCTATCAACTTTCCTGCACTGGTAGAAAAAAGGCCTTCGGTATGCCAGCATCAGTCCCCAAGCGTTGCGCACCGTGACCAATGAGTCTTTAGTCCCGGGTAGGGAGGAGACCCGCGACAGAAGGTCAGACGTCGCGGGTTGGGAAGCGCGTTGCGACGCGTGGCGGGAATTAATTCCGGTTGACATGGCCGCCCGGGACTATTGGTCCTTTATTCCCCGTTCCCGTGGCCAACCGGGACCAATGGCCCTTTATTCCCCGTGCCCGTGGCCAACCGGGACTAAACATCAAGCGTCTCGCCTCCCCCGCGGCGGTTTTTATTTCGCGAGCGAGGCAGAGGGCGCCATTCCACTGCTTTGCTCTCTGTTCTTCCTCTCGCTCTCTGTTCTTCCTCTCTCTCGCTCTCTTTCGATCCAAGCACACGCACGCAAAATGGCTGAATGGACGGAATACAATGGGAAGACACCATGCGGCAAGGATTTGGACGTGCTCTTCACCAACAACTGCGCGAGGCTGCCTGAAGCTCTCGGTCATTTGGCCGATCTCTATTTTGATGCTCCCGAAGAACACCGGTTCTTTGGTCTCGATCTGGAGTACACGGCGAATCAGAAGGATGTAGCCCTCATCCAGATATCGTTCAAGCATTCGGTGTTGGTCTTCCAATGGTCAAGGTAAGCTATATATATATAGCACACGTGTACAATCTTGCATTCCATCTTCGAGTTTTTTTGTTGCATGTGAACAATACGTGTGTTGCAACATATCTAACACATATCCTATTTTTGTTGTTACAGTAGTTCGAGGCATTGCCCGGACCTTGTTGATTTTCTTGTCAACTCGGGGTTTGACTTTTGTAGCGTGGACATCACGCAAGACCGTGTGAAGTTTATGCGCATCGGTATTATGATACCGGAAGATCACTACGTTGATCTTCAGACTCTTATCCAGTTGACCGGGCCAAAGACCGGGATGGCTGTCATGGCAACCACCTTCATCCACCAGGCCTATGAAAGGATGAAGACTGATTTCCCCCGGCAGAATCACAACTATTGGGAGGAGACCCCATTGCGCCCGACGAACCTCAAGTATGCGGCCGTAGATGCATATGTCGCGTACGAGTTGTTCCGCATCTACTCGGCGGGGCCATAGATGATGTATGCATGCGTTCGATATCTATGCATGTGCATGTAATGGGTATCTAATTAGTAGTATATATATGTAATGGATATCTTTTGTGATCGACTCTCTATATATAATATGTTAATTATGAAATGTGATCAACTCTATGTTTGTGTTATGTGTGATCGACTCTGTGTTATGTGTGATCGACTCTATGCATGCATGTAATGAATATTGTTTGTATTATTGTTCTTTATTTTTGATATATTTTTTCATTTTAAGATTTTAAAATGAATTAGTATTATTTTTCTTCATTTTTTGATATATTATTTGTATTTTTAAGATTTTAAAATGAATTAGTATTATTGTTCTTAATTTTTGATATATATTTTGTATTTTAAGATTTTAAAATGAATTAGTATTATTGTTCTTCATTTTTGATATATTATTTGTATTTTTAAGATTTTAAAATGAATTAGTTCTATTTTTCTCAATTTTTGGATATATTATTGGTATTTTTAGAAATAATACAAATTAAAAGTGAATGTTTATTTATTTATTCAAAATTATTAATTACATCTTTACTTTTGTTTATTAAAAGATTTATTTGAAATTCAAACAATAAAGAAATATGGCTTCGGCCAACATGTTAATAAGATTGATATGATACAACTATCATATACATGCGTGAGAAACACTTGGATTCGGGACGGGATGGAACTCGGAAGTTAAGCGTGCTAGTGCTAGAGCAGTGGGAGGATGGGTGACCGAGCGGGAAGTTTGACCATGAGTAACTAATTGGACTAGAGATAATCTTAGTTAGACACTAAGAAAATAATACAAATTGTGAGAATAAAAGGGAGTGAAAAAAAGGGAGTGAAAAAAGGAGTGAAAAAAAGGGAGTGAAAAAAGGTGAGAAAAATAATTAGAAACCAAATGAATTAAAAAAATTACGAAATAAATCTAGTCCCGGTTCATGTGGCCAACCGGGACTAAATGTCCTCCGACCCCAGGCTCCGCCACCCGCCCACGTGGACAGGCCTTTACTCCCGGTCCGTAAGAGATGGGACTATAGGGGGGGGCCTTTAGTCGCGCGTAGCTAGTCCCGGTTGCCCGGACGGGATTAATGGGCCTGGCGAACCGGGACTGTAGGCCTGTTTTCTACCAGTGCTGGTGAGTTTTCCTTCATTCAAACACTAAAGAACCTAGCTAAGAGGTGTGGGTTTTGGGTCAGAAATAATAGTAACCGTCCCTATACCGTATATCAGCAGAGCTAAGGTGTCACTTATGTTTTCTCTCCTCAAACACGGAATAACATGACATTATGTATATGTGAACTCTGTAGAGACCCACAACGGTGATATATATTAGTGATCGGGGACTCAATGTACAATGAGGATGCACATGTGGTGAAGTAATTAATTGTCTTCTGTATCCTACCACATTGACCGCTCTGACCGAGGGTGCCGTTATGAAGGGTGATATTATGATTGGGCTACTAGAACAAATCTTTATGAGATGGTATGTTAAGTTGTATTACATTGTAGCCCTCAAAAAATATGATATCAACCTATTCCTTTCGGTAGTTTCTTCATAAACTTGCATACATCTCTGCTATATAATTTATCTTAACAACATGGGACGTTGTACGTCCTGAAACTTTTTCGATTTACTCCCCATCGAACCCGCAATCCACAATATTTGTACTTTTTCACTTGACCCCATCGACCATATCCACTCCGCGCCCGATAGTCTCCCACCTCTCTCGACGGGCCAATAGCCCATGTGCGAAGTTTTTTCTGTGTATTGGAATGAATGCGCAGCATGCCGGTGGTGAGAATTCCACATGTTGAGGCGGCAAAGTTTCCATTTGAGGCTTCAATTGGAGGGCTCAACTGATTTGGGGGCGTGATCTGAGGCTTCAATTGGAGGGCTCGATTTATTTGGGCCGTGATTTCAGGCTTCAATTGGAGGGCCCAATTGATTTGGTGGAGTGATTTGATGCTTCGATTGGAGTGCTCAATTGATTTCAGAAAAATAAGATCTCAAATTGCCACTTCCCATGGAGAATCCGGGGATAGAGTGTTTAAGTTGGAGGATACAACCTGTCAATTGGGCCATCTTCCTCTATTGGTGGGGGGAGGGGTCTGCCCATAGCGTCTGCCCATAGCCCCCCCCCCCAATCAAAATAAATGTCAATAAAGTAAACTACAAAATTAGGCAAATATTTGCAATTCCGTTCAAATTTTGGAGATAAATTACAAATTTCTAACAAAATTACAAATTCGTCTGACCTAGCTACTCCTCGTCGTCGTCATCGCTGTCCCAGGCATTCATGACCTCCTACTCGGCGCCGCTGCTATCCTGGTAGTATCAACATAGGAGCATGGTGTCCTTGTACATCTTGATCGACAACAGGTCTTCTTCTGCATAGTGTAAGGTGAGAAGCTAGCCTTGCTGTAACCGGTACATATGGCTGAATTGCGCCCACCAGTTCGCCAGGAATATTTACGCGTCGTTCCTCACTAGTACTGCCTCAATGGGTCCACTAGTGCAGTCCTCTGTTTGTAGCCTGAAGGAGGGGGTCTCATGGCCGGCGAGCAGCTCTCAGATCCACTCCGGCAGCCTCAGCAGCCGGCTTAATGGCCGATACAGGTGGACAAAGAATTCGGGTACATCCAGTCCCTTGTCGCCACCTTGGTAGCGTTACCCACCACGACCTCCGTGCCCACCATGACCGCCCTTTCCAGCAAAGCCGTTGTTGGAGGTATGCCCTACAGACAATAATATACGGTTATTATTCTACCTCCGAGTTCAGGCTAAGTTTATATCAGCATGCTACAACCGCTATAACATTTGAAAAGTGAGTTTTCAAAGAAAAATCTTTTCGCAAGTGTGAAGACATAAACAAACAAGAATTCCTAATCATGTCTCTAATATTAGCTTATGGTTTGTGAGATGATCACATTTTCCTGCTCATGGACTTGCTTAAAATTCCATCAAAATATAACAGTTTATTGTTAGGGTAACAATAGTACTGAACCAACCCAAGTGTATGTCGTTACTAAAAGAGACTAAACAATTGTAATGTATTTTAGCAAATACACATGAAGTTGTGATTGATTACAATTCCTATACTATAAGGATATCTATTTACCGCATGACCAAGAGTTATGCTTTGGATATCATCAACCGTCTTACCGTAAGTGAGGATCATAACAGTCATAATTGGATATGATCTAGAAAGTATAATGTAACTGAGATCGTCCAAGACTAATACTTAAGTCCTCTAAATGATAGAGAGTTACACTCTTTGGGCCCTCTCAGTATCACGATGTCATATCATCTGGTCAGAAATTGTGTGATTTAACACAAGCACATCGGGGATACATGGATGAGAAAAGAAGACGATATCAGTAACGATTTTTATGTCTTATGATCAAAGATTTTGATTAGATCAGATCACATAGTCTCACGTCGTGATATAGTTGATATCATGAAGTTAAGTGAATAAGTGCAATGATTAACTTGTAAGATTCGCTCCTTCTTCAGGAACACATGAGCCATCACGGATGTCCATATTCCCGATGTTGATTATTGTTCGATAAGTTTCCGAACATGTATGTGTGTTATCGAGGATTTATGAATCACGCGCTTAAAACATGCCAATCTTTAATTGGGAGAACTAATATGTTGTTATTCGTTTTATGAATTTTTGAGGTTGTTAGGCTGTCACAGAAACTAGTCATGTGTCAATCGGAGGGGTTTCGAGGAAGCTGCTATTAGAGAGAAACTATTTCCGTGTTAGGAACAATTTATATAAGAGTTAACAACAGACATGATATGTCCCGGGGTGTTATAAATATGTTTCTAACATCGGTAGATAATATCTATGATTTTATCTATTGGGGTTATATGGTTCCGGAGGAGTTTTGGGGACTTTCCATAAAGGGGGGAGTGTCGGAGGGTGCAAAAATACCCCTCATGGCCGCATTCTATTTTAGGGGCTTCTAGGTGGGGCCAAGTGGTTTCACAAGTTGGCACTCATTGTCCCGGTATTTTTTATGAATTTATTGGAGAGAAAAAGAGAAAATAAAAATGGAGAAAAAGAAAAAGGGAAGGAGGGAGACTCCACCTCACCCAATCCGAGTTGGGATAGGGGATGGTGGTGCGGCCACCATCATGGTGCAGCCACCTACTCCTAGCACAACTACCACTCCTCCCTCTACCCTTTGGCAAGTCTCTCCTCCCTCCCACTATATAAAAGTCCCCAAGTAAAAACACACAATTGACTCTCAACACTAGTAGAAAACTGAGTATTAGAGATTGCTAGAGGAGACGGTTTCACACATCAAAAAAAGAACAGCCTCGGAAAGGCGACCCCTCAGCGTAGAAAAGCCGCTTCTAAATAAAAACCCGATTCAATAAGTTGTGATCCATGATGGGCCTAAATCGATTCCGGCTCCCAAAATCTATGAGACGGCTGCGAATTATAACAGGTGCAGTTTCCTACTTGATAGGAGTTGGTCTGAATTATGGACGGCCTCAAAATTTGTGTGCGTCGACCTAGAAAAGCGCCCTGCTGATACGGTATTTTTCTTGGCGACGGTCTATTTTAAAGAATGAAGAGTGGCCCTGGTTTACACGCATTCGGGACGTCCACCAAACCGTGGAGGTGATGTACTAGGGCCGGAGTGGGGCCGAGAGGGGCTCTGGCTTAATCAGGGGATATCGCCGATGGCCCACATGGTCTCTTCTCTTGCTTCCGGCAAGAACCCCCGGGAAAACCCAAGAACGGAGCACAGAGAAGTAGGAGTGGGATTGAAGGTGCAGAGGAAGAAGCAGGGTTCGAGGTGGAGAGAGGATTTCCACTGCCATTGGCATCGCCGGCGCCCGTCGAGAAGGGAGGACATGCAGAGAAGGCTTTCGCAGTTTTCGGGCGCGGTTTTTGTATGGTCGTCGTCGGTTCCAGTAGCAATCCAACAAAGCAATTTGAAAGGTCAGTGTTATCTTCTCTACATGTGTGATGGCTCCCAAGTGCAGGAGATCAATCGTAGTCTTCGATGGGAAGTATTACCCAAATTTCTAGTTCGACTCAGTGGGAACACAAGAATACCGGTGAGACTTTAGTAATTGGGACGTCACTCCCAACCACACCTTTGTATCAACAAACTTGCAGCGAGAGTGGTGAGTTTAATAATGCAGTGAAAGTAAACAAACAGAAAGTAAATGGAGAGCAAGTGTTTTCCCAGTTTTCACCGGAAAAGAGTGAAAGTAAACCAGAGAGTAAAACGCAGGCATGAGGTGACAGCGGGGTGTTGCACGGATAAGATTGATCATGTAATAATGTTTTGCTAGCAGCGGGGCCTTTCTCTATCTCAGTTCTATGTAGGTGTGTGTTCCGTAAATTATTGTGCGTACTAACCAAGAGAATTTGCACAAAGCCTATTGTCCTACCTGCCCATTTCACCGGGGCCAATTTGGAACTACAGGTAATTAAGGTCTACCCTTTCGAATAGCCCAGACCAACGCATTAACACTCCATGAACACACATAATCCTCAAACTAGAACATATCCCCCTTGTTTTCCCTAGCTGTCACTTTAGGGTTCGCAGGTTCAACATAATAGCAGGTAATACACATTGCAGATAGATACCAAACTCAAATATATGATGTAGCAATGTAAGTTCAGTACTGAAATCATGCCACTTGGGCCCTAGTAACAAGCATTAAGCCTAGCAATAGTGCATCAACATAAGACATAAGAATTCTCAAGACAAACCCCTAGATCTCGCATACCGAGTAGCAATTACATGACCAATCTCATCCAAAACCCCTCACACCTCACATGCATACATCAACTACTCACACATGGAGGGGGTGATGGAGCTCATGGTTGATGGAGATGATGGTGGTGATGATGATGGTGACGAAGCCCCTCGAATTCCACCTACGGGGGTGAAATCCCGGATCAATCTGACTCCGAAATCGAATATCGTGGTGGCGGCGGCGCTCCGTTTCGCGAACAGCCCTCTCCTTAGAAACCCGTCAGTTTCTCGTATATATGGAGGGGTACGTCGAAGACCTAGCCAGAGTGGGCCATCTAGGCCCAAAAGGGGTGACCCCACACGGCCAAGGAATCTAGCCGCATGTGGGGCCCCCTTTTATCCCTCGGGTGGCCCCCCGGCCCCATCTGGTGCTCATTCCCCTTCTTTTCCATAAAAAGTTACGTGGTTTTCTTCCCCTGTGAAAAGTCCTGCGAAAATAGACGGAAAGAAGACTTTTGCTAAAAACAGCGTCAGATTCTGCAGATTTATTCAATTATGGGGGGACTCCGGAGAGAAATACGATGCAAAGTGCTTGGTAAAGTAGATGCATTTTAGGTGCATCAATGTGTTATTCTTCTATTAGAGCTCCCGAATGGTGGATTATATCACGGTTAATTTGACTTTCCATTTTAGTTGCGAAATGGGGAAAATCTTGTTTTTCCAAATATGCATGTGCACGAAGTTCTAAACTTCTTTTGTTAGTTTAAAATATAGAATGGAATATAGCTCTTCGGAAGACGATTTATCTTATGGAGAAGAGTATTGTGGTATGTTCCTTTACTCACCTAATGTCTGTGCTAGAAGCAATCGCCACAACACTTTCAGTATCTTGTTTGAGGTCGAATATAATTTCCAATCGATTGAAAGTAATGCCTTTTAATTCAAGTGAATACAATTGTTTCCTTCCAACTCGTGTGTTCTTAGTATTTCCGTTTGTTTGTATATTGATCGTAGATTGCTCCGCGTTCTCAAAAATACCGACAAGTTATTTGATACGTCATAAACGTATCCTTAGTTTCTGATGTTCCATGTTGTTTTCTTATTGTTTCCCACATGTTCACTATACACTTTATGTCATTTTTATCGATTTTCCGGACTAACCTATTAACAAGATGCCACAGAGCAAGTTCCCTGTTTTCTGCCGTTTATATATTCAGAAAAGTTATTCTGGAAATATTCTCGGAATTGGAAAATTCAAAGCCCATAAGTCTTAGAATTCCCGAAGGTTCCACGGAGTCCCGAAGAGACCTGGAGGGGGCACACAGGATCCCACACCATAGGACGGCGCGCCCCTGGCCGCGCCATGGGGTGGTGTGGCCCCCTCGGCCTCCATCGTCTTTGCCCTTTCGCCTATTTGTACCCTCCGAGACGTAAACCCTACATATATACCACTTCGTCTCGACAAACACCTCATTCCGCCGTCATCTTCATCCCGAGACGCGGAGGGTTCTGGATCTCTCCCCGGCACCCTGCCGGGAGGGGAATTCATCACCGAAGGGGTCTACACCACCATGCGTTCCTCTGAAGTGATTTATGAGTAGTTCATCTGTCACGACCCCGGACCCAGAGATATACATACTGTTATGTGCTTCTAGACATGGACCCACAAGGGCTTCAGGGTTACCAGCCCCGGCCGCAACAAACAACGGCAGGCAGACTGGATTCATCGGCACGTAGTCCGGATCACCAGTCTACTACTCCTTGTATCCATGCTAGTCATAACCAACTATGCATATCAAAGCGTCCACGAATCGAATGAAACTGAAGGAAACGGGACCAAAGCTATACAGAGATGCTATGTGTCCAGAAAGTGCAACAACAATCGAGGGTTACTGGGGTTACCTCGCCCCAGGCCGATCACATCGACAGGCGGGCTCGGACATGGATCATCGGCTCCACAACCCCTCGACTGCGACAACTATGCAGGCATAGCCAAAACTGTATAACAATGAGCTCGAAACCAACAACCGATCAAAGCAGTACTCTAAACATGAAACTTGTATTAAACAGATGTTACTAGAGTATAGCTTACAAACAGAGGTCACACGACCCAACATTACATCAGACAACGGAAGGCAAAATATGTTGCTAATCAACAAGAACCAAAAGGCCTAAGAGGCCGCAACATAAGGCGACGTCCCAGCCCATAGATTCCAGGCTGCTACCTGGGAACCCCGAACTACTCGTCGATGTCCACGTTGACTCATCACCGATGTGGGATCTTCACCTGAACCAAATTAAGCAAACCTGAGTACGGGATGTACTCAACAAGACTTAATTAACCTATTATATATCTGCTATTTCGAAAAGGGTTTCATGAAGGCTGATTTGCGTAAAGCAATCTTTGTTTTTGAAATCGAGGAAGAATAGCACGTCTCATAGAATGTTTTCAAAACAGATGAGAAAGCTTCTCAACTACTGAGATCATCATCTTTTGAATCCACCAACATCATTACCAGCACCTCACACGCTACAAGGACCACCCCTCCCGGCATCTCCGGGGAGGCACCCTTCAACCATTGCCTCCATGCCTTGTCAACATCTTTTACGTCACGTTCAAGTTATCTATGACCTCGTGGCTTTCACCAAGTCGTCCTTAACCGTGGACACGGCTTTCCGAAAGATTTATCCCTGCAGGGTGGTACACTTTACCCACACGTACCATCCGACTCTTAACGCCACATGTACGCTCGTCCATGGAGCGCGGCAGAGGGTGGTTGGCCACGACCTTTACCTTGTCGAGCCCTATCCATGAGTCAACCCAAACAGGGCTACCCCGTCAACACGGAGTTGGCCACCTCCTGACGGCACCTGTTCTGTGAGTCGGTAACAAGATCCGTGTACGTCCATCACTTGTCCCGGTCACGCCCTAAACACCTCCAAAAGGTTTTTGACTCACACGCAGATGGAAATCCCAAACTACATGACTCACAGATATAACCAAACAAGTTAGTTAGTCGAGCGCGGTCTGTTAGGCCTCGCGTGTGGTTGCACGCTCAGTCTTGGTTTCCACGGCGAGACCTTACTCCTAGGGTTGGCAAGTACGGGACCAAGAACCACTTCCCAAGTGGCCTCCCGTCCTCGCCTTAGTCAAGTTAACCACACAACACTCATCTCACCTCGTCATCATATCATACTAGGTTATCGTAGCTCTGATTCATCAACCGGATGGAGCAGAGGTAACAAACATGTATGACTAAGCAAAGGAGATATGAGGCTCTGGCGTTGCGCACAAGCAATTCTATGGCGGCTAGGAGCAGTGGATCAGGATATTGAGGCAATGCAGTATATAGGTGAACTATGTCTACTAGCATCAAATAGTTTGGAATCGAATGCAAAGTACGAGATCAAATGTTGATCGAAAGCATATATGAGCAGACAAGAGGTTATGCTTGCCTTGGTTATAAGAAAACCAGATAAAGATCTTCTGGAATAAGTGCTTGACTTGTCGGTTAAGATAAAGTATTCGTCGTTGGATTGCTGGCCTTCTCTTCGGAGTCACGTTCTACCGAGGGGGACAAACACCGAAAAGAGGAACAACAATCAACACATGGCATCGATGTAATGCACAATATGTATGCATGAGCAAGTTAATGCACTTAATTAAAGCCCTAAACATGTAGATAGGGTTGCTAGGGTTCGTATGTCAAATATGAAGTTTTACTGGAATTAGTCCGAAATAGGCCCCGGAGGGGGTTTCGGACGATTATGAAAGTGGGTACAAGCTAAAGTGTTCAAATGAGGTTGAAAACATCATAAATAGATTCCATTTGTCATTTTAAGCAATTTGGTATATAACTTTTAATTTTCTAATTTTAGTGAATAAAAATTTATTTTCTCCGTTTTAAATGATTAAATAACATTAAACAATGTTCAAAAATAAAGGTTGTCAAACATATATGAAAAGTACATATTTGAATAGATTTTATTTTTCTGATCACTCCCATATTTTCATTATATTTTTCTGAATTGTATTTTGGGAGATATTGATTATTCAATTTTATTCATATTCTGTAATTAATAACCGTTTTCTGGAAAAGGGAAAAAGAATCAGTTTATGACATCATGATGACGTCGGGGTGACGTCATCAATGGCCAAATTGGCTCTGCCGCAATGCATTCGAGCAAACAGGCGAGCGATTCCCAAATCGCTTAGCATTGTTGCGAAGGGGAGGCCACGGGGAGCCAGAGGGTGTCGGCGGGAGGACCATAAGGTCACCGGCGACGAGCCGGTGTGCGGTGGCGCGGCGGCGGTGACAGGAACATGATGGGGAGGTTGATTCCGAGGGAGAGGGGGAGGTCTGAGGACATGGGAAGGCTCACCGGACCGAGGAGGTTGCGATGGCATGGACGGGGCGGTGCGGGAAGGCCGGAATCGGCGCCGGCGTCGAGAAATCCGCGGCGGCTGGTCTCGGGGAGGATGATGAAATTCGGGCAACTCGTGGCACGGCGGCTTCTCTGTGTACTCGAGGTGGATGCTAGGGCGACGAAGATGCTCCTCGCAAGCTCAACGGGGCACGGGGACTGCCGGAGAGACGGCAAACGGCGACGGCCGAGGCGAGCTAGGGTTTCGGTACCTTTCGGCGTGCTCAACAGAGAGGAAAAGGGCGAGCGAGGAGGAGAAGGGAGAGGGAACACGGCCCTTGGCGGCCTTATCTCCGCGAGCAAGGCATAGAGGAGGTGGCAGCTCGATGCGTAGGCGGCCTCCACGCAGCTAGTCCTTCTGTCAAGAGGTTGAAGAAAACCATCTTTCGAAAACCCCCTCAAGCTTCAGAGAAATAGCAGATAGGTCCTTTTCTCTTTGAAAACAGAACCAAGAACAAACTTTTGAGGGACTTTTTGGAAGAATAAAATTTGGCAAAAATTATCTTTGAAAAGCTCATGAAATTTCCAACAACACCATGTGTCACTTTGGTGTAATTGAAATACTTTTCAGAACAAAATTTTGGAAACCCTTTTTAAGTACTATTTGAGGGATTTTTTAAACCATTTAATTTCATAGCTTAAATTGGTTCAAACATGATTTAAAATTTTGTTTCATGCATGAATGATATGAACACCACACCACACACCCTAAGGTTGCAAAATTTTGGGATGTTACAAATCTACCCCCCTTACAAGAATCTCGTCCCGAGATTCCTAAAGGAGAAGAAAGAAGGAACACCGGTTTTGAACGATCTTCTCGAACCTTACGGTTCTCTTCTCGAAGAGGTTGATCCGTAGCATTTTGAAGTATTGAACGGATACACCTTAGGTAAGAGGGAAAACTCTTAGGAAATGATCTTCACGAAGATCGAGTATCTCATGGCTAACTCATGACCAGAATGTCCGTAAAGAACTGTTGAGTTAACAAGCATGAAACACCTCAAGATATCGGAGGGAATAAAAAGATGGTTTCAAGTTTATGGACGATGGTTCTTGAAAGGATTTAGAATATGAGCTTTGCACAAGACTTTAAATCCTTTTGAAAAAGAAAGGTTGGACAACCTGTGATATAAGGGTTTCTTCGAAATAGAATACCAAGATGGAAAGGATGGTCTTGGATACCACAACGTAATATCCGTAGACAAGGGAAAACACGAGAAAACACTGTAATCGTGCATCGGAGGAAATTTGATACAAGATCATGTTCACTCTTTGGAGTGGACACGAAAGATAACGGAACTTTCATTCCGTCAAAGTTTGTCGAAAACTTTGTCAAAGGTAGGAATGTTACTTCACGACCGAAGATGAGTAACCAAAGGATGTTGAAACACCGTAGTGGAGGAGGAACTCTTGGTCTCACCTTAAGGCTGGTTAACCAACGAGGGTTGAAACACCGGTAGAAATAGGGAATCTTTTTCCTATTGTGGTTTGGACGTAGCAGTACATCTACCACATGGTTAAGATCCCATGGCTGAAGTAACTGACAAATTCACACAATGTGTGAGATGAACAGAAATTCAAGTACAAACAACTTGAGGAAGGAAACTGAACAAAGGTGGTTACAAAACACCAAGAGATGCTTTCAAAATGAACTTGTTTCCACCAGAACAGAGGTTTTGGAGGTTCAACGGAAAGATATTGGAAAGATCAACTTCCAGGTTCTCCTTGATGTTCTAAATACCGATAGCAGGCTCACGACAAGCCTTCTATAGGTCATCAAGTGAAAGTAAAACTCCGGTTTGGAAGATCGGGGAGGAAAACTTGTTGAGAACGAGCCACAAGAATTCTCACGGGGAGTGGCTGTTCTTACGGATTCAAGGGGATATGACATTAGGCCTTCCGGCTAATTGTGTCAACCACAACATCAACCATGCCAGATTTTGAAAAGACCTGATTCAATACTCTTGAGGAAGCACTAACCATCGTTGCTGCTTGAGATTCAGCTCTGGTTAGTGGGTTGAATAACTGAGACTCAATATATATGATCAAAGAGATTGCACCGGTTATCAACGAGATACATTTACTAGATTCTCAAGATATGGACTATGATGTCAAGCTCAAGAGATGAGCGAGATTGCGGAGCTCATGTATTAGCAACTTGCGAAGGACGGTTGCACCTACATGAACTACTTGTAAAAGAACACATCGGAGTCCTGGTTGGGAAGATGATAACAAAGATAACGAAGTTCTTAAACTTCCTTTCTTTTACGAACGATCGGTCAGTGGCTTAGCATGGATGCAAACTTCTTCAAGACATGGAGGTAATGACCTACCATCTCAGGAATTGTCCACATATGCATGACTGACTTGGGATTATTCCTGAAGGAACAAGGAAACTATACTCGGATCCATGGCGACAACTTTCACCATAAGCACATGAACCAGAGTAGGTTACTTCGAACATCCAGAACGCAATCTTCGTAATGAAACAAAGATGGTTCTCGAGAGTTTCCAACATTGTTGCCATTTGTTCAGCGTGAACCTCTTGCAACTTGGAGGATTAGAAATGTCATCGATGGGCTCGAAAACACACTTATCAAAACACTCCAAGAAGAGGGATTCATATGATATATGAACGAGGCAAAATATTGGTCAGACTAAAGGACATGAAGGTGTACTCAGGCAAAACACCATGAGTGAAACACCATCAAGATAGTCCTTGAATCTGAGCTTGATCTGACGATAGCCCAAATCAAACCAAGGTTGGAATGATAGCATGTCCACGAAAGAGATACTATTTAGCTTCAACACGAAGGAAACTAGACATCCCTTAGCGAAGGATCAAGTTAAGATGAGCTTTTGTCTTTCAACTCTCCAAGTTGTTGTTTAAGCTCAACCAACTAGTCCAGGATATCCAGCAGAGTTCCTTGGAGAAAGAAGTAGTTCAAACTACTCCTGGTTTAGACATCACGGTCAGGTAAAACCTGGTGAAACTTCTGGAAAGACAACCAGAATATCACAACCCACCGGTATGTCTTAGAAATCGAAAGGAGGCGTGCTTTTCAAAGCAACCGATATGGTCTGGAGAGCTTTGGCATGAACCTAACTCTCTGATCAAGAATGTGCACCGGAATGGAAGGATCTGGTAACACAGTCAACTTCAAATAGAGACTGGGTAACCAATAGTGCTAAGAAGGATACAGATGCTTCTTAGATATTTTTGAAGCAATAAGAATTGCTAGGAGTATCTCATACACCTGTCAATGCACAGACCCATCATTTTCAAGCTTTCAAACTTGGAGGAAGGGTGAGTGAAAATGTCTAGGAACATCACTTCATCAATAAGGTCATGAAACTTAACACGACCTCTTGATATAAAGGTGTGTCACTCGAAGGTAGAACAGAACATAAGATGATAAATTCCTTCAATCTGCGGATTACAAAACTTTGACCTGGTTCTAGAGATGAACGAGGTACTGGAGTTTGTTTCTCCTTACACTCCAAGGTGGAATGTTTTGACGGAAAAACAGGAGCAAATGCGTTGGAATTATCGAACACACATATGCAACTTGTATTCCAAAACAACGGAGGAAGATCTGAGAGCTACTAGAAGGTAGAAACATGCTCAGGAGAAATCCTAAGATCATGTTGATTGCATAGTGTAGTACTCAGTTGTAAAACCCATGCCAAAAGGTTGGTATAACTGAGTTAAGAACAAAGAGGTGAAGGCCATGATGATCACTCTTGTCATGATCCCTTTTGATTGCAAGAGCAAACCTGTGGCTATTGAAGTTGAAATTACCTAGCCACTCTGAGGTGAAACAGATTCCTCGGGATCCAAAAGAACAGAACTTGGGTTAAAGGTCAGCATCCTGTACTGATAGCGTGAGCAACACATGGTTATGAAACCACATGACTCGATTCACCACAATTCAGCACATTCCGGGACCTTCGGTTCAAGTCCAAGATTAAAAACACAGAGAAAGGAGTAACTACTATATGAGTGCCACAAAGGACACTACAATTAGCAATCACGAGGTATCTTTCAAAGGACAACAATAGCTCCGGAAGAATTTGAGCAGAGGATAACGGATACATTCGAGATGGAAAGCGAATCTCGAGGTTCAGGATTTGGGACGTAGAACAGGAGTATGTGGAACCCACACAACTCTGAGAGATTATGATGGAAAGGAAATCTCTCAGTTAAAAAGGTAACGGATATGGAACACACACGACTCTAGAAACTGAACACTAGGTCAACTTGGGTAAAAACGTCCTTGCCAGAGAAGGCACCTAGGTTTTGAATGACTAAAAACTTTTCGAATCCAAAACAGGTAAGATGACCCAGAGTTTAGAGAGATACCAGATAAGGAGTAAAAAGAATCCTAAGAAGGTTTTTCACAACTCATTTGAGGTTTCAAAGTAGTTTTCACAATCATTAGACTCAACATCGACCAAGCAGTAAGGTTTTCCTACAGGCAGTCCTGCTCTGATACCATGACTTGTCACGACCCCGGACCCAGAGATATACATACTGTTATGTGCTTCTAGACATGGACCCACAAGGGCTTCAGGGTTACCAGCCCCGGCCGCAACAAACAACGGCAGGCAGACTGGATTCATCGGCACGTAGTCCGGATCCCCAGTCTACTACTCCTTGTATCCATGCTAGTCATAACCAACTATGCATATCAAAGCGTCCACGAATCGAATGAAACTGAAGGAAACGGGACCAAAGCTATACAGAGATGCTATGTGTCCAGAAAGTGCAACAACAATCGAGGGTTACTGGGGTTACCTCGCCCCAGGCCGATCACATCGACAGGCGGGCTCGGACATGGATCATCGGCTCCACAACCCCTCGACTGCGACAACTATGCAGGCATAGCCAAAACTGTATAACAATGAGCTCGAAACCAACAACCGATCAAAGCAGTACTCTAAACATGAAACTTGTATTAAACAGATGTTACTAGAGTATAGCTTACAAACAGAGGTCACACGACCCAACATTACATCAGACAACGGAAGGCAAAATATGTTGCTAATCAACAAAACCAAAAGGCCTAAGAGGCCGCAACATAAGGCGACGTCCCAGCCCATAGATTCCAGGCTCCTACCTGGGAACCCCGAACTACTCGTCGATGTCCACGTTGACTCATCACCGATGTGAGATCTTCACCTGAACCAAATTAAGCAAACCTGAGTACGGGATGTACTCAACAAGACTTAATTAACCTATTATATATCTGCTATTTCGAAAAGGGTTTCATGAAGGCTGATTTGCGTAAAGCAATCTTTGTTTTTGAAATCGAGGAAGAATAGCACGTCTCATAGAATGTTTTCAAAACAGATGAGAAAGCTACTCAACTACTGAGATCATCATCTTTTGAATCCACCAACATCATTACCAGCACCTCACACGCTACAAGGACCACCCCTCCCGGCATCTCCGGGGAGGCACCCTTCAACCATTGCCTCCATGCCTTGTCAACATCTTTTACGTCACGTTCAAGTTATCTATGACCTCGTGGCTTTCACCAAGTCGTCCTTAACCGTGGACACGGCTTTCCGAAAGATTTATCCCTGCAGGGTGGTACACTTTACCCACACGTACCATCCGACTCTTAACGCCACATGTACGCTCGTCCATGGAGCGCGGCAGAGGGTGGTTGGCCACGACCTTTACCTTGTCGAGCCCTATCCATGAGTCAACCCAAACAGGGCCACCCCGTCAACAGGGAGTTGGCCACCTCCTGACGGCACCTGTTCTGTGAGTCGGTAACAAGATCCGTGTACGTCCATCACTTGTCCCGGTCACGCCCTAAACACCTCCAAAAGGTTTTTGACTCACACGCAGATGGAAATCCCAAACTACGTGACTCACGGATAGAACCAAACAAGTTAGTTAGTCAAGCGCGGTCTGTTAGGCCTCGCGTGTGGTTGCACGCTCAGTCTTGGTTTCCACGGCGAGACCTTACTCCTAGGGTTGGCAAGTACGGGACCAAGAACCACTTCCCAAGTGGCCTCCCGTCCTCGCCTTAGTCAAGTTAACCACACAGCACTCATCTCACCTCGTCATCATATCATACTAGGTTATCGTAGCTCTGATTCATCAACCGGATGGAGCAGAGGTAACAAACATGTATGACTAAGCAAAGCAGATATGAGGCTCTGGCGTTGCGCACAAGCAAATCTATGGCGGCTAGGAGCAGTGGATCAGGATATTGAGGCAATGCAGTATATAGGTGAACTATGTCTACTAGCATCAAATAGTTTGGAATCGAATGCAAAGTACGAGATCAAATGTTGTTCGAAAGCATATATGAGCAGACAAGAGGTTATGCTTGCCTTGGTTATAAGAAAACCAGATAAAGATCTTCTGGAATAAGTGCTTGACTTGTCGGTTAAGATCAAGTATTCGTCGTTGGATTGCTGGCCTTCTCTTCGGAGTCACGTTCTACCGAGGGGGACAAACACCGAAAAGAGGAACAACAATCAACACATGGCATCGATGTAATGCACAATATGTATGCATGAGCAAGTTAATGCACTTAATTAAAGCCCTAAACATGTAGATAGGGTTGCTAGGGTTCGTATGTCAAATATGAAGTTTTACTGGAATTAGTCCGAAATAGGCCCCAGAGGGGGTTTCAGACGATTATGAAAGTGGGTACAAGCTAAAGTGTTCAAATGAGGTTGAAAACATCATAAATAGATTCCATTTGTCATTTTAAGCAATTTGGTATATAACTTTTAATTTTCTAGTTTTAGTGAATAAAAATTTATTTTCTCCGTTTTAAATGATTAAATAACATTAAACAATGTTCAAAAATAAAGGTTGTCAAACATATATGAAAAGTACATATTTGAATAGATTTTATTTTTCTGATCACTCCCATATTTTCATTATATTTTTCTGAATTGTATTTTGGGAGATATTGATTATTCAATTTTATTCATATTCTGTAATTAATAACCGTTTTCTGGAAAAGGGAAAAAGAATCAGTTTATGACATCATGATGACGTCGGGGTGACGTCATCAATGGCCAAATTGGCTCTGCCGCAATGCAATCGAGCAAACAGGCGAGCGATTCCCGAATCGCTCAGCATTGTTGCGAAGGGGAGGCCACGGGGAGCCAGAGGGTGTCGGCGGGAGGACCATAAGGTCACCGGCGACGAGCCGGCGTGCGGTGGCGCGGCGGCGGTGACAGGAACACGATGGGGAGGTTGATTCCGAGGGAGAGGGGGAGGTCTGAGGACATGGGAAGGCTCACCGGACCGAGGAGGTTGCGATGGCATGGACGGGGCGGTGCGGGAAGGCCGGAATCGGCGCCGGCGTCGAGAAATCCGCGGCGGCTGGTCTCGGGGAGGATGATGAAATTCGGGCAACTCGTGGCACGGCGGCTTCTCTGTGTACTCGAGGTGGATGCTAGGGCGACGAAGATGCTCCTCGCAAGCTCAACGGGGCACGGGGACTGCCGGAGAGACGGCAAACGGCGACGGCCGAGGCGAGCTAGGGTTTCGGTACCTTTCGGCGTGCTCAACAGAGAGGAAAAGGGCGAGCGAGGAGGAGAAGGGAGAGGGAACACGGCCCTTGGCGGCCTTATCTCCGCGAGCAAGGCACAGAGGAGGTGGCAGCTCGATGCGTAGGCGGCCTCCAAGCAGCTAGTCCTTCTGTCAAGAGGTTGAAGAAAACCATCTTTCGAAAACCCCCTCAAGCTTCAGAGAAATAGCAGATAGGTCCTTTTCTCTTTGAAAACAGAACCAAGAACAAACTTTTGAGGGCTTTTTGGAAGAATAAAATTTGGCAAAAATTATCTTTGAAAAGCTCATGAAATTTCCAACAACACCATGTGTCACTTTGGTGTAATTGAAATACTTTTCAGAACAAAATTTTGGAAACCCTTTTTAAGTACTATTTGAGGGATTTTTTAAACCATTTAATTTCATAGCTTAAATTGGTTCAAACATGATTTAAAATTTTGTTTCATGCATGAATGATATGAACACCACACCACACACCCTAAGGTTATAAAATTTTGGGATGTTACATCATCCCTGGACGGCGGGTCCATAGTAGTAGCTAGATGGTTGTTCTCTCCACTTTGTACGTCATGTTTAGATCTCGTGAGCTGACTCACATGATCGAGATCTTCTTTATCTAATGCTATATGTTATGTTTGCTGGGATCTGATGAATTTTGAATGCTATGTCTTCTAATTATCAATCTACCATGTAATCTTAATGCTTATGTTATTTATGATCTTGCATACTCTCCATTATTAGTAGATGCTCTGGTCAAGTAGATGCTAGTGACTCCAAGAGGGAGTATTTATGCTGGATAGTCGGTTCATGACTCCTTTCATCTGTGCTCGAGTGACAGAAACATAACGGATCGATGATGTGTTGTTGCCATTAGGTAGAAAACAACGGTGTTTACCTAGTTTACATTGTTTACATTAGACACTTTGCTTACTGTGATAATCTGTTGCTAGCAACTTAATACCCAGCGTTTGTTCGAATGATATTCGGAGGGTGGATTATTAGACATAGATGCAGTTAGATGAAGGTCTATCTATTTTGTTGTAATGCCCGCATGAATCACATAGTAATCTTCATGTCTTGCATATGCACTACGGTGCAACCTTCATTTCTGTCTATTGCCCAGCTGTAATTTGTTCACCACACATGTTATTTATCTTTCACGGAGAGACACCGCTAGTGAACTGTGGACCCCGGTCCATTTTCCTCATACTGATAAAACACCTACTGCTTTCATACTACTGTTACTTCTTTCATATTGTTTTCCTGCTATTTTCCACACCATACGTTTAACCTCTTTGTGTTCAACAAAATCGGTGAGATTGAGAACCTCACTGCGACCTTAGGGCAAAGTGATTTGATTGTGTTGTGTAAGTCCACGTTGTTGCTGAATCGGTAGTGCGCCCTGCTACCTTTGCTGCATCAACCTTCATAGATTGCTTGTCCTCCTACTAGTCGATTCAACCTTGGTTTATTTTCTGAGGGAAAACTTCCCGCTACATTCTTCACAACCTTCCACTTGGGGTTTACCAACGTTTGCATCGATAGCCTTACCGTTGGTACCTCGTGATTTGTCCAAACGCCATCTTCTCGATCCCTAGGAGAGCTCCTTCCGAAAAGACGACTCCTCTCTGTGCTGGTCCCAAGGTGGGAGCCAACTATTGTGGGGTTGTCACGGCAAGTGTTCTCATATAAGAACTTAATTGCGAGGCCACTGACACGAGGTGAGGCTTCGAAAGGGTTGAGCCGGGACGAGATAAATGGGTTTACCCAGATTCGGCCCCTCGACCCTCGATTGAGGGTATGACCTACTCCTGATTGATTGCTATTGATAATATCAGTCTCGATTATAAGGTGCAAATTCAGGGCTGCCTATGTCTCGAGAGTTAGAGCTTGGCATTCTACAACTCAGGACCCGCCTTATATAGTCGTTGGGTTCATGGTTTTACTGGAGAGTCCGGGTGCACACCCCCCCCCCCCCAAACTCAGAGTCCTAGTTATAACCTTAAACCTTCTATAAAACATTGTCTCGTATGGAAAGTCGGATTCCTAAAGCTGTATCCTGCTCATCTGGGCCATGGTACAAACTGGTATTCATTCCGCCGCCAGGTCTTGTTTCCCGGACTCCATTTTCCTTGCTTTGACGACCCGGGAGATAATTCCCCAACAATTTCCATCTAGCTATCATAGATGATGGTTATGCAAGCGTAGCTTGCCTAGTTTTTGATAGGGCATATGCCTGTGATAACGATGCTGCTAAGAAGGGTGGTAAGACACTTCAGTTTTCAGACGATCGAACGCCCTACGGATGTGCATACCACAAGATCTGGAAGAAGAGGAGCACACTTCATACACACGGAGACAGAGTGGATATCGTCAAGATCAGTTTCAAACATGTGGATCCCGGAACCGATGCCATTGTGGTCCTTTTTAGCGCCACACACATATGTTGCTCGCCTGCTTCAACTATACCTTTCCTGCCAGCGGCCCCGTTGGTTTGATTTTGTGAGATCGGTCAGAGATGTGTGCCCGACTTGAAACAATCGAAAAAAACTAACTGAGTCTCATCCCATCTACCGGTCACTTGCGCTAATCTCCGACGGGGGGGGGAGTGGGGCAGATGGGAACTGTGCATCGGAGATCTGACAGAAGAGAACTGCTACTTCTCCATCATCGTCTTTGATCTGAAAACAATTAACACTTCCAAGGTTCATCTTTAAGGCCTAGAAACTGTTTTGATGGTAAAGGCTAAGGAGACTTCAAGACCATGTCAAGAAAATCATGATCGTCAAAAAACATGGCCAGTGATGGATGGATGAAATTGGGTGTTTATGTATTTACGATGCCACTCATTCCAAATGTATACACCCCATTCAGCCCAACTAACTGATTTTTCTTCAATACGATCACCAACATAAGAACCTAAGAGGTGTAGCTTTGAGTAAAGAATAATTCTAATTGAAGATCATAAGAGCTAAGGGACTGCAAAGATGATATATATATATATATATATATATATATATATATATATATATATATATATATATGTGTGATCAAGGAATCAAGATAATGAGGGCACACATGGTGTATTTATTTTCTTGTGTCTCCCTGGTACAACATGTGCAATTCTGAATACATAAATGCTAGAAAAATACTTTTTATACACCATGGCATGATTTTTTTTTCTAAAACTAGCACCTGTAATTTACTAGAGCTGGCAATGAGGTCGCGATCATGGTCATGTGCCCAAGATATTTAAACCTATGCATCAACCGCTGAGGCTTGGGGGTAATGAAAGCTTCAGTTTTGAAGGGAACCCGTTTCGGGTCTGCATCGACTTCACTACTAAAAGGTCGTTGCGACAACATGTCACGAATGACTTGTTTACAATCTATAGACAATAGAAAGTTTGTATCATCAATGGACACAACATATTTTATTCGTTCAACACACAAAAATGTCGATATTCAAGACATAAAAAAAATGTGCAAATAGCAAAAAATGCCACATGATGACTTAACATAGGGAATCATGCCTTCTCGCAGCACAATACTTTCACAACCTATTTTTAAATGGGGATTTTCCAACCTAACACTTGATTTAAACCACCATAAGAAAAGGAAAAAAGAATCTAATCTATCTCGTAGTTTCTCCCTTTGATCGATACGATCATTTTATTGTACTTGTAACACGAAATTATACTCCAAAAGTGCTTACAACACTGAAACGCGATTGGGCACAAATGTGACTGGAACTTCAAATAGTTCAAGAGATAGAGTTTTACTAATGATATAATCCCAACCATGGAAATATCCTGCTACGTGTGTGGGGGGGGGGGGGTTCCTACACACTCTGTCGTAATACGATGATTATACGTACCACAAAAAATTACTCATGGGGACATGGGGGATGGAAACTTTGGAGTTGATAGTGTTGGAACACGTAGAAATAAACAAAACTTTTTCCTACGCGGTATTTCCAAGATCTAGCCGAGGTAGAGGGCCACGAGTATTACCACTAGACGCGCAGGTGCGGGTTATCGATGCAGGGCGTCGGGGCAGTGTAGTATCCACACAAGTGATTCCCGTCTCCCTGTTGCCAGCACTTTACGAGAACATGATTTCAATCAAAATAATAATTAACCAGCTATGATAATGGTACCGACACTAGAATCAAGGAGATGCGCGGATCAAGATAGTAGTACTTACTTCCACAATATAAAATGTAAGCTCTGGTTTCCATTCACCAGGAGACTTTTTTGTGAAGCTCTTCCAAACGCTGCCCGGGAAAGAAAAAGAATAAAAAAAGTTAGTAATTACTTGATATACGAAAATGAAACAAAGTAGTCGATATAGTGCCATATACAAAGATTGTAATTAATAAAGATTGAAATTACCGCTGTATCATTTCCTCCATGTCCGCGCACATCGCTAGGGGTTTACGTTTTGGGTCCATTACGAGTACTTTTCCTTTGCCAACTTGGAAGATTAGCAGAATATAGTGGAATTTGTGCACGCAGAACTCATCAATTATACACTGAACATCGAGTAAGGAAAAAAAATGTGTACAACTCAGTAACACTCACCCGAAGTTGTAAGGAAATAGTATTTGCCGTTGGTGTTGTTGAAACCTTATTGCCCTCAGAATATTATCTTCAGTATCCTTTGGAGATAGCTCAAGAGTATTATGATTAACAAAATGTGGGTCAATGAACCCAATATCATAGATTTGTCCTCTTCTGCATTCGAGAATCTTAATTTTGCAATTATAATATAATGAGTGTATACTCATTATATTATAATTGCAAAATTAAGAATATATATATATATATATATATATATATATATATATATATATATATATGAATATGCAATGAACGAGGTGATCTAGCTAGAGACCTAATTAGAGAAATAAGTAATTACAGACAATAGGCACTAACGATAGATTTGTCGAGTGCCTGCTGCTAGAATAACTAAAACAATTCGAAAAATTGAATCAGAACCATTCCATCTCCATACCCGTAGTGCTCGTCTCTAACTGCGAGACATATCCAGTCCTGAGATTTTGCAGCGGCTTCCATATACCAATTATGCACTCTTCCCATTTTGGTTGATAGATCCCTTACCTCCTCGAGTTTCACGAGAGGATTCCCGTGCCGGTATTTGTACGCACATACAGCGGCGGGGAAGTAGTCTATTGTTTGCATATACTGAGCAATGGACAAACCCCGCATGAGCTGCCCTTTGTCCGTACAGTTCCATAAACTCCGGATCAATTTGCTCGTCAGCATTAGTGCTCGGACCCACCTTGGTATTGAAAATCACTTTGAGCGGGGAGATGGATTTTTTTTCTGCTCTCCGAGCTGGGCAACTGATATCCCACTTTTCGCGCTTGCGCTAGTACTCTTCGTCGACCGCACCATTTGCTGGTGTGACTTCAGAATAGAGCGGTCATAGTCAGATGACAGACTCGGCTCGGGTTGATGAAGAGTCGTCACCATTTTCCAAGCTCGTTCTACATCTTCTTCGGTTTCGGGGAAATCTGTCTTTGTCGGCTCCTTCGGCTTCGATTTCCATGCCTCGTATTCGTCCCTTGCGATTTTCTTGGTTTCCTCAACAGTATAGTCATAAGGTAACTTGGTTAACTCCTTTGGTACCTTCGGGAGGGGTGACCATCTTTTCTTAGTATCTTTTACGTTTCGGCAGAAACTTAATTGGGCAGAGAAGGCTGGCGCGGCGGCGTAGGCGACCGCGCTGGAGACGGCATGCATGGAGGTGACGACCGCGCTGGAGACTGTTACGCTGGAGAATGGTGAGGAGTCGATGGCCTTGCCGTCTGATCTGGAAGAAAAATGCATTCCTTTATTCATAGAACGGTCAACTTCTTGGCTTCTCCGAGTTCAGTCACCTCTCCGTATTCACCTTCAGGGAATTCAACCTTCACCCGCTCGAATCCGTTGACAACTTCATCGACCCCAACAACAGCGTGGCCCCATGGAACCGGAAGACTATGGTGAGTTGGTTCGTTGCCAATTGGGACGACATAGCCGACCGCCGCCTTGATAGTTATATTGACGACCTTCACGTGGAGCTCACAAGTTGTCATCTCCGTGATATCGTCCACCGGGTGCATCATCGGCGGTGCATCATCACCCTCGAGCTGTGTGGACGTAACGCTGCTTTTTCGATGATGAGAATGTGCGGCGTCGGTAGCATCGACTTCGGCTTCTGCCAGGTGTGGTACGCCGGTAGACACTAGCTGCTGGCTAAGTGTGCTAATTTGCTCCTGCTGCTTCATTGATACCGCCTGCTGCCGCTTCATCTCTTCTTCAAGTTGACGCCTCCAGTTTGCCTGACTCTCTGCTTCAGCTGCCTCCGCGTCCTTTTTTCGTTGGCGGCTTCTATCATGATATTTCTTTTTGCTGTCGTCAAACCCAATACTCCATGGAGGATTGCTTTTTGTGCCTCGTGTACGCCCTACGTGTTCCTTATTCCCGAGGGTACGTGTGAGCTCGTCGTTCTCTCTATCTGGCACGAACCTCCCCTATTTAACATCATTTATGGCCTTAGGTTATATATTGCTTTTCCTTCGGCCTCCAACTTGCCCCCATGCCTGTAGAACCATGACCTTGTACGCTCGACCCAGAAGAATGGCTCGGGAGTGATCCCCTTCTCAACCAGGTCGTTCTCCCATTGCTCCCACTTAGGCATGGAACCCTTGTAGCCAGCTTGCCCCATAATATAGTGATATACCTTTTTGGATGTGTTTTCCTTATTTGTTTTTGACCATTTTGTTGCATTCTCTGATAGCTTGTACTTCACAAACTGTTCCCATAAGGGTTTTATTTTCTCATACCCTTGAGTCAAATCTGGAGTCTTGCCCTTCTTAACAAAGTCAAGGTTCAATCTTTTCTTCCAATTTTTGAATTGCTCGGCTTTCTTTTTCACAGTCCACGCCTTGACCTTTTCCAGTAACTCAAGTTTCTTTTTAGTAACATCGGCTTCATCATCTACCTCCTCATTCTCATCCGCCTCATTCTCGTCCACCTCCGGCAAGGGTAAGGTGAAATTACACATGATCTTTTTGAAAAGATGAACTTTGGCTTTTTTGCTGAAAAATGAAATTCCTTGTCTTTGCGGATCTTTTAGCTCATTCCACTCTTGAACAGTGATCGGGATGAGATCCCTAACTAGCACTCCGCATTGCTCCACAAATTTTTGGGCAACATCAGCGGGAAGATCGGGTGCGCCGTCTGTTGCGATCGTTTCGATCCTATATCTTTATGTATCTTTCAACTTCTTTGTTGCGCCTCGTTTAGTTTTTTTCTGGTTGATATGCTTGAACCGGATGGCTAAAAATATAAAGACTGTTAATACATGTATATAAACAACGGATTCTTCATTAATTAACATATCTATATATATGCACCTGGGAGCCGGTGTTTGTAATTTGTACGGCTCCACCGGAGCTGTCGGCTTCTCCCTCACCGTAGCCTTCGGCATCTCCCTCAGTAGAGACCTTTCCCCGGGTGAGCTCCGGATCTCCCTAACCGGAGTTGTTCATCCACTGGCTCACATCGGTCTCTCCCTCGCCCCCGCGGATTAAACCCTCGAGCAAGTTTTCCGCATCTTCGTCTCTTGGCTCCATACTATTCTGAAAATACACAAAATTCCCTAAGTCAAAATTTGATGCTATACTAAGTATAATTCCTAAGTTAGAAAAAAGAGTAACTATATGTTCCAGATCCATTTCATGAAATTGCTTATAGATAATAGCTAATGGTACTTATAGCTAAAAAAGTTAGAAAAAAGAGTAACTCTATGTTCCAGAGCCATTTCAGGTGGTAAAGAACCCTCCGAATAATCAACCAACTGCTGATATACTCCATATCGAGCAAGTACATGTAGCGACGGACATGCTCGTCCTCCTCTCTGATACGCTGTTGTACCACCTCCTCAGGGGCCGGCTCTCTCTGCACCGACCGTGGCCCACACGATGGCCACCAAAAAATATCCGGGTCGACCACGTCACCCGGATTTCTCACCAAGCCTCGTGTCCTGGTACTAAGGACCTCCCAGTGCCAGCTCGGCGGGGCCAAGTCCCGGACATCGCCCGACGGTTCCAACAGAGACATGAACTAAAAACAGGCACGGAGTAAGTAAATATTCCGTAATAAAGTAAAAATACCTTAGTGTTTCTAACTTAGTAAAAAATAGTAAATGGAGAAATATGACATAAATAAGACGAAAGTTCAACACAAAGGATCAAATTGTCCCTTCTCATATCTTGTGCTTGTTACGATGTAGTATACGTGATGGTGATCCAGAGAAGGATGAAGACAAGGGTTTCTAAACTTCGTTGAAACTAAACAAAATCACATACGTAAGTGTTTGTGAGATCCGAATAAAAATGGACCATTTCGTGCACATACATAACGATGACATAGCCATGACCGGGGCTATGAAAAATATCACCATTACATATATGCACCAAACAGTGCAACCCAGCTCTTCTGATCCCACTAACAATAATATTACAAATGCGACGTTCCTTAGTTCCAACCGAAACCCTCATCTTCATCCTTTACCCGGATCACCACCACCTATAGTACCTCTTAACATGAACAAGGGTTTATGATCTTTAGTAAGGAGCATGACTAGCAGATCAGATCGAGTCTTGTCGAGTAAAGTTGTGACTCGAACGGGACATAACAGATGTAGCATCCCAGATTATCCATATCATGTGTGAAAACATTGAAGAAGAGGAAGTGATATGCAATGTTTTCACACATGACTGGATAATCTGGAATGATGTTATGCCCCGTGTGAGTCACAAGATTACTAGGAAAGAGTGGATCTAATCTTCTATTCATACTCCTGCCTAGGCCTTGATGTGAAGTTGGACCTTCACATTTGTGCTTGCTACGAGGTAGTACACGTGATGGTGATCCGGAGAAGGATGAAGACAAGGGTTTCTGGACATATTTGAAACTAAAAAAATCATATATGTAATATAGTAAGATCCGAAAAAAGTTAGAACCTTTTGTGCACATCCATAATGGTGACATTCTTCATAACCCCGCACCGGATTTCTAAGGAATGTCACCATTATGAATGTGCACAAAAGTTTTCAACTTCGTTCAGATCTCACCAACCATATTACACATGTGATGTTATTTAGTTCCAAAGAAATCCAGAAACCCTCATCTTCCTCCTTTCCCCGGATCACCATCGCCTGTAGTACCTCTTAACAGGAACAAGATGGTCATCGGGCATTGATATGAAGTTGGACCTTCACATTTTGTGCTTGTTACGAGGTAAGTACACGTGATGGCGATGCGGGGGAAGGAATGGTTTCTGGACATCTTTGAAACTAAACAAAATCATATATGTAATAGTGAGATCCGGAAAAAATTAGACCCTTTTGTGCACATACATAATGGAGACATTCTTCATAACCTTGGAAGGGATTTCTGAGGAATGTCACCATTACGAATGTGCAATAAATGGTTGAACTTCATCCGGATCTCACGAACCATATTACATATGTGACATTATTTAGTTCCAAAGAAATCCAGAAACCGTCGAATTCGTTCCTTTCCCCGGATCACCACTGCATGTAGTACCTCTTAACAGGAACAAGATGGTCATCGGGCCTTGATGTGAAGTTGGACCTTCACATTTTGTGCTTGTTACGAGGTAAGTACACGTAATGACGATGCGGGGGGAGGAATGGTTTCTAGATATCTTTTAAACTAAACAAAATCATATATGTAATAGTGAGATTCGGAAAAAATTAGATCCTTTTGTGCACATCCATAATGGGGACATTCTTCATAACCCCGGAAGGGATTTCTGAGGAATTTCACCATTAAGAATGTGCACTAAAGGGTTCAACTTCATCCGGATCTCACGAACCATATTACATATGTGACATTATTTAGTTCCAAAGAAATCCAGAAATCCTCGCATTCGTTCCTTTCCCCGAATCACCACCACATGTAGTATCTCTTAACATGAACAAGATGGTCATCGGTCTATGTGCCTCATAATAGTTCCAAATTTCTAACACTAAGTAAAATAACTTAGTGAAATTTTTCTAACTTAGTGAAAATTTTCTAACTTAGTGAAATTTTTATAACTTAATGAAATATTCTAACTTAGTGAAATTTTCCAACTTAGTGAAAATTTTCTAACTTAGTGAAATTTTCTAACTTAGTGAAAATTTTCTAACTTAGTGAAATTTTTTCTAACTTAGTGAAATTTTTCTAACTTAGTGAATTTTCAAACTTAGGGAAAATTTTCTAACTTAGTGAAATTTTTCGAACTTAGTGAATTTTTCTAACTTAGTGAAAATTTTCTAACTTAGTGAAATTTTCTAACACTAACTTAGTGAAATTTTCTGAAAATTCTTAAGTGAAATTCCTAACACTAAAATTCCTAACACTAAAAATTCCTCACACTAAAAATTCCTAAGTAAAAATTCCTAACACTAAAAATTCCTATGTAAATATTTCTAACACTAAAATTTCTCTAACACTAAAATTTCTAATTTTTCTAACACTAAAAATTTCTAAGTACAAATACCTAAATTCTCTAAAACTAAAATTTCTAATTTTTCTAACACTGAATTCTAACATTTCTAATAGTAAACAAAGTTCTAAAAACATAAGCACACTAAACAAAAAAGCGATCGGAGACGAGATCGATGGCGAGGGCCGATGGGGCGAGTGGAGAGCGCTCGTCCATAGGCGCGGACCGGAGTTGGCGCGACGGCGAGCTCGTCCACGGCACGGGCGCGACGGAGGCGGGCTGGCGCAGCGTGGGCAACGGGCGCGGGCGTAGGCGGCGGCGCTCCTCCACTGGTCGACGACGGCGCGGGAGCGGGCGTGGGAGACGGGCAGCCTGGCGGCGTCGTCTCGCGATCCAAATCCTGCATGCGGTTATGATTTTGGGAGAGGGAAACGATGCATATATAGGGAGGGGCATCCGTCCCGGTTCGTAGCAACAACCGGGATGAAAAGGTATTCTGTCCCGGTTGTTGCTACCAACCGGGACGGATGCCTCACACTTTTTTTTGCAGCGGTCGGATGGGACAGGTGGAGCGCGCTCTTTGGTGGGGGCATCCGTCCCGGTTGTTTGAAAAAACCGGGACGAATGCCCTATTTTTAATTATTTTTTGTTTTATTTTGTTTTTATTGTTTCCTTTATGTTTTTTATTGTTTTCCTTTATGTTTTCTATTGTTCGATTTTGTTTTTCTTATTTCCTTTTTGTTTTCTCTTCTTTTATTTTGTTTTCTATTGTTTCCTTCGTGTTTTATATTGTTTTGCTTTATGTTTTCTATTGTTTTATTTTGTGTTCTCTTGTATTCTTTTTGTTTTCTCTTGTTTTATTTCGTTTTCTATTGTTTTGTTTATGTTTTCTATTGTTTTCCTTTATGTTTTCTATTGTTTTATTTTGTTTTATCTTGTTTCCTTTTTGTTTTATTTTGTTTTCTACTGTTTCCTTTATGTTTTTTATTGTGTTCCTTTATGGTTTATTTTGTTTTCTCTTGTTACCTTTTTTGTTTTCTATTGTTTCCTTTATATTTTCCATTATTTCATTTACGTTTTCTACTGTTTTATTTTGTTTTCCATTATATCCTTTATGTTTCAAATAATAACTCCACACGTTTCAAATACAGAACAAGGTATGTTAAATTTATAATAAGTGCACATCAGACCAGGTTATCCATGCATATACATAGTTTCGTCGCATACAAGGCAACAGATATATACGTAGTATCAAACCTTTTGTCAAACCTTCAAGGGGGGATGTTGAACAAAAGAAACGGTATCGCCATCATACAGCCCGACCGTGGCTATTGAGTGCATATATGCATATCAAAAGAACGGTCAGACGTATAATGGCGAATCCTGGTGATTTATATTCGGTCGATGAATTGAATGATGTATCAAACCTTTTGTCAAACCTTCAAGGGGGGATGTAGAACAAAACAATCGGTATCGCCATCATACAGCCCGACCATGGCTATTGAGTGCATATATGCATATCAAAAGAACGGTCGGACGAAAGATGGCGAATCCGGATGATTTGTATTCAGTCGATGAACTGGATGATGTATCAAACCTTAAAGGGGGGATGTAGAACAAAATAATCGGTATCGCCAGCATACAACCCTGCCGTGGCTGGCGAATCCGGATGATTTGTATTTGGTCGATGAACTGACTGATGTATGAAGGTGGGTTTATATAGTGTCATCTGGCTCACAAAGTGTTGTTCTAGGGTTTTGATCCAACGGTTAAGAAACACACCTGATCCAACTGCTCACAACCGCTCGAAAGAAACACACCGTAGGCCTGATCGAACGGCTCACAACAGCTCGAAAGAAACACACCCCTGATCCAACGACTCACAAGCGCTTGAAATAAAACACACGATCCATGTGATTCTTTGTGATTGGTCCCAACGAAACCCTAACCATTTAGTCCCGGTTGGTAAAACACTGCGGGACTAAAGGGACGATCCGTTTTCCAACAAAACCCGAAACATTTCGTCCTGGTTGGTAAAACAGGACGGGACTAAAGGGATCTATTTTCTTTTCACTATATATATGTATGCATTGCCACCATTGGCATAAACACATATAAACTCACCACTCTCTCATGGCTTCTACCGTACCCACTCTAACCTTCCTCTAGACGGAGGCACTTTCCGCCTCAAACTACCCCTGCCCGCCCGGCTACAGCGTTCCTGCCGGTTGTATGCTGAGCGCCGGAGGAGTGCTGTTCCCTCCTCTTCCTCAAGGTTTGACGCGTCGGGCGGCCATCACGAACCACTACTACCACGAGCTCACGTCGGAGCAGTGGAGGAATCCCAGTTGGAATCCTGACTACCGCCCTAGTTGGGACGCCTTCATCATTAATCGGCGTGAGAGTGCGCTCACCAGGTACTAGGAGGACGGCCCGCCTCCTTTGAACTTCAACGAGGCCGGTCGTCAGCTGTGGTGGGGCCGCGGACGGCCTCTTCTGAGCGTCATGAACTACATCAGGGCCGGCGATAACCCCCGCCTGCGCTACCCTCACGCCCAGTCCTGGCATCATGATCCTCCGAGGGAGTCCAGAGCACCGTCCGACGATAGTGACGACTACGACGGCGACTACGACGACTACGAGTCGGAGTACTATAGGCCTAGACAGGAGTATGACTAGCAGATCGGATCCAGTCTTGCCATTATGTAGATCTATGCTCTCCGTTTAGGTTTAGATCCACTCTTGCCATTATGTACTGTCCTTTTTATCTATCCAAGATGCATGTTTGTGTGCAATATGGGCGCGAGCCCCGGTGCGACAAAATATTTTATTAAAAAAAGAAAACAGACGCGCTAGCGCGCCGCAGTTCGTCGGAATACAAATTCTTTTATTAAAAACAGAGAACAGACGAACACTACTCCTCCTCGTCGTCGTCGGGGAACTCGTCGGTGACCTTCTCCGGGTCATCGT
This sequence comes from Alopecurus myosuroides, assembly GCA_028641055.1. Taxonomy (NCBI): domain Eukaryota; kingdom Viridiplantae; phylum Streptophyta; class Magnoliopsida; order Poales; family Poaceae; genus Alopecurus; species Alopecurus myosuroides. The sequence continues at coordinate 136,511,295 of CM054057.1, forward strand.
CACAACTCCCGTGCCCTCCTGGCCAAGCGTCACAACTCCCGTGCCACGCGGCACAACTCCTTCGTCAACATTGTCCGTGCTTCCAAGATGCATGTTTGTGTGCACCGTCGTTTCAAACCAAAACCCTAGAATGTTATAAGGAGATAGCAAGTTTTTCTGAACACTTTTTCAACAGAACTGTGATCATGTATTCCACGTTTATTATTACACATCACCAACAACATCCCTATCTAGTCTTCTGAATTTTCTTCGTGTAGAGATGGTCCATGAACCCTTGTCTCTTGATAATGACCGCTTCGGCCGTAACCATGGAGCATCTTCATTATTTAACACGATGGTTGGGTCAGCTTTCACTGTGAAGGGTGGAATTTCAACAAACTTATTATAATCTTCTGACATGTCTATCGTGTCCTTGATTCCCACGATGTTTCTTTTCCCTGAAAGAAATATGTGACGCTTCGGATCATCGTATCATGTATTTGTTTGCTTATTTTTTCTTTTTTCGGTCTGGAGGACGTGTCCTTCACATAGAAGACCAGAGCCACATCATTCGCTAGGACGAATGGTTCGTCATTGTAACCAATATTATTGAGATCCACTTTTGTCATTCTGTAAGGCGGGTCTACCTTTACCCCTTCTCCATTCAGGTTGACCCATTTGCACTTGAACAAAGGGACCTTAAAAGAAGGTCCATAGTCAAGTTCCCATATCTCCTCTATGTTGTCATTTTTTCCATTCTCGTTTGTTGTATCAAAGCGGACACCACTGTTTTGGTTGGTGCTCTTCTTATCTTGGGCGATCGTGTAAAATGTATTCCCATTTATCTCGTACCCTTGAAAACTCCCAATAGTCGAAGATCGTGATCCGGCCAACATGTACAGCTGATTTTCAACAGTGGTGTCATTTATAAGATGTGTTTGCAACCAACTTCCGAAAGTCTCCATGTGTTTGCGTTTAATCCATGATTCATCCTTCCCCGGGTTTGTGGAGCGTACAATATTCTTGTGTTCCTCAAGATACGGAGCCACGAAGATGGAATTTTGTAGAACTGTGTAGTGTGCTTTAGTGAAAGAATGCCCGTCCCTGGGTATTATTGTTTTCTTTCCCAGCGTTCCTTTTCCCCTCAGTCTCCCCTCATGCCGCGATTCAGGAACACCAATCGTCTCAACGTTAGGAATAAAGTCAACACAGAACCCAATGACCTCCTCTGTTCCATAGCCCTTCGAGATGCTTCCTTCTGGCCTAGCACGGTTATGAACATATTTCTTCAAGACTCCCATGAACCTCTCAAAAGGGAACATATTGTGTAGAAAAGCCGGACCAAGAATATGAATCTCTTCACATAGGTGAACCAGGAGATGAGTCATAATGTTGAAAAAAGATGGTGGGAACACCAACTCAAAACTAACAAGACACTGGACCACATCCCTCTGTAATCTTGCCAGAATTTATTGATCGATTACCTTCTGAGATATTGCGTTGCGGAATGCACATAACTTCATAATGGGTACTCGAAAAATTTCCGGTATAAGCCCCCCTCAATGCAATCGGAAACAACTGCGTCATAATCACGTGGCAGTCATGAGACTTCAGGTTTTGGAATATTTTCTCTGCCATGTTTATTATCCCCTTTATATTCGACGAGATGTCAGACGGAACCTTGATATTGTAAAGGACTTAAAAAAATATTTCCTTCTCTGCTTTAGTAAGAGCGTAGCTGCTTAAGTAATGGCGCCCTGTATCTGTGTGCTTGTTGCTTGGGTCTTTCATACGTTGCTGGTCCTCCTGTGCTTCTCGCATATCTTTTGACTTCCCATACACGCCCATGAAGCAAGGCATGTTGACGCAGAGATTCTTTGTCATGTGCATCACGTCGATTGAAGAGCGGACCTCTAGAACTTTCCAATAGGGTAGTTCCCAAAATATAGATTTCTTCTTCCACATGGGTGCGCGCTTATCAGGGCCGTTCGGAACAGGTTGGCTGCCATCACCCTTTCCCAAAGATTACTTTTAGGTCCTTGATCATATCGAATAAATCATTACCACTACGGAGGCCAGGCTTCTTCTGGTTATTTGCCTCACCTCTGAAATGCTTCCCTCCTTTATTTCTTACGGGATGCTTGATCGGAAGAAATCTACGATGCCCCAGGTATACAACCTATTTACATTTAGCCAAATAAACACTGTCTTATCTAAATAGTGTGTGCATGCATTGTATCCCTTGTTTTTATGTCCGAAAATGTTACTAAGAGCAGGCCAATCGTTGATGGTTACGAAAAGGAACGCCCGTAGGTAAAATGGATTTTGTTCGTTCTCATCCCACACACGTACACCTGGTTTGCCCACAATTGTAAGAGTTCTTCCACTAATGGCCTTAGATACACATCAATGTCGTTGCCAGGTTGCCTCGGGCCTTGGATGAGAACTGACATCATAATGAACTTGCGCTTCATGCACAACCAAGGAGGAATGTTGTATATACATATAGTCACGGGCCAGGTGCTATGACTGGAGCTCTGCTCTCCAAAAGGATTAAATCCATCTGTACTTAGACCAAACTATAACTTTCTCGCCTATCCTGTAAAGTCCGGGGGAGTCTCTCTTCATCTTTCTCCACTGCGATCCATCGGCGGGGTGTCCCAACTTTCCGTCTTTCTTACAGTCTTCTTTCTGCCATCGCAATAACCTCGCATGCTCTTTGTTTCTAAACAAACGTTTCAACCGTGGTATTATAGGAGCATGCCACATCACCTTTACAGGAACCCTCTAACACGGGGGGGGGGGGGGGGGGGAGGGGGGCTCGTCGTCAACATCACCAGGGTCATCTGCTCTGATCTTATACCGTAGTGCAGTCATTAATGCATCCAAATTCTCGTACTTCTCACCGCGGTAGAGGATGCAGTCATTAATGCATGCATGTATCTTCTGCACATCTAATCCTAGAGTGCAGAGACCTTTCTTTGCTTCGTACGTACTCTCAGGCAATTCGTTATCCTTTGAAAGCTTCGGCTTCATTAGTTGAAGTAAACTATCAAATGCCTTGTCAGTCACACCGTTCTGTGCCTTCCATTTCAGCAACTCCAGTGTGGTACCGAGCTTTGTGCTGCCATCTTTGCAATTTGGGTACAACAACTTTTTGTGATCCTGTAACATGTTGTCCAGCTTCAACCTGTCCAATTCACTTTCACAGTCTTCCCTTGCATCAGCAATAATTCGGCCAAGATCATCATCGGGCTCTTCTGATGCCCGCTCATGACCACCTCCTTCTTCTGCATTGTCTTCCATTGCAGTATCACCGTATTCAGGGAACAAAGGATCATCTTCTTCTTCTTTATTGTCTTTCATCACAACCCCTCTTTCTCCATGCTTGGTCCAGCAATTATAGCTGGGCAAGAAACCTCTCCGAAGTAGGTGGCCGTGAAGGACTCTCGAGGAAGAGTGCTCCATGACGTTCCGAAAATCAACACATGGGCAACACATAAAGCCATTTTCTATGTTTGCCTGAGCTACAACGAGAAATGCATTTAGGCCTGCCATATACCCGAAAGTGCATCGGTCACCAAACATCCATCGCTGCCGTGCATCCATCTGCATCATATAATTAAGTTTATCAAAAAATATTACAATAACACATCTTCAATAGAGAAATGACCACAGTACATCGACAAATATAACTTTTTATGTATCAGTTACAGATGAAAAAGATAAGTTTGCTAACCTCGGTCGAAGATACAATTTCTGTGAGCTAATGTGTGGCTCGGGTATTTCATCGAACACCTCGTGTGCGTAGTAAAATAACACACACTAGCACCCATCTCTCTCACTCCTCCAAGCAAAAAAAAAAACAGAGGGAAGGGAGACAGCTAGGAGGTAGTATATGTAGGGGAAGAGGGGCATTGGTCCCGGTTTGTGGCATGAACCGGGACCAATACCCTTGCGCGTGCCACGTGGCTTATGGGGTGGCATTGGTCCTGGTTAATGCCACAAACCGGGACAACTGCCTGCTAACGAACCGGGACCAATGCCCCGGGCGCACAAACCTGGAGAAATGCATATCATGTGTCCCGAATTTTGTTGCAACCGGGACTCATACATTTTCTAGCACTGGACGAAAGGTGTTGTTTCCACTAGTGCAGCCTCTGCAACCGGTACCTCTAGGTATCTCCCAAGTACGATAGTATTACTCCACAAATAATACTAACCGTATATCATGAGAGATGTGTCACTGATGCTTTCTCCAAAAACAAAATAACACAACTTATTATCTATGTGTGATTGTGTGAACTTAGCCAAGAACTGCAAAGATGATATGTGCCAGAGATTAGGGGCGGCATGGTGAAATTATTTTCTTCTCTCCCCTGACATGATTTATTTTATTGTTGTAGCTCCTCAAAATGTATGAGATCAACCCATTCCTTTGATTAATTTCTTTTGAAACATCCATATCTAAAAAAAATCCCTACCCCCGATTAACCAACCGAGCGGGTATTCTATGTCTTCCGCCAAGATGTGCATCACTGAGGACCTGCGGTCACCTCCTCGGCCGCCAACGTCGCTTGTGCCGCCCGAGGTCCCACACCACAGCAGCATTTAGCGACCAATCCGTGTTGGTGCCATACAGTACGCAGATCGAGGCAACATGAGATTCTTAGTTGTCAGAGCATTCCAGCAGAATCAGTTTCCCATGACCGGTTGTGGATGCACGGTTTTGGGAATATTGCTGGATATGTTTTCACGATGCCACTCAATCCTAATCTGTGTGTGCACACATTAAGTTCTATCAACTGGCCTAGTGATTTTCCCTTCATTCGCACACTAAAGAACCTAGCTAAGAGGTGTGGGTTTGGGTCACAAATAATAGTAACCGTCCCTATACCGTACATCACCAGAGCTAAGGTGTCACTTATGTTTTCTCTCCTCAAACACGGAATTACATGACATTATGTATATGTGAACTCTGTACAGAACCACAAAGGTGATATATATTAGTGATGGGACTCAAGGTACAATGAGGATGCACATGGTGAAGTCATTTTCTTGTGTACCCTACCACATTGACCGCTCTGACCGAGGGTGCCGTTATGAAGGGTGATATTATGATTGGGCTACTAGAACAAATCTTTATGAGATGGTATGTTAAGATGTAGTACATTGTAGCCCTCAAAAAATATGATATCAACCCTATTCCTTTCGATAGTTTCTTCATAAACATACCTACATCTCTGCTATATAATATATCTTAACAACATGGGACGTCGTACGTCCTGAAACTTTTTCGATTTACTCCCCATCAAACCCGCAATCCACAATATTTGTACTTTTTCATTTGACCCCATCGACCATATCCACTCCGCGCCCAGATTGTCTCCCACCTCTCTCGACGGGCCAATAGCCCATGTGCGAAGTTTTTTCTGTGTATTGGAATGAATGCGCAGCACGCCGGTGGGGAGAATTCCTCATGTTGTGGCGGCGAAGTTTCCATTTGAGGGTTCAATTGGAGGGCTCAACTGATTTGGGGGCGTGATCTGAGGCTTCAATTGGAGGGCTCGATTTATTTGGGCCGTGATTTCAGGCTTCAATTGGAGGGACAATTGATTTGGTGGAGTGATTTGATGCTTTAATTGGAGTGCTCAATTGATTTCAGAAAAATAGGATCTCAAATTGCCACTTCCCATGGAGAATCCGGGGGATAGAGCGTTTCAGTTGGAGGATACAACCAGTCAATTGGGCCATCTTCCTCTATTGGTGGGGGGAGGGGTCTGCCCATAGCGCCCCCCCCCCCCCATCAAATTAAATGTCAATAAATTAAACTTAAAAATTAGGCAAATATTTGCAATTTCATTCAAATTTTGGAGATATATTACAAATTTCTAACAAAATTACAAATTCATCTGACCTAGCTACTCCTCGTCGTCGTCATCGCTTCATGACCTCCTGCTCGGCGCCGCTGCTATCCTGGTAGTATCGACATAGGAGCATGGTGTCCTTGTACATCTTGATCGACAACACGTCTTCTTCTTCATAGTGTAAGGTGAGAAGCTAGCCTTGCTGTAACTGGTACATATGGCTGAATTGCGCCCACCCGTTCGCTAGGAATATTTACGCGCCGTTCCTCACTAGTACTGCCTCAATGGGTCCACTAGTGCAGTACTCTGTTTTGTAGCCTGAAGGAGGGGGTCTCATGGCCGGCGAGCAGCTCTGAGATCCACTCCGGCAGCCTCAGCAGCCGGCTTAATGGCCGATTGACGTGGACAAAGAATTCGGGTACATCCAGTCGCTTGTCGTCACCTTGGTAGCGTTACCCGCCACGACCTCCATGCCCACCATGACCGCCCTTTCCAACAAAGCCGTTGTTGGAGGTATGCCCTACAGACAATAATATACGGTTATTATTCTACCTCCAAGTTCAGACTAAGTTTATATCAGCATGCTACAACCGCTATAACATTTGAGATTAGCTTATGGTCTGTGAGATGATCACATTTTCCTGCTCATGGACTTGCTTAAAATTCCATCAAAACATAACAGTTTATTGTTAGGGTAACAATAGTACAGAACCAACCCAAGTGTATGTCGTTACTAAAAGAGACTAAACAATTGTAATGTATTTTGCAAGTACACATGAAGTTGTCATTGACTACAATTTCTATACTATAAGGATATATAGTTACCGCATGACCAAGAGTTATGCTTTGGATATCATCAACCGTCTTACCGTAAGTGAGTATCATAACCGTGATAATTGGATATGATCTAGAAAGTATAATGGAACTGAGATCGTCCAAGACTAATACTTAAGTCCTCTAGATGATAGAGAGATACACTCTTTGGGCCCTCTCAGTATCACGATGTCATATCATCTGGCCAGAAATTGTGTGATTTAACACAAGGACATCGGGGATATATGAATGAGAAAAGAAGACGATATCAGTAACGATTTTTATGTCTTATGATCAAAGATTTTGATTAGATCAGATCACATAGTCTCACGTCGTGATATCGTGAAGTTAAGTGAATAAGTGCAATGATTAACTTGTAAGATTCCCTCCTTCTTCAGGAACACATGAGCCATCACGGATGTCCACATTCCCAATGTTGATTATTGTTCGATAAGTTTCCGAACATGTGTGTGTGTTATCGAGGATTTATGAATCACGCGCTTAAAACGTGCCAATATTTAACTGAGAGAACTAATATGTTGTTATTCGTTTTATGAATTTTTGAGGTTGTTAGGCTGTCACAGAAACTAGTCATGTGTCAATCGGAGGGGTTTCGAGGAAGCTGGTATTAGAGAGAAACTATTTCCGTGTTAGGAAGAATTTATATAAGAGTTAACAACGGACATGATATGTCCCGGGGTGTTACAAATATGTTTCTAACATCGGTAGATAATATCTATGATTTTATATATTGGGGTTATATGGTTCCGGAGGAGTTTTGGGGACTTTCCATAAAGGGGGGAGTGTGGGAGGGTGCAGAAATACCCCTCATGGCGGCATTCTATTTTAGGGGCTTCTAGGTGGGGCCTAGTGTTTTCACAAGTTGGCACCCATTGTCCCGGTATTTTTTCTGAATTTATTGGAGAGAAAAAGAGAAAATAAAAATGGAGAAAAAGAAAAGGGAAGGAGGGAGACTCCATCTCACCCAATCCGAGTTGGGATAGGGGATGGTGGTGCGGCCACCATCATGGTGCAGCTACCTCCTCCTAGCACAACTAGCACTCCTCCCTCCACCATTTGGCAAGTCTCTCCTCCCTCCCACTATATAAACGTCCCCAAGGAAAAACACACAATTGGCTCTCAACACTGGTAGAAAACTGAGTATTAGAGACTGCTAGAGGAGACAGTTTCACACATCAAAAAAAGAACAGCCTCGGAAAGGCGACAAGTCAGCGTGGAAAAGCCGCTTCTAAAGAAAAACCCGATTCAATAAGTTGTGATCCATGATGGGAAAAAATCGATTCCGGCACCCAAAATCTATGAGACGGCTGCGAAATATATCAGGTGCAGTTTCCTACATGATAGGAGTTGGTCTGAATTATGGACGGCCTCAAAATTTGCGTGCGTCGGCCTAGAAAAGCGCCCTGCTTATACGGGATTTTTCTTGGCGACGGTATATTTTAAAGAATGAAGAGCGGCCAAGGTTTACAAGCACTCGGGCCGTCCACCAAACCGCGGAGGTGATGTACTAGGGACGGGGTGGGGCCGGGAGGGGCTCTTTCTTAATCAGGGGATATCGCCGATGGCCCACATGGTCTCTTCTCTTGCTTCCGTCAAGAACCCCCAGGAAAACCCAAGAACGGAGCACAGAGCAATAGGAGTGGGATTGAAGGTGCAGAGGAAGAAGCAGGGTTCAAGGTGGAGAGAGGATTTCCATTGCCATTGGCATCGCCGTCGCCCGTCGAGAAGGGAGGACATGTAGAGAAGGATTTCGCAGTTTTCGGGCGCGGTTTTTGTATGTTCATCGTCGGTTCCAGTAGCAATCCAACAAAGCAATTTGAAAGGTCAGTGTTATCTTCTCTACATGTGTTATTATTCTATTAGAGCTCCCGAATGGTGGATTATATCACAGTTAATTTGACTTTCCATTTTAGTTGCGAAATGGGGAAAATCTTGTTTTTCCAAATATGCATATGCATGAAGTTCTAAACTTCCTTTGTTAGTTCAAAATATAGAATGGAATATAGCTCTTCGGAAGACGATTTATCTTATGGAGAAGAGTATTGTGGTATGTTCCTTTACTCACCTATTGTCTGTGCTAGAAGCAATCGCCACAACACTTTTAGTATCTTGTTTGAGGTCGAATATAATTTCCAATCGATTGAAAGTAATGCCTTTTAATTCGAGGGAATACAATTGTTTCCTTCCAACTCGTGTGTTCTATGTATTTCCGTTTGTTTGTATATTGAATGTAGATTGCGTCGCGTTCTAAAAAATACCGACTAGTTAGCTGATACGTCATAAACGTATCCTTAGTTTTGGATGTTCCATGTTGTTTTCTTATTGTCTCCCACGTGTTTACTATACACTTTATGTCATTTTTATCGATTTTCCGGACTAACCTATTGACAAGATGCCACAGAGCCAGTTCCCTGTTTTCTGCCATTTATAGATTCATAAAAGTTATTCTGGAAATATTCTCGGAATTGGAAAATTCAAAGCCCAGAAGTCTTAGAATTCCTGAAGGTTCCACGGAGTCCCGAAGAGACCCGGAGGCGGCACACAGGGGCCCCACACCATAGGGCTGCGCGCCCCTGGCCGCTCCATGGGGTGGTGTGGCCCCCCCGGCCTCCATCGTCCTTGCCCTTTCGCCTATTTGTACCCTCCGAGATGTAAACCCTACATATATACCACTTCGTCTCGAGAAACACCCGATTCCGCCGTCATCGTCATCCCGAGACGGGGAGGGTTCTAGATCTCTCCCTGGCACCCTGCCGGGAGGGGAATTCATCACCGAAGGGGTCTACACCACCATGCCTTCCTCCGAAGTGATTTGTGAGTAGCTCATCCCAGGACGGCGGGTCCATAGCAGTAGCTAGATGGTTGTTCTCTCCACTTTGTACGTCATGTTTAGATCTCGTGAGCTGACTCACATGATCGGGATCTTCTTTATGTAATGCTATATGTTATGTTTGCTGGGATCTGATGAATTTTGAATACTATGTCTTCTGATTATCAATCTACCATGTTATCTTAATGCTTATGTTATTTATGATCTGGCATACTCTCCATTATTAGTAGATGCTCTGGTCAAGTAGATGCTAGTGACTCCAAGAGGGAGTATTTATGCTGGATAGTGGGTTCATGACTCCTTTCATCTGTGCTCGCGTGACAGAAACATAACGGATGGAGGATGTGTTGTTGCCATTAGGTAAAAAAACAACGGTGTTTACCTAGTTTACATTACACACTTTGCTTACTGTGATAATCTGTTGCTAGCAACTTAATACCCAGCCACTACAAGAAATATGCTATCTTGTGACTCTCAATATTGGTCACCGAATGGTCACGTATATTCATTTGTGACCTTTGAGTGACCAAAATCACTTGGTCAGGTTACGAGCGTCGCTAATGAACCAATGTGACCTTCTGCGGACAAAATTGAAGGTCATGGACTATGTGACCAATTGTTCTGGTCACTCGTACTCTGCCCAAGCCACGTCAGATCCAACGTGGCAAAACTGATGTGGCACAGATTCAGTCCAGTCCATTTTAGCCTTCTATATGGGCCTAGCCCAATAATTCAGCCTATTTTAAAAATTCCCTATCAATTCGGACGTCCATATAGGCCAAGCCCAACCAACAAGGCATTTTTATTTTCTGGGCATTGACCATTTCTTTTTGGGCCATAAAAATTTTAGGAGCCATTTAATTTGTGGCTAATCAATACGTTGCAAAACGAGTCCAATATTAGTTGGGCCAAGGAATTATCAACCAACGCAATTCAATAAAAATATAATAATTCATCTCAGAACAATTATATGCATCAACTACAAATGATTAACAGGATTCACAGATTCGTGACACACATTACATCAGAGGTTCACACGTGAAATTACAGGTTCCCACATGAAATTACAGGTTCACACCATGACGAGAAGGCCTCATATTACATCACAGGATGCTACAGGAACATATTACATCACAAGAAGCTACAGGAGCATAATCCATCCAGATGTATGCAAGGTCCTTCCCCCTGGAAGCTTAGAGCCTTAAGCTGCAACACAAATAGACATAATCATCACAGTGCTCAGAAATATATTTTATAACTGTCCAGCTGAAGAAATGCAAGAAAAGATTGTTCAGATTAACCAGCAGGCACCAGATACCACCCTTAACCAGATACAAAGAGTAAACAAAGTCTTGCAAAATTAATGTACCTGTGTATATGAAGAAGATACAGGCAAAAGACTCGAACATGGAGCTTGCAGTCTCGAACCAGCGGCACTGCTCCTTGATGCGGAGCTCCTTGCTGTGAACATGCATTTAACATAAACTTAACATCTCCACAACACTGGTCACGGATCTACAAGGGGCAACAGTAGAACGGTGGATTAAAAGCTCAAGCTACATAAATTTGCAGACCATGTAAATGATTACTAAGAATTCACGTCCATGTTCATCTACATCTAGGTAATTAATCTAGCTAGTCTTGGAGTTGCAGAGGGAACGAAATCTCGAAACAGAGACAGGGTACCTCACCTGCAGGCTAGTGGACGCGAGCTCGACATGGAAGAGGTACTAAATGAAAACCCGGCATGGTACTAGCCTCGAATCTGCAATGGGCAGGATGTGAAACCCGTCACACGACAAACCTATGGACGAACTAAAGGAAAACTAAAACAATTCACATATAACAACAAACAAGTAAGATTCAGAGACTGGATTATTGTTGCATAAAACCTATCCCATAACAGGGGAATCAAACATAGAAACCATGGGATATGAATCAGCTAGTGGGCAAGCTAGCTGCTATACAAGCCATGGTAACCATTTAGCTACGAACATTCATCAATCAGGAAACAAATGAAAATTCAGAAGCAAGCAGGCGCACACTTCATGCATTGTACTGGTGCCTTGGTAGTTAATAAACATAAACCATACCGAACTAGAACCATATCGGTGAGCTCAGGCAGCTAATAAACATAAGTAATTCAGCCTAACCACCTGATCAAGTCTGATAATCAGATTTCAGAGCACAACAAACAAGAAGTAACCATGTCCATACGCAATACAGCGTGCAAACCCCTAAATAGATATTCTTTGCAACCTATGGCTCAAATTTATACCAGCCAAACCATAATTCTTCATGTCATAAGGTGTAACAGGGACTAGGTCTTGTATTTAGCAAGCATGTAAACACTAGCTGCTACTTTAGTATCTCGGTTAGGATCACAGCAGCTCATCCAATTCTTTGCTCAGAGTATGTACCCCAAACCATAGATGTTCCTCCGCAATCCCTTAAGTTGATTGCTACATGAAGCTATTAAGAAAGTAATAAACTAGCTAAAGTACCTAGCTGTTACCAGAGGAAAGGTGTGCAGGCGAAGGTGTACCTAGAGGTCGTCGGGGAGATACTCGTGCTTCATTGAGGTCCATGGCGCGCTTGAGGCCATGGATGCGGGCGTCGACTCGAGCCCTGGGCAGCCTCCCGAGCTCCTCCTTGAAATGCTGGACTGCATCGGGCGAAAGCCCCTCACTGCTGTCGGCGGAGGCACCATGTTGGCGATCCGGGCGTCGACTCGAGCCCTGGGCAGCCTCCCGAGCGCCTCCCTGAAGTGCTGGACTGCATCGGGCGAAAGCCCCTCACTGCTGTCGGCGGAGGCACCATGTTGGCGATGAGATCTACATGGAGAGGTAGAGATACTAAGAGAGGGAAGCCGAGAGAGGGAAGTAGAGAGGGTGAAGGGAAAGAGAAGGACCTGGAGGCGATCTGGTAGGCGGCGATCGGTCGATGGAGTCGCATCTGGCTCGGGAGGGAAGGAGGCCAACGTTTGAAGACGTTCGCGTCGCTCGGATCTCCAGAGGTTGAAGAGCTTCACGTCGCTCCCTGGGGGCTCCACGGCCTCCGTCGTCGCTACCGAAGGGCTGGTGTTGGGGAGTGGAGGTGGCGGCGGGCTGGTGACGGAAAGGGCGGATGCGGCGCCTCTCTCTGGGGCGGATGCGGCGATGTGAATCGCGAGAGGGATAGATGGAAAATGGTGTCCATGGGGTGGGTGGCCAGGAGCGAGTCGTTCCGTCGCCGGGGACGGGGAGCTTAGGGCGGCTCGGAGGGAATTTAGGGTTCGGGCACGAGAGAGGACGGCAGTCGGATAAGAGAGGGAGCTAGGGTTCGGGGGCGTGCTCGCGAGAGAGGACGGCAGTCGGATCAGCATCCGACGGATCAAGTTGAGAGCTAGGCTAGCTGGGTCGAGTGGGTTCCGGTGTTGATTTCGGCTTGGGGCGTGAGAGCTAGGCTAGCTGGGCCAAGGCGCCTGTCTGCTCACTGTACTGTTTTTTTGTTAGATAATAAAAACTGAATCCAACTATTCTAAATATTTTGAATTAACAAACACAATTAAAAATACAAGAAACTTTCAGATCTAATGGAATTTACATTTTTCCAATGTTACATGAATGTATGGAAATGTCATGACGATGTTGAATTGCAAAGAATACACAATTTTCTACATTAAGCGGGTGAAATAAAAATAACACACAATTTTATACGAATTGTTATATCCATATTCATTGTATAGTTTCTTAAAATAACCTCATATTGGGCTCAAGAATGCATACTGGAACAACTAACAATGTTGTCGAAGAAATTTTAATTTTTCGTTGAATAAAAATATCATTTTCCATTTTTGGAGTGTTGAAAACGGTTTTTTTGTGAAGCATCTACCAAAAATATGTTGCAAAATTGTACAGAAACAAAAATGAAGGTAGTAGACCATATTTTATCTACAAAAACTCAAATTACTTCCTCTAAAAGTATTTCCACCCACATCTTTGGAAAAAGACAAATTTCAGCCGATTCCGTTGAAACCGGGCCAAATTTGAACTACATGTGCCTCGTAGTTTTCTCTTTATTTTTTGCAAAAATCATTTTTAGGTACCCAAGTACCTATTTCAACATAGATACGTCAAGATTTCATCAAGATTCAACACCTAGGTACGAACGGTCATGTCCCCCGTTTTGAACGTTTCTAGAAACCGGCTTAGAATATTCCAGAAAATTCAAAAAAAAATCGAAACGATGCAAGATCTTCGCGTGGTGTTGTTATATATGTACTAGTATCCACAAAAAATAATAAACTTGGAATATGAAAATTTGGTGGAAAATGTGTTCACATAAATGAGCTATCTCGTACGAAGATTCATGGCTTTCGGGCCAAATGACGGATGTTTTGGCCACATCCATGGCATAGTTTGTTTAAATGTGACCATATTCCAGACAAAGATGCATGTTGGTATAACTAACAATGTTCACGAAGAAAATTTTATTTTTCGTTGAATAAAAATATCATTTTCCATTCCCGAAGTGTCAAAACTGGGTTTTTTTGTGAAGCACATACACAAAATATGACACACAAATGTACAAAGTAAAATTCTAAATATATTATGTCATATTTTATCTACAAATAACAAATTTAGTACCTCTCAATAACTCAAAATACACCTCTTTCGAAAAAGACAAATTTCAGCCGATTCGGCTGAAACCGGGCCAAATTTGAACTACAGGTGCCTCGTAGTTTTCTCTTTATTTTTTGAAAAAATCATTTTTAGGTACCCAAGTACCTATTTCAACATAGATACATCAAGAGTTCATCAAGATTCAACACCTAGGTACAAACGGTCATGTCCCCCGTTTTGAACGTTTTTCGAAACCGGCTCAGAAAATTCCAGAAAATTCAAAAAAATCGAAACGATGTAAGATCTTCGCGTGGTGTTGTTATATATGTACTAGTATCCAAAAAAACAATAAACTTGGAATACGACAATTTGGTGGAAAATGTGTTCACATAAATGAGCTATCTCGTACGAAGATTCATGGCTTTCTGGCCAAATGATGGATGTTTTGGCCACATCCATGGCATAGTGTGTTTAAATGTGACCATATTCCACACAAAGATGCATGTTGGTACAACTAACAATGTTCACGAAGAATGTTTTATTTTTCGTTGAATAAAAATACCATTTTGCATTCCCGGAGTGTCAAAACTGGGTTTTTTTGTGAAGCACATACACAAAATATGACACAAAAATGTACAAAGTAAAATTCTAAATATATTATGTCATATTTTATCTACAAATAACAAATTTATTACCTCTCAATAGCTCAAAATACACCTCTTTCGAAAAAGACAAATTTCAGCCGATTCCGCTGAAACCGGGCCAAATTTGAACTACACGTGCCTCGTAGTTTTCTCTTTATTTATTGCAAAAATCATTTTTAGGTACCCAAGTACCTATTTCAACATATATACATCAATAGTTCATCAAGATTCAACACCTAGGCACGAACGGTCATGTCCCCCGTTTTGATTGTTTCCCGAAACTGGCTTAGAAAATTCCAGAAAATTCAAAAAAAAATCGAAATGATGCAAGATCTTCGCGTGGTGTTGTTATATATGTACTAGTATCCACAAAAAATAATAATCTTGGAATACGACAAGTTGGTGGAAAATGTGTTCACATAAATGAGCTATCTCGTACGAAGATTCATGGCTTTCGGGCCAAATGACGGATGTTTTGGCCACATCCATGGCATAGTTTGTTTAAATGTGACCATATTCCACACAAATATGCATGTTCGTACAACTAACAATGTTCACGAAGAAAGTTTTATATTTTGTTGAATAAAAATACCATTTTCCATTCCCGGAGTGTCAAAACTAGGTTTTTTTGTGAAGCACATACACAAAATATGACACAAAAATGTACAAAGTAAAATTCTAAATATATTATTTCATATTTTATCTACAAATAACGAATTTAGTACCTCTCAATAGCTCAAAATACACCTCTTCCGAAAAAGACAAATTTCAGCCGATTCCGTTGAAACCGGGCCAAATTTGAACTACAGGTGCCTCGTAGTTTTCTTTTTATTTTTGCAAAAATCATTTTTAGGTACCCAAGTACCTATTTCAACATAGATACGTCAAGAGTTCATCAAGATTCAACACCTAGGTACGAATGGTCATGTCCCCCGTTTTTAACGTTTCCCGAAACCGGGTTAGAATATTCCAGAAAATTCAAAAAAAATCGAAACGATGCAAGATATTCGCGTGGTGTTGTTATATATGTACTAGTATCCACAAAAAATAATAAACTTGGAATATGAAAATTTGGTGGAAAATGTGTTCACATAAATGAGCTATCTCGTACGAAGATTCATGCCTTTCGGGCCAAATGACGGATGTTTTGGCCACATCCATGGCATAGTTTGTTTAAATGTGACCATATTCCAGACAAAGATTCATGTTGGTACACCTAACAATGTTCACGAAGAAAGTTTTATTTTTCGTTGAATAAAAATATCATTTTCCATTCCCGAAGTGTCAAAACTGGGTTTTTTTGTGAAGCACATACACAAAATATGACACAAAAATGTACAAAGTAAAATTCTAAATATATTATGTCATATTTTATCTACAAATAACAAATTTAGTACCTCTCAATAACTCAAAATACACCTCTTTCGAAAAAGACAAATTTCAGCCGATTCGGGTGAAACCGGGCCAAATTTGAACTACAGGTGCCTCGTAGTTTTCTCTTTATTTTGTGAAAAAAATCATTTTTAGGTACCCAAGTACCTATTTAAACATATATACATCAATAGTTCATTAAGATTCAACACCTAGGTACGAACGGTCATGTCCCCCGTTTTGATTGTTTCCCGAAACCGGCTTAGAAAATTCCAGAAAATCCAAAAAAAATCGAAATGATGCAAGATCTTCGCGTGGTGTTGTTATATATGTACTAGTATCCACAAAAAATAATAAACTTGGAATACGACAATTTGGTGGAGAATGTGTTCACATAAATGAGCTATCTCGTACGAAGATTCATGGCTTTCGGGCCAAATGACGGATGTTTTGGTTACATCCATGGCATAGTTTGTTTAAATGTGACCATATTCCACACAAATATGCATGTTGGTACAACTAACAATGTTCCCGAAGAAAGTTTTATTTTTCGTTGAATAAAAATACCATTTTCCATTCCCGGAGTGTCAAAACTTGGTTTTTTTGTGAAGCACATACACAAAATATGACACAAAATTGCACAAAGTAAAATTATAAATATATTATGTCATATTTTATCTACAAATAACAAATTTTTTACCTCTCAATAGCTCAAAATACACCTCTTTCGAAAAAGACAAATTTCAGCCGATTCCGCTGAAACCGGGCCAAATTTGAACTACACGTGCCTCGTAGTTTTCTCTTTATTTTTTGCAAAAATCATTTTTAGGTACCCAAGTACCTATTTCAACATAGATACATCAATAGTTCATCAAGATTCGACACCTAGGTACGAACGGTCATGTCACCCGTTTTGATTGTTTCCCGAAACCGGCTTAGAAAATTCAAAAAAAATCGAAATGATGCAAGATCTTAGCGTGGTGTTGTTATATATGTACTAGTATCCACAAAAAATAATAAACTTGGAATACGACAATTTCGTGAAAAATATGTTCACATAAATGAGCTATCTCGTACGAAGATTCATGGCTTTCGGGCCAAATGACGGATGTTTTGGCCACATCCATGGCATAGTTTGTTTAAATGTGACCATATTCCACACAAAGATGCATGTTGGTACACCTAACAATGTTCACGAAGAAAGTTTTATTTTTCGTTGAATAAAAATATCATTTTCCATTCCCGAAGTGTCAAAACTGGGTTTTTTTGTGAAGCACATACACAAAATATGACACAAAAATGTACAAAGTAAAATTCTAAATATATTATGTCATATTTTATCTACAAATAACAAATTTAGTACCTCTCAATAACTCAAAATACACCTCTTTCGAAAAAGACAAATTTCAGCCGATTCGGGTGAAACCGGGCCAAATTTGAACTACAGGTGCCTCGTAGTTTTCGCTTTATTTTGTGAAAAAATAATTTTTAGGTACCCAAGTACCTATTTCAACATATATACATCAATAGTTCATTAAGATTCAACACCTAGGTACGAACGGTCATGTCCCCCGTTTTGATTGTTTCCCGAAACCGGTTTAGAATATTCCAGAAAATTCAAAAAAAAATCGAAATGATGCAAGATCTTCGCGTGGTGTTGTTATATATGTACTAGTATCCACAAAAAATAATAAACTTGGAATACGACAATTTGGTGGAAAATGTGTTCACATAAATGAGCTATCTCGTACGAAGATTCATGGCTTTCGGGCCAAATGACGGATGTTTTGGCCACATCCATGGCATAGTTTGTTTAAATGTGACCATATTCCACACAAATAAGCATGTTGGTACAACTAACAATGTTCCCGAAGAAAGTTTTATTTTTCGTTGAATAAAAATACCATTTTCCATTCCCGCAGTGTCAAAACTTAGTTTTTTTGTGAAGCACATACACAAAATATGACACAAAAAATATGACACAAAATTGCACAAAGTAAAATTATAAATATATTATGTCATATTTTATCTACAAATAACTAATTTAGTACCTCTCAATAGCTCAAAATACACCTCTTCCGAAAAAGACAAATTTCAGCCGAATCCGCTGAAACCGGGCCAAATTTGAACTACAGGTGCCTCGTAGTTTTCTCTTTATTTTTTGCAAAAATCATTTTTAGGTACCCAAGTACCCATTTCAACATAGATACATCAAGAGTTCATAAAGATTCAACACCTAGGTACGAACGGTCATGTCCCCCGTTTTGAACGTTTCCCGAAACCGGCTTAGAAAATTCCAGAAAATTCAAAACAAATCGAAACGATGCAAGATCTTCGTGTGGTGTTGTTATATATGTACTAGTATCCAGAAAACATAATAAACTTGGAATACGACAATTTGGTGGAAAATGTGTTCACATAAATGAGCTATCTCGTACGAAGATTCATGGCTTTCGGGCCAAATGACGGATGTTTTGGCCACATCCATGGCATAGTTTGTTTAAATGTGACCATATTCCATACAAAGATGCATGTTGGTACAACTAACAATGTACACGAAGAAAGTTTTATTTTTCGTTGAATAAAAATATCATTTTCCATTCCCGGAGTCTCAAAACTGGGGTTTTTTTGTGAAACACATACACAAAATATGACACAAAAATGTACAAAGTAAAATTCTAAATATATTATGTCATATTTTATCTACAAATAACAAATTTAGTATCTCTCAATAACTCAAAATACACCTCTTTCGAAAAAGACAAATTTCAGCCGATTCCGCTGAAACCGGGCCAAATTTGAACTACAGGTGCCTCGTAGTTTTCTCTTTATTTTTTGCAAAAATCATTTTTAGGTATCCAAGTACCTATTTGAACATAGATACATCAAGATTTCATCAAGATTCAACACCTAGGTACGAACGGCCATGTCCCCCGTTTTGAACGTTTCCCGAAACCGGCTTAGAAAATT
Organism: Alopecurus myosuroides; assembly: GCA_028641055.1. Lineage (NCBI taxonomy): Eukaryota > Viridiplantae > Streptophyta > Magnoliopsida > Poales > Poaceae > Alopecurus > Alopecurus myosuroides. Next base: position 136,530,394 of record CM054057.1, read on the forward strand.
CCAGAAAATTCAAAACAAATCGAAACGATGCAAGATCTTCGCGTGGTGTTGTTATATATGTACTAGTATCCAAAAAAATAGTAAACTTGGAATACGACAATTTGGTGGAAAATGTGTTCACATAAATGAGCTATCTCGTACGAAGATTCATGGCTTTCGGGCCAAATGACGGATGTTTTGGCCACATCCATGGCATAGTTTGTCTAAATGTGACCATATTCCACACAAAGATGCATGTTGGTACAACTAACAATGTTCAACAAGAAAGTTTTATTTTTCATTGAATAAAAATACCATTTTCCATTCCCGGAGTGTCAAAACTGGGTTTTTTTGTGAAGCACATACACAAAATATGACACAAAAATGTACAAAGTAAAATTATAAATATATTATGTCATATTTTATCTACAAATAACAAATTTTTTACCTCTCAATAGCTCAAAATACACCTCTTTCGAAAAAGACAAATTTCAGCCGATTCCGCTGAAACCGGGCCAAATTTGAACTACACGTGCCTCGTAGTTTTCTCTTTATTTTTTGCAAGAATCATTTTTAGGTACCCAAGTACCTATTTCAACATAGATACATCAATAGTTCATCAAGATTCGACACCTAGGTACGAACGGTCATGTCACCCGTTTTGATTGTTTCCCGAAACCGGCTTAGAAAATTCAAAAAAAATCGAAATGATGCAAGATCTTCGCGTGGTGTTGTTATATATGTACTAGTATCCACAAAAAATAATAAACTTGGAATACGACAATTTGGTGAAAAATATGTTCACATAAATGAGCTATCTCGTACGAAGATTCATGGCTTTCGGGCCAAATGACGGATGTTTTGGCCACATCCATGGCATAGTTTGTTTAAATGTGACCATATTCCACACAAAGATGCATGTTGGTACAACTAACAATGTTCACGAAGAATGTTTTATTTTTCGTTGAATAAAAATACCATTTTCGATTCCCGGAGTGTCAAAACTGGGTTTTTTTGTGAAGCACATACACAAAATATGACACAAAAATGTACAAAGTAAAATTCTAAATATATTATGTCATATTTTATCTACAAATAACAAATTTAGTACCTCTCAATAACTCAAAATATACCTCTTTCGAAAAAGTCAAATTTCAGCCGAATCCGCTGAAACCGGGCCAAATTTGAACTACAGGTGCCTCGTAGTTTTTTCTTTATTTTTTGCAAAAATCATTTTTAGGTACCCAAGTACCTATTTCAACATAGATACGTCAAGAGTTCATCAAGATTCAACACCTAGGTACGAATGGTCATGTCCCCCGTTTTGAACGTTTCCCGAAACCGGCTTAGAATATTCCAGAAAATTCAAAAAAAAATCGAAACGATGCAAGATATTCGCGTGGTGTTGTTATATATGTACTAGTATCCACAAAAAATAATAAACTTGGAATATGAAAATTTGGTGGAAAATGTGTTCACATAAATGAGCTATCTCGTACGAAGATTCATGCCTTTCGGGCCAAATGACGGATGTTTTGGCCACATCCATGGCATAGTTTGTTTAAATGTGACCATATTCCAGACAAAGATGCATGTTGGTACACCTAACAATGTTCACGAAGAAAGTTTTATTTTTCGTTGAATAAAAATATCATTTTCCATTCCCGAAGTGTCAAAACTGGGTTTTTTTGTGAAGCACATACACAAAATATGACACAAAAATGTACAAAGTAAAATTCTAAATATATTATGTCATATTTTATCTACAAATAACAAATTTAGTACCTCTCAATAACTCAAAATACACCTCTTTCGAAAAAGACAAATTTCAGCCGATTCGGGTGAAACCGGGCCAAATTTGAACTACAGGTGCCTCGTAGTTTTCTCTTTATTTTGTGAAAAAATCATTTTTAGGTACCCAAGTACCTATTTCAACATATATACATCAATAGTTCATTAAGATTCAACACCTAGGTACGAACGGTCATGTCCCCCGTTTTGATTGTTTCCCGAAACCGGCTTAGAATATTCCAGAAATATCAAAAAAAAATCGAAATGATGCAAGATCTTCGCGTGGTGTTGTTATATATGTACTAGTATCCACAAAAAATAATAAACTTGGAATACGACAATTTGGTGAAAAATATGTTCACATAAATGAGCTATCTCGTACGAAGATTCATGGCTTTCGGGCCAAATGACGGATGTTTTGGCCACATCCATGGCATAGTTTGTTTAAATGTGACCATATTCCACACAAAGATGCATGTTGGTACACCTAACAATGTTCACGAAGAAAGTTTTATTTTTCGTTGAATAAAAATATCATTTTCCATTCCCGAAGTGTCAAAACTGGGTTTTTTTGTGAAGCACATACACAAAATATGACACAAAAATGTACAAAGTAAAATTCTAAATATATTATGTCATATTTTATCTACAAATAACAAATTTAGTACCTCTCAATAAATCAAAATACACCTCTTTCGAAAAAGACAAATTTCAGCCGATTCGGGTGAAACCGGGCCAAATTTGAACTACAGGTGCCTCGTAGTTTTCTCTTTATTTTGTGAAAAAATCATTTTTAGGTACCCAAGTACCTATTTCAACATATATACATCAATAGTTCATTAAGATTCAACACCTAGGTACGAACGGTCATGTCCCCCGTTTTGATTGTTTCCCGAAACCGGCTTAGAATATTCCAGAAAATTCAAAAAAAATCGAAATGATGCAAGATCTTCGCGTGGTGTTGTTATATATGTACTAGTATCCACAAAAAATAATAAACTCGGAATACGACAATTTGGTGGAAAATGTGTTCACATAAATGAGCTATCTCGTACGAAGATTCATGGCTTTCGGGCCAAATGACGGATGTTTTGGCCACATCCATGGCATAGTTTGTTTAAATGTGACCATATTCCACACAAATATGCATGTTGGTACAACTAACAATGTTCCCGAAGAAAGTTTTATTTTTCGTTGAATAAAAATACCATTTTCCATTCCCGCAGTGTCAAAACTTAGTTTTTTTGTGAAGCACATACACAAAATATGACACAAAATTGCACAAAGTAAAATTATAAATATATTATGTCATATTTTATCTACAAATAACTAATTTAGTACCTCTCAATAGCTCAAAATACACCTCTTCCGAAAAAGACAAATTTCAGCCGAATCCGCTGAAACCGGGCCAAATTTGAACTACAGGTGCCTCGTAGTTTTCTCTTTATTTTTTGCAAAAATCATTTTTAGGTACCAAAGTACCCATTTCAACATAGATACATCAAGAGTTCATAAAGATTCAACACCTAGGTACGAACGGTCATGTCCCCCGTTTTGAACGTTTCCCGAAACCGGCTTAGAAAATTTCAGAAAATTCAAAACAAATCGAAACGATGCAAGATCTTCGTGTGGTATTGTTATATATGTACTAGTATCCAGAAAACATAATAAACTTGGAATACGACAATTTGGTGGAAAATGTGTTCACATAAATGAGCTATCTCGTACGAAGATTCATGGCTTTCGGGCCAAATGACGGATGTTTTGGCCACATCCATGGCATAGTTTGTTTAAATGTGACCATATTCCATACAAAGATGCATGTTGGTACAACTAACAATGTACACGAAGAAAGTTTTATTTTTCGTTGAATAAAAATATCATTTTCCATTCCCGGAGTCTCAAAACTGGGGTTTTTTTGTGAAGCACATACACAAAATATGACACAAAAATGTACAAAGTAAAATTCTAAATATATTATGTCATATTTTATCTACAAATAACAAATTTAGTATCTCTCAATAACTCAAAATACACCTCTTTCGAAAAAGACAAATTTCAGCCGATTCCGCTGAAACCGGGCCAAATTTGAACTACAGGTGCCTCGTAGTTTTCTCTTTATTTTTTGCAAAAATCATTTTTAGGTACCCAAGTACCTATTTGAACATAGATACATCAAGATTTCATCAAGATTCAACACCTAGGTACGAACGGCCATGTCCCCCGTTTTGAACGTTTCCCGAAACCGGCTTAGAAAATTCCAGAAAATTCAAAACAAATCGAAACGATGCAAGATCTTCGCGTGGTGTTGTTATATATGTACTAGTATCCAAAAAAATAGTAAACTTGGAATACGACAATTTGGTGGAAAATGTGTTCACATAAATGAGCTATCTCGTACGAAGATTCATGGCTTTCGGGCCAAATGACGGATGTTTTGGCCACATCCATGGCATAGTTTGTTTAAATGTGACCATATTACACACAAAGATGCATGTTGGTACAACTAACAATGTTCAACAAGAAAGTTTTATTTTTCGTTGAATAAAAATACCATTTTCCATTCCCGGAGTGTCAAAACTGGGTTTTTTTGTGAAGCACATACACAAAATATGACACAAAAATGTACAAAGTAAAATTATAAATGTATTATGTCATATTTTATCTACAAATAACAAATTTTTTACCTCTCAATAGCTCAAAATACACCTCTCTCGAAAAAGACAAATTTCAGCCGATTTCGCTGAAACCGGGCCAAATTTGAACTACACGTGCCTCGTAGTTTTCTCTTTATTTTTTGCAAAAATCATTTTTAGGTACCCAAGTACCTATTTCAACATAGATACATCAATAGTTCATCAAGATTCGACACCTAGGTACGAACGGTCATGTCACCCGTTTTGATTGTTTCCCGAAACCGGCTTAGAAAATTCCAGAAAATTCAAAAAAAATCGAAATGATGCAAGATCTTCGCGTGGTGTTGTTATATATGTACTAGTATCCAAAAATAATAATAAACTTGGAATACGACAATTTGGTGAAAAATATGTTCACATAAATGAGCTATCTCGTACGAAGATTCATGGCTTTCGGGCCAAATGACGGATGTTTTGGCCACATCCATGGCATAGTTTGTTTAAATGTGACCATATTCCACACAAAGATGCATGTTGGTACAACTAACAATGTTCACGAAGAATGTTTTATTTTTCGTTGAATAAAAATACCATTTTCGATTCCCGGAGTGTCAAAACTGGGTTTTTTTGTGAAGCACATACACAAAATATGACACAAAAATGTACAAAGTAAAATTCTAAATATATTATGTCATATTTTATCTACAAATAACAAATTTAGTACCTCTCAATAACTCAAAATATACCTCTTTCGAAAAAGTCAAATTTCAGCCGAATCCGCTGAAACCGGGCCAAATTTGAACTACATGTGCCTCGTAGTTTTCTCTTTATTTTTTTGCAAAAATCATTTTTAGGTACCCAAGTACCTATTTCAACATAGATACATCAAGAGTTCATCAAGATTCAACACCTAGGTACGAACGGTCATGTCCCCCGTTTTGAACGTTTCCCGAAACCGGCTTAGAAAATTCCAGAAAATTCAAAACAAATCGAAACGATGCCAGATCTTCGCGTGGTGTTGTTATATATGTACTAGTATCTACAAAAAATAATAAACTTTAAATACGACAATTTGGTGGAAAATGTGTTCACATAAATGAGCTATCTCGTACGAAGATTCATGGCTTTCAGGCCAAATGACGGATGTTTTGGCCACATCCATGGCATAGTTTGTTTAAATGTGACCATATTCCACACAAAGATGCATGTTTGTACAACTAACAATGTTCACTAAGAAAGTTTTATTTTTCGTTGAATAAAAATACCATTTTCCATTCCCGGAGTGTCAAAACTGGGTTTTTTTGTGAAGCACATACACAAAATATGACACAAAAATGTACAAAGTAAAATTCTAAATATATTATGTCATATTTTATCTACAAATAACAAATTTAGTATCTCTCAATAACTCAAAATACACCTCTTTCGAAAAAGACAAATTTCAGCCGATTCCGCTGAAACCGGGCCAAATTTGAACTACAGGTGCCTCGTAGTTTTCTCTTTATTTTTTGCAAAAATCATTTTTAGGTACCCAAGTACCTATTTGAACATAGATACATCAAGATTTCATCAAGATTCAACACCTAGGTACGAACGGCCATGTCCCCCGTTTTGAACGTTTCCCGAAACCGGCTTAGAAAATTCCAGAAAATTCAAAACAAATCGAAACGATGCAAGATCTTCGCGTGGTGTTGTTATATATGTACTAGTATCCAAAAAAATAGTAAACTTGGAATACGACAATTTGGTGGAAAATGTGTTCACATAAATGAGCTATCTCGTACGAAGATTCATGGCTTTCGGGCCAAATGACGGATGTTTTGGCCACATCCATGGCATAGTTTGTTTAAATGTGACCATATTACACACAAAGATGCATGTTGGTACAACTAACAATGTTCACGAAGAATGTTTTATTTTTCGTTGAATAAAAATACCATTTTCCATTCCCGGAGTGTCAAAACTGGGTTTTTTTGTGAAGCACATACACAAAATATGACACAAAAATGTACAAAGTAAAATTATAAATGTATTATGTCATATTTTATCTACAAATAACAAATTTTTTACCTCTCAATAGCTCAAAATACACCTCTTTCGAAAAAGACAAATTTCAGCCGATTTCGCTGAAACCGGGCCAAATTTGAACTACACGTGCCTCGTAGTTTTCTCTTTATTTTTTTGCAAAAATCATTTTTAGGTACCCAAGTACCTATTTCAACATAGATACATCAAGAGTTCATCAAGATTCAACACCTAGGTACGAACGGTCATGTCCCCCGTTTTGAACGTTTCCCGAAACCGGCTTAGAAAATTCCAGAAAATTCAAAACAAATCGAAACGATGCCAGATCTTCGCGTGGTGTTGTTATATATGTACTAGTATCTACAAAAAATAATAAACTTTAAATACGACAATTTGGTGGAAAATGTGTTCACATAAATGAGCTATCTCGTACGAAGATTCATGGCTTTCAGGCCAAATGACGGATGTTTTGGCCACATCCATGGCATAGTTTGTTTAAATGTGACCATATTCCACACAAAGATGCATGTTTGTACAACTAACAATGTTCACTAAGAAAGTTTTATTTTTCGTTGAATAAAAATACCATTTTCCATTCCCGGAGTGTCAAAACTGGGTTTTTTTGTGAAGCACATACACAAAATATGACACAAAAATGTACAAAGTAAAATTCTAAATATATTATGTCATATTTTATCTACAAATAACAAATTTAGTATCTCTCAATAACTCAAAATACACCTCTTTCGAAAAAGACAAATTTCAGCCGATTCCGCTGAAACCGGGCCAAATTTGAACTACAGGTGCCTCGTAGTTTTCTCTTTATTTTTTGCAAAAATCATTTTTAGGTACCCAAGTACCTATTTGAACATAGATACATCAAGATTTCATCAAGATTCAACACCTAGGTACGAACGGCCATGTCCCCCGTTTTGAACGTTTCCCGAAACCGGCTTAGAAAATTCCAGAAAATTCAAAACAAATCGAAACGATGCAAGATCTTCGCGTGGTGTTGTTATATATGTACTAGTATCCAAAAAAATAGTAAACTTGGAATACGACAATTTGGTGGAAAATGTGTTCACATAAATGAGCTATCTCGTACGAAGATTCATGGCTTTCGGGCCAAATGACGGATGTTTTGGCCACATCCATGGCATAGTTTGTTTAAATGTGACCATATTACACACAAAGATGCATGTTGGTACAACTAACAATGTTCAACAAGAAAGTTTTATTTTTCGTTGAATAAAAATACCATTTTCCATTCCCGGAGTGTCAAAACTGGGTTTTTTTGTGAAGCACATACACAAAATATGACACAAAAATGTACAAAGTAAAATTATAAATGTATTATGTCATATTTTATCTACAAATAACAAATTTTTTACCTCTCAATAGCTCAAAATACACCTCTTTCGAAAAAGACAAATTTCAGCCGATTTCGCTGAAACCGGGCCAAATTTGAACTACACGTGCCTCGTAGTTTTCTCTTTATTTTTTGCAAAAATCATTTTTAGGTACCCAAGTACCTATTTCAACATAGATACATCAATAGTTCATCAAGATTCGACACCTAGGTACGAACGGTCATGTCACCCGTTTTGATTGTTTCCCGAAACCGGCTTAGAAAATTCCAGAAAATTCAAAAAAAATCGAAATGATGCAAGATCTTCGCGTGGTGTTGTTATATATGTACTAGTATCCAAAAATAATAATAAACTTGGAATACGACAATTTGGTGAAAAATATGTTCACATAAATGAGCTATCTCGTACGAAGATTCATGGCTTTCGGGCCAAATGACGGATGTTTTGGCCACATCCATGGCATAGTTTGTTTAAATGTGACCATATTCCACACAAAGATGCATGTTGGTACAACTAACAATGTTCACGAAGAATGTTTTATTTTTCGTTGAATAAAAATACCATTTTCGATTCCCGGAGTGTCAAAACTGGGTTTTTTTGTGAAGCACATACACAAAATATGACACAAAAATGTACAAAGTAAAATTCTAAATATATTATGTCATATTTTATCTACAAATAACAAATTTAGTACCTCTCAATAACTCAAAATATACCTCTTTCGAAAAAGTCAAATTTCAGCCGAATCCGCTGAAACCGGGCCAAATTTGAACTACATGTGCCTCGTAGTTTTCTCTTTATTTTTTTGCAAAAATCATTTTTAGGTACCCAAGTACCTATTTCAACATAGATACATCAAGAGTTCATCAAGATTCAACACCTAGGTACGAACGGTCATGTCCCCCGTTTTGAACGTTTCCCGAAACCGGCTTAGAAAATTCCAGAAAATTCAAAACAAATCGAAACGATGCCAGATCTTCGCGTGGTGTTGTTATATATGTACTAGTATCTACAAAAAATAATAAACTTTAAATACGACAATTTGGTGGAAAATGTGTTCACATAAATGAGCTATCTCGTACGAAGATTCATGGCTTTCAGGCCAAATGACGGATGTTTTGGCCACATCCATGGCATAGTTTGTTTAAATGTGACCATATTCCACACAAAGATGCATGTTTGTACAACTAACAATGTTCACTAAGAAAGTTTTATTTTTCGTTGAATAAAAATACCATTTTCCATTCCCGGAGTGTCAAAACTGGGTTTTTTTGTGAAGCACATACACAAAATATGACACAAAAATGTACAAAGTAAAATTCTAAATATATTATGTCATATTTTATCTACAAATAAAAAAAATTATTGCCTCTCAATAGCTCAAAATACACCTCTTTCGAAAAAGACAAATTTCAGCCGATTCCGCTGAAACCGGGCCAATTTGAACTACAGGTGCCTCGTAGTTTTCTCTTTATTTTTTCAAAAAATCATGTTTAGGTACCCAAGTACCTATTTCAACATAGATATGCCAAGAATTCATCAAGATTCAATTCCTAGCTACGAACGGTCATGCCTCCCGTTTTGAATGTTTCCCGAAACCGGCTTAGAAAATTCCAGAAAATTCAAAAAATATCGAAATGAAGCAAGACCTTCGCGTGGTGTTATAATAAGTGACCTAGTATCCATCAAAAATAATAAACTTGGAATACGGAAGTTATCTCGAAAAAGTGTTCACAAAAATGAGCTATCATCTACGAAGATTCATGGCTTTCGGGCCAAATGACGGATGTTTTGGCCACATCCATGGCATAGTTTCTTTAAATGTGCCTATATTCCACACAAAGATGCATATTGGAACAACTAACAATGTTGCCGAAGAAAGTTTTATTTTTCGTTGAATAAAAATATCATTTTCCATTTTCGGAGTGTTGAAAACGTTTTTTTTTTGTGAAGCATCTACCAAAAATATGTTGCAAAATTGTACAGAAAAAATATGAACGTAGTAGACCATATTTTATCTACAAAAACTCAAATTACTTCCTCTAAAAATCTTTCCACCAACCTCTTTTGAAAAAGATAAATTTCAGCCGATTCAGCTAAAACTGGACCAAATTTGAACTACAGGTGCCTCGTAGTTTTCTCTTTATTTTTCGAAAAAAATCATTTTTAGGTACCCAAGTACCTATTTCAACATAGATATGCCAAGAATTCATCAAGATTCAATCCCTAGCTACGAACGGTCATGCCTCCCGTTTTGAACGTTTCCCGAAGAAAAAATAATAATCCCATGTGAGAATTTTATTTAAATTCTTTAAAGACCTATATAAAGAAATATATAAGGTTAGGGGACATTTTCTTTTATTTTTAAAAAATCTATACCCAAAAGTATTTAATGATCGAGGACATGTTTACAATTTTTTGAAAATTTATTTGGTTTAATTTGACGTTCAAAATCAAAAGTTATAGAAGGATAAAAAGAAAAGAACAAAAAAACACCTTAAGCTAGCCGGCCTAGCCCAACAGCGTGGCTGATCTGCTAAAGGTTTGCTTGAATGGGCTTTCGCCGAGGAGCTATTATCAAAATGTGTTTTTGCTATGTATTTTCACAAGTTGTATCGTGGCCTAGTGGTAGCTCGCAGGTGCGCTCATGCGCTCGTGGGAGAGGTTGTGGGTTCGAGTCCCTATCTCGCCCCAATTATTTTCTTTGTCCAACCGCGCGATGGTCAGCTCCTGGGTCCCTTGCGCATGCCAACTCCTATGAAGGAGATCTATAGCAATCGATGTATATAGCTACAAGAACAGTGTTGTGTCCTGATGGCTGGAGCGCGAGCTATCGAGCGAGCACTTTGCGCAGGTGGTAGCTCGCAGGTGCGCTCGTGCGCTCGTGGGAGAGGTTGTGGGTTCGAGTTCCTATCTCGCCCCAATTATTTTCTTTGTCCAACCGCGCGATGGTCAGCTCCTGGGTCCCTTGCGCATGCCAACTCCTATGAAGGAGATCTATAGCAATCGATGTATATAGCTACAAGAACAGTGTTGTGGCCTGATGGCTGGAGCGCGAGCTATCGAGCGAGCACTTTGCGCGCATAGGTGCTGATTTGCGCGAGCACGTCAGTGCTGAGTTGGTTCACCAGTTAGCGCTGAGTTGGCAGTTTGGGACCTACTTGTACATGACGTGTCACATTTGTGGTTGGTCCAACCATGACACATAGGATGGGATTGACACATAGTCGAAAATATCGAATATGAGGCAACATGACCATTCAAATTGGTCTCAATCGGGACAGAATATGGGAGCATACACCTGCTGTTTAGATTGTGACCAACTCATGTACTACTTTAGACACCCTCAAACAATTGAGACCAGATATGTGACCAATTTTTTTAAATTCACTGACAGATGGTCACTAGTTGACATATTTCTTGTAGTGAGCGTTTGTTCAGATGATATTCAGAGGGTGGATTATTAGACATAGATGCAGTTGGATGAAGGTCTATCTATTTTGTTCTAATGCCCGCATGAATCACATAGTAATCTTCATGTCTTGCATATGAACTACGGTGCAGCCTTCATTTCTGTCAATTGCCCAGCTGTAATTTGTTCACCACACATGTTATTTATCTTTCACGGAGAGACACCGCTAGTGAACTGTGGACCCCGGTCCATTTTCCTCATACTGATAAAACACCTACTGCTTTCATACTACTGTTACTGCTTTCATATTGTTTTCCTGCTATTTTCCACACCATACGTTTAACCTCTTTGTGTTCAACAAAACCGGTGAGATTGAGAACCTCACTGCGACGTTGGGGCAAAGTGATTTGATTGTGTTGTGTAAGTCCACGTTGTTGCTAAACCGGTAGTGCGTCCTGCTACCTTTGCTGCATCAACCTTCAGAGATTACTTGTCCTCCTACTAGTCGATTCAACCTTGGTTTATTTTCTGAGGGAAAACTTCCCGCTGCATTCTTCACAACCTTCCACTTGGGGTTTACCAACGTTTGCATCGATAGCCTTGCCGTTGGTACCTCATGATTTGTCCAAACGCCATCTTCTCGATCCCTAGGAGAGCTCCTTCCGAAAAGACGACTCCTCTTTGTGTCGGTCCCAAGGTGGGAGCCAACTGTTGTGGGGTTGTCACGGAAACTGTCCTCATATAAGAACTTAATTGCGAGGCCATTGACACGAGGTGAGGCTTCGAAAGGGTTGAGCCGGGACGAGAGAAATGGGTTTACCCACATTCGGCCCCTCGACCCTCGATTGAGGGTATGACCTACTCCTGCTTGATTGCTATTGATAATATCAGTCTCGATTATAAGGTGCAATTTCAGGGCTGCCTATGTCTCGAGCCGTTGGGTTCATGGTTTTATTGGAGAGTCCGGGTGCCACCCCCCCCCCCCCGAACTCAGAGTCCTAGTTATAACCTTAAACCTTCTATAAAACATTGTCTCGTACGGAAAGTCGGATGCCTGAAGTTGTATCCTGCTCATCTGGGCCATGGTCCAAACCGGTTTTCTTTCCGCAGCCAGGTTTTGTTTCCCGGACTCCATTTTCCTTGCTTTGACGACCCGGGAAATCATTCCCCCAACAATTTCCATGTAGCTATCATAGATGATGGTTATGCAAGCGTAGATTGCCTAGTTTTTTGATAGGGCATATGCATGTGATAACGATGCTGCTAACAAGGGTGGTAAGACACTTCAGTTTTCAGACGATCGAACGCCCTACGGATGCGCATACCACAAGATCTAGAAGAAGAGGAGCACACTTCATACACATGGAGACAGAGTGGACATCGTCAAGATCAGTTTCAAACATGTAGATCCCGGAACCGATGCCATTATGGTCCTTTTTAGCGCCACACACATATGTTGCTCTCCTGCGTCAACTTTACCTTTGCTCCCTGCGGCCCCGTTGGTTTGATTTTGGGAGATCGGTCAGAGATGTGTGCCCGACTTGAAAAAATCGAAAAAAACTAACTAAGTCTCATCCCATCTACGGGTCACTGGCGCTAATCTCCGACGGGGGGGGGAGGGGGAGGGGAGCAGATGCGGACTGTGCATCGGAGATCTGACAGAAGAGAACTGCTACTTCTCCATCATCGTATTTGATCTGAAAACAATTAACACTTCCAAGGTTCATCTTTAAGGCCTAGCAACTGTTTTGATGGTAAAGGCTAAGGAGACTTCAAGACCATGTCAATAAAATCATGATCGTCAAAAAACATGGCCAATGGTGGATGGATGAAATTGGGTGTTTATGTATTTACGATGCCACTCATTCCAAATGTATACACCCCATTCAGCCCAACTAAATGATTTTCCTTCAATACGGTCACCAACATAAGAACCTAAGAGGTGTAGCTTTGAGTAAATAATCATTCTAATTGAAGATCATAAGAGCTAAGGGACTGCAAAGATGATAGTAGTATATATATGTATATTTGTGATCAAGGAATCAAGATAATGAGGGCACACATGGTGTATTTATTTTCTTGTGTCTCCCTGGTACTACAAGTGCAATTCTGAATACATAACTGCTAGAAAAAAAATCTTTTTATACACCATGGCACGATTTTTTTCTAAAACTAGCACCAGTAATTTACTAGAGCTGACAATGAGGTCGCGATCATGGTCATGTTCCCAAGATATTTAAACCTATGCATCAACCGCCGAGGCTTGGGGGTAATGAAAGCTTCAGTTTTGAAGGGAACCCGTTTCGGGTCTGCATCGACTTCACTACTAAAAGGTCGTTGCGACAACATGTCAAGAATGACTTGTTTACAATCTATAGACAATAGACAGTTTGTATCATCAATGGACACAACATATTTTATTCGTTCAACATACAAAAATGTCGATATTCAAGACATAAAAAAATGTGCAAATAGCAAAAAATGCCACATGATGACTTAACATAGGGAATCATGCCTTCTCGCAGCACAATACTTTCACAACCTATTTTTAAATGGGGATTTTCCAACCTAACACTTGATTTAAACCACCATAAGAAAAGGAAAAAAGAATCTAATCTATCTAGTAGTTTCTCCCTTTGATCGATACGATCATTTGATTGTACTTGTAACACGAAATTATACTCCAAAAGTGCTTACAACACTAAAACGCGATTGGGCACAAATGTGACTGGAACTTCAAATAGTTCGAGAGAAAGAGTTTTACTAATGATATAATCCCAACCATGGAAATAGCCTTCTACGTGTGTGTGTGTGTGGGGGGGGTCCTACACACTCTGTCGTAATACGATGATTAGACGTACCTCGAAAAAATACTCATGGGGACATGTGGGATGCAAACTTTAGAGTTGATAGTGTTGGAACACGTAGAGATAAACACAACTTTTTCCTACGCGGTACTTCCAAGATCTTGCCGAGGTAGAAGGCCAGGAGTATTACCACTAGACGCGCAGGTGCGGGTTATCGATGCAGGGCGTCGGGGCAGTGTCGTATCCACACAAGTGATCGTTGCAAGCACTTTACGAGAACATGATTTCAATCAAAATAATAATTAACCAGCCATGATAATGGTATCGACACTAGAATCAAGGAGATGCGTGGATCAAGATAGTAGTACTTACTTCCACAATATCAAATGTAACCTCTGATTTCCATTCACCAGGAGACTTTTTCGTGAACCTCTTCCAAACACTGCCCGGGAAAAAAAAGAATAAAAAAAGTTAGTAATTACTTGATATCCGAAAATGAAACAAAGTAGTCAATATAGTTCCACATATATAAAGATTGGATTTAATAAAGATTGAAATTACCGCTGGATCATTTCCTGCATGTCCGCGCACACCGCTAGGGGTTTACGTTTTGGGTCCATTACCAGTACTTTTCCTTTGTCAACTTGGAAGATTAGCAGAATATAGTGGAAGCTGTGCACGCAGAACTCATCAATTATACACTGAACATCGAGTAAGGAAAACAGAATGTGTACAACTCAGTAACACTCACCCGAAGTTGTAAGGAAATAGTATTTCCCGTTGGTGTTGTTGAAACCTTATTGCCCTCAGAATATTATCTTATGTATCCTTGGGAGATCGGTCAATGAACCCAATATCATAGATTTGTCCTCTTCTGCATTCGAGAATCTTCATTCTGCAATTATAATATAATGAGTGTACTATATATATATATATATATATATATATATATATATATATATATATATATATATATGAATATGCAATGAACGACTTGAGCTATCTAGAGACTTAATTAGAGAAATAAGTACTTACAGACAATAGGCACTAACGATAGATTTGTCGAGTGCCTGCTGCTGGAATAACTGAAACAATTCGAAAAATTGAATCAGAACCATTCCATCTCCATACCCGTAGTGCTCGTCTCTAACTGCGAGACATATCCAGTCCTGAGATTTCGCAGCGGCTTCCATATACACATTATGCACTCTTCGCATTTTGGTTGATAGATCCCTTACCTCCTCGGGTTTCACGAGAGGATTTCCGTGCCGGTATTTGTACGCACATTCAGCGGCGAGGAATTAGTCTATTGTTTGCATATACTGAGCAACGGACAAACCCGCATCAGCTGCCCTTTGTCCGTACAGTTCCATAAACTCCGGATCAATTTGCTCGTCAGCATTAGTGCTCGGCCCCACCTTGGTATTGAAAATCACTTTGAGCGGGGAGATGGATTTTTTTTCTGCTCTCCGAGCTGGGCAACTGATTTCCCGCTTTTCGCTCTTGCGCTAGTACTCTTCGTCGACCGCACCATTTCCTGGTGTGACTTCAGAATAGAGCGGTCATAGTCAGATGACAGACTCGGCTCGGGTTGATGAAGAGTCTTCACCATTTTCCAAGCTCGTTCTACATCTTCTTCGGTGTCGGGGAAATCTGTCTTTGTCGGCTCCTTCGACTTCAATTTCCATGCCTCGTGTTCGTCCCTTGCGATTTTCTTGGTTTCCTCAGGAGTATAGTCGTAAGGTAACTTGGTTAACTCCTTCGGTACCTTCTGGAGGGGTGACCGTTGACGTTTGGGTGATCTTTTATGTTTCGACAGAAACTTAAGTGGGCTGAGAAGGCTGGGCGGCGGTGTAGGCGACCGCACTGGAGACGGCATGCATGGAGGAGACGACCACGCTGGAGAATGGTGAGGAGTCGATGGCCTTGCCGTCTGATTTGGAAGCAAAATGCATTCCTTTAGCCATAGAACGGTCTTGGCTTCTCCGAGTACAGTCACCTCTCAGTCTTCATCTTCAGGGAATTCAAGCTTCACCCGCTCGAATCCGTTGATAACTTCATCGACCCCAACAACAGTGTAGCCCCATGGAACCGGAAGACTATGGTGATTTGGTTTGTTGCCAATTGGTACGACATAGCGACCGCCGCCTTGATAGTTATATTGACGACCTTCACGTGGAGCTCACAAGTTGTCATCTCCGTGATATCGTCCACCGGGTGCATCATCACCCTCGAGATGCGTGGACGCAATGCTGCTTTTTCGATGATGAGATTGTGCGGCGTCGGTAGCATCGACTTCAGCTTCTACCAGGTGTGGTACGCCGGTAGACACTAGCTGCTGTCTAAGTGTGTTAATTTGCTCCTGCTGCTTCATTGATACCTCCTGCTGCCGCTTCATCTCTTCTTCAAGTTGACGCCTCCAGTTTGCCTGTCTCTCTACTTTAGCTGCCTCCGCGTCCTTTTTCCGTTGGCGGCTTCTATCAGGATATTTCTTTTTGCTGTCGTCAAACCCAATACTCCACGGAGGATTGCCTTTTGTGCCTCGTGTACGCCCTACGTGTTCCTTATTCCCGAGGGTGCGTGTGAGCTTGTCGTTCTCTCTATCTGGCACGAACCTCCCCTGTTTAACATCATTTATTGCGCTTCTCACATCTTCTATGGGTAGAGGATTCTCTTTATGCCTTAGGTTATAGATTGCTTTTCCTTCGGCGTCCAACTTGCCCCCATACCCGTAGAACCATGACCTTGTCCACTCGACCCAGAAGAATGGCTCGGGAGTAATCCCCTTCTCAAGCAGGTCGTACTCCCATTTCTCCCACTTAGGCATGGAACCCTTGTAGCCAGCTTGCCCCATAATATAGTGATATACCTTTTTGGATGTGTTTTCCTTATTTGTTTTTGAACTTTCCGTTGCATTCTCTGACAGCTTGTACTTCACAAACTCCTCCCATAAGGGTTTTATTTTCTCATACCCTTGAGTCAAATCTGGAGTCTTGCCCTTCTTAACAAAGTCAAGGTTCAATCTTTTCTTCCAGTTTTTGAATTGCTCGGCCTTCTTTTTCACAGTCCACGCCTTGACCTTTTCCAGTAACTCAAGTTTCTTTTTAGTAACATCGGCTTCATCATCTACCTCCTCATTCTCATCCGCCTCATTCTCGTCCACCTCCCGCAAGGGTAAGGTGAAATTACACATGATCTTTTTGAAAAGATGATCTTTGGTTTTTTGCTGAAAAATGAAATTCCTTGTCTTTGCGGATCTTTTAGCTCATTCCACTCTTGAACAGTGATCGGGATGAGATCCCTAACTAGCACTCCGCATTGCTTCACAAATTTTTGGGCAACATCAGCGGGAAGCTCGGGTGTGCCGTCTGCTGCGATCGTTTCGATCCTATACCTTTCTGTATCTTTCAACTTCTTTGTTGCACCTCGTTTAGTTTTTTTCCGGTTGATATGCTTGAACCGGATGGATAAAAATATATAGACTGTTGATACATGTATATAGACAACGGATGCTGCATTAATTAACATATCTATATATATGCACATCGGAGCCGGTGTTTGTAATTTGTACGGCTCCACCGGAGCTGTCGGCTTCTCCCTCAGCAAAGACGTCTCCCCGGGTGAGCTCCGGATCTCCCTCACCGGAGTTGTTCATCCACTGTCTCACATCGTTCTCTCCCTCGCCCCCGCGGATTAAACCCTCGAGCAAGTTTTCCGCATCTTCGTCTCTTGGCTCCATACTATTCTGAAAATACAGAAAATTCCCTAAGTCAAAATTTGATGCTATACTAAGTATAATTCCTAAGTTAGAAAAAAGAGTAACTATATGTTCCAGATCCATTTCATGAAAATTGCCTATAGATAATAGCTAATGGTACTTATAGCTAAAAAAGTTAGAAAAAAGAGTAACTATATGTTCCAGAGCCATTTCAGGTGGTAAAGAAGCCTCCGAATAATCAACCAACCGCTCATATACTCCACATCGAGCAAGTACATGTAGCAACATACCTGCTCGTCCTCCTCTCTGAAACGCTGTTGTACCACCTCCTCAGGGGCCGGCTCTCTCTGCACCGACCGTGGACCACGCGATGGCCACCAAAGAATATCCGGGTCGACTACGTCACCCGGATTTCTCACCAAGCCGCGTGTCCTGGTACTAAGGACCTCCCAGTGCCAGCCCGGCGGGGCCCAGTCCCGGACATCGCCCGGCGGGTCCAACAGAGACATGAACTAAAAACAGGCCCGGAGTAAGTAAATATTCCGTAATAAACTAAAATACCTTAGTGTTTCTAACTTAGTAAAAAATAGTAAATGGAGAAATATGTCATAAATAAGATGAAAGTTAAACACAAAGGATCAAATTGGCCCTTCTCATATCTTGTGCTTGTTACGATGTAGTATACGTGATGGTGAACCAGAGAAGGATGAAGACAAGGGTTTCTGAACTACGTTGAAACTAAACAAAATCACATACGTAAGTGTTTGTGAGATCCGAATAAAAATGGACCATTTTGTGCACATACATAACGGTGATATTCATAATAGCCCCGACCGGGGCTATGAAAAATATCACCATTACATATATGCACCAAACGGTGCAATCCAGTTCTTCTGACCCCACTAACAATAATATTAGAGATGCGATGTTCCTTAGTTCCAACCGAAACTCTCATCTTCATCCTTTCCCCGGATCACCACCACCTATAGTACCTCTTAACAGGAATAAGGGTTTCTGATCTTTAGTAAGGAGTATGACTAGCAGATCAGATCGAGTCTTGTCGAGTAAAGTTGTGACTCGAACGGGACATAACAGATGTAGCATCCCAGATTATCCATATCATGTGTGAAAATATTGAAGAAGAGGAAGTGATCTGCAATGTTTTCACACATGACTGGATAATCTGGAATGATGTTATGCCCCGTTCGAGTCACAAGTTTACTAGGAAAGAGTGGATCCAATCTTCTATTCATACTCCTGCCTAGGCCTTGATGTGAAGTTGGACGTTCACATTTGTGCTTTCTACGAGGTAGTACACGTGATGGTGATCCGGAGAAGGATGAAGACAAGGGTTTCTCGACATCTTTGAAACTAAAAAAAATCATATATGTAATATAGTGAGATCCTAACAAAGTTAGACCCTTTTGTGCACATTCATAACGGCGAAATTCTTCATAACCCCGGACCGGATTTCTAAGGAATGTCACCATTACGAATGTGCACAAAAGTGTTCAACTTCGTTTAGATCTCACCAACCATATGACATATGTGACGTTATTCAGTTCCAAAGAAATCCAGAAACCCTCATCTTCCTCCTTTCCCCGGATCACCATCGCTTGTAGTACCTCTTAACAGGAACAAGATGGTCATCGGGCGTTGATATGAAGTTGGACCTTCACATTTTGTGCTTGTTACGAGGTAAGTACACGTTATGGCGATGCGGGGGGGAAGGAATGTTTTCTGGACATCTTTGAAACTAAACTAAATCATATATGTAATAGTCAGATCCGGAAAAAATTAGACCCTTTTGTGCACATACATAATGGAGACATTCTTCATAACCTCGGAAGGGATTTCTGAGGAATGTCACCATTGCGAATGTGCACTAAAGGGTTCAACTTCATCCGGATCTCACGAACCATATTACATATGTGACATTATTTAGTTCCAAAGAAATCCAGAAAACCTCGCATTCGTTCCTTTTCCCGGATCACCACCACATGTAGTACCTCTTAACAGGAACAAGATGGTCATCGGGCCTTGATGTGAAGTTGGACCTTCCCATTTTGTGCTTATTACGAGGTAAGTACACGTGATGGCGGTGCGGGTGAAGGAATGTTTTCTGGACATCTTTGAAACTAAACAAAATCATATATGTAATAGTGAGATTGGGAAAAATTAGATCCTTTTGTGCACATCCATAATGGGGATATTTTTCATAACCCCGGAAGGGAATTCTGAGGAATGTCACCATTAAGAATGTGCACTAAAGGGTTCAACTTCATCCGGATCTCACGAATCATATTACATACGTGACATTATTTAGTTCCAAAGAAATCTAGAAATCCTCGCATTCGTTCCTTTCCCCGGATCACCACCACATGTAGTACCTCTTAACAGGAACAAGATGGTCATCGGTCTGGGTGCCTCATAACAGTTCCAAATTTCTAACACTAAGTAAAATAACTTAGTGAAATTTTTTTAACTTAGTGAAATTTTTATAACCTAATTAAATTTACTAACTTAGTGAAATTTTCTAACACTAACTTAGTGAAATTTTCTAACTTAGTGAAAATTTTCTAACTTAGTGAAATTTTCTAACTTAGTGAAATTTTTCTAACTTAGTGAAAAAATTTCTAACTTAGTGAAATTTTATCTAACTTAGTGAAATTTTTCTAACTTAGTGAATTTTCTAACTTAGGTAAATTTTTCTAACTTAGTGAAATTTTTCTAACTTAGTGAAAAATTTCTAACTTAGTGAAATTTTCTAATTTAGTGAAATTTTTCTAACTTAGTGAAATTTTTCTAACTTAGTGAAATTTTCTAACACTAATTTAGTGAAATTTTCTGAAAATTCTTAAGTGAAATTCCTAACACTAAAATTCCTAACACTAAAAATTCCTAAGTAAAAATTTCTAACACTAAAAATTCCTAAGTAAAAATTTCTAACACTAAAATTTTCTAAGTACAAACACCTAAATTATCTAACACTAAAATTTCTAATTTTTCTAACATTGAATTCTAACGTTTCTAGTAGTAAAAGAATTTCTAAAAACAAAAGCACACTAAACAAAAAGCGATCAGAGACGAGATCGACGGCGAGGGCCGATGGGGCGAGCGGAGAGCGCTCGTCCACAGGCGTAGGCCGGCGTTGGCGCGGCGGCGAGCTCGTCCACGGCGCGGACGCGACGGAGGCGGGCGGGCGCAGTGTGGGCGAGGGCGACGGGCGCGGGTCCAGGCGACGTCGCTCCTCCACTGGTCGACGACGAGCTCCTCCACGGGTCGACGGCGGCGCGGCAGCGGGCGCGGGAGACGGGCAGCCTGGCGGCGTCGTCTCGCGATCCCAATCCTGCGCGCGGTTATGATTTTGGGCGAGGGAGACGACACATATATATAGGGAGGGGCATCCGTACCGGTTCGTACCAACAACCGGGATGAAAGGGTCTTCTGTCCCGGTTGTTGCTACCAACTGGGACGGATGCCTCACACTTTTTTTTTGCAGCGGGCGGATGGGGCAGGTGGAGCGCGCTCGTTGGTGGGGGCATCCGTCCCGGTTGTTTGCAAAAACCGGGAAGAATGCCGTATTTTTAATTATTATTTTTTTATTTTGTTTTTTTATTGTTTCCTTTATGTTTTTATTGTTTTCCTTTATGTTTTCTATTGTTTGATTTTGTTTTTCTTGTTTCCTTTTTGTTTTCTCTTGTTTTATTTTGTTTTCTATTGTTTCCTTCATGTTTTCTATTGTTTTCCTTTATGTTTTCTATTGTTTTATTTTGTTTTCTCTTGTATTCTTTTTGTTTTCCATTGTTTTATTTTGTTTTCTATTGTTTCGTTTATGTTTTCAATTGTTTTCCTTTATGTTTTCTATTGTTTTATTTTGTTTTATCTTGTTTCCTTTTTGTTTTCTCTTTTTTTATTTTGTTTTCTACTGTTTCATTTATGTTTTCCTTCATGTTTTCTATTGTTTTCCTTTATGTTTTATTTTGTTTTCTGTTGTTACCTTTTTTGTTTTCTATTGTTTCCTTTATGTTTTCCATTATTTCCTTTACGTTTTCTACTGTTTTATTTTGTTTTCCATTATATCCTTTATATGATTCAAATAATAACTCCACATGTTTCAAATACAGAACAAGGTACGTTAAATTTATAATAAGTGCACATCAGACCAGTTGATCCATGCATATACATAGTTTCGTCGCATACAAGGCAACCGATAAATACGTAGTATCAAACCTTTTGTCAAACCTTCAAGGGGGATATTGAACAAAACAATCGGTATCGCCATCATACAGCCCGACCGTGGTTATTGAGTGCATATATCCATATCAAAAGAACGGTCAGACGTATAATGGCGAATCCGGGTGATTTGTATTCGGTCGATGAACTGAATGATGTATCAAACCTTTTGTCAAACCTTCAAGGGGGATGTAGAACAAAACAACCGATATCGCCATCATACAGCCCGACCATGGGTATTGAGTGCATATATGCATATCAAAAGAACGGTCGGACGTATGATGGCGAATCCGGATGATTTGTATTCAGTCGATGAACTGAATGATGTATCAAACCTTAAAGGGGGTTGTAGAACAAAACAATCGGTATCGCCAGCATACAACCCTGCCGTGGCTACTGAGTGCATATATGCATACCAAATGCACGGCAGGACGTATGCTGGCGAATCCGTATGATTTGTATTTGGTCGATGAAGTGACTGATGTATGAAGGTGGGCTTATATAGTGTCATCTGGCTCACAAAGTGTTGTGCTAGGGTTTTGATCCATTGGTTAAGAAACACACCTGATCCAACTGCTCACAACCGCTCGAAAGAAACACACCGTAGCCCTGATCGAACGGCTCACAACAGCTCGAAAGAAACACACCCCTGATCCAACGACTCACAAGCGCTTGAAAGAAACACACGATCCATGTGATTTTTTCTGATTGGTCCCAACGAAACCATAACCATTTAGTCCTGGTTGGTAAAACAGGCCGGGACTGAAGGGACGATCCGTTTCCCAACGAAACCCGAAACATTTCGTCCCGGTTGGTAAAACAGGACGGGACTAAAGGGATCTGTCTTTTTTTTACTATATATATGTATGCATTGCCACCATTGGCATAAACACATATAAACTCACCACTCTCTCATGGCTTCTACCGTACCCACTCTAACATTCCTCGAGGCGGAGGCACTTTCCGCCTCGAACTACCCATGCCCGCCCGGCTACAACTTTGCCGCCGGTTGTATGCTGAGCGCCGGAGGAGTGCTGGTCCCTCCTCTTCCTCAAGGTCTGGCACGTCGGGCGGCCATCACGAACCACTACTACCACGAGCTCACGTCGGAGCAGCGGAGCAATCCCAGTTGGAATCCTGACTACCGTCCTAGTTGGTACGCCTTCTTCATTAATCGTCGTGAGAGTGCGCTCGCCGGGTACGAGGAGGACGGCCCGCCTCCTTTGAACTTCAACGAGGCCGGTCGTCAGCTGTTGTGGGGCCGCGGACGGACTCTTCTGAGCGTCATGAACTACATCAGGGCCCGCGATAACCCCCGCCTGCGCTACCCTCACGCCCAGTCCTGGCATCATGATCCTCCGAGGGAGTCCAGAGCACCGTCCGCGATAGTGACGACTACGGCGGCAACTACGACGACTACGAGTCGGAGTACTGTAGGCCTAGGCAGGAGTATGACTAGCAGATCGGATCCAGTCTTGCCATTGTGTAGATCTATGCCCTCCGTTTAGGTTTAGATCCACTCTTGCCATTATGTACTGCCTTTTTTATCTATCCAAGATGCATGTTTGTGTGCAATATGGGCGCGAGCGCCGGTGCGACAAATTATTTTATTAAAAACAGAAAACAGACACGCTAGCGCGTCGTAGTTCGTCGGAATACAAATTCTTTTATTAAAAACAGAAAACAGACGAACAGTACTCCTCCTCGTCGTCTTCGGGGAACTCATCAGTGACTTCCTACGGGTCATCGTCACAACTCCCGTGCCCTCTTGGCCAAGCGTCACAACTCCCGCACCACGCGGCACAACTCCTTCGTCAACATTGTCCGTGCTTCCAAGATGCATGTTTGTGTGCACCGTCGTTTCAAACCGAAACCCTAGAATGTTAGTAGGAGATAGAAGGTTTTTGTGAACACTTATTCAACAGAACTGTGATCATGTATTCCACGTTTATTATTACACATCACCAACAATATCCCTATCTATTCTTCTGAATTATCTTCGTGTAGAGATGGTCCATGAACCCTTGTCTCTTGATAATGACCGCTTCGGCCGTAACCATGGAGCATCTTCATTATTTAACATGATGGTTGGGTCAGCTTTCACTGTGAAGGGTGAAATTTCAACAAACTTATTATAATCTTCTGACATGTCTGTCGTGTCCTTGATTCCCACGATGTTTCTTTTCCCTAAAAGAAATATGTGACGCTTCGGATCATCGTATGATGTATTTGTTTGCTTATTTTTTTCTTTTTTCGGTCTGGAGGACATGTCCTTCACTTAGAAGACCTGAGCCACATCATTGGCTAGGACGAATAGTTTGTCATTGTAACCAATATTGTTGAGATCCACTGTTGTCATTCCGTAAGGCGGGTCTATCTTTACCCCTTCTCCATTCAGGTTGACCCATTTGGACTTGAACAAAGGGACCTGAAAAGAAGGTCCATAGAAAAGTTCCCGTATCTCCTCTATGTAACCATAGTATCTGTCATTTTTTTTCCATTCTCGGTTGTTGTACCAAAGCGGACACCACTGTTTTGGTTGGTGCTCTTCTTATTTTGGGCGATCGTGTAAATTGTATTCCCATTTATCTCGTACCCTTGAAAACTCCCAATAGTCGAAGATCGTTATCCGGCCAACATGTACAGCTGATCTTCAACAGTGGTGTCATTTATAAGATGTGTTTGCAACCAACTTCCGAAAGTCTCCATGTGTTTGGTTTAATCCATGATTCATCCTTCCCCGGGATTGTGGAGCGTACAATATTATTGTGTTTCTCAAGATACGGAGCCACGAAGATGGAATTTTGTAGAACTATGTAGTCTGCTTTAGTGAAAGAATGCCCGTCCCTGGGTATCATTGTTTTCTTTCTCAGCGTTCCTTTTCCCCTCAGTCTCCCCTCATGCCGCGATTCAGGAACACCAATCGTCTTAGGGTCAGGAATAAATTCAACACAGAACCCAATGACCTCCTCTATTCCATAGCCCTTCGAGATGCTTCCTTCTGGCCTAGCATGGTAATGAACATATTTATTCAAGACTCCCATGAACCTCTCAAAAGGGAACATATTGTGTAGAAATACCGGACCAAGATTATGAATCTCTTCACATAGGTGAACCAGGAGATGAGTCATAATGTTGAAAAAGGATGGTGGGAACACCAACTCAAAAATAACAAGACACTGGACCACATCCCTCTGTAATCTTGCCAGAATTTCTTGATCGATTACCTTCTGAGATATTGCGTTGAGGAATGCACATAGCTTCACAATGGGTACTCGGACAATTTCCGGTATAAGCCCCCTCAATGCAATCGGAAGCAACTACGTCATAATCACGTGGCAGTCATGATACTTCAGGTTTTGGATTTTTTTCTCTGCCATGTTTATTATCCCCTTTATATTCGACGAGATGTCAGACGGAACCTTGATACTATAAAGGACTTAAAAAAATATTTCCTTCTCTGCTTTAGTAAGAACGTAGCTGCTTAAGTAATGGCGCCATGTATCTGTGTGCTTGTTGCTTGGGTCTCTCATACGTTGTTGGTCCTCCCGTGCTTCTCGCGTATCTTTTGACTTCCCATACACGCTCAGGAAGCATAGCAGGTTGACGCAGAGATTCTTTGTCGTGTGCATCACGTCGATTGAAGAGCGGACCTCTAGAACTTTCCAATAGGGTAGTTCCCAAAATATAGATTTCTTCTTCCACATGGGTGCGCGCTTATCAGGGCCGTTCGGAACAGGTTGACTGCCATCACCCTTCCCAAAGATTACTTTTAGGTTCTTGATCATATCGAATAAATCATTACCACTACGGAGGCCAGGCTTCTTCTGGTTATCTGCCTCACCTCTGAAATGCTTCCCTCCTTTATTTCTTACGGGATGCTTGATCGGAAGAAATCTACGATGCCCCAGGCATACAACCTTTTTACATTTAGCCAAATAAACACTGCCAGTCTTATCTAAATAGTGTGTGCATGCATTGTATCCCTTGTTTGTATGTCCGGAAATGTTACTAAGAGCAGGCCAATTGTTAATGGTTACGAAAAGGAACGCCCATAGGTCAAATGGATTTTGTTCGTTCTCATCCCACACACGTACACCTGGTTTGCCCCACAATTGTAAGAGTTCTTCCACTAATGGCCTTAGATACACATCAATGTCGTTGTCAGGTTGCCTCGGGCCTTGGATGAGAACTGGCATCATAATGAGCTTGCGCTTCATGCACAACCAAGGAGGAAGGTTGTATATATGTATAGTCACGGGCCAGGTGCTATGACTGGAGCTGTGCTCCCCAAAAGGATTAAAGCCATCTATACTTAGAACAAACTATAAGTTTCTCGCCTATCATGTAATGTCCGGGGAGTCTCTCTCGATCTTTCTCCACTGCGATCCATCGGCGGTGTGTCTCAACTTTCCGTCTTTCTTACGGTCTTCTTTGTGCCATCGCAATAACCTAGCATGCTTTTTGTTTCTAAACTGACGTTTCAACCGTGGTATTATAGGAGCATGCCACATCACCTTTGCAGGAACCCTCTAACGGGGGGAGGGGGCTCGCCGTCAACATCACCAGGGTCATCTGCTCTGATCTTATACCGCAGTGTAGTCATTAATGCATCCAAATTCTCGTACTTCTCACCGCGGTAGAAGATGCAGTCATTAATGCATGCATGTATCTTCTGCACATCTAATCCTAGAGTGCAGAGACCTTTGTTTGCTTCGTACGTACTCTCAGGCAATTCGTTATCCTTTGGAAGCTTCGGCTTCATTAGTTGAAGTAAACTATGAAATGCCTTGTCAGTCACACCGTTCTGTGCCTTCCATTTCAGCAACTCCAGTGTGGTACCGAGCTTTGTGCTGTCATCTTCGCAATTTGGGTAGAACAACTTTTTCTGATCCTGTAACATGTTGTCCAGCTTCAACCTCTCCAATTCACTTTCATAGTCTTCCCTTGCATCAGCAATAACTTGGCCAAGATCGTCATCGGGTTCTTCTGATGCCCGTTCATGACCACCTCCTTCTTCTGCATTGTCTTCCATTGCAGTATCACCGTATTCAGGGAACAAAGGATCATCTTCTTCTTCTTCTTTATTGTCTTCCATCACAACCCCTCTTTCTCCACGCTTGCTCCATCAATTATAGCTGGGCATGAAACCTCTCCGAAGTAGGTGGCCGTGAAGGACTCTCGAGGAAGAGTGCTCCTTGACGTTCCGAAAATCAACACATGGGCAACACATAAAGCCATTTTCTCTGTTTGCCTGAGCTACAACGAGAAATGCATTTAGGCCTGCCATATACCTGGAAGTGCATCGGTCACCGTACATCCATCGCTGACGTGCATCCATCTGCATCATATAATTAAGTTTATCAAAAAATATTACAATAACACATCTTTAATAGAGAAATGACCACAGTACATCGACATATATAACTTTTTATGTATCAATTACAGATGAAAAAGATAATTTTGCTAACCTCGGTCGAAGATACAATTTCTGTGAGCTAATGTGTGGCTCGGGTATTTCCTTGAACACCTCGTGTGCATAGTAAAATAACACACACTAGCAGCCACCTCTCTCACTTCTCCAAGCAAAAAAAAACAGAGGGAAGGGGGACAGCTGGGAGGAAGTATATGTAGGGGAAGAGGGGCATTGGTCCCGGTTTGTGGCATGAACCGGGACCAATGCCCTTGCACGTGCCATGCGGCTTGTGGGGAGGCATTGGTCCCGGTTCATGCCACAAACCGGGACAAATGCCTGCTAACGAACCGGGACCAATGCCCTCAGACGATTTCAGCTGCCTCGGGCGCACAAACCTGGAGAAATGCATATCATTTGTCCCGAATTTTGTTGCAACTAGGATTAATGCCTTTTCTAGCACTGGACGAAAGGTGTTGTTTCCACTAGTGCAGCCTCTGCAACCGGTACCTCTAGGTATCTCCCAAGTACGATAGAATTACTCCACAAATAATACTAACCGTATATCATGAGAGATGTGTCACTGATACTTTCTCCAAAAACAAAATAACACAACTTATTATCTATGTGCGATTGTGTGAACTCAGCCAAGAACCGCAAAGATGATATGTACCAGAGATTAGGGGCGGCATGGTGAAATTATTTTCTTCTCTCCCCTGACATGATTTATTTTATTGTTGTAGCTCCTCAAAATGTATGATATCAACCCATTCCTTTGATTAATTTCTTTTGAAACATCCATATCTAAAAAAAATCCCTACCCCCGATTAACCAAACGAGCAGGTATTCTATGTCTTCCGCCAAGATGTGCATCGCAGAGGACCTGCGGTCACCTCCTCGGCCGCCAACGTCGCTTGTGCCACCCGAGGTCCCACACCACAGCAGCATTTAGCGACCAATCCGTGTTGGTGCCATACAGTACGCAGATCGAGACAACATGAGATTCTTAGCTGTCAGAGCATTCCAGCAGAATCAGTTTCCCATGACCGGTTGTGGATGCACGGTTTTGGGAATCTGGCTGGATATGTTTTCACGATGCCACTCAATCCTAATCTGTGCAGCCTCTGCAACCGGTACCTCTAGGTATCTCCCAAGTACGATAGTATTACTCCACAAATAATACTAACCGTATATCATGAGAGATGTGTCACTGATACTTTCTCCAAAAACAAAATAACACAACTTATTATCTATGTGCGATTGTGTGAACTCAGCCAAGAACCGCAAAGATGATATGTACCAGAGATTAGGGGCGGCATGGTGAAATTATTTTCTTCTCTCCCCTGACATGATTTATTTTATTGTTGTAGCTCCTAAAAATGTATGATATCAACCCATTCCTTTGATTAATTTCTTTTGAAACATCCATATCTAAAAAAAATCCCTACCCCCGATTAACCAACCGAGCAGGTATTCTATGTCTTCCGCCAAGATGTGCATCGCTGAGGACCTGCGGTCACCTCCTCGGCCGCCAACGTCGCTTGCGCCACCCGAGGTCCCACACCACAGCAGCATTTAGCGACCAATCCGTGTTGGTGCCATACAGTACGCAGATCGAGGCAACATGAGATTCTTAGCTGTCAGAGCATTCCAGCAGAATCAGTTTCCCATGACCGGTTGTGGATGCACGGTTTTGGGAATCTGGCTGGATATGTTTTCACGATGCCACTCAATCCTAATCTGTGCGTGCACACATTACGTTCTATCAACTGGCCTAGTGATTTTCCCTTCATTCGCACACTAAAGAACCTATAGCTAAGAGGTGTGGGTTTGGGTCACAAATAATAGTAACCGTCCCTATACCGTACATCACCAGAGCTAAGGTGTCAGTTATGTTTTCTCTCCTCAAACACGGAATTACATGACATTATGTATATGTGAACTCTGTACAGAACCACAACGGTGATATATATTAGTGATGGGACTCAAGGTACAATGAGGATGCACATGGTGAAGTCATTTTCTTGTGTACCCTACCACATTGACCGCTCTGACCGAGGGTGCCGTTATGAAGGGTGATATTATGATTGGGCTACTAGAACAAATCTTTATGAGATGGTATGTTTAGATGTAGTACATTGTAGCCCTCAAAAAATATGATATCAACCCTATTCCTTTCGATAGTTTCTTCATAAACATACCTACATCGCTACTATATAATTTATCTTAACAACATGGGACGTCATACGGCCTGAAACTTTTTCGATTTACTCCCCATCGAACCCGCAATCCACAATATTTGTACTTTTTCATTTGAGCCCATCAACCATATCCACTCCGCGCCCCGATAGTCTCCCACCTCTCTCGACGGGCCAATAGCCCATGTGCGAAGTTTTTTCTGTGTATTGGAATGAATGCGCAGCACGCCGGTGGGGGAGAATTCCACATGTTGTGGCGGCGAAGTTTCCATTTGAGGCTTCAATTGGAGGGCTCAACTGATTTGGGGGCGTGATCTGAGGCTTCAATTGGAGTGCTCGATTTATTTGGGCCGGGATTTCAGGCTTCAATTGGAGGGCCCAATTGGTTTGGTGGAGTGATTTGATGCTTTAATTGGAGTGCTCAATTGATTTCAGGAAATAGGATCTCAAATTGCCGCTTCCCATGGAGAATCCGGGGGATAGAGTGTTTCTGTTGGAGGATACAACCAGTCAATTTGGCTATCTTCCTCTACGTGTGTAGCGAGGGGTCTGCCCATAGCGCCCCCCCCCCCCCCAATCAAAATAAATGTCAATAAATTAAACTAAAAATCAGGCAAATATTTGCAATTCCATTCAAATTTTGGAGATATATTACAAATTTCTAACAAAATTACAAATTCATCTGACCTAGCTACTCCTCGTCGTCGTCGTCGTCGCTGCCCCAGGCGTTCATGACCTCCTGCTCGGCGCCGCTGCTATCATAGGAGCATGGTGTCCTTGTACATCTTGATCAACAACACGTCTTCTTCTGCATAGTGTAAGGTGAGAAGCTAGCCTTGCTGTAACCGGTACATATGGCTGAATTGCGCCCACCCGTTCACCAGGAATATTTACGCGCCGTTCCTCACTAGTACTGCCTCAATGGGTCCACTAGTGCAGTCCTCTGTTTGTAGCCTGAAGAAGGGGGTTTCATGGCCGGCGAGCAGCTCTTAGATCCACTCCGGCAGCCTCAGCAGCCGGCTTAATGGCCGATGGAGGTGGACAAAGAATTCGGGTTCATCCAGTCCCTTGTCGCCACCTTGGTAGCGTTACCCACCACGACCTCCGTGCCCACCATGACCGCCCTTTCCACCAAAGCCGTTGTTGGAGGTATGCCCTACAGACAATAAACAATAATATACGGTTATTATTCTACCTCCAAGTTCAGACTAAGTTTATATCAGCATGCTACAACCGCTATAACATTTGAAAAGTGAGTTTTCAAAGGAAAATCTTTTTGCGAGTGTGAAGACATAAACAAACAAGAGTTCCTAATCCTGTCTCTAAGATTAGATTATGGTTTGTGATATGATCATATTTTCCTGCACATGGACTTGCTTAAAGTTCTATCAAAACATAACAGTTTATTGTTAGGGTAACAATAGTACTGAACCAACCCAAGTGTATGTTGTTACTAAAAGAGACTAAAAAATTGTAATGTATTTTAGCAAATACACATGAAGAGTTTTCATTGATTATAATTCCTATATTATAAGAATATCTAGGTACCGCATGACCAAGAGTTATGCTTTGGATATCATAAACCGTCTTACCGTAAGTGAGGATCATAACAGTGATAATTGGGTATGATCTAGAAAGTATAATGGAACTGAGATCGTCCAAGACTAATACTTAAGTCCTCTAGATGATAGAGAGATACACTCTTTGGGCCCTCTAAGTATCACGATGTCATATCATCTGGCCAGAAATTGTGTGATTTAACACAAGGACATCGGGGATATATGGATGAGAAAAGAAGACGATATCAATGATGATTTTTGTCTCTTATGATCAAAGATTTTGATTAGATCAGATCACATAGTCTCACGTCGTGATATCGTTGATATCGTGAAGTTAAGTGAATAAGTGCAATGATTAACTTGTAAGATTCCCTCCTTCTTCAGGAACACATGAGCCATCACGGATGTCCACAGTCCCGATGTCGATTATTGTTCGATAAGTTTCCGAACATGTATGTGTGTTATCGAGGATTTATGAATCACGCGCTTAAAACATGCCAATCTTTAATTGAGAGAACTAATATGTTGTTATTCGTTTTATGAATTTTTGAGGTTCTTAGGCTGTCACAGAAACTAGTCATGTGTCAATCGGAGGGGTTTCGAGGAAGCTCCTATTAGAGAGAAACTATTTCCGTGTTAGGAAGAATTTATATAAGAGTTAACAACGGACATGATATGTCCCGGGGTGTTACAAATATGTTTCTAACATCGCTAGTTAAGATCTATGATTTTATCTATTGGGGTTATATGGTTCCGGAGAATTTTTGGGGACTTTCCATAATGGGGGGAGTGTCGGAGGGTGCAGAAATACCCCTCATGGCCGCATTCTATTTTAGGGGCTTCTAGGTGGGGCCCAGTGGTTTCAAAAGTTGGCACTCATTGTCCCGGTATTTTTTATGAATTTATTGGAGATAAAAAAAAAGAAAATAAAAATGGAGAAAAAGAAAAAGGGAAGGAGGGAGACTCCACCTCACCCAATCCGAGTTGGGATAGGGGATGGTGGTGCGGCCACCATCATGGCGCAGCCACCTCCTCCTAGCACAACTAGCACTCCTCCCTCTACCCTTTGGCAAGTCTCTCCTCCCTCCCACTATATAAACGTCCCCAAGGAAAAACACACAATTGGCTCTCAACGCTAGTAGAAAACTGAGTATTAGAGACTGCTAGAGGAGACGGTTTCACACATCAAAAAAAGAACAGCCTCGGAAAGGCGACCCCACAGCGTAGAAAAGCCGCTTCTAAAGAAAAACCCGATTCAATAAGTTGTGATCCATGATGGGCCAAAATTGATTCCGGCTCCGAAAATCTATGAGACGGCTGGGAAAT
This sequence comes from Alopecurus myosuroides, assembly GCA_028641055.1. Lineage (NCBI taxonomy): Eukaryota > Viridiplantae > Streptophyta > Magnoliopsida > Poales > Poaceae > Alopecurus > Alopecurus myosuroides. The sequence goes on from CM054057.1 coordinate 136,562,864, forward strand.
ATAACAGGTGCAGTTTCCTAAATGATAGGAGTTGGTCTGAATTATGGACGGCCTCAAAATTTGCGTGGGTCGGCCTAGAAAAGCGCCCTGCTGATACGCTATTTTTCTTGGCGACGGTCTATTTTAAAGAATGAAGAGCGGCCCGGGTTTACACACACTCGGGTCGTCCACCAAACTGCGGAGGTGATGTACTAGGGCCGGAGTGGGGCCGGGAGGGGCTCTTGTTTAATCAGGGGATATCGCCGATGGCCCACATGTTCTCTTCTCTTGCTTCCGTCAAGAACCCCGGGAAAACCCAAGAACGGAGCACAGGGCAAAGGAGTGGGATTGAAGGTGCAGAGGACGAAGCAGGGTTCGAGATGGAGAGAGGATCTCCATTGCCATTGGCATCGCCGTCGCCCGTCGAGAAGGGAGGACATGCAGAGAAGGCTATCGCAGTTTTCGGGCGCGGTTTTTGTATGGTCGTCGTTGGTTCCAGTACCAATCCAACAAAGCAATTTGAAAGGCCAGTGTTATCTTCTCTACATGTGTTATTCTTCTGTTAGAGCTCCCGAATGGTGGATTATATCACGGTTAATTTGAATTTCCATTTTAGTTGCGAAATGGGGAAAATCTTGTTTTTGCAAATATGCCTGTGAATGAGGTTCTAAACTTGTTTTGTTAGTTCAAAATATAGAATGGAATATAGCTCTTCGGAAGACGATTTATCTTATGGAGAACAGTATTGTGGTATGTTCCTTTACTCACCTAATGTCTGTGCTAGAAGCAATCGCCAAAACACTTTTAGTATCTTGTTTGAGGTCGAATATAATTTCCAATCGATTGAAAGTAATGCCTTTTAATTCGAGTGAATACAGTTGTTTCCTTCTAACTCGTGTGTTCTTAGTATTTCCTTTTGTTTGTATATTGAACGTAGATTGCGCCGCGTTCTCAAAAATACCGACTAGTTAGCTTATACGTCATAAACGTATCCTTAGTTTCTGATGTTCCATGTTGTTTTATTATTGTTTCCCACATGTTTACTATACACTTTATGTCATTTTTATCGATTTTACGGACTAACCTATTGACAAGATGACCCAGAGCCAGTTCCCTGTTTTCTGCCGTTTTTAGATGGAGAAAAGTTATTCTGGAAATATTCTCGGAATTGGAAAATTTGAAGCCGAGAATTCTTAGAATTCCCGAAGGTTCCACGGAGTCCCGAAGAGACCCGGAGGGGGCACACAAGGGCCCCACACCATAGGGCGACGCACCCCCTGGCCTCCACCATCTTTGCCCTTTCGCCTATTTGTACCCTCCGAGACGTAAACCCTACATATATACCACTTCGTCACGACAAACACCCGATTCCGTCGTCATCGTCATCCCGAGACGGGGAGGGTTCTGGATCTCTCCCCGGCACCCTGCTGGGAGGGGAATTCATCACCGAAGGGGTCTACACCACGATGCCTTCCTCCGAAGTGATTTGTGCTTAGTTAGATGGTTGTTCTCTCCACTTTGTACGTCATGTTTAGATCTCGTGAGCTGACTCACATGATCGAGATCATCTTTATGTAATTCTATATGTTATGTTTGCTAGGATCTGATGAATGTTGAATGCTATGTCTTCTGATTATCAATCTACCATGTTATCTTAATGCTTATGTTATTTATGATCTTGCATACTCTCCGTTATTAGTAGATGCTCTGGTCAAGTATATGCTAGTGACTCCAAGAGGGAGTATTTATGCTGGATAGTGGGTTCATGACTCCTTTCATCTGTTCTCGAGTGACAGAAACATGACGGATGGACGATGGGTTGTTGCCATTAGGTAGAAAACAACGGTGTTTACCTATTTTACATTGTTTACATTACACACTTTGCATACTGTGATAATCTGTTGCTAGCAACTTAATACCCAGCGTTTGTTCGGATGATATTCGGAGGGTGGATTATTACACATAGATGCAGTTGGATAACGGTCTATCTATTTTGTTGTAATGCCCGCATGAATCACATAGTAATCTTCATGTCTTGCATATGCACTACGGTGCAGCCTTCATTTCTATCAATTGCCCAGCTGTAATTTGTTCACCACACATGTTATTTATCTTTCAGGGAGAGACACCGCTAGTGAACTGTGGACCCCGGTCCATTTTCCTCATACTGATAAAAACACCTACTGCTTTCATACTGCTGTTACTGCTTTCATATTGTTTTCCTGCTATTTTCCACACCATATGTTTAACCTCTTTGTGTTCAACAAAACCGATGAGATTGAGAACCTCACTGCTACGTTGGGGCAAAGTGATTTGATTGTGTTGTGTAAGTCCACGTCGTTGTTGAACCGGTAGTGCGCCCTGCTACCTTTGCTGCATCAACCTTCAGAGAATGCTTGTCCTCCTACTAGTCGATTCAACCTTAGTTTATTTTCTGAGGGAAAACTTCCCGCTGCATTCTTCACAACCTTCCACTTGGGGTTTACCAACGTTCGCATCGATAGCCTTGCCATTGGTACCTCGTGATTTGTCCAAACGCCATCTTCTCGATCCCTAGGAGAGCTCCTTCCAAAAAGACGACTCCTCTCTGTGTTGGTCCCAAGATGGGAGCCAACTGTTGTGGGGTTGTCACGGCAAGTGTCCTCATAAAAGAACTTAATTGCGAGGCCATTGACACGAGGTGAGGCTTCGAGAGGGTTGAGCCGGGACGAGAGAAATGGGTTTACCCAGATTCGGCCCCTCGACCCTCGATTGAGGGTATGACCTACTCCTGCTTGATTTCTATTGATAATATCAATCTCGCCTATGTCTCAAGAGTTAGAGCTTGGCTTTCTACAGCTCAGGACCCGCCTTATATAGTCGTTGGGTCCATGGTTTTACTGGAGAGTCCGGGTGCACCCCCTCCCCCCCCAATCACCGAACTCAGAGTCCTAGTTATAACCTTCAACCTTCTATAAAACATTGTCTTGTATGGAAAGTCGGATTCCTAAAGCTGTATCCTGCTCATCTGGGCCATGGTACAAACCGGTTTTCATTCCGCGTCCAGGTCTTGTTTCCCGGACTCCATTTTCCTTGCTTTGACGACCCGGGAGATAATTCCCCCAACAATTGCCATGTAGATATCATAGATGATGGTTATGCAAGCGTAGCTTGCCTAGTTTTTTATAGGGTATATGCCAGTGATAACGATGCTGCTAACAAGGGTGGTAAGACACTTCAGTATTCAGACGATCGAACGCCCTACGGATGCGCCACAAGATCTAGAAGAAGAGGAGCACACTTCATACACATGGAGACAGAGTGGACATCGTCAATATCAATTTCAAACATGTGGATCCCAGAACCGATTCCATTGTGGTCCTTTTTAGCGCCACACACATCTGTTGCTCGCCTGCTTCAACTTTACCTTTGCTGCCAGCGGCCCTGTTGGTTTGGTTTTGGGAGATCGGTCAGAGATGTGTGCTCGACTTGAAACAATCGAAAAAAACTAACTGAGTCTCATCCCTTCTACCGGTCACTGGCGCTAATTTCCGACCGGGGGGGGGGGGAGGAGGGGGGCAGATGGGGACTGTGCATCGGAGATCTGACAGAAGAGAACTGCTACTTCTCCATCATCGTCTTTGATCTGAAAACAATTAACACTTCCAAGGTTCATCTTTAAGGCCTAGAAATTGTTTTGATGGTAAAGGCTAAGGAGACTTCAATACCATGTCAATAAAATCATGATCGTCAAAAAACATGGCCAGTGATGGATGGATGAAATTGGGTGTTTATGTATTTACGATGCCACTCATTCCGAATGTATACACCCCATTCAGCCCAACTAACTGATTTTCCTTCAATACGGTCACCAACATAAGAACCTAGGAGGTGTAGCTTTGAGTAAAGAATAATTCTAATTGAAGATCATAAGAGCTAAGGGACTGCAAAGATGATAGTAGTATATATATATTTGTGCTCAAGGAATCAAGATAATGAGGGCACACATGGTGTATTTATTTTCTTGTGTCTTCCTGGTACTACATGTGCAATTCTGAATACATAACTGCTAGAAAAAATATTTTTATACACCATGGCACGATTTATTTCTAAAACTAGCACCAGTAATTTACTAGAGCTGACAATGAGGTCGCGATCATGATCATGTGCCCAAGATATTTAAACCTATGCATCAACCGCCGAGGCTTGGGGGTAATGAAAGCTTCAGTTTTGAAGGGAACCCGTTTCGGGTCTACATCGACTTCACTACTAAAAGTTCGTTGCGACAATATGTCAAGAATGACTTGTTTACAATCTATAGACAATAGAAAGTTTGTATCATCAATGGATACAACATATTTTATTCGTTCAACACACAAAAATGTCGATATTCAAGACGTAAAAAAATGTGCAAATAGCAAAAATGCCACATGATGACTTAACATAGGGAATCATGCCTTCTCGCAGCACAATACTTTTACAACCTATTTTTAAATGGGGATTTTCCAACCTAACACTTAATTTAAAACACCATAAGAAAAGGAAAAAATAATATAATATATCTAGTAGTTTCTCGTTTGATCGATACGATCATTTGATTGTACTTGTAACACGAAATTATACTCCAAAAGTGCTTACAACACTGAAACGCGATTGGGCACAAATGTGACTAGAACTTCAAATAGTTCAAGAGAAAGAGTTTTACTAATGATATAATCCCAACCATGGAAATAGCCTGCTACGTGTGTGTGTGTGTGGGGGGGGGGGGGTCCTACACACTCTGTCGTAATACGATGATTATACGTACCACAAAAAATTACTCACGGGGACATGGGGGATGCAAACTTTAGAGTTGATACTGTTGGAACACGTAGAGATAAACAAAAAAATTCCTACGCGGTACTTCCAAGATCTAGCCGAGGTAGAAGGCCACGAGTATTACCACTAGACGCGCAGGTGCGGGTTATCGATGCAGCGCATCGGGGCAGTGTAGTCCCACGATCCGATCCAGCCGATCCAATCCCGCGATCGTCGAAGTGCTGAACGTACAGCACCTCTGCCGGTATCCACACGTACGAGGAGGAGCTCCGACGGCGGACTGCTAGGTCCGGTGCGACGACTGGGCTGAGTGGGGCTAGGGTTCCCAACACATAGGAGTGGACTAATATGACCGCGGGCAACCTGCGCCCCTCTTTATATAGCGAATGGTATTGGGCTTCACAACACTTGTGGCACATTCCCTCTGTGAGTCCGACTCACAAGCTCTGTCCATTTACGGTTCGGGTCCAACCCGACCAATACATTTGCTCCCGCTCTTAAGTGTGCGACGCTGCAGACTCATGGCGACTTGGAGACGATTGGAGTCCAACTCCCAATCGATCAATCGGTAGCGGCTCCTAGCAGAACGTGTCGACTCCCAAGTCCCATTGAGTCATGACGACATACCTTCAATGTGACATTCATCTTAGTCCCTTTTGCCTCACGATATACCTTGTCGAACTATAGGCGATTTATCGTCATCCCTTAATAGCTCAACTCTCTTCTCGGTCCGTGATATATGATTCATCTGACTAACTCCTAGTCAACAGACACAGTTAACACTTAACTCAGTCGCGTATGGCCATGATTCCTGAATCATATCACTCGAGAGGGCCCAGAGAATATCTCTCCATTCGGAGGGGCAAAATCCCATCTTGATTATCCACATCACGCAGTTTGCTTCTCATTCGACCCGAACTCTGCTTTTATAACTTCCTTGTCACAGAACAGCGTATGACAGAACCTAAGTCGGTGATCCACAACTCGGATTGTGCGACAACCTCAGGTCTAAGGATTACATTGATTGAGACATGCAAATGACGACTTGGTCGTTGCATCTCAATATGGGTCAGTTCGACTTGCTAAACTCTTTAGCCAAGTATGTGAACGTTGGAATAGCATCACCATGCTCATGACAAGTGGAACCGTGTTATCAACCAACACTCACATTAGTCCAGGTTGTGTGTCCAGCACAATCTTAGTGACCAAGGACAATCTAGTATGAACAACATGAATATATAGTTCCACAATCGAATCACATATTCAATGACATATATCAGATGTTCAAAACAAGGACGACTTAATAACTTTATGAATACATTGGGAATTCATCATACATGATTGCCTCTAGGGTATATTCCCAACAGATAGGATTATCCAAAAGTATTTCTAAGTTTTTTCAATGTATAACCCAACCATTATGATTATTTTCAAAATTCAACAAAAAAAACTCGACCCTACAAAATGAATACAATTTTTTTAAAATTCTGAAACTAGTTTTTGTACACCAAATATACGTGCTCTACTAGGAAAATAAGCTAAAATGAGTATATACGGCTCAGATCACCGTAGAATGATATGGTGTGTAAGTACCCCTAGTAGCAAACTGTCTCTCTTCCCAACCATGGTGGAAATATATTCATTACCATCGTCTGTCCATACTCTATGTCACTAGGAGCAGACATGTGGGTGCTACTGCGTGACCCCCATTAGGATTGCTAGCCCCAATAGCCGAAGCCTAGCAACTGTTTTGATGGTAAGGGCAGAGAAGACTTCAAGACCATGAATGAAACCGTGATGAATAAAAAAACATGGCCAGCGATGGATGGATGATATTGGGTGTTTATGTGTTCAAGACGCCAGTAAGACAAACCATACGGTCAGCAAATAAGAACCTAAGATGTATAGCTTTGAGTGACGAATAATTCTAATTGGATGTCATAAGAGCTAAGGGACTGCAAAGATGATAGTAGTATATATATTAGTGATCAAGCAGTCAAGGTAGCTAGGGCACACATGGTGTATTTATTTTCTTGTGTGTCCCTAGATTGGCAGTTCCCAGTTCCCAGTTCCCAGTTCTGACTACATGCGCTATTATGCATGGTATTAGCAAAAATATCTTTTCATACTCCATTCTACGATTTGTAAAGTGGCATCAGTAATTTACTAGAGCTGACAAAGAGGTCGCCATCAAGGTCTTGTGCCCGAGCTATTCAAACCTATGCATCAACCATGCCGAGGCTTTGGGGTAATGAAACCTTCAATTCTGAAGGAAAACTATTTCGTGTCTGCATCAACTTCACTATCTACAAAGCCGGTGCCACAAACGTCGAGAAGACAATCCATAGACAATAGAAAGTTTGTATCATCAACAAAGTTTTAAATAGCCGGCTATAGCCAGGCTATAGCCTCCCGATAGGGTCGGGGCTACGGCTAGAGCCTTCAAAGGCTATATGGAGAATAGCCGCTAATAGCCCGGCTGTATGGATATAGCCCGGATATAGCCTCTTACCCGGCTATATCCCGTCTAGGGGGGCAAAAAATTGGGTCCAAAATTTGTCACCTCCGTCAATTTCGGAGCCCAAATCAATCACCGTTGGTTGTTGAATTGCCGTTGTGAGGTGCGAGTGCGACCTAGTTGAACTTTGTCATGAATAGTTGTTATTTAAACTCCTGATTGTTCGTTCATCTTGTATGACTATGCTGTTACGTTATGCATTTGCGAATAATACTATATAAATGATTATATGTTGTCTTAATTTTACTATTTTTTCAATATTCTAGCAAAACGGCTATATGGTCATAGCCCGGCTATAGCCCGGCTATAGCCTTTCGTAGCTTCTGAAAACTCCGGGGCTATATGCAATAGCCCGCTATTTTAAACTATGATCATCAATGTTGACAACATATTTTATTCGTACAGAGCACAAACATGTTGAGACATATACAATATGCAAATCACAAAAATGCCACTTGACAACTAACATCGGGAATCATGCCTTATCGCAGCACAATACTTCTACAACCTATCACTTGATCTAAACTACGATATGAATGGTAAAAGACAATCTAATCTAAGCTCTATTTTCTCCTTTGATTGAAACCCTTCATTTGATTGTACTTGTCGGAACAAATTATACTGCAAGAGAGACATGGATATACACCTCTTTTATGATTTTGGAGCACACATCTTGTGTGAATTTTCTAAAAAATGTCGTGACTACTAATGTTCCTAACACAAAGCAGCAGGGGAGCTTGAAAAGGTGAACCTGACAGCATCGATCTGCATTAACTGTGCAAATTTGTGAAGCAGGGGAGCTTGAAATGATGGTGGGCTGCGTGTATTACATCTAGAAGGCTTTAGAATGTCATCTCGTAAGAGCGAGAAGGTCGACCAGCGCACCGTCCTCGCCGTAGCTGAGCCGGATGTACAGCACCTGAGCGTAGTGAGTATGCTTGTCCTTGGCCAGGTGCCGCAGGACCTCATGTACAGGAGCTGGACCTTGACGTACCACCAGCCCCATCGGTCCTCCAAGGAGAGCTTCTCCATGCTGACATTCTTCCACTCCGGCAGCTGACTAGCAGCATGGGCAGATGTTCCCCGGCAGTGTGGCTTCAAGGTGCGCATGTTTGTCGCCGCTGAATTTCCATCTGCTGGTTCCCGATCTGGTGGGCATCGTGGGCTGTGATGTGATGCTCTCGGTGTGGAACATGAGCTTGGGAGACAGGGAGAGGATAGGTTGGAGTTCCAAGAGAAGCGGGAGGACTCGAGGAAAGGCTCCCACCACCACCATTTGTTGTCGTGTTCGGACATGACATCATCTTCGCTTGGACCGCCATCTTCAGGCAGTGCAGGCCCGCCTTGGTGGCGGCGCAGGGAGGTCAAGGAGGACTAGGCCTGTCACTATGTCACGGTTGATATTTAAAGGCATTTTGGTAGTGGCATTTTAAAAAGTGCCTAGAAAAAATATTTTTAGAGGCGTTTTTAATTAGTGCCTGTAAAAAATATGATTTTTTGTGGCACTTTCTAAAAATGCCTCAAAAAACTGATTTTTAGAGGCATTTTTCTGAAGTGCCTACGGTAATCCCTGATTATTTGAGGCACTTTTTGATCTTTTGAGGCACTCTCTGGAAAGTGCCTGCAAAAATATCAGTGTTGTTTTTCTATTTTGTGAATACCCCCTTAGTACTATTTCACTTATTCTTCCTAGTCCTTCCACCTCGTCCTGGAGTTATATTTCACTGGTAAAGCGAGGAGGTCATCGAAAAAACAAACCGACGGAGCCTCCCATGTGCTATCTCTTCGAGGCAGAGAGACTGAGAGAGGGATGCGAGATGGGAGAGGAGAGAGAAGGGGCCGAAGGCGAAGCAGAGGCGATCCATGTCGGCGGCGAGGAAGGTGAAGGCGAGCGGCGGCGGGGCAGGATCCCGGGCTCGACAGGTGCCTTGCCTCCCCTTCCCTCCCCCCGTAACTCACGTCACACCGCTCCGCTTCCTGCCCCGACTCGTTCGCCAGGTGGTTCCGATCGAAGAGGCCGAGGCGAGGGTTTCGTAACTGCGCCCGCCTCCTTCTCTCCATCTCCCCCTCTCACGCGCGATTCGTGTCGGATTTTAATGTGGTTCTACTGATTTTGTCACGATTTTGTGGATGTTGATGCGGGGTAGTTGTGCGACACAGTGACTTAAGGAAATCGTGCCGAACTGTCGATGCTGCGCCATATCAAGGACGAGGCGCACAAGGACGACCTGAAGAAGACCGACCTCCAGGTGATTCATCTCCTTCGATTTCACTACAGATTTGTGAATTAAAGTGGCGTGTATCACTTAGTCTGACTTCTGCAACACACGCACCATAACAATGTAGAGTCAATGCCCTTTTATTTCTCCTATTGTTGTCAACATAACGCTAAAAATCTGATATCAGTAATGGTCCTGGGTAGCTCCTCTCCTTGCGGCGAGTGAGAACCCTATCCTGTAGTCATGTTCAGGTTATCCTGTATGGTATGTGCCAGCCACATGTTCGTGCTAATGTCTCTGTGAGGAAGCAGGGAGGAGGCCCAGTGTAGGGAAGACCATGTGGTCGCGTGGTTTGTTCGCTAAGCCTACGGCACAAATCCATGTTGTAGCATGCCCCTAATTAGATTGAATGATCTTCCTACAGAAGCAACATAGCGACATGGTGCTTCTTATTTAGATAATCTGGTCGGCAAACTTGATTCGTTTCTTTTTGTGTGCTTCTTTCAGGGTGCTGGTACAGCAGCACATTTGATGCTAGCAGGTTAGCCTTGGATACTGCCTATAATACTATATCTCTCGCTCATTGACCTTATTCACGCAAACCTCATGCTTGGTTAAGATTTAAGAAGGCTCATTGACTTCCTTCTTCTGTTATATCATGTACAAGGCAATAATTCAAGTTGATCCCTTGTGTTGAAAGGTGAGAATAATAAACTGACTCGATATAGATCAGATATTCTAATGCTTGTTAGCTTTGTTGATTAAATACATTGTCCCTTACAATCAATATCGCATAACTAATATACATGTAGCCTAATTTACCTTCAGTTTCCTCTTTAGTTCTCAGATCATTGAAACAAAAGTACGATGCTACACTGTATTTCAGATTTTGAGTTAGTGTCCTCTCTGAAATTGTCAAAGAAGATAGGTGGCTGTTAGCATTCCACTCATGTTTGATTAGGCAGGATCCGGAAAGAAGATCTAGCATGTCAGTACTTGTCTCCCAACTTGATGCTTATTTTTATTTTCTTTGATGATTCTTTCGTGCAGTATTAGATACTTACTGGCATATTTTCCGCTCTCATTCGCCGACACTCAATGCAGGAAGCGAGAAGTTATTGAGAAACAGTAAGTTCATCTTCTAATTTTGGTACCCGGTGATCCTATTTTCTGTTCACCATTTATTTCAGTAGCTTTCATAAGGAGAAATACAACTTAGCTAGATATTATGCATACTTTCATAAGGAGCTGATTTTGCTATTCCTTCCGTGTGTTGGGGTGTGGAAACCGGAAGGGATTAATTTTTTTTACTGAATTTAAGTGCAGGCCTACTGGCTTGTGGTTCATATGAGATTATGCAAATCGTCTATGTTCACATGATTCTGCGATATATCCATGTGTAAATGTGCTCATTCGATTATGCGCTACATCCATCTATTTCATCCGTTGCCTGCCAATTTCTCTGAAATTTAATTATGTACTTGCTTGTCTGTTGCCTAATGGTGTACTTGCTTGTCTGCTGCCTGCCATTTTCTACAACATCGCAACCAACCTGAAGTTAAGAACCGCTGTAGCTAGTTTTTTTTTTCTATTATGAAGTTATTAGTGCATTTCTGTTACTGAATTTTTGTACAGGCAGACAGTAGGATTTCTAGTAGACGTAGGGTTTTTACTTATCAAATTCAGCTTTTCACTTGCACATCACAATATCTTTTTGTACAGCTAGTGCCACTGTTACAAGTGAAAAGATTACATTCGGCTTGGCGCAAGTGCTCTTTTGTAGATCCAAGGATGTCCACATTCTACTCTTCTGTAGATGGATGTTGATGGAGCAATTCAAGGATGTCTACATTCGGCTCTTTTGCTCTGGGAGCTTGTGTAGATGTAGAGTTACATACATGTGTGCTAATTTACTTGCTTAGAAAAAAAGAAGCAATTGTAATATGATATGTGTGCTGATATTATTCATATTTCCGGGCGAATCAATGTTTGCTTTAATTAGCGTTAAATAGTGTCTGAAAAGACATTTGTAAAAGCGCCTAAGATGATTTTTTAAGGCACTTCTCAAAAGTGCCTAGAATTATCTTTTGAGGCACATAAAAAAAATGCCTCGTGTGATATTTTGAGGCACTTCTAAAAAAAGCCTCGGATGATTTTTTTGAGGCATTTTTTAAGTGCCTTAAAAAGTGTAGTTTTAAAGGCACGTTACAAAGTGCCTCAAACAATAGTTTTTAAAGGCACTTTTAGGAAGTGCCTTAAAAGATTTTTCCCTACCCTATTTGATACCGCATTTTTTTTAAATGCCTTTAATGATCTTTTGAGGCATTTTAGCTATTTTTGGAGGCATTTTCTTGTGCCTTAAAAATCAACTGTGGTGTAGTGTGTTCCTGGTTCACGTCGTATCCGTCGACTAGGCCTGGCGGAAGGAGGTGTCATAGGCGCCCGTATAGCATGATATCGACGATGCTGCTGCCCAGGGCGGCGAACCCCTTGACCTATAGCCCGGACGCCGTAAGGCTGCACAGACGGCCCGAGACGGAAGAGGAGGAGGCTCCGTAGATCTATAGCGTACTAAGAAGTGTACGTAGTTAGAAAAGGAATAATAACACAGTTGTTCAAACTAAGTCAACTGTGTCCATTCCTGCAAAAAAAAAAGTGCAATTGTGTCTAGACGCGCTCAAATTTTCCTTCCATGACAATTGACGCGCTCAAAGTGTCGTGTCCAACTACTGGTCAACAATTATATGACCTGGTCGGTTTGAAACGAGGCCACCAGCCCACCGACGCCTTCCATGACCCGCCGGCCATGAACAAGATGCGATACCTTGCGTACTGCTACACCTACGACACCCTGGAAAAGTGCATATATTATATTCCTATACCGAAGTACTTGGAGTAGGGGAAAACTAGGAGCAGGAAAGAAGAGAACAAACATGGCGTCAAAGCTGGTGCTCGGAAGAGTCCGGTCGGCCGGCCAGCTCGCCACCTGCTGCCGGTCGCAGCTGCTCAGCCACAGGGATGGGTTCCGCCATGTTCTTTCTCCGGCGAGCATCCAATCATTCTGCAGCAACACCTGCACAGACAGCGCAGCCAAGGTTCGCCATTTTACCCAGATTTCTCTCAGGATTCAGTGGTTGTCTTTTAACCGGTATGAGAGCTTCTGAGATCAGTTTTTTGAAAGTCTTGTGGTGTTGAACAAATAAATATAGACACAGCTGAGCTTTTAATGTACTGTTCAAATTCCTATACATTTACTTCTGAATGGATAATCTCTTGTATTTGCTTATCTATGCGTTTTTCTCACAACGGTGCAGGATCAAGATAGCCTCGCCAGGTTTTCAGATCCACAGGTTGCTCATCAAGATCGACAGTTTGTTCAGTTCCTGGACAGGATGCTGGACGCGATAACAGATCCACAGAGTCTTGCACGGATACAGCGCCAGAGGCTTCTAAGTGATCTGAAAATATTGGATGACGACATATGAGTTAAGATTCTCTTGCAGTTAAGGGAACACAGGAGTTAAAGAACAGTAATTTTATGCCATGTAAAGTGTCATTGAGATAAATTGTGCCAAACTTGAGCATGTGAGAATTGCTATTCTTGTTCAGGTTCGAATTATGAACCAGAACACCGCAAGTGTCTCATGTATCATATATTTCGAGTTTATTTTCTCTGAGTGATTGCATACTAGTATGAGTATAAACTCGTTCAGAAAACAAATACATGGCCAACAGATTAACTACTATTACATGTTCTATTGAGGACATCTCAACACATTACTGCGCTTGTTAGGCATTGAAAGAAGCGGTTGACTAGCCAGCGTATGGCCTACAACATTTTTCCATATAAAATGTGTGTTATTTTACTAACACTTAGAGATGTAATTATGCTTAACTACAAAAGCTAACAAATATTAACGGACCGTCTCTGAGCCAACCCAGAAATTTTAGGCAACATGGCAAAGCCTAGGAACTTTGGAAACCACGCTTAGTCCTTAGGTATTACAGGTGGGTTGTTGATTACCTCGTCTTTTGCCTTACTAAACAACGACTGTAGTTACCAGTTGCCAGTGTGAACTAAAAGAAAGTAATAAACGAAGAGACCAAACATGCTCCATAAACGTTCGATCGGTGTTGTACTACTATTCAACAAATTTATATGATCCACTGGATTGGAACTCTATTGCTCCACCCTGGACAAATCTATTCTATTTCCACACTTGAGCAGGGGAAAACTAGGAGAGATGGTAACAAGCATGACGCAATAGCTGCTGCGCAGGTTTGCCCTTTACCACACATTTCTCCCAGGATGCCGTGTCTTCCTGTAACACTGTTGAAGTGCAGGAAAACGTGATATGCAATTCTAATACTCATGTATTCATCTCCCGGTTTTTTCTTTCACCAAATTAAAACGAGATTTTTTCAAAGGTTTCTTGACAGTATGCTAGTTGACGGATTTTTAATTGAGCAAATGGATGCAAATATTAATCAGCATTTTATTTACAACTTCACTTCCATGTATGTGGTAATCATGAAACAAACTTGATGTAAATGGTAAGAGGTTCGTTAACACTAGCTTACTTGGTAGTTCTACTTACCCCTGAAGAAACAAACTTTATGCATATCTGGAGGATGCTTAATACCATGTATCTGTTGCTTCTCTTGAAGAGTTTGTCTATTTATCAATGCTCTTTACTGGTTATCGTGCAGGATCAACATAAACTCGATAGGTGATCAGATCCCCAGACTGCCTATGAAGATCGCCAGTTCATTGAAGTCATGGACAGGATGCTGGATGTGACATGAAATCCCCACATTTCTTTTCACATCCTGTTCAACTCATGGACAGGATGCTGGATGTGACAAGAAATCCCCAGATATCTGGCGGATGCTTAATACCATGTATCTGTTGCTTCTCTTGAAGAGTTTATCTATTTATCAATGCTCTTTATTAGTTATGGTGCAGGATCAAGATAAACTCGATAGGTTTTCAGATCCCCAGACTGCCTATGAAGATCACCAGTTCATTCAATTCATGGACAGGATGCTGGATGTGACAAGAAATCCCCAGACCCCTGCACAGATACAGCGCGAGAAGCTTCCAGATGATCAGAAAATATTGGATGATGGCGTATTAGTTAACATGCTGCTGCAGGAATTCAATAGTTAAAGGAGCTTGATCTTATGTCATGTACATTGACCTTGAGATAAAGTATGGCAAACCTGAGCATGCAAGTTTAGTACTGTTCAGATTCAAGCTTAAAATTATGAACCAGAACACTGGACAATGTCAAATCTATTTCGAGTTTTTCTTTCAGCAGACTGCTTTCATACCATGTGGAAGTATGAACTCATACAGAGAACAAATATAAGGCCAGCCAATCTACTTCTATTACATGTTCTATTCAGGATCATTTGAAGAAAAGATGTGTGTTTAATTGTTTATTCATCAACTCATAATGATTTTATCATATAGCCATTAAACCACAATGTTTCCTGTCAAGATTTGAGCAGACCTATTGGATATAAGCCATACGACCAATCAAGGAGTTATCTATTCTATGTGCAAAGCCCTATGGCATGATTAAAGCATCTGTAGAGGTCATTTCGATGCTGTTAAGACTTGTTAGTAAGGTGCAGGAATATCAGTAGGGAGAAACGATAAATTGACCTTTAGATAAGTAAAAATGATTGACTGCCCCAATAGGTCATAAAAATTTCATCGTTACACCTTGTTGTGCAACTGAAACCTTGTTTTATCCATGACCATGTTAGCAGAAAAAATAATCAAACGTGCCAAGTTTTCTCTGCAAATGCTGAATCCCACATGTTTTTATGGTCTTCAGTCTTTTCAACCTGCAAGCCGCAAAATATACCATCCTTAGGTAATGATAAAAAACTTGGTTAGGGAGAAGTGCTCAGAACAGAACCTACAGAATGATTTTTTTTTTTCATGTCACTGGACAAAAGTGACCAGGTTTTGCACAATCCATATTTCTTTATCCACGATTGCACTTCTAAGTTTTCTTTTCACCAGGCAAAACTTCCTTAGAAATCTGAAGAGGCTCATAACAAGATCCATATATCTTCTAGGACAGTTATGATTGCAAACATAGAACAGTGTTGTTTAAGTTCAAGACTGAAAGGCCATCCGATGAGTAATCGGGCCTCTAACAAGTTATATGAAATTTGCTGATCAGAACAAAGTTGCGCCTATGTACAGAAGATACATGACCAAGATGGACCAGTATAATCCGCGGAGTCAGTTGAGTTTCGGTAGAAAAGTGCAATTTAAAAAATGATAATTTGTATAATACGAGGTAAGAAAAAAGGAGATAAAGTGAGATTTTGCTGACAATGGACCACAAAAAAAAAGGAATAGAAAGGAGCTGCAGGCTACTGCTTCTTAATGCTTTTAATCATTGTGTTCCAGTGAATGTACAAATAAGTTTTTTCTTCATCGAAAGACAGACAGCGAAGTGTGTGTTTTTGTTAACTCACCACTTTTTCACATGGAAACAGCAAACGTCAATTGTACTGCAAAGCTTCCTTTGCTCTATGCAATAATTTGTACAACAATGGTTTCTCATTGTATCACCATCAGAAGATCAAATAACTTCCATTGCGAAAGGTTGCAATCAAATTGTCATCACCTATAATAAGATAAAGATATTAGTGCAAAAAAAAAAATGACATTGCCATACTATTGCAATGGAGAAGACAACCGAACTAAATGCATGGAACAGTCTTCAAAATCACTGAACCTTGCATTCTACAGCACTAGCAACATCACAAACAAGCAAAGTAACCACTATACAACTATATCAGATTAAAATACCTTTTTATAATCCCTTGCCAAGATACAAATTAGCAGAGGCATACTATACATGTACGGACATACCAGAATGACGATTTCAGCTAACAGGCAAACTGCGCTAAGGAAAATGTAACATGGTGTCGTCTTATTGATAAGGTTATGGTATAACTGATTCTGGTTCCTGAATGCATTATCTAATACTCACTTTAGGTACGATGTACTGTATGATGAAGTTCAGCATGGATGAAACACCAATATGGTCGGATAATAAAGCTAGGCAAACAGTGGTACCTTATCCAAACAGTTAATTTTTTGTACTGAAGATGATAAGGATAAAACAAAGAATATACTCGTTCAATTCCGGTACAATGGTTGGACAGAGGGTTTCAAATATAAAAGTACAGGGTGAATAAAATAATCTGCAGGGTAATTATTGCTGAACCTGGTCAATATTGTCTGGTTGCGTGGTATAACATATGTCTGGCCTGGGAACATAACCTTCGTGTTTTAATTCTAGAAGAAGGCTCTTCAAAGACATGTAAATATCTTCAGAATCGGGGTGGCTTTTGTCTGCTGCAACAAATAAGTGGCTCGTATTGTTAACATCTACCCAGCTGTAACCAGGTATTTTCTGGACTTTCTTATCCTTCATTAATCTTCTCATTTTGGACACACCATCCCACCGTCCAGCAACAGCATTGATATTGGACATGAGCACATAATAACCAGAATTATGAGGATCCAGCTTGAACAGTTCTTGGGATGCAATTTCTGCAAGTTCAACATTGCGATGCACACGGCAAGCATGCAAAAGAGCACCCCAAATACCAGCATCCGGCTTGAAAGGCATGTCAGTGATAAATTGCAGCGCTTTATCCAACTTCCCAGCCCGGCTATATAAGTCGACCATGCAAGCTAAGTGTTCCACTCGAGGTGCAATCTGATGTTCCTCAGTCATGCACTGAAAAAGTCGTAGTCCTTCTTGAACCTGTCCAGCATGAGCACAAGCAGATATCAAAGCAAGGAATGTTACATGATCTGCGTTGAATCCTTCCTCTTGCATACGGCATAATAAGTTCACTGACTCTTTAACAAGACCATGAGCCCCATAGGCTGAGATTATACTGTTCCATGACACTTCATTCTTCTCAGGCATGAATTCAAAAACACGCTGAGCCAATTCTAAGTTCCCACACTTGCCATACATATCTATGAGAGCACTCTCAGCAAACACGTCTGCTCTTATGGGGCCCTTTATGATGATACCATGAACCTCCTTTCCATAATATATAGCTGGTAAGCCTGCACATGCTGATAGGATGGAAGATATGGTCACATTATTGTACTTCACTCCTTCCATACTCATTTGACGAAACAGATCAAGAGCTTCTTCAGGTTCCCCATTCTGTGCAAAGCTTGAAATCATCGAGTTCCATGTCACCTCATCCTTAGCAGACATCTTAGAGAAGATATAATGGCTTAGTTCAAGCCTACCACATTTTGCATACATGTCCATTAGTGCGCTCTCCAGGTAACACCTACCTTCATATGCATTTTTTAGAATATACCCATGGAGCTCCTGACCAAGCTTGATAGCAGCCATGCTAGCACACGCTGGCAACAAGGTAGCTAGCATGACAGCATTAGGTTTGATGCCCAGTTCCAACAGGTATCGGAACATCTTCACTGCGGCTTCGCTCATCCCATTAAGAACATAACCCGAGATCATTGTACTACCAATAACCACATCGATGGTCTTCGTGGCATCAAAGACATTCTGTGCCATCCTCACATCCCTGCACTTGAAATATATGTCCACCAAAGCACTCACCAAGAAGACATCCACGTGTGTGCAGTTCCTGACAATGTAGCCATGCATCTCCTTCCCCTGCTTAAAGCCATTCAAATCAGTCAAAGCTGGTAGCAAGCTCGCCAATGTAACTGAATCAGGCTGAATACCACTCTTCTGCATGTCACAGAATAATCTCAGCGCGTCGTCGACAAGCCCGTTCTGAACACACCCGGATATCATCCCGTTCCAGGTTACTAGGTCGTCCCGCGGCATCAGGCGAAACAACTTCCAAGCATCGTCCAAGCACTGGCATTTGGCGTACATTGACACCAGCGTATTAGCTACAGCCACCTCTGGTTCTAACCCATACTTCACCGCCAAGGTGTGGAGCTGCATACCAGAGAGCAAGTCAGCCTCCGCGGCACACACCGACAGAAAGCATGCCAGAGTTGCAAAGTTGGGATCGCAACCGGACAACCTCATGGCTTTGAACAGTCCCACTGCGCTGGCCACGTCGCCGGCCTTGACGTACCCGTCCATCATCACATTCCACAGGACGCAGTCCCGCTCGTCCATTCCGTCGAACACCTCGCGCGCGCCTCGGAGTAGCCCGGCATCAGCATACATCTTGATCAGCGCGCTCCCGACGTACATGTCGCGGTCGAGCCCGAGCTCCCGCGCGGTGCGGTGCACGAGGCGGCCGAGGGCTAGCGCGCCGAGCGCGGCGCAGGACTTGACGACGTAGGGGAGGGTGTGGCCGTCGGGGAGCGGCGCGGAGGGGTGCGCCCACATCTTGACGAAGAAGAGCACGGCGAAGCGGTGGTGGCCGGCCATGGTGAGCCCGCGGATGAGCCAGTTCCAGGGGAGCGCCAAGGCGGCGGCGGCGCGCGGAAGCGAGGAGAAGACCGCGACGGCGTCGCGGAAGCGGCGCGAGAGGACGTACATGCCGATGAGGCGCGTGTGGATCGCGGCGGGTCCGTCGGCGACCGCGAGGAGGCCGGAGGTGACGGCGCGCGCGTGGATTCGGAGGCCGAGCGGGAGGTGCGACGGGGCCACGCAGCCACGGAGGAGCGCGAGCAGGCGGTAGGCGCAGGGCCCGGGCGTCACCGCCGAAGCGTTGGTCGAGAACGCTGTGGGGAGGCATTGCCCCGTCGGTGTCTTGAGACGGCGGCGGAAGAGGAGGAGGCGGCGGTGCATGGCAACGCCGGCCGGCGAGGGCGCCCGCCGCAGCGAGGAGGGGAGCGCGAAGCGGTCAATGTGCAGGCGAAAAACAGTTTGAGGTTCAGCTCTCACGTGGTGGTCACGTGACATCTATCTATCTTTCGGTTCTATCTCGCGGCTTGTCTCGCCGTACGCCTCCGCCTCTACCCGCCGCGTCACCGCCGCCCGCTCCTCACCTTGCCGCCGGCTGCTCTCTCGCCGGGCACCCATGGCTACGATGTCCCGTGCCCTCGGCACGGCGTTTGTGGGCTTCACGCGGACGCCCGTTGTGCCGACGACGGCGCCCTTGTGCTCCCCGTGCGCCTCCTCCGCGCTCCTCTTCCACTGGCAGCGGAGCCGAGGCGGCGCCGCCGTGCGGAGGTTCTCTTCGGGCCGCAACGCGAAGATTAGCATGAGCCTCCGCGCCGGCATCGTCGGCCTGCCCAACGTCGGCAAGTCCACCCTCTTCAACGCCATTGTAAGTAGCCAATTGAGCACAGAACCCGACGCTCGCATTTTTTTTCCCCTATGTTCGTGAGTATGATTGGTTAGCTCGATGTTAGCGGGAGAAAGGAATTTGCCGTTGCTGTTGCTCTTTCGAGGAGATCTTTCGATTTGTGCATTGTTTTGGCTAGCAGGTGAAGTTTGTAGGGGCAATGCCACTGCATTTAAACTGTTTGATGATTTGCCGTATAGAGATGTTGTTGCGCAAAAGTCCCAATTGTTAATGTGCCCTTCAAAGATAGAGATTTTTGATGAATTTCCCTTTTTTTAATGGTATTCCTTTCGTTGCATTATTTGTGTTCTTGGCCTATTGTAGCAGTGATTGCTTCATGAAATCGTTTTTATGTTCCACAATGCAAAACGCAGATTGGCATATATAGAGCATATTATTTCTTGTATAATAGCGAAATGTTAGTTATGTTCTCAATGTTACTAGGTCGAAAATGGGAAGGCCGAAGCTGCAAATTATCCATTCTGCACCATAAACCCAAACACAGGCGTCATCGCAATTCCCGACCCTCGGTTGCATGTGCTCTCAAAATTAAGCAAGTCCAAGCAGGCAGTCCCAACATCCATTGAGCTTGTGGACATTGCAGGCCTCGTGAAAGGAGCAAGCAAAGGAGAGGTACCGATTGTCTTCGTTTTACTCCTATTGCAGCACACAGGGCTTGTTGATAATTGTTTGGTTTAGATACGAGGCCGTTTACCTGATTGTTGACTTCAGGGACTGGGAAATCAATTTCTTTCAAACATCCGTGAAGTAGATTCTATACTTCAGGTCAGTTGTCTGACTTCCTTGTATATGTATTTGCTCTCATTTGTCAAGTTTCTGGAAACTATAAAGCTACGGGTTTTTTTTACAAGCCACATTCCATGGGTTTTTTATGGTTGCATATCCTCCTGTTTGTTTCCTCTTATTTTCATTGTTTGCATCACTATAAGTCTCTAACAGTTGTTCTTTTCCTTCAGTTAAGCTGTTATACAATGTTGTAGCATCAAATCAAGTTCTGTTTCCTAGCCATTCCGTCACTGATGGGAGTTGGTCCTTAACTTCTTGTTGTGGTGCCTTCCGTGTTGTTTGTTACAAATTGGAAAACATAATAGGCTAATAGCTTGTATATTGTAAGGATTAACTTAGAACCAGTCTTTTCTTCATTGAGATTTCAGGTTGTGCGATGTTTCGAAGATGATGATATTGTTCACGTGAACGGACAAGTTGATCCCAAGTCAGATATTGATGTGATTAACCTAGAACTGATATTTTGTGACCTTGAACAGGTAATTTAGTGAAAATTTATCTCATTGCTATTTTTCTTGCTTTATAGGATGGAGGAGTTGTTTGTATTGATTTTTTGTTTATGTTTATACCTTAACCGTTATAATTTTGTAAATATTGCAGATAGAGAAGAGATTAGATAAGCTTAAGAAGAGCAAAACAAAAGATCCACAAGTGAAAGTGAAGGTAAGATAAGTTATATACATGCTCTACCATTATTTGATAGGTTCTGTTCTAGATTCCAACAGTTTCCACTTCACAGGAAGATGCAGAACGGTCAGGACTAGAAAAAATTCTGATCGCGCTAATGGATGGAAAGCCTGCGAGATCTGTTGAGTTGGCCAACCATGAAAAAGAAGCTGTACAGCATCTTTATCTGCTAACTATGAAGCCTGTAATTTATGTTGCTAATGTAGCAGAATCTGATCTTGCTGAACCTGATAAAAATCCCCATGTCAAAGAGGTGGCCAAACTAGCATCAGAGTTGCAATCTGGCATGGTTACAATATCAGCTCAGGTTTGTGATAAGTGATAGCATCTGCGTCGACTTAGGCATTAGAAAATTTTACCTAATTTATTAATCTATGTAAGATAACAAAATTGTTGAGTTCCATACCAGGTCGAGGCTGAACTATCTGAACTACCACTAGAAGAGAGAGTTGAGTACCTAAACTCTCTTGATGTTACTGAAAGTGGGCTGGGCACTTTGGTAAAAGCAACGTATAACCTTTTGGGCTTAAGAACATATTTCACGACCGGAGAGCAGGTGAATCCCTTGCATTGTTAAGACACTTTATCCCATTAGCTAGATATCCTAACTTTACAATTAATTCTTCTTTTGTCAGGAAACAAAAGCTTGGACCATTCTTGCAGGTTCTGCTCATCACTCTCAGCGATGTTCCTTTATTTATTTTTCAATTACTATAGTATTTACCTTCTATATTTTTACCATAGGCATGGACTACTAACTGTGTTTTGTCTTGCATGTTATTGTTAAGGCATGACTGCACCTCAAGCAGCTGGAGTTATCCATAGTGACTTTCAGAAAGGCTTCATTAGAGCTGAAACTGTGAGTTCAATTATCGTAAATGTTTCGTAACTAAATTTTATTTTGCATTCAGGGTTTCTGCGCTAGTAACAGGATAACTGCATCTCTTTTCCTGTACTATAGTATTATCTGTTGGTGTATGTTTTGTAGTAATTTTACAATGGTCACATACTATTCCCCAGGTGTCTTATGATGATTTTGTTGCGGCGGGTTCTCTTGGAGTAGCAAGGGAAAAGGGAGTGGTAACAATATCTACTCTTCTCTGATGAAATATTAATTCTTGTAGCTCAAAATAAAATGTGTTCATTTCTTATCCTTTCCGTTACTGCAGTTGAGGTTGGAAGGGAAGGAGTATGTTGTGCAGGAAGGAGATGTAATGCTTTTCCGATTCAATGTCTAACAACAATAGCCTGCAAAAGTTTCGATATACGCTTGAGTTTGTACAAGCCTCCAAGGCAAGACACAATTTGGTTAAGCCATGAGATTTTGTCTTCTGGGACATCAAGTTTCCATGAACTCGGCAATCCGCATTGTCACATTTTTCAGAGGAAAATAATTAGTTATTGGTTGTTTCATTTCTATGTGGCATCTCGAGACACTTAATAGTCTTCAGCGTAACTTGTCCTGGGTTTCTTAGTTAGTCCAAAAATCACTTTATATTAACTTTTCTTTTTACTCTACCTGTCCTGAAATATAAGACGCCTAAGTATTCAGGTGTTCAACTTTGACAGTTAATATTAAACTCAAAATATGTTATTGTCCAACCAAATTATACCACTGAATTCACATTGAAAAGATGTTTCCAGAAGTATATTTCTTATAGCACATAACCCACAAGTGACCTGTTTTGTAGCGCACACGCCGGGGTAGAGCTGGAGTGCTCCCTCTGAGTGGAATTCTTTGCTCCGTTTCTTGTCTCTTAGCATTATTAAGGAATTTGCGTCCAGCTGATCTGGGTAGGTTCAACAGATGCTTTCTGTCGAGCTGAAAAAGGAGCTCTGAGGAGTCTCGTGCACGCCTCGGCTATAAGTTGTTGATCAGAAACCACAAACATAAGCCACATCACTATGCAACCTTTTTGTCACCCAGCCCTTAGCCTGCAAGCAAGCATCTTGCCTTGTCACTGTACTTTCCTATTTCCTGTGCATAGTGTCTATGTGAAAAAAATAAGGACAAAACCGGAGGTAACTTCTGCCGAAAAAGAGGATATGGGGATTTGGATCCTGGCATGTACTTGTTCCACTGCTTGTACATACATATCCATGCATATCACTTGTGTCATTAGACCTAGGGAACTTTCTTTACTCAAACAATTCATCTTTTCGACCATATACCGAATTCAGTGGTATTATCCAGCCTGAGCAGTTACTCCTTGTTGAGTCTTTGTGTGTGCGTGTGAAATATTCAGTGTTGAGTCGTTTTGTTTTAAACTCGTAAGTTTCTGTGTGATGACTTGGATATCCATGATGGAAGCAAAGAAGGTTGAAAGTAAGAAATGTAGCATAGTGGATAAAGTGAGCAAATATTGGATTGAAATCCAAATATTTCGAATTGTCTAGAGCCAAATTAAGTTTGAACAACACTAGATTCAAATCCATCATATTTCAAATTGTTGACGGCCAAACTCAGGATTAAAAACATATTCGTATGTATAAACTATACTTTTTTTCCAGAACCGTTGGCACACATCAAAAAAAAAAAATCCACTGCCCCTGTTACGAACAGGCTGTACATATATTCTGCGCTGCACTCAACTAATCACCAGTTGCCGTCCATGGCGAGCAAAACACATCATGCGATTCCGCTTCACCTCGGAGATGGCAATCCACAGTTTTGATTCTTTGAGCTGCTCGTTTTAGGCATAGTGGTGCTCCGATGTCAAGAATCCACTTGTTATCCAAAACACCCACAGCCAATCATCATCCGCTAGTTTTGCATGTGCTGTTAACCTGCTGGCAGACTAGGGGCGCGATGTCAACTGCTGATTTCCCATTGGAAAAAGTCCAAAACAAACCCTGAACTTGTAGATGAAAGATAAATCGAAACCTGAACTTTGAATCCCGGAAGTTGGCACTCTGAACTTATCAATCCGGTCTATTTTAAACCCCAACCTGTTTCGCGCATCGGGATATTACAAACCCGGCTGGGAAAATGTGCAAATGTCACTTGACAACTGGGTCCCGTATGTCATATCCATCCCCTTCCTTATCTTGCACGTAGCTAACTCCGACATCTCCGGATTTGGGAGAGTTGGAAGTGGGGATAGCAACCGGATTTGGGAGGATCTATGGATACCTTCTAGCCCATCGAGGAGGGTAGTATCCGAGAGAGGAAGGGCTACGGTGGTCAACGTGTCCTAGTTAATTGACGATAATCATTGTTGGGATGAAGACGTTCTCCGGCATAATTTCCTATCTGTAGATGTTAACTGAATTCTGAACATCCCTCTTACAACTCGATTAACGGATGACTTCGTGGCTTGGAAACACACAAAAAGTGGTATCTTTTCGGTACGGTCGGCTTATCATACTGAGTGGGATTTTCAACATGGCAGAAAGCTTATACGTACGAGTGGCCCGGGATCTTCTGATATTAATCCTGTTTGGGAAAGGTTACGGAGAGATTGCTCCATGCTACTATACCCTGCGGAAGCATATTAGCTAATCGGCACATTAGTTCAGACCCGGTGTGCCCGATTTGTAAAATTCATTGTGAGGATCTCCATCATATATACTTTCTTCACGTGTGCTAGGGTGAGAGAGACATGGGAGAACCTGGGTATTTGGCAGATTATTCAGACATGGCAGATCAGGAACGCGAGGGATCGGGAGTGCTCGAATTACTGATCCGTGACGATAGCCTCCAGCAATTTTCTTCGGAAAACCTGAAGGTCATCGAGATTATCATCACGGCATGCTGGTATATGTGGTGGGAGCGCAGGAAAATCGTCCGTCAGGAGCCAGTATCCAAACCTGCGTTCACATCACAAGCTATTATGGCTATGGCTCTAGACTTCCAAAGATCATGCTTAAAGAAACCAGGGATTAAAAGGCTTGGATGGAATAAACCGAAAGAAAACTATGTTAAACTAAACTTTGATGCCTCTTTTAATCCACAGATGTTATCGGGAGCTACAGGGGCCGTGCTGAGAGATGAGAAGGGAAGGTCCTTGGCGGCATGCAACATGGGTATTCCACATGTTCCTGATGCTACTACGGCAGAAGCATGGGCGATGCGTGATGGTCTGATTCTTGCTGGGCAAATTGGGTGTAACATAATCGAGGTTAATGGGGATTCTTCGGATGTTATCTCAACAATGAAGGAGGGAGGTATTTCCTATCGAACTCACGCAGCCATCTTCGAGGAGTGTACATTCCTAGCCCATGACTTCACGCATATTGTGTTTGAGCATAGTCCTAGAGATTGTAATAGAGTGGCTCATATCCTAGCTAGCAAGGTGGAGGGATCCTTCTCTACTAGATGGATCGAGGACCCCCCCTCCCCCGATTTTCTTCTTTCATTTTTAGCTTCTGATGTAAGCCTCTTCGAGGCAACAATGTAATGTGGTTGGCTGCAAGTTTTCAGACGCACCCTTTTCCTCTCAGGATATCTAAGGGGACTGAGAGATTTTTAATGAGGCGGGCTTGCTAGCTTGGTATTAATGGAAAATGTTTCAAAAAAAAAACTCCGGCATCTCCGGTCAATCGGTCGATTACAGGTTAGGTCCAAAGGACCAAAGCAATATCAACCAAGACGGGAGCAAGTCCATCTAGTTAGGATCGAATCAATTGGGAAGGAATAAACAAAGATTCAGCAAGCCTTGTGCGTACGGGCAGATGGAGTTCCCGGATGCTGTCACCGCGAGACGGGCGTTCGAGGAAAACATCTTGGCTCCTGGCGTCACCCGCGAGCCGTTGGTCGCGACAGCCCAGAGTGGCGGCCGAGCAGCCGGATGAGCTCACTGGTCGCATCCAGCGCACGAAAGGCGTCGCCTCCGGCGTCTCCCACAGGCGCGGCGGTGCCCTTCACCCGGACCACCCCGGCGTGGCGGCCGATACGGCCCTGAGACTGAGCAGCCGGACCACCCCGGCATCCAGCATAATCCATCTACTTTAGGCCGAGCTTCGCGGCGTACAGCTCCATGGATTCAGAGGTGCTGCTCCCATCCCCGAGCAGGTCGCTGGCGTGCTGAAGCTCCCAGTCCACCACACATATGTACTGCTGCAACTCGTGTAGCTGGGTGGTGCGAGGAGGGAGACCATGGGGTTCACCAACTCAGGCATGGCAGGAAGGAATCCAAGCGACGATGGCGCGCTGGCACCATCACGTGGAGAGGCCGGGACAGCCGGTGGGCGCATGCACCCGCGCCACAGGACCGTGAAGAATCGGGGAGGCGTGGCGGAATCGCCGGAGTTTAGTGGCAGAGAAAAGAGATGGTCGGGAAATCGGGAGGAGAAAGATAGATATGACAAGTGGGCCACTGGCGTAAGTCAGTGTAACAACTTGAGTTGTTTTTGTTTTGTGTGTGGCAAACAGTATAAAGGTTTTAAATAGACCGGGATCGAAAAGTTCAGAGTGCAAATTTTAGCGATTAGGAGTTGAGGGTTTGATTTGTATTTAGTCTACAAGTTCAAAAAATTATCCACTACCTGTTACGAACGGACTGTACATAAATTGTGCATTGCACTCAATTACTGATCAGTTGCCGTCCATGGCGAGCAAAACAGGTCATGGGATTCCGCTTCACCTCGGAGATGGCAATCCACAGTTTTTATTCTTTGAGCTGCTCGTTTTAGGCAAAGTGGTGCTCCCATGTCCAGAATCCACTTGTTATCCAAAACACCCATAGCCAATCATCATCTACTAGTTTTGCATGTGCTGTTAACCTGCTCGCAGACTAGCACTAGTGGAAACAACCCCTTTCGTCCAGGGGGCCAGGGGGCACCTGTCCCGGTTGCAACCAAATCCGGGACAAATGCTATGCATTGGTCCCGGTTTATGTGCCCGGGGCAACAGAAATCGCCTGGGGCATTGGTCCAGGTTCGTGGGGAGATATTGGTCCCGGTTCGTGCCACGGACCGGGACCAATGCCTAGCCACAGGCCACGTGGCACGCGCATGAGAATTTGTCCTGGTTCAGGCCACGAACCGGGACCAGTGTCCCTCTTCCCCTATATAAACTGCCTCAGCCCCCTCCCTTCCATCTTTTTTTTTCTTGGAGGTGTGAGAGAGGTGGGTGTTAGTGTGTTTTATTTTACTATGCACACGAGTTGTTCGACGAAATTCTCGAGCCACACATAAGCACACTGAAAATGGTATCTTCGACCGAGGTTAACAAACTTATCTTTTTCATCTGTAACTGATACATACAAAAGTAATAGTTGTCGATGTACTGTGGTCATGTCTGTATTAATATGTTATTGTAATGTATTTTGATAAACTTAATTATACGATGCAGATGGATGCACGTAAGCGATGGATGTACGGTGACCGACGCACTTCCGAGTATATGGCAGGCCTGAATGCATTTCTTGTTGTAGCTCAGGCGAACAAAGATAATGGCTTCATGTGTTGCCCATGTGTTGATTGTCGGAACGTCAGAGAGCACTCTTCCGAAAGAATCCTTGAGGACCATCTACTTCGGAGAGGTTTCATGCCCAGCTATAATTGCTGGACCAAGCATGGAGAAAGAGGGGTTGTGATGGAAGACGATGATGAAGAAGAAGAATATCCTTTGTTCCCTGAATACGACGATACTGCAATGGAAGAGAATGCAGAAGAAGGAGGTGATCAAGAACAGGCATCAGAAGAGCCCGATGATGATCTTGGCCGAGTTATTGCTGATGCAAGGGAAGACTGTGAAAATAAATTGGAGAGGTTGAACCTGGACAACATGTTACAGGATCACAAAAAGTTGTTGTACCCAAATTGCAAAGATGGTAGCACAAAGCTCGGTACCACACTGGAGTTGCTGAAATAGAAGGCACAGAACGGTGTGACTGGCAAGGCATTTGAGATTTTACTTCAACTAATGAAGCCAAAACTTCCAAAGGATAACGAATTTCCTGAGAGTACGTACGAAGCAAAGAAAACTCTCTGCCCTCTAGGATTAGATGTGCAGAAGATACATGCATGCATTAATGACTGCATCCTCTACCGCGGTGAGAAGTACGAGAATTTGGATGAATGTCCGGTATGCACTGCACTGCGGTATAAGATCAGAACAGATGACCCTGGTGATGTTGACGGCAAGCCCCCCCCCCCCCGTAAGAGGGTTCCTGCTAAGGTGATGTGGTATGCTCCTATAATACCACAGTTCAAACGTCTGTTTAGAAACAAAGAGCATGTTAGGTTGTTGCGATGGCACAAAGAAGACCGTAAGAAAGACGGAAAGTTGAGACACCCCGCCGATGGATCGAAGTGGAGAAAGATCGAGAGAGACTTCCCTGACTTTACAGGAGAGGCGAGAAACTTATGGTTTGGTCTAAGTACAGATGGCTTTAATCCTTTTGGGGAGCAGAGCTCCGGTCATAGCACCTGGCCTGTAACTCTATGTATGTACAACCTTCCTCCTTGGTTGTGCATTAAGTGCAAGTTCATTATGATGGCAGTTCTCATCCAAGGCCTGAGGCAACCTGGCAACGACATTGATGTGTATCTAAGCCCATTAGTGGAAGAACTCTTACAATTGTGGGGCAAACCAGGTGTACATGTGTGGGATGAGAACGAACAAAAGCCATGTGACCTACGGGCGTTGCTTTTCTAACCATCAATGATTGCCTGCTCTTAGTAACATTTCCGGACATACAAACAAGGGATACAATGCATGCACACACTATTTAGATAAGACTGACAGTGTTTTTTTGGATAAATGTAAAAAGGTTGTATACCTGGGGCATCATAGATTTCTTCCGATCAAGCATCCCGTAAGAAAGAAAGGAGGGAAGCATTTCAGAGGTGAGGCAGATAACCGGAAGAAGCCTGAGCTCCGTAGTGGTAATGATATATTCGATATGGTCAAGAACCTAGAAGTAATCTTTGGTAAGGCTGCTGGCAGCCAACCAGTTTCGTACGGCCCTGATAAGCGCGCACCCATGTGGAAGAAGAAATCTATATTTTGGGAGCTATCCTATTGGAAAGTTTTAGAGGTCCGGTCTTCGATCGACGTGATGCACGTGACAAAGAATCTCTGTGTCAATCTGCTAAGCTTCCTGGGCGTGCATGGGAAGTCAAAAGATACGCCAGAAGCACGGGAGGACCAGCAACGTATGAAAGGCCCAAACAACAAGCACACAGATACATGGCGCCATTACTTAAGCAGCTACGCTCTTACTAAAGCAGAGAAGGAAATATTCTTTGAAGTCCTTTACAGTATCAAGGTTCCGTCTGGCTTCTCGTCGAATATAAAGGGGATAATAAACATGGCAGAGAAAATTTCCAAAACCTGAAGTCTCATGACTGCCACGTGATTATGACGGAGTTGCTTCCGATTGCATTGAGGGGGCTTCTACCGGAAAATGTTCGAGTACCCATTGTGAAGCTATGTGCATTCATGAACGCAATATCTCAGAAGGTAATCGATCCAGAAATACTGACAAGATTACAGAGGGATGTGGTCCATTGTCTTGTTAGTTATGAGTTGGTGTTCCCACCATCCTTCTTCAACATTATGACTCATCTCCGAGTATAAGATAACTGTAGGCAGATATTGCAGGCACACTTCGAAGTTATAGTACGGATACCATCCTGACAGATATCCTTAAAACACAAATAGATCTTCGGTACTTCTTTAACATATATGATAAATTTTTGGAGGAGAAACGTCTAGCTGAACAACAAGCTGACTACCTTGGAGTTCAAATGACGCAAAGGGTTGCACCTCTGCGGTTACTTTGGCAAGCTGCTAATGCATACACTCCTGCACTGTTTGAGATTTTCAGATTAGAATTTCAACTGATCTTGGATTGCATGGTCTATAACTGTGGTGAAATTGGACCCATATCCGAGTATGAGATAACTGTCAAAAACAAGCGTCGGGGTCATTTTGTTAGATTCGACTCATCAGAATATATTGTCGTTTGTAGCTGCAAGAAGTTTGAAAATGTAGGTCTTCCGTGTTGCCAAGTAGTGAAGGTTCTTGAGATCAGAAATATCAAAGAAATTCCACCACACTATGTTTTGAAAAGATGGCGAAAGGATGCTCAGAGTGAACCTTCGAAGGAGAACTATGGTTTTTCTGTTGTAGACGAAGATTCCAAATTCTCCGTGTCAAAAAGGTACAACTCGCTTTGTCGAACTTTATATAAAGTTGCCACAAAGGCTGTAGAAAATGTTGAAGATCATGCATTCATGGAGAGCCAATATGATCAGCTCCTAGAGCAAGTTGAGCTTATTTTGCAAGCAAAGCTGCATGACAAACCTTCCTTGAGAACTATCGTGAAAAGTCATCAGCAAAATCTGGTTCAGTTTTGTTCTACATCACTCTTAAAGGTTCATCGACGGAATATAAATCACCCGGATGCCTTGTATGCTCTGGACTCACTCGGAAGATCACAAGAGAAAACAAAAATTATAAAATATTTATATTCAAATTATATGCAAATAGTAAAATAATTAATAGTTTCAATAGTTAGAATAATTATTTAGTTAAACAAAAAATAGATTTGAATTAGTTATGCAAATTCTAGCACTTTTCATGTTGGAATTTTTGTCAAATTCGAAAGTATATAGAAGTTATTAATGTGGAAACTTCAACAATTTTCAAATTTTGGCGCTAAAAAATTTGGGCGCGCAGGGTGGCACCAAATTTCGACATACGTTTTGGTCCCGGCCCGTGCTACCAACCGGGACCAAAGGGGTTACCTCTAGTCCCGGTTGGTGGCACGGGCCGGGACTAGAGGACCATTTGTATAAATATCTCAGCCCTCTCTCCAGGCCGAGCCACCACCCAGGACATCGGACTAGCCTTGGCGAAGCCCTGCCGGCGGCGGGAATGGATAGGAAGATCCCGCCGGTGCTGGTTCCGCCGGCGGGGTTGAACTAGGCCGTAGATTGGCTCGGGGACGAGTTTTGGACGGGAATACATATATATAATAAAAGGCCGGGGGGGCATGCTTACATCGGGGGCGTGGCGTGGCCACAGACAGCCGGCCGTGTTTCTTGACGACGGCCCTATTGGCCGTCCTTTTACATGCATCGGGGGGCGGCGGCGCGACGACAGGCGGCCTGCCGTTTTTTGGGGGGTAGCCTAGGTACTATATAGGTGGCCGGGGGCGCGCCGGCGCCGGCCTAGTCCTCCTCGTCGGAGGAGATGCAGTGGTAGGCAGGCGGCAGGCAGCTGGGGGGCGCCCGCCGGTGGGTGCGGAGGCATCGGGGGCGCGTTCGGCGGTGGCGGCGGCAGCTCCTCCGGCGCCCATTCGCCGCCGGTCCAGGCCTAGCTCATCCCGTACTCCAGGCCGGGGGGCAGCGGCTATGGCGGCGGCTGGTCCTCCGACGCCTCCATTGCGTGCCACCACGGCCCCGGCGTTGAAGGGGGCGGCATCGCGTCGGCGTCGGCGGCCGCGCTGGCCAGGACCTGCTCCCACCGCTTGATCTCGTCCTCGACGAGGGAGCGGCGGGAGGCCTCGTAGGCGGCCTCCAATCCGGCCTGGAGCTCGGGGTCCTCCTCGTCCTCGAGGATGTCCTCCTCGAGCCACAGCTCCGAGGGGTTGGCATGCCAACCGGCAGCGAGAACGTGGCGGCAGTTGCATGCGGCCATGAATGCGCGGGGAAGCCGAGGCGTGACCGTTCGTGGCCACGCGCGGGGAAGTGGAGGCGCGGGAAGCCGAGGCGGCCAGTGGGCCCTTTGACTGTGGTCTTACTTTAAGGACGTGGGAACGTGCAACCGGGCGAGCCAGCCACTAGGTCGCCGGCCAGTGGCCCCTTTGACCCTCGCGTGGCCAGTGGGCCCTTTGACCGAATGTGGCCAGTGGGCTTAATTAAAGACGCGGGCCAGTGGACCCTTTGACCAAAATGTGGCCAGTGGGCTTAATTAAAGATGTGAGCCAGTGGACGCGGTTGGGGGAGGGGAGGCCGGTTGGGAATTGCGAGGCAAAATCGAAAATTGGGGAAAAAATGCGAAAAAAACCCCTGCCGCGGCAGAGAAAGTGGCCAAAATGCAGATTTTTCAGAGGAGGCATTCATCCCGGTTCCTAACACGAACCGGGACTAACTCCCCTGGCCAGGTTCGCCACGTGGTCAGTCCCATTTGTCCCGGGTCCTGGTGCAACCGGGACCAATGAGGGAGGTGTATTTGTCCCGACTGGCCCATCCCGATTGCACAACCGGGACAAATGGGACTTACCAACCGGGACTAGTGCCCGTGTTTCCACTAGTGTAGGGGCGCGATGTCAAGTGCTGATTTTCCATTTATCTATCTATTCCGCCACATATACCTGTCCCCCAAATCAAACCGAGGCTGGAAGGCATCTTAGCTTTCCGCATGCCACCCATTCGAAAATACTTTATGTATCTATACTTCTATAGTAAGGCCAGCCAGCAATTACTCATTAGCATCGACAACATGTATATAAGTCTAATAGGATTGGAGTTCACAAATGCAATACGTGGAGCTTACTAGCTTAGTACTTCTACAACAATACTATCCCTTTCTAATATGATGCGTCACCTTTTTTTTCTATTCGTTGTATTCCTTTATGGTGCTTCTGCCACGAAGAGAGAAATATAGCCAGAGTAAGAAGACATGAGCTAACTCATAACACCAGGACGGATATATATGGACAGAGGAACAGGGTACAACACAGGTGAGTGAAATATTTTTTGGTGGAAATATAGTTCTATAGTACATACATCTCCAACGTCATGTCCTACGTACAGTACATGCCTCTCAACATCACATGGAAATTTGGCGCATAGGTTTCCTACCTGCAATAGATGCAGACGAGGACTGTGGCAGCACATTATAATGCTTTTGCTCTCCCTCTCTCGAGGCACAATCCTTGATGTTTCCCTAACACGTCAATATACGTATTCTGTCTTGGCCTTGGACCTTGGCATCAAAATAATCCCATGCTTCAAAATTGTTGTCCAGGACAAATAGGGGATAGTAGCCCTAGCCTCTGTACTGAAACGATGCAAAAATCATCAATTTAGGGCATCTCCCAAGGCACGCAAACAGGAAACAAAATATGTACATTTTGATCTGTTTGGGATGGTCCACAGATACAAAATGGAGCGGACAAGGATTTGGGTGGAGGGGGACTAAACCCAATGGGCCACGATTCCACGACAAACACTAGTAGAAAACAGGGCATTGAGCCAAGCCCAATGGAACCGGATGTGATACAAACCGGTTCAGAAGGGTCTGTCCCTGGCCCCACCCATGCAGCAAAATGCCCGCAAGGCCTTTAGGACCGGTTTGTAACACAAACCGGTCCTAAAGGCCTTGCGGGCCATTTGCTGCAGGGAGGGGGGCCCAGGGGCAGACCCTTTAGAACCGGGTTGTATCACAAACCGGTTCTACAGGTTTTCTCATTTTTTGCAGCCACTGCGGGTCCCGCTGTCATATCCTTTAGAACCGGTTTGTAACACAAACCGGTCCTAAAGCCCTCCCCTAAACCCTACATATATACCACCCCGAGCTCAGCTCCATTTTTTCCAGCTCTAGCTCAACTCCATTTTTGCTCTCTCCTTCCTCTTGTGAGGTCTAATCCATCCCCATTTTCTCCACCATTTGTCAAGATTGTTGGTACCCATCGGTTCTACGGTTAGCATCAACGTTCCCTCTTCCGGCATTGCAGGTTTTGCTCGTTTTCTTGCTCATTTCATTTTTGTTGTGCTAGCTAGGTGTTTGATGAAATGCCTAGCTAAGCTAGAATTTGTTATTCATTTTGTTATGTATACAAATTGATGCAATTTGAGCTCAAAATTAATTATGATTTGTGCTTTTTTTAGTGTCGCGCGCCTTGTCCCCTTCCTCACTACCGTCAATCGCCCCATCACCGACACAACCTTGGTGAGCCTATTGTTTTTATTTACCAAAACAAATTTTGATTTGTATGATTTACGTATTTACTTGTATATAATTTTCTAGAGCCATGGTTTTGATATCCGTCCCCGTTGGCCCTCGTCCAGTCTATGATTCGGATGTGGTATATTATCTTTTTTCACTACATATTTTCATTTCCTGATTATACGACAATTACTTACGCCGACCAACTTGACATAGATATTTTTATATAGGAGGTAGTGGAACCGGAAATGCCAATCGAACCTATTGTTGAGAAGTTATACTTAGTTGAACAAGAAAATATTGGCTTGAAAGAAAGATTGAAAAAAACTGAAGAAAGGTTGGAAAAAACTGAAAGAGAGAAGATGACCTTGGAAAAGGTTCTTGCCGGTGTCGTCGATAGTCACAAGAGCGAGATGGACGCAATGCGCCTGAAGATTAGAAAGATTAGAAAATATGCAATTAGTAAAGAGGCTTGGTATCATTATGTCGTCGGGTCAATTGTTACCTTTGTTGCGATTTTGATCGCATTTGTTGTTGTTTTTAAATGCATTAATTAGAGAGAGTTTTTATGGATGGTTTCAGTGTGTATTTTTCTGAGAACTATATATGTATGGTCACTATACGCTAGTTTGGTATTAACGTGTGATGAACTTTTTGTATTAATTAATTAATTTAGTCATGATGATTTAGCATAATGGTTGTTGATAAATTTATATAATGCAGATGAACCGGCAATGGATGTACAGTGATCGACGTCGTCCCGAATTCCTTAATGGCATGCATAGTTTTCTCAATGTGGCTGAGAAAAACAGGCAGAATGGATTTATTTTTTGTCCATGTAAAAAATGCCAGAATAAGAGGAATTTCCCTAGCTCAAGAACCATACACACCCACCTGTTGCAAGAAGGCTTCATGCCCAGTTATTTTTGTTGGACCAAGCACGGAGAAAGAGGGGTTATAATGGAAGACAATGAAGAAGAAGAGGATAATGATAAGTATCCTATGTTCGATGAACACGGTGATACTGAAATGGGGGAAGATGAGCCTGAACTTGAGGACATTGTTGATGAGTCTGATGATGATCTTCGTCAGGTCATTCGTGAAGAACAGATAAACTGTGCAAGTGAAAACGAGAGGTTGAAGTTGGAGCGCATGTTAGAAGACCACAAAAAATTGTTGTACCCAACTTGCGAAGATGGCCAGAAAAAACTGGGCACCACCCTTGAATTGCTGCAATGGAAGGCAGAGAATGGATTATCTGACAAGGGATTTGAAAACCTGCTGAAAATAATGAAGAAGATGCTTCCAAGAAATAACGTGCTGCCCTGCAGTACATACGAAGCAAAGAAGGTTGTCTGCCCTCTAGGATTGGAAGTGCATAAGATACATGCATGCATCAATGACTGCATCCTCTACCGCGGCCAGCACGAGAATTTAAATGCCTGCTCGGTATGCGGTGCATTTCGGTATTAGATCAGGCGAGATGACCCTGGTGATGTTGAGGGCGACGATCGCCCCAGGAAGAGGGTTCCTGCCAAGGTGATGTGGCATGCTCCTATAATACCACGGTTGAAACGTTTGTTCCGAAACAAAGAGCATGCCAAGTTGTTGCGATGGCACAAAGAAGACCGTAAGGAAGACGATATGCTGATACACCCCGCTGATGGGTCGCAGTGGAGAAACATCGACGATAAGTACGAGGACTTTGCACATGACGCAAGAAACTTAAGGTTTGGTCTGAGTACAGATGGCCTGAATCCATTTGGGGAGCAGAGTAGCAGTCATAGCACCTGGCCCGTGACTCTATGTATCTATAACCTTCCTCCTTGGTTATGCATGAAGCGTAAGTTCATTATGATGCCAGTGCTTATCCCAGGCCCGTCGCAACCCGGCAACAACATTGATGTGTACCTGAGGCCACTGGTTGATGAACTTTTAGAGTTGTGGGCTGACGAAGGTGTACGTGTGTGGGACGAGTACAAACAAGAGGAATTTGACCTACGAGGGTTGCTGTTTGTTACCATCAATGATTGGCCCGCTCTTAGTAACATCTCAGGACAGTCAAACAAGGGATACAGTGCATGCACACACTGTTTAGGCGAGACAGAAAGTATACATATAGGCAAGAATGTGTACCCGGGGCATCGTCGATTTCTTCCAGACAGGCATCCCGTAAGAAAGAAAGGAAAGCATTTCAAAGGCGAGGCAGATACACGGAGGAAGCCAACCCTCCCTAAAGGTACTGATATATATGACATGGTCAAAGATATAAAAGTAATCTTTGGAAGTAATAATTAACTCTTCTATTCATTTTTCTTTTGTCGCGCAGGGTTTGGCAAATGTTCATCAAGGAAGAACCCGGTACATGGGCAGACAAGCTCAACTTTCAGATTAACACAGTAAGTAGTACTACGTACCCTGATTTAAATACCATTACCATTCTCTTGATTATTATTAATTTGACTGAATTATGTTTCTCGTATATAGAAAGTCCCACAACAACCACAGGGAACTGATTATTGTGGATACTACGTTTGCGAGTTCATTCACAGGAAGATCAATGAGAAATCCCGTACTACCAGAACTCTAGAGGTACGTAACCGGATCTTCACAACTTTATTTATGTTGCCACTAATTATGTTTAGTTTTGTTTATAACTTAATTGTTTTCATCTACTTCTTTTCAAGATGGCACGAAAGCGGGCGCAGCTCAAACCAATCGACCGTTGCAAGGCTATTGCAGAGGAATTGGCAGGATTTCTTCTCACGCAAGTCATAGCAGAAGACGGAGAATTTTTCCATCCTATGAACCAATTATAGCCAGCTCCCTTCTCTATGCAAGTATACAACTATTCAAAACGAACTTCAGATTATGTAATTATCGGTCGATTACTTCGTGTTACATGTATATATATATGTACTACTATTTGGTGCATCAACATTTAACCGCAAACAGAAACGGAAACACGTAAACGGAAACCCTGAAAATACGGAACACGCCCTAAACCCTAAACCCTAAATACGGAATTGGAAACCCTGAAAAGAAAAAAGAAAAAAAAAGAGAAAAAAAAAACTTTAGGACCGGTTGGTATTACCAACCGGTTCTAAAGGTCCTCCGCCTGCGCGCTCTCTTCGGCGCCCACGTGGAGGCCTTTAGAACCGGTTGGTGACTGACCGGTTCTAAAGGGGGGGGGGCTTTAGTCCCGGATACGTAGCACCGGTTTTGTATCCGAGTCCAAAGGCCCTTACAAACCGGTGCTACTGGCCTGTTCTCCACCAGTGAAATCAGGAAAACAAAGCTCCAAAAAAAACTCAAACAAACGCAAATTTAAACTTAAGTAAATCAATATTGGGGCGAAGTTGATCACAAAAACTAAAAAAGAAAAATAAAATAAATCCATACAGTACTAAGCTACTGCCGTAAGTGGCTCTGTCGCATGCCTAGTCTTCCTTGTCCTCGTCCTTGATCTTGTTTTCGTCCGAGAGTCCGACGTGTATTCGAAATCGAGGTCCATGATCTTGTGTTCCTCTTCAGGAAACCATTCCTCGAGCATGCCAAGAATCTTCACCACATTGGCGTTGTCGTCCGTGCATATGATATATAGCTTGGTTGTGCCATGTGCGGGAACGGTCCCGGAGCTAGTGTCATAGGTTGGATTCATGGTGATGGATAAGAAGAGAGAAGGGAGACGAACAGATGGATGTCGGCCGGTTAGGATCGATATTACTGTGGCAGCGCGTCTGTTTATGATCGAGAAATAACTTTCAAAGGGCGGGAACTAAACAGTTTCGCCTTTAATTTCCGGTTGGTGCCAACCGAGACTTAAAGGGCTCGGCGAACGGTTCCCATAAAACCTTTAGTTCCGGTTGGTATCACCAACCGAGACTAAAGGTCCCGTTGAACCGAGACTAAGCCTGGTCGTGCCACGCTCCTAGTCATTAGAACCGGGACTTATTCTGCCATTAGTCCCGGCTCCAAACCTAACCGGGACTAAAGTATTTTGGGCTCCCGAACGGAGGCTTTATTTTCTACCGGTGAGTGGAGTGTATGGTCCTAGTCCCACCAAAAGTTTGGCACAACACAAATTATTTAGTTGATAGCTCTTTCTTCTGTGCCTGTACATATCTTATTTCACACCCGTTGCCTCCGGGTTGAGATCATTATCCCATGGTTCTTTGGCCCGGTGCTCATATGTACCCTGCCAAGCCGCGTTGGCTATTGTTCACGATGTATTCAAAGGTAACACAATGGATGATAACGTCGTCGGCCACCAACACGACTTCCTATAATCCGTTCGGGAACCGTGTTAGATGCGGAGGCTCGCGGAGGCCACATAGGGTGACCGAGGCTCGACAGGTTGACACGACAGAGGTGGTCAGTTTGATTTTGAGGGGATTTCTGGGGAGCAGTCAGGTGAGGCTATCGACGGATCGGGCGGGAGGGGGGGGGGGGGATCCAACCCTAACATGTTGGTTCCTCATGGCAGAAACTATTGCGTGTGTTCATCTCATAATACATAGGCCGAGAAGTAAAAGCTTCCGGTATCTAAACTTTACCACCCAAATCCCATATGTTCAGTGTTATCCTCCAATCATCTTTCCATGCTGAGTTTCATAAAATTGCTAGTGAAGACCTGCCACACATGCCGTTTACGATAATCTTATAAGTCGAGACCTTTTTACTCCTTTGAAGCCCAAATCGAATTAGCATATGTGACCGTCCCATCTTGTGGATATTTGTATGATTTTTTCCACACCTAGAGCACATCCATGCATTTACGAATCTGCCACCTCCTGCTGATATCATCATATTATTGCTAAATCTAGAACTTCTAAATGATTTGTCTCATAAAACGTTAATCCGATTAGTGATCCATTTGTACCATTGCGTTCATCTTAATAAGGGCTTTATTGGCATGACGCACGCGTCACAAAATCATGTGGTACCATATTCGTTTCAGTACCATAAAGCATGTGGTATTTTATGATGGTAATGCGGAGACATCCTCGTCACAAAATCATTTGATGTTGTAAACATATGCGCTTGACTGTTGTTGGTGTACTTTAGTCGATGAGCATATTCCTCCATCTCACAAAATATTCCAAAGCGCCAAACGGCTAAATAGAAGTTAGTCATGTTAGTTTTCCTCATGCCACCCACTCCGGAATACCCTTTCTATCTATAATGAGTATTGACCGCCAAATACTTGCTCAAAGCTTTAACGTGATTGGAAGAAATCTCATAGCATTGGAAATGGCAAATGAAAGGTAATGTGTGTATATGGCTAGCGTATTACTTCTACTACGGTACACTGCCACCAGTAACAAAGGAACAAGACGTGCATGAGTTCATAGGACGAGGATGTTTGGCTACCAAACTCTAAGCCCGTTTCCTTTTGTGAGGACTTGTTGCCATGTGTGGTTGCATTTCCTAGGCAAAGTTAGTGGAGCGTTTCTTCACTGCCCAATAACTTGTATATATAGATAGAAGAATAAGGAGTACAACTCTAGAGGAGACGTGGGTGAAATATAATTTTGTGGATGGGTTAAAATGAAACCTACTTAGAAGTATATGGAAGCCCTATGTCGTGTAAACATTTACGCCATACATACCCATGTGCCCACGTATTGTGAGCATCACATGTTAGCGTGGCATCAAGTTTCCAATAGTTCACAATTTGCAGAAAAGGATTATGAAAAGATTCTAGCATCTAGAATGATTTCTCTGACTCTCAGTCATGGCCCATTCGTTAGGGATTTTTAAAGGGTGAAATTAGTTTCCTCAAGATGTCAATGTATGTCAATAGGGACCTCCTATGCATCGCATTCAGCGAGTCGGAGTGCTGTCTTTGAATCCCGGAATTTGGCACTCCGAACTTATCAATCCCGGTCTATTTTAAACCCCAAACCTGTTTGGCGCATTGGGATATTACAAACCCGGCTGGGATAATGTGCAAATGTCACTTGACAACTGGGTCCCTGATGACTCCCAAGTGCAGGAGATCAATTGTAGTACCTTTCGATAAATATTTGAGTGTGAACCCACGAGGAGCTGAAGGTAAGCTATCTATTCTCTAAACCCCTATAACCCTCTTATATGGTTGTTTATGCAAAGCAATAAGTTTGACTAAAAGGAACTAACTAATTAAAAGCAAGTGACGTGGAGTGTGGTTTGTCTAGTAACTAGTGAAGCAAGTTTAAAATGCAAGTAATCCTAAAGCAAGTTTCTAAAGCAAGTTTCTAAGCAAGTTTCACAAGTAGCAAGCAGGAAATATCTCAAGTATCTCAAGGGAGCAAGTGTTCTAGCAACTAGATGATGCTCCGCGCGTTGCGGCGGGAAAGGTTTGTAGAAATGGTCTAATTATAATTGTTTGGTATCACACCCTTAATGATGGTTGTATCATGATTTGTTTACAAATGATGCAAGAGAAAAATGAGACGCATAAGACTTTTGTATAATGAGATCAAAACATCTAATTTATTTTGATCTGCTAAGTTAAAAAATAAAACAAACATCATTTTGATATTTTTTCCCATGGTTAGGTCCAACCATTAAAATTCATAGCACTGCTTACATGTTACAGTTAGTGTAGAAGTTATTTCAATATAAATAGAATATGCCTCTACTGAAGAAAATGGTACCAGGTCGCATATTATTCTAGCAATTTTTTTTTATTTTGGTCTATCCCTTGTGGAGCGACTAAAGAAAATTCATCATGAATTCAATGTAAGATATGTAATATCTGAAGTGGCCACCATAAGTTTGAAAGTATGAAAAATATAAGCATGCCAATATACGACCAGTATTTTTCTTGATCCCAAGCTACTCTATGATGAAATATAAATACAGCAAGAGTTAAGGAAATACTTGTAATAGTCAATTAAAATTAGAAGGAAAAGAATGACACAATGTGTGCGTCCATTAATACCATAGTACTCAAACACTTACTGTTTTTTCCATAGTACTGTTTTTTCCCTAGGCAGATCATTACGAGCATGGTGCAATTGCTGATTAAAACATCAAAATTCGAATGTTGTTAGCTTGGTAGAAGGGTGTAGACATGTAAGATTAATTTAGGTAGACTCAACATTATGATTAAATCGCAGGTAAAAACAACAAATATGCATTGGGCGTGAAGTCACAAATAATGATATAGCGATAAGAAGATTTTTTGTTCATACATATGAACACAAAAAATAAAAAATTTAGTGCTATGCTCCAGCCCTGTATGACATAAAACAGTTAGAACTTTTTTATTAAGAACCTACATGGTATTTTAGTTTGACTGGATCCGTCGCCATGGCCTGCCTGCAAACAACACATGAATAACTCTACAATTCCGCAGAAATCTACTTATGTGATCTATATATACACCAAAAACCAAACTCACTGAGAGAATGATGATGGAAGATCAAGATGAGCAATAAGATTCCAGAAACACTCATCGTCAACGTGCATCCTGGTTGGAGGAACATGAACCACAACGTATCATGTCCCATGTAGTTGTTGCAACAAAAAAACCCATGAAGCTTGTAGTTTTTGGACATATCTGTAGCATATCAATTCGATGTCTGGCGGAAAATAAGACTTGATTGATCCTCTATTTCAATGCAAACACCTTTAATCTGGATAGGATGTAATCAGTTCTAATAGCATCGTACAATATGAGAAAGTAATCAATA
Organism: Alopecurus myosuroides; assembly: GCA_028641055.1. Lineage (NCBI taxonomy): Eukaryota > Viridiplantae > Streptophyta > Magnoliopsida > Poales > Poaceae > Alopecurus > Alopecurus myosuroides. The sequence goes on from CM054057.1 coordinate 136,604,705, forward strand.
AAATACTATACAAAATCTGAAAATAAAAGGAGAAGAAATTATATGTAGGAGGCGCGGCCACACTGGCTAAATTGTACTGCACAGGCTGCAACGTAACAGAAGAAGGTTCAGGGTACTGAAAGCAGAGAAAATTGATGCAATCTGCAAAGATAAAATTTGGGGGATTGACTCAGAACATATTACCAGGGGGAGCAGGGTAGAAGAGACATTGTCTGTCTATATATACCAAAAATGAAGGGAAACGTATAGCTAAGTTGTTTTACCATATAGAAGCTTCACAGTTGATGTGCTTCATCGGAAGGACAGACATACCTGCCCACCGTGAAATAGTCAGTATGGAGAACCAAGTGACTCACCGGGCACCAGCACCTTTTGGATGATGTGAAGTCCAAGGAGAGCATAGCAGGATACAGGGTGCCGTGGTGTCGATATTACCCAGCTATCGACGCTGGAATTTATGGAGTGGGGGTGGGGTGACATTGAGTCTGCAGTTTCTCTATATGAGGAGCCATGAAATGAAAAGGTGAGCGTACTAAAGAGGGGAGCCGAAGAGGAATGGTCACTTGGTGGAAGCAAATGGCCCGTTTGATTATCCAAGAGGATGGAGCTGCTTTATTGAAAATTAGATGAACTCATTGGACGGGATGTAAACTGAACGCAACCTGCATGCATGGAATGTTGTGGACGTGAGAAGACTGATGTGGTGGGCCCGATGAGGTGGCATAGCCGCATGTTAAGAGAAATAGTTAGTGGGGATGAACTACTTAGTTATATAGGATAGGTGTTTCGTTCGTGTGGTTGTCACAATTAGTGAAGCACATGTTTTAGTCTTAGTTGTTTCTTCTAGGAAGGAGCCATGAATAGGTATAGTCAAGTAAATGATCTACAACCCCTTATGATGGATCATGTGGCCAAGTAAATGACTGCACAAGATTGATTAAGACATAAAGTCCCACCATAGCCTTACGTTCTAAGGTCCCCTATATATATCCCCCAATAACTTAACTTTGTGGCTCAGTCTCAGGTTACTGTCACTCCCAAGTCACCACCACTCCATTATGCTACCAATGATCACCTTGCATGCATTCCCCAACATATGCGTGCACTCATATATTGTACATAAAGAAAATCATAAAAGATAACAAACTTGTATGCCACCAATCAACGAACTATTTCACCATTGCCAAGAACAATTCACTACGCAAACATAGACGGGGAGACACAATACATCAAGGGAATATAGTATTGCATCATGCATCGTGTTTGCCAAGATATTACAGCGCAGAGATGGAGCTGATCTTGCTATAGATGTTGATGATAAACACGCCGGAGGGGGGTGGAGCCCTCCGGGGGTGATCCCGACGGCGTTTCCCCCCTCCGATCTTCTCCGGCGGCAGCCTTCTATCTCTCTGTTTCATGGTTTCGTCTCTCGGTGCCGCCTCCTTCTCGAAAAGGCCAGGGGATCCTTTATATAGTCGTTTTTAGGTCACGAGACACTCGGGAGAAGAAAGATCGATGGCATCGGAGCCACGGGGGCAAAAAGGGGGCCTCTCACGCGGCCAAGGAATCTGGCCGCGTGGATGGTCCTCTTTGCAACCTGGTTGGACTTTTGGCCCTCTACTTCGGCCCATGGTATTTGTCTCGAAAATTCTGAACCGTGCTCTTTGGCCTTGCCCTTTTTGGAGTCCCGAAGCTCCATAAAGGCTGAAACACTAAAAAGTACGTTTTCTGGAAAAACAGGGTTAGAACCAAAAGAAAGGGGATTGTTCAGAAAATCCCCCAAATCATTATAAAACATGAATATAAGTTTCTAATATGTAGGAAAAACAAGTAATAACATGCAAATTTCATGTATGCATTTTACATGCATCAACATCCCCAAGCTTAACCCATACTCGTCCTCGAGTATGAAGGTGATAAAACTAACATGGACTTTGCATTTTAAAACAATCATGGAATATCAAAGAAGATTATTCATGCTACATATAATCAAATGATTCATAATGTAGATGAGTAGCAACATACAATTCATGTTATAAGAAATATCAAATATGCAAGCAAAGATGCTTCATGAAAGTTCACAAAGTGTATAATTAAATAAAAGCACTATGGACCAAATGCATACACAAAATGAAAAATAAAATCCTATATTGGTCAAAGAATAGCATAATGGAGAATAGAAAATATGGTGGACACTTTGGAGAAAATTTAGTAGAGGTAAAACATGATCAAGTCTTATTTAGCATCTAAATTATTCAACTAAAATTACTAATTGAAATGTGGTATCCATTGATCTAGGACTCCCATTGCCCCTTTATCACTAGCATCTTAAATGGTGAATGTTAAAGTAACGTGAATGACAAGGTGGTTGAAAGCCTCATGCCCCGTGAGTGTGAAAACCTACTCCATGATTACTCAACTTAAGATTCCTAATAAGCTTTGTACAATCATAATAAGTATTAATGACATCATAGAGAACCGCAAAGAGGTACCTCTTGCCCCATGATATGGAAACAAGCCCATGTCACAATGATAAGACAAACAAACGGAGTAGACTCATCATCCTTTTTATTTTCATCCACTATTATGCATAGCTTCTTATTTTATTGTAGGATGTGTTGTAGAGTCACTCAAGCTATACGTAAATTTCCACCATGATAAAGCATGGCTTGGGTTAGCGGCCCAATGCGTTTCTCTAGTCATATAGATACTTACTCATCAAAACTTACTATTCCTCTATTTCATTTCGGCATGGCAGGAGTCCAAAAACAAAAGTACATGATATCAAACAAATGTAAATTTTTGCGCAATGTTGAAAGCTTTTCGGTGATACACGTTTATAGCTAGCTCCCAACCACACACTTGTCAAACGCAAAACTTGTGGCTCCCATTATTGGGTCATGTTTATTAGATGCATAAAAAGTAAAGTGTGCCTTCAAAAGTTCGTGAGAGTCCTATCCCAAGTTCAACCCATGACAATTAATAAAGTGAATATCTTAATTTAGAACATAAATAACACAATAACATGGTGAACATACTCGGAATAGCAATGAAGCTAATGGGAAGATATGGTGGACTCACTGGAAATACTTGGCTAAGGAGTGCTGGAAACAAGTTTTTACTTGTTGGAATTTTTAAATTTTTGGCTAGCAAGAGGTAAATAGTTGACCAGCTACTATGCATGCATATGTCCATAGAACTACTCATTTCATGACAAACTAAATAAACCAGCAATTAACATCAAGGATATGAATAAGAGATAGCTCAAGACAACATTATTGCAAATTTCTACACATAAAAAGCCTATAAATCATGCAAACATATGTAGCTCTTCAAATCAACCATGGCATCCATATTCCAAGTCATAATACTAGAATCCAATACATTCCAACCACAAACTCCAGTTGCTCAATCTCATATAAAATGATGGGTATGGTCTTATCAAAACAAAAATAAAAACAAAAACTAGACGCTTCAAGTCTCTACGATAAATGATTTGCTTAGAAAAACAGAAAGTAGACGTGTGCTAACCAAAAGAGTGTAGCTCAAGTGGGGTGTTCATCACATCTCCAAGCTTATGGCTTTCACCATTCTTGGATGTCTTGAGGCGCAACTCCTCTATTCCCTGTGAAAAAACTTCACAAAACATGTTTCTCCCATTCTTTTTCTGTGGGGTGAGATTAGCAAGAACAAACAAATCACATGCTTGCTGTGCAAAATTCCAAATCAAATGCTCCAGTAGATAGACAATAAGGTTCATTATGTTGTATGTTCACTCTCTTTCTTGAAATAATCATGGAAATTCGATTCCCAAGCCCAAAGAGTGCATAAAACAAAAGAAGGCAGAATCTGTCCAGAAAAGAAACAGCAGCAAAACGAACGTTTTTTCCTAAGCTAGACTCGTCAAAACATTAAGTCCATTTTTGTGCTTACAGATGACGAAAAGTTGCATAACATACTAAAAAATTAGCTCAATCCGACATACCAATAAAAAACGTAAAATCATACGGTGAGCAGACTCGTGCTGAAACAGATATTTCATGCACTAGGATAGCAACTTATAAGTCCAAATGGGTTTGACTTGACTCTTTATTGAAAACTCCAGAATTAAAACAAAAAAAACTAATCTCTTGAGACAGCAAGAGGACACTAGGAAAATCCAAACAAAAACAACCGGGTTGCCTCCCGTAAAGCGCTTTCTTTATAGCCATATAGCTAGGCTTTACTTACTTAACATCATGATGGTTGGAGTGAGGTGGCTCGGCATCCCCAAGCTTGGATTCTTGTAATTATTTGATACATGTAGGGTGAGCCCAGGGGTACATCCCCAAGCTTGATTGGTTGTCCCTCTTGATCTTTGTTCATCTCACTCAACTCTTCCTCCTGAAAAATTCTTCTTACACAAATCTCAACATAAAACTTGATTAGAGGGGTTAGTGCCTCCATAAATAAAATCCACATAGGTACAGCAAAGACACATCATGAGTTGATTCTAAATATTAACTACTGTTACTACAGTTGTGCATTGCTCCTTGATCAAAAGAACCACACAAAACACAAGTAATGAGAGCAATGCAAAAAAAGACATAATCTGCAAAAAACTGAACAACCCGTAAAGAGTGAATTTTTAGAGGCACTTAAGTTGCTCAAATCAGAAAACTTAAAACTAATAAAATATGTAGTGATAACTAAATATTTCTGTCGTAAATTTGCAGGTCAAAATTCCACTTCTGTGATTTGAAATATTTTTTGCAGTGAAGTTCAGGAATCTGTTTTCTGGACAGCTAATTACTATTGTTTAATCCTATCTCTCATATAAGATTACTCTTGCCATTTAAGATAAGAAATAAGACAGAAATTTGATGTTACAGTAGTGAGCTAATATTTTTATTGTTTTTAGCTTTGGAAAAAGTTTTAATGATAGAGACTTTGCAATGGTTTCATTGGCATGAACAACACATGTTCAAGATCGACCCCAACTTCTCCAGTACTCATCCTTCTCATGTACTTTCCCAAATTTTTTATAAAATGAAAATCTTAAACTAAATGATACATAACAGTAGGTAAAGGCATTTTACATGTTGTAAAGATATAAATTTGTGTTCAAACCGAATAGGAAATTAAAGCATAAGGAACACACCAAAAAATATTAAACAAATTATTTTTAAGTCTAACCCATTTCCTATGCATTGGCATTTTGTAATGAAACAAATAAAAGAAACACATAATATCAAGCATAGAAAGGTAGATCAAGTGCAACTTCAATACTTTCAGCATAAAGAGGGGAAACTTAATATTGTTGAAATATGTGTAACCATGTTTCCCTCTCTCATAATAATTTTCAGTAGCATCATGAATAGATTCAACAATATGAATATCACATAAAACATTCTTATCATGCATAAAAGAATCACTACTCTCCACATAAGTAAAATCCTCATTAGTGATAGTGGGAGTTAAACATTCATAATTTTCATTGCAATCATCATATATAGGAGGCATAGTATCATCAAAGTGATTTTTATCCTCCAAGCTTGGGGAACTAGAAATATCATGGTCATCAAAACCAACTTCCCCAAGCTTAAAACTTTCCATAGAATCAGCAAGTATATCATTTTTATCCTCAATAGAAGGGGGACTAAAAATATCATATTCATCAAGACAAACTTCCCCAAGCTCAAGGTTTTCCTTAGCAATAAAGGTGTTCAAATAATTAGTACTACCACAAATATGATTGTTGTGCAAATAATTTTTCAATTTCTCCTCAAACACTTAATGTCCTAATTCAAGGTAGATATTATACAGTTCTAAAATTGTTTGGTTGTTTTCCATTTTATATTTTTTTTTGTGTTTTAGGTTTATATGTTAGTATGCAATGCAAACAAGAATAATAGTTTAGCACAACGCTCCCCGGCAACGGCGCCAGAAAAGTGCTTGATGACTCCCAAGTGCAGGAGATCAATTGTAGTACCTTTCGACAAGTATTTGAGTGTCGAACCCACGAGGAGCTGAAGGTAAGCTATCTATTCTCTAAAGCCCTATAACCCTCTTATATGGCTGTTTATGCAAAGCAATAAGTTTGACTAAAAGGAACTAACTAATTAAAAGCAAGTGACGTGGAGTGTGGTTTGTCTAGTAACTAGTGAAGCAAGTTTAAAATGCAAGTAATCCTAAAGCAAGTTTCTAAAGCAAGTTTCTAAGCAAGTTTCACAAGTAGCAAGCAGGAAATATCTCAAGTATCTCAAGGGAGCAAGTGTTCTAGCAATAGGTGTTTCGTTCGTGTGGTTGTCACAATTAGTGAAGCACATGTTTTAGTCTTAGTTGTTTCTTCTAGGAAGGAGCCATGAATAGGTATAGTCAAGTAAATGATCTACAACCCCTTATGATGGATCATGTGGCCAAGTAAATGACTGCACAAGATTGATTAAGACATAAAGTCCCACCATATCCTCACGTTCTAAGGTCCCCTATATATATATCCCCCAATAACTTAACTTTGTGGCTCGGTCACAGGTTACTGTCACTCCCAAGTCACCACCACTCCATTATGCTACCGGTGATCACCTTACATGCATTCCCCAACATATGCGTGCACTCATATATTATACATAAAGACAATCATAGAAGATACCAAACTTGTATGCAACCAATCAACGAACTATTTCACCATTGCCAAGAATAATTCACTACTCAAACATAGACGGGGAGACACAATACATCAAGGGAATATAGTATTGCATCATACATCGTGTTTGCCAAGAGATTACAGTGGAGAGATGGATCTGATCTTGCTGTAGATGTTGATGATGAACACGCCGGAGGGGGGTGGAGCCCTCCGGGGGTGATCCCGGCGGCGTTTCCCCCCTCCAATCTTCTCCGGCGGCAGCCTTCTGTCTCTCTGTTTAGTGGTTTCGTCTCTCGGTGCCGCCTCCTTCTCGAAAAGTCCAGGGGACCCTTTATATAGTAGTTTTAGGTCACGAGACACTCGGGAGAAGAAAGATCGACGGCATCGGAGCCACGGGGGCAAAAAGGGGGCCTCTCACGCGGCCAAGGAATCTGGCCGTGTGGAGGGTCCTCTTTGCCACCTGGTTGGCCTTTTGGCCCTATACTTTGGCCCATGGTCTTCGTCTCGAAAATTCTGAACCGTGCTCTTTGGTCTTGTCCTTTTTGGAGACCCGAAGCTCCCGGAAAGTCTGAAACACTAAAAAGTACGTTTTCTGGAAAAATAGGGTTAGAACCAAAAGAAGGGGGATTGTTCAGAAAATCCCCCAAATTATTATAAAACATGAATATAAGTTGCTAATATGTAGGACAAAACAAGTAATAACATGCAAAGTTCATGTATGCATTTTACATGCATCAGTCCCGTATGTCATATCCATCCCCTTCCTCTTGCACGTAGCTAACTCCGGCATCTCCGGATTTGGGAGAGTTGGAAGTGGGGATAGCATCCGGATTTGGGAGGATCCATGGATACCTTCTAGCCCATCGAGGAGGGTAGTATCCGAGAGAGGAAGGGCTGCGGTGGTCAACGTGTCCGACTTAATTGACGATAATCATTGTTGGCATGAAGACGTTCTCCGGCATAATTTCCTATCTGTAGATGTTAACCGAATTCTGAATATCCCTCTTACAACTCGATTAACGGATGACTTCGTGGCTTGGAAACACACAAAAAGTGGTATCTTTTAGGTACGGTCAGCTTATCATACCGAGTGGGATTTTCAACATGGCAGAAAGCTTATACGTACGAGTGGCCCGGGATCTTCTGATATTAATCCTGTTTGGGAAAGGTTATGGAAACTGAAAGTGCCAGCAAAGATAAAAATCTTTGGATGGAGACTGCTCCATGTTACTATACCCCGCGGAAGCATATTAGCTAATCGTCACATTAGTTCAGACCCGGTGTGCCCGATTTGTAAAATTCATTATGAGGATCTCCACCATACTTTCTTCACGTATGCTAGGGTGAGAGAGATATGGGAGAACCTGGGTATTTGGCAGATTATTCAGACCATGGCAGATCAGTAACGCGAGGGATCGGGAGTGCTCGAATTACTGATCCGTGATGATAGCATCCAGCAATTTTTTTCGGAAAACCTCAAGCTCATCAAGATTATCATCACGGCATGCTGGTATATGTGGTGGGAGCGCAGGAAAATCGTCCGTCAGGAGCCAGTATCCAAACCTACATTCACATCTTAAGCTATTATGGATATGGCTCTATACTTCCAAAGATCATGCTTAAAGAAACCAGTGATGAAAAGGCTTGGATGGAATAAACCGAGAGAAAACTATGTTAAACTAAACTTTGATGCCTCTTTTAATCCACAGATGTTATTGGGAGCTACAGGGGCCGTGCTGAGAGATGAGAAGGGAAGGTTCTTGGAGACCTGCAACTGGGGTATTCCTCATGTTCCTGGTGCTACTACGGCAGAAGCATGGGCGCTACGTGATGGTCTGATTCTTGCTGGGCAAATTGGGTGTAACAGAATCGAGGTTAATGGGGATTCTTCGGATGTTTTCTTAACAATGAAGGAGGGAGGTATTTCCTATCAAACTGACGCAGCCATCTTCGAGGAGTGTACTTTCCTAGCCCATGACTTCACACATATTTTGTTTGAGCATAGTCCTAGAGATTATAATAGAGTTGCTCATATCCTAGCTAGCAAGGTGGAGGGATCCTTCTCTACTAGATGGATCGAGGACCTCCCTGATTTTCTTCTTTTATCTTTAGCTTCTAATGTAAGCCTCTTCGAGGCAACAATGTAATGTGGTTGGCTGCAATTTTTTAGACGCACTCTTTTCCTCTCTGGGTACCTAAGGGACTGAGAGGTTTTTACTGAGACGGGCTTGCTAGTCTGGTATTAATGGAAAATGTTTCAGAAAAAAAAACTCCGACATCTCCGGTCGATCGGTCGATTACAGGTTAGGTCCAAAGGACCAAAGCAATATCAACCAAGACGGGAGCAAGTCCATCTACTTAGGATCGAATCAATTGGGAGGAATAAACAAAGATTCAGAAAGCCTTGTGTGTACGGGCAGATGGCGTTCCCGGATGCTGTCACCGCGACATAGGCGTTCGAGGAAAACATCTTGGCTCCTGGCGTCACCCGCGAGCCGTTGGTCGCGACAGCCCAGAGTGGCGGCCGAGAAGCCGGATGAGCTCAATGGTCACATCCAGGCAACATCCGGCTGCCACTCCGCCTATGCAGCACCGAGGACTCTGGATCACATCCAGATCCAGGTATATATGGAACTGGATTCCCGAAGTCCACGGGCTTTGGATCTAAAATAAATTGGATCCGACTGGGTTGGGCTCCGTTGGATGTGGACTTCATTTGGACATTAAGTCCAATATTATTGGATACCTTTGGACCTGATCGTTGGACTGTCCAGGATCCATTGGACAGCGTCGCTGTCTGTTTGCCGATGCATCGATAGCCGCCGGGAAAAGCTGGTGTTCCTCCGGAGGATGATCCTCCGGATCGACACGTAAGCTCACCACGCGTCTTGTCTTCCCCACCCCACGTGAGTGGGTCCCACGCACCACACACCCCTTATCCCTCCTGGTCATTCTCATCCACACAATTCCTTCTCGTTCCTTTCGTCTGTTTCCCCTCGCGTGCTCACCCGAACGCCATGGCCATGGAGTTCTAGCCCAGCCACCCATTGCTGCCTCCCCTTCTTTGCCACGCCTCCTTCCTCCTCTCCTACTCTAGCTGCCGCCGCACTACGTCCTCGTTCCAGCCACACCCATACCTCCAAGTTAGGCATCGTTGACTTCCTCGGCCATGGTCGACGACGAGCTCCGGGCGGCGCCTACGGGAGGCCTCGGTTGTTGGTGCTCCCAACGGCCTCGGGCTGTGCTCCCATAGGCGCAAGGCCTTGCTCCCCTAGATGTCCGACCATGCTCACAACGGTGTCGAGCGGTGCTCCGGTCCGTGCTCCCGCCCCCCGACGGCGTCGGGTCGTCACACGGTGTGCTCACAGCGGCGTCAAGGTGGTGCTCCCATAGACGTCAGGCCGTGCTCCCATAGGCGTAAGAGGATGCTCACGTAGGCGCCTGGCTGTGCTCCCGACAGCGTCGAGACGGTGCTCCCATAGATGTCAAGCGATGCTCCCATAGGCGTCCGATTGTGCTCCTGGCGACGTCGGGCGGTGCACCCGGCGGGGTTGGGCGGCGCCGGTCCGTGCTCCTAGAGGCGTAAGATATTGCTCACATAGGGGTCTGGCTGTGCTCTCGGCGACGTCGGGTGATGCTCCCGACGCAGGCTCCCGACGGCAGCGTCGGCGGCGTGCTCCCGTAGGCGGCGGGAGGTGCTCCCATAGGCACCGCGTCGTGCTCCCAGCGGCTGCGTTGCTCCCTTAGGCGGCGGGAGGTGCTCCCAGCGGCCGGCGGCGGTGCTCCGGTGTGCGAGCGGCGGTGCCCTTGGTGTGCGCCCGGCGGTGCTCCCAGCGGCGTCCGATGGTGCTCCCGTAGGCGCTGCTCCCCACGGCGAGTCGGATGCTCCACGGCGAGCTGGATGCTCCACGGCCCCCGGCGAAGATCCGGCCGGCGTTTTTTTCTCCGGCGACGGCAATAGGGAGTTGAGGGACTGCGTGCGATGGGAATTTTTTTTTTGTCTTTTGCTGCGGAAACGGAGGATGGGAACGGAGGTTGGGGGAGACGTGCACGGTGTGTTTGCTCGCGTTGACCCAGTATGGGGACACGTGTCGCTCGCTCCACCCGGGGGATCGAGGCAAATTATCCCCCGGGGGACGCTCAGCGCTACCCATAGCCGCCGGCGTCGCTGTCTGTTTGCCGATGCATCTTCGAGTATCCACTCGCTGGTCACTGCCCCCTGCAGCCTTCGGCCATGGCTCCTCTTCTCTGCCCACCAGGCACCCTTCGGCCACCAGCTCCGGTTCTCTATCCGCCGTCGGCACCTATCGGCCACCTGCTTCGTGTCCCTGCTCGCCGTCGGCACGTGTCCGCCGACCGGCTCTTCTTCTTGCTTGGCTCGTCCGACGCGTCAGCCGTCGGCGTGGAGGCCTTCTTGATCTGCATCTATCGTACTTCCTCGTTTCACAAGGGATCTGAATTCTGAAAGGCTTCAACTCCAACTCCCGTTGTGATGCTCCAGATTTTTTTCATGCACGGTTCGGTGATTCACCGTGCTAGGGTCTAGGGAGTAAGGATTAGTGTGTGTGCGGCTTGCCGACGCATGCGCCCCGAACAATTTCTAAAGTCCATTTGGATATGGATGGATTTGGATAATAGAGATTGGACTTGGATGGATTTGGGTAATTCAAAGCTAAACGTGGACCGGACATGGAGTGGACAACTTTACACTGGATGATAATTGGACTTCCACGTTTTGGGTTTGGACCCTTGTCCAGTTCCAGATTTACATCCAGCGCACGAAAGGCGTCGCCTACGGCGTCTCCCACAGGCGCGGCGGTGCCCTTCACCCGGACCACCCCTGGCGTGGCGGCCGATACGGCCCTAAGACTGAGTAGCCGAACCACCCCGGCATCAGCATAATCCATCTACTTTAGGCCGAACTTCGCGGCGTACAGCTCCATGGATTCAGAGGTGCTGCTCCCATCCCCGAGCAGGTCGCTGGCGTGCTGAAGCTCCCAGTCCACCACACATCTGTACTGCTGCAACTCGTGCAGCTTGGTGGCGCGAGAAGGGAGACCATGGGGTTCGCCAATTGAGGCATGGCAGGAAGGAATTCAAGCGACGATGGCGCGCCACCATCACGTGGAGAGGCCGGGACAGCCGGTGGGCGCATGCACCCGCGCCACAGGATCGTGAAGAATCGGGGAGGCGTGGCGGAATCGCCGGAGTTTAGTGGCAGAGAAAACAGATGGTCGGGAAATCGGGAGGAGAAAGATAGATATGACAAGTGGGCCACTGGCGTAAGTCAGTGTAACAACTTGAGTTGTTTTTGTTTTGTTTGTGGAAAACAGTATAAAGGTTTTAAATAGACCGGGATCGAAAAGTTCAGAGTGCAAATTTTAGGGATTAGGAGTTGAGGGTTTGATTTGTCTTTAGTCTACAAGTTCAAAAAATTATCCACTGCACCTGTTACGAACTATTGTGTGTTGCACTCAACTACTCACCAGTTGCCGTCCATGGCGAGCAAAACGGATCATGCGATTCCGCTTCACCTCGGAGTTGGCAATCCACAGTTTTTATTCTTTGAGCTGCTCGTTTTAGGCAAAGTGGTGCTCCGATGCCCAGAATCCACTTGTTATCCAAAACACCCACAACCAATCATCATCTACTAGTTTTGCATGTGCTGTTAACCTGCTGGCAGACTAGGGACGCGATGTCAACTGCTGATTTTCCATTTATCCATCTATTCCGCCACATATTCCTGTCCCCCAAATCAAACCGAGGCTGGAACGCATCATAGCTTTCCGCATGCCACCCATTCGAAAATACTTTATGTATCTATACTTCTATAGTAAGGCCGACCAGCAATTACTCATTAGCATCGACAACATGTATATACTTCTAATAGGTCACAAATGCAATACATGGAGCTTACTAGCTTAGTACTTCTACAACAATACTATCCCTTTCTAATATGACGTGTCACCTTTTTTTTCTATTCGTTGTATTCCTTTATGGTGCTTCTGCCACCAAGAGAGAAATATAGCCAGAGTAAGAAGGCATGAGCTTACTCATAACACGAGGACGAATATATATGGACAGAGGAACAGGGTACAACACATGTGAGTGAAATATTTTTTGGTGGAAATATAGTTCTATACTACGTACATCTCCAACGTGATGTCCTATGTACAAGCCTCTCAACATCACATGGTAGTTTGGTGCACAAGTTTCCTACCTGCAATAGATGCAGACGAGGACTGTGGCAGCACATTATAATGCTTTTGCTCACCCTCTCTCGAGGCACAATCCTTGATGTTTCCCCAACACGTCAATATACGTATTCTGTCTTGGCCTTGGACCTTGGCATCAAAATACTCCCATGCTTCAAAATTGTTGCCCAGGACAAATAGGGGATAGTAGCCCTAGCCTCTGTATTGAAACGATGCAAAAATCATAAATTTAGGGCATCTCCCAAGGCATGCAAACAGGAAACAAAATATGTACATTTTGATCTGTTTGGGATGGTCCACAGACACAAAATGGAGCGGACAAGGATTTGGGTGGAGGGGGACTAACCCAATGGGCCACGATTCCACGACAAATCAGGAAAACAAAGCTCCAAAAAAATTCAAACAAACGCAAATTTAAACTTAAGTAAATCAATACTGGGGCGAATTTTATCACAAAAACTAAAAAAGAAAAATAAAATAAATCCATACAGTACTAAGTTGGGGGCGGTAGTGTCAGTTCTACTGCCGTAAGTGGCTCTGTCGCATGCCTAGTCGTCCTTGTCCTCGTCCTTGATCTTGTGTTCGTCCGAGAGTCCGACGTGTATTCAAAATCGAGGTCCATGATCTTGTGTTCCTCATCAGGAAACCATTCCTCGAGAATGCCAAGAATCTTCACCACTTTGGCGTTGTCGTCTGTGCATATGATATGAAGCTTGTTTGTGCCATGTGCGGGAACGGTCCCGGAGCTAGTGTCATAGGTTGGATTCATGGTGATGGATAAGAAGAGAGAAGGGAGACGAACAGATGGATGTCGGCCGGTTATGATCGATATTACTGTGGCAGCGCGTCTGTTTATGATCGAGAAATAACTTTCAAAGGGCGGGAACTAAATAGTTTAGCCTTTAATTTCCGGTTGGTGCCAACCGAGGCTTAGAGGGCTAGGATCAGGCGAACGGTTCCCATAAAACCTTTAGTTCCGTTTTGTATCACCAACCGAGACTAAAGGTCCCGTTGAACCGAGACTAAGCCTGGCCGTGCCGCGCTCCTAGTCATTAGAACCGGGACTAATGTTGCCATTAGGACTAATGCTACCATTAGTCCCGGCTCCAAACTTAACCGAGCCTAAAGTATTTTGGGCTCCCGAACGGAAGCTTTGTTTTCTACCAGTGAGTGGAGTGTATGGTCCTAGTCGCACCAAAAGTTTGGCATAACAAAAATTATTTAGTTGATAGCTCTTTCTTCTATGACTGTACATATCTTATTTCACACCCATTGCCTCTGGGATGAGCTCATTATCCCATGGTTATTCGGCCTGATGCTCGTATGTACCCTGCCAAGGCGTGTTGGCTATTGTTCACGATGCATTCAAAGGTAACACAATGGATGATAACGTCGTCGGCCACCAGCACGACCTCCTATAATCCGTCCAGGCACCGTGTTAGAGGCGGACGTGCACATCCACCTTTTCCATATCAGGCCTCGTCTCCATCGGGCCACAAGCAGAGCAAGAAATAATGATAGTCGGAGGCTCGCGGAGGCCACAAAGGGTGACCGATGCTCGACAGGTTGACAAGACATTGGTGGTCAGTTTAATTTTGGGGGGATTTCTGGGGAGCAGTCGGGTGGGGCTATCAGCGGCCCTGGGCGGGGGGGGGGGGGGGGGGGATATCCAGCCCACATACATGTGGGTTTCTCATGGCGGAAACTAATGCGTGTGTTCATCTCATAATACATAGGCCGAGAAGTCAAAGCTTCCAGTATCTAAACTTTACCACCCAAATCCCATATTTTCAGTGTCATCCTTCAATCATCTTTCCGTGCTGATTTTCATAAAATTGCTAGTGAAGACCTGCCACACATTTCGTTTACGATAATCTTATAAGTCGAAACCTTTTTACTCCTTTGAAGCCCAAATCAAATTAGCATATGTGACTGTGCCATGTTGTGGATATTTGTATGAGTTTTTCCACACGTAGAGCACATCCATGCATTTACGAATCTGCCACCTCCTGCTGATATCATCATATTATTACTAAATCTAGAACTTTTAAATATCCACACCTAGAGCACATCCATATTATTAGGGTATTTTATGATGGTCATGCGGAGACATCCTCGTCACAAAATCATTTGATGTTGTAAACATACACGCTTGACTTCTGCTGTTGTACTTTAGTCGATGAGCATATTCCTCCATCTCACGAAATATTCCAAAGCGCCAAATGGCTAAATACAAGTTACTCATGTTAGTTTTCCTCATGTCACCCACTCCGGAATACCCTTTCTATCTATAATGAGTACTGACCGCCAAATACTTGCTCAAAGCTTTACGTGATTGAAAGAAATCTCATAGCATTGGAAATGGCAAATGAAAGGTAGTGTGTGTATATGGCTAGCTTATAACTTCTACTACGGTACACTGCCGCTAGTAACAGAGGAACAAGACGTGCATGAGTTCATAGGACGAGGATGTTTGGCTACCAAACTCTAAGCCCGTTTTTCTTTTGTGAGGACTTCTTTTTTTTGAAACATTTTGTGAGGACTTCTTGCCATGTGTGGTTGCATTTCCTGGGCAAAGTTAGTGGAGCGTTTCTTAACTGCACAGTAACTTGTATATATAGATAGAAGAATAAGGCGTACAACTCCAGAGGAGACGTGGGTGAAATATAATTTGGTGGATGGGTTAAAATAAAACCTACTTCGAAGTACATGGAAGCCCTATGTCGTGTAAACATTTACGCCATACATACCCATGTGCCCACGTATTGTGAGCATCACATGTCAGTGTGGCATCAAGTTTCCGATACTTCACAATTTGCAGACAAGGATTATGAACAGATTCTAGCATCTAGAATGATATCTCTCTCCCTTAGTCATGGACCAGTCGTTAGGGCTTTTTAAAAGGTGAAATTATTTTCCTCAAGATGTCAATGTATGTCAATAGGGACCTCCTATGAATACGAGTCGGAGTGCTGTCTTGCCTGTGTTTGGCGCCCTGGCTCCTTAGGTTCCACCTAAATGGGCCGGCCCAAATAGCATCGAGCGCACACTGTTGTGCATTCCGTTTTTTCTTCCGTTTTAATTACATTTTCTGTGTCCAATTTTTATCAGTCATGAAATGTTTTCAAAAAATTATTTTTAAATTGTTCATTAATGAAAATGTGTAGATTAAGTAAATTTATTGAAATTATGAACAAATTTTGAAAATGACCAATATTTTGAATGAATCAAGACAATTATGAAAATGAAGAAACTTTGAATCAGAACATTTTTAGAAGATGAACTATTCTTTTAAGATGGTGAACAAATTTTGAAAATGCACATATATTGAATTGGAACATTTTTTGGAAATAAATACTTCTTTAGAATGGCGACCAATTTTTAAAAAGAACAAAATTTAAATGAGAACAAATTTTGAAAATGAACAAAGCTGAAACGGGAACCAATTTTTTAAAATGTACATTTTTCTTAAATATTAATTGAAAAAAATTACTAACAAATTTAGAAAATGATTTTTTAAATGGTAATCACAATTTATTAAAATAAAAACATGTTTCCGATTTAAAAAAATGTCGAGACTTAAAAATAATAAAAGTGAGAAAAAGAAATCAACGAAAGCATGAAAAGCGGAAAAAACATTGAAAAAAGAACACCAGAAACAAAGAAGAACGAACCAAAGGAAAATGGGTCAGCCTATACTCGCTATAAGCGAGATATAGTGGATGCGTGTCAATATACATATTGAATTACAATTAAAAAATATAAATATTTTCTATGTTGCTTGTTTGACTTGTAGGCTTGAAGCATGTTAAAAGAATTCACTGGTAGAAAAAAGGCCTTCTATACGCCCCCCTTAGTCCCCAAACTATACGAACCGTGACTAAATGAGTTTTAGTCGCGGTTCGCGAGGCGACCCACGACTGAACGTCATCAATGGCAGTTGGGGAAGCGCACGGAGGGATTTAATTCCGGTTGGCCTGGCCACCCGCGACTAAAGGTCCGAACTGCTGGCATCCCGGCCTTTAGTCCCGGTTGGCCTGGCCACCCGCGACTAATGTTCGAAACTGCTCGGCTCCCGCGCGGTTTTTATTCGCAATCGAAGGCAGAAGGCCTCATTGCTAAAGTGCGTGCTCGGCCTCTCTTCTTCTTCCTCTCTTCTTGTTCCTCTCCACACCATGGATTCTCCCGTCTTCAAGATTCTATACGTGCCCTCACCATGCGGCAAGAATCTCCACGTCGTGTATACCAATATTTGCGAGAGACTCCCCGTAGCTCTTAAGCGTTTGAGCAAACTCTATGAAGACGCCGATGAACAACACAAGTTCTTTGGCCTCGATCTCAAGTACACGGCCAACCAAAAGGATGTGGCCATCATCCAAATTGCTCACGAGGATACCGTGTTTGTCTTCCATTGGGCAAGGTACGCACACGATCGATCTAGCTCTCTTGTAGGAAAATTGTGTTGTCATGTTGATAGCAATAGTATCACTTGTTAGAATTGTAGAGAGAAAATTGCATAGGGTAGCAACTGTAGAGAGGAAAATTGTGTTGTCATGTTGATAGCAATAGTATCACTTGTTGCAACAATTGTAGAGAGGAAAATTGCATAGGGTAGCAATTGTAGAGAGGAAAATTGCATAGGGTAGCAACATTTGTAGAGAGAAAAATTGCATAGCAATATGGCGTTTTCGATTTGTTGTTACATTGAAATAATACACTTGTTTCAACAATATGTAACATGTGTTCCATTTTTGTTGTTGCATTGAAAGAATACACGTGTTGCAACAATATCTAACACGTGTTCCATTTTTGTTGTTGCAGTAGTTCAAAGCAATCTCCAGAACTTGTTGATTTTCTTGTCAACAAAGGTTACGACTTCTGTAGCGTCGACATCACGAATGACCGGCCGAAGTTGATGCGCACGTTGGGTATTGAAATACCTAAAGATTACTACATTGATCTTCAGGACTTGATCCATTTTGATGAGCTGTACGGGCACAAGACCGGGATGGCTCAGATGGCACCTGCCTTCATCCACCACGACTACAAAACCATGAAGACTTGTTTCCCCTCGAGGAATCACTTTTATTGGGGGAAGAAGCCACTTGACCGGATCAATCTCGAGTATGCAGCAATATATGCATACGTTGCCTTCGAGTTGTTCCGCATCTACTCTTCGGAGCTCGAGTAGATGTTGTTTGTGTACCACGTCTATGTACCGCTATGTTGCGTTCGATATATGTAATGGATATATTATGTAATGGATATATGTCTTTCTATTAATTCCTATATTATTTCTATATTATGTAATGGATATATGTACGTACCGCTATGTTATGTAATGGCTCAAATAAAATCACGGGTTAAACATAGCACAAAATTTACTAAAGCAATCACACAAAGATCTAGCTCACAAACAATTCCAAAATAATAAAACTAGAAAATAACAAATGCTAGTTCCATTTTTATTTGGGTTTCCAATCATGCACACACTTTCTAAGGTAGATGTTCTGCAAGCAAACAACCTAATATCAAGTCCTAACACTCTATACAAGCTAGGAAACAAGATAAGATCAAACACACATTTCAAAACAAACAAAAACACATCAAGAAAACAAAACAGAAAAACTACTGTTTCTATATATGTTCACCAAAAATAAATCTAGAGCTCCAAAAATTAATCTAAGCCAGGAAAACATAGATCTAGTCAATACCAAACTCACCCAGTTGGATTTACTTCAAAATTCATTTTTGAACTCATTTTAAAAATCATAGAAGAGCCTACTAGTCTTTTATTAAAAAGGATGGTATTTTCATTTGGTTGCTGACCTTGATGTGAGGCTAAGTGCTATGGATAGATATTTTCAATATCTATCCAGAACATTTTAGTTTGTCCATTTTTTATGTATTTTAAAAGTTAGGTTCAAATCATTCTCACATATAGTCATTGCCAAAACTTGGATCTGCAAATTTTATATGGTTTAGATTTCATATGGTTTGGTTCATGAATTTTATCAGATTTTATTTTGCATTTAGGAAAGGGGAAAATGAATTATTTTTATTTTTGTGAATATTTTGATATATTATTTGTATTTTTAAGATTTTAAAATGAATTAGTTTTATTTTTCTGAATATTTTTTAGAAATAATACAAATTAAAAAGTTAATGTTTATTTATTTATTCAAAATTATTAATTACATCATTAATTTTGTTTATTAAAAGATTTATTTGAAATTCAGACAATAAAGAAATGTGGCATCGACCAACATGTTAATAGGATTGATATGATACTTGTATCACATACATGCGTGCGAAGTACTTGGATACGGGACGGGATTGAACTCGGAAGTTAAGCGTGCTAGTGCTAGAGTAGTGGGAGGATGGGTGACCGAGCGGGAAGTTTGACCACGAGTAAGTAATTTGACTAGAGATAATTGTAGTTAGACACTAAGCAAATAATAAAAATTCTGAAAAAAAAGGGAGTGAAAAAAAGGAGTGAAAAATTGGAGTGAAAAATAATTAGAAACCCAAATGAATTAAAGAAATAACGAAATAGCCTGTAGTCCCGGTTCGTGTCAAAAACCGGGACTAAAGGTCCTCCGTCTCCGACGCACGCCAGCTGCCCACGTGACGGCCTTTAGTTGCGGTTCGTAAGAGGCGCGACTAAAGGGTGGGGGCCTTTAGTCGCGCATATTTAGTCCCGGTTGCACGGCCGGGATTAATGGCCTTTGCGAACCGGGACTAAAGGCCTATTTTCCACCAGTGATTCCTACGTAATCCCCCACACTAAATTTCATACCCCCTCCGGCTCATATTTATTGTCATAAAGTTTGACAAAAATGGATATATCTAACACTAAATTATGTCCAGATACGTCCAGTTTTGTCAAACTTTGCGACAATTAATTTGAGACGGAGAGGGTAGAAAACTATGGATGCGTAACCTCTTGGAAATCAAACGAATAAAAGTTACGTGAAACTAGCTAATATTCATATTACTCCAACTGTCCAAGCATCTTCGTAATAAATTCTGAAAAAATTCTGTCAGCAGAAGAGCCCATCCGTCACGCGAGGACTACCCATGTTCTCGTCGTCGCGCTGCGTCCACTCGAAGCTCACCGTGCTTAAGGAGAAGGTGATGGCGCCTACGTACGTGAGAGGTTACCCGCCGCCGTCCACAACAAAACGTTGGTGCACGACCACCACGCCGGCTCGCACGCAGCCTGGCCCAACGGCCAGGGCTGCCCTGTGGGCATCCTTCCATCGCTGCTATGGTGGCGATTGTTGAACTTTGTAAGTTGAGTTAGTTTATGGAAAATGTTTAAGATAGGGCGACCTACGTCGCTGTAACACCTGGGGTGTTTTCCCTAAGTTAGAAAGTTGGTTGTTTTTCTTTTTGCTTTGCATCACATGCATCATCTGCATTGCACCTTGTTTTCAAAACAACTCAAAAGTTCAAACCAATTTAAACTTTCAAACATGTCCAAAGTTTCCAAAATAAAAATTACAAACTAAACAACTCAAATTGTTTCCAATAGTTTTGAAGTTGATTTATTTAAATTGCTTGTTAATAAAATTCCCTTTTATTACCACCCAAATGGTAAATTCAAATTCAAATCAAATCTTTCATACTTGGCATGTTCCAATTGTGGTTTAAAAATTAAAATATTGCAAACATTTAAATTCAATAAGTTTTCTTAATGGGTTGAGCTTATTGAATAAATTTGGTTATTTCAAAAAAATTAAATCCTTATGAAACCCTATTTGAAATTCAAATAGCAAATTAAAATAAAATTGACATTACAAATTTTTTGAAAGTTATGTTAACATTGCTTTGACTTTACTGTTTTGTAATTCAATAAATATTAATTCATAAAATGAAAACCCCAAAACCTCTCTCTTTTTCTCTCTCTTTCTTTCTACAAAAAAATGTGTAAACAAAAAAAAAAGAAAAGAGAAACCCAGGGGAGGTAGGCTAGCCCACCTACAACCTTTTTTCCCACCTCCCTACAGCCCACCAGGCTCTCTCCCCCTCTCCCTCTTCGGGCCCAGCCCTCCTTCTTCTTCCCTCCGTACAGAGAGCCACGAGGGTGTCGCTGTCACCTCCTCCCATGGACCCCACCTCCATAGGTCCCATCCCTCCTCCTATTTCTAGCCGAGAGCACCAAACCCTAGCCCTACTCCATCTCCTGCGCTGCCACTTCCCTCTCTTCCTCCTCCCCGTCCTCTCTTTCTGCCATCGATCTTTTTCTGCTCTGTCTGTGTCTGACGCGGAGAAGAACACCTCCGGGGCCGAGGTTGCCGTGCTTGGCGCCGTCGTTGAGGGCCTCGCCAGTCCATGCCAAGGCCGGGAATGGCACCGGGGAGGTGCCCTCTGCGCCTCCGTTCCCTCGGCCAGGCCCGGGAAGCTTCGTAGCCCCCCCGCCGTCGACGATTTCCTCCCGGGCGCGCGGCGATAGTCGCCGCCAACCCCGTCTTCTCCTCCGTCCACGGAACTGACGCCATGCCGGAAAACCCCAAGGTGAGCACCCATCCCCCATGGGCCTCTCCCCTACCCTCCCCTCGTGCTCTGGACGCGCCGCCATCGTGCGTCGTCGTTGATAACTCCGGCGATCACCGTCGTACGCTGCACGCCAGGAACGCGTTACAGATACCAAAGGCGTGGCTTTGCCTTGCTTCCACACGCGCACGTCCACCTCGCTTCCTTGCACGCGACGCACACCACCGCGGGAACACGCACGCACACGAGAGCTCACCGCACCGCCAGTCACCGTCGTTTTTCCGATCGCCGTTGTCGAGCTGCAGCAGACGCACGCGCAGACTGAAAACGTTCTTCAGTTTCGACAGTTAACAGGGAGGGTTGCCTCTTATTCAGTCATGCCCTGATACCATCCCCACAGCCACCTCGGCGTCCACCACGTCTCGTCAGCGCCACGCTGGCCGTGGCCCACTGTCAGCCAGCGTGGGTGGCCCTGCCCTCTGTAGAAAATGCCCTGTCCTGTTTCTTTTAAATGGTAATTTGAACCTAAATATTGTAAAATTAATATGTCCTTCAATTTAACTTCAAATTGCACAAATAAAATATGCATCCCCATCAGAAAATCATGAACTTTTCAAATATGCAATTTGTTTACTGTTTTGAACACTTCAAATGTTTTCAAAAATTCAAATTCAAACTACTATTTCAAATTTGGTCAAATTCATAACTAATTCAAATTTAATTCAACTGGCATATATAATTTTTTTTAATGCCAAATTGAACAAGCTTTCCAAATATAAACTTTGTTTCCTGTTTTGAGTAATTAAAATTGGTTAAATAATTTAAGTCTTGTTTAATACATTTAAAATTGCTAAATTCATAACTTGGTCAAACTAATTTCTTTTTGAACATATAAAATATGTTTTCAAACCAGACAATTATAATCCTTCCAAATATGAATATTATTCAATGTTTTGAACAAATAAAAATTCAAATAAATTCATACTTGAATTAAATTCATTTAAATCTTGTTTAAACTTGTTTAATTCATAATTAATTCATTATAAATTCTTTGTCAACAAATGAAACATGTATTCCATCTAAAATTTTGTGTTCTTTCCAAATATGAATTTGGTTATCTATTTTGAACAATTAAAATGGGTGAAAAAAACAAATGCTTGTGTAAATCATTTAAGAAGCCAAATTCCATAACTTGATAAATAAAATTCCAAACCCTGTAAACACCTTTTTAAATTGAAGCTATTGTTGTTTTCTCATTGTTTTCCTCATCCATGCATCATTCTAATCAACTTTCACATGATGGTTATTTGTAGATCATTTAATTCAACATTAATTCATGGGCTTTTCCATATACAACCCAAGTTGCATATGGGCCCATTTAAATATGTTTACCATGTCAACTAGTTTATATTTGATGCATCCTTAAACTTGTCATGCATCCATATGTTGATCATGCTGGATCTTTTTCCGTAGAAGTAATTATGTCATCCGGTGTTTGTTCTAGTTCGTTGCTTCTTCCCGGATAGGACGTTGAGATGATGTGAGCAATGACAAGTTCTTCGGATGTACCCCTACTTGCTGGATCTCAGGCAAGTATACTCACTTGCTACCTATGGTTGCCTTTCATCACTTGTTACCGATTCTTTCCGTTGCCTTTATTCTAGCCTTATGATTCGATGCTTGTGTCTCGATCCTATTATATGTTTACCTTGCAGCCATGATATAGCCTTTCCTTCCACTTCCTATTAACTGTTGCTTGTTTACCTTGTTGGCCCTCGTGTCGTAGTTGCATGCTTAGTGTTGTTTGCGCTCAAGTCTTGTTGTCTGTCTTATCACCTGTTTAGTTTGATAGTTGGGTTTCAATTCAATCAACTTCATGTTAATGTTTTGGGTAATAATAATTTGATGATAAGGCACCGGCAGGAGGCCCGGCGTGGTTTTGAGGCCTGCTAGTGTCGAACTTAATTAGGAAAAGGGTCTTGTCCTCCGATCCATGATGAGCGCACTAACCGCATGTGGGAAGCGAGTATGGGCGCCCCCCCGCAACTCTGATTCGATTCGCATCTCGTCCAAATCGCCACACTTAGTTCGGGCTTTCCATTTGATGCATGCATATGCAGGTGCGAACCCTTGGCGCCAGGGTGGAACTTTTGTAGTCGGCATTTAGGGCGGCGTGGTCTTCCAGTGCTATGAGGGTCCCCCTTTTCTTCGTGGGGGCTCGATTAGCAGCGCACGCACAGCATGTGGTTCTTTGGGCTTGATGCGAAGAAGAGTTGGGTTGTGTTGAGTACCCCACTTGGTGGAAGGGCCTTTCCATCTGGCGGGTCATTCTTACGTGTACGGCCAAATTGGTGCATCCCTGCAGGGTTAAATCTTCTCGAGAAGCCGTGTTGTCCGCGGTTATGGATGACTTGGTGAAAGTGCTGGCTAACAAGTACTCAGACAACTTACACTTAACGATGATAACTTGACTAGTAATATAGATTACCTCCACCATAAAAATGAATGTCACCTTAATCAACCGTGTGAGTTTCCTTGGGTTGCTTCCTTAGTAGGGGGTAACACTGGATGGGTATTGTTTGGTGAGTAGTTATAGTTGGTTTTGTCGCGCTATCTTATCCCTTTCTTTTAGCCGGATGTTGTAGCGCGTCTCTGTAGTTAGTTAGTGCAGCCCGCTGCCGCTTCGTTGCAATAATCCCTTCCTTTACGTTGTACCCAAAATATTTGTATATTGTGATGATTGGTTACGCTGGTATCTTGTGAGTATGGTTTATCCACTTGCCAGTACTTAACCGTATTGACCCACGAATCCCTTTTTCGTGGCTGCATATTCCACATTGCAGTCAACAGGTTTGAAGTCTGACGACATTAGCTTGGGAATCCCTCCGGCTTGGCCTGGGCAGGGATTGGACGCCATCGGTTATCTTCAGGACTCTTAGTCCAATTCGTATCTTGTCCGTAGTCGGACGCTATGTTGTTTCTTCCGCTGTTATTTGGATCTTTGTATTGTATCAATTGTATACTTGACTCGTTTGAGTCGTCTTGTATATATCTTTTCTGTTGTTGTTGCGGAATATTCGTGAACTGTTGTAATGTTATCACAAGTGGCAACCTGGAATCGGTTATTATGTGGATTTTGGCGGAAATGCTGAAATTTGCATAGTGCCCGATCTCGGGGCGTCACAAATGGTATCAGAGCACTACAAGAAATTTGTTGATACATGACCCTCAAATTTTGTCACCGAAAGGCACATGGTTTCATTCATGACCCTTTTTTGACCAAATTATGAAAGTCACATACCGAGCGTCTTATTTGATCATCTAGGACCATTTTAATAGATTGGTCATATAGTTGTGTATGACCAACCAATTGTTTTGGTCATGGGCTTTCCTGGCATAGCCACGTCAGATCCTAGGTGGCTAATCCTACGTGGCAGAGATTCAGCCCAGTCCATACTTCTCCTTTATATGGACCAGCCCAATTTTTTGGCCCGTTATATAATTTTTCCCTGTAATTTTTTTTGGCAGATTAACAGGCTGATGTAGATATTCCAGCATTTTACTTTTTTGGCCCAGGCCTCTTCCGTCGATTTCGAATCTGGGCCACCTTTCCCTTTTCATGGTTTTTTTCATAATTTTATTTACTTCATTTCAAATTCGAGTCCACTATTAGTTGGGCTGAGACCTTATAGCCCAACTATTCTGCAAGAATATTTCACCACAGGCTTCATAAGCCCACTCAAATTCGAATCTCTTTAAACAAACTTTAATTCAAACATCATTTTCATTCCAGTAAATTTGAGTTACAACCACGAAAATCATCACAGACTACATCAGCACACAACATCATAATTTACAGGTTCAAATAATAGACCAAAATTACAATCAGCATTTCTCGTGTCCCAAAAATCTCACATTCGCAGCTGTATTAGTCGGGTCTACCCTGCAAATACGATCAACATGAAGTTCACAGGAATCTAAACACATGCGGCTCATCACAAGGTAATGGAGTCTTCCGGGCGCAATCTGGAACATCCCACCTTCATGAAGTCTTCATGAATGACATAGTCACGCTCTGCCCTGATGGCAGCCATGCCAGCTTCAGTGCAGACATTGCGCAAATCGGCACCATTGAAGCCCTGGAACAATAGGTCTTAGGGGTTTCATAGATAAGATAGCACGATGAGGTGTTAAATATAGGTTACTAAGAGTAACTACCTCAGCGAGCTTAACAATGGCCTCATAATCAATTTCGCCATGCTTGGCGATACCTGTTCGATCAATCCAGCGAGCTCGTGCATGCAAAAAACAAATAGCAGCAGTTCAAATAATCAGCAAAAATGATGGAAACATTTCAAGTTCTTTTTTGATTGTATATGTGTGGTCTCTAAGCAGAATAGAGAAGTTTAGGAACCAAACAAACTACAAGAATACTTACAAGCAAAAATACATATACAAGGTTTCATCTGTTGTATGATAACATGTTGAAATCATACATCAAGTTTAGGAACCAAACATACTAGATGAATATTTACAAGCCAAATATGTGGACTGGCCATTCAGTTCCGATCCAAAGCTATGAAAGCTATGATTAGAAAACATAACCTACACATGTTTCCAGAGGTAATTTATACATCACAACAGAGAAAGAAATAATACAACTTCGATTCTACAAGTGTTGTGTATTGAAAGCAAGAGAAGGCTACATAGCTCTAGTTTTAGAGATGCAAAACTATCTAGATATTGCTTTGACAAATCAAAACAGATGAATGTATAGATGTAGCAATGTGCTATACCAACTTAACAAAAAAGAAACTAAAGGTAACCAAAAATTACTTCTTACAGAGACGATGGTAGTATAATCATAGTTAATAATCACTATCTAGAACTTATCAGTGGCAGAAGTTACAGAATTATCAGCATACCATCCATCTTATCTGAATTGTGATACCTAAATAATTATGAGCATGGATCCTAATCGACATGTATGGATCTAGCAGATCATGTCAAATACTACGAGCATAGCGAGATATTGAGCATAGGGAACATCGAACAGGGAGCCTAGGAATTCACAAACGACGAGGGATACCTAAAAATGCCTACAGAACAACTGGAAATGAGGCTTGTTGACATCAAAGGAGCGAACAACAATCATGTTAGGGGGTGAAGTGAAGTTCCTTTCCGGAATAGGGATTTTTTTCACAATATATTCACGGATCACATCAATGTTGTACTTCAGCTAGGAAGATATTGGCACCACAGGAGCACCTTCAGCTTTTGTTCCCTGCACAGATGGGAGTAAACAAGGTCAAACCATGAAAGAGAAGACATATACTCAGTATTATATACAAAAGCAATAAAAAATAGTAGTGACCTGGATGAATTTTTGGATTGCTTCATGCTGGTTCATTGCTGCACTTTCCTGGATAAGATCAATCTTATTCTGCAGAATTATGAGATGTTGGAGACGCATGATTTCAACAGCTGCCAGATGCACAGAAGTCTGAGGTTGTGGGCAGCTTTCATTTGCTGCTATCAAAAGCAAGGCTCCATCCATGATATAAGTATCCCTGTTTTTCCAGTGAATGAGTAATCTTAATCATGCGAACAACAAAGAATAACATTGCTGATGCTAAGCAGATGCAAGTTCTGATATGAACAACTTAAACATATGAATGGACATTAGATAAAAGCACAAGCACGAATTTGTTGCAGATAAGTACTTTCATATTTGTAGTGCTGATTGTACATAGAAATTTGCAAATACATAGAGTGCCAAAGATACCTGAACCTAGATGCATTTAAATTCACAAGCAACATGTAGGGAGAGAGGGGGTGGAGATCGAGTCACCTTCAAAGCAGCGGCCCTTGGGGGGATCTCAGCTCCGGTGAGGGTCCACCATCACCATCACGTTGCCCTCGAGCTCGAGGTCGGACTCGACGATCTCCTCGTCGGGCTCGGGCGTGGGGTCGCGCATGTCGAAGTCGTCCTCGTCCCCGTCGACGTCCTCCTCGTCGATGTCGTCCATGGACCTGAACTTCGGTGGTTCAGGCAGGAGGGGATCGGGTCAGAAATCAAGGCTGAAAAGAAGAAGATGGGGAGCAGCTATGGAAGAGCGGATCGGAGGAGATTGCGACCTTGGGGCCTGGCTTGGCGGCGTGGGGCAGGTCGGCGCCGAGGCTGGTGAGGTAGTAGCGGAAGAAGGCGAGGCCGGGGTCAGCGAGGAGCGTCGGGTCCTTCTTGCACGCGTCCACGAAGGCGCGCAGCTCGGCCACCCGCGACGGATCCATGGCCGCCGCCGTCTGCTCGCGGGCTAGGGTTAGGGTTTCTCGGTGGGTTTTGGCTCAGTCTCTCTCTAGAAGATGGAGAAGGGAGGGAAGAGGGCGCTGGCGCCGCAGTCGACCTGGGTCGTGAGCGCGCATGGACGGGGATCTGGCGGCGCAGTCGCCCTGGGTCGTGAGCGCGAAGGGAGGGAAGAGAGCGAAACGGTGGAGACGAGGGAGAGAGTTAGGGTTTGTGCCTTTGTGGCGGCGAGGCGCTAGATTTATTCCAGACGCGCGCGCCTCCCACCGTCGGATGGGCATCCGATGATCAGGGGTGCTCCATTCGCTGTCCAACAGGCCTAAGGGCCAGGAGGGGATGGAGCAATAGCTGGGCTGGGCCAATTTCGGACCAGTTCTGTAAAATAGTTACGAAAAAAAAACCTCGAAGTATTACTATTTATGTCCTCTAAAAAAACAAAATTACTATTTATGTGAAGAACCTCCAAAAATATTTGTTACAAAATTGGACTACACAATTTTTGGGAAAACTATAGCACATTTTATGCATAATTAAACTAATATTAGACCATATTTGATGTATCGTTTTCTATTTTCTGAGTGTCAAAAATGATATTTTTGTGAAGCACCTACAAAAAATATGTTACAAAATTGAACAAAATAAAATTATAAAGTTATTATGGCATATTTTATCTACAAACAACCAAATTTCTTCCTCTAAAAATAGTTTCATCCACCTCTTTTGAAAGAGACAAATTTCTACCGATTCAGCTGAAAGCGGGTCAAATTTGAACTACAGGTGCCTCGTAGTTTTCTCTTAATTTTTTGTAAAAATCATTTTTAGGTAGCCAAGTACCTATTTCAACATAGATACACCAAGAGTTCATCAAGATTCAACACTAGGTACGAACGGTCATGTCCCCTGTTTTGACCGTTTTCCGAAACCGGCTTTGAAAATTACAGAAAATTCAAAAAAAGCTCGAAACGATGCAAGATCTTCGCGTGGTGTTGTTATATATGTCCTAGTATCCACCAAAAATAATAAACTTGGAATACGACAATTTGGTGGAAAATGTGTTCACAGAAATGAGCTATCTCGTACGAAGATTCATGGCTTTCGGGCCAAATGACGGATGTTTTGGCCACATCCATGGCATAGTTTGTTTAAATGTGACCATATTCCACACAAAGATGCATATTGGAACAACTAACAATGTTCACGAAGAAAGTTTAATTTTTTGTTGAATAAAAATACGATTTTCCATTCCCGGAGTGTCAAAACCGGGTTTTTTTGTGAAGCACATACACAAAATATGTTGCAAAAATGTAGAAAGTAAAATTCTAAATATATTATGTCATGTTTGATCTACAAATAACAAACTTACTGCCTCTCAATAGCTCAAAATACACCTCTTTCGAAAAAGACAAATTTCTGCCGATTCAGCTGAAATCGGGCCAAATTTGAACTACAGGTGCCTCGTAGTTTTCTCTTTATTTTTTGTAAAAATCATTTTTAGGTACCCAAGTACCTATTTCAACATAGAAACACCAAGAGTTCATCAAGATTCAACCCCTAGGTACGAACGGTCACGTCCCCCGTTTTGACCGTTCTCCGAAACCGGCTTTGAAAATTACAGAAAATTCAAAAAAGCTCGAAACGATGCAAGATCTTCGCGTGGTGTTGTTATATATGTCCTAGTATCCACCAAAAATAATAAACTTGGAATACGACAATTTGGTGGAAAATGTGTTCACAGAAATGAGCTATCTCGTACGAAGATTCATGGCTTTCGGGCCAAATGACGGATGTTTTGGCCACATCCATGGCATAGTTTGTTTAAATGTGACCATATTCCACACAAATATGCATATTGGTACAACTAACAATGTTCACGAAGAAAGTTTAATTTTTCGTTGAATAAAAAGACCATTTTCCATTTCCGGAGTGTCAAAACTGGCTTTTTTTGTGAAGCACATACACAAAATATGTTGCAAAAATGTACAAAGTAAAATTCTAAATATATTATGTCATGTTTGATCTACAAATAACAAACTTAATGCCTCTCAATAGCTCAAAATACACCTCTTTCGAAAAAGACAAATTTCTGCCGATTCAGATGAAACCGGGCCAAATTTGAACTACAGGTGCCTCGTAGTTTTCTATTTATTTTTTGTAAAAATCATTTTTAGGTACCCAAGTACCTATTTCAACATAGATACACCAAGAGTTCATCAAGATTCAACATCTAGGTACGAACGGTCATGTCCCCCGTTTTGACCGTTTTCTGAAACCGGCTTTGAAAATTCCAAAAAATTCAAAACAACTCGAAACGATGCAAGACCTTCGCGTGGTGTTGTTATATATGTCCTAGTATCTACTAAAAATAATAAACTTGGAATACGACAATTTGGTGGAAAATGTGTTCACAGAAATGAGCTATCTCGTACGAAGATTCACGGCTTTCGGTCGAAATGACGGATGTTTTGGCCACATCCATGGCATAGTTTGTATAAATGTGACCATATTCCACACAAAGAGCATATTGGAACAACTAACAATGTTCACGAAGAAAGTTTTATTTTTCGTTGAATAAAAACATTATTTTCCGTTCGCGAAGTGTCAAAACTGGCTTGTTTTGTGAAGCACATACACAAAATATGTTGCAAAAATGTACAAAGTAAAATTCTAAATATATTATGTCATGTTTGATCTACAAATAACAAACTTAATGCCTCTAAATAGCTCAAAATACACCTCTTTCGAAAAAGACAAATTTCAGCCGATTCAGCTGAAACCGGGCCAAATTTGATCTACAGGTGCCTCGTAGTTTTCTCTTTATTTTTTGAAAAAATCATTTTTAGGTACCCAAGTACCTATTTCAACATAGATACACAAATAGTTCATCAAGATTCAACACCTAGGTACGAACGGTCATGTCCCCCGTTTTGACCGTTCTCCCGAACCGGCTTAGAAAATTCCAGAAAATTCAAAAAAACTCGAAACGATGCAAGATCTTCGCGTGGTGTTGTTATATATGTCCTAGTATCCACCAAAAATAATAAACTTGGAATAAGACAATTTGGTGGAAAATGTATTCACAGAAATGAGCTATCTCGTACGAAGATTCACGGCTTTCGGTCGAAATGACGGATGTTTTGGCCACATCCATGGCATAGTTTGTCTAAATGTGACCATATTCCACACAAAGATGCATATTGGAACAACTAACAATGTTCACGAAGAAAGTTTTATTTTTCGTTGAATAAAAACATTATTTTCCGTTCCCGGAGTGCCAAAACTGGCTTGTTTTGTGAAGCACATACACAAAATATGTTGCAAAAATGTACAAAGTAAAATTCTAAATATTTTATGTCATGTCTGATCTACAAATAACAAACTTAATGCCTCTCAATAGCTCAAAATACACCTCTTTCGAAAAAGACAAATTTCAGCCGATTCAGCTGAAACCGGGCCAAATTTGAACTACAGGTGCCTCGTAGTTTTCTCTTTATTTTTTGAAAAAATCATTTTTAGGTACCCAAGTACCTATTTCAACATAGATACACCAAAAGTTCATCAAGATTCAACACCTAGGTACGAACGGTCATGTCCCCCGTTTTGACCGTTCTCCGAAACCGACATAAAAGGTTCTAAACATGTTTAAAAAAAAAGGGATAAATTTCGCAATGTGTCATCATATGTGACCTAGTAACCATAAATATAATAAAATTGGAATAATTTTAAAACCTTGCATTTTGTATTTTGCATTTGAATTTAAAAGAGTAATCCAAAATTTTAATTAAGAATCTTGACAACCCTATATGAAGCAATATATAAAGCTTAGGGGTATTTTTATTTTTATTTTGACTTAAAATGTTACTTAGTAGTCTATAATAACAGAATAAATACTTTTTAAAAAATTAAAACTTATTTGGTTGAA
This sequence comes from Alopecurus myosuroides, assembly GCA_028641055.1. Classification (NCBI taxonomy): domain Eukaryota; kingdom Viridiplantae; phylum Streptophyta; class Magnoliopsida; order Poales; family Poaceae; genus Alopecurus; species Alopecurus myosuroides. The sequence continues at coordinate 136,636,267 of CM054057.1, forward strand.
ATTGGAGTTCAAAACCAAAAGTTATAAAAGAAAACAAAAAAAAAAATGCTAATAGAGAAAACTAAAAAGCCTGCCAAGACAGCTGGCCCAGCCAGTAGCCTGGCCAATCCCTACCCGCCCGACCGGCCCAGCCAAGCAGCGCCACGGTTATCTGCCACAGCGTCCGGCCCAGCCCAACAAACTAGGACGAGTTATTATGGATAAAAGGCCTAAACGTTTGTTTCATTCGTCAATCGTCATGTGCTGTAGTGGTTCGTGCGCTGAGCTGCTCGGGCGAGGTCGCGGGATCGATTCCCCCGTCGCCCCTATTTTCGTTTGGAGTTTCGTCGGTGGTGGTGGGAGCCCACCTGTCAGGTGCAAATTCAGTTCGGTGCAAATTCAGGAATTTCGTCGGTGGTGGTGGGAGCCCACGTGTCAGTTCGCGGTGGAGGATGACTTCGGTGGTGGTGGGAGCCCAATTGTCAGTTGTTCGGTGCAAATTCAGTTCGGTGGACACGTAATAAAAAAAAACGACACATAAGCAAAAGGGACGAGGTGGCAGATGCAAAATTAGACAACTAGGATGACACATAAGCAAAAGTGATGAGGTGGTAGAATTCATCAAAATATTGTCAGTTTATGACCAATTCGTCCAATGAAATGATGACTTTTCTCATCAAATAGTCGTTAAGTTTCCAGATTTGGATCCTTCCAAACAGCTAACGACCAATTGATTTTAAATAGTCATAGAAACATGACCGATTCATCCATGGTCATTATAAAATGGTCATGTATCAACATATTTCTTGTAGTGGAGCATGGTTTCCGATTCCCGAAGTTGTTTCGATACGAATGGTTATCGAAGCAACGGGTCCGCAAAGCCTGTAGGATAACCTCGCTAACGGTCGTGTTCTTAGAGTGTGAAAACTATTTGTGCAAAACCTGTTTTGGAAACATCTCAATAGGATTCTGGTTTTCTCCTTATCTCTATTCTATTTCTCCTTCTATCTCATTTGTTTTGGAGTCTCCCCCCTTGTCTATCTTTCAAGTGCTAGGTTTCCTACGTGGGTGGACGTTCTCTAAGCCGTTAACCTAATAGGTTCGATCATCGGAAGATTCCTGGTGGAAGAACATCGTCATCAGCCCGAGCAAGATTCCCTTGTTAGTGGTGTCGAGAAGCCCTTGTTAGTGGTGTCGAGGAGATCAACTGGAAGCATGAAGAATCGATAGCCGAACTTCTTTCCCCTCCCGGGTTAGGGGGTGGATTGCGAGGGCGCAATCCCTTGTTAGTGGTGTCGTCTGTAACACCTGGGGTGTTTTCCCTAAGTTAGAAAGTTGGTTGTTTTTCTTTTTGCTTTGCATCACATGCATCATCTGCATTGCACCTTGTTTTCAAAACAACTCAAAAGTTCAAACCAATTTAAACTTTCAAACATGTCCAAAGTTTCCAAAATAAAAATTACAAACTAAACAACTCAAATTGTTTCCAATAGTTTTGAAGTTGATTTATTTAAATTGCTTGTTAATAAAATTCCCTTTTATTACCACCCAAATGGTAAATTCAAATTCAAATCAAATCTTTCATACTTGGCATGTTCCAATTGTGGTTTAAAAATTAAAATCTTGCAAACATTTAAATTCAATAAGTTTTCTTAATGGGTTGAGCTTATTGAATAAATTTGGTTATTTCAAAAAAATTAAATCCTTATGAAACCCTATTTGAAATTCAGATAGCAAATTAAAATCAAATTGACATTTCAATTTTTTTGAAAGTTATGTTAACGTTGCTTTGACTTTACTGTTTTGTAATTCAATAAAAATTAATTCATAAAATGAAAACCCCAAAACCTCTCTCTTTTTCTCTCTCTTTCTTTCTACAAAAAAATGTGTAAACAACAAAAAAAAAGAAAAGAGAAACCCAGGGGGAGGCAGGCCAACCCAAGTGGGCTAGCCCACCTACAACCTTTTTTCCCACCTCCCTGCAGCCCACCAGGCTCTCTCCCCCTCCCCCTCTTCGGGCCCAGCCCTCCTTCTTCTTCCCTCCGTACAGAGAGCCACGAGGGTGTCGTTGTCACCTCCTCCCATGGCCCCCACCTCCACAAGTTCCATCCCTCCTCCTATTTCTACCCGAGAGCACCAAACCCAAGCCCTACTCCATCTCCTGCGCCGCCACTTCCCTCTCTTCCTCCTCCCCGTCCTCTCTTTCTGCCATCGATCTTTTTCTGCTCTGTCTGTGCCTACCGCCGAGAAGAACACCTCCGGGGCCGAGGTTGCCGTGCTTGGCGCCGCCGTTGAGGGCCTCGCCAGTCCACGCCAAGGCCGGGAATGGCACCGGGGAGGTGCCCTCTGCGCCTCCGTTCCCTCGGCCAGGCCCGGGAAGCTTCGTAGCCCCCCCGCCGTCGACGATTTCCTCCCGGGCGCGCGGCGATCGTCGCCGCCAACCCCATCTTCTCCTCCGTCCACGGAACAGACGCCACGCCGGAAACCCCCAAGGTGAGCACCCATCCCCCATGGGCCTCTCCCCACCCTCCCCTCGTGCTCAACGCGCCGCCATCGTGCGCCGTCGTTGATAACTCCGGCGATCACCGTCGTACGCTGCACGCCAGGAACGCGTTACAGATACCAAAGGCGTGGCTTTTGCCTTGCTTCCGCACACGCACGTCCACCTCGCTTCCTTGCACGCGACGCACACCACCGCGGGAACACGCACGCACACGCGAGCTCACCGCACCGCCAGTCACCGTCGTTTTTCCGATCGACGTTGTCGAGCTGCAGCAGACGCACGCGCAGACTGAAAACGTTCTTCAGTTTCGACAGTTAACAGGGCGGGTTGCCTCTTATTCAGTCATGCCCTGATACCATCACAATCCACGCAGTAGCCCAGTGGCTAAGCCACCCCGTGCGCGCAGCGAGGGCGCGGGATCGAGTCCCAGCAGCAGCAATTCCCTGGCTTTTTGCCATTTTCTCCACGCGCACAACCCAGGCCCACATGTCATCCACCCCCACAGCCACCTCGGCGTCCACCACGTCTCGTCAGCGCCACGCTGGCCGTGGCCCACTGTCAGCCAGCGTGGGTGGCCCTTCCCTCTGTAGAAAATGCCCTGTCCTGTTTCTTTTAAATGGTAATTTGAACCTAAATATTGTAAAATTAATATCTCCTTCAATTTAACTTCAAATTGCACAAATAAAATATGCATCCCCATCAGAAAATCATGAACTTTTCAAATATGCAATTTGTTTACTGTTTTGAACACTTCAAATATTTTAAAAAATTCAAATTCAAACTACTATTTCAAATTTGGTCAAATTCATAACTAATTCAAATTTAATTCAACTGGCATATATAAAATATGTTTTTCATGCCAAATTAAACAAGCTTTCCAAATATAAACTTTGTTTCCCGTTTTGAATAATTAAAATTGGTTAAATAATTTAAGTCTTGTTTAATTCATTTAAAATTGCTAAATTCATAACTTGGTCAAACTAATTTCTTTTTGAACATATAAAATATGTTTTCAAACCAGACAAGTATAATCCTTCCAAATATGAATTTTATTCAATGTTTTGAACAAATAAAAATTCAAATAAATTCATACTTGAATTAAATTCATTTAAATCTTGTTTAAACTTGTTTAATTCATAATTAATTCATTATAAATCCTTTGTCAACAAATGAAACATGTATTCCATCTAAAATTTTGTGTTCTTTCCAAATATGAATTTGGTTATCTATTTTGAACAATTAAAATGGGTGAAAACAACAAATGCTTGTGTAAATCATTTAAGAAGCCAAATTCCATAACTTGATAAATAAAATTCCAAACTTGGTAAACACCTTTTCAAATTGAAGCTATTGTTGTTTTCTCATTGTTTTCCTCATCCATGCATCATTCTAATCAACTTTCACATGATGGTTATATGTAGATCATTTAATTCAACATTAATTCATGGGCTTTTCCATATACAACCCAAATTGCATATGGGCCCATTTAAATATGTTTACCATGTCAACTAGTTTATATTTGATGCATCCTTAAATTTGTCATGCATCCATATGTTGATCATGCTGGATCTTTTGCCGTAGAAGTAATTATTGCATCCGGTGTTTGTTCTAGTTTGTTGCTTCTTCCCGGATAGGACGTTGAGATGATGTGAGCAACGACAAGTTCTTCGGATGTACCCCTACTTGCTGGATCTCAGGCAAGTATACTCACTTGCTACCTATGGTTGCCTTTCATCACTTGTTACCGATTCTTTCCGTTGCCTTTATTCTAGCGTTATGATTCGATGCTTGTGTCTCGATCCTATTATATGTTTACCTTGCAGCCATGATATAGCCTTTCCTTCCACTTCCTATTAACTTTTGTTTGTTTACCTTGTTGGCCCCCGTGTCGTAGTTGCATGCTTAGTGTTGTTTGCGCTCAAGTCTTGTTGTCCGTCTTATCACCTGTTTAGTTTGATAGTTGGGTTTCAATTCAATCAACTTCATGTTAATGTTTTGGGTAATAATAATTTGATGATAAGGCACCGGCAGGAGGCCCGGCGTGGTTTTGAGGCCTTCTAGTGTCGAACTTAATTAGGAAAAGGGTCTTGTCCTCCGATCCATGATGAGCGCACTAACCGCATGTGGGAAGCGAGTATGGGCGCCCCCCGCAACTCTGATTCGATTCGCATCTCGTCCAAATCGCCACACTTAGTTCGGGATTTCTATTTGATGCATGCATATGCAGGTGCGAACCCTTGGCGCCAGGGTGGAACTTTTGTAGTCGGCATTTAGGGCGGCGTGGTCTTCCAGTGCTATGAGGGTCCCCCTTTTCTTCGTGGGGGCTCGATTAGCCGCGCACGCACAGCATGTGGTTCTTTGGCTTGATGCGAAGAAGAGTTGGGTTGTGTTGAGTGCCCCGCTTGGTGGAAGGGCCTTTCCATCTGGCAGGTCATTCTTACGTGTACGGCCAAATTGGTGCATCCCTGCAGGGTTAAATCTTCTCGAGAAGCCGTGTTGTCCGCGGTTATGGATGACTTGGTGAAAGTGCTGGCTAACAAGTACTCAGACAACTTAGACTTAACGATGATAACTTGACTAGTAATATAGATTACCTCCACCATAAAAATGAATGTCACCTTAATCAACCGTGTGAGTTTCCTTGGGTTGCTTCCTTAGTAGGGGGTAACACTGGATGGGTATTGTTTGGTGAGTAGTTATAGTTGGTTTTGTCGCGCTATCTTATCCCTTTCTTTTAGCCGGATGTTGTAGCGCGTCTCTGTAGTTAGTTAGTGCAGCCCGCTGCCGCTTCGTTGCAATAATCCCTTCCTTTCCGTTGTACCCAAAGTATTTGTATCTTGTGATGATTGGTTACGCTGGTATCTTGTGAGTATGGTTTATCCACTTGCCAGTACTTAACCGTACTGACCCACGAATCCCTTTTTCGTGGCTGCATATTCCACATTGCAGTCAACAGGTTTGAAGTCTGACGACGTTAGCTTGGGAATCCCTCCGGCTTGGCCTGGGCAGGGATTGGACGCCATCGGTTATCTTCAGGACTCTTAGTCCAATTCGTATCTTGTCCGTAGTCGGACGCTATGTTGTTTCTTCCGCTGTTATTTGGATCTTTGTATTGTATCAGTTGTATCCTTGACTCGTTTGAGTCGTCTTGTATATATCTTTTCTGTTGTTGTTGCGGAATATTCGTGAACTGTTGTAATGTTATCACAAGTGGCAACCTGGAATCGGTTATTATGTGGATTTTGGCGGAAATGCTGAAATTTGCATAGTGCCCGATGTCGGGGCGTCATAGTCGCCCCATCCTAGTTCGCTCCGTTCAGCGCGTGGTGACTTCCTTCGCTCGCGTAATCTCGCCCACTAGGCCCATTTTATGTGGAAAAGAGGCTAACAGTCCAGATCCAATAAAGTATTTTGTCTGGATTTTTTTTAGTAGCCCAATGCAATAATTTCGTGCAGCCATATATATGCTAAGTGTCTTCGCCATTTTAGAACATTGTTGCGTACGCCTTTAAAATTTGTAACAATTTTGCACGTTTTTTGTTGAGAAAGCACAAATGAGATGTTGCAATGTTTTTCTGGATGATTTCTAGAAAATGTTTATATGTTTATTAAAATTCATTTAGAATGACATGTTTATGAGCTCTTTCACATGTTGTAAACATGTAAATTTTTTGTTGCTATCGATTTGATTTTTTGTTGAAATAGGTGATTATTTTTGTTGCAACTGAAACAACGACAAATTATTTGTGTTGCTTATCAATTTTTTAATTGACGCAATTTTTTGTTGTTGCAATAGGTGTTGATGTTTGTTGAATTGTTTAAATTTTTTGTTTCAAGGCAATAACATATTGTTTAACTATTATTTGTAACATTACTTATTTTTCGGAAAAGATTTAGAAAAAATGTTGCAATACTTTTTTTTTGTACACGGGACGATAATTTTTGTTGCGACACAGGTGAATTTGTTGCAATGGCAGTTTTGCTGTAATTATCGCGATGACCGAGGGCAACACAATATACCTTTTCGTTTTAAGTAGGGCTTTGTGGACTGGGGGTTCTATATACGAAAAGCAGGGGAGCTAAAATGTAAAATTGTATTTGTGTTGATTTTAGCCACCGGATGAAGATCGGACGGCTCGCGAGAGGACCTAAGTTTGTCAAACTTAGAGCGACCTACGCCTAACACGTCCCTTAGTTTATCGCCAAACACGTTGCTTTGTACGGTTTGGACTTGAGTCCGTGTCAGCATGGAATAGTACTAGCCAAGGTAGTTACTTCATATGGTAAATATCTTTCAAAATAAATAAAAAAGTTGATATGGTAAATATCGCTGTAGTAGGAAATTGTGTCCTTGTACGTGTCCTTCTAGAAAGTCTTCTTCGAGTCGGTTTAGGCGGTGTTTGGTCGATCCGCTACTAGAAAGAGTAAGGCGGCCGATTTCCAGGACGGGATTGCACACACACATTCTGCGCTTGCAGTGGAGGCAACCCTACTCCTGCTATAATATTCACTATACACAGATATGCGTAAAATTCATGAGGTGATTATTATTCTTCGTATTAGCTCTAAAACTGCCCATATCTGGCTATAAAACTGCCCATAGGCTATAAAACTGCTCACAGCCGCCATATGAGGTGATGTAGTCGTCCATAGCTACATTCAGAACATACTTAACGAGGGAGTAGTTCTTCTCCTTCATTTTACTCCCGGATTCGAGATATACGGCGAACGAGTTTCTCGGATAATGCATGTTGAGAGTGCCGTATTTGTTTCTGCGCAAAACAGTTCAAAAAGTCCATATATAATCCTCAAAATTTGTACCCACAAACTTAACTAAAGATGGGAAATGGATGAAATCATGTTATGACGGCTAGTAATCAATGACTTATTCGGGAAAGTAAGGCAGGAGAACGATCCTCTTGTGCATATGATTGTTCTACAACACCTCTTCGATGTACTTTGCCGCTTTTCCCCTACCCTTAGCTTTGGTCAAGTACATGTCTTGCAAGTAGTAGAGGTCTACTAACGCGATGTTGAGGGTATTCTCTACGAAGAGTTGATGCGCCAAACTGAACGTAAGAAGGCGGACGATTGATGAGTGGAGGGATTGCATGTGGAACATCTGAAATATGTCATCAAATCTCACGAGGTCGTGTCTGCGTTGCTTGCAGTTACAAATCCCACCGTAGATGGTATCTTTGCGACCAAAACTGGCAGCGTTGGATTTTTCTCCTTGAGAAGCATCTCCTCCAGAATATAACACCATCATGGACGCTAAGCATATCACCGGTCAACAAGGCGACCAACCTCGGCGGAAGCATCGGTTTTACCAACTCATGGATCTGATGTCAGTCGTGTATGAGTATCCTATCCAATACCCGTTGTGTCGGCGGCTTCGACTTAGTCCCCTCCACCGGATGGCTCATGGAGGTAATGACAGAACTCTTCTTAGTTCTTTTTCATCCCGTCTTTTTAGCCTCCTTCTGAAATACATTTTGTGCCGCCTCTATGAGGGCGTCCTGGTTGAGGCCAACTTTCTCGGGGGCTGCCGGTTCTTGAGAAAACAAAAGACGCTTCGTGCATCGATATTTATGCGCTTTCTCCGCTGGAAAGAGTAGTTCATCAAGATCATCCAGACCGGCCACATCGTAAGGATCATCGACGAGGTAGTCATTAGGGTCCTCATCAGCATGGTCGTCGTCGTGTCGCACAGACATTGCAGGTGAGAAATCCTTCTGTTGGCTTGGGTGTCCCGACCCCTCGACCGGTGTTGGAGTGTTGACAGGAGTAGTGTCCAAACGAATTAGTGATTTTGGCCAATGTCAGTGGCCAAACATAGCACTGCTCCAGGTTTAACTCGCTGTCGGCTGCGGGGGGTTGGTTCGGAGGCTCGAGAGCACCGCAACCGGGGAGCACCTGATTCAATGTCACCCTGAACACGTTGTCGGACATACGCACGCCGTGGGACACGCGGTTGAGAGGTGTGACGATCTTTCCTTTAGCCACGCCATTTAACTCGTCATTCACACAGAGGAGCAATGTGCATCTCGTCTCGTCGGCCTGCGAAACGTCGCGTGATCGTCATTAGAGATTGAGGTCGTCACGTATGAAGTGATAATATATAATTAAGTTGTGGATGCTGAAATACCTTGAGGGCATTGGGCTCGGCCAAGGGAGATGAACCACTTAGGGTCGTCGGCGTTGCAAAGACGTGGCGGGGCAACGACGGATCTTCGCGACCTTGCTGCTCAGGGTTGGCAGCCTCGTTCTGCGCAATAGGGGCCACAATGGGGCCTCGTTCTGCGCAACAGGCGGCACAATGGGGGCCTCGTTTTGCGCAACAGGCGGCACAATGGGGGCTATATTGATCATGGGGGAGGCCCTTGTCTGCCACCATCCATCCAAGGCCCAAAGGACTGGGCGACGGACGCACATATGATAGGAAGGAGGGAATTGACCCTCTCGTTAACAAGTCGGTCGATCGTTTTCTCTGGCATCTTGTTCCGCTCCTTTCTCTTCTCCTTGGTGTCTGGGTAGTAGTGTGCATGCCAATGATCCTTTCCTGCGCCATGCACATGGCCACGATGCGGCTTCTTGTCTATGGACACTCCCTTCGTCGTGTTAAGCGCCCTAATAAAAGGGGTTTCATATGGGTCCTTATTCGTCGTTGCCGAGGACCCGCGGTTGACTAAGCAAGCCGTTCTTTTTCTTCTTCTTCGAGATATTTCTGCTCGAGCTCTTTGACCTTCTTGTTTAACATAAGATCGTCGGGTTTTGGGGGATCTTCCCTATAATGGGCCATGACAAAATTTCTCACATGCGGGTCAGTGATCTTTTCATATGGGTTTGTCCCTTTCCTCTGGGCATCCTTCTTAGCCCAAATTTCTCCTTCCCAAGGTAACCCCGGCTTCCGAGATTGTGTTCTTCTCTCGGATATATTTTCCCATTCCCTCAGCTTCTGTCTTTCAAGTTTGAGTTCGCCGACCTTGAATGTGGCCAAGTCTTCCTCAGAAATGAAGGGCCATATTTAATGAATCTCATCGGAACCCTTACCTGCATCAACAATCTCCCGCAAAATGGATTCTGCAAGTTGTAAACGCCTTAGTGAATTTGCCGAGTGGTAAGGAGTTTACCAGATTGCTCTTCAGATCTTGGTTGTCGTAAGGAGACGGGAACTTGTACCGTCTGTCATTATTAGACCTAGGGAACTTTCTTTACTCAAACAATTCATCTTCTCGACCATATACCAAATTCAATGGTATTATCCAGCCTGAGCAGTTACTTAGTGTTGATTCTTTTGTGTGTGCGTGCGTGTGAAATACTCAGTGTTGAGTCGTTGTGTTCTAAACTCGTAAGTTTCTGTGTTATGACTTGGATATCCATGATGGAAGCAAAGAAGGTTGAAAGTGATAAATGTTGCATGGTGGATAAAGTGAGCAAATATTGGATTGAAATCCAAATATTTCAAATTGTCTAGATCCAAATTAAGGATGAACAACACTAGATTGAAATCCATAATATTTCAAATTGTTAACGACCAAACTCAGGATTAAAAACATATTCGTATGTATAAACTATATTTTTTTCCAGAACCGTTGGACACATCAAAAAAGTCATCCCTTGCACCTGTCACGAAAGACTGTAACTATATTGTGCGCTGCACTCAAGTACTCACCAGTTGTCGTCCATGGCGGGAAGAACAAATCCTGCTTCACCTCGGAGATGGCAATCCACAGTTGGATTCTTTGAGATGCTCGATTTAGGCAAAGAGGTACTCCGTTGTCCAGAATCCACTTGTTATCCAAAACACCCATAGCCAATCATCTACTGGTTTTGCATGTGCTGTTAACCAGCTGGCAGACTAGGGGCGCGATGTCAATTGCTGATTTTCCATTTATAACTATCTATTCTGCATCGTCACCCAATCCTTCTAATCAATCCGAGGAAGGAAGGCATCTTATCTTTCTGCATGCCACCCATTCCAAATACTTCACATTAGAAAGGCCGGCCAACAATTACTCATTAGCATCGACAACACGGATATAATAACTCTAATAGGATTGGAGTTCACAAATGCAATACGTTGAGCTCACTAGCTTAGTACTTATACAACAATACTATCTCTTTCTAATAGGATGCGTCACTTTTTTCTATTCGTAGTATTCCTTTATGGTCCTTCTGCTACCAAGAGAGAAAAATAGCCAGAGTAAGAAGACATGAGCAAACTCATAACACGAGGACGGATATATATGGATTGAGGAACAGGGTACAACACCAGTGAAATATTTTTTGGTGGAAATATAGTTCTATAGTACATACAACTCCAACACCATGTCCTACGTGTGGTACATGCCTGTCAACATCACATGGAAATTTGGCACACAAGATTCCAACCCGCACTAGATGCAGACGAGGTCTGTGGCAGCACATTATAATGCTTTTGCTCTCCCTCTCTCGAGGCACAATCCTGGGTGTTTCCCCAATACCTCAATATACGTATTCAGTCTTGGCCTTTGACTGGTATCAAAACATCGAAGGTACTCCCATGCTTCAAAATTGTTGACCTGCACAAATATTGGCTTAAGTCGTTATTTTCGAATAGGGGATCGTAGCCTAGCCTCTGTATTTACACGATGCAAACATCTCAATTTAGGGCGTCTCCAAAGCAATGCAAACCGGAAACAAAATATGTACATTTTGATCTATTTGGGATTGTCCATGGAGACAAAATGGAGCGGACAAGGATTTGGGTGGAGGGGGACTAAACCCAATGGGCTACGATTCCCTGACAAATCAGGAAAACAAAGCTCCGAAAAACTCAAACAAACGCAAATTTAAACTTAAAATAAATCAATATTTGGGCGAAGTTGATCACAAAAACTAAAAAAGAAAAATAAAATAAATCCATACACTACTAAGCTGGGGGCGGTGGTCGGATATTCATCCCCACACCTACATGGATCTCCCCTAACTATCTTCACCGTCCATCGCTGTTGGAGATCCGTGCACACGGTTTGACCAGCTTAGCACGGGTAAGCGATTCCACCTACCTCGGCCCACCATGCCAGTACGGAAATCACAACCCGAGATGTTAACACCACAGCGACCAGAGGGGCTCTTCGGGTATTTTTGTTAATGTCCTCTGCCACCTCCAGCTTATCTCCTCGGATGCGCCTCCAGCTGAAACCTTTCTCCTCCAACCTCCCCGTCTCCATTTTCTTTCCAAATGCTTCCTCGAGGAGGCCAACGCAGGCAGCCACCTCGAGCTCCACCTCGAGGCCCATCCATGGAAGATCCCGCCGGGCAGGGAGGCCACGGCAGGCAACCACCTCGAGCTCCGCCTCGAGCCTCCGTCGGAAGGCCATGCCACCCTGCTAGCCGCCGGGCAGGGAGGCCTCGCCGGCGTCGAAGGCTACAAAGGCGAGCAACGCCTTGGTCGGAAGCCGCGCAGCCCATGGACCTCCCCGTGGTGGATCTTGCGCCGTACCTGCAGATCGCCGCGTCCGCCGGCCTCCCTGTCCTCCAGTGACCGGATCTAGGCATGGCGCCCCGCCGTCCACGGATCCACCTCCGGCCGACGGCCTGGACGCGCCATGACGACCAGGAGCCCACGGATCCCATCTGGATCCAGCTGCGCCGCCATTCCCACATCCACATCGCTAGGACGAGCTGTCCATCTCCGTCCTGAAGGATGAGCTGGTCGCTGGGCGTCGAGCGGCACAAGAGGCAGCAAAGCTGTTCGTGCTCTAGCCTGGATCCGACTTTTTTTTTTCTCCATGCTTCAGATCCGTTTTTACATGCTTCCTGCTCTTCTGTGTTACTTGTGGATCTGAATGATTCTGCCCATATTCGGTTGTTGTGTGTGTTGATTTTACAAATATATTTTCTTCTCAACACTGTATGCGTGTCTACAAGATTCTTAGATCTTGTGTGTTAAAATGTTTCTAGGGATACATTTAGGAAGATCTATCCCTGAAACGTACAAAATATGGTGTAACGATTCCTGATTATTCTTCTGCCAATCCTATTTGGATCTGTGTACTGTATATAATTTTTGCTGAATCTTTCTTTGTACAAAAATCATTGATTCTAATAGTTAATATTGTGTGAAGCTCTCTGTTTTTAGTGTGAAACTGTAATGACTATGTATTTGGAATGGAACTGTATTATCTTGTAGTAGATGTGTGGGATTCTTCCATTGTTTTTGCATCTGGCTGAAGCCACAAATGGGTTCTTTTTTCTCTCATATTCATATTCCGTGTTCTATATGTATGGCTGGTGATTTCGAATTTCTTACATTTTTTTAATGTTCAGATCTGGAACAAAATGCATATATCGTGATTTTTTGCTTTTGATAATTATTATAGAAATGATGGTTCATGAATCCTTTTTGTGTACGTTTCTTTGAATGAGATTCTTCTAGAAATATTTGCAGTTAGCACATGAACCAAGCATCCACATATCCAGAAAAAAATTGAAAGAAAAAAATGGCATCCAGGGGACAAGACCAATGCAGATTGCATGAATTTTTTTTTTGCAATGCAAATATTGAGTTGCATTTTTAAATTTTTGGTAAGTGCATTAACAGAAAATAAAAAGATATAGATTAATGCATGAAATTTCTGGATACTGTATACATCAAGAATTTTGCATCCTCTTAAGTATGGACAGATGCTTTGGTACCAGACTCAGAAAAATGATGTGACATCACGATACCATTTTTTTATGCTAATCGAAAATTTCTTGATACTGTTGTTCATGATGCAAAATTTCGTGATTTTGTTAATACATGGTTTGTAAATTTCTCCCTTGTGCAAAAATATTCTCTGGAATTGTTGTAAATGGATGCAAAATGAATGGAAATATCTAGAAATATTTGCAGTTAGCACATGAACCAAGCATCCACATATCCAGAAAAAAATTGAAAGAAAAAAAGGCATCCAGGGGACACATGAATTTTTTTTGCAATACAAATATTGAGTTGTATTTTTAATTTTTTGGTAAAAAGCATTAACAGAAAATAAAAAGATATAGATTAATGCATGAAATTTCTGGATACTGTATACATCAAGAATTTTGCATCCTCTTAAATATGGACAGATGCTTCGTCACCAGACACATTTTTAATGGTAATTCACTCACGTGATTCTTTGGGGGGAAAAAGAGCGCTCGTGTGCTGGTCGGAGAGGTTGATGCGAACGAATTTTAGCAAGGGGTATTTTGGGAACTGCTTGTGGGTCCGAGCATGCTTAGTTAGAGAGAGACAGATATTTGGGGGATGGTTACCTATATTAATGGAAGTCAAAGCTCTCCACTTGATTCGATAGGTGGAGATAGGTCTCTCGTATCCCAAGACAAACGAACGGTGCAGATAGTTAGGGGAGATCCATGTAGGTGTGGGATCGCCGCACTCGGGCGGTGGTGTCAGTTCTACTGCCGTAAGTGGCCATGTTGCATGCCTAGTCTTCTTTGTCCTCGTCCTTGATCTTGTGTTCGGAGAGAGCCTGACGTGTATTCGAAATTGAGGTCCATAATCTTGTGTTCCTACTCAGGAAACTATTCCTCGAGCATGCCAAGAATCTTCGGCATCTCCGGTCATTCGGTCGATTGCAGGTTAGGTCCAAAGGACCAAAGCAATATCAACCAAGACGGGAGCAAGTCCATCTAGTTAGGATCGAATCAATTGGGAGGAAATAAACAAAGATTCAGCAAGCCTTGTGCGTACGGGCAGATGGCGTTTCCGGATGCTGTCACTGCGACACGGGCGTTTGAGGTAAACATCTTGGCTCCTGGCGTCACCCGTGAGCCGTTGGTCGCAACAGTCCAGAGTGGCGGCCGAGCACCCGGATGAGCTCACTGGTTGCATACAGCGCACGAAAGGCGTCGCCTCCGGCATCTCCCTTAGGCGCGGCGGTGCCCTTCACCCGGACCACCCCGGCGTGGCGGCCGATATGGCCCTGAGACTGAGCAGCCGGACCACCCCGGCATCCAGCACAATCCACCTACTGTAGGCCGAGCTTCACGGCGTACAGCTCCATGGATTGAGAGGTGCTGCTCCCATCCCCGAGCAAGTCCCTCGCGTGCTGAAGCTCCCAGTCCACCACACATCTGTACTGCTGCAACTCGTGCAGCTGGGTGGCGCGAGGAGGGAGACCATGGGGTTCACCAATTGAGGCATGACAGGAAGGAATTCAAGCGACGATGGCGCGCTGGCACCATCACGTGGAGAGGCCGGGACAGCCGGTGGGCGCATGCACCCGCGCCACAGGATCGTGAAGAATCGGGGAGGCGTGGCGGAATCGCCGGAGTTTAGTGGCAGAGAAAAGAGATGGTCGGGAAATCGGGAGGAGAAAGATATATATGACAAGTGGGCCACTGGCGTAAGTCAGTGTAACAACTTGAGTTGTTTTTGTTTTGTGTGTGGAAAACAGTATAAAGGTTTTAATAGACCGGGATCGAAAAGTTGAGAGTGCAAATTTTAGGGATTAGGAGTTGAGGGTTTGATTTGTCTTTAGTCTACAAGTTGAAAAAATTATCCACTGCACCTGTTACGAACTATTGTGCGTTGAACTCAACTAATCACCAGTTGCCTTCCATGGCGAGCAAAACAGATCATGCGATTCCGCTTCACCTCAGAGATGGCAATCCACGATTTTTATTCTTTGAGCTGCTCGTTTTAGGCAAAGTGGTGCTCGGATGTCCAGAATCCACTTGTTATCCAAAACACCCACAACCAATCATCATCTACTAGTTTTGCATCTGTTGTTAACCTGCTGGCAGACTAGGGACGCGATGTCAACTGCTGATTTTCCATTTATCCATCTATTCCGCCACATATTCCTGTCCCCCAAATCAAACCGAGGCTGGAAGGCATCTTAGCTTTCCGCATGCCACCCATTCGGAAATACTTTATGTATCTATACTTCTATAGTAAGGCCGGCCAGCAGTTACTCATTTGCATCGACAACATGTATATAAGTCTAATAGGATTGGAGTTCACAAATGAAATACGTGGAGGTTACTAGCTTAGTACTTCTACAACAATACTATCCCTTTCTAATATGATACGTCGCCTTTTTTTCTATTCGTTGTATTCCTTTATGGTGCTTCTGCCACCAAGAGAGAAATATAGCCAGAGTAAGAAGACATGAGCTAACTCATAACACGAGGACGAATATATATGGACAGAGGAACAGTGTACAACACAGGTGAGTGAAATATTTTTTTGGTGGAAATATAGTTCTATAGTACATACATCTCCAACGTCATGTCCTACGTACGGTACATGCCTCTCAACATCACATGGAAGTTTGGCGCACAAGTTTCCTACCTGCAATAGATGCAGACGAGGACTGTGGCAGCACATTATAATGCTTTTGCTCTCCCTCTCTCGAGGCACAATCCTTGATGTTTCCCCAACACGTCAATATACGTATTCTGTCTTGGCCTTGGACCTTGGCATCAAAATACTCCCATGCTTCAAAATTGTTGTCCAGGACAAATATGGGATAGTAGCCTAGCCTCTGTATTGACACGATGCAAACATCATCAATTTAGGGCGTCTCCAAAGCCATGCAAACCGGAAACAAAATATGTACATTTTTATCTGTTTAGGATTGTCCACGGACACAAAATGGAGCGGACAAGGATTTGGGTGGAGGGGGACTAAACCCAATGGGCTACGATTCCCTGACAAATCAGGAAAACAAAGCTCCAAAAAATTCAAACAAACGCAAATTTAAACTTAAAATAAATCAATATTTGGGCGAAGTTGATCACAAAATCTAAAAAAGAAAAATAAAATAAATCCATACACTACTAAGTTGGGGGCGGTGGTGTCAGTTCTACTGCCGTAAGTGACCATGTCGCATGCCTAGTCTTCTTTGTCCTCGTCCTTGATCTTGTGTTCGGCAAGAGTCCGACGTGTATTCAAAATCGAGGTCCATGATCTTGTGTTCTTACTCAGGAAACCATTCCTCGAGCATGCCAAGAATCTTCACCACTTCGGCGGTATCGTCCATGCATATGGCATTTAGCTTGGTTGTGCCATTGCGGGAATGGTCCCGGAGCTACTGTCATAGGTTCGATTCATGGTGATGGATAAGAAGGGAGAAGGGAGACGAACAGAAGGATGTCGGACGGTTATGATCGATATTACTGTGGCAGCGCATCTGTTTATGATCGAGAAACAACTTCCAAAGGGCCGGAACTGAACAGTTTAGCTTTTAATTTCCGGTTGGTCCCAACCGAGACTTAAAGGGCTTCCCATAAAACCTTTAGTTGCGGTTGGTATCACCAACCAAGACTAAAGGTCCCGTTGAACCGAGAATAAGCCTGGCCGTGCCGTGCTCCTAGTCATTAGAACCGGGACTAATGCTCCATTAGTCCCGGCTCCAAACCTAACCGGGACTAAAGTATTTTGGGCTCCCGAACGGAGGCTTTGTTTTCTACCGGTGAGTGGAGTTTATGGTCCTAGTCCCACCAAAAGTTTGGCACAACAAAAATTATTTAGTTGATAGCTCTTTCTTGTGTGACTGTACATATCTTATTTCACACCCGTTGCCTCCGGGATGAGCTCATTATCCCATGGTTCTTTGGCCTGGTGCTCGTATGTACCCTGACAAGCCGTGTTGGCTATTGTTCACGACGCATTCAAAGGTAACACTATGAATGATAACGACATCGGCCACCAGCACGACCTCCTATAATCCGTTCGGGAACCGTGTTAGAGGCGGACGTGCACGGCCACGTTGTCCATATCAGGCCTCGTCTCCATCGGGCCACAAGCAGAGCAAGAAACAATGATAGGCGGAGGCTCACGGAGGCCACAGAGGGTGACCGAGACTCGACAGGTTGACACGACATAGGTGGTCAGTTTGATTTTGGGGGCATTTCTGGGGAGCAGTAAGGTAAGTCTATCGGCGGATCGGGCGGGGAGGGGGGGGGATCCAACTGGGTTCCTCATGCGGAGACTATTGCGTGTGTTCATCCCATAGTACATAGGCCGAGAAGTAAAAGCTTCCGGTATCTAAACTTTACCACCCAAATCCCATATGTTCAGTGTTATCCTTCAATCATCTTTCCATGCTGATTTTCATAAAATTTCTAGTGAACACCTACCACACATGCCGTTTACGATAATATTATAAGTCGAGACCTTTTTACTCCTTTGAAGACCAAATCGAATTAGCATATGTGACCCTCCCATGTTGTGGATATTTTTATGAGTTTTTCCACACCTAGAGCACATTCATGCATTTACGAATCTGCCACCTCCTGCTGATATCATCATATTATTGCTAAATCTTGAACTTCTAAATGATTTATCTCATAAACCTTTAATACGATTAGTGATCCATTTGTACCATTGCGTTCATCTTAATAAGGGCTTTATTGGCATGACACACGCGTCACAAAATCATGTGGTACCATATTCATTTCAGTACCATAAAGCATGTCGTATTTTATGATGGTCATGCGGAGACATCCTCGTCACAAAATCATTTGATGCTGTAAACATATATGCTTGACTGCTGTTGGTGTACTTTAGTCCATGAGCATATTCTTCCATCTCACAAAATATTCCAAAGCGCCAAACGGCTAAAGACAAGTTAGTCATGTTAGTTTTCCTCATGCAACCCACTCCGGAATACACTTTCTATCTATAATGAGTACTGACCGCCAAATACTTGCTCAAAGCTTTACGTGATTGAAAGAAATCTCATAGCATTGGAAATGGCAAATGAAAGGTAGTGTGTGTATATGGCTAGCTTATAACTTCTACTACGGTACACTGCCGCTAGTAACAGAGGAACAAGACGTGCATGAGTTCATACGACGAGGATGTTTGGCTACTAAACTCTAAGCCCGTTTCCTTTTGCGAGGACTTGTTGCCATGTGTGGTTGCATTTCCTGGGCAAAGTTAGTGGAGCGTTTCTTCACTGCCCAATAACTTGTATATATAGATATAATAATAAGGGGTACAACTCGAGAGGAGATGTGGGTGAAATATAATTTGGTGGATGGGTTAAAATGAAACCTACTTCGAAGTACATGGAAGCCCTATGTCGTGTAAACATTTACGGCATACATACCCATGTGCCTACGTATTGTGAGCATCACATGTCAGTGTGGCATCAAGTTTCCAATAGTTCACAATTTGCAGACAAGGATTATGAAAACATTCTAGCATCTAGAATGATTTCTCTGACCCTCAGTCATGGCCAAGTCGTTAGGGATTTTTAAAGGGTGAAATTATTTTCCTCAAGATGTCAATGTATGTCAATAGGGGACCTCCTATGCATCGCATTCAGCGAGTCGGAGTGCTGTCTTGCCTGCGTTTGGCCCCTGGCTCCTCAGGGTTCCACCTAAATGGGCCGGCCCAAATAGCATCGTGCGCACACTGTTGTGTATTCCGTTTTTTCTTCCGTTTTAATTACATTTTCTGTGTCCAATTTTTGTCAATCATAAAATGTTTTCAAAAAAATATTTTTTTAATTATTCATTAATTATAAATGTGTAGACTAAAAAAATAAAAAAAATTGAAATGATGATTTTTTTTGAAAATCACCAATATTTTGAATGAATCGGGAAAATTATGAAAATGAAGAAACTTTGAATGAGAATATTTTTGAAGATGAACTATTTTTTTCAAATGGTGTACAAATTTTGAAAATGCAGAATCGGAACATTTTTTGGAAATAAATACTTCTTTAGAATGGCGAATAATTTTTAAAAAGAACAAAATTTAAATCAGAACAAATTTTGAAAATGAACAAAGCTGAAATGGGGAACGATTTTTTAAAATGAACATTTTTCTTAAATATTAATTGAATAATGTTTTATTAACCAATTTTATAAATGATTTTTTAAAATGGTAATCACAATTTATTAAAATGAAAACATGTTTTGGATTTCAAAAAATGTTGAGACTTAAAAATAATAAAAGTGAGAAAAAGAAATCAGTGACATGAAAAGCGGAAAAAAAACATAGAAAAAAGAACACAAACAACGAAAGAAGAACAAACCAAAGGAAAATGGGTCAGCCTATGTAACCTATTGCTGTGAGTGTGTCGGTACTAGGACTCGCTATAAGCGAGATATATATAGTGGATGCGTGTCAATATACATACTGAATTACAATTAAAATATATAAATATTTCTTATGTTGCTTGTTTGACTTATAGGCCTAAAGCATGTTAAAATAATTCCTATGTAATCCCCCACGCTAAATTTCATACCCCCTCCATCTCAAATTAATTGTCATGAAGTTTGACAAAAATGGATGTATCTAACGCTAAATTATGTCGAGATACATCCACTTTTATCAAACATTGCGACAATTAATTTGAGACGGAGGGAGTAGAAAACTATGGATGCGTATCCTCTTGGAAATCAAACAAATAAAAGTTACGTGAAAATAGCTAATATTCATATTACTCCAACTGTCCAAGCATCTTCGTAATAAATTCTGAAAATAACATGTCAAATCATAGCAAGCATTTGATCTTGAAAAATCATTTCCAGGTTGGAATTCACGGAAATAATTCTGTCAACAGAAGCACCCATCCGTCACGCGAGGACTGCCAATGTCCTCGCCGTCGCGCTGCGTCCACTCGAAGCTCGCGTGCTTAAGGAGAAGGTGATGGCGCGTACTTACGTCAGAGGTTACCCGCCGCCGTCCACAACAAAACGTTGGTGCACGACCCCACCACGCCGGCTCGCACGCAGCCTGGCCCAACGGCCACGGCTGCCCTGTGGGCATCCTTCCGTCGCTGCTATGGCGACGATTGTTGGACAATAATCAGAACTTTGTAAGTTGAGTTAGTTTATTATCACCAAACACGTTGCTTTGTACGGTTTGGACTTGAGTCCGTGTCAGCATGGAATAGTACTAGCCAAGGCCACGCAGCGGAGATGGGCCCGAGGCTTGCGGCTCCGGTACAGGCCACGCAGGGAGATGGGCCCGAGGGGTTGAGAGTCTGCGCCGCTACTACAGGCGATCCATCTCGCCCGTCCTTCCTAGGCCGTCGTTGAAGGGAAAAGGACGCCAACCGGCAGGGGATGCAGTCCGGAGGAGCAGCCGGTTGCGGGGGAAGTTTACCCCAGGCACTCCCGTGCGCCGGCAACAGCGAGAGTTGATCCTCAAGCTCGGGATCGCCAGGCAGACAGAGGTGATAGGTGACGAGGCTGTTGCTTCTTACCTCGACCTGTTCACCCAGCCCTTGCGCCAGGACCAGATTGACGTGATCGTTGGACTTTTTGGGTGGCAACCGGATGCACTTCCGATGGTGGACGAGACTCACGAGGAGTGCATGATTTAGTTCCCTGCTAATAGCTGTTGTTGATTTGTTTCTCGCTGCGACTCGTGTAAAATCTGAACTTTTCTTAGCTATCATGATTCTGGACATCTCCTTTGCAATCTGGAATGGGCGTGGAAATTCTGGGGTTCGGAGGGCAGCCATTGACCAGGCTGCCGTTGTTTGCATTCAGGAGACAAAAATGGCGTCCATGTGTGACAATGTCGTCCGGGAGTGCCTAGGGCCGTCTTTCGACGGTTTCCTTCACCTGCCAGCCGATGGTACTCGTGGTGGAATTCTCCTTTCATGGCAGTCTGCCGTGGTTACGGTCTCCAACCCTCACTTAACGACTAACGCCATCACGGCGCGCATCTCGGTGGATGGTGAGGCTAGTTGATGGTTCACCGGGGTTTACGGCCCATCACAGGGCGAGGAGAATAAAAAGGCTTTCCTCGAGGAGCTTCAGGACATCCGCGATCTTCATGCAGGTCCTTGGACGGTCGCCGGTGACTTTAACCTAATCGCGGACGCTGGGGATAAAAGCAGAGGTGCTCTCCACCGTGGAATGATGGGTCGCATCAAGTGCACGCTCAGCCGCCTCATGCTCAAACACCTCTACCTCAATGGATGACGTTTCACCTGGTCTAATGAGAGGCAAACCCCTACTCTCGAGAGGCCGGATAGGGTGGTCACCTCGGTGGATTGGGAGGAGCTCTTCCCGGAATCTCTCCTCACTGCCCTCTCCTCGGGGCCCTCTGATCACTGCCCCCTGGTGCTGCAGCTTGCCCCCAATCTCCATTGGGGGCGTAGATTCCACTTCCAGTCCTTCTGGACTAAAGCCGATGGTTTTCAGCAAGTGGTCCTTGATGCTTGGAGCTCTGTCAGGCATGAGCCGAACCCCTTCAAACGCTTGGATCTCAAGCTTCGGGCTACTGCTAAAGAGCTATCCCAGTGGAGTGCGAGATTCATTGGAAACATCAAGCTACAGATCCTGCTGGCCAATGAGGTCATTCTTCGGCTTGACGCTGCTATGGATTCGAGACAGCTCTCTCCTGAAGAGCGTGGACTTTGGTGGCTCCTGAAAAAGAAGCTGTTGGGGATGGCCTCCCTTGAGCGCTCTATTGCACGGTAGCGTTCTCGCCAGCTGTGGCTTCAGGAAGGTGACGCTTGCACGCGCTTCTTCAACTCCCATGCGAGCCACCGTCGACGGAAACACTTCATTGATCACCTTCTGGTGGACGGTTCCAGGATTGTGGATCATGTAGACAAGGCCGAGGTCGTGGATAACTTCTATGTGGACCTACTTGGGAAGGACGACGACTGACCTTTCTCCCTCGACCTTAAAGTCTTGGGCCTTCCCTCGATCGATTTGCAGCATTTAGAGGTTGGGTTTTCACCTGAGGAGGTCTGGGCGGCGATCAAAGAGATGCCCCCCGACAAATGCCCTGGTCCGGACGGCTTGACCAACAGATTTTTCATCTCTTGTTGGTCTATCTTTAAGGATGGTGTCATGGCAGCTTTTGACATGCTCGCGGGGCTTGATATGCGTGGATTTGGGTTGGTCAACCAAGCTCTCGTCTCGCTATTGCCTAAAAATCAAGACGCGGAGGAGATCAAGGACTTCCGACCCATCAGTCTTATTCACAGCTTTGCAAAGCTCATTGCGAAGATTCTGTCCTTAAGACTTGCACCATCCCTTCCGAATCTGGTGGGTGGTCATCAAAGCGCCTTTGTGCGCAAGAGATGTATCCACGACAACTTCATGGTGGTCCAGGGGACGGCTAGGAAGTTGCATAGCTCCAAGACCCCGGCAATCCTGCTCAAGCTCGACATCACCAAAGTTTTTGACACGGTGGATTGGGATTTACTTATCGAGGTTCTGAAGAAATTCGGATTCGGCGACCATATGATTGCGTGGATTTGTGTGTTGCTGTCTTCTGCGTCGACGCGTATACTTGTGAACGGGTCGCCTGGATGCCGGATTACTAACAAGCTTGGATTGCGACAAGGCGACCCGCTTTCACCGCAACTATTTATGAGGGTGATGGAAGTATTCCATTACCTGGTGGAGTTGGCGGCCAGGTTAGGGTTCCTAACCCCCTTGGCGCGCAATGGGCTGCGATGCAGAACCTCAATCTATGCGGATGACGTGGTTACGTTCCTTAGACCGTCGATGCTTGATCTGCAAACTCTCGCCTCCCTCATCGAGGACTTCGGGGCGGCGTCAGGGCTCCGTACCAACTTGCAGAAGTGCGCGGCACACTTGATTAGATGTGAAGAGACGATGGAGGAGATGATTGCCCAGGAGCTGGGCTGCCCGGTGGACCCCTTCCCCTTCCGTTACCTAGGGTTGCCTTTGTCACTAAGGAAGCCGACAGCAGCACAGCTGCAGTATCTGGTGGACAACGTGGCAGGTAGGCTACCGGGATGGAGTGCTAACCTCATGAAAAGATGGGGAAGACTTGAGCTTGTCACAACCACTCTTGATTCGATCCCAGTCTTCTCCATGATGTCTTTGGACATCCCCGTAAAAACCCTCAAAGCTGTGGAAAAAATCCTGAGGGGGTTCCTATGGCGAGGGAGGAAGGAAGCGCACGGTGGACATTGCCTAGTGGCATGGAATCTCCTGGAGGGCTTGGCATCCCAAACCTAGTCCTTTTGAACATAGCGTTGAGGGCCAGATGGCTGTGGGTTGGAGAGGGTGGAAACCGCCAAACCTTGGAGGGAATTCAACTTGCAGATTCCTCTTGAGGTGACGCAGCTTTTTGAGGCAGCCACTTCTTCTACGGTGGGGGATGGGAGAGACACTCTGTTCTGGACCGACAGGTGGCTCCCTGAGTGGCGGATCAAAGACTTGACCCCAAGCCTCTTTGCAAGGGTCTCCAAGCGGGATAAAAAGACCTTGCGAGTGCGGGACGGAATTCTCGGTGGATGGCTTGGCAACATCTCTCCTGACCTAGGCACACACGAAATTAGAGAACTCCTTGTGCTGGCGGAGCGCATCGCCACTTTCCACCTGGTGGAGGAGACAGCGGACAGTTTCAGGTGGAACTGGGAGTCGGACCAATCTTTCTCGGCACGCTCCGCTTACCTAGCCTTGTTTGCTGGCTCTACTACTTTCGCGGGGGCTGACCAAATTTGGAGATCTCGGGCTCCCGTGAAATGCAGATTCTTTCTCTTGCTGGCGTCACGGGACCGTTGCTGGACAGCGGATCACCTTTCTAGGACGGGGCTTCCTCGGCCAGCAGCCTGTCCCTTCTGTGATCAACACGAGGAGACCATTGATCACCTACTTCTAGGATGCGTGCTGGCCAGAGAAATCTGGACCGCTTTCCTGAGAAGCTAGGGTCAGGATGAGTGGATCCCTGTGCATGACGACTCGCTAAGGGAGTGGCTTTCCGTCAAACTCCCGGGGCATGGCTCAAACCGGGAGCTGTGGACGGCCTTAGCACTCATCCTATGGAGCATTTGGAAGCATCAGAATGACATTGTATTTGAGGGTAGACCCGTGGACGCGGCGGCCGTGATCTAGAACATCAAGGTCGAGGCCGAGAGGTGGCGAGCGGCCAAAATATTTAGGGGAGAGCTAGCTCAGGTAGATCGGTGAAGGATGGGTGAGTAGTCAACCTTGTAATGTCTTGGTGGAGTGCGTCCTCGACGTCTGTGTCGAACGCGTTGTAACCCCGGACGCTTGGCCCCTCTTCTATGAAACCGATACGTCTATCCATGACGTATCCTTGAAAAGTACTAGCCAAGGTAGTTACTTGATATGGTAAATATCTTTCAAAATAAAAATAAATTGATATGGTAAGTATCGCTGTAGTAGGAAAGTGTGTCCTTGTACGTGTCCTTCTAGAAAGTCTTCTTCGAGTCGGTTAGGTGGTCTTTGGTCGATCCGCTACTAAGTAAGGCGGCCGATTTCCAGGACGGGATTGCACACACACATTCTACGCTTGCAGTGGAGGCAACCCGGCCTACTCCTGCTATAATTCACTATACACAGATATGCGTACAATTCACGAGGTGATTATTATTCTTATTAGCTCTAAAACTGCCCATATGATCGCTATAAAACTGCTCATGGGCTTCCCATACTCTGCGGTGGCGCCGGTCGTTCACAGAGGAGGTGTTTGGATCAAAAATGGTAACGGTAATGGTATTGTAATGATATCACAGGGTGTATCCGTTGTCGAATGGACAAACTCCACATTTGTTTGGTTAGGTACTGTAATGGAAACAGTTACCGCGAACCAACCTGTGGTTGGATGGTTAGGAGGGTGGTTGTACCCCCAGCATACCAGAGTTCAAACCCCAGGTTTGACACCTGTGTGTCGCATTTAGCCGGAATATTCTTTCAGTGGGAGGCGACGTTCCCGTCGACAGCGACGCGTCTGTGGTGACTTCGTCAATCTCAAGACCCGCCGACTCAGTCTCTCGGAGGTGCTCGTAGGGGTAGGGTGTGCGTGTGTGCGTTCATAGGGGTGAGTGTATGCGCATGTATGTGAGCGCTTGCGTCTGTACAGTGTTTCTCAAAAAAAAAGAAACAGTTACCAAAAAACAGAGAATCACATCGTGAGTTCGAAAAAAGTGAGAATCAGATCGGAGAATGGCTGGAAATAGGGGAGTAGATCGGCGAGAGAAGGCCAGCTTTGGGACCTGGAGACTCAGTCAAACAGATCGATGCTATTTGTGTAGCGCCGCCGGTGCTGCTCCTCGTGTGGTGGCGCCGCTGCTGCTCCTCGCATGGTGCTGCTGCGGGTGAGTGAGAGGTTGTCGAGAGGAAGACTCCGAGCTGAACCATGCATGCCGGCGCCGGTAGGGGACATGGCGGAGGGGCGATTGGCGCAGAGAGATTTGGACGGGATGACAGCGACGGGACGGGGACGAGAGAGGACACGAGCGAGATGCCTCTGGTAACATATTTTCTTTCCGCTGGGGGGAGGGCGGTATCAAAATAAGCCTGTGGTGTGACTCCTTTACAGGGTAGTTGTTTTGCTGCTGATATATCGCTTTATGTTTGCTAATCGCGCATGCCGCGCGGTTACAGCGTAGTTGTTTACATGCAAACTGAAACAAACGTGTTTAAAGGTTTCGGATTACACCGTAATGAGCTACCGGAGCAAAAACTGTGAACCAAACACGTCCTTGGTGTTATCCCCACAGTAGCACGAGGAGGGGCGGAAGTGAGTCGGTTAGTCGACTAAAGAACTTTGAATGGCTTATTATGAGTTATAATAGAATAATATTTGTTGGGTTGACATGAGCCGACACACGTCTTTAAGATTCTAGGTTGATGAGTCGTCAATTAACACCAGGTGTGTCAAACGGTTAATAGTTCAGGTTTTCATCTGGACAACGCTCTTCTGGGGCTGCAACCGAGCTTTCTCCTGACATGGACTACGTCCACAACATCTTTTCGTCTATTCACATCATACATAACCACTGTCCGGTCAAGTTAGAGGGTAGGGTCACTGTTCGAGATTGTGGGACCACAACGCCTCGGGATTGAGGACAATATGACATTTGAAGTCCAAGATGATGCTACCAAGTAATAACAATCAATATTGCACTCCCAATTAGTGTTGTGTTTTCATGAAAATAATAACAATTACGAGCATATGGTCTCTTACCTTCATGCTATGGACACATCTCGTATACCATGGTTGTCATGTATTCTATCGGACTATTTTTCACGCTCATCCTTCTGAGCTGCCGACTTTGTGCTTCCATCTCCTCGGATAATCCAAGTCTCAAAATGCCACGATGAGAAATGAATCCATTACCAAACCATTTGTGTATTCTGTTGGAATTTTTACATGGGCTACTAATATGGGCTCACATGTCTAGCCCACTAAGCCCACTAAAAATCCTGAAATTGTCATGGCCCATTCATGAATAATGAGTGGAGTGAGTGGGACTAAAGTTTAGTCCCACATTGCTAGTTTGGAGAGAGTGGAACCACCTTATAAGGTGAGCCATTCTAGCTCATGTATGAATAGGCAAAGCAAGAGGAGAGGTGTGCCACACGCGCGCTCCTCCTCCGCCGCCCGCCTCGCCACGCCTCGTCACGACGCGCCGCGAGAATGAGCTGAGCCGAGAGCGTTTATTTTGTCGGTTGGGAAAACTTAATGAGTCATTAATTTGGTAATTAACGGACGCGTTAATTCCAAAACCGTTTCCGTTTCCTTTCTGGATCGTGGAGCCGAACCGACTCAGACGTGGAGTTACGCCCGCATATAATACGCGCATACGGTAAACCCTAGCCGCCACTTCGTCATATGGTTTCGCACCACCGTTCCAAAGCACTGCACCGCCAATCAAGTCTTCTCCATCCCTCCTTCCGGCGTGCACCGCGAGAAGGGACAGCAGGCCTCCGGAACCCCGCCTCTTGTGATCCTGTACGGGAGAGGAGCGATCAGGTTTTTGGGGAGCGCACTCAGCGCGACTGCTGACGGCGACTACTTCCCCAACGACGATTTCTTCCCCGACCTCGGCAACCTCTTCATCGACGACATGGCCGACGTGGACAACAACAACGGCAGTGCCGCTATCGCTCCATCGTACGTAACTCTATTCCACCTGTATGAGATATTCCTGAAATTCTTATGTCTAGTTCTAGCTATAGATTGGATCAATCTGTCTACTGTACTAGATCTAGATATTTGCATGATTACTGTTTTTGCTACTGTCGCAATTCATCTGCTGCTATTTCGAATTAAATCATGTGCTAAATTGCTAATATATTCAACATCCAAAAACCTGATTATAGGCAATTTCTTGCACCTGGCCGTCTGTCATTGCGGCGACAAGGCCAATCCCTTTCAAGGGTGTGGACTATAAGAGGTGGCGCACGAGAGCAGTGCTATGGTTTCAAACCTTGCGCTGCTATGCGGCCACCAAGGGCAAGCCTGAGGGCGATCTCAATCCAGCACAGCTGGAGGCCTTTGAGAATATGGACACTATGTTTAAAAGTGCCCTCCTCGGTATAATTGATGATTCCATTGTGGATCCGTACATGTCGTTTGATAACGGCAAGGATATGTGGGCTGCACTCGAGGCCAAATTTGGGGCCTCGGATGCTGGCAGCGAGCTGTATGTCATGGAGCAATTCTATGACTACAGGATGACTGATGAGCGCTCTGTTGTTCAACAGGCTCATGAGATACAGTCACTCGCTAAAAAACTTGAGCACTTTAAGTGTATGTTACCGGACAAGTTTGTGGCCGGAGGCATTATTGCCAAGCTTCCATCTTCATGGAGCACCTTTGCTACTTCTCTAAAACACAACAGACAGGAGTTTTCCGTTATGGACCTCATCGGATCTCTTGATGTGGAAGAGAACGCGACTGAAGAACGTTCATCATGTGCCCTCCATCAATAAAAATCTCGTCAGCGGCTCACGTTTATGTCGAGATGGTTTTAAGTTGGTTTTCGAGTCTAATAAAGTTGTAATTTCCAAGTATGGACAATTTATTGGTAAAGGCTATGAGTGCGGAGGCTTGTTCCGCTTATCCTTGTCAGATATTTGCACCAAAGTTATTAATAATGTTTGCCACGATAATGATTGTGATGTTTGGCATTCACGACTTTGTCACATTAATTTTGGTTGCATGACGCGGTTAGCAAATATGAGTTTAATTCCGAAATTCAGTACTATTAAAGGTTCCAAATGTCAAGTGTGTGTTCAAGCTAAGCAACCTCGCAAATCTCATAAGACTGCGGAGGCGAGAGACTTGGCACCACTAGAACTTATACATTCTGATCTTTGTGAGATGACTCCACTAGATATTGTTATGTGTATCTTCTGAAATCTAAAGATGAAGCTTTAACTTATTTCAAGAACTATAAGGCCGAAGCAGAGAACCAACTTGATCGTAAAATTAAACGGCTTAGGTCTGATCGTGGTGGAGAGTATTTTTCCAACGAGTTTAATTCTTTTTGTGCTGAACACGGTATTATTCATGAGAGGACGCCTCCCTACTCACCTCAGTCAAATGGGGTGGCTGAAAGAAAGAACCGAACGCTGTCTGATTTGGTTAACGCCATGTTGGACACTTCGGGTCTCTCCAAGGCATGGTGGGGGGAGGCGCTAATGACTGCATGTCATGTCCTAAACCGAGTTCCCACAAAGAATAAAACCATTAATCCATTTGAGGAATGGGAAAGGAAAAGGTTGAAACTCTCCTACCTACGTACTTGGGGTTGTTTGGCGAAAGTCAATATACCAATTCCCAAGAAGCGCAAGCTTGGGCCTAAAACCGTAGATTGTGTTCTTCTGGGCTATGCTTTTAATAGCATTGGTTATAGATTCCTGATAGTAAAATCTGAGGTATCCGACATGCATGTTGGTACGATTATGGAGTCGAATGATGCGACTTTCTTTGAGAACATATTTCCTATGAAGGATATGTCTAGCTCATCAAATCAGGAGAAACCTGTTTCATCTAGTCAGGAATTAGCTGAGATTCCTGAATCCACCATTCCGATAGAACACGTTGAGAATCCTGAGGAGGATGACAATGAAGTTCCTGTAAGGAGCAAGAGACAGAGGACTGCAAAGTCCTTTGGTAATGATTTCATTGTGTACCTCGTGGATGACACACCCAATACTATTTCAGAAGCCTATGCATCTCTTGATGCTGACTACTGGAAGGAGGCTGTTCGTTGCGAGATGGATTCCATCTTGGCTAACGGAACCTGGGAAATCACTGATCGTCCTTATGGGTGTAAACCTGTAGGATGTAAGTGGGTGTTCAAGAAAAAGCTTAGGTCTGATGGTACAATTAAAAAATACAAGACAAGGCTTGTGGCCAAGGGTTATACCCAGAAACAAGGTGAAGACTTCTTTGATACTTATTCACCTGCGGCTAGACTGACCACTATTCGTGTGCTACTCTCACTGGCTGCCTCGCACGGTCTTCTCATTCATCAAATGGACGTTAAGACGGCTTTCCTTAATGGAGAGTTGGACGAGGAAATTTACATGGAGCAGCCAGATGGTTTCGTAGTACCCGGTCAGGAAGGCAAGGTGTGTAAATTATTGAAGTCATTATACGGCCTCAAGCAAGCACCTAAGCAATGGCACGAGAAGTTTGAAAGGACTTTGACTGCTGAAGGCTTTGTTGTAAACGAAGCTGATAAATGTGTGTACTATCGCCATGGTGGGGGCGAGGGAGTTATTCTATGTCTATACGTTGATGACATATTGATCTTTGGGACCAATCTTGATTTAATCAAGGAAGTTAAGGATTTCTTATCTCGCTGTTTTGAGATGAAGGATCTAGGAGTAGCTGATGTTATCTTGAACATCAAGCTGTTGAGAGATGATAATTGTGGGATCACACTGCTTCAATCTCACTATGTGGAAAAGGTCTTGAGTCGCTTTGGGTATAGTGACTGCAAGCCTTCTTCAACTCCATATGATGCTAGTTTGTTGCTTCGAAAGAATCAACGGATTACTAGAGATCAACTGAGATATTCTCAGATTATAGGCTCGCTTATGTATTTGGCGAGTGCCACGAGGCCTGACATCTCTTTTGCTGTGAGCAAATTGAGCCGGTTTGTTTCCAATCCGGGAGATGATCATTGGCGTGCGCTTGAGAGAGTTATGCGCTATTTAAAAGGCACTGCGAGCTATGGAATTCACTATACCGGAAACCCGAGGGTTCTGGAAGGATATAGTGATTCTAATTGGATATCTGATGCTGATGAGCTTAAGGCCACTAGTGGTTATGTTTTTGCACTTGGTGGTGGAGCTGTTTCCTGGAAGTCTTGCAAGCAGACCATCTTAACGAGGTCAACTATGGAAGCAGAACTCGCAGCATTAGACACAGCCACTGTTGAGGCAGAGTGGCTTCGTGAGCTCTTGATGGACTTGCCTATGGTTGAAAAACCAATACCCGCAATCCTAATGAACTGTGATAATCAAACTGTGATTGTCAAAGTGAACAGTTCTAAGGATAATGCAAAGTCATCAAGACATGTGAAGAGGAGATTAAAATCTGTCAGGAAACTGAAGAACTCCGGAGTTATTGCGTTGGATTATATCCAAACATCTATGAACTTGGCAGATCCCTTCACAAAGGGTTTATCACGGAATGTGATAGATAATGCATCGAGGGAGATGGGTTTGAGACCCACGTTATGAGTTGCCCACAGTGGTAACCCACTCTATGTGATCGGAGATCCCGTGGATTAGAAGTGGGAGACAAGCTGTTGGTCGGCTGAGAGGAGAGTATCCTTATATTTTATTCCACTCCATAAAAGATGCAATACTCTCCCGATCTGTATGGTAGGTTGACATTTGTCTTAATGTGTTCCAAGTGGCTTATATATATAAGCAGAGATGTGTCCTACAGAACATCTCCTGAGGAACTCACCTATATGAGTCTGACTGTTAAACGTCGCAGTCTATGAGATACGGGTGCTCTCTAATAAACTCATGAAAGGCCTTCGGAGTATGACGCATACGCTCCAAACCGCAGGGAAGCCTTGCGGCAGCCTAGTATCGGTTCAGACGTTGTGTGAAACTGGTATCACATCAAACTTGTAGTTCAAGGCGTAGTCCACTATTCAAGTTGTGAACTAGTGAAGCATTATGTTCTAAGTGGA
This sequence comes from Alopecurus myosuroides, assembly GCA_028641055.1. Lineage (NCBI taxonomy): Eukaryota > Viridiplantae > Streptophyta > Magnoliopsida > Poales > Poaceae > Alopecurus > Alopecurus myosuroides. The sequence goes on from CM054057.1 coordinate 136,667,659, forward strand.
AGTTCAACTTAACAGTCTCCACTAACACCGGTATATAAACAATGTTTTGGAACAGAGTTTATGAAATGTGATAATGACACTTTGTGGGGGATTGTTGGAATTTTTACATGGGCTACTAATATGGGCTCACATGTCTAGCCCACTAAGCCCACTAAAAATCCTGAAATTGTCATGGCCCATTCATGAATAATGAGTGGAGTGAGTGGGACTAAAGTTTAGTCCCACATTGCTAGTTTGGAGAGAGTGGAACCACCTTATAAGGTGAGCCATTCTAGCTCATGTATGAGTAGGCAAGGCAAGAGGAGAGGTGTGCCACACGCGCGCTCCTCCTCCGCCGCCCGCCTCGCCACGCCTCGCCTCGCCTCGCCTCGTCACGACGCGCCGCGGGTTGCGGGAATGAGCCGAGCCGTTAATTCCAAAACCGTTTCCGTTTCCTTTCTGGATCGTGGAGCCGAACCGACTCAGACGTGGAGTTACGCCTACGTCTCTCCCAGCCCGCATATAAATACGCGCATACGGTAAACCCTAGCCGCCACTTCGTCATATGGTTTCGCACCACCGTTCCAAAGCACTGCGCCACCAATCAAGTCTTCTCCATCCCTCCTTCCGGCGTGCACCGCGAGAAGAGACAACAGGCCTCCGGAACCCCGCCTCTTGTGATCCTGTACGGGAGAGGGGCGATCAGGTTTTTGGGGAGCGCACTCGCGCGACTGCTGACGGCGACTACTTCCCCAACGACGATTTCTTCCCCAACCTCGGCAACCTCTTCATCGACGACATGGCCGACGTGGACAACAACAACGGCGGTGCCGCTACCGCTCCATCGTACGTAACTCTATTCCACCTGTATGAGATATTCCTGGAATTCTTATGTCTAGTTCTAGCTATAGATTGGATCAATCTGTCTACTGTACTAGATCTAGATATTTGCATGATTACTGTTTTTGCTACTGTCGCAATTCATCTGCTGCTATTTCGAATTAAATCATGTGCTAAATTGCTAATATATTCAACATATTCCAGATGCCACCCACTCCGAATATTTTCAGTATCTATATTGATTGGCAAACACTTACTCAAAGCCTCAACAAGATTGGCATAAATCTAATACGATTGGAAATTGATAACGAAATGTAATATGCGTACCTGGCTAGCTGATTAATTTTGTCACAATACACTATTCCTAGCAATAGATGAAGAAGAAGAGTTTGCCTCCAAACTATAACCCCTTTCCTTTTCTGAGCCTATTTGTTCTGTGTGGTTACATTCGTGGCCCAATATGAGTGTAATTTATCTTAACTTGCACAATTATTTGTCCATTGCCGCACACAATTATATATATATGGTAAGAGGAACAAGGGGAGAACATGAAATGAGTCACAAGTGAAATGTGTTTTGGTAGATGGGATGAAATGAAATGTACTTAAGAAGTACATGTAACCCAAATGTAGAAGTAAAAAACCTAGTACATATGTGCTGGTGTATTGTGAGTACGACACGGAATGGAATTATGCATGAAGTTTCCACCGGTTCACCATTTGATGATAAATATTATGATATGTTCTAAAAGTTCACTATCATAGAAAAATCCTTGAGTTTTTCTCAAAATGGAATCATCCTTAATGTTTATTCATATCACATATTCTGTTTATGAAATATATATGGAGAAGTACACAACCTCAAAAGGAGGATGTTGACACTTAACTATTTTTCACCTAATAGAGGTGACACCTGAAGTTGATTTCATTATATGACATATTACATTTATCCCTTTGCGGCAACACAATTAAGGTACTCATGCTTGCAAAATAAATAATTGCACGAATCTTGTCTCACCTACTTATCGATAAAGAAATATATTAATATCAACTTGATACCGGTTAGTCCCTGGATCTACACCAACATAACAGAGGAATCCCTAACCATATTTTCACTTCTTTTTGTGCAAAATTAATAAGAAATAAAAAATTGTCTCGCTCCAGCTGCCAGTTTTAGTGCATATCGAACATACCATATTCTGTATTTAAACACAATGCTGAGGAGGAGCTATTTAGGAGAGGTCTATAGTGAAAACAGAAAATCAACCTCCAATATTTATACCTCTATGTATAATAATAGGTGATCTAGCAAGACTAAGCCCGCTGGGGAGGGGGGGGGGGGGGGTTACAACACAACCGATAATGCTACATTGGCCTCGTTGATCTAGAAACACTATCGGTTACCTATATCGGTTCATAGTTGTGGTTATTTTTGGACAAGTAGATCATCATGTCTGATCGACCACACATAAAAATATTCCCCTCCGTTTAGGTATGTATAGGATAGATGACTGTACATCAAATAGAGGAAAAATGATGTCCGAGACAAGACACTGGCTTTGTGTCATAATGTCTCTCTTCCCGATGCCACCTATTTAACTGATTGGAAGGCGCAAGAGAGAACAACTGAAAAAGAAGTGACTTCGCTGATAAACTCATTCTTCCCACCGCCAAAGCAATGTTTTAAGTGTCACCTCCGCTGCCGTTGGAGATATAGTTATCCCAGGATTCGATTCAGCGCATCTGGACTTCTTCAGTGCCACGAAGGTTTGACCCGGGGAGATCGGTACCGCTACGTCTGCCCCAATCTACGCCAACCTTGCTCACAACGACGACAGAAGGAAGAAAATCACAACGGATCGCCTACAAGCAGGTAAATGCTAACGGGCACTTGCTCAGCGGGCCAGGCCCGCTCTCTAGACCCCCAATCCTCATATGCACGTACGTCCCTCGGCTGCAGATTTGCCGGACAGCATCTCAAGTATACCCTAGAAAATATGAATATTTCACATTTGAATATAACAATGTTCTTACTATCTCGGTTCATTTTTTTTTGAATTACTTGCGTAGATGTTACATTCCAATTAGCGCATCGTCATCAAGAAGTGTCGGATATTTCAATGTAAACATTGAAGTTTGTACTAACTTCTCATAACAACCTTTATGTGTTTGCTATAACCTGGTTTTACACTAGCAAGCATTTAGGAAACTTTAGTTATATTTGGTTTTAATAATTTTGAATATTTTAAATATTTTCTATCAAAATTAATTCCCGGAGTGACAAACTTGTTTAAAGACTCCGGACATTGAATATTTGGCGACAAGTCGTAATATTGTGTCCCACACGCGCTGGGAGTTATTTTCCCCCATTTCTCCCCCCTCAAAAGACCTAACTAGTTAGGTGTGCCCCACACTTCTCCAAATACCTACCCTCAACGCCCCTCCAAATCCATTGTCTGACCACCATCCTTTCCTGCCGGTCCAAGTCTGGACATCGCCGCCGCTCCAAATCGATCATCTCGTTCGTTAGAGGGATTTGCGGTGCCGCTCTCATACTTTCCCGGCCCATCCACATTTGGGCACATCGCCGTTTGCACCTAGAGCGCAAGTCATGAAATACTACACCTCACTCATCGAGCGGCCAAGAGAGCCCGTTTTAATTCACTAGTGGAAACAACCCCTTTCGTCCAGGGGGCCAGGGGGCATCTGTCCCGGTTGCACAAAAATCCGGGACAAATACTATGTATTGGTCCCGGTTCGGTTGCCCGAGGCAGCAGAAACCACCTGGGGGCATCTGTCCCGATTCGTGGGGAGGCATTGGTCCCGGTTTGTGGCACGACCCGGGACCAATACCTAGCCACAGGCCATGTGGCACGCGCATGGGCATTGGTCCCGGTTCATTCCCCAAACCGGGACCAATGCAATTATAAATAGACCAACAAAGATTTATTTCTGTTAAAAACAGCATAGTTCCTGCAATTATAAATAGACCAACAAATAGCTAAAACGACGATGCGTATCCTAGCCTTAGTCTTTTATCCACCCCATTCAACCAATTTCCAAACGCATTTGTAATATTGGTTGAAGGAGTTATATTCATTAAGCACATGTGGCAATTATATTAATTTGAGGTCTCCCGGTTTATTCACTTTTATTGATATGTGATTTAAACCACTACTATTTATTATGTGATGTTAAAATATTAGTAAGTTTGATTTATATTTATGTTATATTAAGTTTTTTCCAAATTAAATTGGTCCAAAACCGTAAAATTGATTTGACGTAAAGATTCAAATTTCATAGTGCTAGAAGATATTTTCTCTCCAAAATCACAAATACAAGCTAAACCTAAGTAGAAGACCTCTGCTGGTGGTAGAAGAAGCTGCGCTTAATGTCCGGCCACGATATTCGTCTCCGTTGCACAACTCCCAACAAAAAACAGCATTCACATTAGGCGGCTGCGTTAATGTCCAACCACTCTCTACCCTCCTCTTTTTGAAGGTCGACCGCCCACATATTTCAGAAACGAAGCGCCAGTCCATCTTCCTATTGCCGCTCTGCGACTCGTACATGCCGGAGGTCACATGAGGTCAGGCATCGACGCCGCAAAGTATGCATTCACATTAGGAGGGGGACATGCATTTCGATAGATAAACAAGGCACAGTACACATAATGGCAAGATTGGATCTAAATCTAAATGGAGAGCATAGATCTAAATAAACAAGGCAGTACATAATGGCAAGAGTGCATCGATCTACTAGTCATACTCCTGCCTAGGCCTATAGTACATCCACTCGTAGTCGTCGTAGTCGCCGCCGTCGTCGTCACTATCGTCTGACGGTGCTCTGCACTCCCTCGGAGGATGACGACTCTAGGACTAGGCTTGAGGGTAGCGCAGGCGGGGGATATCGCCGGCCCTGATGTAGTCCATGACGCTCTGTAGAGTCCGGCCGGACCACCATAGCCGACGACCGGCCTCGTGAAAGTTCCCAGGAGGCAGACCGTCCTCCTCATACCTGGCGAGCGCCCTCTCACGCCGATTGATGAAGAAGGCATCCCAAGTATGCTGGTTATCGGGATGCCAACTGGGATTCCTCCGCTGCTCCGGTGTGAGCTCGTGGTAGTAGTGGTTCGTGATGGCCGCCCGACGCGCCACACCTTGAGGAAAGAGGAGGGACCGGCACTCCTCCGGCGCTGAGCATCCAACCGGCGGGAACGTTGTAGCCGCACGGGCAGGGGTAGTTCGAGGCGGAAAGTGCCTCCGCCTGGATGAATGTTAGAGTGGGTACGGTAGAAGCCATGAGAGAATGGTGAGTTTGTATGTGTTTATGCCAATGGTGTGGCAATGCATACATATATATAGCGAGAAGAAAACATCCTTTTAGTCCCGGTTGGGGACACCAACCGGGACTAAATGGGTTAGGGTTTCATTGGGAAACGGATCATCCCTTTAGTCCAGGTTGGGGACACCAACCGGGACTAAATGGGAATTAGGGTTTTGTTTGGACCAATCAGATAGAATCACACGGATCGTGTGTTTCTTTCAAGCGCTTGTGAGTCGTTGGATCCGGGGTGTGTTTTTTTCGAGTTGTTGTGAGCCGTTCGATCAGGGCTACGGTGTGTTTCTTTCGAGCTGCTGTGAGCCGTTGGATGAGGTGGTTTCTTAACCGTTGGATTAAAACCCTAGCACAACACTTTGTGAGCCAGATGACCCTATATATAGCCCACCTTCATAAATCGGTCAGTTCATCGAGGAAATACAAAACATCCGGATTCGCCATCATACGTCCTGCCGTGCATTGGTATGCATATTGCACCCAGTAGCCACGGTGGGGCTGTATGATGGCGATACCGATTGTTTTGTTCTACATCCCCGGCCCTTTAAGGTTTGATACATCATATATTCAGTTCGCAGAGCAAATAAAAATGAGTTCCCCGACGACGACGACGAGAAGTACTGTTCGTCTGTTTTCTCTTTTTAATAAAAGAAATTGTATTCCGGCGACACTGCGGCGCACTAGCGCGTCTGTTTTCTGTTTAATGTAATTGTTACTAATTTTAAAACAATATAAGATATTTATATTTATATTAAGTACAAATTGTGAAATAGTTAATAGTTTGAATAGTTAGAATAATTATTTAGGTAAACAGAAAACGGATTTGTATTAGTTGTGCAAATTCAAGCAATTTTCATGTTGAAATTTTTTTCAAATTGGAAAGTATATAGAAGTTATTCATGTGCATATTCAAGATATTCAAATTTTGGCGCTAAAATATTTGGCGCGCCCGGCCCGTGCGACCAGCCCGGACGGAAGCGTCTTTGTCGTCCCGGTTGGTGCCACCAACCGGGACGAAAAAGGCGTTCGTCCCGGTTGTTGCCACCAACCGGGACGAAAGGGGTTTTCGTCCCGGTTGTTGCCACCAACCGGGACGAAAGGGGCAGTGGATATATACACGTCCCCCCTCCCCTCCGTTCCAGACCGCGCGCAGGGAGGAAATCGACGCCGCCAGGCTGCCCAATTTTTTCGTCGCCCCCGTCGCGCCGCCCCTCGCCCCCGTCGCGCTGCCCTCCGTCCCGTGCGCCGTCCTCCGTCCCGCGCGCCGCCCTCCGTCCCGCGCGCCGCCCTCAGTCCTGAGCGTGCCGCCGCCGGCCCGTCCTCCGTCCCGCGCGCCGCCCACGCTCCCCGTCGAGCGCACCCCGCCCTCGATCCCGTCTCGGCCTCCACCGCCCCGCGCCGCCGACCCGCCCAGGAGGTAAGGCCTGCCTCCATCTCGCCCTAACCGGGGGCCTTTTTGTTTTTTCTTTTTTTCACTTAATTAGTGTTTTTTCTAGTTATTTATTAGTGTTATAAATGTTAGAATTATTAGTTATGAATATTAGAAATTTTAGATTAGACTTATTAATTTTAGATTTGTTTAGAATTGATATAGGAAATTTAAGAATATAGCAGCCGTCAACGTAGAAAGGACGCGGAGGCAGCTGAAGCAGAGACTTAGGCAAGCTGGAGGCGTCAACTTGAAGAACAGATAAAGCTGACGCAGGATATAGCAAAGAAGCAGCAGGAACGAATTAACACACTTAGCCAGCAGATAGTGTCTACCGGCGTACACATGGTAGAAGTTGAAGTCGAGGCTACCGACGCCGCACATTCTCATCGCAAAAGCAGCGTTGTGTCCACGCAGCTACCGGGTGATGATGCACCGGCGATGATTCACCCGGCGGATGAGATCACGGAAATGACAACCTGTGAGCTCCATGTGAAGGTCGTCAATATAACCATCAAGGCGGCGGCCGGCTATGTCTTACCAATTGGCAACGAACCAACTCACCATAGTCTTCCGGTTCCACGGGGCTACACTGTTGTTGGGGTCGATGAAGTTGTCAACGGATTCGAGCGGGTAAAGCTTGATTTTCCTGAAGGTGAAGACGAAGAGTTGACTGAACTCGGAGAAGCCAAGAACTTGACCGTTCTATGGCTAAAGGAATGCATTGTGCTCTCAAATCATACGGCAAAGCCATCGAATCCTCGCCTTTCTCCAGCGCAAAAGTCTCCAGCGCGGTCGTCTTCGCAATGCATGCCGTCTCCGGCACGGTCGCCTATGCCGTGCACGTCTCCAGCGCGGTCGCCTACGTCGTCGCGTCAGCCTTCTCCGCCCACTAAGTTTCTGCCGAAACGTAAAATATCACCGAAACGTCAACGGTCACCCCTCCCGAAGGTACCAAAAGAGGTACCCAAGTTACCTTACGACTATACTCCCGAGGAAAACCAGAAAATCGCAAAGGACGAATACGAGGCGTGGAAATCGAAGCGGAAGGAGAAGCAAAAGCCAGATTTCCCCGAGACCGAAGAAGAGATAGAACGAGCTTGGAAAATGGTGAAGACTCTTCATCAACCCGAGCCGAGTCTGTCATATGACTATGACCGCTCTATTCTGAAGTCACGCCAGGAAATAGTGTGGTCGACGAAGAGTAGTAGCACAAGCGGGAAAAAGGGAAAATCAGTTGCTCAGCTCGGAGAGCAGAAAAAACAATCCACGTCCCCGCTCAAAGTGATTTCCAATACCCAGGTGTGGCCGAGCACTAATATTGCTGACGAGCAAATTGATACGAAGTTTATAACACTGTACGCAGACAAGGCAGCTGATGCGGGTTTGTCCATTGCTGAGTATATGAAAACAGTAAACTACTTCCCCGCAGCTGAATGTGCGTACAAATACCAGTACGGGAAGCCTCTTGTCAAACCCGAGGAGATAAAGGATCTACCAACGAAAATGCGAAGAGTGCATAGTTGGTATATGAAGGCCGTTGATCAATCTATGGACTGGATATGTCTCAACGTTAAGGACGAGCACTATGGAAATGGAAATGGATATGTTATGATTCAATTTGACGAATTGTTTCAGTTATACCAGCAGCAGGCCCTCGACAAAGCTGTCCTTAGTGCCTATTGTCTGTAAGCACTTATTTCTCTAGCTCACCTCATTCAATTGCATATTCATATATATATATATATATATATAGTACACTCATATATTATAATTGCAGAATGAAGATTCTCGAATGCAAAAGAGGTGGAATCTATGATATTGGGTTCATTGATCCAAATATTGTTTATGAAAAGACTCTTCAGCAATCTCCCAAGGATACAGAAAATAATATTCTGAACGCAATAATATTTAACCAACACCGACGGGAAATACTATTTCCTTACAACTTCAGGTTAGTGTGTTACTCTGTTGTAAACATTCTGTTTTTCTTACTCGATGTTCACTGTATAATTGATGAGTTCTGCGTGCGCAGCTTCCACTATATTCTGCTAATCTTCCAAATTGACAAAGGAAAAGTAATTGTAATGGACCCAAAACGTAAACCCCTCTCGATGTGGGCTTACATGCAGGAAATGATCGAGCGGTAATTTCAATCTTTATTAATTTCAGTATCTATATATGGCAATATATTGACTACTTTGTTTCATTTTGGGATATCAAGTAATTACTAACTCTTTTTATTCTTTTTCTTTCTCGGGTAGGGTTTGGAAGAGGTTCATAAAGAAGTCTCCCGGTGAATGGAAAAAAAAGCTTACATTTGATGTTGTGCAAGTAAGTACTATCTAGATCCGCGCGCATCTCCTTGCTTCTAGTGTCGATACCATTATCATGGCTGGTTGATTATTATTTTGATTGAAACAATGTTCTCGTAAAGTGCTTGCAACAAGGAGACGGGAATAACTTGTGTGGATACTACGTTTGCGAGTTCATTCGTCAGACGACATCTCCCAAGGGCAGAAATCTAAAGCAACTTCATGTACGTTAATCGTCAATTCTTCTTATTACTATCTATTTTAGTTACTTAGTTTCATATATATATATATATATATATATATATATATATATATATTGACCACTCTTCTTTATATTAGATCGAACGGCTTCGGGACGGTCTTCTACCAAGGGACCGCATACGAGCAATTCAGGAGGAAATTGCGGGCTTCTTAGATGCAGAGGTCATAAACGTAGATGGAGAGTACTATGCCTCCGGTTGGAATTTAGTTTGATTTTGTAATACACTCCATCGGCCATGTAATATGCTCGATATACTTTGCTTCCGTAATATAAGTGTTTCTTATTCTGCTTTATATACTTATTCACTCGTGCGATCCGGGAGCTCCGTGGAGGGTCCACCGAGGCTCCTCTCTTCTCGTGGGACCCGGGAGGTCCGGGGAGGGGCCGCCAGGAGGTCTTGGTGGCCAAAAAACGCTAATTGTAAAATTTCTGCCGCGGCAGAGAAAAGGGCAAAAGCCCTGCCTTGGCAGAAATAGCATGCATCATGGGTCGTATTGAGAACCGGGACTAATAGCCCTGGCCAGGTTCCAGCGCACGGGCCACGTGGTCAGCCCCATTTGTCCCGGGTCCTCGCACAACCGGGACCAATGGGGGAGGGGTATTTGTCCCAGATGCCCCGTCCCGGTTGCACAACCGGGACAAATGGGGCCTACGAACCGGGACTAATGCCCCTGTTTCCACTTGTGATTGTTGGATCATCTATATTCGGTATGCACTAATTTCATCATTGTAATGCTTTAGATCCATTTTCTATAATCCCTGTAACTTAATAGATCTTAGATAAGAGACACCACAAATATGTATTCACATTTTTTCATGTTCACTTATATCATTTTGCCACGTAATACCTCATCTAGTCACAATACATAAACATGCAATCCATAATTTTTAAACATGTTTTAATCATAGTGATTCTACTACCATTAGGGAAAATGTGTTAATTTGCAAATTTTCTGAATCATTCTTATTTCTGAAATTGATTAAAATGGATATTGGCTTGTTCTAACATCCCTGATTTTTGGAGGAATTCAAAAATCACAAAAAGTTAAAACATTTATTTTTCCAATAAAGCAAGCCACCAAAAACAAATAAAACACAACACAAAACCAATATAAAGTATTATTCCAATGATATTGGAATTTAAAATCCAATATGCCTCTATTTTATAAACCGTCGGAATGATTTTCAAAATAGATGACTGTGACAAGCATGTCAAATTATTTAAAATCAAGATCCATTTCATAAACATCGTTTTCAAATTATTTTAGGCAAAGAAAGATTCAATTAAACCATATTTATAAATAGTCATAAAGGGTCCTTTTTTAATCTAAACCATTTTGAAAATTCTAAAATTATTGTGATGGAAACAACAAAAAATGGATTTCATTTGAAAGGATTTGTTTTTACAAAACTACAGAAATTTGTTTGAGGTCAGTTGGACTTGTAAATCATAAGTTATGAATTAAGGAATACAAAAAAAGGATAAAAAGAAAAAGGAAAGAGAAAAAAAGGGGCAGCCAGTGTCGGATATATACTGAATAGGGGTATATCAGATGGTAGTCAAAGTGCCAGATTGCCAGGGTGGCCCAAGTGGTAGTGGGCTATGGTCTATTGGGCGGCCCAGTAAGCTGACGCGTAGAAGCCGGATTCTAGAAGAACCCGGATCACGGCCCACGTGATCTGGCTTGGAGTAGAAGGCGGATTCCTTACTTTCCAAGTTAATAGTTACCGTAGTCTTCTAGGTTTCTTACTCTGTATGCCCTAACCCGGCTATTATATAAAGCCGGACGGGAGATACGATAGATAGACAAGAAGCTATAGGCTAACTCGCCGGGAAGTTGATCCTCAGCGAATAGCTAAACAGAACCTCACGTTGTACTTGTATACACATGCTTTAGGCCTGATTAGTGAGATTGCAGAGTAGCAACGCCGTATTACTACGACGTACCGAACCTGGGTAAATCCTGTGTTTCTGTCTTCCACGCAACCACGTCTCCCCACGTCTCTACTTGTAGTCTCATGGCACCCCCGTCTATGAAAACTACTACGATGTCTCGACAGTTGGCGCCCACCGTGGGGCAAACGACGTCAGGCGTTAAGTTCCGATCTGGGATACTCGGCGGGATCGGCAGTTCCATAACTGTCGGAAGCCTGGAGTTCGACGATGACGTCGGACGCTTCCTCGACAATGGATCTTACATACCGGCGCAAAATCATCTGGTAAGTGACTGCGTGTTACCGATCGGATCTGCTAATATCTTTATCGGACTAACTGCAGAGGCCATGGGGTTTTGCGGTGGAAGCAAATTTTTCCCACCCGCCCTATACCCATTCGAAGATGACTATGATACCGGATTTTGCTCAGATCACCGACACAAAAGTGATACACACTTTATCGGTATGGTGCAATCCGAAGTCGCCGAAAACACGGACGATGGAAACACCGTGCATGAGGCAGAAAACAACACACCCACTACAGAGGTGGAAGATCCGACATCCGTCAACATGGCGATGAACTCGGAAGCTAACTCGGTGCTAGCCGTCATTGAGGCGAGATTAGAGTCACAAACCGGATCGGAAGATTTCGATTCCGAAGATGAAGATGAGGACACCTTCGAAAGAAAGGTAAAATCTCTTCAAGAGGGATTCCATGAAGTACTAATGGCAAAACCGGCTGAAAACACGGATGCCGGCAGTCAGGAAAGCCCTAAAACTCCTCCGCCAGAGGAAGAGAGAGAAGATGGAGAAACTTCTCCGATATTTCCCAACGTCAAGGAATTGACAGAGGATGAACCTGCCAAAAAGCCTCCCTCTTCCAAGAAAAAGCACAAGGCCGCTAAAAAGCTCCAGTATAAACTCCGGAAGAAAAAATTGGCTGATCCAGCTGATGAAAGCCCAGAAGTAGGAGATGCAAGCGGAATAAAGCCCGCAGAGAAGAAAACCAAGGAAATCCTTGTTCTGCCAATGACAGAACAAGAAGAACAAGATCTGTTACAAACGCCAGTGGGACTAAACGAACCCCCTGAGATGCTAGAAGCCAGGAGATGAGCTTTCCAGAGGAAACAGCAACATCTACTCAGATCTCGGGAACACCTCCAAAAAACCCAGGATGACATCAAGCTAATGAAGGAAGAAATCGAGGATTACGAGAGAAAGAATAGATCTGCCATAAAACCTACAAGGTTACCCGGAATCGTAAGACCGGAAGTACTGCCGCCAAAGGAAAGGTTTCATAACCCATCTTGGCAAAAGCAAGTAAACGGCAAGGATGCCAGAGGTGAACCAATATACAAAACCGCAGCAGAAAACGCGGAAGCAGCGTTCGCCATCCTCAACAATGACATGTACTCCAACGGTGAAAAACTCCAAGGGGTGTATGCTTTCCTAGGAAAAGCATTGCAACAACAACAGCGGGGCCAAGAGCGATCAGGGAAGTTGCATGACGACTCCGCCCTATGCAAAACAGCCAATTGCGCCGCTGGGGCACCTGGACCGGAAGAACCTGGAGATTCAAACAATTCAAAGGATAAGAAAGCGGATCCGAGAAAAGACAAGAAAAATCCCGACAATAGGGATGAAGTGTCTAGATCGGATCCCATCTCCCGAAAGGTGGACTCAAACCACACGATCGGGAAGAGAAACACCGGAATGATGGCAAAGCAATGCCACCTCCAAGACACCCAGCTGAAAAAGCTGGAAGACATGATGTACCTCACAGGCGTGAGAGATCTCGGACACCTCCCAAGGATAAAGAAAGGCACAGAAGTAGAACTCCGCCTCATCGAAAAGGGCGTGATCTCGGAAGAAATAGAGATGATCCCGGAAAAGCGCGGAGTAGATCCCCTTCTGTCCATTCAGCCGGCAGGTACTCCGCACACATGGATAGGGCGGAAAAGGATGATCTGTACTTTGGGCCTAAGTGTTTCACTGATAGGATCCGAAGAATAACCCTGCATTCTGGCTTTGCCAAAGTTGGTCCAACGTACCAAAAATATACCGTAGTACAAACCCGGATACCTGTCTCTCAGACTACTATACAGCCGTCCAGATTAACAATGGGACAGACTTGGAAGCTGTAAGGTTCCTTCCCCTAATTTTACTGGAGGGAGCCAGAGATTGGATCAATGGATTACCATCAAGAACTGTCGACAGCTGGGATGATATGGCTCGAGTGTTTACTCAGCATTTCCGGGGAACCTATAAACGCCCGAATAGCATCAACCAGCTAAACCGTTGCACCCAGTTCGAGGATGAACCATACGTGGATTTCATCTCCAGATGGACTGCAATGAAGAATAGTTGTTCTGGAGTAACTGACGTACAAGCAATGCATGCTTTCGTCAATGGCCTAAAACCCGGACTTGTACCGTTCATGGTTGGTTCCAAACAACACAAAGATCTCGGATCTATGCTTACAACCGCCAATGAACACGCTGCAGCCAAAGACGACATCAGAGCAAGGGGAGGCAGTATCGATACATTGATACAGGCCAAGAAAAACCCTCGCCCTGAGAAAAAAGGAACTCCAGATGCAACACAAAAACCCAAAGAGGTCAACATAGCCTTTGGAAGTGAAAAAGGGAACATGTGGAAAGGACGTAGTTCAGAACCAATCAACTACACCAAAGAAGAGTGGGAAAAGATTAAGTCGGAATCCTGCGTTCACCATTCGCAATTCGGGAAACCCACCCATACGAACGCACAATGCCGGCTGAACAAGCACATGAAAGGCAGCGCAGGATCCGGAAATAAGGGGAAGAGTTCCAAAAGGAAATTTTCTAAACAAAAACCAGAAGCTGAGAAAGAAGACAGTGAATCAGACACTGACGAAAAAATCCAGGAACAACAGCGAAAAGGCGAACCCAAATTTCCGAGAGTTGACGGAGAATGTGCTCTAACTTTCCTAGCAACTCCATCAGCAAAAGTGGCAAAAAGAACGCTTCGAGAAATAAAAGCGGTTGTTCCGGCAACCCCTAAATTCTTCAAGTATTCAAATACGCCAATTACCTGGGATCAGACTGATCATCCCGGGAATATCCCTGAACCCGGCACACAAGCTCTTGTTGTAAGCCTTATTGTCCAGAACACTAGGCTAAAAAGAGTGCTGATGGACGGAGGATCCAGCATTAACATAATGTATCTGGATACGCTGAGGCATCTGAAAATCTCCGAGACCCAGCTCAATTACAACAACATACGCTTCCATGGCATCGTTCCTGGCAGGCAAGCACGATCCCTAGGAGAAATTTCCCTAGATGTCACTTTCGGAGAAAAAGATCACTTCCGTCGGGAAAAAGTATCCTTCGAGGTGGTGCCGTTCGAAAGCGTGTATCACGCAATACTCGGACGTCTAGCTTTCGCCAAATTTATGGCGAGATCATGTTATATCTATAACAAGCTGAAGATGCCAGGGCCGAAAGGAGGAGTAATCACCATAACTGGAGATTTCAAGCTGGCGAACAAGCTGGAAAAAGAAAACGCCCTTTGCGCTGAGAAGATCATAGCAAAGGAAGAGCTGAAGGAGCTGGCCAAGGAGGTATCGCCGACAGAAATGCCGGCAGGAAAAGAAACCCGGAAGCCAGCAGATAGCTTCAAGGCTTCCGAGAACACAAGACAGGTAATCCTAGATCCCAAAGATCCGACAAAATTCGTCGTCGTGGGAACTGGGATGACCGACAAATAGGAAAGCGAGCTCATCAAGTTCCTCCGTGAGAACTGGGATATTTTTTCCTGGTGTCCAGCTGACATGCCAGGCGTACCCACGGAACTTGCTGAGCATCAACTCAAGGTGATTCCAGGCTCCAAACCCGTCAAACAAGGTCTCCGTCGATTTGACCGGAAGAAGACGGAAGGCTATTGGCAAGGAAATTACCCGGCTTTTAGCAGCAGATTTCATCCAGGAACTAATACACACTGAATGGTCTGCAAATCTGGTATTAGTACCCAAGAAAGACACTACTGCTCTTAGAATGTGTATAGATTACACCAGCTTGAACAAACTGTGTCCAAAAGATAGGTTCGCGTTACCGCGAATCGATCAAATAATAGATGCCACCGCAGGCTCTGAGCTTTTATGCTTTTTGGATGCATATTCCGGGTATCACCAAATACGCATGAAAAAGAAAGATCAAATTAAGACTTATTTTATAACCCCTTATGGGACGTACTATTACATAACCATGCCATTTGGCCTGAAGAACGCATGCGCAACTTACCAGCGTTGCATGCAACGATGTTTGCATAGTCAGATTGGTAAAAACGTCCACGTTTACGTAGACGACATTGCTGTCATAACTAAGGAAAAAGATACGCTCCTTGAAGATTTGCGAGAAACCTTCGAAAACTTGCGCACTTACAAGATGAAGTTAAATCCATCAAAGTGTGTATTCGAGGTTCCCTTAGGAAAACTTCTGGGTTTCATCGTTTCTCGCAGAGGAATAGAAGTCAACCCGGAAAAGATCAAAGCAATCTTGAACATCTCCAAACCCACGTGTGTGAAAGATGTCCAAAGATTGATGGGTTCTGCTGCAGCCGTCAGCAGATTTATCAGTCGGCTGGGGGATAAAGCCTTACCACTCTACAAGCTGTTGAAAAAATCGACAAATTCGAGTGGACAGAAGAGGCAGCTGCAGCATTAACCCAGTTGAAGGAAACTTTGATGAAAGCTCCGATTTTGGCATCCCCAAAAGACGAAGAACATATGTTATTGTACCTCACGGCTACAAACAGGGTTATCAGTGCAGTAATTGTTGTGGAACGGAAGAAATACGAACAGAGCATACCAGACCAGCATCCGGTGTATTACATAAGCGAAGTTTTCTCCGAGTCCAAACAAAGGTACCCACACTATCAGAAACTGGCATATGGCGTATTTTTCGCATCTAGAAAACTGCGCCATTATTTCCAAGGACATTCCATAACAGTGGTATGTAAAGCACCACTAGGGGATATAATCAACAATGCGGAGGCAACTGGCCGAGTAGCCAAATGGGGTATCGAGCTAGCAGCCTTCGACATTAAGTATCAGCCAAGGACAACAATAAAATCCCAGGTTTTGGCAGATTTCGTCACCGACTGGACGGAAGTAATGGAGAAAACACCAATGCCGGAGTCCGAGTACTAGATCATGCACTTTGACGGATCCAAGATGAAGGAGGGCGCTGGAGCTGGGGTAGTTTTAAAATCCCCTAAAGGAGACACAATGGAGTACGTATTACAAATACACTTCAACGCTAGCAATAATGTGGCAGAATACGAAGCTCTGCTTCATGCCTTGCATATTGCAAAAGAAATAGGTGTCAAGCGCATCTTGTGCTACGGTGACTCGGATTTGGTACAGCATCAGGTTAACCAAACCTGGGATGCAAAAAGCCCTATAATGGCCGAATACCGAAGAACGGTGGACGAGTTCGCTATTTGTTTTTTCGGATTCGAAGTACTCCACGTTAAAAGGGAGGAAAATTGGAACGCGGATGCGTTAGCCCGCATGGGGTCAGAAAGGGTAAAAATCCTACCACCAGGCGTATTCGTCCAGCATTTGTATGAGCCATCCATAAAAGGCGGAGATATTGATTATCCTCTGGCTTCCGAGTCAATCGAAGTTATGCTCGTCAACCCGGATTGGACAATTCCATATTTAAACTTCTTAGTAAACCAGAAGTACCCGGAAGGAGCAGACGAAGTCTTGCAGAGACAAATCCAGCGTCGATGCAAAGGATACACGGTAATTGATAATTGCCTATATAAACGCAGTACTTCCGGAATTTTTCTGCGATGTATTTCGCCAGAAGAAGGACTAAAAAACGTGCAAGAAATCCATGCCGGAGATTGCGCACATCATGCTCAATCAAAAAGCATAGTTAAAAAAGCATTCCGTGCCGGGCTTTTCTGGCTAACAGCCAAGACAGATGCTGAGAACATAGTGAATACATGTGCAGGGTGTCAATATTACGCCAAGCAGACTAATATGCCGGCCCAAGCACTCAAAACTATCCCCATTACATGGCCGTTTGTGGTCTGGGGGCTAGATATGATGGGAGCATTCAAAACCGCGCGAGGCGGACTTACACATCTACTTGTAGCTGTGGATAAATATACCAAATGGGTGGAGGCTAAACCCATCAAAAAGCTTGACGGTGTAACTGTCAGAAATTTCATCATTGACATAGTCATGAGATACGGCGTTCCACACAGCATAATAACCGACAACGGGACAAATTTCTCCATTGGAGAGTTGGCAAAATATTACCGACAAACGGGAATTCGCCTAGATCTCGCATCTGTGGCACACCCGCAATCCAATGGACAGGTTGAAAGAATGAATAGCTCAATCCTGCAAGGAATACGCCCAAGACTCGAATCTCCTCTTCATAGAGCAGCTGGAGCATGGGTAGAAGAGCTGCCTTCCGTGCTTTGGAGTATTCGAACGACGCCAAATAGGTCAACTGGGAAAACCCCGTTTTTCCTAGTTTATGGTGCGGAAGCAATCCTTCCAACGGACATGATCCACGATAGCCTGAGAGTGCGGGATTTCGATGACTCGGATGCCGAAGAAGCACGACAGGATGCCGTCGATCTCTTAGAAGAAGAACGAGAGCTTGTGCTTCAAAGATCCGCCATCTACCAGCAAGGTTTACGACGTTACCATAGTCGGAAAATCAGACATCGTTCTTTTAAAGAAGGTGACTTGGTGCTGAGGTTGGTGCAGCAAAGAAAGCATAAATTGGCCCCAGTATGGGAAGGACCATTTGTCATCAGTAAAGCCATGAAGAATGGATCATATTATCTTGTTGACATTCGGGACACGGAAGACGACCCCGAGAAACCGAATCGCAAAAGAAAGAGAAAGATAGATGATGAACTAGGAGAGACAAAGAGGCCTTGGAGTATCCAGCAGTTACGTCCCTTCTATACTTAGTTTAATTTCTATGTAAACATCTTTGAGATCATGAAATAAAGTTGTCGGAATTCTTATATCCATGTTTTTACAAGTTTATTATAGTACAAAACATGATTCCACCTTATCTATTTCCCAATGATCTTACAAAATACTCAATGTTAACCCGAATTGTGCCTGCGTGCTCGGTGTTTAAAAACTGAATGATTTTCAGCCTACTAACGGCTAAAGGAAACTCGGATTGTGCCTGCGTGCCCAAGTTTCATTCAAAAAATTCCTTACTTTTCTCTAAGTATTATCTGATTGTTTATGTGTTGGGTCACTGGAGCTAGTTAGTAAAAATGCCCTTAGTATGATCCATGTTTCCGAGTTTGAACTGATTGGTTTTACCCAGTAATTCGGCATGATGATTCATAGTACTATTGAGCCATTTCAAACACTAAGGACAGTTAAAACACATAAGCCAGAGAACTTAGAAGACAAAGGAATATTAAAACCCGGAAACCTGGCAAAGAATTTCATAATTAAACTGCAAAAGGCGGAGTTCTTGTTTATACAAAAGAATAGAAGCATACATTATAAATTACATTGTAAAAAGTGAAGTAATGCTCCTATTTTCTACTTCCACTATTCAGGTTAAGGACAACCCTTCAAGCATTCGAGTCTTCTTCGCTGCTGTCATTCTCGGGGGCTTCGGGGATCTCCTCTTCTGGATAGGTGATGGAGATGTTCACCATGGAAGCGATCTTGGTGGCGTGACCTTTGATTTCATCAAAGATGGTGGTCCGCTGGGTTTCCGTGTATCCTTGAGGGATACCGGACGCCACGCGCCAAGATTTGGCACCAGGGAAATGCATACGAATAAGGCCGAGAGCCATGCATGCACCACCCCGTGCTACGGAGCGTAAGGTGGACTCCTTAGACTCCGCCACCTCCAGGATAGCACCCGGAAGTTTTTCAACTTCCTAGAATTCCCCAGTCCTTGTGGGAAGGAATTTGTTGACCAACTGCATTCCAGCAGCTCTGATCGCAGTCCACAACTTCCCAAAGGGTCATATTCTCTCAATCCGAGTGAGATCTGGGTTATCTCCTGTTTTTTCAGACAAAACAGCCAAAAGGTTAAGTGAAAAAGCAGAGAAAGAAAGCAAGACATGGAAAAAACCGGTAAATGTAATAAACTTACCGAGAATCTTGTCGATTTCGGAGCCTTCCTCCAGGCGCAGGTTTAAGGCATTCCCCAAGTCCTGGATAGTGGACTTGTCCTTTTCCGCCTGTTCGGAAGCCTTGGATTCAGCAATTATAAGTTCCTTATGAAGGTCCAAATTCTCCTGACGGAGACTGGCAGCATTACCGGCATCTTTAGCTATTTCCTTGGCCTTAGCCAAAGCAGTTGGAAAGTAAGGAAAAATTCCGAGTTTAGAAAAAACTCGGGAAAAGTACTTGTTGCTTCCGACAGCTGCAGCTGAGACGATGCCAGCTCCGCCTCTTTCACGTCAAGAATAGAAAGAAGATTTCTAACCTCTTTATTCTTGACGGAAAGTTTATTGAAAACTTCCATGTTAATGGTTTCAGCGCTTTGCTGGAACACGACAAGGAAAAAAGTCATTAAAAAGCATCAAAGCGAAAAGTGTACATTTTTCTTAATGCTTGGGGGCTAGAGTTAATACCTGCCTCATCCGCTGTAACCCTGCCAAGTTTTCATTGAACTCTTTTGCGTATTCCGAAAAAAGAATTCCGGCCGCGCATAGGTCATCGTTGATGTTCTTGAAGTCCTTGGCAAAGGTGGGGATTTCCTCCTCGGTTGTCCGAGAAGAATCTCCCACCTCAGGAGCCGCCCTTTCCCTCGTGTCCGTGTTCGGCACAATAGGCTGGCTGGGCTCCAGAGACTCGGTGGTGGGAGCTGCGGCATGCTCCTCTGCCATCGTGGACGGTGTATCCGGTGCGATGGCGGGAGAAGGTTGAGAGCCTCTGCTGGACACAACCTTGTGCCTCTTCAGCTTTTTTGGCTTTAGAGTAGAGGGAGGCAGGCTAAAAGCAAAACAAAAAGCCGGAAAAAGTTAAAACTCCAACGGCAAAAGAAAACTACGGCAAAGGAAAATAACCCGGATGCTCTAACCTGGAGGTGGCGACGGGAACCCCATCAAGATCAATGATTTCCTCAGAGGAGGAGATCTTCTTGCCCTTTCGCCCACCCGCAAAGGTGGCGCGCAACGCTTCCAGTTCAGCGTCGGAAGCCAGATCCGACTCGGGAAGGTCGGCAATCTGTCAAAAAGAAAAAGCAGAGTTAGAAGCAAAAAATCCGAGTAAACGTGGAAAAGTTTAAATCCCAAAAGACGGAAAATAATACCTTGGGAGCCGGATTGTCGGCCGTATACATTGGCCGACTCGCTTCATATTGGTCGCGGGATGCGACCAACTGATTCATGCGCTTCCGCAGGTCTCTCGCGGCCCAGTCTTTGCTGGTTGTCCGCATCTTGTCACCGGTGCCCATGTACTCGCAAAGGAGGCGGCCACCATGGTTGGCTAATGGTTGGATCCTCCTATGCAACCAGCAAAGGACTGTGTCCACGCCGGTTAGAGGCGGATCAGAAGAGGTGAGTTTTGCGATGCGCCGCTTGATCCTTAGAAGATCAGGTGGCAGGACTTGGACGACTTCAGTTCCCCAATTTTCTTGGGGAACAGCAGCAGTGTTCGTGAAAGGTGGAACCCCGATGGCCTTTTTAGGGAAAGGGACATCGGGATGATAAAAGAAGGAACCCGTCCAAAATTTGACGGATTCCGAGGTCTTTATCTTGGGGAACCAATCCTCCCTAAATCTTCGAAGAGTGAAGGAAATGGTTCCGCAAGTTGGGAGTGCACCCTCCGAAGAGTTCGGCTTAACCCCGGAACAATACAGCCAGAAATCTAATCTAGGTTCTATGCCTAGATAACCCTCGAACAGAGCCTGAAAGCCGGCCAAATACAGGATGGAGTTTGGTGGCAGGTTATGGGGCTGGATGTTGTAGTGGGAGAGGACCTGGAGGAAGAAGGCGGAAGGTGGGAGACCCATACCTCTCAGAAGGTGGGAAGAGAGAAGAATCCATTCTCCGTCGTTCGGCATGGGTTCATTCTCGTCCTCCGGAAGCCGCCACTTCCCTTTCAGCACTAACCCCTCCTTCTCCATGGATGGAAGGAGGGACGACGGAATGCTGCAGGCAATCCAATTGCCGGTAGTCTCCATCTCCTCACCGGCTCCGGCGGCGGCGGACGCGGCGGCCTCCGCGGCTGCGAGCTCGTCGCCAACGAGCGTGATTTTCTCCTCCGCCGTCTCGGGAGCAAACGGCGGAGTGGGCGCGGAGCTGGAACACGCAAGATCTGCGGCGAGGGAAAGGTTTCCTCCGTCCGTCGCGGTACCCGCGGTCTTCACTGGTTTGTCGCCGGCGGCGTGCACTGGGGAGTCCAACAGAGGATCCATCGTATTGATGATGTCCTCAATCTCTTGCGCGACGGCGCGGGCTGGCGAAGATGAAGGAGAGGCCATTGGGTGGCGGCTCTAGTTCGTCTCCGATGAGGTCTTGCACGCGGTGCGCGTTCGGGGATTTTATCTGCTGGGAGCTTGGGCGCGGCAATGGCGTTCGAAGTGAGGAGCGGAAGGTTTTTCCAGAGGGCGAAGAAGGCTATTTATAGCCGGAAATCCGTCAGGATGCGTGCTAACAGCTCTTTTGACCGTTGGATGTCCAACGCGTGTCACTCGCCGGAAAATTCGGGAAATGAATCGACAGGGTGATTATGGTTATCTCCTCGTTTCCCGTGAGAATCTGTCAGAGATATGTTTCTGGGTTTCCCGCTTGAAACCCAAACGTCCCTTACGTCAGCATGATTAAAGCGCTGACGTAGGAAGTTCCTTCTCCGCGAAGGATCGTGTGAGAAAAGCCGGATTTCCAGGATTCCGAGTTTTACGTTACCATCTCTTTTTAAAGAAGAATAAGAAGAATCAAGACTGCTGGCCAATATTTCTCGGAAAATATCCATTTGGCGAAAGACGGCGAATCAGAGTTTTAATCCTTCTTGGGGGCTACTGTCGGATATATACTGAATAGGGGTATATCAGATGGTAGTCAAAGTGCCGGATTACCAGGGTGGCCCAAGTCGTAGTGGGCTATGGTCTATTGGGCGGCCCAGTAAGCTGACGCGCAGAAGCCGGATTCTAGAAGAACCCGGATCACGGCTCACGTGATCTGGCTTGGAGTAGAAGGCGGATTCATTACTTTCCAAGTTAATAGTTACCGTAGTCTTCTAGGTTTCTTACTCTGTATGCCCTAACCCGGCTATTATATAAAGTCGGACGGGAGATATGATAGATAGACAAGAAGCTATAGGCTAACTCGCCGAGAAGTTGATCCTCAGCGAATAGCTAAACAGAACCTCACGTTGTACTTGTATACACAGGCTTTAGCCCTGATCACTGAGATTGCAGGAGTAGGAACGCCGCAGTATTGCGACGTATCGAACCTGGATAAATCCTTTGTCTTCGTCTTCAACGCAACCACGTCTCCCCACGTCTCTACCCGTAGTCTCATGGCACCCCCGTCTATGAAAACTACTACGATGTCTCGACATCCGCCTTGCTGTCGCTTGAGGAAAGAAAACCCGACGTCGCCACCCCCATTCTCTTCGTCTTAACGCGCTGAGTGTCTTCGTCGTCTCCATCGAGCCGGGGAGCCACCGTAGTGCCATCGCCGGTCATTTCGGAGCCGCAGATCACTGGAGCGCCGCTTGGATCTACATCGCCAGGGACCCCGAGCTCTCTTGTGCCCAGCGTCGTCCGATCTTTCATCCATGGCTAGGATTAAATGCGGAAGAGGTACGCAGCCCAACCGTTAAATCTGGATCTAACGATCCAGATCCACTTAACTTATCCATGTCATCGCCGCGTCAACATCCACACAATAGCCCAGTCAACTTGTAGTCGGCAGCCACATCAGCGAAGCTATTTTTCTGTTTCCCGGATAAATTTATTTTGGCACTTTTGTAGATAAGTCCCCCAAACTTAGAATCATCATAATGTTTTAACCATAGATCGAAATTCAGCAAACCTGGACTTTTTGAAATCAGCACAACATGTAGAATATTTTAGCACTGTCTAAATTGAAAATTGGTTCAAATTCAAATATGCTAGTTTGATGATTTTTGGCATAGTTTAAATTCTAAAAATTGCAAATAAAATATCCCTGGAAACCTTAGGATGTATACTTTCATGTTCTCTGTCCCAAAATAATTTTTGAACTAATTAAAATTGAATTTTGAGTTAATTGGCCTTTTGAGTGTTTTTGACTTAGTTTAAATTCTATAATATTTTCAATATTTTTTCTTTAGCAATTTTGCTCTAAGTACTAAACTTAGATTAGAGAAACAAAAACCTAAGCCCTTGGATGCCTTGAAACCATGTCCATGTAATTTTGTGCTAGTTGGCACTCCTAGTTGAAAACCACTAAGTCTGGATTTGTGAAAACAATGAAGTGCAAGAAATATGTTCCCTTTGTTATCCTTGAAGTCAACAGGAACCGATAAGACAAATCAAGGACCTAGCCAAGAAAACCAACTTCAGAATCATCCCCAAGAAGTAGAAGTACTTATAAGAAAATATCAAGATGAACTTCAAGAAGACCAAGCACATCTCTCTTTCTCTCTAAGTCTTTTCTCCGCTTTCTTTTCTGTTCCCTTAGAAGGCTAAGTTAGATCAAGACCAGGCTTATTTTGTACTAACACCATCAAGTGTTGCAAATTCAATGAAAACACCACACCAAGAAGGAAGCTAGAAAGGATTCTCAAGATTTCCCTTAAGACCAATCATGTGAAGAGTTGGATTTGCTTTCAATGTGATTAGTGTCAAGTTGGTTTTGTCCAACACTTAGAATTTATTTTCCCAAGTAAGATGAGAGTATTGGACCAAGACTTCAACAAGGAGCCAACTCAATAAGAATAATCTCTCACAAAATGAAGAAGAAGAGAAGATTTTTATAAGTTCTTTCTTAAATAACTCTAACAATCTCTACTACCTCTCTTATTCTATATGACTAAGTTCCTAGATCCTAGATAAATACTTTAGATATTTTCATACACTCAATAAGGAGGACTTAAGGAAGACCATTGAAGGCATAAAGACTTAGATATCAGAAGCAACTCAAGGAGGTAAAAGAAGACTTGAAGAAAACAAGACATAAATAATTTAGATCTTGTGGGATCTTTTGATCAAAGACAAACCCTTAGTAACAAATGGTAAACACTAACTAAAATGACTTAGTTTCTTTTATGCATTGAAACCAAATGGTTTCACATGTTTCCTTTTGCTTTGTTTGTTGCTTTGTATGTTTTCTTCATTTGTTTGTATGTTTGTAGCATGCTTGTTTATTGTGTTGTGTGTTTTTAATGTTTAGATTTTACGGAGATCAACGTTCTATTTTGTGAAGAGAATGTGATTGTTCATCACCAACTTGAAAGGAAAGTAACACACCATAAACTACCCGTTATTTTCCATATACATTAGTTAATTTTTTAGCAGTATGCATGATAGGAATTTTTTACTAAGTTATATTACGCTATGCTATTATCCTAGTAGTTTGTAGCAATCCTTTTTACCTTGTTACTTTGTATCCATTAATATTATTAGATGCTTAGCATTGTATTATTTTGTTTTCATTAGATGCTGAGAAAAATACTTAGTACTAAGCTTAATGAACTACCTGGATGGATTTGGTTGTTTGGTTGATGAGAGTTGAGTGTCTCCCCGAGGGGTGTTCACTTGCGGATTGCCACCCAGGAACAAAGAGATTCCTAAGTACCTCTAATTTTAGAAGTTTCCCGTTCAGTCCTTTGACATATGGGCTCTGTATTGATCAACTAAGTTGTGAGAGTTCATCCCATGCTTGACATGAAGATGTAGTATAATTTTACGTGGAACGGGTTTTGCTGCCTGGTTTGAATTCTTGCTTAAAGATCTCGTCTCAATTATCTCCTTTCCATGATGCACTCTGGGTGTATAGAATGTTTGGGCTAATTGAATACAAGGGGTGAAAGTGCACAACCTCTATAGAGTTAAAAACTATGATCATAGCCGTGTCCCCGGTAATGGACGACTTCGAGCAGCCGGACAAGGATGGACAGAAGAATCTCAACACCGTTTTGAAGAAATAAAAATTTTGTAAGGAAATATTAGTTGTGGTGCTCATGGGTTTGTCCCATGGTGCCAATCTTTGAAAAAAAAACTCTTTTTAAAAAGAGTTAACGAAAACTTTCTTTTTGCAAATAGCCTAAACTCCACTCAGCCAAATATGCATGTAGTATAGTTTTTCCATTTATATCCACCATAGTGTTACTTGCCAATACATTAAATTGTATTGACCCCTTGTGGCTGCATATTCCATCCTCCAGATGAATCTGAAGACGAGTGAGGTTTCGTTCAGGATATCAAGTCTACAACCAACATCATTTCCCTGTGGCACATGAAGAAGATGAGGCTCAATGTTGTACTATGGTTTCCGCCGTATTTCTGTTTCCTGCAAGTCTTCTGATACGTCATAAACGTACCCCTAATTTCTGATGTTCCATGTTGTTTTCATGTTGTTTCCCCACATGTTTTCCTTACACTTTATGTCATTTTTACAAGTTTTCCGGGACTAACCTATTAACAAGATACCATAGAGTTAGTTCCATGTTTTCTGCTGTTTTTAGTTTCACAAAAGTTGTTCCGGAAATATTGTCGGAATTGGAAAATTCGAAAGCCATAAGTCCTGAAAGTCCTGGAAGCTTCCAGAAGTCCTGAAGAGCCCCGGAGGGGGCCATAGGGTGTCCACACCATGGGGTGGCGCGGGTTCCCCACTGGCTGCGCCACCTAGGGGTGTGGGCCCCCTGGACACCTCCCGGCATCGCTCTTTCGCCCATATATCTCCCCGACGCATAAATCCAATCGACCTTTTCCACAAATTACCTCCGTAGCACCGCCGATGCCACCGAAAAGTTTCGGGGGGACAGATCTCTGTTCTGGCACCATGCCGGGACGGGGAACTGCCCCCGGAAGCCATCTCCGTCGACTCCACCGCCACCTCCATCGCTGTTGCTGTCTCTTATGATGAGGAGGGAGTAGTTCTCTCCGAGGCCGAGGGCTCTATCGGTAGCTATGTGGTTCATCTCTCTCTCCCATGGTGTGATCTATATGTGATCATGTGCTTTGTAATCTATTTGAATTCGTAGATGTTACTCTTCATCTTTTGCCACTACTAGGGAAAAGCTTACCCGTGACGCACCCATTTTCTTATCCGTGACGCACCTGGGCGCGTCACGGCTATCACGCCGCGCCTATGGGTTTATCCGTGACGCACCTAGCGGGTGCGCCGCGCCTATTTATACCCGTGACGCACGGCCGAGGTGCGCCGCGGCTACTACTAGGTGCGTCACGCCTAATCTCTCAGGTGCGTCACGGGTACTCGTTTTGGTGCGTCACGGCTATACTATGCTGTATTTTTTTAAAATAAGCAGTACTGTATTTATACAGGTATATACAGCTCAAATACAGAAGAATATCATTAGACAAAATACAGAAGAATATCAGTAGCTCAAATACAGGTATGCAATTGACAGCAAAATGACAGAATAAAGTTTCATAGCAGAAATATTACATAGTCTCGAAAACAACCATATATACTACTAATAAATCCAGGAGTTAGTCTCGAAAACAACCATATTACATAGTCTCGATCATCACCACATAGTTCATCTATCTAGCAGGCGCTGATGTAGTCGATGACCATCATCATGTCCAAGTTGGGGATGTCACTATTCCTAATGGTGATCAGAATAGCTCGGCCAGCCTCCATACCAACTCTTGCGGAATGGAACCGCCTCCATGCTTGAGAGTTGAGGATGACGCGACCATCAGCATTATCCCTGGTGATCGGAACTGCGGTGACATTTCCTGATTCTCCACGGCGTACTCCAATGGTACCTTGCTCCATGCCAGCACTGTCCGCTACCGCCATAGGTATTTTCTAGAACACACAATTCCAAGAAAGAATAAAAGCACAATATCAAATACCGGCCACATTATAACATAAGCAACTATAGGAATAAGAAAGTGTTAAGAAACATACCATGACATGTCCATTGGAGATATTAGTGTTGGTGATGCGATGCACGAAAGGGACCTCGATGTAGCTATCTATCTGAGCTAGTTTCTGAAGGACACGGTCCTTCTCAAGCTCGCTAAGATTGGCTCTTTGAGCAACCACCACATGTTTCCATGGGTCCTCCTCGTCCATATAATCCTCCTCACTCCCGCCATCCACCTCTATGGTCTCGCTATCCTCGCTCGCAATCTCGCCCATATACAGAAGTACGATACGAGGTTGCGGTCCTGCCATAGAGAAGTGAAAGAGATCACCTCCGCTTAAATTATGGGTGGCGATGATAGACACCAATTGTTCCTCGTAGAAGTAGGTCTTCTTTCTTTCTTCACTCGAATTTTGTAAGTGGTCCCGTGAACATCGAAATCCACGATATTGCCTACTAACTCGTTGAACTCTTCCCGAATATTGCATGGTACAATCTAAAAAAGAAATATAAAAGAATCTTTTGTTAAGAAACATACCAATCTAAGCTGGATAGTAAAACGAAAGAACACAAGTTGCAAGTTAACATAAAAAGAATCGTTTGTTAATTACCAAAGAATCAAGGTGACCGTCGTTCAGCTCAATCATAAAAGAAGACCCAGTGAATAGTCCTTGGGCACATAGGGACCGACATACTTTGCAAGCCATGTTCTATTAAATTAAGAAAGTAGACATAGAGGTATAAAGCATCAGGTATAAAGCATCAGGTACAATGCATCAGGTATAAAGCATCAGGTGTTAGAAGAAAGCAACATTTTACTTGTGACAACTAGCTGAACAAAATATTGTACAACATAGGTAAATTATTGTACAACTAGGTAAATCAAGAAGTGTTGGATGGACTGACTACAAGACACACTTATTACACACATGAGCGTGAGCAAAAACACACAGGCAGAACAGGAAATACAAAAGAATTCATAGAACATGATGATTGGCATCCCAAAACATAAAGAAAAAACTTAGGTTCATAGTTTCAGACAGTTGGATGCAGTTTTAGACAGTGGGGTCGTACACTCAGGTTCAGAGTTTCAGACAGTGGGATCGTACATTTATTCACTCATGATGATTGGCATATGCAAAACTTAGATGCTCACACACATACCAGAGAAAAATACGCATCCGTTACCTCCCTAACTGCACACGCCCCTGCTCAACTAAATAATCTCAAAAGGAATGGTTTGCTTCTCCGGAAATCAAACCAGCCTCGATACAGAAACACACAGAACAACCTAAAAGATGCCTCGATACAGAAACACACAGATACAAAATCATGGTGCATGCAGCACATAGATTTTACATTCTATGTCTATTAGTCTGACATTCTCATGGGAAGTTTAATCTAAAAAAAATCCCATTGGGAAGTTAAGATAAATGCAAGCAGCAGTATTCTAAGCTATCTAGCATTTAAAAAAAAATCACAGTGGTGCATCTGATCATTGCATGCCCAGATTAAGGGAATGGATATGTATGAACCATGCATTGCAGAAGATTGACATTAGCTAGCATCCAGCAGCTAGCATCCATTTAACTTATACCAAAATAAGTAAGGTGTTTGTTCAATCCAGCAGCTAGCATCCATTTAACTTATACCAAAATAAATCGATTTCATGATTTACAAGTGATTGAAACCTGCAAGAAAGCAAACTGAGCCTACCGCGAAATGAGCATGGCGAGCGGGGAGACTAGTATAGTTTATCTCAAGGGGCCTCGCTACACCGAGAGCTGCACGTCGGGGTGGTTCTTTTCCGAGGAGTGAAAACCAACTACACCAGAATCCAACCATGGATGGATGTCAAGTCCATATGTTGAACAAGACAAGTTTTAGTAGTGTATGTCATGGCTTATATTCATGAGTGATATTACCTCTTGCAAGTTAAAACTTTGATGAATTTCCTTCTCTTAAAAATTGCAACTTCCCTATGATCAATTAGGCGTTCCTTTTAGTGAGGTTCTGATGCATATGTCACGAAGGCGCGGTCGTGCCAAACCGTTAGCCGATGAGTACCTCGTGGGGGCACTGGTCATGCTTAATGACTCTGAGTAGACACCGGATGCTTATAGCAACCCTTTGTGCATGTGCTCGACGGCGGCGTGTGGAAGAAGACAGACAACATGGAGATAATGATGCTGCTCAACACTATAAAACATTAATAGCCATTCTGTTTACTAGGAGTATCTGTAAGAACTTTCGCTAGCTTTGTCACATCAAAGCATATATTCGGCTCCTCACAACATGGAAGAACTGAGGAGGAGAAGGTCGAAAAAGTTCCAGAAACCTTTGGAGAGTAGACTCTGACAGTATTAGCGAACTCTACTTGACCAGACTGTCACGAGGTCATGGACTTCTTATCATTTTGTTTTGCTACACTAGTGAACAGAATCATCAATCATACTACTCAAGAGAAACATCAATCACAAGGACTGCTCAGACACACTAATGTAAGTCACTCAAAGGGGACATTCTAGTGGTGATTCCTCATGCGGGCATTTGCTCGAGCACTTAGCAGGGAACACGGCGAGGGAACACGGAGGGAAGACGGGGGAGCCGCTGGCCACATGGAACACGGCGAGGATGAGGTGCCGCGAGGGAGAAGAGGGGGCTTACCCTTTAGCTGGAAGGCGTCAAGGAAGACGGCCGGTGTCGAGCGGGTCGATGCAGACGGGCAGCGCGGCGCTCCTCCTCCTCCCCTGCGGCTCCTCCTGGGCCTGGTCGACGCAGACGGGCGGCGCGGCGCTCCTCCTTCTCCCTCGCTGCTCCTCCTAGGCTGTGGTCGATGCAGACGGCGGCGTGGCGCTCCTCCTCCTCCTCCCTCGCTGCTCCTCCTAGGTCACACGCGGGATTGGGCCGGGCACGTCTGTTGCAATTGGTGTGGAGAGAAGGAGAAGAGAGGGGAACGGCCTATCTACCTGTACTCCCCATAGCCGTGGCGCACCACGCCTTGGTGCGTCACGCCTATCTAACCCGTGGCGCACCGCTGGCATGTGCGCCGCGCCCTATACCACATAGCCGTGACGCACCAGTGGCTCGGTGCGTCGCGGGTATGCCTCGGAGGCTCGCCACCCCGGCCCCACACATAGGCGCGACGCGTCTTCCGTTTAGTGCGCCGCGGGTAAGGCCATACGCGCGACGCACCAAACTGTGGTGCGCCACGGCTATTAGGCGTGACGCGCCCTTTTGCTGGTGCTTCACGGGTATCATCACTCCTATAGCTGTTTTCCTAGTAGTGTGCTACTCAAGTTCTTTATTAATATGAACTTTGGAGTCACCTTGTATCGCTGTGTGAAGGTGACAGTGTGCACATCGTGTGTGTCTCCTCTATGAATTGTGGTGTTTGTCTAGTACCTTCTGGGGCGCTCATAGTGACAGTGTGGGGTTAACTAGACATGGGAATGCTTACTTTAAGGAATGTTTTTTTCAGCTCTACGCAATGATTAGTGTTCGTTATCCAACCGGAGTGGTTAAGAGTAGCATAGTGAGAGAAGTTATATAGTTATTCAATTATGTGATCATTGTTGAGAGTGTCCTCTAGTGAAAGTAGGAGCCCTAGGCCTTATTTCCAAGCATTGAAACACCGTTTTCCGCCTTTTCTGCTACATGTTTTCTTGCTGCAATTTTTATTTCACATTGCTATTATCACTTATTACCATCCATATTACTTGCATTTTACTCTCTCTTCACCGAACTAGTGCACCTATATACTGAAAATTATATTAGGTGTGTTGGGAACACAAGAGACTTCTTGTATCTTGATTGCAGGGTTGCTTGAGAGGGATATCTTTGACATCTACCTCCCCGAGTTCGATAAACCTTGGGTGATCCACTTAAGGAAAACATGTTGTTGTTCTACAAACCTCTGCACTTGGAGGCCGAACATTGTCTACATGAATAGAAGCGTGCGTAGACATCATCTTCTAAGACTATGCAAGTTGTAAAGTTATTTTGTAAAGACTGGATCATGCGATGTAATAGATTTTGATGGATTTGCATGCTATTGCATTTTGAATTGTGGTGCTACCAATTGATCCAGGGAGTAGCACAATAACACATGGTACTTGCCTTATTTAAATGTGGGCCTACGAACCGGGACTAATGCCCCTGTTTCCACTAGTGATTGTTGGATCATCTATATTCGATATGCACTAATTTCATCGTTGTAATGCTTTAGATCCATTTTCTATAATCCCTGTAACTTAATAGATCTTAGATAAGAGACACCACAAATATGTATTCACATTTTTTCATGTTCACTTATATCATTTTGCCACGTAATACCTCATCTAGTCACAATACATAAACATGCAATCCATAATTTTTAAACATGTTTTAATCATAGTGATTCTACTACCATTAGGGAAAATGTGTTAATTTGCAAATTTTCTGAATCATTCTTATTTCTGAAATTGATTAAAATGGATATTGGCTTGTTCTAACATCCCTGATTTTTGGAGGAATTCAAAAATCACAAAAAGTTAAAACATTTATTTTTCCAATAAAGCAAGCCACCAAAAACAAATAAAACACAACACAAAACCAATATAAAGTATTATTCCAATGATATTGGAATTTAAAATCCAATATGCCTCTATTTTATAAACCGTCGGAATGATTTTCAAAATAGATGACTGTGACAAGCATGTAAAATTATTTAAAATCAAGATCCATTTCATAAACATCGTTTTCAAATTATTTTAGGCAAAGAAAGATTCAATTAAACCATATTTATAAATAGTCATAAAGGGTCCTTTTTTAATCTAAACCATTTTGAAAATTCTAAAATTATTGTGATGGAAACAACAAAAAATGGATTTCATTTGAAAGGCTTTGTTTTTACAAAACTACAGAAATTTGTTTGAGGTCAGTTGGACTTGTAAATCATAAGTTATGAATTAAGGAATACAAAAAAAGGATAAAAAGAAAAAGGAAAGAGAAAAAAAGGGGCAGCCAGTGTCGGATATATACTGAATAGGGGTATATCAGATGGTAGTCAAAGTGCCAGATTGCCAGGGTGGCCCAAGTGGTAGTGGGCTATGGTCTATTGGGCGGCCCAGTAAGCTGACGCGTAGAAGCCGGATTCTAGAAGAACCCGGATCACGGCCCACGTGATCTGGCTTGGAGTAGAAGGCGGATTCCTTACTTTCCAAGTTAATAGTTACCGTAGTCTTCTAGGTTTCTTACTCTGTATGCCCTAACCCGGCTATTATATAAAGCCGGACGGGAGATACGATAGATAGACAAGAAGCTATAGGCTAACTCGCCGGGAAGTTGATCCTCAGCGAATAGCTAAACAGAACCTCACGTTGTACTTGTATACACATGCTTTAGGCCTGATTAGTGAGATTGCAGGAGTAGCAACGCCGTATTACTACGACGTACCGAACCTGGGTAAATCATGTGTTTCTGTCTTCCACGCAACCACGTCTCCCCACGTCTCTACTTGTAGTCTCATGGCACCCCCGTCTATGAAAACTACTACGATGTCTCGACAGTTGGCGCCCACCATGGGGCAAACGACGTCAGGCGTTAAGTTCCGATCTGGGATACTCAGCGGGATCGGCAGTTCCATAACTGTCGGAAGCCTGGAGTTCGACGATGACGTCGGACGCTTCCTCGATAATGGATCTTACATACCGGCGCAAAATCATCTGGTAAGTGCCTGCGTGTTACCGATCGAATCTGCTAATATCTTTATCGGACTAACTGCAGAGGCCATGGGGTTTTGCGGTGGAAGCAAATTTTTCCCACCCGCCCTATACCCATTCGAAGATGACTATGATACCAGATTTTGCTCAGATCACCGACACGAAAGTGATACACACTTTATCGGTATGGTGCAATCCGAAGTCGCCGAAAACACGGACGATGGAAACACCGTGCATGAGGCAGAAAACAACACACCCACTACAGAGGTGGAAGATCCGACATCCGTCAACATGGCGATGAACTCGGAAGCTGACTCGGTGCTAGCCGTCATTGAGGCGAGATTAGAGTCGGAAGATTTCGATTCCGAAGATGAAGATGAGGAAACCTTCGAAAGCAAGGTAAAATCTCTTCAAGAGGGATTCCATGAAGTACTAATGGCAAAACCGGCTGAAAACACGGATGCCGGCAGTCAGGAAAGCCCTAAAACTCCTCCGCCAGAGGAAGAGAGAGAAGATGGAGAAACTTCTCCGATATTTCCCAACGTCAAGGAATTGATAGAGGATGAACCTGCCAAAAAGCCTCCCTCTTCCAAGAAAAAGCACAAGGCCGCTAAAAAGCTCCAGTATAAACTCCGGAAGAAAAAATTGGCTGATCCAGCTGATGAAAGCCCGGAAGTAGGAGATGCAAGCGGAATAAAGCCCGCAGAGAAGAAAACCAAGGAAATCCTTGTTCTGCCAATGACAGAATAAGAAGAACAAGATCTGTTACAAACGCAAGTGGGACTAAACGAACCCCCTGAGATGCTAGAAGCCAGGAGATGAGCTTTCCAGAGGCAACAGCAACATCTACTCAGATCTCGGGAACACCTCCAAAAAACCCAGGATGACATCAAGCTAATGAAGGAAGAAATCGAGGAGTACGAGAGAAAGAATAGATCTGCCATAAAACCTACAAGGTTACCCGCAATCGTAAGACCGGAAGTACTGCCGCCAAAGGAAAGGTTTCATAACCCATCTTGGCAAAAGCAAGTAAACGGCAAGGATGCCAGAGGTGAACCAATATACAAAACCGCAGCAGAAAACGCGGAAGCAGCGTTCGCCATCCTCAACAATGACATGTACTCCAACGGTGAAAAACTCCAAGGGGTGTATGCTTTCCTAGGAAAAGCATTGCAACAACAACAGCGGGGCCAAGTGCGATCAGGGAAGTTGCATGACGACTCCGCCCTATGCAAAACAGCCAATTGCGCCGCTGGGGCACCTGGACCGGAAGAACCTGGAGATTCAAACAATTCAAAGGATAAGAAAGCGGATCCGAGAAAAGACAAAAAAAATCCCGACAATAGGGATGAAGTGTCTAGAACCTGATCCCATCTCCCGAAAGGTGGACTCAAACCACACGATCGGGAAGAGAAACACCGGAATGATGGCAAAGCAATGCCACCTCCGAGACACCCAGCTGAAAAAGCTGGAAGACATGATGTACCTCACAGGCGTGAGAGATCTCGGACACCTCCCAAGGATAAAGAAAGGCATAGAAGTAGAACTCCGCCTCATCCAAAAGGGCGTGATCTCGGAAGAAATAGAGATGATCCCGGAAAAGCGCGGAGTAGATCCCCTTCTGTCCATTCAGCCGGCAGGTACTCCGCACACATGGATAGGGCGGAAAAGGATGATCTGTACTTTGGGCCTAAGTGTTTCACTGATAGGATCCGAAGAATAACCCTGCATTCTGGCTTTGCCAAAGTTGGTCCAACGTACCAAAAATATACCGTAGTACAAACCCGGATACCTGTCTCTCAGACTACTATACAGCCGTCCAGATTAACAATGGGACAGACTTGGAAGCTGTAAAGTTCCTTCCCCTAATTTTACTGGAGGGAGCCAGAGATTGGATCAATGGATTACCATCAAGAACTGTCGACAACTGGGATGATATGGCTCGAGTGTTTACTCAGCATTTCCGGGGAACCTATTAACGCCCGAATAGCATCAACCAGCTAAACTGTTGCACCCAGTTCGAGGATGAACCATACGTGGATTTCATCTCCAGATGGACTGCAATGAAGAATAGTTGTTCTGGAGTAACTGACGTACAAGCAATGCATGCTTTCGTCAATGGCCTAAAACCCGGACTTGTACCGTTCATGGTTGGTTCTAAACAGCACAAAGATCTCGGATCTATGCTTACAACCGCCAATGAACACGCTGCAGCCGAAGACGACATCAGAGCAAGGGGAGGCAGTATGGATACATTGATACAGGCCAAGAAAAACCCTCGCCCTGAGAAAAAAGGAACTCCAGATGCAACACAAAAACCCAAAGAGGTCAACATAGCCTTTGGAAGTGAAAAAGGGAACAGGTGGAAAGGACGTAGTTCAGAACCAATCAACTACACCAAAGAAGAGTGGGAAAAGATTAAGTCGGAATCCTGCGTTCACCATTCGCAATTCGGGAAACCCACCCATACGAACGCACAATGCCGGCTGAACAAGCACATGAAAGGCAGCGCAGGATCCGGAAATAAGGGGAAGAGTTCCAAAAGGAAATTTTCTAAACAAAAACCAGAAGCTGAGAAAGAAGACAGTGAATCAGACACTGACGAAAAAATCCAGGAACAACAGCGAAAAGTCGAACCCAAATTTCCGAGAGTTGACGGAGAATGTGCTCTAACTTTCCTATCAACTCCATCAGCAAAAGTGGCAAAAAGAACGCTTCGAGAAATAAAAGCGGTTGTTCCGGCAACCCCTAAATTCTTCAAGTATTCAAATACGCCAATTACCTGGGATCAGACTGATCATCCTGGGAATATCCCTGAACCCGACACACAAGCTCTTGTTGTAAGCCTTATTGTCCAGAACACTAGGCTAAAAAGAGTGCTGATGGACGGAGGATCCAGCATTAACATAATGTATCTGGATACGCTGAGGCATCTGAAAATCTCCGAGACCCAGCTCAATTACAGCAACATACGCTTCCATGGCATCGTTCCTGGCAGGCAAGCACGATCCCTAGGAGAAATTTCCCTAGATGTCACTTTCGGAGAAAAAGACCACTTCCGTCGGGAAAAAGTATCCTTTGAGGTGGTGCCGTTCGAAAGCGTGTATCACGCAATACACGGACGTCTAGCTTTCGCCAAATTTATGGCGAGATCATGTTATATCTATAACAAGCTGAAGATGCCAGGGCCGAAAGGAGGAGTAATCACCATAACTGGAGATTTCAAGCTGGCGAACAAGCTGGAAAAAGAAAACGCCCTTTGCGCTGAGAAGATCATAGCAAAGGAAGAGCTGAAGGAGCTGGCCAAGGAGGTATCGCCGACAGAAATGCCGGCAGGAAAAGAAACCCGGAAGCCAGCAGATAGCTTCAAGGCTTCCGAGAACACAAGACAGGTAATCCTAGATCCCAAAGATCCGACAAAATTCATCGTCGTGGGAACTGGGATGATCGACAAATAGGAAAGCGAGCTCATCAAGTTCCTCCGTGAGAACTGGGATATTTTTGCCTGGTGTCCAGCTGACATGCCAGGCGTACCCACGGAACTTGCTGAGCATCAACTCAAGGTGATTCCAGGCTCCAAACCCGTCAAACAAGGTCTCCGTCGATTTGACGGAAGAAGACGGAAGGCTATTGGCAAGGAAATTACCCGGCTTTTAGCAGCAGATTTCATCCAGGAAGTAATACACACTGAATGGTCTGCAAATCTGGTATTAGTACCCAAGAAAGACACTACTGCTCTTAGAATGTGTATAGATTACACCAGCTTGAACAAACTGTGTCCAAAAGATAGGTTCGCGTTACCGCGAATCGATCAAATAATAGATGCCACCGCAGGCTCTGAGCTTTTATGCTTTTTGGATGCATATTCCGGGTATCACCAAATACGCATGAAAAAGAAAGATCAAATTAAGACTTATTTTATAACCCCTTATGGGACGTACTATTACATAACCATGCCATTTGGCCTGAAGAACGCAGGCGCAACTTACCAGCGTTGCATGCAACGATGTTTGCATAGTCAGATTGGTAAAAACGTCCACGTTTACGTAGACGACATTGCTGTCATAACTAAGGAAAAAGATACGCTCCTTGAAGATTTGCGAGAAACCTTCGAAAACTTGCGCATTTACAAGATGAAGTTAAATCCATCAAAGTGTGTATTCGAGGTTCCCTTAGGAAAACTTCTGGGTTTCATCGTTTCTCGCAGAGGAATAGAAGTCAACCCGAAAAAGATCAAAGCAATCTTGAACATCTCCAAACCCACGTGTGTGAAAGATGTCCAAAGATTGATGGGTTCTGCTGCAGCCGTCAGCAGATTTATCAGTCGGCTGGGGGATAAAGCCTTACCACTCTACAAGCTGTTGAAAAAATCGACAAATTCGAGTGGACAGAAGAGGCAACTGCAGCATTAACCCAGTTGAAGGAAACTTTGATGAAAGCTCCGATTTTGGCATCCCCAAAAGACGAAGAACCTATGTTATTGTACCTCACGGCTACAAACAGGGTTATCAGTGCAGTAATTGTTGTGGAACGGAAGAAATACGAACAGAGCATACCAGACCAGCATCCGGTGTATTACATAAGCGAAGTTTTCTCCGAGTCCAAACAAAGGTACCCACACTATCAGAAACTGGCATATGGCGTATTTTTCGCATCTAGAAAACTGCGCCATTATTTCCAAGGACATTCCATAACAGTGGTATGTAAAGCACCACTAGGGGATATAATCAACAATGCGGAGGCAACTGGCCGAGTAGCCAAATGGGGTATCGAGCTAGCAGCCTTCGACATTAAGTATCAGCCAAGGACAACAATAAAATCCCAGGTTTTGGCAGATTTTGTCACCGACTGGACGGAAGTAATGGAGAAAACACCAATGCCGGAGTCCGAGTACTGGATCATGCACTTTGACGGATCCAAGATGAAGGAGGGCGCTGGAGCTGGGGTAGTTTTAAAATCCCCTAAAGGAGACACAATGGAGTACGTATTACAAATACACTTCAACGCCAGCAATAATGTGGCAGAATACGAAGCTCTGCTTCATGCCTTGCATATTGCAAAAGAAATAGGTGTCAAGCGCATCTTGTGCTACGGTGACTCGGATTTGGTACAGCATCAGGTTAACCAAACCTGGGATGCAAAAAGCCCTATAATGGCCGAATACCGAAGAACGGTGGACGAGTTCGCTATTTGTTTTTTCGGATTCGAAGTACTCCACGTTAAAAGGGAGGAAAATTGGAACGCGGATGCGTCAGCCCGTATGGGGTCAGAAAGGGTAAAAATCCTACCACCAGGCGTATTCGTCCAGCATTTGTATGAGCCATCCATAAAAGGCGGAGATATTGATTATCCTCTGGCTTCCGAGTCAATCGAAGTTATGCTCGTCAACCCGGATTGGACAATTCCATATTTAAACTTCTTAGTAAACCAGAAGTACCCGGAAGGAGCAGACGAAGTCTTGTAGAGACAAATCCAGCGTCGATGCAA
Organism: Alopecurus myosuroides; assembly: GCA_028641055.1. NCBI lineage: Eukaryota > Viridiplantae > Streptophyta > Magnoliopsida > Poales > Poaceae > Alopecurus > Alopecurus myosuroides. Next base: position 136,705,990 of record CM054057.1, read on the forward strand.
AGGATACATGGTAATTGATAATTGCCTATATAAACGCAGTACTTCCGGAATTTTTCTGCGATGTATTTCGCCAGAAGAAGGACTAAAAAACGTGCAAGAAATCCATGCCGGAGATTGCGCACATCATGCTCAATCAAAAAGCGTAGTTAAAAAAGCATTCTGTGCCGGGTTTTTCTGGCTAACAGCCAAGACAGATGCTGAGCACATAGTGAATACATGTGCAGGGTGTCAATATTACGCCAAGCAGACTAATATGCCGGCCCAAGCACTCAAAACTATCCCCATTACATGGCCGTTTGTGGTCTGGCGGCTAGATATTATGGGACCATTCAAAACCGCGCGAGGCGGACTTACACATCTACTTGTAGCTGTGGATAAATATACCAAATGGGTGGAGGCTAAACCCATCAAAAAGCTTGACGGTGTAACTGTCAGAAATTTCATCATTGACATAGTCATGAGTTACGGCGTTCCACACAGCATAATAATCGACAACGGGACAAATTTCTCCATTGGAGAGTTGGCAAAATATTACCGACAAACGGGAATTCGCCTAGATCTCGCATCTGTGGCACACCCGCAATCCAATGGACAGGTTGAAAGAATGAATAGCTCAATCCTGCAAGGAATACGCCCAAGACTCGAATCTCCTCTTCATAGAGCAGCTGGAGCATGGGTAGAAGAGCTGCCTTCCGTGCTTTGGAGTATTCGAACGACGCCAAATAGGTCAACTGGGAAAACCCCGTTTTTCCTAGTTTATGGTGCGGAAGCAATCCTTCCAACGGACATGATCCACGATAGCCTGAGAGTGCGGGATTTCGATGACTCGGATGCCGAAGAAGCACGACAGGATGCCGTCGATCTCTTAGAAGAAGAACGAGAGCTTGTGCTTCAAAGATCCGCCATCTACCAGCAAGGTTTACGACGTTACCATAGTCGGAAAATCAGACATCGTTCTTTTAAAGAAGGTGACTTGGTGCTGAGGTTGGTGCAGCAAAGAAAGCATAAATTGGCCCCAGTATGGGAAGGACCATTTGTCATCAGTAAAGCCATGAAGAATGGATCATATTATCTTGTTGACATTCGGGACACGGAAGACGACCCCGAGAAACCGAATCGCAAAAGAAAGAGAAAGATAGATGATGAACTAGGAGAGACAAAGAGGCCTTGGAGTATCCAGCAGTTACGTCCCTTCTATACTTAGTTTAATTTCTATGTAAACATCTTTGAGATCATGAAATAAAGTTGTCGGAATTCTTATATCCATGTTTTTACAAGTTTATTATAGTACAAAACATGATTCCACCTTATCTATTTCCCAATGATCTTACAAAATACTCAAGTATAACCCGGATTGTGCCTGCGTGCTCGGTGTTTAAAAACTGAATGATTTTCAGCCTACTAACGGCTAAAGGAAACTCGGATTGTGCCTGCGTGCCCAAGTTTCATTCAAAAAATTCCTTACTTTTCTCTAAGTATTATCTGATTGTTTATGTGTTGGGTCACTGGAGCTAGTTAGTAAAAATGCCCTTAGTATGATCCATGTTTCCGAGTTTGAACTGATTGGTTTTACCCAGTAATTCGGCATGATGATTCATAGTACTATTGAGCCATTTCAAACACTAAGGATAGTTAAAACACATAAGCGAGAGAACTTAGAAGACAAAGGAATATTAAAACCCAGAAACCTTGCAAAGAATTTCATAATTAAACTGCAAAAGGCGGAGTTCTTGTTTATACAAAAGAATAGAAGCATACATTATAAATTACATTGTAAAAAGTGAAGTAATGCTCCTATTTTCTACTTCCACTATTCAGGTTAAGGACAACCCTTCAAGCATTCGAGTCTTCTTCGCTGCTGTCATTCTCGGGGGCTTCGGGGATCTCCTCTTCTGGATAGGTGATGGAGATGTTCACCATGGAAGCGATCTTGGTGGCGTGACCTTTGATTTCATCAAAGATGGTGGTCCGCTGGGTTTCCGTGTATCCTTGAGGGATACCAGACGCCACGCGCCAAGATTTGGCACCAGGGAAATGCATACGAATAAGGCCGAGAGCCATGCGTGCACCACCCCGTGCTACGGAGCGTAAGGTGGACTCCTTAGACTCCGCCACCTCCAGGATAGCACCCGGAAGTTTTTCAACTTCCTAGAATTCCCCAGTCCTTGTGGGAAGGAATTTGTTGACCAACTGCATTCCAGCAGCTCTGATCGCAGTCCACAACTTCCCAAAGGCTCATATTCTCTCAATCCGAGTGAGATCTGGGTTATCTCCTGTTTTTTCAAACAAAACAGCCAAAAGGTTAAGTGAAAAAGCAGAGAAAGAAAGCAAGACATGAAAAAACCCGGTAAATGTAATAAACTTACCGAGAATCTTGTCGATTTCAGAGCCTTCCTCTAGGCGCAGGTTTAAGGCATTCTCCAAGTCCTGGATAGTGGACTTGTCCTTTTCCGCCTGTTCGGAAGCCTTGGATTCAGCAATTATAAGTTCCTTATGAAGGTCCAAATTCTCCTGACGGAGACTGGCAGCATTACCGGCATCTTTAGCTATTTCCTTGGCCTTAGCCAAAGCAGTTGGAAAGTAAGGAAAAATTCCGAGTTTAGAAAAAACTCGGGAAAAGTACTTAGACAAAAAGCTGAATCAAAAACTTCAGAGGAAAAAGTATACCTGTTGTTTCCGATAGCTGCAGCTGAGACGATGCCAGCTCCGCCTCTTTCACGTCAAGAATAGAAAGAAGATTTCTAACCTCTTTATTCTTGACGGAAAGTTTATTGAAAACTTCCATGTTAATGGTTTCAGCGCTTTGCTGGAACACGACAAGGAAAAAAGTCATTAAAAAGCATCAAAGCGAAAAGTGTACATTTTTCTTAATGCTTGGGGGCTAGAGTTAATACCTGGCTCATCCGCTGTAACCCTGCCAAGTTTTCATTGAACTCTTTTGCGTATTCCGAAAAAAGAATTCCGGCCGCGCATAGGTCATCGTTGATGTTCTTGAAGTCCTTGTCAAAGGTGGGGATTTCCTCCTCGGTTGTCCGAGAAGAATCTCCCACCTCAGGAGCCGCCCTTTCCCTCGTGTCCGTGTTCGGCACAATAGGCTGGCTGGGCTCCAGAGACTCGATGGTGGGAGCTGCGGCATGCTCCTCTGCCATCGTGGACGGTGTATCCGGTGCGATGGCGGGAGAAGGTTGAGAGCCTCTGCTGGACACAACCTTGTGCCTCTTCAGCTTTTTTGGCTTTAGAGTAGAGGGAGGCAGGATAAAAGCAAAACAAAAAGCCGGAAAAAGTTAAAAATCCAACGGCAAAAGAAAACTCCGGCAAAGGAAAATAACCCGGATGCTCTAACCTGGAGGTGGCGACGGGAACCCCATCAAGATCAATGATTTCCTCAGAGGAGGAGATCTTCTTGCCCTTTCGCCCACCCGCAAAGGTGGCGCGCAACGCTTCCAGTTCAGCGTCGGAAGCCAGATCCGACTCGGGAAGGTCGGCAATCTGTCAAAAAGAAAAAGCAGAGTTAGAAGCAAAAAATCCGAGTAAACGTGGAAAAGTTTAAATCCCAAAAGACGGAAAATAATACCTTGGGAGCTGGATTGTCGGCCGTATACATTGGCCGACTCGCTTCATATTGGTCGCGGGATGCGACCAACTGATTCATGCGCTTCCGCAGGTCTCTCGCGGCCCAGTCTTTGTTGGTTGTCCGCATCTTGTCACTGGTGCCCATGTACTCGCAAAGGAGGCGGCCACCATGGTTGGCTAATGGTTGGATCCTCCTATGCAACCAACAAAGGACTGTGTCCACGCCGGTTAGAGGCGGATCAGAAGAGGTGAGTTTTGCGATGCGCCGCTTGATCCTTAGAAGATCAGGTGGCAGGACTTGGACGACTTCAGTTCCCCAATTTTCTTGGGGAACAGCAGCAGTGTTCGTGAAAGGTGGAACCCCGATGGCCTTTTTAGGGAAAGGGACATCGGGATGATAAAAGAAGGAACTCGTCCAAAATTTGACGGATTCCGAGGTCTTTATCTTGGGGAACCAATCCTCCCTAAATCTTCGAAGAGTGAAGGAAATGGTTCCGCAAGTTGGGAGTGCGCCCTCCGAAGAGTTCGGCTTAATCCCGGAACAATACAGCCAGAAATCTAATCTAGGTTCTATGCCTAGATAACCCTCGAACAGAGCCTGAAAGCCGGCCAAATACAGGATGGAGTTTGGTGGCAGGTTATGGGGCTGGATGTTGTAGTGGGAGAGGACCTGGAGGAAGAAGGCGGAAGGTGGGAGACCCATACCTCTCAGAAGGTGGGAAGAGAGAAGAATCAATTCTCCGTCGTTCGGCATGGGTTCATTCTCGTCCTCCGGAAGCCGCCACTTCCCTTTCAGCACTAACCCCTCCTTCTCCATGGATGGAAGGAGGGACGACGGAATGCTGCAGGCAATCCAATTGCCGGTAGTCTCCATCTCCTCATCGGCTCCGGCGGCGGCGGACGCGGCGGCCTCCGCGGCTGCGAGCTCGTCGCCAACGAGCGTGATTTTCTCCTCCGCCGTCTCGGGAGCAAACGGCGGAGTGGGCGCGGAGCTGGAACACGCAAGATCTGCAGCGACGGAAAGGTTTCCTCCGTCCGTCGCGGTACCCGCGGTCTTCACTGGTTTGTCGCCGGCGGCGTGCACTGGGGAGTCCAACAGAGGATCCATCGTATTGATGATGTCCTCAATCTCTTGCGCGACGGCGCGGGCTGGCGAAGATGACGGAGAGTCCATTGGGTGGCGGCTCTAGTTCGTCTCCGATGAGGTCTTGCACGCGGTGCGCGTTCGGGGATTTTATCTGCTGGGAGCTTGGGCGCGGCAATGGCGTTCGAAGTGAGGAGCGGAAGGTTTTTCCAGAGGGCGAAGAAGGCTATTTATAGCCGGAAATCCGTCAGGATGCGTGCTAACAGCTCTTTTGACCGTTGGATGTCCAACGCGTGTCACTCGCCGGAAAATTCGGGAAATGAATCGACAGGGTGATTATGGTTATCTCCTCGTTTCCCGTGAGAATCTGTCAGAGATATGTTTCTGGGTTTCCCGCTTGAAACCCAAACGTCCCTTACGTCAGCATGATTAAAGCACTGACGTAGGAAGTTCCTTCTCCGCGAAGGATCGTGTGAGAAAAGCCGGATTTCCAGGATTCCGAGTTTTACGTTACCATCTCTTTTTAAAGAAGAATAAGAAGAATCAAGACTGCTGGCCAATATTTCTCGGAATATATCCATTTGGCGAAAGACGGCGAATCAGAGTTTTAATCCTTCTTGGGGTGTAACATCCCAGGTTTGAAAATCTCCCCCCTAGATGTTTGTTTCGTGTTTTATTTTTGCTTTGCATCATGTCATCATAATTGCCTTTTGTTGCATTTGAATTGAATTGTTTCCATTTGATTTCTATTTGAATTGCAAAACAAAATCCAATTACTTGTCATACTTGTTATGTTACAATGTGCCAAATAAAAACTATAAAAACAAACAAATATTTGTTCCACTAAAATTGGAATCAAAAACTTAATTTTTGGCTTAAGTGGCAATTGTTCTTTTATACCAAAAATTGCTCAAGTTATTTTAATTTCCAAAACAATAACATCCGTTAAATTTATTTTTGGAAAACAATGTTTGTTTTAATGTGTTGTTACAAAAACAAAATAATATAAAATTTATTCCAAATTTTTGCTAACCCTAACACCAATGGTTTGTCTCTCTTTCCCAAATCTGCAAAAAAAATTAATAAACAGAAAAGAATAAAGAATTTTAGAAGGGGGAGAGGGCACTCAGCCCAATTGGGCCAGCCCAAGTGCCCTTAGGCCTGGTACCCCTCACACGTTCTTCTACCTCCGTACGGAGCGACATCAGAGGCATCCACGTAGCAGTTGCAGGAGCAGACGGTTGATCGAGCTCCTCCCCATCGTTATAAGCTGCTCAAGCCTCCCTCCTAACCCTAATCCGCCTCCCTCCTTCTTCCCTCGCGCGCCGCCTTCTTTTCTCTCTCGCTGCACGCTTTCTCTGTATCCTCCACCGAACCATCTCATCACCGCCTCCCTCTCCGGCGAGGCGCCGCCGCCACGGTGCCCGCCCGGCCGCGCTAGGGCCGGGAACGGAACCGGCGCGGCGCCCTCGTCCTCGCCATCCCCTCGGCCTTCCCCGACGAACACCGGAGCGCCGCCGCCATCGGATTTTCGCCGCCGGCCGCTCCTCTGTTCAACTGCAGGTGAGACGCCACCTTCCGCCCCTCGTTCCTCTCCGTTCCCGCTCGCACACGGCCCACCGCCGCAGCCCGCACGGCAGCCGCCGGCCGCCCGCATCCGCCCCCGACCGCGCGAGGACCGGCCCGCCGAGCGCCGCACACGGCAGCGATCGCTCGCTGCCTGCCCCGTCGATCGTTTCCTCTGTCGATGGCATCTGTGCCTGCACGCACAAGTTCAGTCAAAAAAATAACCGCGAAAAACACCTTAACTTGCAACCTGTGCTGTACCTATCACGAATCGCTCGCTAGCCGCACTGGCAGCGCCTTGTGCGCGCAGCCAAGGGGTCGCGGGTTCGAGCCCCCCCCCCCCCCCCCCCGCGCATTAGCCACACTTTTTTTTCAGTTTTATTTTGCAGACCCAACCCAGCCCCTAAATTGCACACAGGTCCTTGTCTATTACTTCTAGGTCCCTGCAATTTTGTTTTAAGTCCCTAGCTGTGAAATAAATGGCAGATTAACCACCAAACTTAAAAATTGCCTAACTAATTAATTACAACTCCAAATTTAACATTTTTAATATGTTTTCAATACCAAATTTAATACTCTATCTAATTAAGCCATTTGTTTTCTGTTTTGAACATTGCAAATAATTTCAAATTTCAAATTCAAACTATTCCTTTCACATTTGATAAATTCCATAACTAATTCAATATTAATCCAAATCATGCAAATAAAATATGTTTTCCATACCATTTTGAACCACCAATTCAAATATAAATTTTGTTTCATGAATTGAATAATTAAAATTGCTTAAATAATTTAATCCTTGTTTAATTCATTTAAATTTGATAAAATCATAACTTGCTCAAATTAAATTATTTCTGAACATGCAAAATATGTTTTCAACCTAGAAAAGTATAAACTTTTCAAATATGAATTTTGTTATTTGTTTTGCACAATTTAAATTGGTGAAAACAACAACTATTTTGTGTAATCCCTTTAAGGAACCAAAAATCCCCTAAATTAATAAATAAATTTCTAAATCGGTAAACCCTATTTTACATTGGTTCTATTGTTGTTATTTAGTTGTTTTCCTCATCCATGCATCATACTAATTCACCCTCATCTGTTGATTAGTTGGAAAACAAATAATCTAACCCAAAATGCATGGGCTTTCATATGCAACTCAAAATTGCATATGTGTCCATTTAATTTGTGTTACCATGTTAGCTAGTTTATTTTGATGCAACCATTAACATGACATGCATCATCCCCATGATTGTGCACTATGCCATGATATTGATTGTCTACTCTTTCTGCATTGTTTGTTTGCTTCTTCTCAGATAGACGACGACGTTGATACCGACGATCCTTACGACACCCCTTCAGAGGTTTTAGCTCAGTACCAGGCTACTGGGTTTGCAGGCAAGTTATCACTCACACGAACCACTGTGTTCCTTTCAACATTGGTTACCGATACTTTCCGTTGTTCTTTTCTGCTAGCCTTAGTAGTAGTTGTTTCTGTTACGAACCTATCACATGAACCCCTTAACCTTGATATTGCCTCACCTCCAGTCCTATAACCCCGTTGTTTGAGCCCGTGTCTTACTAGCATGCTTAGGGTTGTTTCTGCTCGAGTCTGTTACCCGTTACTTTCCGTTATCATATTTCTATTATGTTCTATGGGCTCGATGTTTAAACAACAACCTGCTAATGCTTGGGTAATAATAATTTGATGTTAAGGCACCGGCAGGAGGCCCGTCGTGGTTTTGAGGCCTGCTAGTGTCGACCCTAAGTAGGAAAAGGGTCTTGTCTACTGATCCATGATGAGCGTGCTCACCGCATCCGGGTGGTGGTATGGAACCCCCCTCGGCTTTGATCTGATCCGCAGTTTGTCCGAAGAGCCACACTTAGTTCGGGTGTTCCATTTGGCTCATACGCATAAATGGGTCGCTCCCATGGTTACTGATGATGATGATGACGCACACATATAGGGCGAGGCCTGTAGTGCCGGGGTGTTGTGTCCTGCGGGAGTTTTGCACACCTGCGCTGAGTATTCGGCTGCGTGGCTGGGACCTTATAGCTCCGTGGCTCCTAGGACAGGCTGTAGTGATGGTTCGAGTCGTGTCGAGTCCACCTGAGTTTTAGTTGGTGGCTTGAGTGTGTACGGGTACTGGAGCACACCCTGCAGGGATGAATCTTCTCGAGAAGCCGTGTTGTCCGCGGTTATGTGACGACTTGGTGAAAGTACTGGCTAACAAGTACTCAGACAACTTACACCTAACTAATGTTAACTTGACTAGTAATAGACTTATTGACACAACAACTTGATCCATTATTCATTAATCCAACTGTGTGAGTTATCCTCGGATTGCTTCTTTGGATAAGGGGCGAGATCCAGGATGGGTTTGTTTGATGGTCAACAACAGTTGGTTACGTTACGCTATCTTATCTCCTTTCTGTTAGCTGGAAGTGGTAGTGTTTCTGTAGTTGGTTAGCGCAGCCAGTTGCAGCATCTTTTATAACCCCTTTCCTCCGTTGAACCCAAGGCATCTGTGCTTGGTGTTGACGGGTTACACTTTGGTGAACTGTGAGTCTTGCTTGCCAGTACGTTGTTGTACTGACCCCTTTGGGGCTGTGGTTTACGCAGACGACGATTCCGAGGATCCCCATGGAGGCTACTACGTGGAGTACGACGACGCTGTTGACGAGTAGATAGCGGACCCGGGCAGGATCCGAGACTTCGTGGATGGGCTCCGTTTTCCTTTCATTGCCGGCCTCTTAGGCCTATTTGGTTTTGTCTGTACTCAGACCTGTTGAATGCTTCCGCTGCTATGTACTGAATGTCATGTTGGGACATGTGTCCTCTGGATGATTGTATTTGCTATCTCTGCCTTAGTGAAGGCCATTTGCAACCTTATTTCAATCTTTTGTGTCTTAGAGATATGTTGTGACTATCATTCGTTCAAAGCTGTTGACGTACCGTGCGTGATTGATATGAAGTACGTCGACAGTAGTGCCTATGACTTCTAGTGGATAGTTTACATCGACGGTGGAATAGCAGGGCTTGTGTTGTCGCGCATAAGCGCAGGCCTACCAGGAAGCTGGGACGTGGGAGCAGTTATGCCCCATAATCCAAGCACCTGCTATACAGTTTGTACGATGAGTATCCCCTAGAAACCAGGGTGCGACAAATGGTATCAGAGCCAGTCTGCCTGTAGGATCCCTTTTACTGGTCGCAGTTGAGTCTAGAAACTATTTTGTAGCTATATAGGAAAAATGAAACGTGAGAGTAGTAATTCTGCCATTTTATTTCTTTCCCCACCCACCCTCCCTTTTCTGGTAAGGAAGTGCAACGTTGTTTTTCCCTTCTCATCTAAACTTTCAAGTTAGGATTTCACGTGTTCTGGGTTCTTCCGTAGTACCTTAGGAGTTTTGGTCGCGAGTTTCCCGATGTTGCTTCAATATCATGTTTCTCTCAAGAACCTTTCGTCCATTGGTGTATCCATTCCTAGCTATGTTTAATTATCCTTTCGTACTCAAACCATTTATGGTGAACGTTGAGGGTACTATATGTTTGATCCATGCTACCTTCTTACCGTCTGAAGTATTCCTTTTAAGCACTTATATTGGATTTTGTTATCCGGTTACTGTGTTAATCTTGGTATCCTCTTCAGGATGGAAAGTGGTGACGAAGAACACACCCTGCCACCTGAGATGGGGAAAGTGCTGTCTCAGATGACACAAGTTATAAAGCAGATGCAGCAGAACCAAGACCTTGGGAGTAATGGCAACACCCGGGTGTCTATTCGAGAGTTCCTTGAGCTCAATCCAAGCACGTTTGATACCTCCTCCGAGCCATTGGATGCTGATGACTGGCTCCGTGAAATGAACCGTACTCTTATGGTAGCTCATGTGGCTGACGAGGACCGTGTTCCTTACGTGACCTACCTTCTCCGTGGACAATCTATGTCTTGGTGGGAGAATTACCAAGAAATGAGAGGTTCTAGTGTGGCAATCACGTGGGAGGATTTCAAGCAAGCCTTCGTGCGCCATCACATTCCCGATGGGCTCATGGAGAAAATGCGTGAGGAATTCTATTCTTTCACACAAGGCAATCTGGACGTTCTCGAATACCAAAGAGAGTTCAATCGTCTGGCTCGCTACGCCGGAGATGAAATCTCCACGGAAGCGAGAAAGATGGCAAAGTTCCGCAGGGGTCTCAACCCGGAACTCAAGTATGCTCTCACCAACGTGAAGGCCAAGAATTTTGAGGACCTCGTCAACATCGCTCTAAATGAAGAGCATGGGCGCAAGTTGGTTGAGGAATCTCGTAAGCACTCTCGTGAACAGGCTAATCTTTCAAAAGCTATCATGCCTCCACAAAAACGAAGAGTTTGGGTTCCATATACCACTCCAACACCACCCATCTGCTTGCCAAGCCCGGCAGGATTTCTTGCCCTCCCTCCCACCCAAGTGGTATCTTCAGGAGGTGCTCCATTTCAGCCAAATCCAACAGATCCTCGTTCTGCTAGTACATGCTTCAAGTGCGGTCTATCATGACACTACTCCTACAAGTGCCCGCAGAGCAAGCTACCATCACTACCTATCTCTAGGGTCAATCAGGTGATAGTACACACTTCTTCGACTAAGCCCCGCAACAAGAACAAGTCTGTCTTGAGAACTGTGAGAGTGAACCATGTCAAGGCCCAGGGAGCAGAAGAATCTCCAGAGGTTGTAATGGGCACACTTCTTGTGAACTCGTTTCGTGCTAAAGTCTTGTTCGATTCTGGTGCTTCACACTCTTTCATCTCTCAATGCTTTGCAAACAACAGTGGAATCAACTTCGAACAGTTGTCTATCCCTCTCCTAGTGAAATCACCGGGATCTAGCTGGCAAAGCAGTAAAGTTAGCCAGAATATCGAGATCACAGTTGGAAACCTTCCATTCCAGGCATCCCTGATAGCTCTCCACTCTTCAGATATTGATGTCATTCTGGGGATGGATTGGTTGGTAGCCAACAAAGCAGTCATTGATTGTCCTGCTAAGTCTGTCAAAATCACACACCCTTCTGGCCAGATAGTCTACTTCCATGCTGAAAATCCAGTTGCTCAACTCTACACTCTCAATGCAAATCCTCTACCATCTATTGAAACTATTCCGGTGGTTTGTGAATTCCCTGATGTCTTTCCAGAAGAATTGCCAGGAATGCCTCCTGACAGAGCTGTTGAGTTCGTCATCGAACTTGAACCAGGCACTGCTCCAATCTCTAAGCATCCATACAAGATAGCTCCTCCTGAACTGAAGTTGTTGAAGGAGCAAATCGATATGTACATGGAGAAAGGTTACATTCAACCTAGTTCCTCGGCTTGGGGTTGCCCAACTCTGTTCGTTGCGAAGAAGGATCAAACAAAGAGACTAGTGGTTGACTATCGTCCTCTTAACGAGAAAACAATCAAGAACAAGTATCCAATTCCTCGTATCGATGATCTTTTTGATCAACTTGCTGGAGCCTCAATATTCTCCAAGCTGGACTTGAGGATGGGTTACCATCAAATAAAGATCAGAAAGGAAGATATTCCAAAAACAGCTTTCACCACTCGCTACGGTTTATATGAATACACCGTCATGTCCTTTGGTCTCACCAATGCACCGGCGACATTCTCTAGACTCATGAATTCTGTCTTCCATGAATACCTCGACAAGTTCGTTGTGGTATATCTTGATGATATTCTTGTCTACTCAAAATCTGAGGAAGAGCATGGAGAACATCTTCGTCTCACTCTCATGAAACTTCGCGAGCATCGTCTATATGCCAAGTTCTCCAAATGTGAGTTCTGGATTCCAGAAGTTGCTTACCTTGGTCATGTCATCTCTGCCAAGGGCATAGCCATTGATCCAGAAAAGGTTAAGGCAATTGTTGATTGGAAACCTCCTAAGACGGTGAAGCAAATCAGAAGTTTTCTTGGTTTGGCTAGCTATTGCCGTCGTTTCGTCCAAAACTTCTCCAAGATTGCCAAACCTCTCACTGATCTGACAAAGAAGGACAAGAAGTTCGTTTGGTCTCCACAATGTGATGAAAGTTTCAATCTCCTGAAGACTAAACTCACTTCTACACCAGTTCTGGTTGGCCCAGATACCACCAAACCTTTCCAGATATTCTGTGATGCTTCTCTCCAAGGTCTAGGTGCAGTTCTTATGCAAGAACGTCAAGTTGTGGCTTATGCTTCACGTCAGTTGAACCCACATGAGCAAAATTATCCCACTCATGATCTTGAACTCGCAGCAGTTGTGTTTGCCCTCAAGAAATGGAGGCAATACTTGTTGGGTAATCGCACTGAAATCTTTTCCGATCATAAGAGTTTGAAATACATCTTCACTCAACCAGATCTAAACCTCAGGCAAAGGAGATGGATTGAAAAGATCAAAGACTTCGATCTTACCATTTCTTACACTCCGGGCAAGGCTAATGTTATGGCCGATGCTCTCAGTCGCAAGTCGTATTGCAATAATCTCATGATCATGGAAAGCCAACCTCCACTTCATGAAGAATTCCAGAAGCTGAACCTTGGTCTTGTTCCTCAAGGTTATGTTGCAAACTTGACAGCTAGTCCAACTCTCGAGGACAAGATTCGTTCTGAACAACTTCGTGATGCTGAGATCAAGAAGATCGCAAATAACATCAAAGCAGGCAATGTGAAGTATCAGTGCTTCTCAATTGATGACAAGGGAACGGTGTTCTTCGAAGGATGCATTGCGGTTCCTCAAGTTCAAAGTCTCAAAGATGTTATTCTCAAGGAGGCTCATGAAACTCCTCTCTCCATCCACCCTGGAAGTACAAAGATGTACCAGGATCTCAAGACTCTGTACTGGTGGTCTGGCATGAAACGTGAAATTGCTCAATACGTTTCTGAATGCGACGTTTGTCAACGTGTTAAGGCAGTTCATCAGAAAACAGCCGGTCTTCTCCAACCTCTGAAAATTCCTGAGTGGAAGTGGGACATGATTGAAATGGACTTCGTCACTGGTTTTCCAAAGTCCAAGAAGGGCAACGATGCATTCTTCGTTGTTATTGATCGTCTCACTAAGGTAGCTCACTTCTTTGCTGTCAAAGAAACTATCTCAGCTAGCCAGTTAGCAGAGCTCTACACAACAAAGATTGTTCCGCTTCATGGTGTTCCGTTGGAAATAAGCTCAGACCGTGGAAGCATATTCACTTCTCATTTCTGGAAGAGTTTTCAAGAAGCATTGGGCACCAAACTTCTGTTCAGCACAGCGTATCATCCTCAGTCTCAAGGGCAAGTCGAAAGAGTCAATCAGATTCTCGAGGATATGCTTAGAGCATGTGGTCTCTCCTTTGGCATGAAATGGGAGGACTGTCTTCCATATGCTGAATTCTCCTACAACAACAGCTTCCAGGCAAGCCTAGGAATGGCACCGTTTGAGGCACTCTATGGCCGCAGATGCAGGAGTCCAATCAATTGGTCTGGAGCTGGTGAACGTTCACTCTTAGGCCCTGACATTGTTAAGGAAGCCGAAGAGAAAGTTCGAATCATTCGTGACAATCTCAAGATTGCTCAGTCTCGTCAGAAAAGCTACTATGACAGCAAGCACAGGGATATGATTTATGCACCTGGTGACAAAGCATATCTCCGTGTAACTCCCCTCAGAGGCACTCATCGTTTTGGTGTCAAAGGAAAGCTAGCACCGAGATACATTGGTCCGTTCAACATTCTCTCAAGGCGTGCGGAAAATGCCTATCGTCTTGAACTTCCAGAAAAACTATCCAAGGTGCACGATGTGTTTCACGTGTCACAGCTCAAGAAGTGTTTCAAAGATCCAGATCGTGCAGTTGATCATGATTCAATTGAACTGCAAGATGATCTATCTTATGAGGAGCACCCTGTTCGAATTCTCGATGAGACCGTTCGTAAGACTCGCAACAAGAGCACCAAGTTCTTGAAAGTGCAATGGTCGCATCATTCTGATAAAGAGGCAACATGGGAGACCGAAGAGGATCTTCGCAAGAAGTATCCGGACCTTTTCACTCCTCAGTAGGAATCTCGGGGCGCGATTCCTTCAAGGGGGGGCGCTTTGTAACATCCCAGGTTTGAAAATCTCCCCCCTAGATGTTTGTTTCGTGTTTTATTTTTGCTTTGCATCATGTCATCATAATTGCCTTTTGTTGCATTTGAATTGAATTGTTTCCATTTGATTTCTATTTGAATTGCAAAACAAAATCCAATTACTTGTCATACTTGTTATGTTACAATGTGCCAAATAAAAACTATAAAAACAAACAAATATTTGTTCCACTAAAATTGGAATCAAAAACTTAATTTTTGGCTTAAGTGGCAATTGTTCTTTTATACCAAAAATTGCTCAAGTTATTTTAATTTCCAAAACAATAACATCCGTTAAATTTATTTTTGGAAAACAATGTTTGTTTTAATGTGTTGTTACAAAAACAAAATAATATAAAATTTATTCCAAATTTTTGCTAACCCTAACACCAATGGTTTGTCTCTCTTTCCCAAATCTGCAAAAAAAATTAATAAACAGAAAAGAATAAAGAATTTTAGAAGGGGGAGAGGGCACTCAGCCCAATTGGGCCAGCCCAAGTGCCCTTAGGCCTGGTACCCCTCACACGTTCTTCTACCTCCGTACGGAGCGACATCAGAGGCATCCACGTAGCAGTTGCAGGAGCAGACGGTTGATCGAGCTCCTCCCCATCGATATAAGCTGCTCAAGCCTCCCTCCTAACCCTAATCCGCCTCCCTCCTTCTTCCCTCGCGCGCCGCCTTCTTTTCTCTCTCGCTGCACGCTTTCTCTGTATCCTCCACCGAACCATCTCATCACCGCCTCCCTCTCCGGCGAGGCGCCGCCGCCATGGTGCCCGCCCGGCCGCGCTAGGGCCGGGAACGGAACCGGCGCGGCGCCCTCGTCCTCGCCATCCCCTCGGCCTTCCCCGACGAACACCGGAGCGCCGCCGCCATCGGATTTTCGCCGCCGGCCGCTCCTCTGTTCAACTGCAGGTGAGACGCCACCTTCCGCCCCTCGTTCCTCTCCGTTCCCGCTCGCACACGGCCCACCGCCGCAGCCCGCACGGCAGCCGCCGGCCGCCCGCATCCGCCCCCGACCGCGCGAGGACCGGCCCGCCGAGCGCCGCACACGGCAGCGATCGCTCGCTGCCTGCCCCGTCGATCGTTTCCTCTGTCGATGGCATCTGTGCCTGCACGCACAAGTTCAGTCAAAAAAATAACCGCGAAAAACACCTTAACTTGCAACCTGTGCTGTACCTATCACGAATCGCTCGCTAGCCGCACTGGCAGCGCCTTGTGCGCGCAGCCAAGGGGTCGCGGGTTCGAGCCCCCCCCCCCCCCCCCCCCCCGCGCATTAGCCACACTTTTTTTTCAGTTTTATTTTGCAGACCCAACCCAGCCCCTAAATTGCACACAGGTCCTTGTCTATTACTTCTAGGTCCCTGCAATTTTGTTTTAAGTCCCTAGCTGTGAAATAAATGGCAGATTAACCACCAAACTTAAAAATTGCCTAACTAATTAATTACAACTCCAAATTTAACATTTTTAATATGTTTTCAATAACAAATTTAATACTCTATCTAATTAAGCCATTTGTTTTCTGTTTTGAACATTGCAAATAATTTCAAATTTCAAATTCAAACTATTCCTTTCACATTTGATAAATTCCATAACTAATTCAATATTAATCCAAATCATGCAAATAAAATATGTTTTCCATACCATTTTGAACCACCAATTCAAATATAAATTTTGTTTCATGAATTGAATAATTAAAATTGCTTAAATAATTTAATCCTTGTTTAATTCATTTAAATTTGATAAAATCATAACTTGCTCAAATTAAATTATTTTTGAACATGCAAAATATGTTTTCAACCTAGAAAAGTATAAACTTTTCAAATATGAATTTTTTTATTTGTTTTGCACAATTTAAATTGGTGAAAACAACAACTATTTTGTGTAATCCCTTTAAGGAACCAAAAATCCCCTAAATTAATAAATAAATTTCTAAATCGGTAAACCCTATTTTACATTGGTTCTATTGTTGTTATTTAGTTGTTTTCCTCATCCATGCATCATACTAATTCACCCTCATCTGTTGATTAGTTGGAAAACAAATAATCTAACCCAAAATGCATGGGCTTTCATATGCAACTCAAAATTGCATATGTGTCCATTTAATTTGTGTTACCATGTTAGCTAGTTTATTTTGATGCAACCATTAACATGACATGCATCATCCCCATGATTGTGCACTATGCCATGATATTGATTGTCTACTCTTTCTGCATTGTTTGTTTGCTTCTTCTCGGATAGACGACGACGTTGATACCGACGATCCTTACGACACCCCTTCAGAGGTTTTAGCTCAGTACCAGGCTACTGGGTTTGCAGGCAAGTTATCACTCACACGAACCACTGTGTTCCTTTCAACATTGGTTACCGATACTTTCCGTTGTTCTTTTCTGCTAGCCTTAGTAGTAGTTGTTTCTGTTACGAACCTATCACATGAACCCCTTAACCTTGATATTGCCTCACCTCCAGTCCTATAACCCCGTTGTTTGAGCCCGTGTCTTACTAGCATGCTTAGGGTTGTTTCTGCTCGAGTCTGTTACCCGTTACTTTCCGTTATCATATTTCTATTATGTTCTATGGGCTCGATGTTTAAACAACAACCTGCTAATGCTTGGGTAATAATAATTTGATGTTAAGGCACCGGCAGGAGGCCCGTCGTGGTTTTGAGGCCTGCTAGTGTCGACCCTAAGTAGGAAAAGGGTCTTGTCTACTGATCCATGATGAGCGTGCTCACCGCATCCGGGTGGTGGTATGGAACCCCCCTCGGCTTTGATCTGATCCGCAGTTTGTCCGAAGAGCCACACTTAGTTCGGGTGTTCCATTTGGCTCATACGCATAAATGGGTCGCTCCCATGGTTACTGATGATGATGATGACGCACACATATAGGGCGAGGCCTGTAGTGCCGGGGTGTTGTGTCCTGCGGGAGTTTTGCACACCTGCGCTGAGTATTCGGCTGCGTGGCTGGGACCTTATAGCTCCGTGGCTCCTAGGACAGGCTGTAGTGATGGTTCGAGTCGTGTCGAGTCCACCTGAGTTTTAGTTGGTGGCTTGAGTGTGTACGGGTACTGGAGCACACCCTGCAGGGATGAATCTTCTCGAGAAGCCGTGTTGTCCGCGGTTATGTGACGACTTGGTGAAAGTACTGGCTAACAAGTACTCAGACAACTTACACCTAACTAATGTTAACTTGACTAGTAATAGACTTATTGACACAACAACTTGATCCATTATTCATTAATCCAACTGTGTGAGTTATCCTCGGATTGCTTCTTTGGATAAGGGGCGAGATCCAGGATGGGTTTGTTTGATGGTCAACAACAGTTGGTTACGTTACGCTATCTTATCTCCTTTCTGTTAGCTGGAAGTGGTAGTGTTTCTGTAGTTGGTTAGCGCAGCCAGTTGCAGCATCTTTTATAACCCCTTTCCTCCGTTGAACCCAAGGCATCTGTGCTTGGTGTTGACGGGTTACACTTTGGTGAACTGTGAGTCTTGCTTGCCAGTACGTTGTTGTACTGACCCCTTTGGGGCTGTGGTTTACGCAGACGACGATTCCGAGGATCCCCATGGAGGCTACTACGTGGAGTACGACGACGCTGTTGACGAGTAGATAGCGGACCCGGGCAGGATCCGAGACTTCGTGGATGGGCTCCGTTTTCCTTTCATTGCCGGCCTCTTAGGCCTATTTGGTTTTGTCTGTACTCAGACCTGTTGAATGCTTCCGCTGCTATGTACTGAATGTCATGTTGGGACATGTGTCCTCTGGATGATTGTATTTGCTATCTCTGCCTTAGTGAAGGCCATTTGCAACCTTATTTCAATCTTTTGTGTCTTAGAGATATGTTGTGACTATCATTCGTTCAAAGCTGTTGACGTACCGTGCGTGATTGATATGAAGTACGTCGACAGTAGTGCCTATGACTTCTAGTGGATAGTTTACATCGACGGTGGAATAGCAGGGCTTGTGTTGTCGCGCATAAGCGCAGGGCTACCAGGAAGCTGGGACGTGGGAGCAGTTATGCCCCATAATCCAAGCACCTGCTATCCAGTTCGTACGATGAGTATCCCCTAGAAACCAGGGTGCGACATGGGGGCTACTGTCGGATATATACTGAATAGGGGTATATCAGATGGCAGTCAAAGTGCCGGATTACCAGGGTGGCCCAAGTCGTAGTGGGCTATGGTCTATTGGGCGGCCCAGTAAGCTGACGCGCAGAAGCCGGATTCTAGAAGAACCCGGATCACGGCCCACGTGATCTGTCTTGGAGTAGAAGGCGGATTCATTACTTTCCAAGTTAATAGTTACCGTAGTCTTCTAGGTTTCTTACTATGTATGCCCTAACCCGGCTATTATATAAAGTCGGACGGGAGATATGATAGATAGACAAGAAGCTATAGGCTAACTCGCCGAGAAGTTGATCCTCAGCGAATAGCTAAACAGAACCGCACGTTGTACTTGTATACACAGGCTTTAGCCCTGATCACTGAGATTGCAGGAGTAGGAACGCCGCAGTATTGCGACGTATCGAACCTGGGTAAATCCTTTGTCTTCGTCTTCAACGCAACCACGTCTCCCCACGTCTCTACCCGTAGTCTCATGGCACCCCCGTCTATGAAAACTACTACGATGTCTCGACATCCGCCTTGCTGTCGCTTGAGGAAAGAAAACCCGACGTCGCCACCCCCATTCTCTTCGTCTTAACGCGCTGAGTGTCTTCGTCGTCTCCATCGAGCCGGGGAGCCACCGTAGTGCCATCGCCGGTCATTTCGGAGCCGCAGATCACTGGAGCGCCGCTTGGATCTACATCGCCAGTGACCCCGAGCTCTCTTGTGCCCAGCGTCGTCCGATCTTTCATCCATGGCTAGGATTAAATGCGGAAGAGGTACGCAGCCCAACCGTTAAATCTGGATCTAACGATCCAGATCCACTTAACTTATCCATGTCATCGCCGCGTCAACATCCACACAATAGCCCAGTCAACTTCTAGTCGGCAGCCACATCAGCGAAGCTATTTTTCTGTTTCCCGGATAAATTTATTTTGGCACTTTTGTAGATAAGTCCCCCAAACTTAGAATCATCATAATGTTTTAACCATAGATCGAAATTCAGCAAACCTGGACTTTTTGAAATCAGCACAACATGTAGAATATTTTAGCACTGTCTAAATTGAAAATTGGTTCAAATTCAAATATGCTAGTTTGATGATTTTTGGCATAGTTTAAATTCTAAAAATTGCAAATAAAATATCCCTGGAAACCTTAGGATGTATACTTTCATGTTCTCTGTCCCAAAATAATTTTTGAACTAATTAAAATTGAATTTTGAGTTAATTGTCCTTTTGAGTGTTTTTGACTTAGTTTAAATTCTATAATATTTTCAATATTTTTTCTTTAGCAATTTTGCTCTAAGTACTAAACTTAGATTAGAGAAACAAAAACCTAAGCCCTTGGATGCCTTGAAACCATGTCCATGTAATTTTGTGCTAGTTGGCACTCCTAGTTGAAAACCACTAAGTCTGGATTTGTGAAAACAATGAAGTGCAAGAAATATGTTCCCTTTGTTATCCTTGAAGTCAACAGGAACCGATAAGACAAATCAAGGACCTAGCCAAGAAAACCAACTTCAGAATCATCCCCAAGAAGTAGAAGTACTTATAAGAAAATATCAAGATGAACTTCAAGAAGACCAAGCACATCTCTCTTTCTCTCTAAGTCTTTTCTCCGCTTTCTTTTCTGTTCCCTTAGAAGGCTAAGTTAGATCAAGACCAGGCTTATTTTGTACTAACACCATCAAGTGTTGCAAATTCAATGAAAACACCACACCAAGGAGGAAGCTAGAAAGGATTCTCAAGATTTCCCTTAAGACCAATCATGTGAAGAGTTGGATTTGTTTTCAATGTGATTAGTGTCAAGTTGGTTTTGTCCAACACTTAGAATTTATTTTCCCAAGTAAGATGAGAGTATTGGACCAAGACTTCAACAAGGAGCCAACTCAATAAGAATAATCTCTCACAAAATGAAGAAGAAGAGAAGATTTTTATAAGTTCTTTCTTAAATAACTCTAACAATCTCTACTACCTCTCTTATTCTATATGACTAAGTTCCTAGATCCTAGATAAATACTTTAGATATTTTCATACACTCAATAAGGAGGACTTAAGGAAGACCATTGAAGGCATAAAGACTTAGATATTAGAAGCAACTCAAGGAGGTAAAAGAAGACTTGAAGAAAACAAGACATAAATAATTTAGATCTTGTGGGATCTTTTGATCAGAGACAAACCCTTAGTAACAAATGGTAAACACTAACTAAAATGACTTAGTTTCTTTTATGCATTGAAACCAAATGGTTTCACATGTTTCCTTTTGCTTTGTTTGTTGCTTTGTATGTTTTCTTCATTTGTTTGTATGTTTGTAGCATGCTTGTTTATTGTGTTGTGTGTTTTTAATGTTTAGATTTTACGGAGATCAACGTTCTATTTTGTGAAGAGAATGTGATTGTTCATCACCAACTTGAAAGGAAAGTAACACACCATAAACTACCCGTTATTTTCCATATACATTAGTTAATTTTTTAGCAGTATGCATGATAGGAAATTTTTACTAAGTTATATTACGCTATGCTATTATCCTAGTAGTTTGTAGCAATCCTTTTTACCTTGTTACTTTGTAGCCATTAATATTATTAGATGCTTAGCATTGTATTATTTTGTTTTCATTAGATGCTGAGAAAAATACTTAGTACTAAGCTTAATGAACTACCTGGATGGATTTGGTTGTTTGGTTGATGAGAGTTGAGTGTCTCCCCGAGGGGTGTTCACTTGCGGATTGCCACCCAGGAACAAAGAGATTCCTAAGTACCTCTAATTTTAGAAGTTTCTCGTTCAGTCCTTTGACATATGGGCTCTGTATTGATCAACTAAGTTGTGAGAGTTCATCCCATGCTTGACATGAAGATGTAGTATAATTTTACGTGGAACGGGTTTTGCTGCCTGGTTTGAATTCTTGCTTAAAGATCTCGTCTCAATTATCTCCTTTCCATGATGCACTCTGGGTGTATAGAATGTTTGGGCTAATTGAATACAAGGGGTGAAAGTGCACAACCTCTATAGAGTTAAAAACTATGATCATAGCCGTGTCCCCGGTAATGGACGACTTCGAGCAGCCGGACAAGGATGGACAGAAGAATCTCAACACCGTTTTGAAGAAATAGAAATTTTCTAAGGAAATATTAGTTGTGGTGCTCATGGGTTTGTCCCATGGTGCCAATCTTTGAAAAAAAAACTCTTTTTAAAAAGAGTTAACGAAAACTTTCTTTTTGCAAATAGCCTAAACTCCACTCAGCCAAATATGCATGTAGTATAGTTTTTCCATTTATATCCACCATAGTGTTACTTGCCAATACATTAAATTGTATTGACCCCTTGTGGCTGCATATTCCATCCTCCAGATGAATCTGAAGACGAGTGAGGTTTCGTTCAGGATATCAAGTCTACAACCAACATCATTTCCCTGTGGCACATGAAGAAGATGAGGCTCAATGTTGTACTATGGTTTCCGCCGTATTTCTGTTTCCTGCAAGTCTTCTGATACGTCATAAACGTACCCCTAATTTCTGATGTTCCATGTTGTTTTCATGTTGTTTCCCCACATGTTTTCCTTACACTTTATGTCATTTTTACAAGTTTTCTGGGACTAACCTATTAACAAGATGCCATAGAGTCAGTTCCATGTTTTCTGCTGTTTTTAGTTTCACAAAATTTGTTCCGGAAATATTGTCGGAATTGGAAAATTCGAAAGCCATAAGTCCTAAAAGGCCTGGAAGCTTCCAGAAGTCCTGAAGAGCCCCGGAGGGGGCCATAGGGTGTCCACACCATGGGGTGGCGCGGGTTCCCCACTGGCTGCGCCACCTAGGGGTGTGGGCCCCCTGGACACCTCCCGGCATCGCTCTTTCGCCCATATATCTCCCCGACGCATAAATCCAATCGACCTTTTCCACAAATTACCTCCGTAGCACCGCCGATGCCACCGAAAAGTTTCGGGGGGACAGATCTCTGTTCTGGCACCATGTCGGGACGGGGAACTGCCCCCGGAAGCCATCTCCGTCGACTCCACCGCCACCTCCATCGCTGTTGCTGTCTCTTATGATGAGGAGGGAGTAGTTCTCTCCGAGGCCGAGGGCTCTATCGGTAGCTATGTGGTTCATCTCTCTCTCCCATGGTGTGATCTATATGTGATCATGTGCTTTGTAATCTATTTGAATTCGTAGATGTTACTCTTCATCTTTTGCCACTACTAGGGAAAAGCTTACCCATGACGCACCCATTTTCTTATCCGTGACGCACCTGGGCGCGTCACGGCTATCACGCCGCGCCTATGGGTTTATCCGTGACGCACCTAGCGGGTGCGCCACGCCTATTTATACCCGTGACGCACGGCCGAGGTGCGCCGCGGCTACTACTAGGTGCGTCACGCCTAATCTCTCAGGTGCGTCACGGGTACTCGTTTTGGTGCGTCACGGCTATACTATGCTGTATTTTTTTAAATAAGCAGTACTGTATTTATACAGGTATATACAGCTCAAATACAGAAGAATATCATTAGACAAAATACAGAAGAATATCAGTAGCTCAAATACAGGTATGCAATTGACAGAAAAATGACAGAATAAAGTTTCATAGCAGAAATATTACATAGTCTCGAAAACAACCATATATACTACTAATAAATCCAGGAGTTAGTCTCGAAAACAACCATATTACATAGTCTCGATCATCACCACGTAGTTCATCTATCTAGCAGGCGCTGATGTAGTCGATGACCATCATCATGTCCAAGTTGGGGATGTCACTATTCCTAATGGTGATCAGAATAGCTCGGCCAGCCTCCATACCAACTCTTGCGGAATGGAACTGCCTCCATGCTTGAGAGTTGAGGATGACGCGACCATCAGCATTATCCCTGGTGATCGGAACTGCGGTGACATTTCCTGATTCTCCACGGCGTACTCCAATGGTACCTTGCTCCATGCCAGCACTGTCCGCTACCGCCATAGGTATTTTCTAGAACACACAATTCCAAGAAAGAATAAAAGCACAATGTCAAATACCGGCCACATTATAACATAAGCAACTATAGGAATAAGAAAGTGTTAAGAAACATACCATGACATGTCCATTGGAGATATTAGTGTTGGTGATGCGATGCACGAAAGGGACCTCGATGTAGCTATCTATCTGAGCTAGTTTCTGAAGGACACGGTCCTTCTCAAGCTCGCTAAGATTGGCTCTTTGAGCAACCACCACATGTTTCCATGGGTCCTCCTCGTCCATATAATCCTCCTCACTCCCGCCATCCACCTCTATGGTCTCGCTATCCTCGCTCGCAATCTCGCCCATATACAGAAGTACGATACGAGGTTGCGGTCCTGCCATAGAGAAGTGAAAGAGATCACCTCCGCTTAAATTATGGGTGGCGATGATAGACACCAATTGTTCCTCGTAGAAGTAGGTCTTCTTTCTTTCTACACTCGAATTTTGTAAGTGGTCCCGTGAACATCGAAATCCACGATATTGCCTACTAACTCGTTGAACTCTTCCCGAATATTGCATAGTACAATCTAAAAAAGAAATATAAAAGAATCTTTTGTTAAGAAACATACCAATCTAAGCTGGATAGTAAAACAAAAGAACACAAGTTGCAAGTTAACATAAAAAGAATCGTTTGTTAATTACCAAAGAATCAAGGTGACCGTCGTTCAGCTCAATCATAAAAGAAGACCCAGTGAATAGTCCTTGGGCACATAGGGACCGACATACTTTGCAAGCCATGTTCTATTAAATTAAGAAAGTAGACATAGAGGTATAAAGCATCAGGTATAAAGCATCAGGTACAATGCATCAGGTATAAAGCATCAGGTGTTAGAAGAAAGCAACATTTTACTTGTGACAACTAGCTGAACAAAATATTGTACAACATAGGTAAATTATTGTACAACTAGGTAAATCAAGAAGTGTTGGATGGACTGACTACAAGACACACTTATTACACACATGAGCGTGAGCAAAAACACACAGGCAGAACAGGAAATACAAAAGAATTCATAGAACATGATGATTGGCATCCCAAAACATAAAGAAAAAACTTAGGTTCATAGTTTCAGACAGTTGGATGCAGTTTTAGACAGTGGGGTCGTACACTCAGGTTCAGAGTTTCAGACAGTGGGATCGTACATTTATTCACTCATGATGATTGGCATATGCAAAACTTAGATGCTCACACACATACCAGAGAAAAATACGCATCCGTTACCTCCCTAACTGCACACGCCCCTGCTCAACTAAATAATCTCAAAAGGAATGGTTTGCTTCTCCGGAAATCAAACCAGCCTCGATACAGAAACACACAGAACAACCTAAAAGATGCCTCGATACAGAAACACACAGATACAAAATCATGGTGCATGCAGCACATAGATTTTACATTCTATGTCTATTAGTCTGACATTCTCATGGGAAGTTTAATCTAAAAAAAATCCCATTGGGAAGTTAAGATAAATGCAAGCAGCAGTATTCTAAGCTATCTAGCACTTAAAAAAAATCACAGTGGTGCATCTGATCATTGCATGCCCAGATTAAGGGAATGGATATGTATGAACCATGCATTGCAGAAGATTGACATTAGCTAGCATCCAGCAGCTAGCATCCATTTAACTTATACCAAAATAAGTAAGGTGTTTGTTCAATCCAGCAGCTAGCATCCATTTAACTTATACCAAAATAAATCGATTTCATGATTTACAAGTGATTGAAACCTGCAAGAAAGCAAACTGAGCCTACCGCGAAATGAGCATGGCGAGCGGGGAGACTAGTATAGTTTCTCTCAAGGGGCCTCGCTACACCGAGAGCTGCACGTCGGGGTGGTTCTTTTCCGAGGAGTGAAAACCAACTACACCAGAATCCAACCATGGATGGATGTCAAGTCCATATGTTGAACAAGACAAGTTTTAGTAGTGTATGTCATGGCTTATATTCATGAGTGATATTACCTCTTGCAAGTTAAAACTTTGATGAATTTCCTTCTCTTAAAAATTGCAACTTCCCTACGATCAATTAGGCGTTCCTTTTAGTGAGGTTCTGATGCATATGTCACGAAGGCGCGGTCGTGCCAAACCGTTAGCCGATGAGTACCTCGTGGGGGCACTGGTCATGCTTAATGACTCTGAGTAGACACTGGATGCTTATAGCAACCCTTTGTGCATGTGCTCGACGGCGGCGTGTGGAAGAAGACAGACAACATGGAGATAATGCTGCTGCTCAACACTATAAAACATTAATAGCCATTCTGTTTACTAGGAGTATCTGTAAGAACTTTCGCTAGCTTTGGCACATCAAAGCATATATTCGGCTCCTCACAACATGGAAGAACTGAGGAGGAGAAGGTCGAAAAAGTTCCAGAAACCTTTGGAGAGTAGACTGACAGTATTAGCGAACTCTACTTGACCAGACTGTCACGAGGTCATGGACCTCTTATCATTTTGTTTTGCTACACTAGTGAACAGAATCATCAATCATACTACTCAAGAGAAACATCAATCGCAAGGACTGCTCAGACACACTAATGTAAGTCACTCAAAGGGGACATTCTAGTGGTGATTCCTCATGCGGGCATTTGCTCGAGCACTTAGCAGGGAACACGGCGAGGGAACACGGAGGGAAGAAGGGGGAGCCGCTGGCCACATGGAACACGGCGAGGATGAGGTACCGCGAGGGAGAAGAGGGGGCTTACCCTTTAGCTGGAAGGCGTCAAGGAAGACGGCCGGTGTCGAGCGGGTCGATGCAGACGGGTAGCGCGGCGCTCCTCCTCCTCCCCTGCGGCTCCTCCTGGGCCTGGTCGATGCAGACGGGCGGCGCGGCGCTCCTCCTCCTCCCTCGCTGCTCCTCCTAGGCTGTGGTCGATGCAGACGGCGGCGTGGCGCTCCTCCTCCTCCTCCCTCGCTGCTCCTCCTAGGTCACACGCGGGATTGGGCCGGGCGCGTCTGTTGCAATTGGTGTGGAGAGAAGGAGAAGAGAGGGGAACGGCCTATCTACCTGTACTCCCCATAGCCGTGGCGCACCACGCCTTGGTGCGTCACGCCTATCTAACCCGTGGCGCACCGCTGGCATGTGCGCCGCGCCCTATACCACATAGCCGTGACGCACCAGTGCCTCGGTGCGTCGCGGGTATGCCTCGGAGGCTCGCCACCCCGGCCCCACACATAGGCGCGACGCGTCTTCCGTTTAGTGCGCCGCGGGTAAGGCCATACGCGCGACGCACCAAACTGTGGTGCGCCACGGCTATTAGGCGTGACGCGCCCTTTTGCTGGTGCTTCACGGGTATCATCACTCCTATAGCTGTTTTCCTAGTAGTGTGCTACTCAAGTTCTTTATTAATATGAACTTTGGAGTCACCTTGTATCGCGGTGTGAAGGTGACAGTGTGCACATCGTGTGTGTCTCCTCTATGAATTGTGGTGTTTGTCTAGTACCTTCTGGGGCGCTCATAGTGACAGTGTGGGGTTAACTAGACATGGGAATGCTTACTTTAAGGAATGTTTTTTTCAGCTCTACGCAATGATTAGTGTTCGTTATCCAACCGGAGTGGTTAAGAGTAGCATAGTGAGAGAAGTTATATAGTTATTCAATTATGTGATCATTGTTGAGAGTGTCCTCTAGTGAAAGTAGGAGCCCTAGGCCTTATTTCCAAGCATTGAAACACCGTTTTCCGCCTTTTCTGCTACATGTTTTCTTGCTGCAATTTTTATTTCACATTGCTATTATCACTTATTACCATCCATATTACTTGCATTTTACTCTCTCTTCACCGAACTAGTGCACCTATATACTGAAAATTATATTAGGTGTGTTGGGAACACAAGAGACTTCTTGTATCTTGATTGCAGGGTTGCTTGAGAGGGATATCTTTGACATCTACCTCCCCGAGTTCGATAAACCTTGGGTGATCCATTTAAGGAAAACATGTTGTTGTTCTACAAACCTCTGCACTTGGAGGCCGAACACTGTCTACATGAATAGAAGCGTGCGTAGACATCATCTTCTAAGACTATGCAAGTTGTAAAGTTATTTTGTAAAGACTGGATCATGCGATGTAATAGATTTTGATGGATTTGCATGCTATTGCATTTTGAATTGTGGTGCTACCAATTGATCCAGGGAGTAGCACAATAACACATGGTACTTGCCTTATTTAAATGTGGGAACGCTACACTTGTCATGTAGATCTATCAATGGATATTGCCTTGTTACTGGAAACAAATTTCATGTTCATTTTTTGGACTAAAATTTTTCGGGCTGCCAAACGGAAGCCTTATATTCTACTAGTGTGGGTTTAGAAGATCGGCAAGAACCATGCCTTCCCCATTCTTCGCCGAGAAAGCCAAAGTAACTCCACTTCAGACTGTTGCTCTAAAGGGTCGCCTGCTGCAGGTAAAGCCATAAAGGTAACGAGTAATCGCTCAGAGGGCCAGACCCATCCGTAAATCCTAAACCCCCAATCCAAGTGTTCGTCCCTCAATTGCAGATTTAAGGTACATATTTCTCGAATCGCCAAAAGTCTTAGGTAGGGCACCCTAACAGGGTATGCATGCATGTACAATGTGGACATGAAGGGCGGTGGTACCTTCTTCAGACATATCTTTGCCAAACATTTTGTTATCACAAAGTTTCATCTAGTCGGAATTTGTTGGTGAGCCGAGCTTTGCACGGAGCATTGTACTACTGCAACTTCATATTTTCTATTAAATCCCATGGCGACTCGTCGTAATCTACTTGAGCCATGATATCTGGCATCTATGAAATTATGGATGACTGTGGTGTGGGATAGAACGGGTTAACAACATTTTTTTAGTAGGCATTTCATTCGGGCACACAATGCAACTCTTCTAACAAGTCACGAAGTTGAGGTGGTACATGAAATTTTGAGCCAAAGATACATGCCTTGCAGTTATGTACATAATACGTGTATTTTGGATTAATGAAAATTTATCCTCCCTTAATGCATCACCGCTCGTCCTACCGATGTATTCAAATTTTTTATATCGGGGAAACTAAAGTGGATCAGGTCGTCTCGATTTAAGGGACTAGTGAACCATGCATACTGGTACGAATTTTTCACCGGAATAGCTTACTTATTGGACATTAGGGCAGACAAAATGTGAGTGAAATTTGGTTGCTACATAGCATATTCGGATTTTTTTTTCATTGGTTGGCTACATTATAGCATCACCAAATCTCGTTGCCAAAGCCAAAAGGACTGGCATCATCACATCAAGAAGAGCCACTGCCAAAATCATCAACTGAATGAAAATTTTGGCATCCCTTCTGTGCATGCAATGCTTCTTCCTTACTTTGTATGTTACTTTAGAAATATATTAGATACCTAATTGAATGCGTCAGCCATTTGTCAAACATGCGATTTGATTTCATTATAGATTGTGGAGGGTTGCGATTTTTAACACTGATGCTAAATATTGTCGATCTACGTACGATATTTGGCTTTGGCCACACCGTGGCTGCTCCCAGGCCCATTTGTACGGATGATGTATTAGACTGAAATCATATGGGTAGAGACTTCCTTGGCGCAAAATCAGATGGACAAAAACAGTTAGAGTGTGCGAGGGCAGAAGGATGTCCACTCGTGCCATTTTATTTTTTGTCTATTAATCCTAACCTTCAGATCAAGCATTCTTTCACATTCTATTGGCTTTCTACTTTTCTAACCAATATAGGTGCCAAACTATGTTTCATCTGACATGTTATTTAAAAGGCATGACTACACCTGAAACATGTGGAGTTCGGGAAATTCACATTTTCACATGGAAGTACAACTGGAAAAAATATTGTGAAATGTCAAAAAATATCGAACAAAAAATGTGGTATGTACATCTGAAAATTCTATGTGTGCATGCCAAGTTTCGAGGAAAACATATATTTTTTGGACTATATAAAAACTCAAAAAGATGTGCCAAAAATGCCTTTTAAGCACCGAATTCCGTCCATTTACACACGAGAAACAAAATATCGGTTTTTGTGAATTGTCTTTGTGAGCACATAGAATGTCAAGATCTATGCCTGAATTTTTTTTAAATCTCAAAATACGTTAAAACATGTTTTACGAATCGTGAGAGTATACTACCATGTACAAAAGGGCTATTCCTCCGGAATTAGTTACTTTCAGAATCGCTTCAATCCAGCAGAAACTATAACTTCCATTATCCTAAGTAATAAGTAACTATTTTTTTTCTTCATGCGGGTGTCGCGCTGCAGGTAACTATATAACGACATATATTTTCTGGTACTATGCTATTATTCGTTGCTTCTTTTTTTGTTTGGCAATGCCTTTATGATGCAAATAAAAAGGGAACATTAACATTATTTTCTCTTCTAAGACTGTTATTAATGATTTTTTAAGATTTATAATAATTCTTGGGACACAAAAGATAACATAAATCTTTTTAGAATCTTCGGCTCAAGATCCATGTCCCAGGTGCAGCCTATGTACAAGAATGTTTGAACTTTATCCGTGTAGCTCTCAACAAGAAATGTACTTATCATAAATCTATACCACTTCAGTGAAGTAAACTTGACATGTGTGATATCCAGATGCCTCTCATTCGAAAGAATAAAACATTCATTGGCTTGTCCCAATTTGATTATAATCGTAAGAACATCAAAGACAAATGGAAGTTAGATATTATGAAAGACTAAAAATAACAAGAGGTGGTGACTTATACATAAGGGAGGATACCAAAGCGGATGGACCTCTATATATAGTCAGGCATGTTGTATGGGATGAAATACACCGAATACAATATGTAATCTTACTTGTTAACATTTACATACAAGTCATGATTTGTATATAACTTAGGAAAAACAACCATACAGATATATCATTTCTTTTGAAGCTGCATGCATGTTGTCCACGAGAAATCATTTTAATTCATTACTCCCTCCGACCTAATTTTCTTTGACGTACTTCGTTGTACAACATAATGATTTGCATAAAAAAATCTCAAACTTATTTTGAAACTTTTTTTCCATATTGAATGATTTATTCAGATAAACTATAGTACATCAACTAAAAGCATCAGTCCTTTAAAACTTTTGAAGAAGCCTCTAAAAGCAGCCGTTCATCAATAAATATATAATATTAAAGCAACAATATAAAGGATCCTAGTCCCGCAATGATTTAGTGTGGCAGACATTTCTGAGTTGATCTTCTCTTTTTTCTCGGTGCACACCATCGAATTCCGCCTCCGCCGCACACATGTTGAAATTCACACCTCCCCTACTCTGTCAGCCTGATGGTTATCCATCCCCCTTTCAATGATGAGGTCGCACTAGTAGGAAAAGGCTTACCCGTGACGAACAAAATAGAGTTACCTCTGGCGAACAGGTCATGTTCGCCAGCGCTATCTAGTTACCACTGGCGAACCAGTGTTGTTCGCCAGTGCTATGTAGTTACCGATGGCGAACATCAGTCTTGTTCGCCAACGCTAAGTTTGAAATTTTGAAAATCAGAAAATAGATTTTTTCGCATTATTTTTTTTTCAAAATTTAAAAAATAGTTTAATTTGGGGAACCTTTAATCACGGTGTAGAATTTTTTCCACGGTGTAGAATTTTTTCCTTTTTTTTTTCCTTTATTCCAATTCTAAATGTCCACTTCCCGCTCCATCACCCATCCTCCCACTACTCTAGCCCGAGCACGCTTAACTTTTTAGTTCCATCCCTATGAGATACCTAGGAACAACTTATTCTTTCTTGTAATGTATAGTACTTTCGATGCTCTTGACTATTGGACCATATCTACTAATCCCTATTTCCAAATTCGACAAATGATATGTATAAATTGATCGGAAGAATACGAGGAATCCAAATATGACATCCTTATTATCTTTTCGAAAAAAATAACATTTTTTTATTTTTTTAAATTTTGAATGTTTTTATTAATTTGATTTTGTAGGAAATTTAGTATGTCTCAAATAACTTTTTTCCTTTTGAGAGATGTCGATTCTAACAAAACCTCACAGGCCGAAGTTTTTTCCTTTTGATATATTAAACGCGTTTTTTCGACGTCGCATGCAAAAGTTATGGCTGTTTTACGTTTTATTTTCGAATTTTGCATAACAGGTCAAATGGAATATTTCAAAAAAATTATATCAACTAGACAGTACACCCTACCCACATATTAAAGGATTTTATTTTTTGAACACATTTTATCATTTCCGTTTCTGCTTTACAAAGGTAAAAAGACGGTCCATGGGCGGCGGGGGGGGGGGGGGGGGGGCGTGGAGGGAAAAAATTAAAAATTTACCGTTGGCGAACCAAAACAGTGGTTGGACAGCGGTATACTTAGCGCTGGCGAACCTACATGTTACCCAGCGGTAACAATACCGCTGGCGAAAGCGCTGGCGAACCAGCACCCCTCTTCGCCAACAGTACTTATGGCTCCCCGCACCCTCACTCCAACTGTTACCGCTGGCGAACAAACTGGCATGTTCGCCAGCGATAACATGCGTAGCGCTGGCGAACAAGGATTCGTGTTGGCCAGCGGTAATAGCGAAGGTGAACGATTATCTCTGTTCGGCAACAGTAAAGTGGTTGTTATAGCCTATTTCTTACTAGTGTCGAGGGACACGTAGTCAATGTTGTCCGTTCAAGTAGGTGAGTGATCGATGATAACATCGCCTACACCATCCCACATGACCACCTCGTCACTTTTCGGTCATTGCAATGCTTTGGTAACCATTCTGACCACGATGGAGGCGGGTCCACATCTGGCCGTGTATGACAATCTCGTGCTCCTTTGTCTGTACGTGGAGAGATAAGTCATGCTTGGCGGAACACTTGGAGCCTGTATTTTTGCTCTGCGGAGGAAGCAACGGTTATTGCTAGCTTGGTGCGGGAGACGGGGGAGGTTTTGTGGAGAAGAAGAAAGGGCAACCCACTTATATGCCTATCACATATTATATAATTTTTAAGGTCCACCATTTACAACATCTGAGTTTTCCATATAGCATTGTACTTCTAAAATTGTTTTACAGGATCTCGCTATATAAATTATACATCACCTACTAGGCTTGTTCTTAATCTATGCACTTGCTCATGACTTTAGAATAATCTATTACAATATGCATCTAACAAACATAGTCCTAGAAGTAAAATTGCATTACCTAAAAAATATCAGTCAACTCATTTTTGTTATTTGTTACATTTCAATCATCATTCCATGACGATCATGATGGAGTTATCAATGATGAACCTTCATTAGTGTTGTTATACTCTTATTAGTTGAAACCGTTCCTCCTTTTAAAGCCCAATAATACTAGTTGAAAATTTGAGATAACTTCTATACCTATACTGACGGTCAACACTTACTCAAATCTTCAACAACATTGGAAAAAATCTAACAGGATTGGAAATGGAAAACTAAAAGTAATGTGTGTAGCTGGCTAGCTTCTTGCTTATACTGTAGTACAATTATGCTAGCAGCAGAGGAAGAAAACGGGCTTGGGCTCATAGGACGAGGATGCTTGCCCGCCAAACACTAATCCCCTTGCCTTTTGTGAGCCCTTTTTCCCATGTGTGATTGCATTTTCTTGCCAATGTTAGTTGAGTTTCTCTTAACTAGCATCATAACATGTAGTTAAGGACGGGCCAGAATGGGCGATTCGTAAGGCTGAAATGAATGCTCAACCAGTGTCGGCTGAAGCAGAGGCGTCTCTAGCAGCGGAGGAGGAAGCTGCGGCGATTGAAGCTACAGATCCACCGTCTGCGTCGAAGAAGCGTCTTACACGGGGTTGAGCGGAAGAAAAAGACGATGACTATGACGACTAGTAACCCATTTCTCTCATCGGGTGGGAGTGATCATGTGCCGAACGCGCATTTGTATAATCTCATATCAGCGTGGATATTTAGATAATTTTATGATTGGTTTGTAATGAACTTAATGTGTGTGTTTCTTTTCTTTTTATATATGTCACTTACTCCTTCATGTGTGTTGTTTGTAATGACCTAATTTTCAAGTTAGTGTTTTCTTTGGGGAACCTGCAAGTCCAAGGTGCCACCACGCGTCGGGTGTTTATCTGGACCGACCCACAACATTTCTGAGGCCGTCCATCATACAGACCGGCTCCAATGATGTGTCGTGCCGAGAGGGCTGTATTCGAATGTGGCTTTATTAGATTCAGTATTTTCTTTAGAGGCGGCTTATCTGCAAAAACCGCCTGAGGGGTAGCGTTTCCGAGCCCGTTCTTTTTTCCAAGGGTAAAACCGCCTCTCGCAACATTATCTAATACAGTTTTCTACTAATGATAGAAAACAAAGCTTCAGGGCATCGAAATACCTCCAAACCTTGCATGTGACCGTAGTAGATGTATGAAACTGTGGTGGAATGTTGGAAGATCCAAAATCTATTGCCACAGTGTGACCCCCTTCGCAGACATGCGCTATCACCTAGTTACGAAGGTTCCAGGCGTTTATTATTAGGGGTAACCTCCCCACATTAGTGGAACGGGGTAGGATCTTGTGACATCTTTGTTTGTAATGATCATATAACCTAACCAAACATAAACCAAGAAACAATCCTCCGGGCTACCCCCGTCCGAAGAATATCTGTGAGACACAGGATTTGCGACGTCATTTTAGCTTGGTGGACACTACTAGTTATTCGGAGGGCACAAATTACTCATGTTGATAAAAAATATAACCATACTAAAATAATTGAGAGTAATAAATAAATACATAAAAACAGAGATTTTTTCGTATGCAGATGGCTGAGCTATGTCCTAAACCCTAAGCTATGCGCAACGCCTAGGGCTTACGGCTGTCGGCGGCCCAGATGGTCCTACCCCGAAGGTGGCCGTCGGGCCAGAATGGCCTACGCCGACGGTGCATTGTACACCAACGGTTATAACGTTGAGCTAACCTAGCTCGGCTCTACGTCGACGACCCTGACAGAATGCCATCAGTGTAGACGGAGGCCGTCGGCGCATGAGCGTATTCATGCAGTGGTAACTGCAAATCAGTTGTGCTGATTTTCCTCATGACGCCCACTCCGAAATACCTTTTGTATCTATACTGAAGGTCAATACTTACTCAAATCTTCAACAACATTGGAAGAAATCTAATAGGATTGGAAACGGAAAATTAAACGTAATGTGTGTAGCTGGCTAGCTTATTGCTTATACTGTAGTACAATTAAACGTAATGTGTTGCAAATCAGTTGTGCTGATTTTCCTCATGCCGCCCACTCCGAAATACCTTGTGTATCTATACTGACGGTCAATACTTACTCAAATCTTCAACAACATTGGAAGCAATCTAATAGGATTTGGAAATGGAAAATTAAACGTAATATGTGTAGCTGGTAGCTTATTGCTTATACTGCAGTACAATTATGCTAGCAACAGAGGAAGAAGACGGGCTTGGCCTCATAGGACGAGGATGCTTGGCCGTCAAGCACTAATCCTCTTGCCTTTTGTGAGCCCTTTTGCCCATGTGTGGTTGCATCATAACCTGTATATATGGACAATTCCAGAGGTGTCATGACTGAATAATAATTTGTTTGGTGGGACGAAGTGAAACCTAGCTACTTTGAAATACATGGAAGCCCTATGTCATGTAAAAGTTAACTCCTAAACATAGCACGTGACCATATTTTGTGAGCATTACATGGAAGTGTATCATGGAGTTTCCAAGAGTTCACCCTTTGCGGACAAGTATTATGATAGATTTTACAATTTCTAGAATTGTTTCACCCTCCTTTAGTCTTGGCCCAATCCATAGGGCTTTTTAAAAGGCGCAATTATTTTCCTTATCATGTCAATATATACACATATTCAAGTACCGTTAGCACCGTCAGGATGGAACGTTCCATGAGCACATACAGTGCCTGCCTTGTAGGCATCTTCCCTAAGGGCGCGTTTGGTAGCCTGCACCCACTTTGGGCTAGCCGGGGGCAGGTCTGGCAGGGCCTGCCCCAGCGCATTCGGAACACATCCGTGAGGTGTGTGTTTTTTAGTGGCCGCATTTAGGAATGTGGCTAAATTGGGCAAGTTGTTTGTGTGTGTGCTTGGTCGAATTGTACCCAAATCTTGTTGTTTGGTTGTGTGCTATGTGGCTGATGTTACCAACACACAACCAACACCTCCGATCAAATGTGGTGATGTTACCAACACACAACCAACACCTCCGATCAAAGCAAAGAACACATTTACATCGAACTAATCAGCAGTAAAGCAGCATATGAACACACACAACAGAATTAAGACATCATAAGCTACTAATAGAGCAAGTTCAGTAGTACTTACGCCAGGGGAACACTCCCCTAGCACAAAAGGATTTTGGTTTCAACTTACACCCAACTAATCTAGCAACTAGTTCAGAAGATGTGCAAACCATGCGGCTCTTAAGTTGTTCATCCAGGGGAACACACCCCGGTCACAAAAGGAGTGGGGTTGAACTGACACCCCACTCAACTAGCATGTAGCAATATGTATATAACAGAAAAGGACATCTCAACAGCTCTCTTGGTTGACACAGTAGAAGATATGCTGAAGGGAGTCGATGAACCTGAACAGCATGACCTTGAAGTTGTGGTCATCATACATGAAGTGGACGACGTCATTGCCATTGAGGTGCATGTCCCTGACGAAGTCCTCCCATCCCTTGAAAAAGACAAGGCGACCGTCGAACTACCTGAGCTTCACCATGTACTCTTAGCACTTGGCGGTCCGAAGAGGAATGCAGACCTTGGGGTCGGTCTCACCATTCTTCGCCCTACTGCTCTTGAACAGCTTGAGGTGGAACTTCTCCACCAGCGGCAGAGTGATCACCTCAGGGATGATGACATCCTTGAAATCCGTGGCGTGCATCTGCACGAAGAAGCGGCGGGGCACCGTGGCTTTGTCGATCTTGCCGACGCGAGGTTTACGGCCCACCTCCGGCAAGTGATTCACCCTCCCGGTGCGCCACAGAAGGTCATGCCATAGAAAGACAGTTGTCTACTAGTATGTGGTCTTGATCTTTGAATGCAATAGTCGAAGATGGCAGCAATGGCTTGGTGCCCGGATGGTGCACGGCGAGGGGTAGGCGGTCCCTCAGCTCTGGGGGACGGTCGACATGCTCCCTCAAGAGCTCCTCCAAGACATGCAATCATAGAGCAGGACGTTAGCATCATAGGGCACTGATCAATGCAATTGTAAGCATCATAGGGCACTGATTAGTGCAATTGCAAGCCACATTTGCACTTATCAGTGCCATTGGTCTGCACAATTGCACTAATCAGTGCAATTGCACGACACAATTTTACAGAGCAGTGCCATTGGACTGCACATTTCGAGTGCACAATGCCATTGATCATGTGCAATGTCAACTCCAATGTACAACCTTCAGTTGCATGTGCACAACCGTGCCAAAATCTAAGCTAACAAGAGTGCAAGATCTAAGCTATCATAGATGCGACGAACAATCTAAGCTAACATAGACAGATCTACAACGAATCCCTAGCGAGGACGATACCCTACGAACAATGGTGCAAGCTAGGTACCAAGAGGAGAATAAACGTACCTTTCCCTTGGAGGACCAACCCGCCGCCGTCGCCGCCCTTGCCGTTTTAGCTGTCGGAGCCGGAGCCGGTGGAGTCGCCGCCAGAGGCGAAGCTGCAACGGGCGCCACCGCTGCATTAGCCAGGGGCCTAAAGGAAGGGACATGGTACTATCCGTTGGATAATAACGGGATAGGGCGAAGCCCGGCTGGTGCGAAGTAACCACCTCGAAGCACGGCGGGGTCGGGGCGATGGCACGACCGCTCCCAATGAGGTCGGCGACCTGACGGCGGTTCATCGCTGCCACGTCCCTCTTCCGAAATTGCGCGACGACCATCACAGCGGCGCTCGGCCGATGGTCTATCGGTGAAGACCGGTTGAGCGTCGGGAGATTCGCCACGTCGATTAGCTCCGCGGCAGTGCAGTTTTCCCCTTTTCGAACTCCGACACGGCACGCGCGGGGTAGGAGTGGGGCCGGTGGCCGTACTTCTTGCACCACAGATCATGGTTCATCGGTGGCGGAGGCGGAGGAGGAGGAGCGGCGACGGCCATCGAGTTTTTCCCGAGCAGTGAGAACGAGGAGGCGAATGGACGGTGGGACCTGAAAGAGGGGAGTGGGCAGTGTCAACAAAGGAGAGAGAGTGCCGAGGGGAGTGGGCAGTGAAAACAAAGGACAGAGAGTGCGGGGGGGGGGGGGGGGGGGCAGCGATTTTTGCCAACCCTGCGCTCCACTCGGACTGGCTCCACGGAAACTACAGATTCGGCAGTTTCCAGCGGGCCTGGCCCATGCCTGCTTTAAGCACCGTGCACCCAGTCTACCAAACGCGCTCTAAGGCTTTTTGGGAGGTGATGCTCATTGGGTCTTCCTGGACACTGTGACCGAGTTTTTGGGCTCGGGCCGAGTTTTTTCGGCTCGCTCCGAGTTGGGCTTGGCCCGCTGGCAGTTTTGATCGAGCCGAGCTGAAAAACCTGGACCATATCGAGCTCGGGCCGAGCCTGGCTCGGCTCGGTCCAGCCCGAAGGCTCGTCTTTTTTCCCTCTATACAATACGAGAGCAAAAGCTAGCATGAATCTCTTCGTTTCATCCCAATCCAGAGAGCGACTTGGGGAATAGTACGCCGCCGCCATGCTCCTGCCTTCAGCCGCGCCTTCAGCCCTTCACCCAACCATCCTCGATTGGATCGATCCTGCTCTCATCCGACCGCTCCAGCGCCACCGCTCGGTCTGCTCCTCCGGTCGCTCTCCACGCGCCGCGCCCGTACCCTCCGGCAGTACTTCGACGTCAAGCTGCACGGCAGGCCGCCGGCGCAGTAGGTCGCCTCCGCACATCAAGACGCCGTGATGGTTGAGCAAGAAGAACCGGCGTTCGTCCCGTGACGTTTAGACATGGAGAGATAAGATAGGCCCCACTGTAAGTGACTCGTAGCAGCCCAGCTCGCGAGCCGCCCCGAGCTAGCCCGAGTTTTCAACGAGCCCGAGCCGAGTCTACTTTTCCGGCTCGGCAGCAGAACGAGCCAGCTCGAGGCTCGCCAGTTTTGGCTCGAGCTTTTCTCAGGCTCGGCCCGAGCCCTCCCGAGTTGGCTCGTATCCAGCAATGGGTGCCCCAACAGCCTGTGTCGCGCGCGGGCGACGATGCTGCTGCAGGCTCCACGCCGGAGAACTGGTCGCGCTAGCTGAACATTAAAAGCCACGCGCACGTCCACGTTGAGGACCTTAGGTTCCTGCAGGCTCCGCGCACCGTCGTCGTCAAGTTCCAGCTTTTGGATGCCGCGTAGCCTTAGCCGTTCTCGTTGTCATCCACTCCAGCACCACCTATAGATGCCGCTAGCTTCACCGGAGTGCAGCTTGTTGGAGAATAAATCCCAACTTGCTAAGTTGAATAGCTAGTACGGCCTGTTTGGACATGACTATAGCTTGAGTCCGTGTCAGCGTGTGGTAGTATCGTCGTAATAGGAATGCGTGTCCTAGTACGTATCGTACTAGGAAGTCTTCTACGATTAGGTTTAGGTTATCTTTTGTCGATCGGCTACTCTGCATATATATGCACAGACGCGTAACACTAGAACTTGAACACTGAGATATTGAGAAAGAAGGGCAGAGTTTTCTGGACAGTGTCGTCAACTCCATTGATATTTTCAGGCGATCCATCTTTGGGTATCACGAATCCGGCGCGGAGCAAGGAGAAGCAGCGGGCAGTGTTAGGATACGCTGTATCTGTACATTGTAGCGTGTGTGTGTACTGTATCTAGTCAGACGAACACCACGCACACCACTCCTCCACGATCACATGTAGAGGCGATCATGGCATCGTGGGACAGCCACAGTCCGGCTCCAACTGTATATAAACACCAGACCCGGACTGAATACAAGTGCGTTGAGATCCCCCCCCCCCCCCCTTCTCTGCTCTCTTACATGGTATCAGACGTCCTGGTTTCTTCAACTCGCTTCCGCCCCCATGGACGACGCCTTCTTCAACCCCATGGCCGAGCCCACCTCCTCCCCTGATGGCTCCCCGCGTCGCCCCGCAGCCTCTCCCGCGGTGGTCACCGCGCTCAACACCGCGCCCCCGACGGCGGTGCGCTCCCTCGCGCCATCTGCTCTCCCCGTGCCCATTCTGCAGACGATCGCCATCCGCAGCCACGTGCCGATCGTCCTCGACCTCGCCGCGGCGAACTACGCACAGTGGCGGCGCTTCTTCGACACCGTCATCGGCAAATTCGGCCTGCGCGACCACATCGACGCCGCCGCCGTTCCGCGCCACGACGACCCCGAGTGGGTGATGATCGACCACTGTGTGGTCCACTGGCTGTACACCACCGTCTCCCCCGAGCTCCTCGACGTGATCATGCAGCCCGAGGACACCGCGCTGACGGTCTGGACGGCGCTCCAGGAGCTCTTCCG
The DNA here is from genome assembly GCA_028641055.1 of Alopecurus myosuroides. Classification (NCBI taxonomy): domain Eukaryota; kingdom Viridiplantae; phylum Streptophyta; class Magnoliopsida; order Poales; family Poaceae; genus Alopecurus; species Alopecurus myosuroides. The sequence continues at coordinate 136,745,809 of CM054057.1, forward strand.
CGACAATCAGCTCGCTCGCTCCGTCTACATCGACGCCGAGTACCACGCCCTCGTCCAGGGAGACATGACGGTGCTCCAGTACTGCGCCAAGCTGAAAAGTTTCACCGATCAGCTCCGCAATCTTGGGCAGCCCGTCACTGAAACGCAGCAGGTCTTCAACCTCCTGCGTGGGCTCGGGCGCCAATTTCACCACGCCATCTTGCACATCACCTCGCGCGTCCTTCTTCCCACCTTTCTGCAGGTCCGCTCGTTTCTGATGCTGGAAGAACATCGCGCTGAGCAGTCCGCGCGTCAGACTGCTGCCCACGCTCCCTACGGCGGTCCCGACAGCAGTTCCAGCTCCGGTGGCGGTCGCAACCGCGGCCGCGGTCGTGGCAAGGGCAAAGGCAAAGCCCCTGCCGAAGCGCCACCTCCTTCACCTCCACCGGCTCCCTCACCTGCGCGCCGTCCTCCTGCCTACCCGGCCCCCTCGCCAGGCACCAACTCGTGGACGGGACTGGTGCAGGCCTGGCCCATGAACTGGCGTGCTCCTGGCGCCGGCATCCTCGCCGCTCGTCCAGGCGTTCCTCACCAGCACGCTCTCATGGCCGCGCCGCCGCTCTCCCCGTATCAGTACGGGCCCGGCAGTTACGGCCCCGTCTCCTACGACTACGGCTCTCCTGGTGCAGGCCCTAGCATGCCTCCTCCACCGCACTACGGCGCTCCCGGAGCGAGCTCGAGCACCGCGCCCCCGCCTGCTCAGCCCTGGGACATGAGCGCCCTTCAGGCCGCTCTGCACGGCAGCACCGCGGCGCCATCTCCGTCAGGCAGCACCTCCGACTGGTTCCTCGACACCGGCGCTTCATCACACATGTCTCCCGGGGCTGGTAATCTTCACTCCCTCCGTCCTTCTACCTCCAATTCCAACATCGTTGTCGGCAACGGCGCTCACCTCCCCATCACCCACACTGGCACCGTCACGATCGCCACTTCTGGCTCGCCTCTTCTTCTTCGAAATGTGCTTCTTTCGCCTTCTCTCATTACAAACTTACTCTCCGTTCGTCAGCTTTGCCGTGATAATCTTGTATCTGTTAAATTTGATGCATCTGGCTTCTCTGTTAAGGACCTTCGAACTCGGACAGTGATCCTGCGCAGTGACTCCAGCGGCGACCTGTACCCGGTGTCTCCAAGTCCATTGCCGCGCCGCCACTTTGCCGGACTCGCCTCCGTCGACCTCTGGCATCAAAGACTTGGTCATCCGGGCCGCGCCGCGCTCCACAGCACACTACCTAGCTTTTCCTTTGAATTCAACAAATCCGAGCCGCACTCCTGCCATGCCTGTCGTCTTGGCAAGAATGTGCGCCTACCATTCCGTACATCGCAATCCATTAGCTATTTCCCTTTCCAATTACTTCATTTAGACATATGGACCTCTCCTGTTGTAAGTATTTCGGGATTTCAATACTATCTAGTGGTTCTCGATGATTACAGTCATTATGTCTGGACTTTTCCCTTGCGCCACAAATCCGATGCCTTCTCCGTGCTCGTCGATTTCTTCGCATACATCCACACTCAGTTTCAACTCCCCGTCCTCGCCCTGCAAACGGACAACGGCCGGGAGTTCGACAACGCCGCTCTGCGCTCCTTCCTCGCCACACGCGGCACTGCCTTCAGGCTTTCCTGCCCATACACCAGCCAACAGAATGGCAAGGCCGAGCGCACCTTGCGCACGCTCAACGAAGGCGTTCGCACTCTCCTCTTCCATGCCTCCATGCCTGCACGTTTCTGGGCCGAGGCACTCTCCACCTCCACTTTCCTTCTGAACCGCCGCCCATGCCGCACCAGTCCGCCATGCACGCCCCACGAACTCCTCCTTGGCGTGGCCCCCGATTACAGCGCTCTGCGCGTGTTCGGCTGCCTCTGCTACCCGAACACCACCTCCACCTCGCGCCACAAGCTCGATCACCGCTCTGTCGCCTGCGTCTTCCTCGGGTACCCTCCCGATCACCGCGGCTACCGCTGCTTCGACCCGGTTTCGCGCCGCGTGCTCACCTCTCGCCATGTGCGGTTCGATGAAGGGACATTCCCCTTTTCCTATCCCCACCTTCGCAACGGAGCAGATCAACCATCACCTGCTGCCGCGGCCACGGAGCAGATCCACCATTTCGTTCCTGTGTTTCAGGTACCTCCTACAGCAGCGCCATCGCGCGGGAACGCCTCCAACTCGAATGCAGGTGCACGGGCTCCTTTCGGCCCAACAACTACGGACGGCCCACGGCTCCTCTCGAGCGCGCCTGCGGACTGTTCACACACTCCCGCCACCGCCTCGTCTTCAAGCTTGGCCGTCCATCACGCATCGGACGGACCTGCATCGCGCTCTGCAAGTCCTCCCGCCTCGCCGCTCCTTGCTCCACCGGCGGCGCGCCGCATGGTGACGCGCGCTCAAGCTGGCGTCTTCAAGCCTAACCCACGCTACGCTCACGCTGCCTCGACTGTCCCCTCGACTCCGCAGGACATCTCGCCCATCCCGCGCTCCGTCCGCGTCGCCGTTCGCGATCCCAACTGGCTCGGCGCCATGCGCGAGGAATTCGCCGCCCTCATCGGCAACCGGACTTGGGAATTGGTGCCTCGCCCACCCCGCGCTCACCTCATCACCGGCAAGTGGATCTTCAGGCACAAGACCCGCGCTGACGGCTCCCTCGAGCGTTACAAGGCTCGGTGGGTCGTCCGCGGATTCACGCAGCGCGCCGGCGTGGACTACGGCGAGACCTTCTCCCCAGTCGTCAAGCCCGCCACCATACGCGCCGTCCTCGCCATCTCTGCTTCTCGCCAATGGCCGGTGCACCAGCTCGACGTCAAGAACGCCTTCCTCCACGGCACCCTGGACGAGGAGGTCTACTGCCTGCAACATGCCGGCTTCGTCGACGACTCCAAGCCCGACCACGTCTGTCGCCTCTCGAAATCACTCTACGGGCTGAAGCAGGCACCCCGCGCCTGGTTCTTGCGCTTCACCAACTTCGTCAAGACGATTGGCTTCGCACCCACCCGCTCGGACTCTTCGCTGTTCCTGCTCCGCCACGGCAACGACGCCGCCTATCTCTTGCTGTACGTCGACGACATCGTGCTCACGGCCTCATCGACTCACCTGCTTCGTCGCATCATCGCGCAGCTCACCGCTGAATTCGCCATGAAAGATCTCGGGCCCCTCCATTTCTTCCTGGGCATCCATGTCACCCGCACGCCGGCCGGTTTCTTCCTCTCCCAGCAACAATACGCGGAGGATGTGCTCGAGCGCGCCGCAATGGATAATTGCCGCCCTGCTCCCACTCCCGTGGACACCAAGGGCAAGCTCGCCGCCGCGGAAGGCCCACCTGTTGCGGATCCCTCGGCCTGCCGCAGCCTCGCCGGCGCCCTGCAATATCTGACCATCACGCGCCCGGAGCTTGCGTATGCCGTCCAGCAAATCTGCCTTCACATGCATGATCCCCGCGAGTGCCACTCCGGGTTGATCAAGCGAGCTCTACGGTACGTTCGCGGCACCGTTGCCATGGGACTTCACATTCGTGCCTCCTCCGCGCTCGACCTCCGCGTCTACACTGACGCGGACTGGGCAGGTTGCCCCGACACCAGGCGTTCGACCTCGGGCTACTGCGTCTTCCTTGGCGAGGCCCTCATCTCCTGGTCGTCCAAACGGCAGGCCACTGTGTCCCGCTCCAGCGCGGAGGCCGAATACCGCGGCGTCACGAATGCAGTTGCAGAGTGCGTCTGGCTTCGTCAACTGCTCGGTGAGCTGCTCCTCCCTGTCTCCAAGGCCACGCTCGTCTACTGCGACAACATATCGGCCGTCTACATGTCTGCAAATCCCGTCCACCATCGGCGCACCAAGCACATCGAGCTCGATATACACTTCGTCCGCGAGCGAGTGTCCCTTGGCGAGTTCCGTGTGCTCCATGTGCCCACTCGACAACAATTTGCAGACGTTATGACCAAGGGCTTGCCAACGGACATTTTCAACGAGTTCCGTTCCAGTCTTTGCGTCTCGACAGCCGACGTCAAGACTGCGGGGGGGGGTGTTAGGATACGCTGTATCTGTACATTGTAGCGTGTGTGTGTACTGTATCTAGTCAGACGAACACCACGCACACCACTCCTCCACGATCACATGTAGAGGCGATCATGGCATCGTGGGACAGCCACAGTCCGGCTCCAACTGTATATAAACACCAGACCCGGACTGAATACAAGTGCGTTGAGATCCCCCCCCCCTTCTCTGCTCTCTTACAGGCAGCCGTCGTCGAGGCGAGGCATAGAAGATGTCGTACCTGCTGCCGCACCTGCACTCTGGATGGGCGGTGGACCAGGCCATCATCGCCGAGGAGGACCGCCTCGTCATCATCCGCTTCGGCCACGACTGGGACGAGACCTGCATGCAGATGGATGAGGTGCTGGCAGGGGTGGCCGAGACAATAAAGAACTTTGCGGTAACCTACCTCGTTGACATCACCGAGGTCCCCGAATTCAACACCTTGTATGATCTCTACGATCCATCCACAGTGATGTTCTTCTTCCGCAACAAGCGGATCATGGTTGATCTTGGAACAGGAAACAACAACAAGATCAACTGGGCGATAAGAGACAAGCAGGAGTTTGTTGACATTGTGGAGACTGTCTACCGAGGAGAGAGTAAGGGTCGTGGTCTGGTGACTGCTCCCAAGGATTACTCCACCAAATATTGTTACTAAGGTGTGTATCTGCTTGGCTGTTTACGTGTAATTCCTTGTTTGCTAGGTTCGGTATAATTCTCTCCAACATGTGAACCTTGATGTGACCATCGCAGCACCAAAAATATCACACGTGTATGCGTACCCTTAGGCGGATATTGTTCCATCACACTTATATGTTACAACAATGTATTGTTTCAGAAAAATAAACTATGTATCTACTATTCCCCACTTGCAGTATTTGGTCAATTATAACTACTCGCGCACATGCCCGTGTGTTGATACGGGTTAACTGTAATTGCTGACACACTCAACTGCAATGACATTGCAGCTGTAGAACAAAAATCCAAAGCGACGTCAGTGTCTCGGACTCACATGCATCACCCAAGCACACATTTGGTACTATTCCAAGCCAAATTTGTGTTTGTGTGAGACGTGGTTCAAAATTTTAATAGTTAAGCATGTCGAGATGCATCAAAAACATCTGATGTCAATGAAATTTTGTTAACATTTTTCAATTCTATAATCAAATGTGAAAACACCTCGCCATGAGTTTCAAGTGGTAGATTATGTAGTATAATTGTTCTATTTTGTTTATTTCGTAATCAGGGGCGAAGCCAGCACAGAAGAGTACCGGGGTCATCTCCACTGCACTTGGGTCATTTTCTACTTATGAACAGTATTTGTCACTTAATCTATCAAGGATTATATTTAGATCACCAGGGTCAATTGACCCCACTAATTCTACATAGCTCCGCCTCTGGTCGTAATACCAAGACACAACAATGGCTGCACAATTGAAGATAGGTGTATTGGACAGAAATATCGACTTGATTCTTAACAAGAAATGACCCAACCATAAATATTTACCACCTTCATGAAAAAATATTTCTCTATCTAATTTCATGATACCACTCAATCCAAAGAAGAGAAGATATTTATGAACTTACAAGAGTTGCACAATGGCATGAATAATTCTTCATCAAGATTATGTTGATGAGAAAATTAATGATAATACAGACACAAAGAAGTTAGATGTGATGACAGAACGCAAAGAATAAATGGTGACTAATTTAGTGTGTTGACCAACTGCTAATCCACCTACATGCACTTTTACATCTATGACACCATGTTGCATGTTCCTTAAGTAACAATTTCTATGTTGTAAGGAAAAAACACAAAATGGAGCGAGCTCGTCTATACCGGCAGGCATGGATGCAACATATGTTTGGCCCACATTGAATAGTAGTACTAAAAGTAATTAACATTCCCTGATTGAGTCGTGATGCAACTATAAATTAGGTAGTATGACCGCACATATGTCTTTTTATTCCTTTAGTCTTATATGTATTATCCATGAACACGGGTCATATATAAGTCATTACTCTCTAAATATTTGCCCACTTAATTTTTTATGGATGCACTTTGGTGTAAAACATAATGGTTGACATGAGGGAGAACATTTTTATTTTCGAATTTTCAATGGTATGTTGAATAATTTTATGAGCACTTGGCTACAACTTTAGAGTATAAATATTGCATGTGCCCATCTCACAATACATAGGCAGTGTGTTAAAATCTATGGTCGACTAATCTATGTCCTTTTCATCCTTTATATACTGTGAGTATGGTATACTATATATTATTGTTTCCTTCATATCATGTGGATGTGCTATATACTCTTATAATTCTATAATTTTGTCCCTTCTTCTAAACACTAGTAGGTTTACCTTGAGATAGTTTTTCCCAATTTGAAGTCCAAGGTACCACAATCTAGTTATACAAGGTGATATCACAATCCAAAAAAATCGTGTATTTTATGAATAACGACAACTTCTAGCAAGCAGAACCTTATTTTCATCCTATTAACTCAGCTTCATAGAATAGCACGGTTGTTTCATAGTGTATCACACTATCGTAAACAGAAGTCTGGTCCCTTTTACTATTGATGGATCAATGGATCCATGACTCCATCCCACTAGATGAGCCAAACTCCAATTGTGAACGTGAGTAAAAAATCCACGAACACATCATGCTAGTTTTTCCTGATGCCACCCACTCTAAATACTTTATGTACTTGTAGTGATGGCAGAACCTTACTCAAAGCTTAAAAACATGGGATGAAATCTTATAGGATTGGAAATCACAAATGAAACTTTAATATGTATATCTTCCTAGTTGATTACTTTTGCCCTAGTACACTGCTGCTAACAATACAGCAATAAGAAAGAGTTTATAGGACAAGGATTGTTGGACACCAAACTCTATGCCCCTTGCATTTTCTGGTCCCTTTTTTGCTGCTTGTGATTTCATTTTTGGCTCCAAGATCCGTGGCATTTCTCTTCATTTGCGTAATGATTTGTCCATTGGCGCTCTCCCATATCTATATATATAAAAAGAGGGAAAACGGGATAAGTCATGAGTGAAATATGATTTGGTAGATGGGATCAATTGAAACATACTTTATAAAGTACATGGAACCCCAATCTCATTCCTAAAAATTATCTTCGTACTACATGCAGATATATTGTGAGTATCACATGGAAATGTGGCATGAAGATTCTAAAAGTTCGAGAATGCTTTCTCTCTCCCTCTGTCGTAGCATAGTACTTAGAGATTTGATTAAAAGGCGATGTCCATGTTTCCTCGTCATGTCAACACGAATATTTAGATACCTTTGAAAGTTATACTTATGATAACCGCTATCCTAATTAGTGTTATGTTTTTCTCGAATATTCAAAATTTAAATGTACTTAAATAGATTAACCTCAGAGATTCTTTATGATAAATTGGTACTCCATGATAACACAGTAGTAGAAAAAAGCGTATATATAGGGGCAAGCCTACTAGCAGCAAGCCTTAGAGGACAACACTTCTGCTAACTGGTCGCAGCGTGTGCATAAGCTAACACTCTTCCAGTTAGGTTGACCTGCATCGTATTATTTGGAGCACACGCTGCAAGAACATTTCTCTAGGCCGTGTGGGCGAGACATGAAATAGTAGAAGAGTGTCCAAGTGGACACACACTGGTAGCAAGGTATATACTAGCAGATATGGCTTGGTGGCACACACCTCCATTATAGATCTGCGTTTATTTTGGGCACATGAGTTCCCGAGCACCGCAGCCGCTTCCGCCCTCTTCGACTGTTGTCACCTTCGACGGACCCAAGCTACGCCTCCACATCCGGCCCCGGGTGCCCACGCTGCCCCTGCCGAGGAGGTACACCATCATTTCTTCACCCTCCTAGTTCAATTCTTTATATATATCTTCATTTAGGCTTTGTTCAGTTAATTCTGTTGGAATTAACCCACCTCAATCCATGCCAATCCCCTTTAAAATTAAGCAAACCGAACAATCCCTAGATTACCTAGATGATTTGGCTATAGAAATAATCATTTTCCCTAGATTATTTGAACTATGCCTAGATGATTCATCTATGTGCATATAAGTGATAAACCCTACATGGATAGATGATTCATCGTTGTGCATATTAGTGATTAACCCTAGTGATTCATCATATGGTACATAATATGAGGTATTGTATTACTACCAAAGAAGAAGATGATTTACATATTTTAGAGTTAGGGTTAGCCTATATACATAGAAATAAGATGATACAAGATGACACGAAAGCAAGAGTAAGGGGCGGGGAAGAATACAAAGAACAATAATCTCAGGAGATTACATGGTTTGCTTCTCTACCTTGATGACAACGTTGGTGGCAGTACGGAAGAAGGTGGCACCAAAAACCGCGCCTATCCGCAAGAAAAAATTCGAAGGACCGTTAGAAGGTGGAAAGCGCAAACATGTGTCACCGAAGTATCAGTAGTGCATACATGGTTGCAGGGGAGATGCTTAGATAAGAAGCTACTCATATGAGAGATTTTTAGCAGTTTCTTGTCCAAGCATCTTCCATGCTAGTCCGCTTTCTGATACCAACCGTGTCTACACAATCCTTCGAATTTGTTCTAGTGGGTGTGTGGTTTGCAGTTCCCTCCTTCTTAGTTACTTCCTCCAGTCTTGACATTGCTACTAGGCGTCCGAAGTAGGCGTTCTCTTCTTACCCCCTCCCCCCCATCTTTGTCATCTTACTTTATCGCCATCTCATAAGTATCCTGTTTTTTCTTTATGTTGATAGATTTAGGTTTGTTTAAATATCATAAGTATGTTATGTCAGTTTCTTATAATTTAATATTGTGGATATTTTTTTAAATTTAGAAAATAGATGTGTGTGTGCTGATTGTGGCTACAAAGATTGCATGACCAAAAGTTTGTTGTCGTACTTCCAATGGACTATCGAACTAGGAGGGTACGTTAATTATGTCCAAATGGACTATAGTACTTCCAATGGTGATTGTATAATATTGGTGTTTCTTTGCTATGCATAATTCATGTTCTTTCCCAGACCATCCCTTCCAGAACTAGACGTAACTTCGTGGAGAACATCAAGAGTCCACTTCTTAGGCACCGTAAATTTGAGGTGACCTTGGTCAAGATGTCAAGGTCACCTGAGGTACAAAGTGCTCGTCACCAATGAGATAGTCCGAACATATTCCTGGCGGTGCTTGGCGGAAATTTATAGAAGAAATGGAGCTGAGAGAAGCTACCAAATGCAAGTTCTATCTTGAGGTAGGGGATAAGTTCATCTTTTACACTCCTGAGAATCGGAACCCTGACATCAACTCACACTTCTTCGCGATGCAACATCAGACCTAGCCAGAAGATCAGCTACCTAGCTAGGCATTCGGAAAATATGAGATAGCTAGCTATCTCGTTTGATGCTATATAGTTCGATACTTTATTTGTTCATGTATATCCAACTAGGTTCCTTTGTCTGTCCTTTGATATAGTACTGCTATGTTCCATCCATCGTATGCATGATTGGATTATGTTTATGTTGTATTGCTCTATTCTATGATATAGACCGATCAGTATTGAATGGAGGAGCCTTTTTTTTTAATATGCAAAGTAGTAGTAGAAGCACGTAGACAACGGCCTCTGCTTCTGGTACAGGCACAAACCAGAAGGGTGTGCCTAAAAGGACACTCTTTTTGTAATTCAGATACTAGAAGCATGTGAAAGCAACACGCTCCTGGTATATATACTAGCAGCTGGATATCAGCGGCGTGTGGGGGAACACTTCTGATAGATGGTTTCCGCACACTTCTGATATCCTTTTTCCTACTAGTCAGAGTTGGAACTACAGTATTTTCCCTGGACATGAAGATTGGAAATGGCAATTTTTTCCTTTCATCTCTCCCAGCTTTCTACCAGAGCTCATTCCTTACAAATATGAGTGGGATTGATCAAGCAGATAAATATAAAAGGAATTGTTCTAGTAGATTCACTAGCTCAAAACAAATACCCCTCTTTCTTCCCGACATTTTTTTGTGAGCCTAAAACTTATGGGGGTCTTGGATTAATTTATCTCCACTTAGAGAAAAAATTATGCTTGATGCTATAATTATTTTACATAGTTTCTGAATAACGATCATTTATAATGGGTTTGATTAATCTAGAATCTATTTGCCAGAACTGACTTTCTCAACCGAGAGAAAATTAGTATTCCTTCTAGTTGAGAGATTGCTTAAAGAAGTTACCTCTTGTGATTACTTTCCAGTGATTATCCATATAAGAAATTTAGATCGACGGAAATGATCATATTTTAAGCATAGAGAATTTGGGGTATGGTTATTCTCAGAGCCAAATAGAATAAAGTGTACACCTTTCATTATGGGGTTAAAAAAACTACAAATAATCATATTTCTTGTTTTATAGTTACTAGTTTTTTTCCAAAATTTTATAGAAAATCAATAAAAATATAGTAGGGTCATGCCACTTACTAAATTAAAAAAGAGGCGGGAGTACCGACAAGACCATCCCCATATTTCAATGGGCAGTTCAGACATTATCAAGTATGTGGTAACTTTGAGTTTTATCCTTCATGTAGTTCCCTGATCACTAGACGTTGCTAGTGGCATCTGATCAAACACAATGTAGCTTCCGCCCAATCGAGAACATGTAGCGACACTGCCTTATCCAATATCACTTTTTATCTCATATCCCTCGTCGATCATTCATTTTGCTGGCAAAGCTACTGTCCTATCAGGTAGTTAGACATGGATTGCTTGTTAGTCAATACTAGAAGAATACCCCGCGCGTTGCTGCGTGGATCGTATTAGGAATTACAGTACATTGTAAAATTTATAAGAGATGTGATACAATTGATCATAGTATATATTTTTAAAATTATTAATATGAATAATTGGATGGTTTAGAAATAGATGATGTTTAGTTTGTATGTAGCAATTCATAAATATTCGTGGAGATGACATGGACAATTGATTGCCTAGGAGGATGGATGATCTGGATAGCTTGCCTGTTGATATAGAAAAATCATTAATGCATGTTAGTGGGGTTTTGCTTTATAAGAAGTATAGATAGATATGTGCATGGAGAATTATCTTAATGACAATTGGGAATAGGGAGTAAGCCTTCGATGCTATGTTATGCATCATGGATGTGATATTTTTGATAACTAGCAATGTGGCCTTCGCAAATGCGAGGGATGGTCTTTAGCATGTTGCATCTATTCATGAGATAGATTTATTGTTTAATAGCTATTGGAAATGTGTAATCGACATCATATAATTCTATAGCTTTCGCAAATATTATGTTAGGTAATATCGCTTGTGTGGAAAATATTTTGAATCATTTTTATTTTCGCAAGTAGTTATTATGTGATTTCCAAAACATACCATGTCACATATTCGATTTCGATATATTTTACTCTCTTCATGATATCACCCACTTTTTAATAAAGGCATTATACTCTCACGGTCATTTTATGTAACATATTAAAAAAGATATCGTAAGAATTTCAATCGAGCAACAATCAAATACATGTCCACTAACAAAATATATTTTACTAACCCATTGCACCATCAAAGTCTTCCTAATATATTATTCATGCAACTCTGTAGGGTCATCATACTAACCAATACGTTGGGTCAATTATTTACTACCATTATTAAAAACATAAAATAAAAAATACTATGATTTCAATGTCACATACACTTTAGTCTCAAAGAAGTAGAAATTGTGTAAAGCACAAATAGTATTTGATTATGTGATTCAAATTACATATGAAATCTTGAAGTAATGATCAAGGGAAGTTTTCTAAATCCTAGACATGAAAAAGTAATCCATTCAAATTTAGCGTGATCACGATATCCTTTTAAAATTTGTAAAACTAAAAGTCTGCAGATTTTTTATAATAACGATGAGAAAATTTGAAATTGAGATTTCGCAGTCATGTGTTCCATGATATGTACACAACCATATGAGTCAAATGCTATAAAGTGTTATACAAGGATAAATCATATGATGATTGGACAACAGTGGGAGAAAGATCTTTGAGTAATTTTACAAAAAGTTAAGGATGTATCTTCCTATGTAGTAACGACAAAAATATTACTTGAAATATGTTAAACTAATGGTCTTGTCATCTATAAAAATTAATCTATCTCAATTAAAATATGTGTTGAAGGTTGGCACAATAGGCTGGAAGAAAGTTCTATGCTGGATTTGAATGAGTTTCAAAATTAAAGTATCGTGAAGAATACTACAAAGGCTAAGTATATCGTTGTGTTGAGAACTAATATGAGCTGTATTTTTTGTCAAGGAGTTCCTTATTGAACTTGGTGAATTTCCAAGAATGCTGACACTGTGAAGCTATATTATTACAATGTTAGTAACATTAGTTTTAAGCTGGAGAATTAAGGTCTCACCAGTTGACCAAATAAATACAAATCCATCTCATTAGAGAATGAGTGATGCGTGAAATACAGATAAGCCTGAACATGTCAGATCTTTTGATGGAGTTTACCACATGTGAATCATGGTAATAACACTGGAATGCCATATGTGTTAAGTGATTACTTATTGACTAGATTATTCACTCTAGTGCAAGTGGGAGACTAAAGGGAATATGCCGTGTATGCAATAATAAAGTGGTTATTATCTTATTCCATGATTACGATAAATGTTTATTTCTCATGCTAGAATTATGTTAACCGTAAACGTTATATATGTGTGTCTAATAAACAAACAAGAGTTCTTAGTAATGCATCTCATTTAACTAGCTCGTTGATTAATAGATGATTAAGGTTTCCTAATCAGGAACATTGGATGTTGTCAATAACGGGATCACGTCATTAGGAGAATGATGTGATGAACACAGACACCCACAGTAAGTATAGCAATGCGATCAGGTCATTAAGTTTGCATTTCTATATCAAACACATGCGAAGTAACTCTAATCCTTATACCATGAGATCATGGCAATCACTAACACCAGATGAGTGCTTAGATGATATCAAACGTCACACCGCGCGTAACTATAAAGTTGGCGTTGGGTACAACAAAAGTATTAACAGAGGATAATGGATCAAGAGTGGGATTTGTCCATCCAAATGACGGAAAGATATACTCTGGGCTCTCTCAGTGATATCACATAGACACAACTTGCAAGAACATGACTAGGTCACAAGGATGTCATATCACGGAAGGAGTGACGAGTACTTGTCGAAAACGAGATCGAACTAGGTATAGTTGATACCGATTATCGGATCTCGTACAAGTAAAATATCATAATAATAAAGGAATTGGTTACGAATTTATGGTTCACACGATCACAATGTCATTGTTGAATATGTAGGAGTGATTATGGATCTCCAGATCCCGCTGGTGACTATTGATCAAAGAGGTGTCTCGATCATTTCTGCATTATTCGCGAACCGTAGGGGTGACACACTTAAGGTTCGTTGATGCTTAGGGTAGATACGGGAATATGGGTTGGATTCCGAATATTGTTTGGAGTCTCGGATGAGATCCTAGACATTACGAGGAGCTATGGAATGGTCCAGAGGTAAATATTCATATATGGCAAAGTAATTTCAGGATTTCGGAAAAAGTTCAGGATTTTCCAGCTGTGTCAGAATGTTCTAGAAGGTTCGGGAGGGTCCCACTTTGGGCGCCACATATCCATCACGACCAAGAGTGGCCCACTAATCCATTTGAACAGCCCTAACTGTTCCATGAAGCCATTCAATTGGTAGCCCTTTAAAATGGGAGTTACCACTCTTGAAAGAAGGGGTTAGCACTAGAGGGGGTCACGACTCTTGAATGAGGGGGTTACCATCCTAGGAATTGATGTGGCTACAGCTCCTTGACTAGAAAAGGAGAAGGTGATATAGGTGTTGACCTCTAAGTTGGCCCGATCTTCACGAATCGACAAGAACGCACGAAGAACACACGAAGAACGCGAAGAACACGATGAACACGAGATGGGGGAATCGAGGGGAAACGTGGGAAAACGCGTAGAAAACACAAAAAGGGGAAGATAACTCGTGAAGCCTACGAGGGATCGCGAACCCAAGTCAACAACACGCTAATTGAAACCGATTCCTCTCACCGTCCGGTCCACCGATCCAACAGAAGCCGCAAGGGGAAGGTTGGCAAGTGCTACTAGAATCACAATGTGAGAGAGTAGCTCCTTGGAGAGATCTTGATACAATCCGATAGATGAATCTATGGAGTACCCATGGATCCCATGGGGGAGGTTCTCCACATGGGAGGAGGAGCAACAAGCTCAATTCTATCTCAAAGTCAACTCTAACCCTAGATCTGAGAATGGGGAGGTCTATATATAGTATAGAGCCAAGAGGGTAGGTGGGAGGATGCGATACAGGGGTCAAAGCCGGAAGTGGGCACGCAGGCCACGCAGGAGCGGAGGCTCCGGTGGGTTCCACTGGAGGTACCGGTGGATCAAGCGGAGGCTCCGGTGGAGCTCCGGTGGGGCTCCTGGGCGGGTCAGCCGGAGGCTCCGCGTGGGGTCCGGTGGTGGCTCCGCTCTTATTAACCCGAAGGGGTTTTGGGCGGAGGCTGCACCGGAGGCTCCGGTGGCTGGTGGCGTGGCGGAGGCTCCGGTGGGTTCACCGGAGGTTCCGCCACCTTTGGCTTCTTGCCTTCGTCTTCTTGCGCTGGTCCTCCTCAATCACCTCCCGTGTCTTCTTGGGCAACCTCTTGTGCATCATCTTGGATATGTTCTTGAGCATCTTTGGCACTGTCTTGGGTCTCCGAGGTGTGATCCCACCTATGCATGTAGGGGGTATTTCATGAGGAAGCGCACCGTTCACTAAGTCACCGGAAACATACGGAGATAGGAGTGAGTTCACCTTGTTGTGTATCGATGTTGTGCTTGGTTGAATACGGTGGGCTGCATCAGAAGGGGACGCACACCAAGATGCAGCACATCTCTCCCTTGTTGTCACCTCCCTCTACTTCTCCCCTGCACAGGCTTGGCGAAGCTTTGCAGGAATTTATCCAAAACCACCACCACACCGTCGTACTGCTGGGATTTCCATAGGATCTACTACATCCGCTTTCTCGCTGGAACGGGGAGAGGACTTCATAAAAACCGTGTGTGTGACCTAGTACGGAACTTCTGCCGCTTGTAGCACTGGGACGATCGTCCACAAAATCTTGAGATCAGCGAGTGCTCGAATACATCATACACGAGATTTGATCTCATAACGCTTTCGATCTTCGAGGTTAGATCTTCTATGACTTATTCTACCCGTTGGTCGCATCCTCTATACTAGATATTGGCCCCTTGGTTGTTCTTCGCATAGGAACATTTTTGTTTTCTATGCTGCGAACCCTATAGTTTTTGTCTCTCCAGAATTATTCACGAGGTGGATGTTTAGTCCCACCTCCCTAGTTTGAAATGAGTACGACCAACTTATAAACCTGAAAGTGAAGCGAGAATTAATTTCCAAGCCTCAACACCCCATCATGCAAGTCTAAGCCTCAGACTTTCTTTTACAAAAATTAGACGGTTTTCAATATAAAAATTGAGTGTTCAGTCCCACATCGATTGTTCATAGTGGGTATGACAGGCTTATAGACCCGAGAGTGAAACTCTAACAGAAAACTTGTAACAATAATATATTTACCAACGACAACTTCTTAACCGGCCTGAGGTCGGGAAAAAGCAGTTTTGCGCCTGCGATTACCCACAATTTGATCAAAATATGCGTAGAAACGAGATGAAACAAAAATGCGTAGAGACTATGTAAGATCAAATTATCAAAATTATAATAAACTGGCGCCCTCGATTACCGGAAAATTGATCAAAATATGCGTAGAGACGACACGAAAATAAATGAGTAGAGGTTATGTAAGATCAAAATATGAAAATAATAATATACTAGCACGATACATTACATTCACGGGCATATATATAGCTCTATATAGCGACCGATAGATCGGTGATTACATATATAAATAGATGCCTACTTTACATATATGGCCCTTACATATATATGGGCAATGATCAATTACAGATATAGAAACAGGGTCGCCCTAGAGGTAGGGCGCTACGGAGATTGCACCTACTCCTCCTGCGACGACGCGGTATCCTGAGGGCTTGCATGTCGTCCGGGGAGGGGAATATGTACTCAAATTTGGTGTAGATGTTGAAACCGGTGGATGCGATGAACTCGCACCCATAGTAGAACGCTGGTCGAGGAGAGGTTGAAGGTGTCGAAGGGGTTGATGAAGTGGGCAACAAGGCTAATCACCAATCCTGCATTGTTGTCGTAGAACTCCTCGATCTGGAACATGAACGGCAAGCCGGGCATAAAATGGGCGAAGCCGGCACCGAGGAAGAACGTCACCAAGTCTCGAGGAGACCTCCACCTTGAGAAAGCCCATACCCGGAGCCGGTTCTCAACACGTACCGTGGCGGGGTACTGCCACTCTGATACGGTGGGACGCCGGCGGAAGGTTGTACTCGGCTTTGGCTGCCGATCCGTGGGGGCGTTGATGGGTGGAGGTAGACGGGAGAGGTGCCCCTTATATATGTATATCTGTGGTGCACACTAATGGTAGTTAATGGACCGTAATTTTCATCAAGGGGTCGCGAGAATGCATCGACGGTCCGCGAGAATGCACATAGGTAAACACTATTTTATTCATCCTTGTTCATACAATATTCCACGCTCGTTTTCTCGCCTTTGAAGCCAACATGGAGCCACGATCCAAACAGTTTTCACAGAGCTATCGAGCACACGGATCGATGATCAGCAAATCAGATCTCAGAGATATCGAGCACGTGGATCGGTCTTTGGAGCCACAATCCAAACCGTTTGCGCAAAATGATCGAACGACACGGAATGGGGCAATCTCTCTCCGGATGGTCTATCTTTATACGGAACTCCGAGTAGATATCGATGTATTTTCACAATATTTAGAAAATTTAAAACTTGCCACAAATTGTTTCTTTCTTGACTTGGCATCATAATTTGGGTGCCTGAGCTTAAGTTAAATCGTATGAGCCAAGGAGCAAAATAAATATGTTAGGTCATTCACACATAGGTCTAAGTAGCATGAAGTCTCTAGATTACAAGGGAAAACATTCAAGTCTCGAGTAAACCAAACAAAGTTGTTTTATGAAAATTAGTCATTTCGAGTTGATGTTTTGAACATGCATTGTATGGTCATCAGGAATAAAAAATCTCATGTTTCGAATTCACCCTTTATTCAAAGAGTACGTGGTAAGATTTTTTTTGGCACATTTAAACAAGGTAAAAAAAAAGTTGCTTAGAAATTGTTTGTTTACCCTAACTTTCGAGCTCCTCTGTAGACCACATTTTTTACCTCAAGAGCAGAACAACTCGGATTGATAACGTAATGTTCATAATAGTGCAGAAGTCATTATAAAAGCCAGATACCAAAAGAACTGGTATAAATTTGAATTTTGGCTCAAATTTGAATTTAACTTGTGTAAAGCAACAGAGGAAAAGACGGCTTGTGTACATAGGACGAGGATGCTTGGCCGCCAAACACTAATCCCCTTCACTGGTAGAAAAAAGGCCTTCCATACGCCCCCATCAGTCCCCAAACTTTGCGCACCGTGACTAAAGGGGTTTTAGTCCCGGGTCGGAAGGAGACCTGCGACAGAAGGTCATGCGTCATGGGTTGGGAAGAGCGTGGAGGCGCGTGGAGGGCTTTAATTCCGGTTGGCCTCGCCACCCGCGACTAATGATCCAGTCTGCTGGCCTCCCTGTCTTTAGTCCCGGTTGGCCTGGCCACCCGGGACTAAAGATACAAACTGCTCGCCTCCCGCGCGGCGGTTTTATTTCGCGAGCGAGAGGCAGAGGCCATTGCTACAGTGCACGCACCCGAGAGTCTCTGTTTCTTCTTCTCTCTTCTCTTCTTCCTCTCTTCGATCTTCCTCCACCAAGCACCCATGGCTCAAGTTTGGAAAACTCTCCGTGTGGCCACACCATGCCGCAAGAGTCTCGACGTGGCCTACACCAATATGTGCGAGTGGCTCCCCCATCTTATTACGCATTTGAGCAATCTCTATGAAGAAGCCGATGAACACCATAGGTTCTTCGGGCTTGATCTAGAGTATACGGCAGATCAACGGGATGTTGTCGTCATCCAGATTGCGATCAACGAGATCGTTTTGGTCTTCCAATGGTCAAGGTAACGCACACGTACAATCTTGCATTTTCGATTTGTTTGTTGCA
Source organism: Alopecurus myosuroides (assembly GCA_028641055.1). NCBI lineage: Eukaryota > Viridiplantae > Streptophyta > Magnoliopsida > Poales > Poaceae > Alopecurus > Alopecurus myosuroides. Next base: position 136,764,111 of record CM054057.1, read on the forward strand.
TCTGAAGAATACATGTGTTGCAACATATCTAACACGTGTTCTATTTTTGTTGTTGCAGTAGTTCAAAGCATTCTCCGGCACTTGTTGATTTTCTTGTCAACAAGGGGTATGGCTTCTGCAGCGTTGACATCACTCAAGACCGTCAGAAGTTGATGCGCTTGGGTATTGTGATACCTGAAGATCACTACATTGATCTTCAGGACCTTATCCATTTTGATGAGTTGGACGGTCAAAAGACCGGGATGGCTCCGATGGCAACTGCCTTCATCCACGACTACAAAACCATGAAGTCTCGTTTCCCCTCCAAGAATCACATGTATTGGGGGAAGAACCCACTGGACCGGACCAACGTCAACTATGCAGCCATAGATGCATACGTTGCCTACGAGTTGTTCCGCATCTACTCGACGGAGCTCGAGTAGATGTTGTTTGTGTACCGCATCTTGCGTTCGATATATGCATGTAATGGATATGTTAGTATGTAATGGATATATTATTATGTAATGGATATTATTTCTATATTAATTCCTAGCTATATTATTTCTATATTATGTCAAACACACATTTCAAAACAAACAAACAAAAACACATCAAGAAAACAAACAAAAACACATCAAGAAAACCAAACAGAAAAACTACCGTTTCTATATATATGTTCACCAAAAACTACTATTTCTATATCTGTTCACCAAAAATAAATATAGAGGTCCAAAAATTAATCTAAGCCAGGAAAACATAGATCTAGTCAATACCAAACTCATCCAGTTGGATTTACTTCAAAATACATTTTTGAACTTATTCTAAAAATAATAGAAGAGCCTACTGGTCTTTTATTAAAAAGGATGGTATTTTCATTTGGTTGTTGACCTTGATGTGAGGCTAGGTGCTATGGTTTAGATTTCATATGGTTTGGTTCATGAATTTTATCAGATTTTATTTTGCATTTAGGAAAGAGGAAAATGAATTTTTTGATATATTATTTGTATTTTTAAAATTTTGAAATGTATTAGTTTTATTTTCTGAATATTTTGATATATTATTTGTATTTTTAAGATTTAAAAATGAATTAGTTTTATTTTTCTGAATATTTTGATATATTAATAGTATTTTTATGATTTTAAAATGAATTAGTTTTATTTTTCTGAATATTTTTTAGAAATAATACAAATTAAAAAGTTAATGTTTATTTATTTATTCAAAATTATTAATTACATCATTACTTTTGTTTATTAAAAGATTTATTTGAAATTCAGATAATAAAGAAATATGGCATCGACCAACATGTTAATAGGATTGATATGATACTAGTATCACATATATGCGTCCGAAACACTTGGATGCGGGACGGGATGGAACTCGGAAGTTAAGCGTGCTAGTGCTAGAGTAGTGGGAGGATGGGTGACCGAGCGGGAAGTTTGACCACGAGTAAGAAATTTGACTAGAGATAATTGTAGTTAGACACTAAGCAAATAATAAAAATTCTGAAAAAAAAGGAGTGAAAAAAAGGGAGTGAAAAATAATTAGAAACCCACATGAATTAAAGAAATAACGAAATAGCATGTAGTCCCGGTTCGTGTGGCCAACCGGGACTAAAGGTCCTCCGCCCCCGGCGCACGCCACCCGCCCATGTGGACGGGCCTTTAGCCGCGGTTCGTAAGAGGGGCGACTAAAGGGGGCCTTTAGTCGCGCCTATTTAGTCCCGGTTGCGCGGCCGGGATTAATGGCCTTTGCGAACCGGGACTATAGGCCTATTTTCTACCCGTGCTTGCCTTTTCTGAGCCCTTTTGCCCATGTGTGGTTGCATTTTTTTGGCCAATGTTAGTTGAGTTTCTCCTAACTAGCATCATAACCTATAGTTAAGGACGGGCCAGAATGCTCAACCAGTGTTGGCTGAAGTAGAGGCGGCTCCAGCTGCGAATCCAATGACTGCGTCCAAGAAGCGTCTTACACGGGGTTGGGCGGAAAGCAAAGACAATGTCGATAACGACCATGAACCCATTTCTCCCACCGGGTGGGAGTGAGCATGTGCCGAACGGGCCATTATATAATCTCTGATCAGCGTGGATAGTTAGATAATTTTATGATTGGTTTGTAATGAACTTAATATGTGTGTTTCTTTTATGTTTATATATGTAACTTTACTCTTTCATGTGTGTGGTTTGTAATAAACTAATTTTCAAGTTAGTATTTTCTTCCGGGAACCTGCAAGTCCAAGGTTCTCTGAACCGTCGAAATTGTGTCGTCACGCGTCGGGTGCTTATCTAGGCCGACGAACAACATTTCTGAGGCTGTCTATCATACAAAACGGCTCCAATGAGGCGTTGTGCTGAGAGGGCCGTATTTTGCAGCTGGCTCGGGAATTTGGGGAAGCGGGGTTTATTTTGGCCCGCCACGAATGAAGCTTTATTAGAGTCGGGATTTTCTTTGGACGCGACTTATCTGTACAAACCGTCTGGGGAGTAGCATTTCCGAGCCCTTTTTTCCAAGGGTAAAACCGCTTTCTGGCGACAGTATTTAATACTCAGTTTTCTACTAATGATACAAAACAAAGGTTCGGGGCATCAAAATACCTCCAAACCTTGCATGTGACAATGGTGGATGTATGAAGGTGTGGTGGAATATTGAAAGATCCAAAAGCTATTGCCACAGTGTGACCCCCTTCACGGACATGCGCTATCACCTAGCTACGAAGGTTCCAGACTTTTATTATTACGGGTAACCTCCCCGCATCGGTGGAACGGAGTAGGATCTTGTGACATCTTGGTTTGTAATGATCATATAACCTAACCAAACACAAACGAAGAGAAAAATCCACCGGGCTACCCCCATCGGAAGAATATCTGTGAGACACAAGATTCGCGACGTCATTTTAGCTTGGTGGACAATGCTAGCTATTCAGAGGGCACGGATTACTCGAGTTGATAAAAAATATAACCATACTAAAATAATTGAAAGTAATAATTAAATACACAAAAATAGAGATCATTTTTTTTCTACGCAGGTGGCTGAGTTATGGGATAAACCCTAACTTATGTGCAACGCCTGCGGCTTACGTATACCGACGGATACCGTCGGCCCAGATGGTCCTACGCCGGCGGCTTTTATACACCGAAGGTGGCCATCGGGCCAGAATGGCCTACGCAGGGTGTACATCATACACCAACTGTCAGAACGTCGGGCTAGCGTAGCTCGGCTCTACGTCGATGACCCCGACAGAATTCCACCGGCGTAGATGGAGGCCGTCGGCGCAGCGGTGCATTCCTGTAGTGGTAGCTACAAAGCAGTTGTGCTAATTTTCCTAATGCTGCCCACTCCGAAATACCTTTTGTATCTATACTGACGGTCAATACTTGCTCAAATGGAAAATGGAAAATTAAACGTAATGTGTATGTGGCTAGCTTATTGCTTATACCGCAGTACAATTATGCTAGCAACTGGGGAAGAAGACGGGCTTGGGTTCATAGGACGAGGATGCTTGGCCGCCAAACACTAATCAGCTTGCCTTTTGTGAGCCCTTTTGCCCATGTGTGGTTGCATTTTCTGCCCAATGTTAGTTGACCTTCTCTTCACTTGCATCTCAAGTAAAAGTCGATGCCTTACATAGCACGTGCCCATGTGTTGTGAGCATCACATGGAAGTGTGTCATGGAGTTTCCAAGAGTTCACCCTCTGCAGACGTATTATGATAGATTTTACGTACAATTTCTAGAATTATTTCACCCTCCTTTAGTATTGGCCCAATCCATAGGGATTTTTAAAAGGCGCAATTATTTTCATTATCATGTCAATAAACATATTCAAGTGCCATTAAAAAATAAATACATTCCCTTTTGTTTGGTGTACTCAATTGGAAAACCAGTTGAAGGGTCTCTTCTTCTGAATGGGCTTCTAAAGGAAGGATTGGAGTCCTTGGGATTTTGTTTTCCCTGCACCTGCTTGTTTGGCTTGTACGATTGAATCATGTAGTAATTTTTTCCATGTAACCTTTTGCGCTATATTTCATAGAAAATTATGGATGCACTAACACCTCCTAAAAACAATTCTTTGCTCTTACTGTGACACGAAATCAAACAAATCAAAATCATGCGATATTTGCTAATTTCACATCACTCAAGCTTCTTCTTAATAAATTCGAAAATTAAAATGTCCTTCTTCTGCCAGTTGCCGCACTGCGTCCACTTGAGGTACCCGTGCTGAAGGAGAATGTGTTGGCGGCCTGTTGACGTTGATGTCACGGGGATTCGTGCTCGTTCTGAGCTGGTTGTGCCACACGTACGCCCTGATGTACATGACGGAAGGCGTACTGCTTCTTGGTCGACCACCCCCCGCCGTACATCAGAACGTTCCATGAGTACCCCCCCGGCGTGGGGAGGCGCCTGCCTTGTGGGCATCTTCCCTAAGTTTTCTGGGAGGTGTTGCGTGACTTGATTGGGTGCTGGCCCCAACAGCCTGTGTCGCAGCTGGCGAGGCGGCGACGATGCCCACTGGTAGAAAAAAGGCCTTCCATACGCCCCCCTTCAGTCCTCAAAATATACGCACCGTGACTAAATGGGTTTAAGTCGCGGTTCGGGAGGCGACCCGCGACTGAAGGTCATGAGTCGAGGTTTGGGAAGCGCGCGGAGGGGTTTAATTCCGGTTGGCCTGGCCACCCGCGACTAATGATCCAAACTGCTGGCATCCCTTTCTTTAGTGCCGGTTGGCCTAGCCACCCGCGACTAAAGATCCAAACTGCTCGCCTCCCGCGCGGTTTTATTTCGCGAGCGAGAGGTAGAAGGCCATTGCTACAGTGCGTGGGCTCTCTGTTCTTCTTCCTCTCTTCTTCCTCCACCAAGCACCCATGGATTCTCCCGTTTGGAACATTCTCCATGTGCCCACACCATGCCGCAAGAATATCCACGTGGCCTATACCAATATATGCGAGAGGCTCCCCCAAGCTCTTAACCGTCTGGTCAATCTCTATGAAGCCGATGAACACCATAAGTTCTTCGGGTTTGATCTAGAGTATACGGCCAATCAGAAGGATGTTGCCGTCATCCAGATTGCCTACAAGGAGACCGTTTTGGTCTTCCAATGGGCAAGGTACGCACACGTACAATCTCTCTTGTAGGATAGTTGTTGCATATTTCGATTTGTTGTTGCATTGGAAGAATACACGTGTTGCAACAAAATCTAACACGTGTTCCATTTTTGTTGTCGCAGTAGTTCAAAGCAATCTTCAGAACTTGTTGATTTTCTTGTCAACAAGGGTTACGACTTCTGTAGCGTTGACATCACTCAAAACCGGCAGAAGTTGATGCGCACGTTGGGTATTGAGATACCTGAAGATCACTACATTGATCTTCAGGACCTTATCCACTTTGATGAGCTGTACGGGCACAAGACCGGGATGGCTCAGATGGCAACTGCCTTCATCCACCCCGACTACAAAACCATGAAAACTTTTTTCCCCTCGAGGAATCACGTGTATTGGGGGAAGAATCCACTTGACCGGATCAATCTTGAGTATGCAGCAATAGATGCATACATTGCCTTCGAGTTGTTCCGCATCTACTCTTCGGAGCTCGAGTAGATGTTGTTTGTGTACCGCATCTATGTACCGCTATGTTGCGTTCGATATATGTAATGGATATATTATGTAATGGATATATGTCTTTCTATTAATTCCTATATTATTTCTATATTAATTCCTAGCTATACTATTTCTATATTATGTAATGGATATATGTACCGCTATGTTATGTAATGGCTCAAATAAAATCACGGGTTAAACATAGCACAAAATTTACTAAAGCAATCACACAAAGATCTAGCTCACACACAATTCACAAATAATAAAACTAGAAAGTAACAAATGCTAGTTCCATTTTTATTTGGGTTTCCAATCATGCACACACTTTCTAAGGTAGATGTTCTGCAAGCAAACAACCTAATATCAAGTCCTAACACTCTATACAAGCTAGGAAACAATATAAGATCAAACACACATTTCAAAATAAACAAAAACACATCAAGAAAACAAAACAGAAAAACTACTGTTTCTATATATGTTCACCAAAAATAAATCTAGAGCTCCAAAATTTAATCTAAGCCAGGAAAACACAGATCTAGTCAATACCAAACTCATCCAGTTGGATTCACTTCAAAATTCATTTTTGAACTCATTCTAAAAATCATAGAAGAGCCTACTGGTCTTTTATTAAAAATGATGGTATTTTCATTTGGTTGTTGATCTTGATGTGAGGCTAAGTGCTATGGATAGATCTTTTCAATATCTATCCAGAACATTTTAGTTTGTCCATTTTGGTTATGTATTTTAAAAGTTAGATTCAAATCATTCTCACAGATAGCCATTGCCAAAACAGTTCTTGTGTCCAAAATAATAGTGGAAACTTGGATCTGCAAATTTTATATTGTTTAGATTTCATATGGTTTGGTTCATGAATTTTATCACATTTTATTTTGCATTTAGGAAAGGAGAAAATGAATTGGTTTTATTTTTCTAAATTTTTTGATATATTATTTGTATTTTTAAGATTTTAAAATGGATTAGTTTTATTTTTCTGAATATTTTGATATATTATTTGTATTTTTAAGATTTTAAAATGAATTAGTTTTATTTTTCTGAATATTTTTTAGAATCAATACAAATTAAAAAGTTAATGCTTATTTATTTATTCAAAATTATCAATTACATCATTACTTTTGTTTATTAAAAGATTTATTTGAAATTCACACAATAAAAAAATGTGGCATCGACCAACATGTTAATAGGATTGATATGATATTAGTATCACATACATGCGTGCGAAACACTTGTATGCGAGACGGGATGGAACTCGAAAGTTAAGCGTGGTAGTGCTAGAGTAGTGGGAGGATGGGTGACCGAGCGGGAAGTTTGACCACGAGTAAATAATTTGACTAGAGATAATTGTAGTTAGACACTATGCAAATAATAAAAATTCTGGAAAAAAATGGAGTGAAAAATTGGAGTGAAAATTAGTTAGAAACCCAAATGAATTAAAGAAATAACGAAATAGTCTGTAGTCCCGGTTCGTGTCAGAAACCGGGACTAAAGGTCCTCCCGCATCCGGCGGACGCCAGCTGCCCACGTAACGGGTCTTTAGTTGCGGTTCGTAAGAGGCGCGACTAAAGGGAGGGTCTTTAGTCGCGCATATTAGTCCCGGTTGCACGGCCGGGATTAATGGCCTTTGCGAACCGGGAGTAAAGACCTATTTTCTACCGGTGGCCGCTCCCCACGCTGGAGAACTGGTCTGCTAGCGAAACGTTACAAGCCGCACGGCCACGAGGCCCCACGTCAAGTTCCAGCTTTTTGATGCCGCGTAGCCTTAGCCGTTCTCGTTGTCACGAGTAAATAATTTGACTAGAGATAATTGTAGTTAGACACTATGCAAATAATAAAAATTCTGGAAAAAAAATGGAGTGAAAAATAGTTAGAAACCCAAATGAATTAAAGAAATAACGAAATAGTCTGTTGTCCCGGTTCGTGTCAGAAACCGGGACTAAAGGTCCTCCCGCATCCGGCGGACGCCAGCTGCCCACGTAACGGGCCTTTAGTTGCGGTTCGTAAGAGGCGCGACTAAAGGGAGGGTATTTAGTCGCGCATATTAGTCCCGGTTGCGTGGCCGGGATTAATGGCCTTTGCGAACCGGGAGTAAAGACGTATTTTCTACCGGTGGCCGCTCCCCACGCTGGAGAACTGGTCTGCTAGCGAAACGTTACAAGCCGCACGGCCACGAGGCCCCACGTCAAGTTCCAGCTTTTTGATGCCGCGTAGCCTTAGCCGTTCTCGTTGTCATCCAGCACCACCTATATAGATGCCGCTAGCTTCACCGAAGTGCAGCTTATTGGAAAATAAATCTCAACTTGGTATGTTGAATAGCTATACGGCGCCGGTTTGGACATGACTTGAGTCCGTGTCAGCGTCGGGTAGGAAAGTGTGTCCTAGCTAGTACGTATCGTACTAGGAAGTCTTCTACGATTAGGTTTAGATTATCTTTTGTCGATCGGCGCCTACTCTGTATATATATGCACGACGTGTAACTAGAACTTGAACACTGAGATATTGAGAAAGAAGGGCAGAGTTTTCCCGACAGTGTCGTGAACTCAATTGATATTTTCAGGTGATCCACCTGTGAGTATCACGAATCCGGCGCTGAGCAAGGAGAAGCAGCGGGCAGCCGTCGTCGAGGCGAGGCAGAGAAGATGTCGTACCTGCTCCCTCACCTGCACTCCGGATGGGCGGTAGACCAGGCCATCATCGCCGAGCAGGAGCGCCTCGTCCTGATCCGCTTCGGCCACGACTGGGACGAGACCTGCATGCAGATGGATGAGGTGCTGGCAGGGGTGGCCGAGACAATAAAGAACTTTGCGATAACCTACCTCGTTGACATCACCGAGGTACCTGACTTCAACACCCTCTACGAGCTCTATGACCCATCGACCGTGATGTTCTTCTTCCGCAACAAGCGCATCATGGTTGATCTTGGAACAGGAAACAACAATAAGATCAACTGGGCGATGAGAGACAAGCAGGAGTTTGTTGACATTGTGGAGACTGTCTACCGAGGAGCGCGTAAGGGTCGTGGTCTGGTGACTGCTCCCAAGGATTTCTCCACCAAATATTGTTACTAAGGTGTGTGTCTCTTTGGCTGTTTACGTGTAATTCCTGGTTTGCTAGGTTCGGTATAATTCTCTCCAACATGTGAACCTTGATGTGACCATCGCAGCACCGAAAATATCACACGTTTATGTGTACCCTTAGGCGGATATTGTTCCATCACACTTATATCTTACAACCATGTATTGTTTCAGAAAAATAAACTATGTATCTACTATTCCCCACTTGCAGCATTTGGTCAATTATAACTACTCGCGCACATGCCCGTGTGTTGATACGGGTTAACTGTAATTGCTGACACACTCAACTGCAATGACATTGTAGCTGTAGAACAAAAATCCAAAGCGACGTCAGTGTCTCGGACTCACATGCATCACCCAAGCACACATTTGGTACTATTCCAAGCCAAATTTGTGTTTGTGTGAGACGTGGTTCAAAATTTTAATATTTAAGCATGTCGAGATGCATCAAAAACATCTGATGCCAATAAAATTTTGTTAACATTTTTCAATTCTATAATCAAATGTGAAAACACCTCGCCATGAGTTTCAAGTGGTAGATTATGTAGTATAATTGTTCTATTTTGTTTATTTGGTAATCAGGGGCGAAGCCAGCACAGAAGAGTACCGGGGTCATCTCCACTGCACTTGGGTCATTTTCTACTTATGAACAGTATTTGTCACTTAATCTATCAAGGATTATATTTAGATCACCAGGGTCAATTGACCCCACTAATTCTACATAGCTCCGCCTCTGTTCGTAATACCAAGACACAACAATGGCTGCACAATTGAAGATAGGTGTATTGGACAGAAATATCGACTTGATTCTTAACAAGAAATGACCCAACCATAAATATTTACCACCTTCATGAAAACATATTTCTCTATCTAATTTCATGATACCACTCAATCCAAAGAAGAGAAGATATTTATGAACTTACAAGAGTTGCACAATGGCATGAATAATTCTTCATCAAGATTATGTTGATGAGAAAATTAATGATAATGCAGACACAAAGAAGTTAGATGTGATGACAGACCGCAAAGAATAAATGGTGACTAATTTAGTGTGTTGACCAACTGCTAATCCACCTACATGCACTTTTACATCTGTGGCACCATGTTGCATGTTCCTTAAGTAACAATTTCTATGTTGTAAGGAAAAAACACAAAATGGAGTGAGCTCGTCTATACCGGCAGGCATGGATGCAACATATGTTTGGCACACATTGAATAGTAGTACTAAAAGTAATTAACATTCCCTGATTGAGTCGTGATGTAACTATAAATTAGGTAGTATGACCGCACATATGTCTTTTTATTCCTTTAGTCTTATATGTATTATCCATGAACACGGGTCATATATAAGTCATTACTCTCTAAATATTTGCCCACTTAATTTTTTATGGACGCACTTTGGTGTAAAATATAATGGTTGACATGAGGGAGAACATTTTTGTTTTCGAATTTTCAATGGTATGTTGAATAATTTTATGAGCACTTGGCTACAACTTTAGAATATAAATATTGCATGTGCCCATCTCACAATACATAGGCAGTGTGTTAAAATCTATGGTCGACTAATCTATGTCCTTTTTATCCTTTATATACTGTGAGTATGGTATACTATATATTATTGTTTCCTTCATATCATGTGGATGTGCTATATACTCTTATAATTCTATAATTTTGTCCCTTCTTCTAAACACTAGTAGGTTTACCTTGAGATAGTTTTTCCCAATTTGAAGTCCAAGGTACCACAATCTAGTTATACAAGGTGATATCACAATCCAAAAAATCAAGCAGAACCTTATTTTCATCCTATTAACTCAGCTTCATAGAATAGCACGGTTGTTTCATAGTGTATCACACTATCGTAAACAGAAGTCTGGTCCCTTTTACTATTGATGGATCAATGGATCCATGACTCCATCCCACTAGATGAGCCAAACTCCAGTTGTGAACGTGAGTAAAAAATCCACGAACACATCATGCTAGTTTTTCCTGATGCCACCCAGACTAAATACTTTATGTACTTGTAGTGATGGCAGAACCTTACTCAAAGCTTAAAAACATGGGATGAAATCTTATAGGATTGGAAATCACAAATGAAACTTTAATATGTATATCTGCCTAGTTGATTACTTTTGCCCTAGTACACTGCTGCTAACAATACAGCTATAAGAAAGAGTTTATAGGACAAGGATTGTTGGACTCCAAACTCTATGCCCCTTGCATTTTCTGGTCCCTTTTTTGCTGCTTGTGATTTCATTTTTGGCTCCAAGATCCGTGGCATTTCTCTTCATTTGCGTAATGATTTGTCCATTGGCGCTCTCCCATATCTATATATATGAAAAGAGGGAAAACGGGATAAGTCATGAGTGAAATATGATTTGGTAGATGGGATCAATTGAAACATACTTTATAAAGTACATGGAACCCCAATCTCATTCCTAAAAATTATCTTCGTACTACATGCAGATATATTGTGAGTATCACATGGAAATGTGGCATGAAGATTCTTAAAGTTCCAGAATGCTTGCTCTCTCCCTCTGTCGTGGCATAGTACTTAGAGATTTGATTAAAAGGCGACGTCCATGTTTCCTCGTCATGTCAACACGAATATTTAGATACCTTTGAAAGTTATACTTATGATAACCGCTATCCTAATTAGTGTTATGTTTTTCTCGAATATTCAAAATTTAAATGTACTTAAATAGATTGAACTCAGAGATTCTTTATGATAAATTGGTACTCCATGATAAGACAGTAGTAGAAAAAGTGTATATATAGAGGCAATCCTACTAGCAGCAAGCCTTAGAGGACAACACTTCTGCTAACTGGTCGCAGCGTGTGCATAAGCTAACACTCTTCCAGTTAGGTTTACCCGCATCGTATTATTTGGAGCACCCGCTGCAAGAACATTTCTCTAGGCCGTGTGGGCGAGTCATGAAAAAGTAGAAGAGTGTCCAAGTGGACACACACTGGTAGCAAGGTATATACTAGCAGCTATGGCTTGGTGGCACACACCTCCATTATAGATCTGCGTTTATTTTGGGCACATGAGTTCCCGAGCACCGCAGCCGCTTCCGCCCTCTCCGACTGTTGTCACCTTCGACGGACCCAAGCTACGCCTCCACATCCGGCCCCGGGTGCCCACGCTGCCCCTGCCGAGGAGGTACACCATCTTTTCTTCACCCTCCTAATTCAATTCTTTATATATCTCTTCATTTAGGCTTTGTTCGGTTAAATCTGTTGGAATTAATCCACCTCAATCCATGCCAATCCCCTTTAAAATTAAGCAAACCGAACAATCCCTAGATTACCTAGATGATTTGGCTATAGAAATAATCATTTTCCCTAGATTATTTGAACTATGCCTAGATGATTCATCTATGTGCATATAAGTGATAAACCCTACATGGATAGATGATTCATCGTTGTGCATATTAGTGATTAACCCTAGTGATTCATCATATGGTACATAATATGAGGTATTGTATTACTACCAAAGAAGAAGATGATTTACATATTTTAGAGTTAGGGTTAGCCTATATACATAGAAAGAAGATGATACAAGATGACACGAAAGCAAGAGTAAGGGGCGGGGAAGAATAAGAAGAACAATAATCTCAGGAGAGTACATGGTTTGCTTCTCTACCTTGATGACAACGTTGGTGGCAGTACGGAAGAAGGTGGCACCAAAAACCGCGCCTATCCGCAAGAAAAAAATTCGAAGGACCGTTAGAAGGTGGAAAGCGCAAACATCTATCACCAAAGTATCAGTAGTGCATACATGGTTGCAGGGGAGATGCTTAGATAAGAAGCTACTCATATGAGAGATTTTTAGCAGTTTCTTGTCTAAGCATCTTCCATGCTACTGTGTCCGCTTTCTGATACCAACTGTGCCTACACAATCCTTCGAATTTGTTCTAGTGGGTGTGTGGTTTGCAGTTCCCTCCTTCTTAGTTACTTCCTCCAGTCTTGACATTGCTACTAGGCGTCTGAAGCAGGCGTTCTCTTCTTACCCCCTCCCCCCATCTTTGTCATCTTACTTTATCGCCATCTCATAAGTATCCTCTTTTTTCTTTGTGTTGATAATTTTGTTTGTGTTGATAGATTTAGGTTTGTTTAAATATCATGAGTATGTCATGTCAGTTTCTTATAATTTAATTTAGTGGATTTTTTTAATTTAGAAAATAGATGTGTGTGTGTTGATTGTGGTACAAAGATTGCATGACCAAAAGTTTGTTGTCGTACTTCCAATGGACTATAGAACTAGGAAGGTACGTTAATTATGTCCAAATGGACTATAATACTTCCAATGGTGATTGTATAATATTTGTGTTCCTTTGCTATGCATAATTCATGTTCTTTCTCAGACCATCCCTTCCAGAACTAGACGTAACTTCGTGGAGCACATCAAGATTCCACTTCTTAGGCACCGTACATTTGAGGTGACCTTGGTCAAGCTGTCAAGGTCACCTAAGTTACAAAGTGCTCGTCACCAATGAGATAGTCCGAACATATTTCTGGCGGTGCTTGGCGGAAGTTTATAGAAGAAATGGAGCTGGGAGAAGCTACCAAATTCAAGTTCTATCTCGAGGTAGGGGACAAGTTCATCTTTTACACTCCTGAGAATCGGAACCCTGACATCAACTCACACTTCTTCGCGATGCAACATCAGACCTAGCCAGAAGATCAGCTACCTAGCTAGGCATTCGGAAAATATGAGATAGCTAGCTATCTAGTTTGATGCTATATAGTTCGATACTTTATTTGTTCATGTATATCAAACTAGGTTCCTTTGCTCTGTCCTTTGATATAGTACTGCTATGTTCCATCCATCGTATGCATGATTGGATTATGTTTATGTTGTATCGCTCTATTCTGTGATATAGACTGATCAGTATTGAATGGAGGAGCCTATTTTTTTTAATATGCAAAATAGTAGTAGAAGCACGTAGACAACGGGTGTGCCTAAAAGGACACTCTTTTTGTAATTCAGATACTAGAAGCGTGTGAAAGCAACACGCTCCTGGTATATATACTAGCAGCTGGATATCAGCAGCGTGTGGGGGAACACTTCTGATAGATGGTTCCCGCACACTTCTGACATCCTTTTTCCTACTAGTCAGAGTTGGAACTACAGTATTTTCCCTGGACATGAAGATTGGAAATGGCAATTTTTTTCCTTTCATCTCTCCCAGCTTTCTACCAGAGCTCATTCCTTACAAATATGAGTGGGATTGATCAAGCAGATAAATATAAAAGGCATTGTTCTAGTAGATTCACTAGCTCAAAACAAATACCCCTCTTTCTTCCCGACATTTTTTTGTGAGCCTAAAACTTATGGGGGTCTTGGATTAATTGGTCTCCACTTAGAGAAAAAATTATGCTTGATGCTATAATTTTTTTACATAGTTTTTGAATAACGATCATTTATAATGGGTTTAATTAATCTAGAATCTATTAGCCAGAACTGACTTTCTCAACCGAGAGAAAATTAGTATTCCTTCTACTTGAGAGATTGCTTAAAGAAGTTACCTCTTGTGATTACTTTCCAGTGATTATCCATATAAGAAATTTGGATCGACGGAAATGATCATATTTTAAGCATAAATAGCTACTATTTTTAAATACAAGAACAAAAATCATAGAGAATGTGGGGTATGGTTATTCTCAGAGCCAAATAGAATAAAGTGTACACCTTTCATTATGGGGTTAAAAAACTACAAATAATCAGATTTCTTGTTTTATAGTTACTAGTTTTTTTCCAAAATTTTATAGAAAATCAATAAAAAAATATAGTAGGGTCATGCCACTTACTAAATTAGAAAAGAGGCGGGAGTACCGACAAGACCATCCCCATATTTCAATGGGCAACTCAGACATTATCAAGTATGTGGTAACTTTGAGTTTTATCCTTCATGTAGTTCCCTGATCACTAGACGTTGCCGATGGCATCTGATCAAACACAATGTAGCTGCCGCCCAATCGAGAACATGTAGCGACACTTCCTTATCCAATATCACTTTTTATCTCATATCCCTCATCGATCATTCATTTTGCTGGCAAAGCTACTGTCCTAGCAGGTAGTTAGACGTGGATTGCTTGTTAATCAATACTAGAAGAATACCCCGCGTGTGTTGTTGCGTGGATCGTTTGAGGAATTACAGTACATTGTAAAGTTTATAAGAGATGTGATACAATTGATCATAGTATATATTTTTAAAATTATTAATATGAATAATTGGATGGTTTAGAAATAGATGATGTGTAGTTTGTATGTAGTAATTCATAAATATTAGTGGAGATGACATGGACAATTGATTGCCTAGGAGGATGGATGATGTGGACAGCTTGCATGTTGAGATAGAATAATCATTAATGCATGTTAGTGGGGTTTTGCTTTATAAGAAGTATAGATAGATATGTGCATTGGGAATAGGGAGTAAGCCTTCGATGCTATGTTATGCATCATGGATATGATATTTTTGATAACTAGCAATGTGGCCTTCGCAAATGCGAGGGATGGTCTTTATCATGTTGCATCTATTCATGAGATAGATTTATTGTTTAATAGCTATTGTAAATGTGTAATCGACATCATATAATTCTATAGCTTTCGCAAATATTATGTTAGGTAATATCGCTTGTGTGGAAAATATTTTGAATCATTTTTATTTTCGCAAGTAGTTATTATGTGATTTCCAAAACATACCATGTCACGTATTCGATTTCGATATATTTTACTCTCTTCATGATATCACCCACTTTTTAATAAAGGCATTATACTCTCACGGTCATTTTATGTAACATATTAAAAAAGATATCGTAAGAATTTCAATCGAACAACAATCAAATACATGTCCACTAACAAAATATATTTTACTAACCCATTGCACCATCAAAGTCTTCCTAACATACTATTCATGCAACTCTGTAGGGTCATCATACTAACCAATACGTTGGGTCAATTATTTTACTACCATTATTAAAAACATAAAATAAAAAATACTATGATTTCAATGTCACGTACACTTTAGTCTCAAAGAAGTAGAAATTGTGTAAAGCACAAATAGTATTTGATTATGTGATTCAAATTACATATGAAATCTTGAAGTAATGATCAAGGGAAGTTTTCTAAATCCTAGACATGAAAAAGTAATCCATTCAAATTTAGCGTGATCACGATATCCTTTTAAAATTTGTAAAACTAAAAGTCTGCAGATTTTTTATAATAACGATGAGAAAATTTGAAATTGAGATTTCGCAGTCATGTGTTCCATGATATGTACACAACCATATGAGTCATATGCTATAAAGTGTTATACAAGGATAAATCATATGATGATTGGACAACAGTGGGAGAAAGATCTTTGAGTAATTTTACAAAAAGTTAAGGATGTATCTTCCTATGTAGTAACGACAAAAATATTACTTGAAATATGTTAAAATAATGGTCTTGTCATCTATACAAATTAATCTATCTCAATTAAAATATGTGTTGAAGGTTGGCACAATAGGCTGGAAGAAAGTTCTATGCTGGATTTGAATGAGTTTCAAAATTAAAGTATCGTGAAGAATACTACAAAGGCTAAGTATATCGTTGTGTTGAGAACTAATATGAGCTGTATTTTTTGTCAAGGAGTTCCTTATTGAACTTGGTGAATTTCCAAGAATGCTGACACTGTGAAGCTATATTTTTACAATGTTAGTAACATTAGTTTTAAGATGGATAATTAAGGTCTCACAAGTTGACCAAATTAATACAAATCCATCTCATTAGAGAATGAGTGATGCGTGAAATACAGACGAGCTTGAACATGTCAGATCTTTTGATGGAGTTTACCACATGCGAATCATGGTAATAACACTGGAATGCCATCTGTGTTAAGTGCTTACTTATTGATTAGATTATTGACTCTAGTGCAAGTGGGAGACTGAAGGGAATATGCCCTATAGGCAATAATAAAGTGGTTATTATCTTATTCCATGATTACGATAAATATTTATTTCTCATGCTAGAATTGTGTTAACCGTAAAAGTTATATATGTGTGTCTAATAAAAAAACAAGAGTTCTTAGTAATGCATCTCATTTAACTAGCTCGTTGATTAATAGATGATTAAAGTTTCCTAATCAGGAACATTGGATGTTGTCAATAACGGGATCACGTCATTAGGAGAATGATGTGATGAACACACACTCACAGTAAGTATAGCAATGCGACCAGGTCATTAAGTTTGCATTGCTATATCAAACACATGCGAAGTAACTCTAATCCTTATAACATGAGATCATGTCAATTACTAACACCAGATGAGTGCTTAGATGATATCAAACGTCACACTGCGCGTAGCTATAAAGTTGGCGTTGGGTACAACAAAAGTATTAACAGAGGATAATGGATCAAGAGTGGGATTTGTCCATCCAAATGACGGAAAGATATACTCTGGGCTCTCTCGGTGATATCACATAGACACAACTTGCAAGCACGTGACTAGGTCACAAGGATGTCATATCACGGAATGAGTAACGAGTACTTGTCGAAAACGAGATCGAACTAGGTATAGTTGATACCGATGATCGGATCTCGTACAAGTAAAATATCATAATAATAAAGGATTTGGTTACGAATTTATGGTTCACACGATAACAATGTCATCGTTGAATATGTAGGAGTAATTATGGATCTCCAGATCCCGCTGGTGACTATTGATCAAAGAGGTGTCTCGATCATTTCTGCATTATTCGCGAACCGTAGGGGTGACACACTTAAGGTTCGTTGATGCTTAGGGTAGATACAAGAATATGGGTTGGCGTCCGAATATTGTTTGGAGTCTCGTATGAGATCCTAGACATCACGAGGAGCTATGGAATGGTCCAGAGGTAAATATTCATATATGGCAAAGTAATTTCAGGATTTCGGAAAAAGTTCAGGATTTTCCGGCTGTGTCAGAATGTTCTAGAAGGTTCGGGAGGGTCCCACACTTTGGGCCCCACATATCCATCAGGACCAAGAGTGGCCCACTGATCCATTTGAACAGCCCTAATTGTTCCATGAAGCCATTCAATTGGTAGCCCTTTAAAATGGGAGTTACCACTCTCGAAAGAAAGGGTTACCACTAGAGGGGGTCACGACTCTTGAATGAGGGGGTTACCATCCTAGGAATTGATGTGGCTACAGCTCCTTGACTATAAAAGGAGAAGGGGACGCACACCAAGATGCAGCACATCTCTCCCTTGTTGTCACCTCCCTCCACTTCTCCCCTGCACAGGCTTGGCGAAGCTTTGCAGGAATTTATCCAAAACCACCACCACACGGTCGTACTGCTGGGATTTCCGTAGGATCTACTACATCCGCTTTCTCGCCGGAACGGGGAAAGGACTTCATAAAAACCGTGCGTGTGACCTAGTACGGAACTTCTGCCGGTTGTAGCACTGGGACGATCGTCCACAAAATCTTGAGATCAGCGAGTGCTCGAATACATCATACACGAGATTTGATCTCATAACGCTTTCGATCTTCGAGGTTAGATCTTCTATGACTTATTCTACCCGTTGGTCGCATCCTCTAGACTAGATATTGGCCCCTTGGTTGTTCTTCGCATAGGAACATTTTTGTTTTCTATGCTGCGAACCCTATAGTTTTTGTCTCTCCTGAATTATTCACGAGGTGGATGTTTAGTCCCACCTCCCTAGTTTGAAATGAGTACGACCAACTTATAAACCTGAAAGTGAAGCAAGAATTAATTTCCAAGCCTCAACTCCCCATCATGCGAGTCTAAGCCTCGGACTTTCTTTAAAAAAAATTAGACGGTTGTCAATATAAAAACTGAGTGTTCAGTCCCACATCGATTGTTCATAGTGGGTATGACAGGCTTATAAACCCGAGAGTGAAACTCTAACAGAAAACTTGTAACAATAATAGATTTACCAACGACAACTTCTTAACCGGCCTGAGGTCAGGAAAAAGCAGTTTTGCGCCTGCGATTACCCACAATTTGATCAAAATATGCGTAGAGACGAGATGAAACAAAAATGCGTAGAGACTATGTAAGATCAAATTATCAAAATTATAATAAACTGGTGCTCTCGATTACCGGAAAATTGATCAAAATATGCGTAGATACGACATGAAAAAAAATGCGTAGAGGTTATGTAAGATCAAAATATCAAAATAATAATATACTAGCACGATACATTACATTCACGGGCATATATATAGCCCTATATAGCGACCGATAGATTGGTGATTACATATATAAATAGATGCCTACTTTACATATAGGGCCCTTACATATATATGGGCAATGATCAATTACATATATAGAGATAGTGTCGCCCTAGAGGTAGGGCGCTACGGAGATTGCACCTACTCCTCCTGCGACGACGCGGTATCCTGAGGGATTGCATGTCGTCCGAGGAGGGGAAAATGTACTCAAATTTGGTGTAGATGTTGAAGCCGGTGGATGCGATGAACTCGCACCCATAGTAGAACGCTGGTCGAGGAGAGATTGAAGGTGTCGAAGGAGTTGATGAAGTGGGCAACAAGGCTAATCACCAATCCTGCATTGTTGCCATAGAACTCCTCGATCTGGAACATGAACGGCAAGCCGGGCATAAAATGGGCGAAGCCGGCACCGAGGAAGAACGTCACCAAGTCCCGAGGAGACCTCCACCTTGAGAAAGCCCATACCCGGAGCTGGTTCTCAATACGTACCGTGGCGGGGTACTGCCACTCTGATACGGTGTGACGCCGGCGGAAGGTTGTACTCGGTTTTGGCTGCCGATCCGTGGGGGCTTTGATGGGTGGAGGTAGACGGGAGAGGAGCCCCTTATATATGTATATATGTGGTGCACACTAATGGTAGTTAATGGACCGTAATTTTCATCAAGGGGTCGCGAGAATGCACATAGGTAAACACTATTTTATTCATCCTTGTTCATACAATATTCCACGCTCGTTTTCTCGCCTTTGAAGCCAACATGGAGCCACGATTCAAACAGTTTACACAGAGCTATCGAGCACACGGATCGATGATCAGCAAATCAGATCGCAGAGATATCGAGCACGTGGATCGGTCTTTAGAGCCACGATCCAAACCGTTTACGCAAAATGATCGAACGACACAGAATGGGGCAATCTCTCTCTGGATGGTCCATCTTTATACGGAACTCCGAGTAGAAATCGATGTATTTTCACAATATTTAGAAAATTTAAAACTTGCCACAAACTGTTTCTTTCTTGACTTGGCATCATAATTTGGATGCCTGAGCTTAAGTTAAATCGTATGAGCCAAGGAGCAAAATAAATATGTTAGGTCATTCACACATAGGTCTAAGTAGCATGAAGTCTCTGGATTACAAGGGAAAACATTCCAGTCTCGAGTAAACCAAACAAAGTTGTTTTATGAAAATTAGTTATTTCGAGTTGATGTTTTGAACATGCATTGTATGGTCATCAGGAATAAAAAATGTGATTTTTAAAAAATTACGCATTAACAACATTAATATTTTCTCTAAAAAATCTCATGTTTCGAATTCACCCTTTATTCAAAGAGTACGTGTTAAGATTTTTTTTGGCACATTTAAACAAGGTAAAAAAAACTTGCTTAGAAATTGTTTGTTTACCCTAACTTTCGAGCTCCTCTGTAGACCACATTTTTTACCTCAAGAGCAGAACAACTCGGATTGATAACGTAATATTCATAATAGTGCAGAAGTCAGTATAAAAGCCAGATACCAAAAGAACTGGTATAAATTTGAATTTTGGCTCAAATTTGAATTTAACTTTTGTAAAGCAACAGAGGAAAATACGGCTTGTGTTCATAGGACGAGGATGCTTGGCCGCCAAACACTAATCCCCTTGCCTTTTCTGAGCCCTTTTGCCCATGTGTGGTTGCATTTTTTTGCCAATGTTAGTTGAGTTTCTCCTAACTAGCATCATAACCTGTAGTTAAGGACGGGCCAGAATGCTCAACCAGTGTCGGCTGAAGTAGAGGCGGCTCCAGCTGCGGAGGAGGAAGCTGCGGATCCAATGACTGCGTCCAAGAAGCGTCTTACACGGGGTTGGGCGGAAAGCAAAGACAATGTCGATGACGACCATGAACCCATTTCTCCCACCGGGTGGGAGTGAGCATGTGCCGAACGGGCCCTTATATAATCTCTGATCAGCGTGGATAGTTAGATAATTTTATGATTGGTTTGTAATGAACTTAATATGTGTGCTTCTTTTATGTTTATATATGTAACTTTACTCTTTCATGTGTTTGGTTTGTAATAAACTAATTTTCAAGTTAGTATTTTCTTCCAGGAACCTTCAAGTCCAAGGTTCTCTGAACCGTCGAAATTGTGTCGTCACGCGTCGGGTGTTTATCTAGGCCGACGCACAACATTTCTGAGGCTGTCCATCATACAAAACGGCTCCAATGATGCGTTGTGCTAAGAGGGCCGTATTTTGCAGCTGGCTCAGGAATTTGGGGAAGCGGGGTTTATTTCGGCCCGCCACGAATGAGGCTTTATTAGAGTCGGGATTTTCTTTGGACGCGACTTATCTGTACAAACCGTCTGGGGAGTAGCATTTCCGAGCCCTTTTTTCCAAGGGTAAAACCGCTTTCTGGCAACAGTATTTAATACTCAGTTTTCTACTAATGATACAAAACAAAGGTTCGGGGCATCAAAATACCTCCAAACCTTGCATGTGACAATGGTGGATGTATGAAGGTGTGGTGGAATATTGAAAGATCCAAAAGCTATTGCCAAAGTGTGACCCCCTTCACGGACATGCGCTATCACCTAGCTACGAAGGTTCCAGACTTTTATATTACGGGTAACCTCCCCGCATCGGTGGAACGGGGTAGAATCTTGTGACATCTTGGTTTGTAATGATCATATAACCTAACCAAACACAAACCAAGAGAAAAATCCACCGGGCTACCCCCATCGGAAGAATATCCGTGAGACACAAGATCCGCGACGTCATTTTAGCTCGGTGGACAATGCTAGCTATTCAGAGGGCACGGATTACTCGAGTTGATAAAAAATATAACCATACTAAAATAATTGAGAGTAATAGTTAAATACATAAAAATAGAGATCATTTTTTCTCTACGCAGGTGGCTGAGTTATGGGATAAACCCTAACTTATGTGCAACGCCTGCGGCTTACGTACGCCGACGGATACCGTCGGCCCAGATGGTCCTATGCCGGCGGCTTTTATACACCGAAGGTGGCCGTCGGGCCAGAATGGCCTACGCAGGGTGTCAGAACGTCGGGCTAGCGTAGTTCAGCTCTACGTCGATGACCCCGACAGAATGCCACCGGCGTAGATAGAGGCCGTCGGCGCAGCGGTTCATTCCTGTAGTGGTAGCTACAAAGCAGTTGTGCTGATTTTCCTAATGCCGCCCACTCCGAAATACCTTTTGTATCTATACTGACGGTCAATACTTGCTCAAATCTTCAACATCGTTGGAAGAAATCTAATAGGATTGTAAATGGAAAATTAAACGTAATGTGTATGTGGCTAGCTTATTGCTTATGCCGCAGTACAATTATGCTAGCAACGGGGGAAGAAGACGGGCTTGGGTTCATAGGACGAGGATGCTTGGCCGCCAAACACTAATCAGCTTGCCTTTTGTGAGCCCTTTTGCCCATGTGTGGTTGCATTTTCTGCCCAATGTTAGTTGACCTTCTCTTCACTTGCATCATAACCTGTATATATGGAGATAACTATAAGGGGTACAACTCCAGAGGGGTCATGACTCAATAATAATTTGTTTGGTGGGATGAAGTGAAACCTAGCTACTTTGAAAGTACGTACATGGAATCCCTATGTCATGTAAAAGTCGATGCCTTACATAGCACGTGCCCATGTGTTGTGAGCATCACATGGAAGTGTGTCATGGAGTTTCCAAGAGTTCACCCTCTGCAGACGTATTATGATAGATTTTACGTACAATTTCTAGAATTATTTCACCAACCTTTAGTATTGGCCCATTCCATATGGATTTTTAAAAGGCGCAATTATTTTCATTATCATGTCAATAAACATATTCAAGTGTCATTAAAAAATAAATACATTCCCTTTTGTTTGGTGTACTCAATTGGAAAACTAGTTGAAGGGTCTCTTCTTCTGAATGGGCTTCTAAAGGAAGGATTGGAGTCCTTGGGATTTTGATTTCCCTGCAGCTGCTTGTTTGGCTTGTACGATTGAATCATGTAGTAATTTTTTCCATGTAACCTTTTGCGCTATATTCCATAGAAAAGTGTGTCTGGTGATTGTCTACGAGTGGGGTATTTAGTATAGTCGTAATAGGAAAGTGTGTCCTAGTACGTATCGTACTAGGAAGTCTTCTACGAGTAGGTTTAGGTTATCTTTTGTCGATCGGCTACTCTGCATATATATGCACGACGTGTAACTAGAACTTCAACACTGAGATATTGAGAAAGAAGGGCAGAGTTTTCCCGACAGTGTCGTGAACTCAATTGATATTTTCAGGTGATCCACCTGTGAGTATCACGAATCCGGCGCTGAGCAAGGAGAAGCAGCGGGCAGCCGTCGTCGAGGCGAGGCAGAGAAGATGTCGTACCTGCTCCCTCACCTGCACTCCGGATGGGCGGTAGACCAGGACATCATCGCCGAGCAGGAGCGCCTCCACTAGTAGAAAACAGGGCACTGAGCCAAGCACAATGGAACCGGATGTGATACAAACCGGTTCAAAAGGGTCTGTCCCCTGGGCCCCACCCATGCAGCAAATGGCCGCAAGGCCTTTAGGACCGGTTTGTAACACAAATCGGTCCTAAAGGCCTTGCGGGCCATTTGCTGCAGGGAGGGGGGCCCAGGGGACAGACCCTTTTGAACCGGTTTGTATCACAAACTGGTTCTACAGGTTTTCTCATTTTTTGCAGCTACTGCGGGTCCCGCTGTCATATCCTTTAGAACCGGTTTGTAACACAAACCGGTCCTAAAGCCCTCCCCTAAACCCTACATACCACCCCGAGCTCAGCTCCATTTTTTCCAGCTCTAGCTCAACTCCATTTTTGCTCTCTCCTTCCTCTTGTGAGGCCTAATCCATCCCCATTTTTCTCCACCATTTGTCAAGATTGTTGGTACCCATCGTTCCTACGGTTAGCATCAACATTCCCTCTTCCGGCATTGCAAGTTTTGCTCATTTTGTTGCTCATTTCATTTTTGTTGTGCTAGCTAGGTGTTTGATGAAATGCCTAAGCTAGAATTTGTTATTTATTTTGTTATGTATACAAATTGATGCAATTTGAGCTCAAAATTAATTATGATTTGTGGTTTTTTTAGTGTCGCGCGCCTTGTCCCCTTCCTCACTGCCGTCGATCGCCCCATCACCGACAAAACCTTGGTGAGCCTATTGTTTTTATTTACCAATTTTTTTTTTGATTTGTATGATTTACGTATATATTTACTTGTATATAATTTTCTTATTGTGTAAGATTTTTTATATATACATAGCGCCATGGTTTTGATATCCGTCCCCGTTGGCCCTCGTCCAGTCAATGATTCGGATGTGGTATATTATCTTTTTTCACTACATATTTTCATTTCCTGATTATACGATAATTACTTACGCCGACCAACTTGATATAGATATTTTTATCTAGGAGGTAGTGGAACCGGAAATGCCAATCGACCCTATTGTTGAGAAGTTATACTTAGTTGAACAAGAAAATGTTGGCTTGAAAGAAAGATTGAAAAAAACTGAAGAAAGGTTGGAAAAAACTGAAAGAGAGAAGATGACCTTGGAAAAGGTTCTTGCCGGTGTCGTCGATGGTCACAAGAGCGAGATGGACGCAATGCGCCTGAAGATTAGAAAGATTAGGAAATATGCAATTAGTAAAGAGGCTTGGTATCATTATGCCGTCGGGTCAATTGTTACCTTTGTTGCGATTTTGATCGCATTTGTTGTTGTTTTTAAATGCATTAATTAGAGAGAGTTTTTATGGATGGTTTCAGTGTGTATTTTTATGAGAACTATATATGTATGGTCACTATACGCTAGTTTGGTATTAACGTGTGATGAACTTTTTGTATTAATTAATTAATTTAGTCATGATGATTTAGCATAATGGTTGTTGATAAATTTATATAATGCAGATGAACCGGCAATGGATGTACAGTGATCGACGTCGTCCCGAATTCCTTAATGGCATGCATAGTTTTCTCAATGTGACTGAGAAAAACAGGCAGAATGGATTTATTTTTTGTCCATGTAAAAAATGCCAGAATAAGAGGAAT
This sequence comes from Alopecurus myosuroides, assembly GCA_028641055.1. Taxonomy (NCBI): domain Eukaryota; kingdom Viridiplantae; phylum Streptophyta; class Magnoliopsida; order Poales; family Poaceae; genus Alopecurus; species Alopecurus myosuroides. Next base: position 136,789,022 of record CM054057.1, read on the forward strand.
TTCCATAACTCAAGAACCATACACACCCACCTGTTGCAAGAAGGCTTCATGCCCAGTTATTTTTGTTGGACCAAGCACGGAGAAAGAGGGGTTGTAATGGAAGACAATGAAGAAGAAGAGGATGATGATAATTATCCTATGTTCGGTGAACACGGTGATACTGAAATGGGGGAAGACGAGCCTAAACTTGAGGACATTGTTGATGAGTCTGATGATGATCTTCGTCAGGTCATTCGTGAAGAACAGATAAACTGCGCAAGTGAAAACGAGAGGTTGAAGTTGGAGCGCATGTTAGAAGACCACAAAAAATTGTTGTACCCAAATTGCGAAGATGGCCAGAAAAAGCTGGGCACCACCCTGGAATTGCTGCAATGGAAGGCAGAGAATGGATTATCTGACAAGGGATTTGAAAATCTGCATAAAATAATGAAGAAGATGCTTCCAAGAGATAACGTGCTGCCCTGCAGTACATACGAAGCAAAGAAGGTTGTCTGCCCTCTAGGATTGGAAGTGCATAAGATACATGCATGCATCAATGACTGCATCCTCTACCGCGGTCAGCACGAGAATTTAACTGCCTGCCCGGTATGCGGTGCATTTCGGTACAAGATCAGGCGAGATGACCCTGGTGATGTTGAGGGCGACGATCGCCCCAGGAAGAGGGTTCCTGCCAAGGTGATGTGGCATGCTCCTATAATACCACGGTTGAAACGTTTGTTCCGAAACAAAGAGCATGCCAAGTTGCTGCGATGGCACAAAGAAGACCGTAAGGAAGACGATATGCTGAGACACCCCGCTGATGGGTCGCAGTGGAGAAACATCGACGATAAGTACGAGGACTTTGCACGTGACGCAAGAAACTTAAGGTTTGGTCTGAGTACAGATGGCCTGAATCCGTTTGGGGAGCAGAGTAGCAGTCATAGCACCTGGCCCGTGACTCTATGTAACTATAACCTTCCTCCTTGGTTATGCATGAAGAGTAAGTTCATTATGATGCCAGTGCTTATCCCAGGCCCGTCGCAACCTGGCAACAACATTGATGTGTACTTGAGGCCACTGGTTGATGAACTTTTAGAGTTGTGGGCTGACAAAGGTGTACGTGTGTGGGACGAGTACAAACAAGAGGAATTTGACCTACGAGGGTTCTGTTTGTAACCATCAATGATTGGCCCGCTCTTAGTAACATCTCAGGACAGTCAAACAAGGGATACAGCGCATGCACACACTGTTTAGGCGAGACTGAAAGTATACATATAGGCAAGAATGTGTACCCGGGGCATCGTCGATTTCTTCCAGACAGGCATCCCGTAAGAAAGAAAGGAAAGCATTTCAAAGGCGAGGCAGATACACGGAGGAAGCCAACCCTCCCTAAAGGTACTGATATATATGACATGGTCAAAGATATAAAAGTAATCTTTGGTAAGGGTCCTGGCGCACAATCTGTTCCGAATGACGCCGACAACCACGTAGCCATGTGGAAGAAGAAATCTATATTCTGGGAACTACCCTATTGGAAATTCCTAGAGGTTCGCTCTGCGATCGACGTGATGCACGTGACGAAAAATATTTGTGTGAACCTGCTAAACTTATTGGGCGTGCATGGGAAGAAGTCGAGAGATACACCAAAAGCACGGCTGCACCACCAACGTATGCACGAACGAGACGACCTGATGAATCCAGAGAATTTCAAAGGTCCTACCAGCTACGCTCTTACCAAGGAAGAGAAGGAGATCTTTTTCTAAGTCCTGAGCAGTATCAAGGTCCCGTCTGGCTACTCGTCGAACATAAAAGGAATACTAAACCTGGAAGAGAAAAAGTTCCAAAACCTAAAGTCTCATGACTGCCACGTGATCATGATCCAGTTACTTCCGATTGCATTGAGGGGGCTTCTGCCAGAAAACGTGCAAGTACCCATTGTGAAGCTATGTGCATTCCTCAACGCAATTTCTCAGAAGGCAATCGATCCAGCAACTCTACCAAGTTTACAGAAGGACGTGGTCCAGTGTCTTGTCAGCTTCGAGTTGGTGTTCCCACCAACCTTCTTCAATATTATGACGCACCTCATAGTTCACCTAGTCCAAGAGATTTCCGTTCTCGGTCCTGTATTCTTACACAATATGTTCCCCTTTGAGAGGTTCATGGGAGTCTTGAAGAATTATGTTAAAAACCGTGCTAGTCCGGAAGGAAGCATGGTCAAGGGCTATGGAACAGAGGAGGTCATTGAGTTTTGTGTTGACTTTATTCCTGACCTGAACCCGATCGGTGTTCCTCAGTCGCGCCATGAGGGGAGACTGCGTGCAAAAGGCACGCTAGGAAAGAAATCAACAACATGTATGGACGAGCAATCTTTCACTCAAGCACACTACACGGTTCTAGTTAATTCCAGCTTGGCGGCTCCATATATCCAGGAACACACGGATATTTTACGCTCGGAATACCCGGAGCAACCTGAAGATTTCATTGCTAAAGAACACGCGAAGACTTTCGGCGGTTGGTTGCAAAGACGTCTCATTAATGACAACATTGTTGAAGATGAGCTATACTTGTTGGCCAAGCAACCATCTTCGACTATATTGACCTTTAAAGGGTACGAGATAAATGGTAACATATTTTACACGGCAGACCAAGATAAAAAGAGCACCAACCAAAACAGTGGCGTCCGGTTTGATGCAAAAGACGACAACGGGCAAAGGGTCACATACTATGGTTACATAGAGCAGATATGGTAACTTGACTACGGACCTTCCTTTAAGGTCACTTTGTTCTGGTGCAAATGGTTCGACCTGTCAGGCGTGAATGTAGACCCGAAGTACGGAATGACAACAGTGGATCAGAAGAATCTTGGGTATGACAATGATCAATTCGTCCTAGCCAATGATGTGGCTCAGGTTTTCTATGTGAAGGACATGTCTAGCAGACCGAGAAAAAGAAAAGATAAGGAAGCGAATACATCAGACGATGAGCCAAGACGCCACATAGTTCTTTCAGGTAAAAGAAACATCGTGGGAGTCGAGGACAAGACAGACATGTCAGAAGATTACAATAAATTTGATGAAATTCCTCCCTTCAAAGTCAAAGATGATCCAAGCATTCAGTTAAATGATGAAGATGTTCCATGGATATTACGGCGCAATAAGAAGAAAGGCAAGAAGAAAAATAGAAACGGATCATCCCTTTAGTCCCGGTTGGGGACACCAACCGAACTTAATGGGTTAGGGTTTCGTTTGGACCAATCAGATAGAATCACACGGATCGTGTGTTTCTTTCAACCGCTTGTGAGCCGTACGATCAGGGCTACGGTGTGTTTCTTTCGAGCTGTTGTGAGCCGTTGGATGAGATGTTTCTTAACAGTTGGATCAAAACCCTAGCTCAACACTTTGTGAGCCAGAGGACCCTATATATAGCCCAGCTTCATACACCGTTCAGTTCATCTCCCAAATACAAAACATCCGGATTCGCCAGCATACGCCCTGCTGTGCATTTGGTATGCATATATGCACTCAGTAGCCACTGCAGGGTTGTATACTGGCGATACCGATTGTTTTGTTCTACACCCCCCATTAAGGTTTGATACATCATATATTCAGTTCATCGAGCAAATACAAAACATTCGGATTCGCCGTCATACGTCCAGCCGTGCATTTGGTATGCATATATGCACCCAGTAGCCACGGTTGGGCTATATGACGGCGATACCGTCTGTTTTGTTCTACACCCCCTTTAAGGTTTGATACATCATATATTCAGTTCATCGAGCAAATACAAAACATCCGGATTCGCCGTCATACGTCCAGCCGTGCATTTGGTATGCATATATGCACCCAGTAGCTAGCCACGGTTGGGCTGTATGACGGCGATACCGTTTGTTTTGTTCTACACCCCCCTTTGGAAACAGAAATAAGAAGAAAAGAAATGTGCGCCCCCCTGTACAGGCCTTTAGTACCGGTTGACGTTAACAACCGGCGCGGGAGTTGACGCGTGGCGCAGGAGTTCACGCGTGGCGCGGGAGTTGTGACGCGTGGCCAGGAGGGCGCGGTATAAACTGTCGCGCCTCGAGCGCGTCTTCTCCTCTCCACGCGCCCACTCCTCTCCACGTACCGTCGCGCTTCCACAATGCCTCCGAGGAGAAACAGCACCACCGGCTTCCGCGGCGTCCGAGCACGGCAGAACGGAATGTTCAGCGCAGATATCCGCTGGGGGGACGACCGCATCCCCCTCGGCTCCTTTGCGACGGCGGCGGAGGCCGCCCGCGCCTGGGACGCGGCGGCCTGGCGCCTCAACCGCCCGCGGTCGCTGATGAACTTCAACGACTGCCACACCGTCTGGGAAGCGGAGGCCAGGGCTCCAAAGCCGCATATCGTCACTGCCGCCGACCACCTCCACCTCCGCCACCGCGCGTTTCAGGGCCTAGTCGACGCCATGGAAGACCGCGTCGTCCCCGAGTATTACCGGAACAACCCGGGGGAGGAGAGCGCCGACGAGGAGCTCTGGCAGACCCGCGCGGCTGAGCGGGCGGAGCGCCGCCTCGAACGCCACCTCGCGTTAGATGCCGCTCGGGAGGCGAGGACGAATGTGCTGCAAGAGCTTCGTCGGGCCGACCACGCCGGCGAAGTCTGGGCCTCCGACGATCCGAGGTGGGGGCCTATCTCGGACATACCATCATGCACCTCCGACGACGACGAGGAGGTCACCGACGAGTTCGACAACGACGATGACCCGGAGGAGGTCAGCGACGAGTTCCCCGACGACGACGACGAGGAGTAGTGTTCGTCGGTTTTCTCTTTTTTAATAAAAGAATTTGTATTCCGGCGACACTGCGGCGTGCTAGCGCGTCTGTTTTCTGTTTTTAATAAAAGTAACCTTCTGTTTTCTATGTTTTCCATGTTTTATAAAACAATGTAAAAGAAAACAGGGAAGTGAAACAAAAAAGAAAAATAAAAGAAGAAAAATCTACATGTATGGTATCTCGCTAAATCAATCTATATATATGTATCCACGATATATATGCTCGATGTATCACTTGCGCTCTCACTTCTCGTTGCCTTACTCATTACCCACCCTAACTTACCACAGGCGCATAAACTTCAGTATGCGCCTGGGGTAACATTACCGCAGGCGCACCGTGGACGAATGCGCCTGGGATAAGAGTACTACCGCAGGCGCACAGTGTACAAATGCGCCTGGGATAAGAGTACTACCACAGGCGCACAGTGTAAAAATGCGCCTGGGGTAAGTGATCAAATTTTTCCCATTCTACACCACATTTTATATCTTTGTTTCTGATTTTAGAACACAATCATATCACATTCATAACATAGAGTCTTACGATCACACATAACACAAACATAAGTCTCACAATACTAGGATATCCATTAATTGCATACTAAGATATCCATTAGATGCATATATATCGAACGCATACATCTATGGCTCCGTCGAGTAGATGCGGAACAACTCGTAGGAGACGTATGCATCTATGGCTGCATACTTGACGTTCGTCAAGTCCAGTGGGTTCTTCTCCCAATACCAGTGATTACTCGAGGGGAAATCAGACTTCATGGTTTCGTAGCCCTCGTGGATAAAGGCAGTTGCCATGCGAGCCATCCCGGTCTTTGCCCCGTTCAAATGGATAAGATTCTGAAGATCAATATAGTGATCTTCAGGTATCACAATACCCAAGCGCATCAACTTCGGACGGTCTTGAGTGATGTCAACGCTGCAAAAGTCATATCCCTTGTTGACTAGAAAATCAACAAGTGCCGGAGAATGCTTTGAACTACTGCAACAACAAAAATTTGATACGTGTTAGATATGTTGCAACACATGTATTCTTCACATGCAACAAACAAATAGAAGATGCAAGATTGTACGTGTGCGTTACCTTGACCATTGGAAGACCAAAACGGCCTCCTTGAACGCAATCTGGATGACGGCAACATCCCGTTTATCCGCCGTATACTCCAGATCAAGCCCGAAGAACCGGTGTTCATCGGGAGAGGACAAATAGAGATTGGTCAAATGCGCAAGAGGACCGGGGAGCCTCTCGCAACTGTTGGTGTAGCACACCTCGAGTTGTTTGCCGCATGGTGTGGGACCACGGTATATCTCCCAAACTTCAGCCATGGTGTGCTTGGTGGAGGAAGATCAAGAGAGGAAGAAGAGAAGACAGAGGAAGAAGAGAGAATACAGAGAAACAGAAAGACTCGCGATCGGGAACTGTAGCAATAAAATCGCCGCGCGGGAGGCGAGCAGTTTGTACAGAGACCCTTTAGCGCCGGTTGTTAACACAAACCGGTGCTAAAGGTCTGTACAGGGCGCGCAGTCTGAATGTGGCCCCAAGTACAGGCCTTTAGCACCGGTTTGTGTTAACAACCGGTGCTAAAGCCCCTTTCGCACCGGTTGTTAACACAAACCGTTGCTAAAGGCCAGTAGTGGGGGCGATATCTCGGCAACTTGTGAAAATTTTGCTCATTTTCATTTGCGCGTCTTCTCTCCTAGCACGTACGGCGGCGAAGCCCTGCTCCGGCCGCGCCTCTCCGTCCGCCTCGCCTCCATCCGTCGCGCCTCCGTCCGCCTCTGCCTCCGTCGCCGTCGCCGCCGCTGCCCTCTGCCTCCGTCGCCGTCGATCCCCCCCCGGCCCCGCCTCCGTCGCGCCATCGCCGTCCGCCTCCGCCTCCGCCGCCCCGCCTCCGTCCCGCCTCCGCCTCCGCCGCCCCGCCTCCGCCCCGTCGATCGCCTCTCGCCCCTCGCCGTCGCCCCGTCGCCCTCTGTACGCGCGTAGGTAAGTTTTATTTCTGTTTTTACAATTTTGTTTAGTGTTAGAATTTTTAGAGTTAGTGTTAGAATTTTTAGAGTTAGTGTTAGTGTTAGAAATTTTTAGAGTTAGTGTTAGATTTTTTTTTTTTGAGTTAGTGTTAGTGTTAGAAATTTTTAGAGTTAGTGTTAGATTTTTTTAGAGTTAGTGTTAGTGTTAGAATTTAGTGTTAGAAATTTTTAGAGTTAGTGTTAGATTTTTTTTAGTGCTTTAATTTGTTTTTACAATTTTGTTTAGTGTTAGAATTTTTGTGTTAGAATGTTGTGTTAGAAGTTAGTGTGTTAGAAAATTTCACTAAGTCGTTAGTGTTAGAAAATTTCAGAAAGTTAGAATAATTGCACTAAGTTAAGAAATTTTACTAAGTTACCATTTTGTTCCTGTTTAACTTTCATCTTATTTCTGTTATATTTCTCAATTTACTATTTTTTACTAACTTAGAAACACTAAGGTATTTTACTTAATTATGGAATATTTACTTAGTCCGGGCATGTTTTTAGTTCATGTCTCTGTTGGACCCGCCGGGCGATGTCCGGGACTGGGCCCCGCCAGGCTGGCACTGGGAGCTCCTTAATACCGGGGCACGCGGCTTGGTGAGAAATCCGGGTGACGTGGTCGACCCGGATATTCTTTGGTGCCATCGCGTGGGCCACGCTCGGTGCGGAGAGAGCCGGCCCCTGAGGAGGTGGTACAACAGCGTATCAGGGAGGAGGACGAGCACGTCCGTCGCTACATGTACTTGCTCGATAGGCAGTATAGGCAGTATAGGAGCAGTTGGTCGATTATTCAGAGGGTTCCTTACCACGTGAGCTATGACCCTATGAGGGTTCCTTATCTATGGATGCGTAGCACCCGTGACTTAGCACCCCGCGGCTTAGGACCCGGTCGGAGTTAATTATTTTGAGAGATGTCACGAGACTATGTATAAGTGATATTATTCGATCGTGATGTATTAGGGTTAAAAAAATTAACCCGAGCTATGTAACTCTTGGTGTGTCCAGAACTATTATTTCATTAATATGTCCAGAACTATTATTTTATTACTGTCCGATGAAATAATTTCGCCAAGTGCCCGATGAAAATTTCGCTAAGTGTTCTTCATTTTATAAATTTTACTAGCAGGTGTTGAGCTATGGATCCCCAAGAACCTGCACATGATCCGCACGCCGATAAACTCGCGGGAATGGGTGAGGCGGAGAAGGAAAGATTAATGTGCGAGATGATTTTTAATAATGCAACGGCCATATATCGTGATGACGACGGTGGACAGGCGTTTAGCAATCAATTTTTGAACGACTCCGGTGACGGAGATCAGAATATAGAAGATGTAGTAGATGATGACGACGACAACGTCGAGGATGAAGAAGTGCCCTCCAGAACAAACTCTGCCAATGTATATCTCAAGTCACTGTTCACGCAACAATTAATTTGTATTGCGCTTACTAACGAATCATTATTTTCCCGTTTAGGGGCCCTCCGGAACAGCTAGCGCAAGTACTGAGACAAAGTCGAAACGAGGCCCGGCCGCAAGGTTGAAAGATACCGCAAGCTTCCCGATCGATACAGTTGCTGCTGATGGAAAACCACTGCAGCCCCCAGAAACTTATCGCAAATTCGTAAATCAGTGCGGAGTTGTTGTAAGAGACCTGGTCCCGATCAACTTAATAGAATGGAATCAGCCGAAGACCGGGGCCAACGTTGGAGCTAGTTATGTCGATGAAAGATTGAAAAAAATTCTTTGCGAAACGCTATGGCTAAATTTCAGCGTAGCGAGCGATAAGAAGAAGAAAGTCGAGCAGTGGGCTTTGAAGAAGATGGCCACACAATCCCAGAGGTGGAAGAAAGAACTGTGGAAGAAATATAAGGACGAAGATCCAGTTTTCACTGGGAACCTAGTGAAGATAAGAGACGCTTGGGATGATTTTAAGGCGTACAAGAAATCGGGTGTCTTTACATCCCGACGGCCACAAATTCGGAGAATGCGAAGAAGAAGAAATATCACCATATTTTGGGGTCAGGTGGCTACATGACTGCCCTGCCTAGGTGGCGAAGCTATGAAGTTGCGCTTGTGAAAAGAGGTATCATTCCACAGACACATGACTGGCCCGATAGGTCCAAGTTCTGGTTGTTCGCGCATGGGGCAACGTTGGACGCTGAGACTGGGATGATTGTTGCTCAGGGACCATGGTCGGAAAAAATAACAAAAGTCGTAGCAGAATTAGAGAAGGCAATAGAAGCTGTTCGAAAAGGAACTTTTGTTCCCGATAGAGAGAACGACGAGCTGACGAGGGCACTCGGGAACCCCGAAAAGTGGGGACGAACACGAGGCTTTGGAGCCTCTACCCCGTGGAGCCAAGGGTTTGCAGCGGACATTAGCACTTACAGAAGTCGTGATAGAAGCAAGAAAAAGGCGATGGAACGGCTATCGACATTAGAACAAAAGGTGGATTTTCTCTTGAAGAAAGGGGGACACCCTCTACCTGACACTGAAGAGGAGGTAGAACATCGTCCTGCACCTGATGAGCTGCAAATAGAAGACGATCATGTAGCAGATGCCGTCCCATCTCAGCATAGAAGCAGCGTTGGTTCCACGCACATGCAGCTAGAAGACGGTCGTGCAGTCGAACCGTCGGCGCCTCACTACCCCGTGGATGATATCACGGAGAAGACAAACTGTGAGATACATATGCCAATGGGGAACATATCCTTCAGGGTGGCATCAGGCTATGCTTTACCGAATCAACCTGGAGCAACCTACCATGGTGGTCAGATTCCAGCATCCCATGCTCGTGTCGGGTTGTCAACAATTACGCCGGGATGCCATTCAATTGAGCTCCATATTCCTGGAGGTGAAGGCGAGAAGACACTGGGAGAAATGGAGCTTGGTATCATATTGTGGAATAAGAAACACATCGTGTTTCCTAACTCGGCGCCAAGGCCACCGACTCCTCCAGGTACAAATGCACCATATATACCTCCATCAATTACTGAATGTTGCACCACATGTAAGCTTATTTTTAATAGTTTTTTCACTTTCGTACAGAGAATGCACGACCTCCAAGTCCACCCCCCAACGAACCTCCAAGTCCACCCCACAACGAAGATTGGGAGCCCGAGGCCGAGGGTCCATCGCCCGTGCACTCCCGTGAGCCGACGGATGCGCCCACTACGGGTACGGCAAAGCGGAAGCTGAAGTTCAAAAGAAACGGGACTCCTCCCAAGAAGAGACCAAGGAAATCCAAGAAAGTCGAGACTCCGCCGAAGTTACCAGGCCTGATGACTCCGGAGGAACTAACCGATGTCGTGAAAGCCAAAACCAGCGCATGGTTCGCACAGTTTCCCCTGAAGCCCCCTCCAGACACCTGGAAGGAAACTCTGAAGGACAACCCAAAGTGGAAAACTGAGCGGACCATCGACAACTTAAATTATCCTGCACCGCCGCCACCGCCGCCCCTTTCAGACTATGAACGGTACATTGAGAAGACGCACACCGCACAGATGAAGCAGACGGAGGAGATGAAGCAGGCGGAGCAGACGAAATGCGGAAAACAAGTTCCCCAACTCGGACAACAAGAAGCACGGTCAATTGCCCCGCTCAAGGTCTTATCTGACCAGGCTTGAGTGTCCGGTCCACGCATGGGCGACGTGGGTTACGCTATTGCTGATGTGGTATATACATACAAGCCCGGGCACCCTCTGGTCGAAAATCCTACTGATCTAACAACCCAACTACGGAGTTTACATGATTGGTACTTGGAGGCCGCAAGGCAGGAGAGAGACTGTATCATGGCTCAAGTTCAGGATCAACACTACTTCGGAGATTACGGTGTCGAGCTTGGGTTCGATGATTTCTTCCAGATGTACAATCAACGTGCCCTCGACAAGTCTATCCTCAGCTGCTACTGTTTGTAAGTGATTTATTTGTGTAATTTAATTATTTAGTTAAGCTCGCGTTCGTTGCCCATATAATTATCACTCACGACATTCTTTTTGTACGCTACTATGCAGAATGAAGATTCGTGAATGCAGACTGGCAGGAATCTGGGACTTTGGGTTCATTGACCCGTATTCGTATCATCAAAACACAGTAGAAAGGTTCAACAAGGATACACCGGATGATTTGCTAAGTTTTTGAAGCGACAAAGTACCAAAAAATAAATACTTTGGCCCTACGGATTCAAGTGAGTGTTACTGTCTTGTAGACATTCCATTTTGCTTACCTGATGTTAAGTGTAATTGATGAGTATGCATGACTGCGTGTGTACACGTGCGCAGCGGCCACTTCATATTGTTCATCATTAGAATCGATAAAGGACAAGTTGAAGTCTGGGACTCGTTAACCTGGGGAGCTGACACATGGAAGACCGCGCGTCAGATGCTTCAAAAGTATATATATATCGGCCTCTTTCGTTCATCGGCCTCTTTTTCGTTCATTCCCTGATATCAAGTAAGTAATAATTAACTCTTCTATTCATTTTTCTTTTGTCGCCCAGGGTTTGGCAAATGTTCATCAAGGAAGAACCTGGTACATGGGCAGACATTCTCCACTTTCAGATTAACAAAGTAAGTAGTACTACGTACCCTGATTTAAATACCATTACCATTCTCTTGATTATTATTAATTTGACTGAATTATGTTTCTCGTATATAGAAAGTCCCGCAACAACCACAGGGAACTGATTATTGTGGATACTATGTTTGCGAGTTCATTCACAGGACGATCAATGAGAAATCCCGTACTAGGAGAAATCTAGAGGTACGTAACCGGATCTTCACAACTTTATTTATGTTGCCATTAATTATGTTTAGTTTTGTTCATAACTTAATTGTTTTCATCTACTTCTTTTGAAGATGGCACGAAAGCGGGCGCAGCTCAAACCAATCGACCGTTGCAAGGCTATTGCAGAGGAATTGGCAGGATTTCTTCTCACGCAAGTCATAGCAGAAGACGGAGAATTTTTCCATCCTATGAACCAATTATAGCCAGCTCCCTTCTCTATGCAAGTATACAGCTATTGAAAACGAACTTCAGATTATGTAATTCTCGGTCGATTACTTCGTGTTACATGTATATATATATGTACTTTTATTTGGTGCATCGACATTTAACCGCAAACACGGAATCGGAAACACTTAACCGCAAACACGGAATCGGTGTTTCCGGATACGTATTTCCGATCACGTGTTTTCTGATTATGTAAACGGAAACACGTAAACGGAAACACGTAAACGGAAACCCTGAAAATACGGAACACGCCCTAAGCCCTAAACCCTAAACCCTAAATACGGAATTGGAAACCCTGAAAAGAAAAGGAAAAAAAAAAGAGAAAAAAAAAGCTTTAGGACCGGTTGGTGTTACCAACCGGTTCTAAAGGTCCTCCGCCTGCGTGCGCTCTTCGGCGCCCACGTGGAGGCCTTTAGAACCGGTTGGTGACTGACCGGTTCTAAAGGGAGGGGCCTTTAGTCCCGGATACGTAGCACCGGTTTTGTATCCGAGTCCAAAGGCCCTTACAAACCGGTGCTACTGGCCTGTTCTCCACCAGTGCTCGTCCTGATCCGCTTCGGCCACGACTGGGACGAGACCTGCATGCAGATGGATGAGGTACTGGCAGGGGTGGCCGAGACAATAAAGAACTTTGCGATAACCTACCTCGTTGACATCACCGAGGTACCTGACTTCAACACCCTCTACGAGCTCTATGACCCATTGACCGTGATGTTCTTCTTCCGCAACCAGCGCATCATGGTTGATCTTGGAACAGGAAACAACAACAAGATCAACTGGGCGATGAGAGACAAGCACGATTTTGTTGACATTGTGGAGGCTGTCTACCGAGGAGCGTGTAAGGGTCGTGGTCTGGTGATTGCTCCCAAGGATTACTCTACCAAATATCGTTACTAAGGTATTTGGCTATTCATGAGTTTAAAAAAGCGGGCTATTGCATATAGCCCCGACGTTTTCAGAAGCTACGAAAGGGTATAGCCGGGCTATAACCATATAGCCGTTTTGCTAGAATATTGAAAAAATAGTAAAATTTAGACAACATATAATCGTTTATATATTATTCGCAAATGCATAACGTAACAACATAGTCATATAAGATGAACGAACAATCAGGAGTTTAAATAACAGCTATTCATGACAAAGTTCAACGGTTCTGAAACTAGGTCACTATAGGTCGCACTCACACATCACAACATCAATTCAACAACCAACGGTGATTGATTTGGGCTCCGAAATTGACGGGGGTGACAAATTTTGAACCAATTTTTTTGGTCCCCTAGACGGGATATAGCCGGGCTAAGAGGCTATATCCGGACTATATCCATACAGCCGGGCTATTAGCGGCTATTCTCCATATAGCCTCTGAAGGATCTAGCCGTAGCCCCGACCCTCTCGGAAGGCTATAGCCGGGCTATAGCCGGGCTATAGCCGGCTATTTAAAACTTTGCTACTAATTTCTGGTCTGCTAGGTTCGGTATAATTTCACATGTGAACCTAGATGTGACCGCCGCAACACAGCAAATATCACATGTGCCCGCGCACAGTTACACGGATAGTGTTCCATCACACTTATATGTTACAACAAAGTATTGTTTGAGAAAAATAAACTATGTATCTATTTTCTCGTCTCGGATTCACGACGATTAATTGAGATGGAGAGAGTACGATTCCCCACTTGCAGTATTATATGTCAATTACTAGACAAGTGAGCATATATGCACTATAGCTAACAAAATTAAGATCACTATATGGACATGTATAATGCTCACTAGCTTTTGTACTTGACAAGCTACAAGCTTCAACACAACGGAAATAAGTTATGTCGTGGAAATATCATGCCGGTAGGCATCTAGGTGGATTAGAAAGAGTAGAAAGATGGCGTAAGGTGGCACATGCCAGGGACGGGATTGCACACACGATCTATACGGGTTCGGCGCTCTACGGTGGAGGCAACCCATTGCGGCAAAACTGGGTTTTGCCGTGTCCGCCTATCTTTGCCGCGTGTCCTCCGGTGTGGAACACGGCAGAGGACATCTTTACTATGTCAAGTCTGCAAAACACACGGCAAAGAACCAAGAAAGCACACGGCAAACAACTATACACGACAAAGTTGATAAAATGCACACGGAAAAGAATAAGACACAACAAAATAACTCGAATACACAAGGCAAAAAAACAAGCACGGCGTGACACACGTGTGTAGCCTCGCCGCCATTGACGGAAACGTTATGATGGCAGTTCTTAACCGTGTCCATGAAAAATACACACGGCAAAGTCTTAGATTCACATAAAACTATGTCTTCCCCATGTGTATTCTTAAAATACACGGCTAAGAACGTCTTTGTCGTGTGTATTGTTGATATACACGGTAAAGCACATATTCTAAATTAGTTTCCCTCGCCATTTATTTACCGGTATATTTGATCTCTCTTGTCAGTATATATGGATATTTTTACATATAATTAACTGACTCCGGGAGTTTGACCGGCGTCATCAGCATCACTTACTCACTAGTAAATTTCTCGACTTATAGCTCGAAACTCCCACTTCGGACGAACCGGAGAAAATCTTGTGAATACTTGGGTTATACTTTGGTTCTCCATGCTCCTATGGCCTAGCCTAGCACAACGGATCAAAAAAATTCACCGGTCTACCCCTTTGGAAGCCGGTCACAAGGGTAGACGATAAGTTTGACTTTTCTCCAGCTGGTTCAGGGTTTCGCCGAAGTGGGTCTCCGGAGTGTTGGAATCCCACCAAAACCTAGGTGGTGGCATACCATCTGTATTAAAGTATGGTTGGAAGTGTATAGGGACAATATTTTACCTTGGGGTGTGACCGTGCCGTCACTAATATCACCTACACACTAGTTAGTTTCTCGACTTGTATCTCGAAACTCCCATTTCAGACGAACTGGAGGAAATCTTGTGAAATCTTAGGGTAGACTTTGCTTTTCCATAGTCCTATTGGCTAGACCAACACAGCCAAACAAACATTTCCATTGGTCTACCCATTTTCGAGGCAAATTATGGGGTTATATGAAAAAAGTTGACTTTTCTCCGACTGGTTTAGGATTTCACCGAAGCGGGTCTCCAAAGCGTCGAAATCCCACGAAAATCTAGATGACCAAGTTTCCCTCACTCTTTGTGTTAGGGTTTCACCGGCGTCGGATTCTCTATGGCGGGTTTTAAGACTACTTAGAACCTGAAACTCCCGATCTGACGAACCGGGGGAATCTTGTGAAGAGTGTGGGTACACCATTGTGTTGGGTGTTCCTAGGGCCTAACCAAACATAACCAACCAATTAGTTCCACGTTGCTACCACCTTCCGGCTCACAAAGAGGGGGTAGAACCGCAAGTCTGACTTTTCTCCAGCGGGTCTAGGGTTTCACCGTAGAGGGGCTCCGGAGCGTCCGAGTCCCACCAAACCATAGTGGTTTCCATAACATGTGTTTACAAGTGTGTTTTGGGTTTGAGATGCCCAAGTTTCTCTCACTCTTTGGTTTAGGACTTCACCGGAGTTGGATTCTCCGTGCCAGGTTTTAGGACTATTAAGAGCCCAAAACTCCCGGATCTGAAGAATGGCGGGAATCTTGTGAAGAGTGTGAGTAGACCATTTGTGTTGGGTGTTTCTAGGGCCTAACCAAATACAACCAAGCAATTAGTTCCAAGTTTCTACCCCCTTCCGGGTCACGTAGAGAGGGTAGAACCGTAAGTCGGGATTTTCTCCAGCGGGTATAGGGTCTCGCCATAGAGGGGCCGGCTAGAATGGCTTCGATGGGGTGATCAAAACACGTTCTACTTCCATAATGCTGCCTCGAAACGTCGGAAGAACAACCATGTTAAGAGGCTTAAAAATAATGATGAAATGTGTGTGGAAGAGGACGCATACATGATGTATCTAACCTTTGAGTATTTTCAAAATATGTTTGCTTCTCAAGTGCA
Source organism: Alopecurus myosuroides (assembly GCA_028641055.1). Lineage (NCBI taxonomy): Eukaryota > Viridiplantae > Streptophyta > Magnoliopsida > Poales > Poaceae > Alopecurus > Alopecurus myosuroides. The sequence goes on from CM054057.1 coordinate 136,804,780, forward strand.
CGTCCCAAATCAGAAGGTTATTAACAAGGTGAATCCGCATATGACCGACGTGATGAATGATGCGCTCATTGCTCCGTATACACGGGAGGAAGTCAGGAAGGCGAGTATAGGTGATTTGAAATCCCGGGGACCAGACGACATGGATGCTGTTTTCGACAAGAAATATTGGGGGGGTTCTTGGAGAAGATCTTACAAATGAAGTTTTGTTGGCTCTAAACCAGAAGATGATACCGGAAAGCTGGAATAATACCATCATTGTCCTAATTCCAAAAGTGAAAAATCCGGAGCAATTATCTAAGTTTCGACCAATCAGCCTTTGCAACATCGTCTACAAGGTGATATCTAAATACTCGGTGCTAGACTTAATCTTTTACCGCTCGAGTTTATTTCCCCTATGCAGAATGCTTTTGTTCCAGGAAGACTAATTTCAGACAACTTCCCGGTGGCGTTTGAAAGCTACCACGCTATAAAGAATAGAAGAGTGGTGAGTTATGCAACTTGTGCGGTGAAACTATACATGCACAAGGCATACGATATGGTAGAGTGGAATTTCCTCTAGCTCATAATGATCAAACTAGGCTTCCACACTGACTGGGTGGATTTAATAATGGCAAGTGTGACATTGGTTCGTTACCAAGTGAGGCTGAATAATCCTCTGTCTGATACTATTTTGCCGACTCGTGGTTTGAGGCAAGGGGATCCTCTATCCCCTTATTTATTTCTATTGTGTGCTAAGGGTTTAACAAGTTTAATATCGTTCCAAGAACATCAAGGTCTTATTCAAGGAGTGAAAGTGTGCAGGGGTGCCCGTCAATATCACACCTTCTTTTCGCATATGACTCTCTAATTTTGATGAAAGTAGATAGTACCAATGTGGGAAGTTTGAAAAGTGATCTTGATGATTATTGTGCACCTTCGGACCAGCTGAGCGTTGCCAAATCCAGCATTTTTTCCAGCCCTTGCACGTTGGTTGATACAGAGGTCGAAGTATGCACTATCCTGAACATTATGACTAAAGCAGCTACCGATAAATATCTCGGGTTACCACCTATAGTGGGTGTGGTCAAAACAAACTATTTCCAACATCTTATTGACACGGTATGCAAGTTCCTTGGCGGTTGGAAAGAGAAGAATTTATATTTTGTTGGAAAGGAAATTTTAATCAAGGCGGTTATTCAATCAATTCTAGTTTGTGCCATGTCGGTATTCAAGATTCCTAAACAGATTTGCAAAGGGATAATCAATGCAATGTCCCAATTCTTGTGCGGAGATGAGGACCAACAAAAACATGTACACCAATTTTCGTGGTGGAAAAAGGGCATTCCCAAAAAATAAGGAGGTATGGGCTTTAGAGACTTGGAGAATTTGGCTATGTTATCTAAACAGTGCTGGAGATTTCTCTCCGAACCTGAGTATGTTTGTGTGCAAGTCTTAAGTGCAAAGTACTACCCTGATGGTAATCTTCTTAAGTGCGATATAAAAAAAACGTAGTTCGTATACTTGGCAGAGTATTTGTAATGGCATCCAAAATTTTAGAAGGGGGGAATATCTGGAGAGTTGGTGACGGTTCAAATATAAATATTTGGGATGATTGTTGGATCCCTAGTAGTTCCAATAAGAAAATTATGACAGGAAAGAAAACATTGTATACACCAAAGTGGCTGAGTTGATTGCCAATGAAACCAGAACGTGGGATGAGGAACCTATTAGGGGTCTCTTCTGGTTAGTGGACAGGAAAATAATATTGCGGACTCCACTTGCAGTTGGCATGATGAACGATTTCATTTCTTGGCACAATAATAAGAATGACATTTTTTCTATCATGACTGCTTATTATGAAGAAAGCTTCGTAGAACAAGTGTACTAGGCTCTTCGGTGGCAAACCTAGTATGGCGCTCCATTTGGTCCTTAAAAATTCCAGCAAAAATTAAGATTCATGTATGGAGAGAAATGCTTGGGGCGAGACCGTGCATGGGTTGCTAGCTAATCAGCATGTTCCTGTTTCTGGTCAATGCCCGCTATGTGCTAGTGACCGTAAAAGCATTGCACATGTTTTTTTTTCAAATTTTCTAGAGCAAGACAAGTTTGGTCGGGCATAGGTATGCAAGAAAATATTGAAAAGCCCACGACATTGAGTTACAAGGAACCCCAATGTTAGAGTCATTGCTCCTTGACTCTTCGACTTCGTAAGTAATCCCGGCGTTACGTAATTGTGATCTAGCATCAATAGCCACATGGCAATATATGAATGCACATTTCTCTGTCGTGGTTTTGCTCGTGTTACTTCCGATCATTGCCCTAGGGAAGCTAGTAGGGCTGCTTATGACCTAGCAAAGTTTTACGAGGCAAACTATGATGTTTGGCATGAACACCCTCCTGATTGTATTAGAGTTACGCTTGTGAACGATGTAACTATGATGTAAACTCGGGGAAGCAAGTTTTTACGCACTATTTTCCTTACCATGGTACCTAAGAGGACTGGAAGATTTTTAATGAGGCGATTTGCTTACCAATATAGTTATGTTTTAATTTTCAAAAAAAAAATGCGGCATGCCATATATATATATATATATATATATATATATATATATATATATATATATATGTTTAAATTGTCGGACTCAACACTGCCACTCCAACTCTATCTCGCTGACATGCCTACTTCCATGGCTATTGCCCCTGCTAACCGAACAAGTGTATGCCAAATTAGGAGTTCCAAGCAGGGGATTGAAGAGAAGAAATGAAACAACGAACCACATTTCCATTGATAGAAACTACCGTAATTTCACTTGATACTAGCATGTAGTACCTCCGTTCCACAATGTAATATGTTTTAGGTATTCCACCTGTTGTCTAGATTCGGACTAAAACAAATGGACACGTACTAAAATGTGTCTAGATACATGTGTATGTATATGAATGTGGAAAAAGTCTAAAACATCTTATATTGTGAAATAGAGGGAGTATATAGTCATCCATATTACAATTTTCCTCATGGTATGTACTCCCAACTTTTGAGGTTGTACTCCTTAAAATTTCTCTCGTCCATCAGATTGGAATCATGTACGCTTGATATTAGTTTCAATGCCGTAAAGAAGGTGGTCTTTTATGACGGTCATGCAAGACATTCTCGTCAAATTGTTTGTACTTGTAAACATACACGTTCGATCACTTGGAGTGTATCATTGTCGATGGCTCCATGCATCCATCATACGTGATAGTTCGGAACTCCAGGTGGCTAATTACAAGTCTATCATGCTGGTTTTCTTCAGGCCGCCGAATCCGAAATACTTTTGGTATCTATAGTGATGGCCAACTCTTACTCAAAGCTTCAACAAGATTGAAATAAATCTAAAAGGATAACAAATGGAAAATGAAATTGAGTGTTTACCTAGCTAGCTTATTTATTTTACTGCAGTAGACTAGCGGTAGCAATAGAGGAAGAAGACGGGGGTGCGTTTATCGGAAAAGCATGCTCTGCCGCCAAAATCTAAGCCCATTAATTTGTGGTTGCATTTCCTGGCTCCAAGGTTAGTGGGGCTTCTCTTCACATGAATAATGACTTGTCCATGCATGGGAGCTCTCCCATATATATACATGGACAGAAGAATGCAACCCCAGACGAGTCACAAGTGAAATATCATTAGGTGGATGTGATGAAATGAAACGATACTTCCAAAGTACATGGAACTACAATTTCATGTGTGAAAATTAACTTTGTACTGTGTACATAAGTATTATAAGCATCACATTCTTTTCCTTACAAAGGTAATATATCAATAATATTAAGATGGTGTCAGTTGCGCCTAGTCACTACCACAACACTATATCAAAAGATTATTCAAGACACTGAGGATGCACGCAAACACATGAATTATTACAAAACAAAAAGGTAAAAGCGAGCAACAGTAGTCCACACCAAGGAGCAACCATTGGTCATCTCTTGAGAACACAATGACCTTGAGAACGTTTGTTAAAAAGCAACACAGTTAGCTTGAAATAAAATGACAGACAAACAATGTCGTTTTCGTACCAAACCACCTAAAACTCGATCGTGAGTTTTAACCTTGAAGATAATGTCTGAGCAATCCAAATAATGCCCTTAATATGGAACACTACGGCCGTACCAAATATTTTTATAACATGATGAAGTTTTCCGCCGGTTCACCTTTCGTAGACAATAATGTGACGGATTTTAGAATTTCAAGACTGCTTTCGTCAACCTCTATCATGGCACAATTCTTTTAGCTTCTTGTAAAAGATTTAATTTTTTTCTGACATATGTATTTTATTCCCATTAAAAATATTCATATTCTGTTTTCTTTGGGTCAACACAATGAATATACTTTATGTCCTGAATTTATGGAGTATCCACTGGCTAGTGTAGAGGATTCACTAAACATGTTTCTCTTTCTTTTATGTGCAAAAATACAGATATGTAAGTACTTCGGGAACAATAACAACAAATATTGTGTCTCACTCCAAAATGTCGTTGTTAATTTGTATATTATGGACACATTTTTTGAGTTTGGATGGAATTTCGCAAAAAACCTAGCTAACTATGTTTTACATGTCAGCTAGTGGAGAAATTTGACCGACCTCCAATATTTCTACCTTTTCGCACACTTAAAGGTGATCTAACAAATGCACAAATATAAAATCGCTATTAGGACATCGCCACATTTATCACAACAACCCTGGACTCTATCGGTTTTCTGTCATGTATGAGTTCGTATAATTGTGTGCCTCATGTTGAGTAGGTATATTGTCCTATCCAATCGACAAAATATATGGGATTTAGTCGAGGCCATGTTGCATTTACAACCGAAAACATAATAAGAAGAATAAACCATTGGTGGGTGATGTAAGGGCAGCCACAGTATGGCCAAATGCCAAATTATCCACGTAATACACAATGTCATTGGAAATAAACTTCACGTTTCCTCACTACATAGTTGTTGCCAAATTTGCATGCATAGGACCAATTAACTTTCTCAAATTGGAGTAGAGAAATACCTTTTCGATAGTCTTCAAACTCTCCATGCAACCTCTCACCAAATCCCTCTCTCTTTCTGTATTTCTTTATTTCTTTGGTCACTTTTGGCATGGGCGTAAGTAGGTGCGCCCCCTCCACTTTTTTACTTTTGGCATCTCTATTTGGCACATCCAGAATGTATAAAACCAATGTCAAAAGCCAAATTTGCTATTTGGTATCGCTATTTGTTACTTACTGTGTCTGGTTTTAGTGCGTGCACCATGTCGCTCTTCCCGGTACCACTCATTCCAAAGGAGGAGCAACCTCTAAGACATTAACGACATCATGTCACGGTGGCCTAGTTACAAGGCCTATATTTGGGTGGAAGGCTCTATGTGAATATTCTCTTCCTAGCTATATGTTCTTTTTCTCATAGAGATATATGGTAGGCCGAGTAGGGAAAGAAATGAACAAGAAGTGATTTCGGGGAGTAGAGCCAAAATGCGTATATATAAGCGAGACAAAGAATACAAAGGGAGACGATGACGCTTATTTGTCACGAGATGGAGCTCGCATGTGAAGTTAGTGTCAGATGTTTACCAAGGGGCACAAATGACAATTGATTGTCGCCCATGTGCCTCGTGGTGGAAGAAAATTAATTGTCGGTGTAAGAAAAATACACTTTTTTTTATTTTGAGAGCAGAAAAATACACGTTTGGGTTGCATGTGTACGAAGATCTCGGCGAGAGCCTCATTCGGGCCCACGATTAAGCACCCTTCTATGTGTTATAGTGTTGCATGCCACGTATGTGTTGTGTGTGTACGTTTGTTGTTGTTGTCGTCGTTGTCTTCTAGTGATTCCATGTAGAATGGTCTACCCTATTTTGTGAAATTATGCATTTTGAATCGATTTGAATTGAATTGTACGACTGCGTCCCTTCCAAAAGTCAAAAATTGCCAAATGTTGAATCCTCAAGGGCACCTACGTAAAACGAACATACTATCAGATTCAGATATACTCGTTCTCGCCCCTGCTCTGCTCCCGCCCTACCAAACGTTTACTTGTTTCCCCCGCCGCCGCCGCCGCCGCCGCCGGAGAGATGGATGCTCAAGGCTTCGATTCCGCAGGCCGGGAGTTCTCCAGCGCCACGGAGATGTGGGCCGTGGAGGTCGGCGCCACCACGTCCTCCCCAGTCTCCGCTGGGGTAGCTCCGCCCGCCGCCGATTCAGGCAACGGGGACGCCGGCAGCGAAGGGAAGCGACATGAATGGTACTCCAAAGGGATCGCCTACTGGCAGGTAAAGCCTATCTGGCACCCGCTCAGCGGGCCAGCTCTGCCCCTAAACCCTAAACCCCCAATCCGAGTGCTCCTACCTCAACTGCAGATTTGCCTTACTTATTTTTCGAATTGGCGAGTGTCTTAGGGCGTAGAGGCGTCCACCGAGGGCGTCCTGGGAGGGTACGGGTGCGTCAACGACGTGGACGTCAAGGGCAGCGACGCCTTCCTCCGGCCCCTCCTCGCCGAGCGATTTGGGGCCGCAAAGCGCCATCTTGTGGCGCTAGGTGAGCTGAGCTCTTAACGGGGCATTTTACTAGTGCTGATATTCTTATTCGATTGCATAGTATTGGAGTTACAGAATCTCATGAGTGCTCTCTGTGTTCTAATCGTGCACTTATAAGTTGCAAATCTCTGAAATTCTGGCAGATTGTGGCTCGGGCATCGGACGGGTTACAAAGAATTTACTTATTAGGCATTTCAACGAGGTATATATTCTAACTCTTCTCAGTTGTCACAAATTTTAAGCTCGTACCATGAAAATTGAGCTCGAAAGACCTGCCTTGCTTATCCACGCGTAATACCATTCACAAGTTTTGAGGTTGTAGCATGACAATTGATCTTTGACAGACCTGCCTCGCTTATCCACCAAAAATAGCAATTCCAGCTTAATGAAGAATTATCCTCAGCCCATGCACCATCTATTTTCATATGAACAGATTGATACTCTTGAGAACTAACAATCTTTCGGAAGGTTTCTGATGTATTCATGTATAACAACCTGAGTTGTATTATTCTTGTTTCCATCGTAATATCTACCATTTAGGGTGACTTCTTTTGGCCTTATGCTTATGCATAAGGCTTCTTATAGATTCCCGTGGGGAGAAACCGCGGTGGGCGGAAGCTCCCAGGAACTCCGGGGAGTCTTCTTTTTGATTTGTACTGTTTTGGCTTATTTGCTATGATGAGTTGTGAGATGTCTGTTATGCCCCTGAATTTGATATGTGGACTTAATAAAGCGATATATATGCTAGTTTTTATTAGAAAATAAACTATATATGCCAAAATAAAATAAAATGTTATAGTGAATTTAGAAATTACAATAACAATAACTTCTCATCAAAAAAATATTAATTAACATCCATGAACAGATAATATCCTATTGATTTACATCATTCAAAGCTAAACTGAGATGTGTTGGTGATCTAACAAAATATATGGATGATTGTCTATTAATTTACAAACTATACAAATTTCCGAGAATACAATTTGTACATCACTCTAAACTACGCTTCCACAATTGTAAATACACATATTGACTTAAAAGTTAAGAGATTGTAGCATATCATGGGCCGACTCCAAGTCTTAATATCAGGATAACATGGCAACCATGTGTACTGAAGAACAATAACTGTGGTGGTTCTACTGTTCAGGCTGCATTATCAAATCAAAGCACCGAGATCAGAAGACATCAGAACACCCAAATTTGACAACTAACCAGTTCGAATTACTAGTAGAACAATTTCAACATACAGACCAGCACACAACACCACCACCATCCAGTACAAAAATAACAAGAATTGCAAAAATTAGAAACATGCCGACCAACACACAGCACCATCACAATCTGCCGAGGGAGTTGCTGCTGTCTTGCTGCTACGTTGCAGCAGGCAAGGTCGACGTCGCCCGACCTTTGAGCTGGTGCGGACGAGCTCGAGGAACAGAAGATGTTCGTGGTGAGGACGATCTTGAGGGGTGAAGCAGCTCGCCGGGGACACTACTACGGACGAGATCCAGCGAGCCGGAGATATTCGGGGCAGAGAGATGCTTGGGGGCGGACATGGAAAGTTGGAAACAGGCCGGAGTGGAGGGATCCGGCGGCGGAGCAGCGAGATCTGTCGGCGGCGGAGCTGGACGTGCAGGGGTGGGGTGGGCGGCTGGCGGCGTTGGGCACGGAGGGGCGGGGTCCGACCGCTCGAGCTTTCTATTTTTTGCTTTTTCTGTTCGCTGCGGAAACATTCGGTAGGAAAAAGGCTGAGCGGTGGAGTGGCAATCTGCATAAATATTCCGAACGACATGTCTTTTTCCAGGGAACGTTTCGATAGCCGGGTGAGAAGCTTGTGAAACTGGTCCCGAGCAGTTTCTCTCTATACACACAAAATTGGATTCTCGGTGGGGGAAAACTGGACAGAATCTGTAGGCTTCTTTTAAGTTTCTGCTGTTTGGGACTTAGAAGCCAACCATAAGCCAAAAAAGAAGTCACCCTTAGTTTTTTTGTGCCTCATATGTATCTTCCGAATTACAGTGATTCGTTTTAAACTGGGGTTGGGTTTTCAGGTTGATCTCGTGGAGCCAGTGTCTCATTTTTTAGAGGCGGCACGCGAAAATCTTACTGAGTGTATGGATGTAGGACAAGATATGCATAAGGCTGCCAACTTTTATTGTACACCTCTTCAGGTTGGTTAGCATCTGTAGATTGCAGTCATACTCTTCGCGAATTTCAAGCTGCTGCTTCTCACATGCTAAAGTTCACTTCTTGCTTCAGGACTTCACTCCTGAGGAAGAAAGATATGACGTGATATGGATCCAGTGGTGCATAGGGCAACTTACTGATGATGATTTTGTTTCATTTTTTAATCGTGCCAAGGTGGTCTGGTTAAACTCACATATTTTTGTTGGCATTATGCTTTTTTTTGTTGTTGTATTATGCTGAAGTATTTGTCTGTATTTTTAAATTGTGAACTTGACATATTCAATGCAGAATCATGCTAGTGTTGTAACTATTACTTTTTGAGAAATGGAACTCGTATTTCCCTGCTAAACAAACGCTTAATAGTAAATTTCCTATGCATATGTGAAAATATGCTCATAGTTTCAATACATACATGTCCAGTGATGCTGGTGCTAGCTTTATAGTTCTTTTTTTTGTCTGTGTTACTAGTTAGAACAAACTCCCTTTTCTAAGCAACTTCAGTCTACCTATATAAAGTACATTATTTGTATTTGGTGTTACTTACGGCTTAAGTCCTGTTCTTCAATGACCATGTCTATGCGCTGATTAGTATAACTAATACCTGATATAGTAGTATTATGCATATGGTTCTTCTACTATAGTGATGCTAATTAAGTTTATACTGATACTGTTGCTTCCAGGTTGGGCTCAAACCAGACGGTTTTTTTGTTCTCAAAGAGAACATTGCAAGAAACGGTGAGCTCATTATATGAGGTCAACTGTATAAAAAGCCACCGTATTATGCTTATTTAGAATTAATTATAATACTTTATGTTGTCAGGATTTGTTTTAGACAAGGAGGATAACAGTGTCACTAGATCTGATGCATATTTCAGAGAGCTATTTAAGAAGTGTGGATTGTATATCCACAATATTAAGGTATGCATCTCACAAAATCACAGGAGTACCCAATGTTTAACTTCACCTTGCATACCAGGCATGTAATCTTGCAAATTGATAACAGAACCAAAAGGACCTGCCAGAGGAATTATTTGCTGTCAAAATGTACGCATTGGTGACCAGCGAGCCGAAAGTCCAAAAAAGTGGGAAGAGAAGGCGACCGAAAAATTTACCTCATGTCATCCGCTCTTAAAAAATATACACTGTCTAACTGTACTGTTGCCCAGCATATTTGTCTGGGAATGTATTGTTATTGAGCCGTCTCAAGTTCGAAGCACAGAAAATTTCAGCCTGCCTTTTGCTCTTTGTGTGATTTGTTCCAAACAGATTCCAGATAAAATCCATTCGTTGCAGCTCTTCTTCGATTGCCTAGTTACTGTCAACACATTGGCATGTATGATATGCTTATTCTGAAAGGGGGTGTATCTGAACCAATTGGCATGTGCTTCTGACGCCCAATGATGCATACAATTTTTGTGAATGAGATGGCTCTGTACAACCTGCAATTTATTACTGTATTGATGTGTTCCATGTTCGATCTGCAACTGTGGAAGTAGCTTCAGACTTGCCATGTTCTGATTGTGTGACTTCTATACGCTGGAAGTTACAGTCTGTGTGTATTTAACCTTTCTTATATGTAGAAGTTATTTTGAACAAAATATGGACAAGTTTGTATACTCTTGTACAGTCTAGCCAGAATATCCATCAGACGACCTTGATGTGACCTTGTCACGTCTCAATTGGATGGTGGGCAGGGCTTTGGCATCTACCTGCTGCCACCAGATGGCAAAAACACCACCGAGCCCCAAGCTCCAAGAAGGTACCAATGTTCAAGAACATCGCTGACATTCGAAACGGCAAGCTAAGCTTGTAGCACCAAGGTTTGAACCAGAGAACAACATCCTGAGGACAGAATGGGAGAACGACGAGCTAAGCTTGTAGCACCAAGGTTTGAACCAGAGAACAACATCCTGAAGACAGAATGGGAGAACGACGCTCAAAGATGTCACCACCGTGTGCACATGTGACATTTCACCGGAGGACTTCCACCTGAAGCAACACATACCCACCACGACCACAAGGATTAAGATCACACACAGACCCAGTATCAAATGCTCGTTGCGTGGTACATCTGGTGGATTAGAAGGCAAAAGGTGCTGTTCAATCTGTCTCAAATGGTTATGTCAATCCAAGTTCTTACTTAATTTTTTTCAGAGCATCGAGTATGAAACAGATCCAAAAGAAAAGTTGTTACAAGAAGGCACTGGATGCCTTTGTCACTCTCAATTTAGACGCGCTTCTTGATCCTGATCTGTTGAAGTGTGCGATAGGGGCTGTAATTATGGGCAGGAAAGGTAATATTCTACTCCCTCCGTTCCTTTTTACTTAACTATAACGGAGATGTATCTATCCTAATAATATGTCTACATACATCTAATTTAGAGTCAAGTTAAATGGAACGGGGGAATAGCAGCCAACAATTATAACATTGACACTAAAGAAGATGTATCTACCCTAATAATATGTCTAGATACATTTAATTTAGAGTAAGTTAAATGGAACGGAGGGAGTAGCAGCCAACATGGTCTTCGGGGCGGATGGTCTCCGAGTTTCCTTCTTCCAGAATTTCTACGACATCGATGTTTTAGGAAATTTATACTAGGACCCTAGTGATGTCTCGTCTTAACTTTGGCGTGATAACCTTGATCCCGAAAGTCTCTAGGGCCACAAATATCCGCTAATTTAGACCCATAACGGTGATAAATGTTATCCAGAGAATCTTCTCTAAAGTTTGTGCAATGCTTCTGACTCCTATGGCCGAACGCATCACACATCCCTTTTAGTTTCCTTCCTCAAGGAATGTTTTATCCATGATGGGATCTTAACACTTCATGAGATTATTCATGAGGTGAAGTTTCGCCACCATAAAGGGGTGCTCCATAAGTTGGACTTCCACAAGGCATACGATAGATTGGATTGGTTGTTCCTCCGCCAGATCCTCCAGCGGCGAGGTTTTGATGACCGATTCATCACGCGGGTAATGCAACTCGTCAGTAGTGTCAATACCGCGATTAACATAAATGGGGACATTGGTCCCTATTGTAGACCGTCTTGCGGGGTGAAATAGAGGGTTCCCATTTCCCTGCCAAGGCACGGGGGCTATTTATAGCCCCACTATGCGATCCGTGCACCGGTAATTGAGCCGTTGGATGGATCCGCGTATCCGACGATAATTCCGGGTTAATACGTAAAGACGGTTATATTTATTTTGTCTCCTCGGTTCCCGCGCGAAAATTTAGCGATGATGAATCTCTGTAGATTTGGTATGTTCAAATCCACATGATGTAAGCAAGAATCATGCGCTTACGTCATTCTTGACTCTGGTCAAAGAGGTTCCTTCTCTACGAAGATTTATCCGGGTTTGGAAAAGACAGATTTGGCATGCATTTATTCAAAGGATGATTCAAGACAGCAGAAGGCCAACTTTTCATCATTTGACGAAAGAAGAAATGACAGAAGAAAATAAGCCTTGATTCTTCCCGGGGGCTACTGTCATGGTTATGCCAAATAGAAATAGGGGGATAACCCGACATTAGCTGAAATTCGGCCTGTAAGAGTGACCTATCGGTCGAGAAGAAGGAGGCTTCTCCAGGCATCCCAGCAGGCCGACGCGCAGAAGTGACGGATTCTAGAAGACCCGGAAGGCAGGCTAATCGTCGTCCGGCTTGGAGAAGCAGTACGATGTTTAACTTCCAAGGTTAGAGATAGATTCTTAATACGAATAGTTTCCTCTTCTATAATCCCTAGTCTGGCTATAGCAAGGGGACACATCATACTCACGTTGTACTTTGTATACTTCAGGCTTTAGCCCTGATTTAGTGAGATTGTGGGAGTAGGATGTAGCCACCGCCGCGGCGTACCGAACCTAGGTAAAACGAGTTCTCCACTAGTGGCAACTTCCCTACGTTATACCCCACCTTTCTACTTCCTTCTTATTGAACCCCCATCCATGATCCATACCACGAACACTCAACACCACCGCTTTCACATGTCACCCGAGAAGGGGATTTCACCCGAAGCATCACAAAACAAACAATGACCACAGGCTATCCCGATAGGCACCGATATTTATTGGATATAACTTATGATCACACAAAAACTATGTCACAAGCAAAAAAAGCTCCGGCTGTATAAAAAATGCCCACTTGCCATCGGACTTGCAAGCTCTCTAGATTGGTCAATCAATTAAATCTTTTGAAGATTAATCCTTTATTTTCTTAAACTACTAAAACTTGTCTTATCTAGAAATTTAACAGTAAAAATTTCCATACCTGTAAGCCGTATGATGAGCTCATAGCACCTGCATTGCACTTTGTGTTTTGTTGATTGTTTGGCAGTCAATATTATTCTTGTAGAGGTATTATTTTGATGTGCAATATGAGATATCGCAGTAGTGTGCTTTTATTTTGGTTATCCAAATGTTATATTTGCATGGTTGCGTGCACCTATATGGCTATATTATATGAGCGGAAGGTAATAAATGGGTTACACTTTCCAAAAAAAGAGGTATTGCCATGTGTGGACCTTTTTTTTGTCATGCTTTCGTGAACAATATCATGAGTAAATCTAACTTATACCATCTACCAATTTCGATAAATGTTCCTCTATATATAACCAAAAAACTACTACTCACTTCTTGTATATACCAGCCCTTGTTATCGTCCAACGGGGAAAATATGTTCTTCTATAACCTTGTGGTTCTAGAGTAGGTTAGTTTGTATTCCTATATTGTCGGACCACAATCCATGCTCGATAATGATATCTATATTAGGGAGGTTAATGGTGGCCTCAGGCCAAACAGTGTATAAAAAATACATTGCATCGACACAAAGTGAAATATGCGTGATGTTGCAATTCATGTACACACGCATTAGTTTTGCAAGTTACTGCGAATGAGTGGCCCCGGGAAAATATCTACCATATCTTGCTGGATAAGGACAACAAAAAATGCATACACTACTCTTGTCGTACTAACGAGGAATTGGATGCATAATCATACATGTACATTATGGGGAAAACCATCCCTTTTCCATATTTATCTTCAACAAACAACATAAAGTCTTGAAGTCCACTAGCATAGAAAATGGTGGGTAATTGTATAGAAAATATTCATGTTTTTTCCATCTTCTTACGGTATACATGATTCGTTATTTAATTTAAACATTCATAACGAACAAGTTGAATACAAATCTCTGCCAACAAATGGAAAAGACATATCAGTCAAGTACAAAACTATGCCAATGTGTTTTACCAAAACAACCGAGCACAAAATTTTGCCAATGAACTTCATCAAACAAATCGAGTGTAAAATTAACTGTGTAAATACATTTAAGCACACAAATTGAAACTATGTAAAGTATTTGAGAAGGCAAATCGAGTGCAAATTAATATAATGCCAAACGGCATGAGAAAGTAAATGAAACTTATAACATCAAATAAGAACATATTGTTATTCAAATTTTCGAGTTCATCATCGAGCTTGAGCTAGCATGCCTGCATACTATGTGGACCTGACCACCTGTGGGGTGAATTTTGGCGCGTATGGGGTGATAGTGCAGGTGAGTGGAATTTTGCGGCACACGGAGGTGAGTAGGGTTTTGTCCAGGCTCGAAATGTCTAGAATTTCTCACATGGAGGGTTGACATCAGGTACCCACCATATTGATGAAAACCTGCTGCTTCAAGAACTTGAGAATTTTCCTTGAGACTTTCTCACATAGGAGGGTTGCTTCATTTTTCGTGAGATCGAGCTATTCGTTCCTGGATCAGTATGTGCGTCTATCATGCTAGTTTCTAACCAATACGGTATAATTCACTTCGAAGAACACTCTTTCAAACTGGAGTGTTGCATTTCATGAGCATGAGTCTGGGAATGTATTGTTATTGAGCTATCTCATGTTCGAAGCACAGAAAGTTTCAGCCTGCCTTTTGCTCTGTGTGTGTGATTTGTTCCAAAACAGATTCCAGATAAAATCCATTCGTTGCAGCTCTTCTTCGATTACCTACTTACTGTCAACACTTTGGCATGTATGATATGCTTATTCTGAAAGGGAGTGTATCTGAACCAATTGGCATGTGCTTCTGATGCCCCAACTGTCTCTTAATCAGTACAATGATGCATATAATTTTTGTGAATGAGAAGGCTCTGTACAACCTGCAATTTATTACTGTATTGATGTGTTCCATGTTCGATCTGCAACTGTGGAAGTAGCTTCAGACCTGCCATGTTCTGATTGTGCGACTTCTATACGCTGGAAGTTACAGTCTGTGTGTATTTAACCTTTCTTATATGTAGATGTTATTTTGGAAAAACATATGGAAAATGTATTCTCTTGTACGAGTGCAAGTGTAGCCAGAATATTCATCAGATGACCTTGATGCGACCATCAGCAGTGACGCGCAAGCCCAAGTCACGTTTCAATTGGATGGTGGGCAGGGTTTTGGCATCTACTGGCTGCCACCAGATGGCCAAAACACCACTGAGCCCCAAGCTCCAAGAAGGTACCATTGTTCAAGAACATCGCGGACATTCGGGACGGCAAGCTAAGAGCATCTCCACTGGTCACCCGCCAATATGGTCTGGACTTGTGCCTTTGGGGGGGTGCCGGACAACTGTCCGGCGCGTTTGGTGGGTTGGTGCTCCAGCGGCACCCTCTATACATGTCCCTTTTCTAGTCTGTCAAAATCACAAACAACATGTCGTGGGCACCTTCTTCCGAGAGCTCGGGTTCGATGGACGCGAGGAGCTCCGGATCGAACAGCGGGCTGAGGCTCAGACGCGACGACGACATGCGAGGACCATGCGAGCGGCGGCAGTCCCTCTTCCGCTTCCTACCGCCGGTTGGCGATCTTGCTGCTCTGCCCGGGCGGGCCCACATGTAAGTGGCCCTGCCAAGGTGAGCGAAGAGCTGGGCGGCTTGGTTCCCGCCGGCGAGGACGGCGAGCGTGCCGTTGCGGGCACCGACGTCACCGCCTGAGACGGCGTGACAGCCGGCCGCGCGCGCCGTCGCGGCGACCTCTCGCGCGAGGGAGGACATTCACCTGAAGCAACACATACGTACCCACCAAGAGCACAAGGATTAATATCACAAACAGACGGGCTTGTCTACCTTACGCGCGCGACTACTCGCACGGTCCCACGGCGCGTTTCCGACAGGGCCTGCCGCCGCCACCCGTCCTCCTCTAACCACCTCCTCCGCCGGTCCGCCGCCGCTCCGGCCGGCCATCTCTCTAAATCCCCCCCACCAAATACCTCATCGCCGGCGAGCACCCCCACCCCACCCTCCTACATTAAGTCTATCCTCGACAGAGCCTTCTCCGCCGCTGCTTCGCAGCGACCTCGCCGGCACCGTCCCGGCCTGGAGGAAGAAAACGGAGAGGAGCAGCAGATCAGGACATGGAGAGAGGAGGAAGATGAACAGGGGTGGGACCCACCCACGCGTTTGATCTGCGCGGAATCGTGTGAGCGCTCGCGCGCTCGTGAGTAAGCAATTTCGCGCACAGACCCGGTATCAAATGCTCGTTTGCGTGGTACATCTAGTGGATTAGAAGGCAAAATGTGCTGTTCAATCTGTCTCACAAATGGTTTTGTCAATCCAAGTTTTTACTGCAATTTTTTTTAGAGTATCGAGTATGAAACAGATCCAAAAGAAAATTTGGTAGAAGAAGGCACTGGCCAGATGCCTATGTCACTGTCAATTTAGACATTTTTTCTGATCCTAATTTGTTGAAGTGTGCGATGGGGGCTGTGATTATGGACAGGAAAGGTAATTTTGTACTCCCTCCGTTCCATTTTACTTGACTCTAACGGAGATGTACCTACCCTAATAGTATTTCCACATACATCTAATTTAGAGTCAAGTTAACTGGAATGGGGGAATAGCAGCCAACAATTATAACATTGACACTAAAGAAGATGTATCTACCCTAACAATATGTCTAGATACATGTAATTTAGAGGAAGTTAAATGGATCGGAGGGAGTAGCCGATTTCTATGAGACTATTCATGCGGTCATAATGCCTATGTTTCAGAAATTTTATACTAAGACCCTTGTGATGTTTTGTTTTAACTTTGGCGTGATAACCTTGATCCGGAAAGTCTCTACGGCCACGGATATCCGCCAATTTAGACTCATAACGGTTATAAATGTTATCCAGAAGATCTTCTCTAAGATTTGTGCAATGCTTCTGACTCTTATGGCCGAATGCATCACACATCCCTTTTAGTTTGCCTTCCTCAAGTGACGTTTTATCCATGATGGGATTCTAACACTTCATGACATTGTTCATGAGGTGAAGGTTCGCCACCATAAAGAGGTGCTCCATAAGTTAGACTTCCAAAAGGCATCGATAGATTGGATTGGTCGTTCCTCCGCCAGTTCCTCAAGCGGCGAGGTTTTGATGACCGATTCATTGCGTGGGTAATGCAACTCGTCATGAGTGCCAATACCGCGATTAACATAAATGGGACATTGGTCCCTATTTTAGACCTTCTTACGGGGTGACATAGGGGGATCCCATTTCCTTGTCAAGGCATGGGGCTTTTATAGCCCCACTATGCGATCCGTGCAACAGCTAATTAAGCCGTTGGATGGATGTCGCGTGTCCAACGATAATTCCGGGTTAAGACGTAAAGAAGGCTATATTTATTTTGTCTCCTCGGTTCCCGCGCGAAAATCTAGCAATGATGAATCTCTGTAGATTTGGTATGTTCACATCCACGTGATGTAAGCAAGAATCATGCGCTTACGTCATTGTTGACTCTGGTAAAACTGGTTCCTTCTCTACAAAGATTTATCCGGGTTTGGAAAATACGGATGTGGCATGCATTTATTCAAAGGAAAATTCAAGATAGCAGAAGTCCGATTGTAGGAGTAGGACGTAGCCACCGTCGCGGCGTACCAAACCTAGATAAACTGAGTTTTCTGCCAGTGGCAACTTTCCTACGTTATACTCCACCTTTCTACTTCTGTCTTATGGAACCCCCTTCCACTACGAACACTCGACACCACCACTTTCACATGTCACAAGAGCAGGGATTTCGCGTGAAGCATCACAAAACAAACGATGACCACGGGCTATCCCGATAGGCACCGATGTTTATTGGATCTAACTTATGACCATACAAAAACCATGTCACAAGCAAAATGCTCGTCGGTCGGTTGTATAAAAAATGCCCACTTGCCATCGGACTTGCAAGCTCGGCCTGATCTAGATTGGTCAATCAATTTTTTTTGAAGATTAATCCTTTATTTGCTTAAAATACTAAAACTTGTCTTAGCTAGAAATTTAACGGTAACAATTTCCATACCTGTAGGCCGTATGATGAGATCCTAGCACCTACATTGCACTTTGTGTTTTGTTGATTGTTTGGTAGTCAATATTATTCTTGTAGAGGTATTATTTTGATGTGAAATATGAGATACCACAGTAGTGTGCTTTTATTTTGGTTATCAAATGTTATATTTGCAAGGTTGTGTGCACCTATATGGCTATATTATATGAGCGGAAGGTAATAAATGAGTTACACTTTCAAAAAAAAAGGTAGTGTCATGCGTGCACCTATTTTTGTCATGCTTCAGTGAACAAGATCATGAGTAAATCTAACTTATGCTATCTACCAACTTCGATAAATGTTCCTCTATATATAACCAACAAACTAGTACTCACTTCATGTATAGACCAGCAATTGTGATCGTCCAACGGGGAAAATATGTTCTTCTTTAACCTTGTGGCTCTATAATAGGTTAGTTTGTTGTCCTATATTGTCGGACCACAATCCATGCTCGATAATGATATCTATATTAGGGAGGTTGGTTGTGGCCTCAGGAAGAACAATGTATAAAAAATACATTGTATCGACACAAGGTGAAATATGTGTGATGTTTCAGTTCGTGTACACATACATTAGTTTTGCAAGTTACTGCGAATGAGTGGCCCCGGGAAAATATCTACCACAACTTCATGGATAAGGACAACAAAAAGGCATACACCAATCTTGTCGTACTATCAAGGACTTGGATGCAGAATCATACATGTACCGTATGGGTGTAACACCCGGGGGTTTCCCTAATAGAATTTGTCTGTTTGTTTTTCTTTTGCATCATGCATGCATTGCATTCTTGTTGACCCTTAAAATTGTTTTCTCTCAAGCCTATTTTAATTGTCAACTCAAAATATTTTGGTGCATTAAAAATGTTCAAAGGACTCATCAGTAAGTCACTGTTTTATACAAATTATTTTTTTACACATGATTTCCTATTTAAAACCCTCCCAAAAATCTCTCTTAATCATTCCTGATTTTTTTTTTGTTTTTGAGGGAGGCAACCGAACTGGGCTATGTAAGGCCCAGCTGGTCACCTACCATCCCAAAGCAGCCTACCCAAGACTCTTCCTCCTTTGTCCGTACAGGAGAACACACGCAGGAGGGTGCCCCTGTCGCTTTCCATCGCCGCACCAGCGCACAACCACCACCTCCTTATCCCCTCTCGCCCTCCTCCTTATCTAGTCACGAGAAGAGCCCCAAGAACCCTAGCCTTCATCCATCTTCCTCCATCCACCGCCGCCATCTCTCTCCCTCCTCTGCTACTCTCTTCTTTCTTTGAACCTTCCGGAATCGAGAGTGGGAGAATGCTCACGATCGACGCCACCGCTTCTCCATGGTATCCTGCGAGCCAAGGGGGCTATGGGAATGGAACCGCCTTCGCGTCTTTGTCCTCTATGCACAAGATCGGGAGCTGTTGCTGCCGGGATCGACGACACCGTCCAATTCTTCAGGCGACAACGATAGCCTCTCCGTCATCTGCCCCGTCTACACAGGTTACGGTGGGCTCTCCCGAGCCCGTCCCTTTCTTCTCCGACCTCTCCCACGGTGAGAACCCCTCTGGGACTCGTTCCCCTCTCTCCCTTTGCTCTAGGAACGACGCCTTCGAGCGTTGCCAGCTGCAGGTCGCCGTCAATTCCCGTTCTGTGCCACCGTCTCGTGCAGTACGAGCGTCTGCTTTTCAGTTTTGTCAGATATAGTTTTTTTAGTTTCAGATCCGAATCTCTACAGAAGTCAAACAACAACACGATTGTTTGCCCACCCATCCGGGCAAAATGGACTACAGGTACCTCAACTGGAAACTAATTCACACACTGCAGCTCCGGTGAATTTTTTTCGAAATCTAACCTTTTTCTGTAGCGCCCAACACGAAGGCGCTACACCCTTCTATGTAGCGCCTACCGACCAGCGTTACACTTCTACGCACGTGGCGCTGCGGGGCCAGCCGCCTGCCTGCGTGGCGTCTGGCAGGTGCGCCCGAGCCGTGCATGTGTAGCGCCTTCGTACTAGGCGCTACTCATCGAGTCAGTAAGTTGCGCACGCCCCTCTCCCTTCCTCTCTGTATCCAGTACTGTACCAGGGAGAGAAACCAGAGCACATCCCCATGGCGTTTCCTCCTCCCCCTCTCTAAACCTTGCTCAAATTCATCCCCATCTGAAGGAAAAGTGGAGGGATTTGCTTCCCAAATAGTTTGCCCAGGTATTCCCCCTCGGACCCCCTCTTTTCATCCATAAAATTGCTCACATTTGGCCTCTATATAGCATTTTCTGGTGAACCCTAGTTTTTAGTTGGATTTGATTTTGGTATGGAATAAGGACTTGTTTGAATTATCTTTAGCATTAGGGTAGCTATAGTTTCCATTGGTAACAATTTAGTAGGTTATTTTAGTTTAGAAACCAAATTTGTATGTTAGATTTTTTGGTTGTTGCTATGAAAATGTGTGGAAATTTTTCGTGCAATTAAAGTGTGGGATACTCACAATGACTTGAAATGTGTAGGATGGTGTGGTTACTCGATGATTTCTATGATTTTAAACACCGGTCCTATATGATATCGGAGAAGAGGATGGTAAGATGATTATTTGTGCACTTTAATGTTTCAAATGTTGTGCTCTAGCAAATTTGTTGGATATGTTCTAACTATTTAACTTGTATGTTTGCAGCAACTTAACCCTTTGAAGATTCGGTATCATGGGGTCTCCGGCCCCAAAGAGATGTTGTATGATGAGCGGTACACTCCGTACATCGATATGGCCGTGCTCCTACCTTTCATCCAACTTGTTAGCCGGTCGACCCCAAACTTCGACGCGGGTGCACTTACTGCTCTTATCGGCCGGTGAACGCCGGAGACACACAATTTCCACCTCCATACCGGCGAGATGACTGTCACACTTTAGGATGTTTCCATGATCCTTGCTCTTCCTATTTAGGGGAAGCCTCTAGCTATGGACACCGATTCTGAAGGGTGGCGTAAGCAGATGTTTGATCTTATTGGTGATGGTCCACCAGAGCCTGCTGACCCAAGTAAAGGGAGAGTCTCAGCCGGCTCTCCTTACTCATGGATAGTACATCAGTACAAAAATTTCCCTAAAAGAGCTGATGACGACTTGGTGAAGACGTACGCTCGCGTGTACATATGTAGGGATGGCAATGGGTACCCATGACCCGCATACCCTGCGGGTAAAAACCCTATTAGGGGAAGGGTATGGGAAAAAATAATACCCATGGGTATGTAAGCGGGAAAATCTCGTACCCATCGGGTAGAGAGGGTAAGGGTACGGGTTCGAGTGACCCATACCCTTATACCCATGTACCCATCTTAACTTATGACAATTAGCTTCTCACATATAATAACAATGATATTTTCTCCAAAAAATATAATAACAATGATACATAACGATACATACTAATATTTTGGCCTTGATGCACCAACCTAAGCCGAACAACCCACCTGACCATGAAAAAAATTGTCCACCAAGCGTACATATAGGTATCAATTGTGACCTTAGAGTGTAAAAGTGTATGACTATATTTGCTTATTTTGTGACTGTATGTTGTTTATGTGCAAGTTCTGTTGTACAATGTGTTGGTATTTTAAATGCGCTAATTATTAAAAACATTGCAATTTATGATAATTTTGAACTCAACGTGTTATGCTACAAACACGGGTATTATTTACCTGCGGGTACCCTTATACCCTGTCGGGTGACGGGTATGGGAAAAAGTTATACCCGTCAAGGGTATGGGTACGGGTGGCGGGTAAGATCAGAGGAGACAGGTAAGGGTATGGGATGGCTCCACCCTTACCCATACCCTGCGGGTGCCATCCCTATACATATGGTATGTTATTAGTATGTGTCTCTTTGCTGACGGCAATGGGAGGAACGCTCCGTGGATATGGCTTATGGCGTTGACCGTCTTTGACTATGGATGGAGCTGGGGGAGTGTTGCACTTGCATACTTGTATCGGCAGTTAATAAATTGGTAAATTATAATGTGTTTGTTGATATCCATGTTGAACATGTATTGACTTTGTTTGACATTATGTGCAGCTGGACGATGCATGTCGTAGGACTACGGCCCAATGTGGAGTTGGTGGTTCTATGCTTCTACTCTCCATGTGGAACTGGAATCGTATACCAGTTGGACGTCCGAGAGAAGTAAATTATGTTGATTGGGCAACATATGGGAACCACCTGTACGCCGCGCAACTTGGTCTTACAAGTATGACATTGTATCAGAGCCTCACAGCGATACAGAAAACATGTATAGGTTGTACATGAACAAGTTGGATGCACTTCCTCCCGAGCAACTAAGTATTTATCCTCAAATGAATGGCTCACATTTTTTTTATCTTCCTTCTAATTGATGTCGACGTGCTATGTTGCAGGTGGATTGGGAGCCTTATGGGAGGGGCGGGGGACAGTTTTGGTGTCTTGCGTGCTTACGCTTTGAATCCAATGTGCATGACGGAACAAGGTTTATGGCTTATGAGGTGCCCGTTGATATGCAATTGGCGATTGAGTTTCACTTGCCACACTGCGTGATGAGGCAGTTTGGGTTGTTTCACGCTCACCCGCCAGTGGAAGGACACGGACAAGCTGCTTCATGTGTAAGATTAAATGACATATGTTGCGTTCGGGACTCTTTTTTTTTGTTTCTATTTGTTGATATGACTCCCGTATTGGTATCTTGACATGCAGGTTGGACCGGCGAAAACAGAGCAAGGTGACAAATTGGGCGAGACACCATAAGAAATATATAACCGAATTCGAGCTGTGTGTGGAGGAAGCTAACAAGACTGGATGGGGCAGGAGAATGTTGAAGAAGCATTGCCCAATTGCTTTCAACAACTAGATTCGCTGGTTTCTTGAGAATACTCGCGTGGAGATATGCCCATCGGCTTTCCAGGAGGAGATATTGGAAGAGCCACGAACTTGCTCAAATCCAATACAAAAAGATCGTTAGGGAGGGCCACCAAACAGATTTTTCTAATGTGCTCAACTTTGTGGTAATTTTAACTTACTCGTTCTCTTTCCACCTTTACCAATTTTTTTTCTAGTGTGTTTTCCTTTTTACCTCTAGCGCACGGGGATAAAGAAACAAGCTAGTGAAAGCGAAGAATTGTTCGAGACCAGGACGGGTGGAGAAAAAGGCGAAAGTATATTTCGAGGCTTTGTTAAGGTAAAAAAAATACTTTATTAGCACGAGATAGCCTGAATGCTTATTTTCCAATGCTTTATTTGACATCTCCCTCACAACCATTCAACGCTCCGGCCAACGCTTACGCCGGCTTGCCAACCTAGTTGGTTGCCGTAACCCCGAGTATAGCTCACCGTCGCAATCAAGGTCCAAATCTCCTTCTGAGCCCGTGGATAATATGGACCATGAGCTTGAGGACGAGACAACCTCTGCTGAAGGGGTATGACCTTAACCACCAACACTTTTTTTCCTATATTGTGTGCATGTCTCTTTTTCGTAACCTTAACAATATACTCCTACTTGAAGGCGAGAATTCCGGATGACATGACATTGCGGCAGGCTAAGCAACGGTCTGCTTACATGCTAAGAAAGAAGACCGGAATTCACCGGTACACACCAGATGATTGGGTCAACAAAGGAAAGGAGCCACATGTTAAGGAGGAAAGGCCACGGAGGTCAGCTAAGGTTAGGAGGATGAGGCTTATCGAGCATGACGATGAGGACGATGAGGAAGAAGAGCAGCCGGCACCGGTGAGGAGGGACAAGATTCCTACGAAGAGGGGTCCTGCACGAAAGTAGAAAACTTGCCCGGATATGTATTGAATTTGTAGTGACTTATTCGAACCTCTACCTATGTTGTTATGTTGAAACTTATTCTAGTGGACTTGAACCTTTCTTGTGATGTTTGAACCTCTCTTGTTATATCATTTATGGTTCAAAATTCTTCTATATATATGTGAATTCACTCAGCTATGGAATAATTGGACAGAAATTTTTTAATCTTTGGATTCACTCAGCTATGGAATAATTGGACAGAAAATTTTCACATGTGTAGCACCTAGCTACTGGGCGCTACAATCTTGTACATGTGGCGCCTAGGTTCTTTGCGCTACACATGCAAATTGGTAAGCTCCCGCGAGCAACAACGAGCAGCCACGAGAAGGCAAACTCAAAATTTGCCAAGTCATTGTGTAGCGCCTGGAGCTTAATTAGGTTTCTTCTGTTAAATGGAACGGGGCAACTGCACAGAATCTGTAGGCTTTTTTTAAGTTTCTGCTGTTTTGGAGTTACTCTAGAAGCTAACCATAAGCAAAAAAAAGAAGTCACCCTTAGTTTTTTTGTGCCTCGTATGTGTCTTCCGAATTACAGTGATTCGTTTTAAACTGGGGTTGGGTTTTCAGGTTGATCTCGTGGAGCCAGTGTCTCATTTTTTAGAGGCGGCACGGGAAAATCTTACTGAGTGTATGGATGTAGGACAAGATACGCATAAGCCTGCCAACTTTTATTGTACACCTCTTCAGGTTGGTTAGCATCTGTAGATTGCAGTCATACTGTTCGCAAATTTCAAGCTACTGCTTCTCACATGCTAAAGTTCACTTCTTGCTTCAGGACTTCACTCCTGAGGACGAAAGATATGACGTGATATGGATCCAGTGGTGCATAGGGCAACTTACTGATGATGATTTTGTTTCATTTTTTAATCGTGCCAAGGTGGTCCGGTTAAACTCACATTTTTTTTTTGGCATTATGCTGTTTTTTGTTGTTGTCTTATGGTGAAGTATTTGTCTGTATATTTAAAGTGTCAACTTGACATATTCAATGCAGAATCATGCTAGTGTTGTAACTATTACTTTTTGAGAAACAGAACTCGTATTGCCCTGCTAAACAAACGCTTAAAAGTAAATTTCCCATGCATATGTGAAAATATGCTCATAGTTTCAATACATACATGTCCAGTTATGCTGCTGCTAGCTTTATAATTTTTTTTTGTGCGTTACTAGTTAGAACAAACGCCCTTTTGTAAGCAACTTCAGTTTGCCTATATACAGTACATTATTTGTATTTTGTGTTACTTACAGCTTAATTCCTGTTCTTCAATGACCATGTCTACGCGCTGATTAGTATAACTAATATCTGATATCGCATTATGCATCTGGTTCTTCTACTATATATGTGATTTTAATTAAGCTTATACTGATACTGTTGCTTCCAGGTTCGGCTCAAACCAGACGGTTTTTTTGTTCTGAAAGAGAACATTGCAAGTAACGGTCAGCTCATTATATCAGAGCAACTGTATAAAAAGCCACAGTATTATGCTTATTTAGAAATTAATTATAATACTTTATGTCGTCAGGATTTGTTTTAGACAAGGAGGATAACAGTGTCACTAGATCTGATGCATATTTCAGAGAGCTATTTAAGAAGTGTGGATTGTATATCCACAATATTAAGGTATGCATCTCACAAAATCACAGGAGTAACCAATGTTGAACTTCACCTTGCACACCAGTCATGTAATCTTGCAAATTGATAACAGAACCAAAAGGACCTGCCGGAGGAATTATTTGCTGTCAAAATGTACGCATTGGTGACCAGCGAGCCAAAAGTCAAAAAAAGTGGGAAGAGAAGGCGACCGAAAAATTTACCTCATGTGATCCGCTCTTGAAAAATTTACCCTGACTAACCGTACTTTTGCCCAGCATATTTGTCTGGGAATGTATTGTTATTGAGCTGTCTCAAGTTCGAAGCACAGAAAATTTCAGCCTGCCTATTGCTCTGTGTGTGGTTTGTTCCAAACAGATTCCAGATAAAATCCATTCGTTGCAGCTCCTCTTCGATTACCTAGTTAGTGTCAACACATTGGCATGTATCATATGTTTATTCTGGAAGGGAGTGTATCTGAACCAATTGGCATGTGCTTCTGATGCGTCTCTTAATCAGTACAATGATGCATATAATTTTGGGATAATTAACAAGGTGCCCTCAGTTGGCACCACGACCTCAGTTTTACCCCTAGCGCCGAATCGACCTCAGTTTTGCCCCTAGTCAGTGCGCAAGGACTGCTTTGGCGGCTTCCACCGTTACTTCCAGCCCCCCGTTAGAATCCTGACCTGTGGGACCCAACATAGAACAGTTGGCGCGGCCTGTGGGCCCCAGCAGTTGAGCGTTGGCGCGGTTTGTGTGCTCCAGCTATTGACGGTTGGTGCTGCATGTGGGCCCCACCTGGCCCCACCTGTTGACCGTTCCTTGCGGCCCAATGTCACATGAGGCCCAATGTCAACATGTAGACTACACGTTATCCATTTATATTTATTAATTTTCTTCAAAAAAAAGAAAATTTATATTTATTAATCACTACATGCAGACTACGCATTATCCATTTATTAAACCATCAAATTATTCGTATTAATAATATAAAATATACTGTGCTCAACTCAATTTAAAAGGGGGGACAAATATAATATAAACATTGACTTCATTTGGGCAAATAGAATTTAAAAATAAATTAATTGGCAAACATAATTAAACATGGATATTATATATATGGATAATATTGGCCCCACTTTACATATATTTAGTGGGGCCCGTTACATCTACTAAAAAAAAAAAAAAAAGGGCCTAGCTAGCCCTAAACCCTAACCGCCCGCTGCATGCATGCGGGCGCCCTTCCGGCCATCCGGCCAACCGCCGGCGGTTGGCCTACTTCTTCCACTGCCCCTTCCAGTCCGCCGCCCTGAGCTTGATCTCGTCGTCGATCCGGGCGCGGTGGTTCGCCTGCCGCAACCTATCCATGTCGTTCTCACGGGCCCTCTTGATGCGGGCCCGGAGAGCCTTCTCCTCCCTCTCCTCCTCCTTCTTCTCCTCCTTCTCGATCTCCTTCTTCTCCAGCCGCTCCTCTTTCTTGAGGCGGCGCTTCTTCGTCTTGGGGGAGAGGTTGTTGGCGTCGGCGGCGGGCTCGTCGCTGTCGGGGACGTCGGTGGACGGCGATCTCTCCCTTTTGGGAGATTCGACGGGCACGAGGCCCATCTCCTCCGGCGTCCACTCGGGCTCGTACCAAGGCCGAGCCTTGGGGTGGTTGTCCTCGTCGGCGACGGACTCTGGGCTTGAGGGGAGAGAGTAGGAAGACATTGTGTTCGGGGCTTGAAAGGAGATGAGAAGGCAAAAGGATGGAGAGTGATGAGAAGATGGTGGAGGAGAAACGGGCTATTTAAAGTCACGATGAGACGTGAATTTATTGGGGTAGAAGGTAGATGAAGCAAACTGTGTGAAAGTAGGATGCAGTGTGGAAAGTACAGTCGATGCATGGTCAATGCGGTGGTGGAACAGGCCTAGGTATAGGACTGAGCGCTCAGGGAGTCAAAATGATTTGACGTTGCATGCGTGTAGAGAAGAAATCCAAAGTCTCACGCCAAATCCTGCCTCGCTGCATATGCATTGATGCGTATCTTCTGAAAACTAGGCGTGGAGGGCTGCGTCGCTGCAAATGCGACGCGACTTGTGTTTTTTTTTTTTTTTTTGTAGTGCGACTTGTGTTTCTGAAAGGAGGCGTGCAGGGCTGCTGCAAATGCGACTCGACGTTCACCCGATCTTTTCTTCTTCTGCCACGTGTTGTTTACTCCGAACAAACGAGGCGTGCATGCACCGGGCTGGTGAACGGGGCCCCAGTAGACAGTGTCCGTTGTTGCATGCAGTTACATTGAGCCAAAACACCACGTCCATGCACCTGCGTCATTTTCGACCGTTTGATCGTAAGGAACGGTGCAGATAGAGTCCATGCATGCAAACTACGGCGTCAACGGCCTGCAGACGCTGAGACGCGATCCTCTGACTTTAGGTCACTGACAAATGGAGCCCATCACACACCGGACCCACGTGTCATGGGAGAAAGTCAGAGAACATAAGGTGGGCAAAGTAAGAGGATCGGGTTCCCTCTATTTTTAGTGCATGTACAATAGTCTAGACGGGTGCTGTCTGCACTACTCGGCCATGTCATTTGTAGACATTTTTAGAGATAGTTGGTACAGTGCGTTGACCCCCTAGCTTGTGTTGGGATCCATACGCTCCGTAGCCCCCCTCCCGGTGAAACCCTAGCCCCGCTGGAGAAATACCGGACTTATACGGAAACACGCGTTAACAGCGTCGAAAGGGGGTAGCAATGTGGAACTATTTGCTTGGTTGTGCTAGGATAGCCCATAGGAACACAAAACAAAAAGGTAGAACCCACCTCTTCGGAATATTCACGGTGTTTGGTCCGATACGGGAATTTCAGCCCTGTACTCGCCTACGAGAGAGAAGTGGATGCCGGTGAAGCCGGGTCACACCCCAGAGAGCAATCTTGGACATACAAAGCACACAACACACCTATACTAACATGGTATGGCACCCCCTAGCTTGTGTTGGGATCCATACGCTCCGTAGCCCCCTCCCGGCGAAACCCTAGCCCCGCTGGAGAAATACCGGACTTATACGGAAACACGCGGTAACAGCGTCGAAAGGGGGTAGCAATGTGGAACTTTTTGCTTGGTTGTGCTAGGATAGCCCATAGGAACAGAAAACAAAAAGGTAGAACCCACCTCTTCGGAAGATTCACGGTGTTTGGTCCGATACGGTAGTTTCAGCCCTGTACTCGCCTACGAGAGAGAAGTGGATGCCGGTGAAGCCGGGTCACACCCCAGGGAGCAATCTTGGACATACAAAGCACACAACACACCTATACTAACATGGTATGGCACCCCCTAGCTTGTGTTGGGATCCATACGCTCCGTAGCCCCCCTCCCGGTGAAACCCTAGCCCCGCTGGAGAAATACCGGACTTATACGGAAACACGCGGTAACAGCGTCGAAAGGGGGTAGCAATGTGGAACTATTTGCTTGGTTGTGCTAGGATAGCCCATAGGAACACAAAACAAAAAGGTAGAACCCACCTCTTCGGAAGATTCACGGTGTTTGGTCCGATACGGGAATTTCAGCCATGTACTCGCCTACGAGAGAGAAGTGGATGCCGGTGAAGCCGGGTCACACCCCAGAGAGCAATCTTGGACATACAAAGCACACAACACACCTATACTAACATGGTATGGCACCCCCTAGCTTGTGTTGGGATCCATACGCTCCGTAGCCCCCCTCCCGGCGAAACCCTAGCCCCGCTGGAGAAATACCGGACTTATACGGAAACACGCGGTAACAGCGTCGAAATGGGGTAGCAATGTGGAACTATTTGCTTGGTTGTGCTAGGATAGCCCATAGGAACACAAAACAAAAAGGTAGAACCCACCTCTTCGGAAGATTCACGGTGTTTGGTCCGATACGGTAGTTTCAGCCCTGTACTCGCCTACGAGAGAGAAGTGGATGCCGGTGAAGCCGGGTCACACCCCAGAGAGCAATCTTGGACATACAAAGCACACAACACACCTATACTAACATGGTATGGCACCCCCTGGCTTGTGTTGGGATCCATACGCTCCGTAGCCCCCCTCCCGGCGAAACCCTAGCCCCGCTGGAGAAATACCGGACTTATACGGAAACACGCGGTAACAGCGTCGAAATGGGGTAGCAATGTGGAACTATTTGCTTGGTTGTGCTAGGATAGCCCATAGGAACACAAAACAAAAAGGTAGAACCCACCTCTTCGGAAGATTCACGGTGTTTGGTCCGATACGGTAGTTTCAGCCCTATACTCGCCTACGAGAGAGAAGTGGATGCCGGTGAAGCCGGGTCACACCCCAGAGAGCAATCTTGGACATACAAAGCACACAACACACCTATACTAACATGGTATGGCACCCCCTGGCTTGTGTTGGGATCCATACGCTCCGTAGCCCCCCTCCCGGCGAAACCCTAGCCCCGCTGGAGAAATACCGGACTTATACGGAAACACGCGGTAACAGCGTCGAAATGGGGTAGCAATGTGGAACTATTTGCTTGGTTGTGCTAGGATAGCCCATAGGAACACAAAACAAAAAGGTAGAACCCACCTCTTCGGAAGATTCACGGTGTTTGGTCCGATACGGTAGTTTCAGCCCTATACTCGCCTACGAGAGAGAAGTGGATGCCGGTGAAGCCGGGTCACACCCCAGAGAGCAATCTTGGACATACAAAGCACACAACACACCTATACTAACATGGTATGGCACCCCCTGGCTTGTGTTGGGATCCATACGCTCCGTAGCCCCCCTCCCGGCGAAACCCTAGCCCCGCTGGAGAAATACCGGACTTATACGGAAACACGCGGTAACAGCGTCGAAATGGGGTAGCAATGTGGAACTATTTGCTTGGTTGTGCTAGGATAGCCCATAGGAACACAAAACAAAAAGGTAGAACCCACCTCTTCGGAAGATTCACGGTGTTTGGTCCGATACGGTAGTTTCAGCCCTATACTCGCCTACGAGAGAGAAGTGGATGCCGGTGAAGCCGGGTCACACCCCAGAGAGCAATCTTGGACATACAAAGCACACAACACACCTATACTAACATGGTATGGCACCCCCTGGCTTGTGTTGGGATCCATACGCTCCGTAGCCCCCCTCCCGGCGAAACCCTAGCCCCGCTGGAGAAATACCGGACTTATACGGAAACACGCGGTAACAGCGTCGAAAGGGGGTAGCAATGTGGAACTTTTTGCTTGGTTGTGCTAGGATGGCCCATAGGAACACAAAACAAAAAGGTAGAACCCACCTCTTCGGAAGATTCACGGTGTTTCCACCTCTTATTCTTTCAAATCTCTAGTCTTGTATTCGAGGAATCTCATTTTAGTGATGGATTTCGTTCTAATGTTTATAAATCATATTTATATTTTTACTAGACTTGTATTAGACCTATATAATGCAATTCCGAAGCCCAAAAATTTATTGGATGAATATTCGTATTATTTATTTTCTTTTGAATAATAATGGTTTTAATCGAAAATCGTAAATAAAACAAGTTTAAAACATCAAAATGAAAAAATAACTTTGGATCTTTCTTAGTCACACCAAAATGAAGCTTTGGTGAGATTTTGACCTTATTTGAGTTCAAAAGGTTTGAAACTCATCTCATTATCTTGAACTCTCTACTAGACTGTTCAAGATATCATATGTTACACAAGGTTTTTTCGTTCCATTCTTTATAAGACAGGTTTATATTTTTTTCTCGTTACTATATGACATAACACTACTATGTGCGTCGCCAATATATTTTTTCGATTTTTTTTGAATTATTTATGCTCATTTCAAGCTTGGTCAACCCTCTGTTTGACCAGCCGAAAAGCTTCTAGAAGGAAACACAGAGATTCGACCTGGGCTGTTGGATCGACGCCTTCTAGAAGGAATCGTGCATCGGACGGATGCGCTCGCAGTCACAGCGATCCGCGAGACGCTCGTTCTGCGCTCTGATTGGTTGGTCCGTTGGCCACATGGATGGATGGTTTCTATATGTTCTACATATGATTTCTTTGCTGTTAAGTATTAAACCTTGTTATTTAAATAAAATAAATAGAAGAATACCCTTATTCAAAACATAATGAAACTTCATATTTACTAGAGCGATGATTTTTATCTGTTTTATATATGAATTTTCTATTAAACCATGTTATTTAAATAAAATATTAAAAAAAAATAGAAAAATTATTGAAAACATAACGAAACTTCAGATTTACACTATATATGTACAATAGTTGTGTAGGAAATTAATTTGGCTGATGTAGACGAGATGCCAAAAATTGTTGAAGCACAAATGGGGGTGTTTACCCTAGCTTCACACCTCATTTGAAGCACTTTTCTCATGAGAATATAGCGATGGTTTGAAATGAGCATAAATAATTCAAAAAAAAACAAAATGACATGAATCCAACGCACCATGTTGTTATTTGCGATATAGTTGCTCCTCAAATTTATTTGGATAATTTTGACAAGGTAGAATTTTTCATGAAATTACAAACGGGGGTGTTTACCCTAGCTTCGCACCTCATTTGAAGCACATTTCTCAACTTAGATACAAACATTATTCAAACATCATCCAACTATGTTCTAACTTAGATACATCACCAGTCAACATAAATACAACATTATTCAACAGAAATACAACACGAACTTAGTCCAAATAGCGTCGGGGCTTCTTTGTGATCCTTGGCTGTTTTGGTGGCGCTTTGCTCCTTGTGCTCATCTTGCTCACAGCTTCTGGTCTTCTCCTCTTGGTAGTCGGTACCTTGGCTTTCTTCTTTGAAACTACACCAGATCTGTACAAAACATAAAGGATCATGATAAATAAATAAAAAAAAAAAAAAAAAAAAATGAAAAATAAAATACAAAACATACCCATCTACTGAAACTTGTGTGTCCATGGCAAAATCATCCAATGGAGCATCCAATGAAACTTGTGAGATCATGGCAGAATCATCCAATGGAGCATCCAGCGGATCAGCTGGAGCATCTGGAGCATCTGGAGCATCTGGAGCATCTGGAGCATCTGGAGCATCATGGACTTGATCATCATATGAATAATCAGTTGGATCATGTACTTGATCATCATATGAATAATCAGCTGGAGCATCTGGAGCATCATCTGAATCACTTGACTGCTGAACATCATTTTCAAATGTTTCATCCGGCTGTTCATCATCATTTTGCTGTTGATCATCATATTGAAATGATGCATCCGGGTGCTGACCATCAGTTTCATCAGGCATACTCTCTCCAAACCCTGGATCGACTGCGTTATCACAATATTTGCCGAAATGACCGGTCCCACCACACCTTGTGCACTTACGCACCCTCGCTCCACCTCCACCTTCACTGCGACGTCGGTGTCGACTCTTCCTCGGTCTACCTGCAGCTCTCTTCAGAACCGGAGCACAAAGTTTGAATCCAGGGTCCACTCTATCCCACTGCTGTTTTCCCTCCAAAGCAGGCAAGGCATGTGCATATGTGGCTCTGAACATTGCTACAGAGTAGTAATCATGGACATACTGCTGTATATCCCCTGCTGGACCTGTGAGAGAAGTGATGAAAAACAAGGCATGAATGCATGGCAAACCAGTTATCTGCCATTGCCTACAACTGCAAGTTTTCGCTTCTAAATCCACTGGATATCTCCATTCTTTGTCACTTTTATCAAAGAATGATACCTCTGATTTGGTATCCGAGACAAATCTCATGTTCATAGTCAAGCCCAAAGTTTTCTGCTTCAACTCCTTCATCACATCCGGGATAATAATGTGGCCCATGAATTTTGCATTAGCTATTTCAAGACGGAAATGAAATTTCTCGGCGTAATCTATCCTTATCTTGTCAAGCAAATCAGCCAAATAAAGATCCTTATGTTTCCGGATCGTTGAGTTGAAAGATTCTGCAAGATTATTGTGCACATAGTCAACTTTGCTCAATTCACTGAATTGGCTTCTAGACCATAGCTTCGAGTGGTGTGTTTCCAAGTATTCCTTCACTTTCTCTTTTGTGTACAACTGCCTCATGTGGTAGTTGTGCTTCCTGCCACTGCAAGTCAAAGATGCAGGCCATAAATGATCGGTATAAAACTTTCCTTTGAATTTCTTCACAAAATTTGCAGCAAGGTGACGCATACATTCCCTGTGCTCTACTCCTGGGAACACATTATCCACGGCCACTTCTAAACCTTTGCATGCATCTGTGTGGATTACCAATCCATTGGGATGTCCAATAGCCCGGCGCAGATTCTGCAAAAACCATGTCCAGCTCTCCTCAGACTCTGTCTCCAGCACACCGTAGGCAACTGGAAAAACAAAATTGTGTGCATCAACTGCACAAGCTGCTACTAGCTGGCCTTTAAACCTCCCTGTGAGAAAAGTAGCATCAATAGCCAAATAAGGCCTGCAGCCTACCAAAAAACCCATTTTGCAAGCTTCAAAGCACACAAAAACCCTCCTAAAGCATTGCTTGGTCCTTGTCACTTTCTTCAATGTGTAATCCACGGCGTGGTGATCAATTTCAACAACACTCCCTGGGCTTGCCCTCTCCACTTCAGCTTTGAATGCATACAACAACTGAAAACTTTCATTCCAGTTACCATGGATAGATTCCAATGCTTTGTTTTTACCACTGAACACCCTCATGTATGGTAAATCTATCTTGTACTTGTCTTTGATGTTTTTCTGCAATTGCTTTGCACTCACTTGATGGTTTTCTGCCACCCATCTTTTTACTTCATCCGCCACCCATCTTGACTTGGCTCTGCTGATTGTTTGCTTCCTAAGGGTTGATTCTTCGCATGTGTGGGGAAAAGGGTTCACTTTTACCTGAACATTGGTGCTGCCCCGCATTTTAGATGCGTGCATCCTCCATTGACAATCTTCAGCCACACAGTGCACGGTGTAGCGCCTTTTATCGCTCTTGTCAACTACAAAGGCACGTTCTACCTTGATGCAGTACGTCACAAGTGCATTTTTACACTCAGCCATGGAAGTAAAATTCAACCTTCTTCCATATAGAGGGTTCGCAGGGTTCCATTCAACAGGTGTCCGGTCTTTCCTCTTCTCTTCGTCATCGTCACTGTCAGACTGATATTGGATTTCAACCCGAGGTGTCTGTCTTAATTCCTAATAACATCAGGATATAGCCTCTCTTCATCATCCCAGACTTGCAGGCATCCTCCTCCACAGCGACTTGAACCCTTCTTTTCCCAGTGCCCACACTTGTCGAGCCACCACGTCGAGCTGGTTTTGAACTGTTCTGGCTGGAGGTTGGCAGACGACGTGATGGTCCTGCCACAAAAGATGAACCCGCCACAACTGCCGGCACAACCACATCATTTGCAGCTTCACATTAAAATTCTCTGCCTCCGTATGCTTAGCAAACATGGTAGCGAGCTCTTCATCATTACTAATTTGGATCCAATCTTTTCCCCCATCAAAGTATCTAAATTCCACTTCATCATGCAAACCCCAAGGATATGCTGCAAACTATCTCCCCAAATTTGTCTGAAACTCCAGTTACAATCCATTGGGACCGAATAATTGAAACCTCCTTGGTATTTCTTCTTACTGTCTGCATCGACGATGTAGCGCTCTCTTCTAACGTGCACCAAGAAAGCAGACCGCAACTCCATCCTAACCCACGAAAACAGAGACGCAATCAGCGGCAAATCAATGGCATCCGTGTCTAATCGATAATTCAAAGCTCAGTACTTACCCAATGGGAACCCAATCGTGGACGCGGCGTGTCTCGGCCCCACGGCGCGGCCGCTCTCATTCCTATCCATTTCGTCGAGCAGGTGGCGGGCAGAGTGGTGGAACGAGCGCCCCACCAGCGGCGTCGCAGGACGGCCCCGGCGGTGAAGAAGGTGGCCACGCGGAACGGCCGCGGCGGTGCAGGTGGTGCAGGTGGTGCTGGCGGCGCAAATGCGTGCTGCTGGCTGCGACACAGGTGGCGAGGTGTGGTGGCGGTGGCGCGCTGGCTGAGGAAGGTGGCGGCGGAGCAGGTGGTGGTGGTGCCGTAGGTGGTGGTGGTGCCGCAGGTGCTCGTGGCGCAGCAGGTGCTGGTGCGAGGTGGCGGCGGCGAGAGCGGCAGCGCACGACGGCGGGGCAACTAAATTGGGCGGCAGCGCACGACGGTTGTGGCGGGAAGCTCGGGTGTGGACTATTCAGATTAGTCAACTAACTGCCCGGTCCCACCTGTAAGCTCCGGACGGTTTCAGCGAACTGGCAGTCCCCACGCGGTCCCCACTTCGCCAAACGGAGCCTGACTCCTCCGGGCCCACTTCAACTAACGGACACGACTCCAAACTTACCGTTCCAGCCTCTCCATAGTGGTTGCGCACGGACTAGGGGCAAAACTGAGGTCGATTCGGCACTAGGGGTAAAACTGAGTACAAGTGACCCTCTGTGGGCAATTCGATAAATGACCCTATAATTTTTGTGAATGAGATGGCTCTGTACAACCTGCAATTTATTACTGTATTGATGTGTTCCATGTTCGATCTGCAACTGTGGAAGTAGCTTCAGACCTGCCATGTTCTGATTGTGTGACTTCTATACGCTGGAAGTTACAGTCTGTGTGTATTTAACCTTTCTTATATGTAGAAGTCATTTTGAAAAACATATGGACAAGTTTGTATACTCTTGTACAGTGTAGCCAGAATATCCATCAGATGACCTTGATGTGACCTTGTCACGTCTCAATTGGATGGTGGGCAGGGCTTTGGCATCTACCGGCTGCCACCAGATGGCCAAAACACCACCGAGCCCCAAGTTCCAAGAAGGTACCCCAATGTTGAACATCGCTGACATTTGAAACGGCAAGCTAAGCTTGTAACACCAAGGTTTGAACCAGAGAACAACATCCTGAAGACAATGGGAGAACGACGCTCAAAGATGTCACCACCGTGTGCACATGTGACATTTCACCGGAGGACTTTCACCTGAAGCAACACATACCCACCACGACCACAAGGATTAATATCACACACATAGGGCTGGAATTAAAACTCGAAACTCACGAATTAAACGAGTAGCTCGCAACTCGACTCGCCTCGGCTCGAACTCGTTGTCCAACGAGCCGAGTCGAGTTTTCGTTTTTGACAGTAAACGAGTTCAAACTAAACGAGCCGAGTTCACGAGTACTCGTTTATCTCGATTAAAAAATGTTTCTAATGATATTCTTATCTATGTGAACATTTTTTACTGATTATTGTAGTTTATTTACTACAATTTTTTTGATGGTGACATGTTATCATCGATTATTGTGATGATTTTATTATATATGCCCCAATAATGAAAAATAATTATATATACAATATATAATATTGAATTTTTATAATTTTACAAAATAAAAAAAGTTAAACGCGTAGCTCGCGAGCTACTCACGAGTTCACCGAGCCGAGCCGAGTTTTGATTTTGAACTCATTTGTTGAACGAGTCGAGCTCGGCTCGAATTCCAGCCCTACACACACAGACCCGGTATCAAAAGCTCGTTGTGTGGTACATCTAGTGGATTAGAAGGCAAAATGTGCTGTTCAATCTGTCTCTCGAATGGTTATGTCAATCCAAGTTTTTACCGCAAAGGTTTTTAGAGCATCGAGTATGAAACAGATCCAAAAGAAACTTTGTTAGAAGAAGGCACTGGATGCCTTTGTCACTGTCAATTTAGACGTTCTTTCTGATCCCGATTTGTTGAAGTGTGCGATATGGGCAGGAAAGGTAATTTTGTACTCCCTTCCATTTTACTTGACTCTAACGGAGATGTATCTACCCTAATCATATTTCTACATACATCTAATTTAGAGTCTAGTTAAATGGAACGGGGGAATAGCAGTCAACAATTATAACATTGACACTAAAGAAGATGTATCTACCCTAACAATATGTCTAGATACATGAAATTTAGAGTAAGTTAAATGGATCGGAGGGAGTAGCAGACAACATGGTCTCTGGGTTTCCTTCTTCCCGAATTTCTATGAGACTATTCAGGCGCTCATCATGCTGATTCATGGATCGGAGGGAGTAGCAGACAACATGGTCTCTGGGTTTCCTTCTTCCCGAATTTCTATGACCGATTCATCACGTGGGCAATGCAACTTGTCATGAGTGCCAATACCACGATTAACATAAATGGGGACATTGGTCCCTATTTTAGACCGTCTTGCGGGGTGAGATAGGGGGATCGCATTTCCATGTCAAGGCACGGGGGGCTATTTATAGCGCCACTATGCGATCTGTGCAACCGCTAATTGAGGTGTTGCATGGATGCCACGTGTCCGATGATAATTACGGGTTAAGACGTAAAGCCGTCTATATTTATGTCGTCTCCTTGGTTCCCGCGCGAAAATCTAGCAATGATGAATCTATGTAGATTTGGTATGTTCACATCCACATGATGTAAGCAAGAATCATGCGGTTACGTCATTGTTGACTCTGATCAAAGAGGTTCCTTCTTTGCGAAGATTTATCCGCGTTTGAAAACTACGGATTTGGCATGCATTTATTCAAAGGAAGATTCAAGATAGCATAGGGCCGACTTTTCATCATTTGACCAAACAAGAAAAGACGGAAGCAAACAAGCCTTGGTTCTTCCTCGGAGCTACTGTCAGGGTTATGCCAAATAGGGGGATAACCCGACATTAGCTGAAAGTCGGCCTGTCAGAGTGACCTATCGGTGGAGAAGAAGGAGGCTTCTCTGGGCATCCCAGCAGGCCGACGCGCAGAAGCGACGTATTCTAGAAGACCCGGAAGGCGGCCCAATCCACCGTCCGGCGTGGAGAATAAGCCGGATGTTTATCTTCCAAGGTTAGAGATAGATTCCTAATACGAATAGTTTCCTCTTCTATAAGCCCTACTACGACTATCTATATAACGCCGGACAGGATCCGCCTCCGGACAAGAAGCAAGGAGACACATCACACTCACGTTGTACTTTGTATACTTCTGGCTTTGCCCTGATTTAGTGAGATCACAGGAGTAGGACGTAGCCACCGCCGCGGCGTACCGAACCTAGGTAAAACGAGTTTTCTGCCCGTGGCAACTTCCCTACGTTATACTCCACCTTTCTACTTCCGTCTTACGGAACCCCCTTCCATGATCCATACTACGGACACTCGACACCACCGCTTTCACATTTCACGCATCACAAAACAAACTATGACCACGGGCTATCCCGATAGACACCGATATTTGTTGGATCTAACTTATGATCACACAAAAACCATGTCACAAGCAAAATGCTCGTTAGTCGGTTGTATAAAAAATGCCCACTTGCCATTGTACTTGCAAACTCGACCTGATCTAGATTGGTCAATCAATTCATTATTTTGAAGATTAATCCCTTATTTTCTTAAACTACTAAAACTTGACTTAGCTAGAAATTTGACAGTAAAAAATTCCATACCAGTAGGCCGGATGATGAGCTCCTAGCGCCTGCATTGCACTTTGTGTTTTGTTGATTGTTTGGCGGTCAATATTATTCATGTAGAGGTATTATTTTGATGTGCAATATGAGATACCGCAGTAGTGTGCTTTTATTTTGGTTATCAAATGTTATATTTGCAAGGTTGCGTGCACCTATATGGCTATATTATATGAGCGGAAGGTAATAAATGGGTTACACTTTCCAAAAAAAAAAAGGTATTGTCATGCGTGCAACTATTTTTGTCATGCTTTAGTGAACAACATTATGAGTAAATCTAACTTATGCCATCTACCAGCTTCGATAAATGTTCCTCTATATATAACGAACAAGCGTACTCACTTCATATATATACACTAGTGGAAAGAACCCCTCTCGTCCAGGGGGCCAGGGGGCAGCTGTCCCGGTTGCAACCGAATCCGGGACAAATGCCATGCTTTGGTCCCGGTTCGTGCGCCCGGGGGGCATTGGTCCCGGTTCGTGGGGGACATATCGGTCCCGGCTCGTGCCACGGACCGGGACCAATGCCTAGCCACATGCCACGTGGCACGCGCATGAACATTTGTCCCGGTTCAGTCCACGAACCGGGACCAATGCCCCCCTCCCCCTATATATACTGCCCCAGCCCCTCCCCCCTTCCATCTTTTTTTTTGCTTGGAGGTGTGAGAGAGTGTGGTGTTAGTGTGTTTTATTTTACTATGCACACGAGGTGTTCGACGAAATTCCCGAGCCGCACATAAGCTCACTGAAAATGGTATCTTCGACCGAGGTTAACAAACTTATCTTTTTCATCTGTAACTGATACATAAAAAAGTAGTATTTGTCGTATTAATATGTTATTGTAATGTATTTTGATAAACTTAATTATACGATGCAGCTGGATGCACGGCAGCGATGGATGTATGGTGACCGACGCACTTCCGAGTATATGGCAGGCCTGAATGCATTTCTTGCTGTAGCTCAGGCGAACAAAGATAATGGCTTCATGTGTTGCCCATGTGTTGATTGTCGGAACGTCAGAGAGCACTCTTCCGAAAGAATCATTCACGGCCATCTACTTCGGAGAGGTTTCATGCCCAGCTATAATTGCTGGACGAAGCATGGAGAAAGAGGGGTTGTGATGGAAGACGATGAAGAAGAAGAAGAAGATCCTTTGTTCCCTGAATACGACGATACTGCAATGGAAGAGAATGGAGAAGAAGGAGGTGATCAAGAACAGGCATCAGAAGAGCCCGATGATGATCTTGGCCGAGTTATTGCTGATGCAAGGGAAGACTGTGAAAATAAATTGGAGAGGTTGAAGCTGGACAACATGTTAGAGGATGACAAAAAATTGTTGTACCCAAATTGCGAAGATGGTAGCACAAAGCTCGGTACCACACTGGAGTTGCTGAAATGGAAGGCACAGAACGGTGTGACTGACAAGGCATTTGAGAGTTTACTTCAACTAATGAAGCCAAAA
Organism: Alopecurus myosuroides; assembly: GCA_028641055.1. Classification (NCBI taxonomy): domain Eukaryota; kingdom Viridiplantae; phylum Streptophyta; class Magnoliopsida; order Poales; family Poaceae; genus Alopecurus; species Alopecurus myosuroides. The sequence goes on from CM054057.1 coordinate 136,845,114, forward strand.
CTTCCAAAGGATAACGAATTGCCTGAGAGTACGTACGAAGCAAAGAAAGCTCTCTGCCCTCTAGGATTAGATGTGCAGAAGATACATGCATGCATTAATGACTGCATCCTCTTCCGCGGTGAGAAGTACGAGAATTTGGATGAATGTCCGATATGCACTGCACTGCGGTATAAGATCAGAGCAGATGACCCTGGTGATGTTGACGGCGAGCCCCCCGTAAGAGGGTTCCTGCTAAGGTGATGTGGTATGCTCCTATAATACCACGGCTGAAACGTCTGTTTAGAAACAAAGAGCATGCTAGGTTGTTGCGATGGCACAAAGAAGACCGTAAGAAAGACGGAAAGTTGAGGCACCCCGCCGATGGATCGCAGTGGAGAAAGATCGAGAGAGACTTTCCAGACTTTGCAGGAGAGGCGAGAAACTTATGATTTGGCCTAAGTACAGATGGCTTTAATCCTTTTGGGGAGCACAGCTCCAGTCATAGCACTTGGCCTGTAAGTCTATGTATGTACAACCTTCCTCCTTGGTTGTGCATGAAGCGCAAGTTCATTATGATGCCAGTTCTCATCCAAGGCCCGAGGCAACCTGGCAACGACATTGATGTGTATCTAAGGCCATTAGTGGAAGAACTCTTACAATTGTGGGGCAAACCAGGTGTACGTGTGTGGGATGAGAACGAACAAAAGCCATTTGACCTACGGGCGTTGCTTTTTGTAACCATCAATGATTGGCCTGCTCTTAGTAACATTTCCGGACATACAAACAAGGGATACAATGCATGCACACACTGTTTAGATAATACTGACAGTGTTTTTTTGGATAAATGTAAAAAGGTTGTATACCTGGGCATCGTAGATTTCTTCCGATCAAGCATCCCGTAAGAAAGAAAGGAGGGAAGCATTTCAGAGGTGAGGCAGATAACCGGAAGAAGCCTGAGCTGCGTAGTGGTAATGATATATTCGATATGGTCAAGGACCCAGAAGTAATCTTTCGTAAGGCTGCTGGCAGCCAACCAGTTCCGTACGGCCCTGATAAGCGCGCACCCATGTGGAAGAAGAAATCTATATTTTGGGAGCTACCCTATTGGAAAGTTTTAGAGGTCCGGTCTTCGATCGACGTGATGCACGTGACAAAGAATCTTTGTGTCAATCTGCTATGCTTCCTGGGCGTGTATGGGAAGTCCAAAGATACGCCAGAAGGACGGGAGGACCAGCAACGTATGAAAGACCCAAGCAACAAGCACACAGATAGGCGCCATTACTTAAGCAGCTACGCTCTTACTAAAGCAGAGAAGGAAATATTCTTTGAAGTCCTTTACAGTATCAAGGTTCCGTCTGGCTTCTCGTCGAATATAAAGGGAATAATAAACATGGCAGAGAAAAAATTCCAAAACCTGAAGTTTCATGACTGCCACGTGATTATGACGCAGTTGCTTCCGATTGCATTGAGGGGGCTTCTACCGGAAAATGTTCGAGTACCCATTGTGAAGCTATGTGCATTCATGAACGCAATATCTCAGAAGGTAATCGATCCAGAAAGTCTGACAAGATTACAGAGGGATGTGGTCCAGTGTCTTGTTAGTTTTGAGTTGGTGTTCCCACCATCCTTCTTCAACATTATGACTCATCTCCTGGTTCACCTATGTGAAGAGATTCATATTCTTGGTCCGGTATTTCTACACAATATGTTCCCCTTTGAGAGGTTCATGGGAGTCTTGAAGAAAAAATATGTTCATAACCGTGCTAGGCCAGAAGGAAGCATCTCGAAGGGCTATGGAACAGAGGAGGTCATTGGGTTCTGTGTTGACTTTATTCCTGACCTTAAGACAATTGGTGTTCCTGAATAGCGGCATGAGGGGAGACTGAGGGGAAAAGGAACGCTGGGAAAGAAAACAATGATACCTAGGGACGGGCATTCTTTGACCAAAGCACACTACACAGTTCTACAAAATTCTATGTTCATGGCTACGTATCTCGAGGAACACAAGAATATTGTACGGTCTGCAAACCCGGGGAAGGATGACTCATGGATTAAACGCGAACACATGGACACTTTCGGAAGTTGGTTGCAAACACGTCTTATAAATGACACCACTGTTGAAGATCAGCTATACATGTTGGCAGGGTCACCATCTTAGACTATTGGGAGTTTTCAAGGGTACGAGATAAATGGGAATACATTTTACACGAGCTCCCAAGATAAGAAGAGCACCAACCAAAACAGTGGTGTCCGCTTTGATACAACAAACGAGAATGGAAAAAATGACACATACTATGGTTACATAGAGGAGATATGGGAACTTGACTATGGACCTTCTTTTAAGGTCCCTTTGTTCAAGTGCAAATGGGTCAACCTGAATGGAGAACGGGTAAAGGTAGACCCGCTTTATGGAATGACAACAGTGGATCTCAACAATATTGGTTACAATGAAGAACCATTCGTCCTAGCCAATGATGTGGCTCAGGTCTTCTATGTGAAGGACATGTCTTCCAGACCGAAGAAAAGAAAAAATAAGGAAACAAATTCATCATACGATGAGCCGAAGCATCACATAGTTCTCTCAGGGAAAAGAAACATCGTGGGAATCGAGGACACGACAGACATGTCAGAAGATTATAATAAATTTGTTGAAATTCCACCCTTCACAGTGAAAGCTGACCCCACCATCCCGTTAAATAATGAAGATGCTCCATGGTTACGACCGAAGCGATCATAAGCAAGGGACACGAAGAAAATTCAGAAGACTAGATAGGGATGTTGTTGGTGATGTGTAATAATAAACGTGGAATACATGATCATAGTTCTTATAACGCAGTATGAACGAGATTTTTTTAGCCAAAAGGATATTTATACATATTCTGTGATTATGAATGGAGTAGGTGCAAGTTTGACCAATAATTTGTATTGATCGGTCAAAAGCTGGCAAGCATTGAGTGCTTGACAACTATGACCAGCCTGATTCATTATTGCAGGATTATAACTACTTTCGAGATGTAGTATGTGTTGACACACGGTATAGAACAAGTGATTATGGCAGGCCTCTATTGTTATTCATTGGAGTTAACCACCATAAACAGCCGAAAACTGTTTTGACTGACTGCTTTACATCGATAGGGGATGAAGTTGCTTCTGCTTGGCCAGGGACTGTCCACCGCTCGGATATATATCAAAATGCAACGAAAGTATTAAGGGATATATTGCACTGTTCGGAAACTTTCGCTCATGATTTTAGTAGGTCTTGGCGAAGTACAATCTGAAGGATAACGAGTGGCTAAGTAGATTGTATGAGGATAGAGAAAAATGGGCTTTGCCTTATGGGTGTCATATATTCTGCGCAAATATTGCAGTCACACTTCAAAGTGATAGCAGGGATACCATCCTGACAGATATCCTTAAAACAGAAATAGAGCTTCGGTACTTCTTTAACAGATATGATAAATTTTTAGAGGAGAAACGTCTAATTGAACAACGAAGATCCCAAATGTTGAAGGCGGAGGGGAGCGCGACGGAGATGGCGGACGAGCAGAGGAGAGGAAAGCGCGACAGCAACGGCGCGGTCTCCCCCGCCCGACCGCCCGTCTCTGTTTTAAGTCTGATGCTCCCGCTGAGGCTTGCCGCGTACACGGAAGTTACTATGTTTTCAAGCGGGGGTCGGGATAAAGGGAGACGAAGATCTCAAATTCACCGTGTCAATAAGGTACAACTCGCTTTGTCGAACTTTATATAAATCACCCGGGATGCCTTGTATGCTCTGGACTAACTCGGAAGATCACGAGAGAAAACAAAAATTGTAACATTTTTATATTCAAATTATATACAAATGGTAAAATAATTAATAGTTTCAATAGTTAGAAAAATTATTTAGTTAAACGAAAAATGGATTTAAATTAGTTATGCAAATTCTAGTGTTTTTCATGTTGGAATTTTTGTCAAATTTGAAAGTATATAGAAGTTGTTAATGTGCAAACTTAATAATTTTCAAACTTTGGCGCTAAAAACTTTTGGGCGCGCAGGGTGCCACCCCCAAAATTCGAAATATGTTTTTGGTCCCGGCCCGTGGTACCAACCAGGACCAAAGGGGCTCTAGTCCCGGTTGGTGGCATGGGCCGGGACTAGAGGCCCGGTTGTATGAATATCTGGTCCCTCTCTCCAGGCCGAGCGACCACCCAGGACAGCGGACATGGCTTGGCGAAGCCCTGCCGGCGAGGGGGTAGGAAGATCCCGCCGGCGAGGTTCCGCGGGCGGGGCTAGGGGGTGAACTAGGGACGCGTTACTGGACACGAACAAACATATATTAAAAGGCCCGAGGGCCGTGCTTACATAGGGGGGGGGGCGGTGCGGCCACAGGCGGCCGGCCGTGTTTACATCTAGGGGGCGGCGGCGCGGCCACAGGCGGCCGGCCGTTTCTTGGGGGGGGGGGGTAGGTAGCTTAGCCTAGGGGGGCGCACCGGCGCCGATCTACTCCTCCTCATCGGAGGAGATGCACTGGTAGGGGGTGGCTGCCACAGGTGGGCAGGCGGCTGGGCCGGGCCCGGCGGGGGCGGAGGCATCGGGGGCGCGTACGGCGGTGGTGGCGGGGGCAGCTCCTCCTCCTCCGGCGACCAAACGCCGCCGGTCCAGGCCCAGGACATGCCGTACTCCAGGCCTGTGGGGAGCGGCTGCGGCGGCGGCTGGTCCTCGGACGCCTCCCACTCGGCGTACAGCGCGTGCCACCAGGTGGTAGGCTCGGTAGGGGGCGGCGGCGGCATGGCGGCGGAGTTGGCGGCGGCGGCGGCCACGACCCGCTCCCACCGCTTGATTTCGTCGTCGATGAGGGAGCGGCGGGAGGCCTCGCAGGCCTCCTCCATGTTGGCCCGGAGCTCGGGGTCCTCCTCCCCGGAGAAGTCCTCGATGTCCTCGAGGAACCACAGCTCCCTCTCCCGGCCGGGCGGTGCCGCGGGGTAGTCCGCCACGTTCACCTCCTCGTGGGGGACGGGGATGAAGGAGCGCCGGCGCTGCTCGTGCTCCTGCTGGAGCCAGGTGGCCCAGTAGGGGGAGCTGCGCGCGTACGCGCGCTCCCTGAGGAGGGGGGCCGGCAGGAGGCGGCGCCGACGGTCGATCTCCTCGAGCAGCGCCTCGCCGGTCGGGGCCGGCGGCTCAGGGATCCGCTGGGGGTTCAGGTGCCAGCCGTCCGGGAGGTGGACGTCTGGCCAGAACACCGGCGTGGCGTTGTTCCAGTGCCACTCGGCCTCCACCTCCCGGATGTACCGGCGGAAGCGCTTGCCCTTAGGCGCGACGCGGGGCGGCGGGCGTGCCGCCGGAGGTGGCGCGGGGACGCGCGGCGTCCCGCCGATGCGGACACCTCCAGGGCCGTAGCCGAAGGCCTCCGCCGGCGGGGGTGGGACGCGGCCGGCGCCGCTCGAGGAGCCTTCGTGGTCGTTCCAGGGGCGCTTGCCGGAGCCGCTCGAGAACCAGCGGGACATGGTTGCTTTGCCTTGGGCGCGGCCGGGGTGGATGGGTTGTACGGGCGGCGGGGGCCCTTTAAAAAGGACCCGGGGGGGCTGGCATGCCAACCGGCGGCCTGAACGTGGCGGCGATTGCAGGCGGCCATGAATGCGGGGCGGGAGCCGAGGCGTGGCGGCGGTTGCAGCTGTGGCACGCGCGCGTGGGGAAGTGGGGGCGCGGGAAGCCGAGGCGGGGCGGGAAGACGAGGCGACAGTGGGCCCTTTGACCGCCCCTGTGGTCTTAATTTAAGGGACCAGGCGAGCCAGCCACTAGGCCGCTGGCCAGTGGCCCCTTCGAACCGTTGACCGACCATAAAAAAAGACGCGGGCCAGTGGGCTTAATAAAAGACGTGGGCCTGGACGCGGTTGGGGAAGGGGGAGGCCGGTTGGGGATTGGGAGACAGGAGCCCAAAAAACGAAAAAAAAACTGCCGCGGCAGGCGAAAATTGACGGCTATATACTTTTTTTTTAAAAAAAAAGTATCCATCCCGGTCCCTTGAACGAACCGGGACGAACTCCATGGCCGACCCCTGGCCCAGGTTCGCCACGTGGCCTATCCTTACCATCCCGGGTCCTGACACAACCGGGACCAATGGGGGAGGGCCATTTGTCCCGGCTAGCCCATCCCGGTTGCACAACCGGGACAACTGGCCCTTACGACCCGGGACAAAAGGTCCTGTTTCCACTAGGGATACCAACCCTTGTGATCGTCCAACGGGGAAAATATGTTCTTCTTTGACCTTGTGGTTCTAGAATAGGTTAGTTTGTTGTCCTGTATTGTCGGACCACAATCCATGCTCGGTAATGATATCTATATTAGGGAGGTTGATGATGGCCTTAGGACGAACAATGTATAAAAAACACATTGCATCGACACAAGGTGAAATATGTGTGATGTTTCAATTCATCTACACATACATTAGTTTTGCAAGTTACTGCGAATGAGTGTCCCCGGGAAAATATCTACCACATCTTCATGGACAAGGACAACAAAAAATGCATACACCACTCTTGTCGTACTATCGAGGACTTGGATGCAGAATCATACATGTACGGTATGGGAAAAAACATCCTTTTTCCATATTTATCTTCAACAAACAACATAAAGTCTTGAAGTCCACTAACATAGAAAATGGTGGGTAATTGTCTACAAAATATTCATGTTTTTTTCCATCTTCATATGATATACATGATTGGTTATTTAATTTAAATATTCACAACGAACAAGTTGAATACAAATCTCTGCCAGCAAATTAAAAAGACATATCAGTCGAGTAAAGAACTATGCCAATGTGTTTTACCAAAACAACCGAGCACAAAATTTTCCAATGAATTTCATCAAACAAATCGAGTGTAAAATTAACCGTGTAAACACATTTAAACACATAAATTGAGCATAAAACTATGTAAAGTATTTGAGAAGGCAAATCGAGTGCAAATTAATATAATGGCAAACCGCATGAGAAAATAAATGAAACTTATAGCATCAAATAACTACATATTGTTATTCAAATTTTCCTGTGCATCATCGAGCTTGAGCTAGCATACCTGCATACTATGTGGACCTGATCACCAGTGGGGTGAATTTTGCGGCACACGGAGGTGAGTATCGTTTTGGCCAGGCTCAAAATGTCTAGAATTTCTCACATGGGAGGGTTGACATGAGGGACCCACCATCTTGATGGAAACCTGCCATTTACAAACCAATCTAGGACTAGTTTCTTTGATATGGTCTCGAGGAAATTCAAGAGAGAGCAGTGTATACTTCACAAAATCCATGGTTTTCTACGATTCAAACAATCTCACCATAGTCAAATTATTTCTAGAGGTCTAGATATTTCACCTGAAAGATGATCATAGACATTTCTTTGTGTCTCAATACATGACTTTTATACGCAGAAAATACCGTCTATGTGTATTTAACCTCCTTGTATATACTAGTTCTTCGGAAGGTTTCAGACATGTAACACCTTGAGTCATATTACTCATGTTTAGAATCTAATAATTATCGTTAGTTATATCGTGCCTTGTATATATATTTAAAGTTTCAGTGATCCGTTTTACACTGGAATTAGGTTTTTCAAATGGACAGTGCTGGGCGTCCCCCGGGGGATCCAAGTTTTCTATCCCCGGGTCCCCGTGCTGACATGTGTCCACTTTTTATCCCAAAATCCCGCTTTTGCTCCGGTAGCAAAAAAAATGCCCGCTTTTGCTACTATGTAGCAAAAAATGGTTCACTCTCAGAAAACAAAAAAAAACACAGATCTCACCAGATACACGCCGAAGATCTTGCCGGAGACCCGTAGCAAAAAAATTTGCTACAGTAGCAAAAATTGATTTTCGTCGGGACATGACCGGGTGACTTTTGCTCGCCGGAGAATATCATAGCAAAAAAAATTATACTGATATAGCAAAAACATAACCCCATTGTAGCAAAAAAATTCTATTATAGCAAAATAATCCGACCTCGCTGGAGTTGTAGTAGAAAAAAATTTGTACAAAAATAGCAAAAAAAAACCCTGCATGTAGCAAATTTTCGTCGGCGCTACAAACTACCACCGCTTGCAGGAGCTTCCTCCTTGGCCGCCCGCCAGCAAGCGCCTGGAGGAGCGACGTCGCTGTCGCATGGCGGTGCACCACCGGCCCATGGCGGCGTCCCGTAAGGCCCCAACCAGGTAGGGCTATGATGTGGAGGTCGATGCGGAGGAGGAGGCCGACCAATCGGCAGCAGGGGACGGTGGGCTCGGGGAGAATCGACGACGGGCACACATCGTGTCTGCCGCCGCCGCGGACGAGGACGATGGCGAGGAGATTCTCGTTCTCGAGCAGATCTCGTAGGCCAGGAATTAGGAGCTCAGGTGGAAAGGGGACCTCGAGAGGATGGAGAGGTGGCGGACCGCCGTGGGACCGAGCCGGCGGTACATGGGTTCGCCGCATGGTGGTTGCGGGTCGTGCTCCATGTCCTCCATGGCCGGTTCTGTGTGGGGAGAGAATATGAAATGGAAACAAGTGGAAGTGAGGCACCGAGGGGGAGAACACTACTAGGAAAAGGCTAATGCGTGACGCACCAAAATTGCATACCCGTGACGCACCATGGTGCGCCACGCCTATTAAAATAGCCGTGACGCACCACATTTTGGTGCGTCACGGCTATCTCGTTTACCCGTGGCGCACCACCTGTTTGGTGCGTCACGACTATCTTTAGTTACCCGTGGCGCACCTCATGCTTGGTGCGGCACGGCTATTGAATTTGAAATTAAAAAAAAGCGCGGAACAGATCCATATCTAGATCATCTTGATCTGGCCGCGCAAAATTTTGAAGTTTTGTAAAACGAAAACAGAGAGGCTGGAGTGGAGGTGGTCGCGGTAGTGGAGAAGGCCGCCGGAGGGGAGGTCGCCGGAGAGGAGGTGGCCGCCGGATTAGAGGTGGTCGCCGGAGTGGACACGAGGATGTGGTTGCTGGAGTGGATGTGAGGTGGTGGTGGTGGTGGTGGTTGTGGTGGTGTTGGTGATGGTGTTAGTGGTGGTGGTGGTGGTTGTGGTGGTGTTGGTGGTGGTAGGAGGAGGAAGGGAGAAGAGAGAAAGGATAGTCGAGGAAGGTGAAAGAAGAAATGTGAGGGGTATGGAGAAGAGTGGAGGAAGGAGGAGGAAGGGGAGTATATATAGGTGGGGGGCCTCTCCCGTGTTCGAAATTCAAAAATTCTGACAGACTTAGCCGTGACACACCATACATGTGGTGCGTCACGCCTATATTTTATTATTATTATTATGGGCTTTTTATCGAATTTCCCACAGCGGACCACTTGTACTCAGTTTTACCCCTAGCGCCGAATGGTGCTCAGTTTTGCCCCTAGTCCGTGCGCAACTACTATGGAGAGGCCGGAACGGTAAGTTTGGAGTCGACTCCGTTTCGCGAAGTGGGACCGAGGAGTCAGACTCCGTTTCGCGAAGTGGGTCCGGGTGGGACTGCCAAGTTCGTTGAAACCATCCGGAGCTTACAGGTGGGACCGCGCAGTTAGTTGACTACGCTGAATAGTCCACACCCGAGTTTCCCGCCACCACCGTCGTGCGCTGCCGCCCAATTTAGTTGACCCGCCGCCGTGCGTTTCCGCTCTCGCCGCCGCCACCGCCGAACCATCCCCTGCTGCGCCACGAGCACCTGCGGCACCACCATCACCACCACCACTGCTGGGTTTGGCTTGGGGGCGAAAAGGCGGGGCAGCCCATGCGGGCCAGAGCTGTCAGCTACACGTGGAAAAACCGCGGGCCCCCGGGTCGTTCAAACTCTGCCGGAGTAACGGCACGCTCGGCGCAGTAAATGACCCGCCATGGCTACAAAAGGCCCCTCGCCGCTCGCCGCTCTCCCCATTCTTGCCGTTCATCTCCTCGCCCTCACCGCAAAAACTCTCATCGCCCTCGCCGCACTTCACCAGACACCCCGAGACGATGCCTCGCCGACACCGTGCATGACGCAACTCGCCGTTGTACTGCCGACCCACGGCCGCGACGCGGGGCCACAGTGACGGCGAGGAGAACGAGCAGCCGGCGCCGGAGGAGGCGGCGCCCGAGCAGCAGCCGCCGCAGGAGAAGGCGGCGCCCGAGCAGGAGCCGCCGCAGGAGGCGCAGCGCTGGAGGAGGCTCAGGAAGAGGCAGCCTATCTGGCCCGAGCAGCACGCCACCGTCTACTCGTTCGAAACATGGCGGAACGAGGAGGCGTTCCACACGGTCCGCTCCTGGCTCAAGGAGGCGGCGGCAACGGCCGAGGCTGCCGCTGTTCGTGCATCCCTGGAGAACCACCAGAGGGAGCAGCGGAGCGCCAGGTCTACCGACAGCTCGCTGCAACCGCGGCGTCGGATGAGCAGCAGGCGGTCGTCGCGCTGTACGAGAGCGACCGGCGCAAGGCTGCCCTGCAAAGCGAGAGGCGGGACCGCCGCCATCCCTCCGAGCAGGCGCAGCTGCACCGGCTGCGGATCCGAGGCAGAGCGGAGCGGCATGCGATCGCTACGCTGGCGAACCCATCGCCCTTAGCAAGAACGACCACGAGGCGGGGCCCTCCAACATGCTGGCCTACGACGACAACGATGAGGACGACGAGGAGGAGGAGTAGAGGACGACGTCTAGGAGGAGGGTGACGACCAGGCCGGGTGATCGCGGCGAGCCTCGGCCAACCATAGTTATTTTTTAAGTTTTTTCAATGTTTTTAGTTAAATTATGCCGTCTAGCTTTCTGTAAAACTATCGTCGAATCTATGAATTTGAGCCTATTTCAACGAGTTCGCGTTTTTTAATTAATTTTGAGTATTTCTGAACAAAATCACGAGCCAGAATGTAGATTAAAAGCGAAAAGAATGTTTGAATAATGTTGTATGATGTTGAACTAAGTCATTCCAAAATTTTAGGCAAATGTGCTTCAAATGAGGTCTGAAGCTAGAGTACACACTCCCGTTTCAAATTTCAAGAAAGATTCGACCTTGCCAAATTTATCCAAATAAATTTGTTGAGCAACTATATCACATATAACAACATTGTGTGTTGGATTCATGTCATTTTGATTTTTTTTGAATAATTTATGCTCATTTGAAACCATCGCTCTATTCTCATGAGAAATGTGCTTCAAATGAGGTCTGAAGCTAGGGTAAATACCCCCTTTGGAATTTCATGAAAAAATCGACCTTGTAAAAATTATCCGATCCAAATCAATTTGAGGAGCAACTATATCACATATAACAACATTGTGCGTTGGATTCATATCATTTTGATATTTTTTTGAATTATTTATGCTCATTTGCAACCATCGCTCAATTCTCGTGAGAAATGTGCTTCAAATGAGGTCCGAAGCTAGGGTAAACACCCCCGTTTATAATTTCATGAAAAATTCGACCTTGCCAAAATTATCCATAGAAATTTGAGGAGCAACTATATCACATATAACAACGTTGTGCGTTGGATTCATGTCAGTTTTATTTTTTTATGAATTATTTATGCTCATTTAAAACCATCGCTCTATTCTCGTGAGAATTGTGCTTCAAATGAGGTCCGAAGCTAGGGTAAATACCCCCGTTTATAATTTCATGAAAAATTTGACCTTGCCAAAATTAACCAAATAAATTTTAGGAGCAACTATATCACATATAACAACATTTTGCGTTGGATTCATGTCATTTTGAATTTTTTTTGAATTATTTATGCTTATTTGCAACCATCGCTCTATTCTCGTGAGAAATGTGCTTCAAATGAGGTCCGAAGCTAGGGTAAATACCCCTGTTTATAATTTCATGAAAAAATCGACCTTGCCAAAATTATCCAAACAAAATTGAGGAGCAACTATATCACATATACAACATTGTGCGTTGGATTCATGTCATTTTGAATTTTTTTGAATTATTTATGCTCATTTGCAACCATCGCTCAATTCTCGTGAGAAATGTGCTTCAAATGAGGTCCGAAGCTAGGGTAAACACCCCCGTTTATAATTTCATGAAAAATTCGACCTTGCCAAAATTATCCATAGAAATTTGAGGAGCAACTATATCACATATAACAACGTTGTGCGTTGGATTCATGTCATTTTGATTTGTTTTGAATTATTTATGCTCATTTGCAACCATCGCTCAATTCTCGTGAGAAATGTGCTTCAAATGAGGTCCGAAGCTAGGGTAAATACCCCCATTTGTGCTTCAACATTTTTTGGCATATTTTCTAAATCAACCAAATGAATTTCCTAGACATCTATTCTACATGTATAGTGTAAATCTGAAGTTTCATTATGTTTTGAATAATTCTTCTATTTTTTCTTTTTATTTAAATAACATGGTTTAATAGAAAAATCATATGTAAAACTGATAAAAATCATCGCTGTAGTAAATCTGAAGTTTCATTATATTTTTTTATTTAAATAACATGGTTTAATACTTAACAACAAAGAAATCATATCTAGAACCATCGATCCCTGTGGCCAACGTACCAACCAATCAGAGCGCAGAACGAGCGTCTCGCGGATCGCTGTGGCTGCGAGTGCATCCGTCCGATGCACGATTCCTTCTAGAAGGCGTCAATCCAACAGACTAGGTCAAATCTCTGTGTTTCCTTCTAGAAGCTTTTCGGGTGGTCAAACAGAGGGTTGACCAAGCTTGAAATGAGCATACATAATTCAAAAAAATCGAAAAAAATATATTGCCGACGCACATAATTATGTCATATAGTAACGAGAAAAAAATATAAACCTCTCTTATAAAGAATGGAACGAAAAAGCCTTGTGTAACATGTGATATCTTGAACAGTCTAGTAGAGAGTTCAAGATAATGAGATGAGTTTCAAACCTTTGGAACTCAAATAAGGTCAAAATCTCACCAAAGCTTCATTTTGGTGTGACTAAGAAAGATGTAAAGTTATTTTTTCATTTTGATGTTTTAAACTTGTTTTATTTACGATTTACGATTAAAACCAATATTATTCAAAAGAAAATAAATAATACGAATATTCATCCAATAAATTTTCAGGCTTCGGAATTGCATTATATAGGTCTAATACAAGTCTTGGAAAAATATAAATAGGATTTATAAACATTAGAACGAAAGCCATCACTAAAATGAAATTCCTCGAATACAGGAGTAGAGATTTCAAAGAATATGAGGTGGAAACATTGTGAATCTTCCGAAGAGGTGGGTTCTACCTTTTCGTTTTGTGTTCCTATGGGCTATCCTAGCACAAGCAAGCAAATAGTTCCACATTGCTACCCCCTTTCGACGCAGTTACCGCGTGTTTCCGTATAAGTCCGGTATTTCTCTAGCGGGGCTAGGGTTTCACCGGGAGGGGGGCTACAGAGCGTCTGGATCCCAACACAAGCTAGGGGGTTCCATACCATGATAGTATAGGTGTGTTGTGTGCTTTGGATGTCAAAGATTGCTCTCCGGGGTGTGACCCGCTTCACCGGCATCCATTTCTCTCTCGTGAGCGCTTACAGGGTGAAACTCCTGTATCGGACCAAACATCCTGAATCTTCCGAAGAGGTGGGTTCTACCTTTTTGTTTTGTGTTCCTATGGGCTATCCTAGAACAAGCAAGCAAATAGTTCCACATTGCTACCCCCTTTCGACGCAGTTACCGCGTGTTTCCGTATAAGTCCGGTATTTCTCCAGCGGGGCTAGGGTTTCACCGGGAGGGGGGCTACGGAGCGTCTGGATCCCAACACAAGCTAGGGGGTTCCATACCATGATAGTATAGGTGTGTTGTGTGATTTGGATGTCAAAGATTGCTCTCCGGGGTGTGACCCGCTTCACCGGCATCCATTTCTCTCTCGTGAGCGCTTACAGGGTGAAACTCCTCTATCGGACCAAACATCCTGAATCTTCCGAAGAGGTGGGTTCTACCTTTTTGTTTTGTGTTCCTATGGGATATCCTAGCACAAGCAAGAAAATAGTTCCACATTGCTACCCCTTTCGACGCAGTTACCGCGTGTTTCCGTATAAGTCCGGTATTTCTCCAGCGGGGCTAGGGTTTCACCGGGAGGGGGGCTACGGAGCGTATGGATCCCAACACAATCTAGGGGGTTCCATACCATGATAGTATATGTGTTTTGTGTGCTTTGTATGTCAAATATTGCTCTCCGGGGTGTGACCCGCTTCACCGGCATCCATTTCTCTCTCGTGAGCGCTTACATGGTGAAACTCCTGTATCGGACCAAACATCCTGAATCTTCCGAAGAGGTGGGTTCTACCTTTTTGTTTTGTGTTCCTATGGGATATCCTAGCACAAGCAAGCAAATAGTTCCACATTGCTGCCACCTTTCGACGTAGTTACCGCGTGTTTCCGTATAAGTCAGGTATTTCTCCAGCGGGGCTAGGGTTTCACCGGGAGGGGGGCTACAGAGCATCTGGATCCCAACACAAGCTAGGGGGTTCCATACCATGATAGTATAGGTGTGTTGTGTGCTTTGGATGTCAAAGATTTCTCTCCGGGGTGTGACCCGCTTCACCGGCATCCATTTCTCTCTCGTGAGCGCTTATAGGGTGAAACTCCTGTATCGGACCAAACATCCTGAATCTTCCGAAGAGGTGGGTTATACCTTTTTGTTTTGTGTTCCTATGGGATATCCTAGCACAAGCAAGCAAATAGTTCCACATTGCTACCCCCTTTTGACGTAGTTACCGCGTGTTTCCGTATAAGTCAGGTATTTCTCCAGCGGGGCTAGGGTTTCACCGGGAGGGGGGCTACGGAGCGTCTGGATCCCAACACAAGCTAGGGGGTTCCATACCATGATAGTATATGTGTTTTGTGTGCTTTGTATGTCAAATATTGCTCTCCGGGGTGTGACCCGCTTCACCGGCATCCATTTCTCTCTCGTGAGCGATTACAGGGTGAAACTCCTGTATCGGACCAAACATCCTGAATCTTCTGAAGAGGTGGGTTCTACCTTTTTGTTTTGTGTTCCTATGGGATATCCTAGCACAAGCAAGCAAATAGTCCCACATTGCTACCCCCTTTCGACGCAGTTACCGCGTGTTTCCGTATAAGTCAGGTATTTCTCCAGCGGGGCTAGGGTTTCACCGGGAGGGGGGCTACGGGGTGTCTGGATCCCAACACAAGCTAGGGGGTTCCATACCATGATAGTATAGGTGTGTTGTGTGCTTTGGATGTCAAAGATTTCTCTCCGGGGTGTGACCCGCTTCACCGCCATCCACTTCTCTCTCGTGAGCACTTACAGGGTGAAACTCCTGTATCGGACCAAACATCCTGAATCTTCCGAAGAGGTAGGTTCTACCTTTTTGTTTTGTGTTCCTATGGGCTATCCTAGCGCAACCAACCAAATATCTCTAAAAATGTCTAGAAATGACATGGCCGAGTAGTGCAGATGGTGAAAAGCGATCCTCTTACTTTGCCCACCTTATGTTCTCTGACTTTCTACCATGACACGTAGGTCCGGTGTGTGATGGGCTCCATTTGTCAGTGACCTAAAGACAGAGAAGCGCTCGTCTCAGCGTCTGCAGGACGTTGTCGCCGTAGTTTGCATGCATGGACTCGATCTGCACCGTTCCTTACGATCAAACGATCGAAAATGAAGCGGTGCATGGACTGGGTGTTTTGTCTCAATGTAACAGCATGCAACAACGGACACTGTCCAGTGGGGCCCCGTTCACCAGCCCGGTGCATGCACGCCTCGTTTTTTCAGAGTAAACTACGTGGCAGAAGAAGAAAATAGTTAACGTCGCGTCGCATTTGCAGCAGCCCTGCACGCCTCGTTTCAGAAACACAAGTCGCGTCGCATTTGCAGCACCCCTGCACGCCTTGTTTCAGAAACACGAGTCGCGTCACATTTGCAGCGACGCAGCCCTCCACGCCTCGTTTTCAGAAGATACGCATCAATGCATATGCAGCGAGGCAGGATTTGGCGTGAGACTTTGGACTTTCTTCTCTTCACCTCTTTAATACACGCATGCAACGTCGAATCACTTTGACTGACGAATGCACACGCGCTCGTACTCCGTAGCTGTCCTACGCCTACGCCTATGCCTGTTCTACACCGCTTTGACCATGCATCGACTCTTCTACACTGCATCCAAGGTTTTCACACAGTTTGCTTCATCTACCCAAATAAATTCACGTCTAATCGTGTCTTTAAATAGTCCGTTTCAATCGTCCTCCATATTCTCATCCCTCTCCAGCCCTTTGCCCTTCTCTCCCTTCAAGCCCGAACGTACAATGTCTTTCTACTCACTACCTTCAAGCCCGGAGTCGGTCTCCGACGAGGACAACCACCCCAAGGCTCTGCCTTGGTACGAGGCCGAGTGGCCCGAGGCGGAGTTGGACGTCCTGCCCATCGTGCTTCGCGTCGACGACTCTCCCAAACGGGAGCGATCGCCGACGCCGCCCTTCGTCCACCGCCCCGCCCTTCCACCACCACCAAGACGTCGGACATCTCCCCCAAGACGAACCACCGCCTCAAGAGACTGGAGCGGCTGGAGGGGAAGGAGTTGAGGGCGCAGGAGAAGAAGGAGGCGAAGGAGGAGGCGAAGGCTTTCCGGGCCAGCATCAAGCGGTCCATTGAGGCGCAGGAGGAGAGGATGCGGGCGGAGAACAACCGCGCCCGCATCAAGCAGGAGATGGAGATCCGGGCGGCGGAGTGGCGGCGGAAGTAGGGCGGCGCCGGAGGGCGGGAAGGGCTCCCGCATGCAGAGCGGGAGCAGTTAGGGCTACAATTTTTTTTTAGTTAAATGTAATGTTTCTCGGGCCCCACTGAATATATGTAAAGTGGGGCCAGTTATCCTTTCTAAGTATGTTTAATTATATATAAGCCCTATATATAAAGTTATGTTCTTATATTTGTCCAAATATACCCACTGTTTAGAAGTTTTATCCTTTCTAATTAATCATCGCTTTAAAATCTGCACATTGTAAACAAAATTTATATATAAGAGATGTGCTGCATTATGTTTTCTAAGATAAGATACAAATTTCAGTTGATCACAGTATATATTTTATGTTATTAATACGAATAATTTGATGGTTTAATAAATGGATAATGCGTAGTCTGCATGTAGTGATTAATAATATAAATGGATAATGTGTAGTCTGCATGTTGACATTGGGCCTCATGTGACATTGGGCCGCAAGCAACGGTCAACAGGTGGGGCCCACATGCAGCGCCAACCGTCAACAGCTGGGGCACACAAACCGCGCCAACGCTCAACAGTTGGGGCCCACAGGCCGCACCAACGGTTCTATGATGGGTCCCACAGGTCAGGATCCTAACGGGGGCAGAAAGTAACGGTGGGTGCAGCGAAAGGAGTCCTTGCGCACTGACTAGGGGCAAAACTGAGGTCGATTCGGCGCTAGGGGTAAAACTGAGGTCGTGGTGCCAACTGAGGGCACCTTGTTAAATATCCCTATTATTATTATTATTCTTTATTTATTTTGTAGGAAAAAAGTTTCTGTCTCAAATAATTTTTTTCCTTTCGGAATTCGGAGAATCTAAAAAAGGCTCACATGCCGAAGGCAAGTGAGCTTGAGTTCCTTTTTTTCTCTAGTTTCCGTTGGTATATTGAACTTTAAATTCCGACATCGTATGCAAAAGTTATGCCCATTTTATTTTTAACGAACGTTTGCTCAGAAAGTCAAAATTCATATTTAAAAATTGGTTTAAAAAAGTATACATTAAACTCTCCGTGCATCTATAAGGAATTTATTTTTTGATGATTTTTAGACATGAAACTCTTCCGTTACAAAACTAGAAAGGCGGTCCGGGGGGGGGGGGGGGTGTGGGCAGGGAAAATTTCGGTGGATGGCATAGCCGTGACGCACCATATGTTTGGTGCGTCAATACCCATGACACACCGAACATATGGTGCGTCACGACTATGTTTGCCCACGGCTATGCCCTTAGGCCCCCGGCCGCCCAGCCCCCACCTATAGCCGTGACGCACCGAGGCCCACTGGTGTGTGGTGGGCCACAGGTCCATAGCCGTGACGCACCGAGAATGTGGTGCGTCACGGTATGATTTCTCCTATAGCTGTTTTCTAGTAGTGGAAGATAAGAAACAAGTGGGCCTGTGCGTGTCTTTTCCTTTCCCGCATGGGACGCGTGGCAGACAGCGAGACCGGAGGACGGATGGGCTCCGATCCCCCGGATGGTAACCATCGTTTTCCTTTTCAAATTGATCTTGTGGACCAATGTGTCTTATTTTCTAGAGATGGCACGGGAAAATCTTACTGAGTGTATGGACTTAGGACAAGAGACTCATAAGACTGAATTTTTTTTATTGTATACCTCTTCAGGTTAGCATATGTAGAATATTTATATTGCAGTGATACTCTTCGCAAACTTTTCGCCACTTATCACATGTTAAAGTTCACTTCTTGCTTCAGGACTTCACTCTTAAGGAAGGACGATATGATGTGATATGGATCGATTGGTGCATAGGAGAACTTACTGATGATGATTTTGTTTCATTTTTTAATCGTGTAAAGGTAATTCTGTCAAACTCACTTATATTTTGTTTTAACATTATGCTGAAGTATTTGTTTGTAATTTTGAAGTGTAATTTTTGCGTATTTAATGAAGAAGCACCTTATTATTGTACTAAGTTTGACCAAGACCAATGCTAGAAGTACATGACACAAAGAGTATTACTCCAACCTTGCAAATTGTACAGCAGCAAAGAAGCATCCGGGATCACGGGATGGAAGGCGTGATCCAGACCGGCATCGGGACCAATCTTGACGGCTCCTCCCCGAGCGTCTCCATCTTCTTCATTGTACCGTCCACGAGGTTGTACACCCCGACGGACGGCAAATCGGGTTCATCGCGGCAGACGTACCAGTGCTTCAACCGCTCCAAATCCTTAAGCGTGTCATCGGTATAGTAGACGCAGCCAGCTTTGAGATGGGGGCGCCCCACTGTGGGCACGCAAAGCGAGTTGTTAATGCCGACGAAGAACGCGAGGTCGCCGACGTCCGTCGTCTCCTTCCACTGCCCGCCGTCGCAGAGGGTATGTACCTTGAAGGAGCTCTGCTCGGGACACTTGATCACCACCATCAGCTGCCCGCCCGGTGCTGCCGCGAGGTACTTGCGACGAGGCTCTATCTCTCGCTCTTCCTTGGTGTGTTCCTCGACGTGCAGCCTAGGAGCGACGGCCGTGCTAGTGTACGCGCCGGAGTCGGCGTCACGCTTCCACGCCTCCACCAGGCCGGTGTAGGAGACCGAGTAGAACTGGCCATCCCGGTGGATAGCGTCCTCGACGCCGTCGGGCGAGGCGGCCAGCCTCCAGGTGGGGTCCTCCGCCGAGGCGAAGGCTGGGGCGCCAAACTGCCGACTGGAGATTAGCATGGCGGCGTAGGTGCCGGGGCGCGGGGACGACGAGAGAACCACCTTGGAGTACATAAACGTGCGCATCGCGTCTTTGTTCCAAGTGTAGGTGTTGTACCTCCAGGGATGGTTGAACGGTGGCCCGTGGCCGTACCTGATGGTCAGGAAGGGAACGATGTCGAGGGTGAACTGGTCGTAGTACGTACTGGGATAGAAGACGCCCATGGTGGATATGTGCGGGAGCTCGTGCTGCTCGCCGGTGGCCGGGTTCACGAGGTAGATCTGGCCGCCGACGTCGGCCGTGGCGAGCCACCCGCGGGCAGATCCGATGACCAGGTGGTTGCCCAGCGCCGGTCCCCGAGCTGGCAAACTGGTGGCGCGCCGATCGCCGATGGAGAAGAGCTCAACGGTATCTGGCTTGTTGTTGCATGGGGGAAGTAGCCAGGGCATGTCACGCATGAAAAGGGCGGCGCCACAGTATGGGCGGAAGGCGGCGGCGAAGGCGAGGCGGTCGAGAAAACCCAGGCGGTCGTGGATGTTCGCTAGCAGGTCGTCGGGCAGGAGCTCAGCTTTAGTAATCTCGGTGGCGGCAGCGCCGGCCTTGCTTTTCCCCATTGATGGCACACGTAAAGACCCTCCAGATCGATCCTGGGTAGGCTGAGGATAGGGCTCATATATAAACGAGTAATGCGGTGAGCCCACCATATATTAATTTTTTTCCTTGGAGGTATGACAAAATACACATACTGCGCTAACTTTTTTTGTACACCTCTTCTCGTTGAGTAGCATCTGCAGAGTATTTGTATTGCAGTTATACTCTTCGCAAATTTCTCGCGACTAGTGATCAAATAGTAAAGTTCACTTCTTTGCTTCAGCAGTCCACTCCCCATCGAGGAAGATATATATGAGATGTGATATGTACCGCATATGGAAAATTACTGATGATGCTTTTGTTTCTTTTTTGATTGTGCCAAAGTGATTCGGTTGAATTCGTTTATTTTGTATTTTACATTGTGCTGATTTTTCTGTTGCATAATGGTGACATGCATGCTTATCTGTATATTTTTAAAGAGTAAATTTGACGTTCAATGAAACATGCCACATTGTTGTACTAAATTATAAATTTTAGAAAAACAAGAGCCCATATTTCCATGCTAAACAAACTCTTAAATTTCTTATGCATGTGGAAATATTTTCATTATAGAGTTCCAACAGTTACATGTCCAGCGATGCTGCACGGAGCTTTGTAATTCATTTTCTTGTATTGCAAGTTGGAACAAACACCTTATTCTAAGCCAGCTCATGTCTGCTAATGTAAACTAGATTATTTGAATTTCTTTTATTTGCAACTTCATTCATGCTCTTGAAATCCGTACGTTAAGCTTAGGGCCAACATATTTGTCTTGGTGTGTAGTGTTATTTATCTGTCTCAATTTCTAAGGCTAAGAGTATTTCCACTCGCGCCCCCCAAAGCCCCCCAAGGCACTTTTACGTCCGGACCAACCCCAAACGCGCCCACTCGCAGCGTCCAAAAGCCCCTCATGTCGGGACATGTCTCAGCTTCCGCACCAGACTCGCATGCAATTAGAGAAATTCAAATGAAAGATTTCTTTTTTTCTCTCCTGATTTTTCCCACACGACGGGGTGCATGCCGGCTCTCTCTCCTCACGTTCACTTTCCAAAGTGACTGCATGCATGTTTCTATCTACAGTTTTGCAATTGCATGGGGCAGTGAGTGGGGGAGATGCCCGCAAAGGCGTTGTTTTGTCCGGACGGCCCCCAAACCATTCATTTTTGTGCCTCTTCATACGCCTATTGGGAGGGGGGGATTACTCTATTTATGTGTTCCTTTTGTGGTATGCCATGCGAGACTGCCCGAAGGCTTGGCATGTTTGTTTGTGTGAATTACACACTTTCAAATATTAGCTTATCGATGCCGGCGAGCAATTTGGATCATCGGACATCGAAACCTACGGCGGAGAGCAATTTGGATCATCGGACATCGAAAGCTACGACGGAGGGTGAGCGAATTGGTTCTTGCGGTGAGGAGAGTGGACTAAGGAGTGAGTTGTGCCGAGGCGTTTGTCCGCCCGTGTTTCCCAAGACGTTCAAGCGTCTGGCATGCGTGGCTCCCGCCGGTGTCTGGTCTACCCATTGTGGGAATAGTAAGGAAAAGGGGGATTTTTGTGTTCCTGCTAGCCCAACTTCTAGGCTGCTTTAAAATCAGTGCAAGTCATAGATTAATTGGTTGCAGACAAGTTAACGAAGCAGCTCGATTATTCACCCAACGGGCTTGCATGGAGTCCATGCGAGCAAACCAAACATGCCCTACAGCCACTCTAATTCTTACGTTTACAATACAGCTGAATTTGTGGTCGTATCACACTTCACACTATTTACAAACGAATGTCCATCGAATTTATAACCCACTAGCTCGTGCCTCTTCTATACTTCCTCCACCCTATAAATGTGGCATAAAATATTTAAAACAATCAATTCTTTATCCAAACATACATAAAAAAAACTTCCATTATAAAGCCCAAAGTGAGGTAGAGTAAATTTGAAAAATAAAAATTATTTATCCAAATATATTTTTATAAAACTCCCTTCGCCCAGGCAAGCCAAAATTCCTGATTACCTCGCCGGCCCACAAGCCTGGTTGCCAATAATCACGTGGATTAGCTAACATAGCTGATATATATATATATATATATATATATATATATATATATATATATATATATAGGGAAAATGGTTTCTACTCCCGGGTGTAGCTACACCTACGTCTCATATACTGCCGTACGAAGGTATATGTCATACTTTTTCGGTCTGAGTACGTTCATATACTATATCTAAGATACTCCAAAACAAGTTTCGTGAAAATTATAAAATTGAGCATGTATTTTGCACTATATATTTAAAATACCTGTATATATGTACGTATAAAAGAAGTATGTAGAAAAATTACATATACTACATAAAAAGTAGTATATATACTCCCGAAATAGTAATATATACTGCATACTACATGTACATACTCTCCGGTATGAAAATACTAAATACATCATACTAAACACATATGGGTGTAGCTACACCCGGGAGTAGTCTGAATTTGTCCTATATAGATATATATATATATATATATACCACTCCCTCCGTATCAAAATATAAAATGTTTTAGCATTTTCTAGACAACATGCCAGGGGCGATGCTAGGGCGACGGACGGACCCCCGCTGGAGGAAGCGGCCGCAGGCGAGGACGCTACGCTGCTGGTGTCTGCTCCTACGCGCCCATCGGCGCCGCTCGGAGGTCGCTTCTGGTGTCTCTCACCGGAGGTGTCGGATGCGGAGGATGTCTCTACGACGCGCAAAGGTAATGCAATTAACGGTAGTGCTCGTTATTTGTTGGAATGCAGAACACCAGAGGAGGACCCATCTCGGGATCTTGGATCAAGCGGGAAGAAGACGCGGAAGATAGCCCACCGGCGGATGAAGAAGACGGCGCGGCAGGATTTCCATGCGTTTGAGTTTTCTGTTTCACCAAAGAGGTTCAGGGTTCCAAAAATTCCATTCATGCAACCATCCTCCTTCGTGGAGGAAGTGTTCATCGAGAGCGAGTGGACCATGGTGAGTCGGAGACGATCGCCGGTGCCTTCCGCTGCTCGTCGGAGATCCATGTTTAGGGGCATTTCAAATTTTCAGTTACCGGTTGACTCGGGCCTTCGGAGGGCCAACGGGTTACTTGGGAATAATAGGCCTTTTGTGGGCCAGTTTTTGCCAAAGAATAAGGTGCCTACGATTAATCTTGATCGACCAAACAACGCACTAGGTTTATGCCATCTTCTCAAGGGTTTCTGGAAGACAGCGGAGCAGCAGCCGCCGGCGCTCATGTCGTATCGAGGTGATGGCCGCGGTAATGGACCTAACCAGGGGAATTTCAATAATTGGAACAACCAGGGGAGGCTCAACCAAGATGGCTACAACTCGGGCTTCAATGGATTCTCGAATTATGAGGAAGGTGGACCTAGTGGTGCTGCGGGTGGTTCGTTTGATCAGGGGGCTCAGTTCAACGCCGGTAATGGTTTTCCCAATAGATTCCGAGGTGGCTTCAATGGTGGTTTGGGGCGTGCTAGAAGGCCCTTTGAGGGGCGTGGCCGTGGCGATCCCAATGCCTTCGTGGCGGGTAGGAACAATGCTACCTCTTATAATCAGAACCAAGGGGCTTTCCAAAACCAGGGGCCTCGATACAGTGCATATGATCATAGGGGAGTTCGTGGCCGGTATGGTGATGCTCGGAACTCTGGAAGGGGAGGAGGAAATCAAACTTCTGTTGGTGTTCTACCCTCGTCGAATCCGATCCAGGGGGTTGGTGCCGTGCCGCTAGCTGGGCCGGGTGCATCTGCCGTCTCGAGCACGCAACAGACAGCAGTTGTTCCTATAGCTTCTAATGTAGCAGCTGTCGCTATACCCCCTGTTATTCCTACTGTGGCAACAGGAGTGTCTGCGGTGGCGTCTGAACCTGCTCCAGAATCATCAGTGGTGCGTCAAGAGCGTGCAAGTGGACCTATTACGGCTGCAACTCTTGCTAATGCTATTGCCAACGCAGCTCCAAGGAGAACTAAAAAATGTTATAGGTGTGGTCTTGGAGGTCATCGGTCCAAAGCTTGCACAGTTGCTATGTGTCAGATTTGCGAGGGACCTGATCATGGGGATAGACGGTGTCATTTGTTGACGGCCCCTAAACCCAGGATAGGAGTATATGGCTATGGTCATGAGGAGCTTATTATCTTCAAGTTTCCTTCTACTGAAACATATAAGCCAAAATTGGAGAATCATCGTTTGGCTTCGATTGTTATTTCAGGGGGGGAATTAACCATACCAGGGATTATTAGGCAGCTGCAGCGGTTAGTGCCAACTGAAAATTTTGTTTGGAATGTTATTCGTATGGGACACAACATTTTTCAGGTAGAATTCCCCAATAGTACTGAATTGGAAATATTGCGGATTTTTGGGAGATGCATTGTGCCTAACAGTTCTTGTGAAATCACTGTTGATAGTTGGAATAAAGAGCCTGAACCTGCAGATGCTCTTCCAGAGGTATGGTTGCGTGTTGATGGTATTCCTAGTCCACATATTGGTGACTACCTAGCTCTATGGGCAGTGGGGGACATGTTTGGCATGACTAAAGAAATTGACATGCCATTTACTAGGAAGCATGGAATTTTACGCATTCGTATTGGTTGCATTAACCATCGTAAGATACCTAAGCGTTTCCAAATGTTTATCAAAGATGGTTTCTATAGACTCTCTTTTGAGGTGGAGGAAAATGTGCCCTTACCTGTTGATGATGTTGACATGGAGGGTGACGATGGGGATGATGAGAGTGAAGATGATTCGGATGGGCTTGGTGATGACTTCCAGGATAAAGTGAATGAGCTCAGAGGCAAAGCACCAGAAACTACCTCAGATCCGAAACCAAACAAACCTTCTTATGTTAGTGGTGGCAGTGGTAAGAAGCCTATGTCTACCAATGTTCAATCGGGCCTTGTTTTCTCTCCTTTGGTTCGGAATTCTTTTGATCGTGCTAGAAAGGAAGTGGCAGATTTATTTTCCTCTAGCAAGTTAGCGAATGATGATCTTGTGGCTCAAAATGTCCTTGTGAACAATGAATTTATTTCTGTTGCGGATTTACTTGAGGCTGAGGGGGTTTTGATGACCGAGGTAGCCACGACAGAGACTTTAGCTGATTCGGCTGCCCCGGAGTTGGCCACGGCAGAGTTTCTGGCCGCGGCAGAGCCCACGGCACAGACGGCAGAGTTTCTTCCCGGTTTCGACACCGCGGCAGAGATTTCTGCTCCTTGTTCTGCTGCCGGCTGCACTGGTGCGTTGCTGTCTCCTCCCGTCTTCGTGGCCACGGCAGGGACCCGTACCAACTCGACCTCCGTTTCAAAGTGTGTGCCGTCTGAGGGGGAAGGAGCAGGGAGTTATAAGCTTGGGGTTTCTGTTGATGAAGTGGAGGCTGGGATTTCTTTTCATACTATTGATGGAAAAGGTTTAGTGCCGATTCCAAACGGTATGATTTCTTCTGCTACCTCTACTTTGCAACCCGAAAGTTATAATTCTTTTGCTAATTCTGAAAATCTTGGTAGTACGCATTTTGGTGCTTTACAGGGCTCGGTTTCTTTAACTGTTAGTGATGTTTCTGTTTCGGTTGGAGCAGGTGTTGCTAGTACGGATGCTGGGTTTAGTTCCCCGCAATTTGTGTCACCTACAACTCCATCTAAGACTTTTACTACCAGCCCGACCACTCCTTTTCCATCATTCCCTGTAGCTGGTTTCGGTAGTCCCAATTTAAATGGCTCAAGGAAGATGATCGAGGAATTTGGAGGTATTCTTGACACTGCTACTTCGGGTGTGCGTTAAAGTGGTCGTATACGGGCCCAACCTAATGCGGATGACACACAATTGGAAAGGGCGATGTCACTCGCTGCCAGGAGGGACTCGGGGGCAGGTATGAAGTCTACGTTTTCTTCTAAGAATCTTTCGATTTTGTCTTTTTCCGATTCTGATATTATTGATAGAGATGCTAGTCTAGGAGTTTCTTTGGGTAATTCTAGTGCTTCTAAGTTGGAGTCTGCTAAGTTAATTAAACATGGTGATCTGCATAGGACTTTGTCGTTGCTTCATAATAATTTGGATAATAATCATGACCCTCAGCCTCGTAGTTTAATTCTAAATAAGATTGCTAGTCTCACAGAAGATTTAGTGCATGATGAGTGTTTTCCTACTTCTATTTCTCCAATTGATTTAGTGGTTGACTGCGAGAAAGTTAAGAAAGTTAGGAAAAACAAAGATTACTCCGTTTCTAATAAGCGTAGAAGTGTAAGAATTAATCGTTTAAATAATAAACAAGATGCATAATTTATGTGGGATGTTTTGGAACAGCGAGGGTTTTCGTGACCCAGGTAAACATCATTTTATTCAGGAGAGTATCAGAGAGAGGAAACTTGATTTTGTGGCTTTGTCTGAGACAGGGAGATCTCATTTTGCACATTCCTTTTTATCTCACTTAGCTTCGGGCTTGGATTTTGTGTGGTTTTGTTTACCACCTAGAGGTAGATCAGGAGGTATGCTTATTGGCATTAACTGTTCATCTATAGAGGTTAGGAGTGTTGATGTAGGAGATTTCTCTGTTAAACTTTATGTTAAGTCAAAGCATGATGGTTTTGAATGGATTCTTGTGTCTGTTTATGGTGCTGCCCAGGAAGAATTTAAACCAAATTTCTTATCAGAGTTTGTTCGTATTTGTGAAAATGAAACATTACCTTTGTTGGTGGGTGGGGATTTTAATATAATACGAAAACCTGAGGAAAAGAATAACGATAATTATAATTCCAGATGGCCTGTTATGTTTAATGCAATTATTCATAGCTTAGACTTAAAGGAGATTGAATTATCGGGTAGACAATATACCTGGGCTAGTAGGAGAGCTAATACAACCTTTGAAAAACTAGATAGAATTCTTTCTACCGTGGAGTGGGAGCAAAAATTTCCTCTAGCAACCGTTCAAGCTTTGGCTAGAAATGGTTCGGATCATACTCCTTTGTTTTTGGATTTCGGTGCTCGTGCTCGTGTGGGTAATAAGAGTGGTTTCTCTTTTGAGCTTTCGTGGCTCAGAATGGATGGTTTTTTTGAGCTTGTCTCTGCTGAATGGGAAGCGTTTCACAAGGGTGACTCAGCTATTACGGTTTGGCAAAACAAAATTAGACACCTCAGACGTTTTCTTAAGGGATGGGCTAAAAACTTGAGTGGCAAATATAGAATAGAGAGGGATAAGTTGATCAGGGTTATAGAGGAGTTGGATATTAAAGCTGATAGTATAGCTCTCTCCTCG
Organism: Alopecurus myosuroides; assembly: GCA_028641055.1. Taxonomy (NCBI): domain Eukaryota; kingdom Viridiplantae; phylum Streptophyta; class Magnoliopsida; order Poales; family Poaceae; genus Alopecurus; species Alopecurus myosuroides. The sequence goes on from CM054057.1 coordinate 136,872,290, forward strand.
GGAGAGAGGGAAACTCTTCGTATGGCTAATGATCGTCTTTGTTCTTTGCGTCGAGAGGAAGAAAGTAAATGGATGCAGAGAGCTAAGGTTAAGCATGTTTTGGAGGGGGGAGATAATACGAAATATTTCCATCTCATGGCTAATGGGAAACATCGTAGGAAGATGATTTTTCAGTTAGAACAAGAGGAAGAAACTATTGTTGGGGATGAGGACTTGAGAAGGTATATCTCTGAATATTATAAGAAATTATTTGGACCCTCCACACCCAATAATATCTCCTTAGTGGAGAGTAATTTTTAGGATATACCTCAATTAACTCAACAAGAAAATGATATTCTCACTGCTGATTTCTTAGTGGAAGAAGTTTTCGAGGCAATATCACAGATGGAGCCTAATAAATCTCCAGGTCCTGATGGTTTCCCGGCAGAATTTTATAAAACCTTTTGGGAGGTTATTAAAAAGGATTTGATGGCAATGTTTTTAGAGTTTAAGCAAGGTAATCTTCAGTTGTTTAAACTGAACTTTGGGGTGATAACTTTGCTTCCTAAAAATGATAATGCGGTAAAAATCCAGCAATATAGACCTATATGTCTTCTTAATGTGAGTTTTAAAATTTTCACTAAAGTGGGTACTAATCGTATTACCCAGATAGTGCAGAAGGTGGTTAGACCATCTCAATCAGCTTTCATGCCTGGGAGAAACATCTTGGAGGGAGTTGTTATCCTGCATGAAACCATTCATGAACTTCATAGGAAGAAATTGGATGGGGTAATTTTGAAAATTGACTTTGAGAAGGCTTATGATAAGGTTAAGTGGCCTTTTCTTCTTCAGGCTTTACGTATGAAAGGGTTTTGTCAGGATTGGTGTGATATGATTTTACAATTTGTTCAGGGTGGAAGTGTAGGTATTCGGGTGAATGATGCAATTGGCCATTTTTTCCAAACTAAAAAAGGATTAAGGCAGGGTGATCCTCTTTCTCCAATTCTTTTTAACATAGTGGCAGATATGCTTGCAATTTTAATTGCTAGGGCTAAGGAAATTGGACAAATAGGAGGTCTTATTCCAGACCTAGTTGAAGGAGGTTTGTCTATCCTTCAATATGCAGATGATACGGTGCTATTTTTAGAGCATGATTTTGATAAAGCTCTAAATCTTAAATTAATCTTGCGCATCTTTGAGCAATTGTCGGGGCTCAAGATTAATTTTCATAAGAGTGAGGTTTTCTGTTTTGGTAAGGCTAAAGAAGTAGAACACCAGTACAAACAAATATTTGGTTGTGAGTCTGGGTTGTTACCTTTTAAATATTTGGGAATTCCTATTCATCACAGAAAACTTACTAACTCTGAGTGGCATCCAGTGGAGAGTCGTTTTGAGGATAAACTGGGGTGCTGGAAAGGGAAACTTTTATCCTATGGGGATCGATTAGTTCTTGTTAATTCTGTGTTAACAAGTTTACCCATGTTTATGTTATCCTTTTTTGAGATTCCTAAGGGCGTTCGTAAGAGACTTGATTTCTATAGATCACGTTTTTTCTGGCAGAGTGATGACACCAAGCGTAAGTATAGATTAACTAAATGAAATATTATTTGTAGACCCAAGGATCAAGGTGGATTAGGTGTGGAAGTGTTAGAGCTAAAGAATAAGTGTTTATTGGCTAAATGGCTGTTTAAGATACTTCATGAGGAGGGTATTTGGCAGGAATCGTTACAGAATAAATACTTACATAGCAAAACTTTAGCTCAAGTTGAGGCACAACCTACTGATTCTCCATTTTGGAAGGGTCTAATGAAAGTTAAGAGGGATTTCTTTAGTAGAGGTTCCTTTAAAGTTGGTAATGGTGAAACAACTAGATTTTGGGAGGACATTTGGCTTGGCCAAACCCCTCTATCTGATCAATATCCTCTCCTATATAATATTGTGCAGTCTAAAAATGTATCGATTGCTGATGTATTTCAGAATGCACCACCAATTAATATTTCCTTTCGTAGGAATTTAGTAGGCATTACTTGGGACATGTGGTCTCATTTGTGCTTACGACTTATGAATGTCTCCTTGATTTCGGATTCTGATAGTTTTATTTGGAAACTTACTCAGAATGGGAGCTTCTCTGTGAAATCTATGTATGATGATATGATGAATGGGCATACTGTTTTTCTCAAAACTTATTTGTGGAAGTTAAAATTACCTCTTAAGATCAAAATATTCATGTGGTTTTTGGATAGGAAGGTGATTTTGACTAAGGATAATTTAGCAAGGAAAGGGTGGAAAGGTGATATGCTTTGTTCATTTTGTGGGAACAACGAGACAGTAGATCATCTCTTTATTTCTTGTCCTCTGGCTAAACTTATTTGGAGAGTGGTCTTTTGTACTTTTAATATTACTCCCCCCTCCAACGTGACTAATATGTTTGGGAATTGGCTTAATGGGATTGATGTGAGAACTAAAAGAAGGATTAGGATTGGTGTTTCGGCCATTTGTTGGGCTATCTGGACATGTAGAAATAATGTTGTTTTTAACAGGAAGAACTCCTTTCATGCTTTACAGGTTATCTACTCAGCAGCTCATTGGATCCAGCTATGGGCTTTTTTACTCCCTTCAGATCAGAGGAAGCTTATGGTGGATGGCTGCACTCGTCTCCTTACGGTGGCATAGGATTTTTTCTCCCCGCATACGTGGCAGCATCATAATAGGATTTCGTAGTTTCCTTTTGGTTTTGCTGTTTTGGTATAAGGAGATTATCCTGTTCTTTATAAGAGGAAAACTATTGTACACGGTTGGATATTTTGATTTTTAATAAGTAATAAAGGCTGTGTGCATCACTCGATGCAGAGGCCGGGGTTATCCCCATTTCTAAAAAAAAATGTACATAGACATATTTTAGTATAAGATCCACTAAGGAATGAGGCGAGTTGCCGAGGGCCAATTTCCGTCGGCAAAGGTCCAAATACCCTCGGCATATGCTTTGCCGACGGCTACCCTCGGCAACCAGCCGTCGGCAACTTCCTCCTCGGCATAGAACCGTTAAGCCGTCGGCATGCACATGTATGCCGAGGGTATTCAGCGGCCGTCGGCAACCGAAAGCGCTCGGTAAAAAAAAAGTATTATACGGTCTGTTTGACGGTGTCAGGCTGTATACCGAGGGCAAAGCCGTCGGCATATAGACACACGCTGCTCCACCAGCACCAAGAAACTGCCACGTCACTATGTATGCCGATGGTATTACCCTCGGCATACTAGCGAATATTGCAAAAAAAATCAATAAAAAGGAAACTTCTAGGTCAGCTAGAAAGAATTATTATCGAACAATTTTTTTTCTAGATTACAACATAGCAAAAACTGGCTACCCCAACTTATTTTTGGTGGAAAATACAAACAAAAAATGATTGCACACTACTATCTGGTGGGGCCTAGATAGCTAGGTGATTAGCAATACATAAATCAAGTAGAGTTCATTGGCCCGATGACCAGATCATAACATTAGCACTACACTTCCGGAGTAGCGTCAAAGAAGAACGCCATTGCCAATGTGGTTGCGGCACCATCATTGCAAAGAAACAAGGCAATTCCAAAGCCATAGATGAAAGATACCTACAACTCTTACTCTAGCCGCTCCGCCACTCCATACTCGAGACAATGCCTTCTCATAATAGTAGTATATTGTCAGAATACCTTAAAAAAGGTATATGGTCAGAATCAAACTAAAGAAGATGGATAACAATTTATCACAATTTTTTTCACATATTAGAAGCTTAGTGATCCATGCAGACCAAATTATACGCAGCTACGGAACATGGAAACTTCTACAGAACACTATGATTTAGCAAAAATCTGTTTTGCATATACTAAGTGTGTCACTGCAGCTAAAGTTAGCTCGTGTCATGTCAATGCTAGAAACAAGCAGCTGATAGCACTAGTGCAAAAACAGAGAACATGACCCATCTCAAACTCAATACATTGCTTTATTTAAAGTGGTACAACATAAATAATGAAGGGAAACATTGAGATGATTTGCTCCCTAGTCATCACTGCACTCTCGTGCTTCCCATCTATGCCAAAATAAAGAGGATTTCCTAAAGCAAATCTCCTATGTTATGTACAAGTCCATATAAACGAACCAGCAAGCCTCTAATTACAGAAACCAAATTGCTTGTTTGGACTACATAAATAAACCCAAAATAATACTCATGAGCAAATAGATGCATGGTGGAAGGAGACTAGTGACCATGTACATTAGCTAGATACAGGCTTTTGATTCTCGAATTGAATCGGTATAACACGGGCACAAATAGTGTTCAAACATTAGGAGGAGAGGAGCTCACCAGGCAGCTGCAGGTTTGGGGGAGGTTACCGGCACCAGCATGACGGAGTCGTGGACGGAAGCAGCTCCTACAATGATTTCGAAATCTGCAACCAAAAGAAGTAACCGATGACCATGTATGTAAACAAGTTCAATCCAACAATTTATTGTGTATTCAAAAAAAATTATCATCACAAGAATTAACCGATGAGCACTACTACTTCTGTGGATCAAGCAAAAGCAATTTCAGTAGCAGTACACCTAATCATCAAAATACTCTTAAAGAATTAACCGATGAGTTCTCAAGAAATAAAAAATCAGGAAGGAGCAACAACCATGGACTGGGGACTATACATCGTGTATATGTCATGGAACCAAACACAGTGCAGGCTACTCCTAGTGACAATACAAAATTGAAGTTGATGGTCCAAATCATGGTGCTGAATGTTAGATCTATGGCGTGGAAATATAGAGGCAGACTTACGGGCAACCTGTCCCAGACTAGCGTGGCATTGTTGGGGTTGAGATGGTAGTAGGTTGTCATTTCAAATTTCAAAACACAAAACCAAAAAGATTACTTGTCATTTCAAAGCAACTCCAGTGTCAAACTTCTTTCTTTAACCCAGCCTCCAACATCAAAGTTTACATGAGTAGTAAGATTTGAACATGCAATACAACAGCAGTGAGTTACTTAAAAAAATATGAGTTCTTACTTTCAAAGGGAAATACCAAATCAGAAATACTATTTGCAGGATTAGAGTGCATATCAGGTTTAACCATTTACATACACATGAAGGATGATGAAATTGCTAGGTCCATTGCTATAAAGTCTCAATATAAGAAATTAAGGTGGAGAGAAGGGGGAATAGCCAAGAATTTACCTTAACCGCGGAGGCCGAGAAGAGGGCCACGCTGAAGTTGCCGCAATCGTGAACATATGTGGCTGTCACTCGCAAGGTTGTTCGCCCTCTTGATGTCTACATGGATAACACGGTCCAGGCTGCTTACAAGGTTGAAATTCTTCCATTATGACAAGCATTGTCAGATTTTACTATCTGCAAGACAGGTTGCTACTATGATTATCACAAAGTAATGATACAAAGACCAAGATTAGGACACAAGGGAGACATGAAACCGCATAGATCAACAATTAGGCTTCTTTGTAGCAAAACAAGGAGAAGCTAGTGATAATGACAGATAATACCTTATGCACAAAAATAATTCAACATTTTTAGCAGAGTGCAAGTCTGTGGTGCTATTTAATTGAGAACACATACTGATGCAAGCTTAACTAATCTATGGGATTGGTACAGCTCGAATAAACCTGATAAGATATTAGACATCAATCCGCAGCCAAACCTGTTGCATCTCTACTCGCAATACAATTTAAAAATGTGTGTTTGCATTATGCAGCAACTAAGTGATTTAATCAATTGGCACAGGTTACAGTATGAGTCATGACGATAACAACCAACAACTAGGATGACCTCAACACAAGCAGATCACACACACAATAAACCTGTAACGTAACATTTGATCCCATATACAACACGACCAAACAAAGAAGATCAAGGCATCTCACCATCTGCGGCGGGGAGACCGAAGGTGTCTCACCATCTGCGGCGGGCGCAATGAACCTGGAGGATGCGTCCTCAAGCTGCTAGTGGCAAAGATGATGGCTGATCCGCCTCGCGGCCGTCGCGCCGTGGTTGCCCGATCCTCCTCGCCGTCGTCAAGCACCCTCCCAATTCCCTCGGCATGCACGCAGTCTGAAGATTGACATCCTACAATAGTTCAAATTTCACATCAATACAACACCTTACAATCTCAAGATTTATTTTTGCTTGCTGCAATTTAGAGAAGCTCATAAACAATTCTAAAATGCATCAGAACTTGCAAGATCTATGCATAAATCTAACCTATGACACTGCTTTGTACAACAGCAAAAATTCTACTCCCTACGATCTGTATTAAGTGTCGGATGAAATGAACAGTTCAGGTACAACTTTTATATAGTGCTGGCGACACATTTTCCGGACTGGAGGGAGTAGCACGTACTAGTAGCACCCAAGCCACAGCAAAGTCCTAGCACTACTTGGTACAAGAATTATAGCAGTACAAGTACTTGTCATAAGAAGCATGTATACAGGAGATTCAACAAACAACACCGAAACAACATGCAGCAGTTGCAACTCTTTTCCCTACACAAAAAAATAAACATACAGGTGTACAAGCTACGGATCAGGAAGCTGCAGCAAGTATGGTGCAGATCGATGTATTTTTGTCTCACCTACAGAAACAAGTGGAGTTGAGAACGGCCGACCGGTGGGAGTGGGGGACATGATGCAGAATCGGGAAGTGCACGGGTGTTTGCTTCACGTCGGTTCGATTCCAAAATGGAGCTCCATCCACGCCATGAATACCGTCGGAGGAACCGAGGTTAATGTGCGAGAACCAATGGCAAGACCTCCAAATGGAGCGTCTCCAACATGATCTAGAAGGCATTCAAATGACAAGACTATGGAAATATGTCGCGGTGTTGTCGGCAAAGAAAAAAAGATAACACATGAGCGAGACCATGTAGTGTTGAAGTGTCGTCAACACGGTCGAAACACTTTCAAAACCTCGCTAGGATGCCAAGTCAACTTTGCATGGGACACTGTTGGGGGAAAGGTTAAGGGGGTACCCCTAAGGTGCCCATCCCTAAGCCGGATTTGGTAGAATCTAGTTTGTAAGTGAATTGTCGGTTTATGTCCAGAACCGACAGGGGAGGAAGAACCGGATTACGGCACGAGGACTCGGAAGCCAGGTGGAAGGACTGTGTCGGGGTGGAGACCCGGCGAAAGCCCAACAACGCCGGACAGAGCTGCGGCAAAGGCGGAAGGCCCCAGACCTGGCGAAACGATCCAGAACTGGCAGAGCTATCTCGGACGCCAAGAGGAACCGGCGAAAGTTATGATGGTACAGTCTTGGTAGCACTCCAAGTTCGGGTGTGACCCGTATTCTTCTGAAACACCAGGAACTTGCCTGCTATATAAAACGAGTTCCTAGGACGTAGAAAGATAAGTTCTAGTTGATAGCAATAGTTCTCAAGACATCGAAAGCCGGAGGAGGGTATGGCATCCAAGACCCATGGCCCTCTGGAGAAAAATCCGGATTGGGTTGGATTCAGACGCTCTAGCGCCCCTCTCCGGTGAAAACCTAGTCCCGCTGGAGAAAAACTAGGCTTATACGACTATAGACGATACCAACGTCAAAAGAGGTATAAAAGTGTAACTAGATTCTTGGTGCAGTGTACCATCTGAGTGGCAGGAAGACAGGTGAAAATGGAATTGATGGTGCACCTGACACTGAAATTAGCCGGATGTGCCAACGAGAACTTACTTGGTGCGCATTGGCCACTCAAATATGTTATCTCCCGTTGCAACGCATGTGCATGATTTGCTAGTATATGTATAACATCAACTACACGAGAGGGAGAGGAAAAACCTATATATCTATCTAGCTCGCACGATACCATATTTGCTTTGACGCCTTTTCATGCTTTATGCTGCCCATGAGCCACGACAATCTCGTTGTGTGGCTTCTGATGAAGAGCAACATTGTCCCAAGGAGAAGTTGGGCGTACGTCCGTGGCACAACCGGTCGCTTGTTGTCCTACCTCCATTGTGGCTGGCTGCCGCAGCTCACGGTTTGGGACAATGGGCTCGAGGGCATGGTAGGCGTGTATGAGGTCGGGGCAAGGTAGACAAAAAGTGTCTCGGGTTACACGGTGCTGAGCTATTTGGAGCATATATGGTGCACGAGCGGCTTAACTGATGCTGTAATCCTCGGTAGCGGATGGTTTGAGTGAGTGTCTACCACGTCGTGTGGCTGGCGATGGCACCATGGTGACCATCAACGTTGACAAAATCATAGTAGGAAATATATGTTAGGATATATGGGCCACAGGTTTGGAAAGCGCCACACATGCACCCGACAAAAGACATGCACGATGTGATGCGCGTCTCCTTCAAGGATATTGATATACAAAGATCTTATCTTAGCGTTTTCATGATAGGATGATTGCTGAGTTGGTGGGGAAATAGAAAAGAGAAGACTATCATTCTCTTAGATAAGAGATGATTTCTTAGCGACAATTGTCTCACCATTAATTTAGGGATATAGATAAGAAGAAGAAAACCTATTGTACGACATGTTTTGTTTCCATATCGTGGCGAGTGTAACATAAAACTGCTATAATTTATTGTGCATGCTCTAAGTAAGGAAAGAGAAAAAAATCTCGAATAATCCCATATAGAATAATGCAAAAAGATAGTCAAATCATTGTGCATGCTGTGACTAATTGCAAAGGATAGATCAGAACCTAGCATAGATGCTGGTCCTTCAAGTTTAGAATTGTGAAGTTCACTCTTAATTATACAAAAAATAGACATATTTCTTAGAAAATCACCTAGCTAGTTCATGAAACCTAGAACCATACAACCCAAACACTAGACTTACACTACTTGAGTGATCACCAAACTCAATTCTAGATGACAATGGTTAGAGGCAATACAATACTAATAAATAGTCGACCCAAAAAACTAAAGGCTTCTGCTTCGGTACACCCCCCCTCTCAGAAACTTAAACACAACAACGGTCTAGATCGGCAGATACCCCTTCATAAATAAGGTCACGATGGTCATTACTTAATTACTAATTTAGAAGTAAATAGTGAATAAGTTCATAAATAAGGTCACTGACGGCATGACGCGTTCCTTAGAGGATCGATCCACGATCAAAGGAGAAACACACCACCGGTAGTGGGGACAGAAAGAGCTGGCAGTCTTGGACTCTTTCTTGAATCTTGAGGTCGTGTGGCTATACCGTTGCGGAGGACCCAGCTCGTCCGGCAAGTCTGGCTCCAGCCACCATGCTTTTGGATGTCACCTGCAGGCACGATGATTGCGGCGCGCCTTTCCCGTGCATGTGCTGACGCTGCGGCGGATTTCCATACGTGCTCCATAAGCGACGAGATCAGGTACGGCGACCTGGCCCCCGGCGGGGCGCTGTTGGTGTTGTCCCTGGCCGCGGGGCTGTTGCCATTGCCGTTCTCCGGGATGATGCCCGTACATCCTTGAGTGTTGCTGCTCTTCCTTCTTCTTGAGCATGTCCTTGACCCACACGAAACTCTCACGATCAATGGCGAGTACATGTAACTCAGCCTGGATATTGAAGGTGTGTTCGTGCTTAGACATGGGCGCCGCCCGTTCTCTAGTCCGATTGACGGCGAGTATGCGCGCGACTGTTTTCAGGTCCGACTGTGTGTACGTGTACGTGGGCAATATACGATTAAAACTGGATTAGGGACTAATTAATAAAAAAAGTCTAGATTGCCCCTTTGAGTTTGGGGAGGGGGGGTGTACCGAAGCATCCCCCCTAAACTAAACATGATGCCATAACTGCCATATTTTCTCCCATCTAGAGAAAAAGCGTTAGACGATGTATGAGGCATTTCCACTTGTGGCTAGGGAGCATAGAGATGTATACGTCGGACTATACACATACAGTTTATTTTTTTTGAAACGGAAAACCCAGCCTCCGCATCTAGTAGATGCACACGGCTTTTATATTAATTATAAAGTATCAAAGTCATAGATTTGAAGTACACATCAACGATGCCCAATCGTGGCTACAAAAATGATCCATCGGAAAATCAAAGATAGGAACCAGCTATGCATCCTGAATCCTTCTATCATGCAACCAACCACCCAGGTTGAAGATAGCCCGTACTACCGCCATCAACCTGGTGCAGCCAGAATCCAAACGTCCTCGTTGTCCCTCTGGTAGCAGAAGAGACCACATGTGTATCCAATGCACAGCGCGATGAACGACCTGCAAAAAATGACCAGCTCTGAAGTTGTTAAAAATCACATCATTCCGACAATTCCAAATTGCCCATAAAAAAGCACATACACCAACGCGTATACTAGCTTTAGTTTCATTATCCACCCCCCTTAGCCAATTCCCAAACATATTAGGTACAGATAAAGGTTGTGAAATACTAAAAGTAAAGTGAATCAACCTCCAAATTTTCTTAGCGAAACTACATTTAACAAATAAATGTTCTACTGTCTCCTCATCCCCACAGAACACACACTTAGAACAGCATGTCCAACGTCTCTTCTTAAGATTATCCTTAGTTAGTAGTTCATGACGATACATAAACCACATGAAAATCTTGATCTTTAAAGGAACCTTCAGTTTCCATAAGGACTTGCGTAGAAACCTCACATTATCATTCATTAGGTTTTCATACAAGGACTTCACTGTAAACACACCTGATTGTGTTAGGTTCCAAGTAAAGGAATCATTAGTATCCGATAGATCAATAGCCATCAATCTTTCAACAAGATTTAACCAGGCTTCCCATTTATCACCTAAGAGTGCTCTCCGAAAAGAAATATTTGGATGATCAGCAACGAGAACGTCCGCTATTAGGACATTCTTATGTCTCACAATATTATAAAGTGAAGGATACTGAACCGCTAGCGAGGTCTGTCCTAACCAAGTGTCCTCCCAAAACCTAACACTCTGCCCATCACCAACCTTACAAGTGATACGCGCAAAGAAATCCTGCTTGACCTTCATTATACCTTTCCAGAAAGGTGAATCAGTCGGTTTGACTTCTAATTGAGATAATGCTTTACCCTTCATGTATTTATTATGTAGCAACTCTTGCCACACACCTTGTTCTGTTAACAGTTTATAAATCCATTTGCTCAATAGAAATCTGTTTTTAATTTGGAGAACTTCAATCCCAAGACCACCTTGGTCTTTGGGACGACAGACAATGTTCCACTTGGTTAAACGATATTTCTTCTTAAACTTATCACATTGCCAAAAGAAACGAGATCTAAAGAAGTCTAACCTCTTTCTTACCCCGATAGGTATCTCAAAAAAGGATAGGAAAAACATTGGCAAGCTTGATAAAACCGAGTTAATAAGGACTAAGCGATCACCATAAGATAACATCTTACCTATCCAGGAGCTTAGTTTTAAATCAAACCGATCTTCAATCGGTTTCCATTCCTTATTAAGAAGTTTTCGGTAGTGAATTGGAATACCCAAATACCTAAAAGGGATACTACCAACATTACATCCGAAAATGTGTCTATACTCTTGCTGGTGATCTACTGCTTTTCCGAAACAGAAAATTTCACTTTTATCGAAATTAATCTTAAGACTAGAGAGTTGTTCAAACAAAGCTAACAATAGCTTCATATTAACAGCTTTCGTCAAATCATGTTCCAGGAAAAGTATAGTATCATCCGCATATTGTAGAATAGACACTCCCCCTTCAACAAGATGTGGAACCAGACCACCTACCTGACCCTCGTCTTTGGCCCTAGCAATCAATACTGCTAGCATATCCGCTACCAGATTAAAAAGAATGGGAGATAATGGATCGCCCTGACGCAATCCCTTCAAGGTCTGAAAGTAATGACCTATGTCATCATTGACCCTAATCCCCACACTTCCTCCCTGAACAAATCTAGCAACCCACTCACACCACTGTGGTGTGAAACCTTTCATCCGAAGGGTTTGTTGAAGAAAGGCCCAATTAACCTAGTCGTATGCTTTTTCAAAGTCAAGTTTTAGTAAAATCCCATCCATTTTTTTCCTTTTTAGTTCATGAATCGTTTCATGCAACACAACTACTCCTTCCAGAATATTCCTACCAGGTAGCCGATTGAGTAGGTCTGATAACCCTCTGGGTAATGGATGTCACTCTATTTGTCCCAACTTTCGTAAAAAATTTAAAACTGACATTAAGTAAACATATTGGTCTATATTGTTCTATACGACTAGCATCTTCCTTCTTCGGAAGCAACGTAATAACACCAAAATCAATTTGAACAAATCCAAATTACCAGCATGCAGCTGAGAAAATAGTGCCATTAGATCTCCCTTAACCACACCCCAAAACTTCTGGTAAAACTCAGCCGGAAACCCGTCTGGTCCCGGTGCTTTATTTAGTTGCATTTAAGAAATAGCATCAAAAACTTCCTCTTCAGTAAAAGGTAGTGTCAAGATATTATTCTCAAACTCCGAAACTTGAGTGATATCATCAATTCTCGATTCATTCAGAGAGACTGTATTGGGATCCGGCGCCCCAAACAATCTTTTGTAGTACTCAGATATAAATACTTTTAAATTTTCTTGCCCCATGATCGTCCCTTCATCCTGCTCTAGCTGGAAAATCATTTTCTTGCGGCGTTTACCATTTGCAACAAGATGAAAATACCTCGTGTTATTTCCCCCTTGTTGAATGTGTCTAACTTTTGCCCGTTGAGCCCACTTGGACTCCTCATCACGTCTAAGATTAGACAAATAAGACTCCGCCTCCCTTTTAGCCCTCGTCTCATCCTCAGAAAGAGGGCCTCTCTCCGCCCTCAGATCCAACTCATCAATAAGGAGTAACAATTTCTCCTTCACCTTTTTGTATTCACCACTTAAATTTCTTGCCCAACCCCTCAAGAAACTACGAAGATGTCTAATTTTATGTTGCCATCTTTCAACAGGAGTCTCCCCCGTCATAACGGAGTTCCATTGCTCCTTGACCATCTCAAAAAAGCCTTGTTGACGCATCCATGACAACTCAAAAGAAAATATCGAATTAGTTCCCGTATGAGCTGAGGATCCAGAGTCAATAAGGAGAGGGACATGATCCGATTCAGTTCGCACCATTGCATGAACCGTAACAAGAGGGAATTTCTGTTCCCACGACACACTAGCCAGAACCCTATCCAACTTTTCATGAGTCGGAATATCCCGTCTACTAGTCCATGTGTACTGTCTCCCCGACATCTCTAATTCTTTCAAATCTAAACTTTGAATAATGGCATTGAAAATAAACGGCCATCGAGGGTTACATGTTTCACTAGCTAGAAAAGTCCTGTGGATAAATTTAATGAATACCATCTACCAACTTTGATATAATGTATGTTTTACTCTATATATAAATATATAACCATCAAACTACTCACTTTCTATATATATACCAGCCCTCATGATTTATCAATGGATCAAATATGTGCTCGTTAAACCACTATGTTTCTAGTTTATCTGTGATGGAATGTATACCGAGACCACAAACCATACTCGAAGAAGAAATCTACATAATATAGAGATTGTTGATTCACATATATATGTGTGTGTTGTTGTAATGTGCACACACCATATTAGGGTCTTGATTACTAGGAATGAGCGGCCACTGGGAAATATCTACCACTTTCCACGGTCAGGTCGGTGGTAGGAACGAACCACAACGTACATCTAAGCATCCTCCTTTTAAGTCCGATGCTATCACAGGGACTGTCCCGAGGAGATCCTGCATCAAATTGATGCACACATACAGTTTATATTAAATGAGAAGCGTAAAAGTGCCCCTGCATCAAATTGCCTGTGTCATGATCTATTTGCGAGTTGTCAACTCTGTCCGTTCTGTTAAAATATTCTCTGTGACCACATTTTTAGGCATATTTATATAATCTGCATCACTTTGATGCACTATTTGCTAGCTAGATGATGTACCAAGCAGATATTAATTACACTCAGCCTCTGCAACCCATTATGTCAATAGCTAAACAAGACATTAAAGATGGACACAACCAAAACAAAAAGAGATAAACCATGTTGAACCCATCAGTGAAGCAGCAGGAACTACCACCATTAGAGGCCACACCCGTACCGCAAAAAAGGTTCTGCAATAACGACGCCTCCAAGAAGGTAACTGTGCTGTTGAGTATCATAATTCTATTAGGAAACATGGATAGAGTATGATTTTATTCTACGTTGCCTTGTACTCCAAGTAGATCATCGTACTAATATATATGCCCATGAGGCTCAACAAATATAACAACGGTTCCACCAATCTCTCTCTATATATTCACATGGTATCATCATAAACATGATCTAACCCTAACCGCCCCGCTTTCGCCTCGCACCGCCTCCGGGACGGAGCTCTATGATCGTCGTCGGGGGACGCGCCGCCCGTACCTAGGGTTCGTCCACCGGTCCCGTGGATCGGCTGCCCTAGAGAGTCTTTCTCTCCGCCGGTCACTTGGCCGGCGTTTTCATTTTTGGTTTTCCGATCTAAGATCGGTTAGTCGCCCACAGCCGTAGTCGTTCTCGCGCCTCTACTCCGTCTTCGGTGCGACTTTCGGCCTCTTCATCGACACGGCGCCCACGCGCCGCGCGCCGGCTTGCAAAGGTTGTTGTCTGCGCTGTATCTTCACCACATCGGGGCTCGCGCAGTGCGGCGGCCCGTCCCCGCCGCCTTCCGCGCGCCTGCCGCCTGTCGCTGTACGTCGGCCGTCATCGCCACACTTCGGTCTGGATCCCTCCGCCACTCCGCCTCCAACCAGGACGCCCTCAGGCAGGGCGACGTAGATGTGACGTCCGTGTCCCGCCGGCCGTCGCCCGTGCTGGCCGCTCGGCCTCTCCGCCTCTCCTCATCATCGTCACGAGGAGAGGCTCCTCCTCCACCTCGCGGGCAATCGGATTGATCACCCGCCGGCCTGCGAGCGGTCCCATCCATGCCGCCCAGCCGACCCGCGCAGTCCTCCGCGTGCGCCTCCACATGATCCCGTGAAGAGCATCCCGAGTATGAGCGCATATCCACCGATTTAGCAATGGGCATCCGCTGTGTCGCCCCGTGAGGACGTAGCTCCACCGCCCTGTGGTTCTCACCGCAGCTACATCAACCTGCGCGTCGCATCACGCAGTCCCGCCGCCACCCCGAGACCATCCATGTGGCTTCCCTGACGATGCATTGCTTCTGCGTCGCCCTTCAGGCCATAGCGCTGCGGCACGCAGTCCACGCGGCCGCCCCGAGGTCTTCCGCGGCGTCTCCCCGACACGCGCGTCACCTCCGCGTCGCTCATTCGAGCCGTAGCGCCATGGCACGTGGTCCACTCCGCCGTCCACGCGTGTTGACCTTTTTATGGTATGCACCCACACCGTCTCCCTAGGCGCAGGAACGCCACCGTCCGCGCATGGTCTTCGTCATTGTTGGGTTCTTCTTCGCCTAATTCGAGCACTGCCACCGCCGCAGCGCCACCTGCGTCACTGCCGCTTTTTCGAGCCGCGCCGCCTCCGCCGGCGACCGACATAGGCCTCCACGGGCTACCTATGGTTTCGCCGACTACATCGTCGTCCACCTTCATCTTCGTCCAGCACCAGCTCAAAGCCAGCGTTGCCATCATCTTCCTCGGCCACACTAGTGGAAACAACCCCTTTCGTCCAGGGGGCCAGAGGGCACCTCTCGCGGTTGCAACCAAATCCGGGACAAATGCTATGCATTGGTCCCGGTTTGTGCGCCCAGGGCAACATAAATTGCCTGGGGGCATTGGTCCCGGTTCGTGGGGAGATATTGGTCCCGGTTCGTGGCATGAACCGGGACCAATGCCTAGCCACAGGCCACGTGGCACGCGCATGGGCATTGGTCCCGGTTCATTCCACAAACCGGGACCAATGTCCTCCCTTCCCTTATATATAATGCCCCAGACCCCCCCCTTCCATCTTTTTTTTTGCTTGGAGGTCTGAGAGAGGTGGGTGTTAGTGTGTTCTATTTTACTATGCACACGAGGTGTTCGACGAAATTCTCGAGCCACACATAAGCTCACTAAAAATGGTATCTTCGACCGAGGTTAACAAACTTATCTTTTTCATCTATAACTGATACATAAAAAAGTAATATTTGTCGATGTACTGTTGTCATTTCTGTATTAATATGTTATTGTAATGTATTTTGATAAACTTAATTATACGATGCAGATGGATGCACGGCAGCGATGGATGTATGGTGACTGACGCACTTCCGAGTATATGGCAGGCCTGAATGCATTTCTTGCTGTAGCTCAGGCGAACAAAGATAATGGCTTTATGTGTTGCCCATGTGTTGATTGTCGGAACGTCAGAGAGCACTCTTCCGAAAGAATCCTTCACGGCCACCTACTTCGGAGAGGTTTCATGCCCAGCTATAATTGCTGGACCACGCATGGAGAAAGAGGGGTTGTGATGGAAGAAGATGAATAAGAAGAAGAAGATCCTTTGTTCCCTAAATACGACGATACTACAATGGAAGATAATGAAGAAGAAGGAGGTGATCAAGAACAGGCATCCGAAGAGCCCGATGATGACCTTGGCCGAGTTATTGCTGATGCAAGGGAAGACTGTGAAAGTAAATTGGAGAGGTTGAATCTGGACAACATGTTACAAGATCACAAAAAGTTGTTGTACCCAAATTGCGAAGATGGTAGCACAAAGCTCGGTACCACACTGGAGTTGCTGAAATGGAAGGCACAGAACGGTGTGACTGACAAGGCATTTGAGAGTTTACCTCAGCTAATGAATTGAAACCAAAACTTCCAAATGATAACGAATTGCCCGAGAGTATGTACGAAGCAAAGAAAGCTCTCTGCCCTCTAGGATTAGATGTGCAGAAGATACATGCATGCATTAATGACTGCATCCTCTACAGCGGTGAGAAGTACGAGAATTTGGATGAATGTCCGGTATGCACTGCACTGCGGTATAAGATCATAGCAAATGACCCTGGTGATGTTGACGGAGAGCCCCAACGTAAGAGGGTTCCTGCTAAGGTGATGTGGTATGCTCCTAGAATACCACGGTTGAAACGTCTGTTTAGAAACAAAGAGCATGCTAGGTTGTTGCGATGGCACAAAGAAGACCGTAAGAAAGACGGAAAGTTGAGTCACCCCACCGATGGATCGCAGTGGAGAAAGATCGAGAGAGACTTCCCGGACTTTACAGGAGAGGCGAAAAACTTATGGTTTGGTATAAGTACAGTAGGTTTTAATCCTTTTGGGGAGCAGAGCTCCAGTCATAGCACCTGGCCCGTAACTCTATGTATGTACAACCTTCCTCCTTGGTTGTGCGTGAAGCGCAAGTTCATTATGATGCCAGTTCTCATCCAAGGCCCGAGGCAACCTGGCAACAACATTGATGTGTATCTAAGGCCATTTGTGGAAGAACTCTTACAATTGTGGGGCAAAACAGGTGTACGTGTGTGGGATGAGAACGAACAAAAACCATTTGACCTACGGGCGTTGCTTTTCGTAACCATGAATGATTGGCCTACTCTTAGTAACATTTTCGAACATACAAACAAGAGAAACAATGCATGCACACACTGTTTAGATAAGACTGGCCGTGTTTATTTGGATAAATACAAAAAGGTTGTATACCTGGGGCATCGTAGATTTATTCCGATCAAGCATCCCGTAAGAAAGAAAGAAGGGAAGCATTTCAGAGGTGAGGAAGATAACCGGAAAAGCCTGAGCTCCGTAGTGGTAATGATATATTCGATATGGTCAAGGACCTAGAAGTAATCTTTGGTAAGAGTGTTGGCAGCCAACCAGTTCCGAACGGCCCTGATAAGCGCGCATCCATGTGGAAGAAGAAATCTATATTTTGGGAGCTACCCTATTGGAAAGTTTTAGAGGCCCGGTCTTCGATCGACGTGATGCACGTGACAAAGAATCTCTACGTCACTCTGCTATGCTTTCTAGGCATGTATGGGAAGTCAAAAGATACGCCAGAAGCATGGGAGGACCAGCAACGTATGAAAGACCCAAGCAACAAGCACACGGATACAGGGCGCCATTACTTAAGGAGTTACGCTCTTACTAAAGCAGAGAAGGAAATATTTTTTGAGGTCCTTTACAGTATCAAGGTTCCGTCTGGCTTCTCGTCGAATATAAAGGGGATAATAAACATGGCAGAGAAAAAATTCCAAAACCTGAAGTCTCATGACTGCCACGTGATTATGACGCAGTTGCTTCCGATTGCATTGAGGGGGCTTCTACGGGAAAATGCTCGAGTACCCATTGTGAAGCTATGTGCATTCATGAACGCAATCGGAAGATTACAGAGGGTTGTGGTCCAGTGTCTTGTTAGTTTTGAGTTTGTGTTCCCACATCCTTCTTCAACATTATGACTCATCTTCGGGTTCACCTATGTGAAGAGATTCATATTCTCGGTCCGGTATTTCTACACAATATGTTCCCCTTTGAGAGGTTCATGGAAGTCTGTTAATTATGTTGCTATTAATGTAATTTTTACTAATTTTAAAACAATGTAAGATATTTATATTCAAATTATATGCAAATAGTAAAATAATTAATAGTTTGAATAGTTAGAATAATTATTTAGTTAAATAGAAAATGGATTTGAATTAGTTATGCAAATTCAAGCACTTTTCATGTTGAAATTTTTGTCAAATTCGAAAGTATATAGAAGTTATTCATATGCATATTTAAACAATTTTCAAATTTTGGCGCTAAAACATTTGGGCACGCAGGGTGGCACCAAATTTTGAAATACGTTTTGGTCCCGGCCCGTGCCACAAACCGGGACCAAATGGGGTACCTCTAGTCCCGGTTGGTGGTACGGGCCGGGACTAGAGGCCCACTTATATAAATAACCCGGACCTCTCTCCAGGCCGAGCAACCACCCGGGACCGACCGGAGTAGCCTAGGCGAAGCCCTGCCGGCGGCGGGAATGGACACGAAGATCCCGCCGGCGCTGGCTCCGCCGGCGGGGATGAACTTGGACGTAGATTGGCCGGGGACGAGTTTTGGGAATGCATTCATATATTGAAAAGGTCTGAAGACCGGCTCTTACATCGGGGGGGGGGGGGGGGGGGCGGCGCGGCCACAGCGGCGGCCGTGTTTCTTGACGACGGCCCTATTGGCCATCCTTACATGCATGGGGCGGCGGCGCGGCCACAGGCGGCCGGCCGTTTCTTGGGGGGGTACCCTAGGTACGATAGTTTGCCGGGGGCGCGCCGGCGCCGGCCTAGTCCTCCTCGTCGGAGGAGATGCAGTGGTAGGGGGCTGCACCCAGAGGTGGGCAGGCAGCTGGGAGGCGCCCGCCGGTGGCTGCGGAGGCATCGGGGGCGCGCCCTACGGTGGCGGCGGTAGCTCCTCTGGCGGTGGCAGCTCCTCCGGTGACCATTTGCCGCCGGTCCATGCCCAACTCATCCCGTACTCGAGGCCGGGGGGCAGCGGCAGTGGCGGCGGCTCGTCCTCCAACGCCTCCATGCCGGCGTTCATCGTCTGCCACCACGGCCCCGGCAGTGGAGGGGGCGGCATCGCGGCCGCGTCGGCAGCCGCGCCGCTGGCCGCGCAGGTGAGAACCTGCTCCCACCGCTTAATCTCGTCCTCGACGAGGGAGCGGCGGGAGGCCTCGTAGGCGGCCTCCATAGAGGCCTGCAGCTCGGGGTCCTCGTCGTCGTCGAGAATGTCTTCCTCGAACCACAGCTCCGGCTCGCTGCCGGGCGGCGAAGCTGGGTAGGTGTCGGCGGTTTCCTCCGGGGGCGTGGGGAAGTAGGAGCGGCTGCGCTGGTCGTGCTCTTGCTGGAACCATACGTTCCAGTTCGGGGAGTTCCACGTGTAGGCGCGGTCTCTGAGGAGGTGGGCCGGCAAGAGCACGCGCCGGCGATCTATCTCCTCGCGGGCGCCTTCATTGGTCGGGGCCGGTGGCACCGGGATGCGCTGCGGGTTGAGGTGCCAGCCGTCCGGGAGGTGGACGTCCGGCTAGAAGACCGGCGTGGCGTGCTCGCAGTGCCACGTCACCTCCTCCTTCCGCACGTAGCAGTAGAACCTCTTGCCTGGCGCGGCGCGAGGCGGCGGGTCGCGCACGGCCGGACGTGGTGCGGGGACGCGCGGGCTGCCCCTGATCCGGATGTCGCCCGGACCGAAGCCGAACGCCTCCCGCGGCGGCGGGGGGCGCCGGCGCCTCTCTGGCCGGCGCCGCTGGAGGAGCCGGCCTCGTGCTCACTCTTGGCGCGCTTGAACCAGCGGTGGGGAGACATAGCTAGGGTTAGAGTTCGTGCTGGGAGCGCGGGTGTGCCGGTGTACGGGGCGGAGGGGCCCCTTTAAAGAGGACTCGGGCGGGGTTGGCATGCCAACCGTCGGCGAGAACGTGGCGGCGGTTGTAGGCGGCCATGATTGCGCGGGGAGGAGGCCGAGGCAGGGCGTGGGTGGCTGGCCAGTGGGCCCTTTGACCATTCGTGGCCACGCGTTGGGAAGTGGGGGGCGCGGGGAAGCCGAGGCGGCCGCTGGGTCGCTGGCCAGTGGGCCCTTTGACCGCGCGCGGATGCGGTTATGGTCGTAATTAAAGACGTGGGGACGTGGAAGCGGGCGAGCCAGCCACTAGGTCGCTGGCCTGTGGCCGCGGTTGGGAAGGCGAGGTGGCCAGTGGGCCCTTTGACCGAATGTGGCCAGTGAGCTTAATTAAAGACGTGGGCCAGTGGACGCGGTTGGAGAAGGGGAGGCCAGTTGGGGATTACGAGGCAGGCATCGTAAAATGGAATTGGTTGCAAACAAAATGCGAAAAAAAAACCTGCTGCTGCAGAGAAAATGGCAAAACTGCTGCTTTTT